>JAECWU010000003.1:0-1374373 GCA_018150985.1 Chymomyza costata | reverse complement strand
TTCCATATCTGTAAAATAAACATTTAGATTAAGAAAAATAATTACAAATGTGCATTGTTCCCACCTTTATACTTCAACCATGTGAGTTTTACTTTCAAACAAATTTATGGCAACTGGAAATTTTTTTTGTAGCTTAATCATTTTCCCTATACTGACCCCTTTAAATCCTGGTTTTTTATTAAGGCCACCACTGCAGATAGTGCCGCGAACAATTATAACTTTTATGGCATCCATGATGAAAATTACAAATTTCAAGCAAATAAATAATTTTTTTTTAAATAGACTTTTAATTCAAAGGAAATTGTTTTGAGTTTAAGGTTTCGGAACTAAATTAGATGTAATACTACAGTATTCACAAAATCTTGAACATGGAATTCTCTTCATTTAAAGACTTGCAAAACATCGGAGAATTGACACACAAAGTCATGCCCGCACGCTCCGTTTACTGTATGCTCAATCAACTGCATGTTTGTTTATGTTTACTTAAATACTCAAAAATATGTGTCTAGATTATGATAAACAGTTGGCCCCTTCTCGGATAACGACAATAAATCCATTGCCTGACATTGGGAACGCCAACGCAGCTCAACGAGGCTAACTGCTGAGCGACGGCCACCGAGAAGCGTCGTCTACGTCGTCGATGTTGACGGGAATGGCAATGGAGCTACTCTGGCCACATTTATTATTTGATTATAAACAGCAGCAAGCAGCACCAAGAGTTGAGCTTGGCCATAAAAATCACCTACTGACAGATTTATTACAGCAAGAGCTAAGGCGTCTCAGACAAGCAACCTGGGCAGACCTGAAGGCGCTTTGACAACAAACAGATACGGCAACAAGCAGCAACAACAACAACAACAGCATGGAGAACATTTGCGGAACCAGCAGCAGCCAAGCACAGTATCCACGGTCGTGGATCCTACGGCTCATCATGGTCATCATCAGCTGCGAAGCTGACAGCTACACGGCAACGCCATCAGTGTAATCAACTTTGTTTCGAGTGGAGTTGCTGAGAGAGGCCAATTCAGGTCAGGGGCAGCCTAAATGTCCAAAGCAAGAGAGTCCACGTTATGGGTGGTACGTTGACTCTCGCAATTGTATGTGGTTATGCAGGTATTTTTTCTTTCCAAGTTTAATCAAAATCAATGCCCAGTTCGCTGACCTCATTAAGTAAAAATTAATGCAAAGGAATAGCAACAAGGCATCTCGGAAACTTATAACATGGTAATAGAAAGGGAGATTTCCTCTGGGCCTGGTAAGTGAATTTCGATTAGGCCCCTCGATAGTCGCCTTTAGTCCTGTACATTTCTGAGTTTGGATTGCCACTTGTTATCGAATTTCTTGCTCCCAAAATAAATTCCATACGACCTGCTTGTTTTAACCAAGAGGAATATATTTTATTATCATATGAATATCATCTTAAAGATAAACTTGGAAATATTTATAGAGTATTCAAGAATGGAATATAAAAAACAATCTCATCTCCAACATTAACGTTGACCTCGGTCAACAGAAGACGCGATTTGCCAGCGTCCCACTCCGGAATACACCCCCAAAGCCCATCTCCTTTCGTTCGAATGCTCATCAATGGCGTTAACTGCGCTGCGCTGTTCAGATTGATTAACTGCAAAAACTTTGTCCAGTATGCTGATTTTGTCTTTCGGCAGTTGGACGCAAAGTGGGGGAAAGCTCTGACCCACAGAGGCTGCTGTGGCATCCCGAAAGTGTCAAACGGGTTGTGTGATTTATGCAGTCAGTCGCATGATTTGTTTGCAGTCCGTCTACTTTTCGTGTTTATCTGCAAAAATATGAGAAGGATAAATTGACGACGATTGCAATTCACAACTCTCTGGCAAACACGTTGGTGTGGGGAATGGGTTATGTAGCTGTGTTTTTGACCAAATCGCAATCAGCTTGCGATTTTCACTTGGAAAGTTGTATTCCTATCCGTTTTAGCGGTTAGTTTCGTCACTTGGATTCGTGCTTTTGTAAATTATTAAAACGTCCTTAACGATGCCAAGAGACAACGACAAACACCTTTCCACACTTTTTAAGAAACGTCCAACATTGCTATTGCACAATGATTTGTGGCACAGTGTATGATATATTGAGATTGAGCTTGAGATTCTCATCTTTCACTCTTTACATTGGCTCATTTGGGTGTTAATTTATGAACTCTCCAGTTTGAAACCGATAGGTAGGAAATACTTTTAGGAAAATTTATGCTTTATTGAAAAATCAAAGATGTAGCAAGATTGTAACTGCTATCTAACCCCACCTTCTTATTAACTACGAACCGGAACCCGAGCCAGAGTTACTTTACTTTCAAAAGGTTTTGGCTTTAAAACACCCCATTCTATATACATTTCGGGGCATTCCGACTATATTATACTCTTGAGTTGCTGTATCGAAAAAAGAGTGCTTCCGTCATGACTGTCAAGCTATGAGTCTCGAAAAGTTATTAACTTTTTAACAAAGCTAAAAGCATACTCAATTGTACAAAAGCACGAAACCTTGGGTTCGTACGTACTATACGTTGGATTCCAATCCTTGTTTTAAATTTCCGCCTGAATCAGTTCTTGAATCTAAGCCCAATCATCCCACAGTTTCAACTTTGCAAACACTGATTGCTGCAATTCACACCATTTTATAAGTTATTTTAAAACTTCAGTTGGGATAAAAGTTAAAATATGAATGGTTTACAGGAACACCAACCACCAACTTGAAAGTAGTTCTACTAATAAAAAACGTAAAGGATTAGTTACATACCATTTATTCCACATTAAAAATTCTAACAATTACAATAAATGACGATAAATGTTCGGTCTTAAATGAATGTGGACATCCCCAACAAAACCTGCAAACCAACATAATCCATGGAAGTTTTTTGTTTTCGGCACCTATTGGTGGCCAAACAGTAGTCAGTCGAGTCCAAATCTGTGACGCATGCGCAGCCAGAGTTTGACTCCTATTCAGACTACGGGGCGACTTTTCTGCGGTGTGTCAAACGTGTCAACCAACTGAGTAAGCTTGCGCCTGTGGACTCGGCTTTAAGACTTTCCCACCAACTCTGAGCACTGGCATCCATTTGCCATGAAATATAACCTCAATCAACATTCGCTCATTACGAACAGTGTGGTGTGGTGAGTGCGATGGTGCTGGCGGCGTCGGTGGAGGCGATGCCAACGTGGCATTTGCGCCCGGATGACATTTTATTTATGAATACCAAATTGTAAATTATTAACATGTTTCACGCAAGTTATGGCCTGGCCGAGTGTAAGCTCTGACGGAGCAAGCCAGCCAAATGTCCCACAGCAAAATCAGCTTGCAACAACAATCCCAAGCGCTGGTTTGGAGCGCTTCACTTCAGTTACGATGGATCGCGGACTAGTCATTGGGTATCCCAACGAGGAGACTGGTTGCAAACTTTTCGCGTTGCAAATGAAAAGTTAATGGTGCGTTTGGACATACAAATGAGGTTATTAACGGTTGATTATGGTGTCTATTTAAAAATGTCTGTCTCCTTGCATGGCATTACATTGGCATCAATGGAGCACAAAAAGCTCTGAATAGTGTTGCAAGCTAAGTGAGCGCATGAAGAAGCTAGCATAAGTCAACTGTGAAATGAGTGAACCTTAGATTTATGCCCCTATACATAGAGGGTCAAGGGTATTATAGATTTGTGCAGTTTATCTAATAGTCAAGGGCAGGCATGGCAGACCGTACTGGGTTATATCAAGGTGATCAGTACAAAAGAATTTTATTCGTAGTTCCTGGAATTCTGGGCACTGCGGATAAATCCCATACATTTTTTTGACATCTTTCTGCTCAAGATGCTCGCTTGGAATAGGCTTGAAATCTACTGAAGAGATAAACCTTGCTAATAACCAGCAAATGGACTTTGCTGACTATTCCGAAACCAGACCAAAAATTTTTCGTTGCGATACTAAGTATGTTAAACGAAAGCAATAGAGTAAGGGACTCAAACAGTTAAAGCATAGCACAGGTGGTTCCAGTCCTTAAAAATTGCGCCTTTTAATATAAAGAATTTTGACTTGGCACGTGAACAATTATTTTAATTGACTTAATCTGAAATCGCTGTAAGTTATATCGAAATAAGTAGCTGAGGTTAATCAGTTAAAATCGGTCGCACCTCAATAATCACTCCTTATAGCGCTGAAATATCCTAACGTATAACAAATTGGAAATAGTAACGGACAACATAACTACGTTCTCAAATTTAAGCCCAGACACATTGAGGAGAGATGCTCGATTCTACTGATACGATACGACAAAATGTTTGCTGACTTAGAACACTCAATTAGTATTTGCATTTCAATTGGTTACAATTGTTCAGGGTTATGCCCTCTGTTGGTACAGATCCGTACCACACGCTGGCAACAAGTGTTGTCTCCTCAAGAGTTAAGCGAAATCATGACTGAGTGGTGTAGTCACAGCTGGCCTTTCCTCATGGAGCACGGTTTTGTAGGTGCGAACTCTTTTGCATACTGCTACATCGTGCCTGGGCATTTGTCTTCATTTTAGGGCGACAAATAGGCTTCTTTTTTTTTGTTGAAGATATTCAGCCGCTAATGATGCATTTTTGGTGGCATTTCGTGTGGATGCAAATTTCTGTTTGTCTAGGCGTAAGTTATTGCATAAGCACGACATCCAGGGTGAGCAAGAGGTGGAAAGGGCGAAGGCGTAATCACAACTATCAGTAACTTTGTAGCGCGACATTTATGACACGCTGCAAGCGCACATCGCTTCAAGGCACTACGAGGGCAGGCTGAAAAGGAACCGGTCTAGCAGGTACCACTTTTTTATACAGGGGTAACCAATTTTATAAATTATTTATTTATTTAAGGAGTACAACTAAGCTCAGTTAAACTTGTATTATAAAAATAGTATAGTAGAAATACATATGAACTAATACGCGTTTTTAGCTCAATGGGTGAACTTTTTAATGATACTATGCATCGACTCACATTAAAAACTGGCCAGACGCTAGGATTTACAATAAAAAAGTTTAAAACAAGGAAGTAAGATAATAATTATACATTATTATCGCAAAAAGAGCTAAGAGATCACCGTTGGTCAAGGATGCTCGAAGTGGCAATTCAAGACGACTTAAGATAGAAGAAGTGATAGATTCGATAGACCCTTCAAAAGATAGGAAACTATTAAAGTTATTATAGTTAGAGTATAAGACACGGAAGGATCTTGCAAAATTGTAGGGTCGAAAATTACGAAAAAATTGTGTTTTTTACATAAAAATGCACATAAATCCCATATGTGTGGAAAACCACACATGAGGGTAAGAAACGTAAGTTTTTTTGAGGAGGAAATGAGGGTTTACCTGGTTGGTATGACAAAAGTAACATTGTTAAGAAGTACATTGGAATCGATAAGGCCGAGTAGCAGCTTATGCAAGAATAACACGCCGTGGAATGTTTTGCGATGATTTAAGGAAGGCAGCTTTATAAGGAGAAGTCTATCAGAATAAGGCGGCAGTCGAATATTTGGGTCCCAAATTGATGGAATTGATGAAAGCTTGGCAATACCATGGTAGTTCTCAATAATCGACTTGGAACCTTTTTTATGAATAGGAATAATAAAGGATTCATTCCAGATGGCTGGAAGGTAAGTATATTTTAATGAAGTGCGGAAAAGAACAGAAAATGGCATAAAGAGAGAACGAGCACAATCCTTTAAGACGCAACTAGGAATGGCATCGGGTCCAGTGGAGAAGGATCATTTAATAGACTGTTGGGATTCAAAAATATCTGGATAGGCAATAAGATTTGTGTGAGGCAGGTTATAGGGATAG
The DNA here is from genome assembly GCA_018150985.1 of Chymomyza costata. Classification (NCBI taxonomy): domain Eukaryota; kingdom Metazoa; phylum Arthropoda; class Insecta; order Diptera; family Drosophilidae; genus Chymomyza; species Chymomyza costata. The sequence continues at coordinate 1,368,543 of JAECWU010000003.1, read as the reverse complement.
TTAAGGTCAAAAAGTTTTAGTTCTTTTTCCGTCATATTATGGAAATTTTTTTCAGGAATCCTTTTCTTGAACTTTGGAAAAAGATAATATTGTAGAGCGTATTGGTGTGTTGCCCCAAGTTTCATCCATGTACAAACGATATGTGTAGATTTTATTCTGCCAGCGGCTTAAAATCAATAAGCTGAAGTAGTTTCTTGGCTAAGCCGATTAATTTTTGGCCCGCCCTCGTTTTCATTGGGATTGACATCAACCATGCAGTCAGCTCAGCGTAACATAATACGCCTCATCATCACAGCCAGCTCCGCATCCAAAGTAGTCATCGTCGTCACCATAGTCGTTGTCGTTGTTAACCTCATCTATTTCGGAGCCAGCTGTATCAGCTGGAGCGCAGAGATTGTCACTAGCAGTCCGCCCGTCCGCCTGCCGTAATCATGCTCATCCTGCTCATCAAAAACAAGCAGAATCGCGACAACTAAGACGATGTCGAGAGCAACATCAGCATGCTCAGAATCAGGAGCAGCGACACAACATATCACATCAACACTGGGAATGCATTTTGCATCGCTTCGTGTCACTTCTCGAATTTGGCTGCATTCCTTGGTGCGTGTCGCTTTCGTTTTTGATAGATGTTTGTGGCAGATGACGGGGATAAACGGGAGCTGCAAAAAATTTTTGCATACAAGTCAAGGATTTCACAGCCCAAGAGATATAGAACTCCTGTTTGTTTATTTCTTTATATATTGTGTTGCTGTATGCAAATAAGTTTTGAATAAATTTGAATCTTAAAATTGTTTGGCAAACAAGTGTATCTAGTTGCTCAAATATTCTATTTCGGGCTGTGCTGATGCGTCCCGATACCATCGATCATTATTTTTCCCATAAGGCGGTATAGCATTTAAAACAAAAAAATAATAAATTGTATGACGAAAGCTGCAAATGAAACTTGTGGTACAGTAAAAGTCAGGAATCTTAGAATATCCAAAAAGCTTTGGATTGCCCAATTACAAAGGAAAAAAAATGTAATACAGTCGAGGCGGTGCCCGACAGTGTAAAACCCTGTACCTTTTTTTCTCGAAAAAAGTTTTATTCCTGCATATTCTTTCTATGAACTTTCCAATTGGAATATTTTATTTGTTGGTGCAAAACGATATTTATACCTATAAGTTCCGCAAATTTTAACCGATTTTGATGAAAATCGAAATTTACGTCAAAGAAGTTATTTGAAGTATATGAGGAAAGTTTTAAGTGGACGTGTTGAGGGGTGTGGGAGAAAACACGATAAATCGATTGCGGGGGGTGGGGGGCCTGCATTGATAAAATTTTGATGTAGATTGGTTCATTAGAGCCACATGAATCAGCTAACCAAAAATTGTGATTCTAGTCCATTTGTTACTATAATTACGTAGAGTCAAATATTGACGCAATTTATAGGGAAGGGGTAGTGAAATTTGTACATTTTAGGCTATAACTTTTGTTGTATTTGTCCGATTTTGTTTATTTTTGACACACAGATGCATGCAACCACAATGCATCGCTCTGTTAAATTTCAGACTAAAATATTAAACGGTGTAGTCAAAAACCGCGAAACTCTGCTACGGGGAAACGGGGAAAGATATGGACATGATTCAACAAACTTGATCTTCTCAGGAAATATGCGCATCAGCTGGTAAAGCTTCGTATCTCTAGCTCTTATAGTCTCCGAGATCTAGGTGTTCATACAGACAGCCAGACGGACAGACGGACGGACGGACAGACGGACAGACGGACAGACGGACAGACGGACATGGCTCAATCGCTACCCGAGGTTATGATAAGCATTTTGGTATAAAGGACTTGGGGTCTGCCACGCCTCCTTCTTGCCGTTACATACATTGCACAAATCTAGTATACCCTTTGTACCTATAGGTACAGGGTATAATAAACGTTTGTCATCTTTGAAGTTTCATAGGTATAAAACTTAGTCTGAATTTCATCGAATGCTAAAATAAAATGAAAAAAATATGTATCGGTATTTTTCCAGAAATTGCAATTTGCGGAGAGAGAAAAGGATCCCAAACATTTTGTTAAACTAGGGGGCTCCGACAACACTCGTAGGGCCTTTTATAGTGATTTCAGGATATCCCGAGCACTTTCCTTAAGTTTAACGAACTTGAGAGTGCTACAGTCATAAAGATTTTTACGGTGTTAATTTCCGCTTCATGTTGCTCGTATAGTCTCTGAGATAATTTGGCTTATACGGACAGACGTTCAAACAGACATGGCTACATTGACTGGGCTGTTGATGCTGATCAAAAATATATACATATATATACTTCTACTACGGCTCTTTCTGCTCGTTACATACATTAACATAGAAGTTCGGGGACAAGAGCAAGGTATGAACGCAGAACAGAGAAGACATAGAGTTAGGATTGCAGAGCAGGAAATTATGCGAGAATCACTATGCAGAGAAGATAGATCAGAGAAACTTAGACGGAGAGTGATGCATTGCGTAGATCGCAGAGCACACGTTGAAGATGTTAGGCGAGAAAGAGGAAGGAACACAGGCTTCGGCTGACCCAACACATAATATAGAGGAGCATGCAAGAGATACAATTAATAGGAGAATTGCAAAAATTAATTGTTAATGAGGAATGGACCAGACAAAAGAGGAGGAGGGCATACGCTTTTCTCCTGTGCATTGGGAATTTGGGAAGAAAAAAGTTATGGCTATGATAAGGTATACATTCGTTAGTACATAAGCGGGTTTTTAAACTCGGGCCGGACCGACTATAGCATTCATGTATGCAATGGAATGAACATTATAGATAAAACGAAATATACAGGGGATATTACGGTCCGGACGATCTAAATGAAATAAAGAAGACCGTAAGTTGGTGTGAGAAGCAAGCAGGGGGCAGAGCCCCCTAGTTTTTTATTCTTTAAAATATTGGCCTCATGCAAATATAATATATATAGTTACTAAAATAAAGTTGGTGAAAGCCGCGATATTCGCGTAGAGATAAAGCAAGTTTCATGGGTGTATGAGAAAAAATATTTGGAAGCTAATATTTTAAAAGATCCTCATGCTCCGCCCAGGGGCGACTGACAAAATAGTCAGACACGGAAATAATATTACACTGTCGGGCACCGCCTCGACTGTATTGTTTTTTTTTTGTTTTTTTTAATAAATATTCTAGCAAGAAATCTTTTAGGCAATGAGCTTTAAGAACCACCGACCATCGGGTTGCAAAGCAAGTACTCTACCACTAAGCTTCCGATGGCCGACAGTGTAATACCCTGTATTTTTTTTCTGGAAGTCCATTCCTGCATACTCCATCCATCAACTTTGCAGTTGGATTTTTTTTTTGTGCAGAACGATATGTACACCTATAAGTTCCGTACGTTTTAAAAGATGGGGGGGTTTTGCTAAGTTTCAGATTAAATTATTATTATTGTAGCTAAAAACCGATAAACTCTTTTGCTGTGGAACGGGGAAAGATATTGACGCGATTCAGCAAAACATCATCTTCTGAGGAAATAAATAAAATTAAATAAAAAAAATTAAATTTTCGTATCTCTAGCTCTAATAGTCTCAGAAATATAGGTTTTCATACAAAAGGACAGACGGACATGGCTTAATCGCTACCCGAGGTTATGATAAGCATTTTGGTACAAAGGACTTGGGATCCGCCACGCCTTCTTCTATCCGTTACATATGTACATTGCACAAAACAAGCATACCCCTTGTACCTATAGGTACAGGGCTTAATAATAAAAATAAATATTTTAAGCAATATGCAGCTATTTTACTGTTCTCAGGGCATAGGTCTGCTTATGTTTCTTAGCTACTTTTATTTAATGCCTTGTTTTATTTATAATGAAATTTTTACTGTTTTAAACCATTGCCAGCATTTTTTCATCATCCAGGATTGACAGACTATTCTAATCATATAATAAACTTTGGTTGAGAGTGATATTATTGCCTTCGAATGCAGTATCTGTACATACATACATACCCTATAAACTTTTAAAAGTATACCATATTCGATAATTATAGGAACTTTGCATTTATTTAACAGAGATCTAAGAATGAGCTCATTTAAGTTTCTTGTATCATTAGCCCCAGCGTAAGGCACAACGAGCGCGGTCCGCTCTTCGTAAAATTTTGTAGCCAAATTTGTCAACAGATGACAAATAAGCCTTGTTCCCTTTCACCCCGGCAGATACTGCTTGCCTTGGTTTGATGCGGCAAGTGAACAACATTTCCGGATGAGCAACTCATCAGTCAGCACCGAGCTGTTGACACCACTTTGGGGGCCAGCGCCATGAGATGATACAAAAGTTGCAAAGTGATTTTCTCCTCTTCAGCCTTCATTGTTGTTGCTCCTGTCCTCTGTACTCAGTACTCTGTTCTCTGTCTCTGTCAGAATGCAACAAGTGCGCAGTGCAAATTTAACGCGTGATTGAAAACTGATGGCGGCGTTGTCGGCGCATTCGAAATGCATCAGTATTAAATAAACAGAAATTGCGCATTTCTCGCACGGAAATGGAAATGGCACTGCGTGTATCTTTCAGATACAAGCAAACACACACACACACGTGACATGCAGATTGTACGCACGGCTGCTTGGAATGCATCGCCGTCAACGTGAGTTTCTGCCGGCGTCAGTCATCGAGCAACTGTCGCCGGCAGTCGCTCACAGCTCCTAAGCAGCTCATCATCGGGAACGGGAGCTGCCAGCACTTAATTTGCCAGCTCGTTTCTAAGGCCGGATGCTCCGAAGCGACTTCATCTATATAGCACATACTATTCTACTATGCCACTAGACTGACTGTGCATAGTTGTTGGGACTCGTGTCTTGTACATATCTGTTCCCGTCAGTTTCGGTGCTGGCAAAATGTATCTGTTTGCAATTAAATGTCTCAGGCGCGAACAACGGCACAATGTGACAAGCTGCCAAATTCCAAAGCAACGTGTGATATGGAACATTAATGTGCAAATTATTCTTTATTAAAACGCACTGTTTTAATATAAATTTTGAAATTTATCTAAATGCCCACGACCAGTTCTAAGTATTTCCTATTATCAGTGTCCAAAACCATTCGACGTAGTCATAAGCATCTGCGTGTAAATTAGCCTTAAAAACAAATCGACATTGCCCTTTAATGACAAAAATTATCAGTAAACACAAGTAGTAGCATTATTTTGTCACTAGGTGCATCTTATAGTTCCATTATTTACCATATCCCACTCTTTAGTGGAAGCCCTCTTATAATGGCAACTCTTCAAAATTAGTTGATTGATTGTTAGTATACAGCTTGATGCCCCATAGCCATTTTTCTTGAATTCTAAGTATAAAAATGTGAAATGTCTCCTTTGAGATACCCTGTTCCAGGTGCGGATCTGGGATCGGGTCTTGGGGCGTTGTTCATTTTGAAGTGTATATGTATTTATTAGAGCTCGCAAAAGACTTTTAACCCACTTTTCCAACTTTGGGGGAGTCCGGACTCGAAAACTCTACGTGGATCCGCCACTGCCCTGTACCATCCACAACACAATAAATAAATAAATGAAGCTTAGGTTCTCGTAAAAAACTATTATATTACTATAACTAATTTTAAATTTAGTACCGATATCTTCGTAAAAAAAGATTTATGATCTCAAAAGATATTTTTGACCGATCAGTTCTATCTAAACTTAACTTTACCTGGCTAGACAAAAGCAGTCAAAACGAAAAGTTTCGTTATCCTAGCTTTGAAAGTCTCCAGCAACTATTTAGTTCAGACAGACGTACAGACGGACATGTCTGGATTTATTTCTTTTGTCCCCTTGACCATATATCATGACCGATGTCTCTTTCTCTATCTTATATAGATTTACACAAACTTAATATATCCCTTACCCTGAGGTTCTAATGAATTATGCCCTAAAAATTATTTTTGACTGATCGGTCCAATCGAGGCTATATGATATACACATTTTGTACAGAGCTCGGCAAACCTAAACAACTTAAAAAAATTTAGAATTAATGTGTTATGTTATGTGTTCTATTAAATATTATAAAAATCTAGGAAGAGATCTAGAAAAGACGAACACGTCTCCTTCTACATACTCGCCTTGCACACACTTAGTATGCTCTTTTTAGCTTACCAGGTATCGGATATAAATAGAGACTCTGTAGTAAGTTCGTCTCATGCATTATATAAATTGGGCAAGGCAGTTAAAAAATTTGAAGAAACTGCTTCTGTCACAGATGCTTAAGGTTAAAAAATCATCGGAATGCTCCCTCGCACGAAAATATTTTGCTGTTAGTGAAAGTTACGAAGAAGGACTCACAAGGAGTCCTGTAAGAAGGACACATAATGGCAAGGTCCAAACATTACGAGGGTGGTCCGACAAGTATTTAGCCTCACCGCCCAATGGCACTACTATCGCAAGAGAAACTTACCATCGTGTAGTACCACTGTGGAAATTTAAGCCGAATCGGACTCGTAGATTTGCTTTGAATGCATGTGGAAGTACTTCTTATTGAAAAGATGGCGTACGTTAAAGTCGGGTGCGGACGACTTTGGGATACCCTGTACTACCACATTGCAATTAAATCCGTTATATTGCTTGCTGAACTTAAAAAAATATTTGCTGGCCAAATTCGGTAAAGGTAAATCCCACCAAAAAACATTTTCATGTAAAATGTTGCCAAGACGAGAACATATAACTCGCACTGTCAAAAAGTTATCAGATCTCATATAGAGCGAAGCTTCTAGCTCTACACGCCCTAACTCTACAAGGCCTAACTTCACAAACTCTACACCTTAGTCAAAATATGTGGCTTGGCCGTTCGTTACAAGAACTATTGTATAACAGAAAAGTAATAAACAGTGAATTAATTTTTCACCTTACGCCTAACGCCTTTGTGAATGTAGCGAAATGGCCAAGCCACATATTTTGACTAAGGTGTAGAGTTTGTGAAGTTAGGCCTTGTAGAGTTAGGGCGTGTAGAGCTAGAAGCTTCGCTCTATATGAGATCTGATAACTTTTTGACAGTGCGAGTTATATGTTCTCGTCTTGGCAACATTTTACATGAAAATGTTTTTTGGTGGGATTTCATTTCTTTTTGTAAGTTGTTTGTAACAAATTTTTTTTTTTTGGTTTTTATTTTTTTAAATAATAATTTATAATAACAAGGAGCCTCTTTATATATGTATATATGTATATATCTGGGGGCATCAAGTTTCAGTTCAGATTACCCCTCTAGCGCAGTGGTCGGCACGGCCCTATCTCTGGCGCATAGGCTAAGGCGACGTCGACACACTTCATGTGTTATACACAAAACGCATGCATACTATGTGCGTGCTTTTTGTACATACTACTAAAATTTTCTCTGCCGCAGTGACGTATTGCGACGCTGACGTTGCTTGACGTCAACAACAACAACAACAACAAGAGCCGAAGCCACGCACCATCAACTGCGTGTTTGTTGCTTAGCAACGTACAATACATACGCAAAAAAAAAATGTGAGTGTATTTTGTGTCGACCACTGCTCTAGCGTCAAAATTGAAAATTGCAGGTCTCATACAAACTGCATCCCCAAGTTTAAGGGGTTGGGGGATGAAAGTTACAAGTTTTATAATTTTTTTGTTGTTTGTGTGCTAATACTAGCTTACATACAAAATTTCAGCTTTCTAGGACATTGGGAAATACCTAAGAATTTTGATGATCATCAGTGACGAAATCAGCGTTTTTTAGGTATCAATAAAATCTAAAGTATGGGAGCTATGCAATTAAAACTTTATACGTTTAATAAGTCCGCTATTGACAACATATCCCGAAAATTTGGTTGATCTAGCATAATCCTAACCAAAGTTATAAGGGCTCAAAAAAACGACGAAGCGCTTCGAGAAAAGGTAGGTAGTGCCCTTACGCTTCGCTTCGCTTGGCTCGTCTTGGCGGGGGCACTACCGTGCCACCAGATACACAAATCAAAACGAATCAAACGTTTTTTTGACCGATAGGTCAATTTAAACTTTGATCAAACTTGGTACAGTGCATGGGAACTCTAAACAGCTTCCGTTTGCAAAATTTGGTTACGATATCTTCATAAACACACGAAAAAAAACGAAATTTGTATTTTTGGATATTCATAAGAACTTTCCAATTGGAATTATTATTTTTTTTTTGTGGAATTCGATACTAATATCAAAAGGCTCCGTACATTTTTACCGATTTTGATGAAAATCGAAAGTAGCGTCACAAAAGCTATTCAAAGTATATAGGATAAGTTGATATATTGAAGGGTGTCGGAGAAAACACGGTAACTCGATCAGTCAAATATTGACGCAGTTGATATGGCTTAAAATAGAGAACGGGGGATGATGTTGGCATGATTCAACAAACCCAATCTGGTAAAGTTTCGAATCTCTAGTTCTTATAGTCTCCGAAATCTAGGTGTTCACACAGACGGACATGGCTCAATCGCTACCCGAGGTTATGATATTTGGTATAAAGTACTTGGGGTCTGCCACGTCATAGGTACAGGCTTTTTGTAAGTCGTTTAAAGGAGCCCGAAGGGATGAAAGCAATTAGAGAGGAGCGTTTATGGATGACTTGTACACCACAGCACATAAACATTACAATGTGTTTATCTTAGTGGAAATTTTACAATTTTATTTTGGATTCGTTCTTCCACGGATCTTGCTTTAAACGTTAATAACTTCCCAAAAGTCTTATTTTTTTGTCAAAAATATTGGTTCACGAATCTAATTTCTTTATTTTTAGTTCCGGGAATGTCTCGGGGAAAATAGTTCAAAGTCTTGAAATAAAGTATTCTAGATCACACTCTAGGAAAACAGCTGTTTTAAAAAGAGCAATGTACTCGAACTATTCCTTGTTATAGCTCACTGCCTTAATGACAGGAAACCTAAGAAACAAAAAAGCCTAATCCACATGGTTTTAATAGCTTTTTCAAATGAACCAAACTGTAAATGATAATATTGACTCGCTGGACTCAGCTGTCGCCTCTGATGACAAGGAAGATCGCGTAAAGAGTTCATGTGGGTATAATACTTTTAAATCAAGAACCTGTAGTGAATTAAAATATTATATAAATATCAAATAAGCAAATAACATATTCGTCAAAATAATACATAAAAAATGTTGAATCTACCCCTAGTATATGAGTAAAAAAAATATAATTTTACTAATCTTGTGTTAAGGCCTATACGCAGAATGAAAAATTTCGCACGGAATGACAAATCTTCATATAAAAAAAAATCCCAAAGGGGATATTCCCAATGGGATATTTTTTTTATATGAAGTTTTGTTATTCTGTTCGAATTTTTTCATTCTGCATATAGGTCTTTAATGATACAAAAATTGTGTATAAATAACACTAGTTTACACGAAAAATGAAACTTCGTAAAAAGGTGTTTTTTAGGGTAATTTGGGGTCGAGAAACACGAAAATGGCAACCTTTTTTTTTTCTTAAGCACCGTTTTCGAGATATTTTCGAAAAACATGCTTTTGGGCACTTATTTCAGTTATTCGTCAATATCTCGTGAACAGAATCTTGTATCGACATGAAAGATGATTAGATCAAAAGGTATTGTAAGAATTGTAGATGCTATGAAACCACAACATTTTTGTATGAAAAAAAAATTGTTCACTCAAAGTTTTTCATTTGCGTTCAGTTACGTCATCACGAATTTGTATGGAGCAGTACTCGTGGTTTTTCGTTCATGGTTCTATAACATCTTTAATTCTTATCCGATTTTAAAGATCTTGGACTCGAAATGTTCGTAAAATAATTCTCTTTTAGTTTAAAGCTTAACATAATTTTTAAAAATTTTTTTTCGTTAGTAAAAATCAAATAAAAAATTTGAAATTTTAAAAAATTGTCGAAAATTACACTTTTTCCGACTTTGGTTGCTTGTAACTTCTATATTTTTTATTTAACCTGCAAATTATTATATATCACTGTAAAGAGCGTCAATCAATACCTTTCGATCTAATCATCTTTCATGTCGATACAAAATATTGTTCACGAGATATTGAAAAATAACTGAAATAAGTGCCCAAAAACATATTTTTCGAAAATATCTCGAAAACGGTGCTTAAGAAAAAAAAAAGGTTGCCATTTTCGTGTTTCTCGACCTCAAATTACCCTAAAAAACACCTTTTTACGATGGTTCACTCGATGACCCATAAATTTGTAAACTAGTGTAATAAGCTACAATCCGAAGGCCTATGCTGCCAGCGCTATAAGTAATCACCCTCTCCTTATTAGTTTAGCTTTTAAGCTACTCTAATAGTATTAATAAATAAACATATGGGAGATGTGGGTGGGCGTAGTCGAAGGAAACTGGGACACCCCGAAAAAATAGCTTTTGCATGTTCAACCGATTATCAACTTCATATTAATAATAATAATTCCCTGACTGACAATTTTTGTTAGTTACACTGGGCGGGGCATGGGGATCTCCATTAATAACTGTTCAAAGAGAACAGGGACCTACAGTTTATAGCCGAATCCGAACGGCGGTGTCTTGAACTAAAAGAGATTTTCTTGGGCAAATATCGTCTTTGAGCTAGCGATGCCAGTGCTAGGCAAATGTACCAGTGCTACTGCAGGGATTCGAACCACCGACCTTCGGCTTGTAAAGCGAGTACGCTACCACTACGCTACCGACGGCCACATCAACTTCATATTACAATTGTAAAAGTAGTGGAAATGGTAAAGTTGACAAACTTAAGGAAGCCCTCAGATGCATATTTTCTTTAAGCCTAATCGTAAAGATTTATTAAAATTATTCAAAATAGCTATTCGCATTATAGGCCAAGACAAAAGACAAAAATTAGGAACTTAAAATCATTGTTCAAGACTATTTACAAAATTTGCTTTAGCAGCATTTCTTCGTCCCATTCCAAAAGGACCTCATTAAGTGACACCTGAATGATTCGTTGCCATAGCTATCATCGGGTAGCATTTCCATAATTAATGACTTCAGAGTCCGCTATGCGCAGGATCTTTATTCATATATTGATAAAGTTGTAAAAGTTGAAAGTTGCGCAAAACAATAAAAATAAATTCTAATGAAGATGGCTGACCAGCATGGTGCAAAAGGACATGAGTACGAACTGTGCCGAGTGCCATTTGGTGTTCGCAATTTTCTCTGGTACTTATATAAGACAACTAACTGATGGAACATTGGGCATAAGGGGCGCTGAGAGAGTGCAGTGACTGCACTTCCGTAATCTTCAAAAGTAAAAACAATCGTATAAACTGTCGGAGCATCAAAATTCAAACGTCACAACGAAGCAATGCCGTCTGTCGCATTAGGGAACGGGACCAAACTACAGTCACCCTGGTAGAGCAGCCCGAAGAAACAAACGAACCCACTGACAGCTATCCAGTGAAGCGTCAAAGTTCCTAATGCACACAACAAATTTCTTATAATAAATACGAAAAGAATGCGCTGGCTGGCCACTGACAAGGACGAGGCATCAGGCAAAATGTCGTGGACAAAATGACGTTGTCACGAAAATTGCAGAATATAAAATTCCTAGTTCCGGCGAAGCTGGCTCGGCCGCCCACATCGTAGGACGACCAAACGACCCACTGATGTAGCTCAAACCACATGCACATCCGCCGGCTGGCGGCTGCTTGGCAGCTGAGCTTCGATTTTTGTTTTGTGCCATTGAAGAGTGAGAGGAGCAAAATACACTATAAAATATATAAAATAAAAGCCAAGGAGAGGGCTGAGCAGGAGGAGGAGTAACGAAAAAGTCAAGCCAAGTAAGAAACTTTTCAAAAATTATTGAAATGTCACGTAGCAACTTCTCAAATTGCAAAAATCCTGACGCTGTCGTTCAATTCGGTGTGCGGATTGATAGAGAAGCAGCGAGAACCTAAAGGGATACCGAAACGAGGCATGGGGATAGTCTTGCGTCTTGCTGCAGTTGTCGTTGACGAGAGAGACATACTTAGATGTAGCGAAGAGTAAGGCGGCCGGCTGACACTAAGACGCCAAGCAGCCAGTCAGGCACAAATTCAATGCACAATCTCTCTTAGCAGAACTCACATCATCGTCGACCTCGTCGCCCAGACCACAATTCAACGTGCGAACGACAGTTTGACCCAAGATTTTCCTGGGCTGGCAATGGTGGGCCAACTTCAAAACGACAAAACATCATCTTGCATCCAATGGATTCTGAGCCACACCGCCCAACCCACCAGCAACTATGTGTACCAGTACATAGTAACACCCATGTTAAGGCCAACGTCTTGGCCATTACCACTACGAGAATCGTGGACAACAACAGCAACAACAACAATAACAGCAACAACCGTGGCCAACGTCTTGGGCGTCCTCGTCAATCGTCAAATGTCGCCATGGCGCTGTCAAACGCAGTAAAACTGCGGACAGACGAAGGCAGAGTGAGCTGTGCCATGTTGTCGGTGGCATTAGGCAACTAACAGAAGACTCAAACCCAGAACGAACTCCTTACACCCTCCTAGTCAGTCGGAGGGCAGGTTTCCTCTTGCCGCTGGAAGAAGAAGCAAAGAAATCTGCGAGCAGAGCAGAAAGTTTTCATGACTTTTCTTTTATTGCACATTTCAACAAAACGATTGATGGCTTCCACGACATACACACAGACCCCCACAGCCAGGACACAATATTCACAACTTTTCTTGGGCGGGTTATGGTTTTGGGGGCGATGCTGTAATATGATGGCGCAAGGATTAGTCTGACGTGCAGTGTTTTCTCTTCTTCTTTTTAGTTACACATTTTGTTTCATGTCGAAGGACAAACTACGGACCAACACTACGTCCACCCTGGCATCCCAACGCATTGACGCGATGCTCATCAAAGTGGCGTCCACTGGCAGCTGGTTCTCGTAAGAAATTGTCGGTGCCCATTAAAGATTGAAGTCTGACGAAGGCACCAATAATAAACTGAGAAATATTCGAGTTAAGTAACCAATTTATCATAAATTTAAGACTATTACAGAACTAACGTCGCATTTGTTTAATAAAAGTTAAAGATTATGATCTAGGATTCAGGAGCCTTAATCTTGTATACTTTCGATAGAGCATACAAGATTCGTTCTTGAAGCACACTATTTTATTTAACTCTGCTGCACTTTTCAAGTTTTTCTCTCCTTTAAGCTTGGCAACATTTTCTTTTGGTCTATTCTGTTGGTCCTGTTGGCCGTCGTCCGGAAAATGGACGTGGATGTAAACGTGCGCGTCTTCGATGACAGGCAAGAATAGTTTTTGACTGATGCGCTATTTGTTGTGTGTCGAAGTCCGTGTCCGAGTGTTTGTGTTAAGGGTGTTGGGTGTTGGGTGCTGGGACTGGCTGGATGAAAAGTTCAGGAGTTGAGCTTCAAAGTTGTCAGCCAAAACACACAGCTGAATGCATAAAGTACAATGTATATTTCATTAGTCCATACATACATAGAGTGTATTGATTGATAAAGATACAGTGTATATGAAATATCATATAAACGTCAAAAACTTTGATGAAAGCGTTATCTCTAGTAGAGCTTGGGTTGTATCCGTGTGCCAAGATGCATCTATAAGTAAGTGCTTACACGGGAATTCACAGGCATCGTGCATCGGGCTTGTGCCATATCCACCAAAAATTTTACATTTAATGAACTCGGTAGATGCGAGTGACGCATTCTGGCTGATGGCCATGTTGGCCTCTGGCTCCGGCACTGGCTGCAGGAACAAAATGCGATTGACAAACTGTCAAGCGTGTTTTGTTGCCTTTTTTTATCGAGTGTTGCAAAACGAGAAAAAATCGCGAAATTAATTGAACAATTTAAAGTATTTGAGTTTTTCTTCTCTTTTGCATGGTATATAGTAGTATCCTATGTACTTTTTTTTTGTTTTTGTACTGCATCCTGCATTGGCAGCGGTGTCAAAAAGGACATGACCGAACATTTTGGCATTGCGGCGTGTGAGTGAATGAGTGAGAGATTGTATTATTGATTTTGCATAATAAAAATGTCACACACATGCAAAAAAAAAAAATTAAATGGGGATGCCAACCTGTGTGGAAATGTGTGTGTATGTACATGAGCCGACAATACAGCAACAATAAATTAATTAAGCCGATAGAGACAGTTTAATGTCATTTAATAAAATATTGACGTGTCAGTGATGCAGGCAGAGACAACTCTGGATGCCATTTTGTTTTTGCCCCGTTGCCTGGCGGGTGTTAAAATCAATTGACGAAATCAATTGAAATTGGCGGTTAGACGGATCTTGATTGATTGACAGCAGACACATTGCCCTTGGCTTATGCACCGCTCAACAAAAGATTGATGTCCAATTCTGTTCGGTCCGTTCTGTTGGTGGTGATGGCCGGTCATCTATGCCATCCATACTTTGCGTTGGTGTGCACTTATGCCTACTATGTGCTGCATTTCGTCTGGCTCTAAACGCAGTTGTGTCCATCAGTTTTAAGCTTGCGACATAAATTCCCATAATGAAATGTTAATTTTGACACGTCATTAATATATTTTGTGACCACCCACAACCCTCAACCCTTCCCATTTCAAAAATAGTCTCATCTCCTTTTTTCACACCAACGAATGCCGTCGGTTGACGCTCATTCAATTGACAGGCAGCCACAACAGCATTCCCGTAATTAGTTTTGACGTTTTTCCATTGCACAAATTAATTTATTTGACATGTCAGTTGTTGGCCACGCGGCGTTCTCAATCGAACAGTAGCCCCGGCCAGTCTACTCATCTGATGCCACTTTTAGAATCCTTGCCCGAGCTTAATGATATTTTATTTGTCACATTTATTGGACGAAAGACATTAAATAGGTCTACAAATCTAAATAAATATTCTAGTATCTTAAAATATTAATGTTTCGCATGGTTACTTATATGATAGTGCCGATAATATGTGTATTTATAAGCTATGTCCAAATACTCTATGAAGCTTTTACGGTTGGGGTATACATTTGTAATTTAACTGGGAAGATCATAGATGTATGTAAAGAGAAGAAGGAGGCGTGGCTGACATTCTTAGGAATATGGACCAAACTAGATGATAATTTAATAAGATTTAATACTAGGTCAAAGGGCCCCGGCGACATTCGTTTATATATATATATATATGCACTATGGAAAATCCTTTGTTGAGCTGTGTCCATTTTCATACCCTGTACCTTATGGAACAAAGGGTTCATTAAGTTAATGCAAGCCGAAAATGTATGTAACATATACAAAGAGCCGTGGGATCAAGGTGACTAGAGAAGTCGATATACCCATGTCCGTCTGTCCGTCCGTCTGTCTGTCTGTATATCTATCTGTCTGTTTGTCTGTCTGTCTTTCTGTCTTTCTGTCTTTCTGTCTTTCTGTCTTTCTGTCTTTCTGTCTTTCTGTCTTTCTGTCTTTCTGTCTTTCTGTCTTTCTGTCTTTCTGTCTTTCTGTCTTTCTGTCTTTCTGTCTTTCTGTCTTTCTGTCTTTCTATCTTTCTGTCTTTCTGTCTTTCTGTCTTTCTGTCTTTCTATCTTTCTGTCTTTCTGTCTTTCTGTCTATCTGATCTCAAATATGGTAAGCGCTAGGACAACAAGACTTTCAGACTAGATTCCTTATTATTCTATAGAAAACAAGTTTACTTTATTTTTTTTATATCGGGGATATTTTTTAGCTCCCATAAAAGTTTTAGATAGATAATTCGTTGGATTATAAAGATATCGTTACCAAATTTGGCATTTGGAATTGGAAGTTTTTAAGAATTCCCAAGCACTGTACCAAATTTTTTGAAAATTGGTTCACTATATCATATAGACCCTATAGTACCAATCGGTCAAACAATGTATTTAGTGCAATTTCGTTGTGTTTCGTTTGTTTATGAAGATATTGTAACCAAATAAGGCTACTTTGCAGTTTTTTAGAGTTCCCCAGCTCTGTACCAAATTTTTTTTAAATCGGTTGACTACATGTTAGAGCCCCCAGTGGACCGATCTGTCAAAAAAAAAGTGTTTGGTACAAAATTCGTTGTGTTTCGTTTGTTTATGAAGATATCATAGCCGAATTTGGTATTGCGAATTTTTTGGAGTTTCGCAGCACTGTAACCCTGTACCAAAGGTATATAAGTTCGTGCAAATGTATGTAACGGTCAGATGGAAGCGTGGCAGGTCCCATAAACTATATAAATTCTTGATCAGCATCAACAGCCGTGTCAATATAGCTATATCTGTCTGTCCGTATGAGCTGAAATTTTACCAAAAAACGTGCGTTTTTGTTAACCAGGGCGGAGACATATCCAACTAAACACAGATCATCAAAATCGGTACAGCCGCTCTTGAGTTATAAATGGTGTAACGAACATAAAAAAAATTTTGGACTTCATTTTCGAATTTAGCGTGCCATTTTACTGCGGAAACGAGTAAGACAAGTTGAGGATACATTTTGCTGTAAGCTCGTGTAATTAGAGGTCGAAACCTTTTGGTACAATTTCATGCTCCATGCCATTTTAATCATCGAGCAACAGATTCCAAACTGACAGTGAGACAAACGGACCCAGCTGAATCCTGATATTTTTGGTAAAAAGTTTCTGGTCTTACCCGTACCTTTAGGTTGAAGTTATACAAAGTGCAAATTTGTTCACTAGATGTGCCTTTTATATTGGAGGTGTAAACAATACAACTCTTCTGCGACAACAAGATCTAGATGCTCATACATAAAGAAGAAGAGTTCCTTCTTTCTTCTTCAATTATCTAAAGAGAATAATACCAGTAAATCTACAACATTGGAACAAAGTACTTATTTTCTCCCCAAAGATTGGATCTTGTGAAGCCGTCTTCTTTGGCAGCCCGTTTCATCTTTGTATCGATGTTTGCACACAATCAGTAAAATATTTTGGCCATCCTTTGGGGACGACCTCATTTCGCCTCCTTCCCATTTGCCCTCTCCTTAGACAACGCTATGGGCCACATTACCGTTGCAATGTTCGTTGTCAGTTCGACGACGCTTTGTCTGCTTCCTTAGCCCTTCAATGATTTTCTTCAGCTATGTTGCTCCATGCACATTTTGCCTTTTTATACCCTGCATCCATAGGTTATTGTAGATTTTTGTTAGTTAGTTTGTCTCTCCATATGGTCGCCTAGATCTTAGAGATCATAAGACCTTTGCCTTTGAAGGTTTGCCAAATCATATCATAGTCCTGAGATTATTAATATTGGATGAAAACAAAGACATATGCAATACAAATAATTATTAAGCTAGCCTATCATGTGATCAAATATTTAGGTTTTTTTTTTGGAAAATTAGCTGCAGGGTATCCCACCGTCGGGCATCGCTCCAAGTGACTCACATTTTTTAATCTTTTACTTTTGGGTTTTCTTAGCTCTGCTTTGCTGCTCGCTCTGGCTAAGGGCAAACTTTTTGGCGTTTCATCTGCAGCACATCAATTTTTGTTGCTGACGAGCAAAAGTTGCAATGGTCCAGGCGCCCGCACTTATAAGCAGGCTGTCCCATACCCGTGCACACTTTGTGTATATGTATTGTATGTCGTGGGTCTGCTTTCTACTGTTCCAATGTTGGGTGACTGGAGCTGTCCTTCTGGTCGCTTCGTCTACTGATTGACGGCGACTGACAAGTTTCTTTTGGGTTGCGTCATTGACTTTTCTTTGCAGTCGTTGCATTTTACGAGTATGTTCCAAGTTTGCAATAAGAAGAAAGAAAAGCATTTCAGTAAATTTCTAATCCTTAAGTATATGGCAGGAAGCGTCAGCCGGCTGATGTGCCTTGTCCTCCCTGTATGTGTATGTGTGTGTGTTTGAGTTTATGTGTCTTGAAATTGCATAACCCACTGCTGGCAGCAAGGAAACTGTTTGTCCTCTATCCAGTCAGCAGACACATTTCAGTTGCATTTTTCTGTCCTGGACACTGCTGGTCATTCCGTCAGTCATCTAGAAAGTTAGTCTGACGCCAGGCGGGTGATGAGCATGATTTTGTGCAGAACAAAACAGACAACGAAGACGACGACACTCTTTATTGCATTTTGGCGACAAACTCCATCTTGGCTCTGAAGTCTTCTTGTTTTTACACAAGATTTTACATGTATCACTGAAAGCTTCCAAGCACATTTCTGTCATTCTTTGACAACTGGACGTTATTGGTCTCTGAGCTTGTACTTGTGGCAGTATATTTACCATTTCATGTACAATTTGGGATTACTTGCTATGATCTGACTTGATTTGTAGGCATGTCAGCAAACATAATTTGACTTTGCATTGAGTCGTTCTTAAATATTTCACATCTTCAAGATTGGTACTAACCTCATCATCATTGTCGCTTAGGAATAATTAATACTAGCCGCGCGTAGGTTGAAGTTTCAGCAAATAATTAGCTATTCATATGTCTTACAGCTGCGCCAGGACATCCTTTTGACCATGTGAGAATGCAAGATTTGGCGTCAACAGCCAATTTGGAGAATTAGCGAAAACCGTTGGCCAATTACTGTCCAATGATGCCATATGCCAGTAGTGTACAGGGCCAAATTAATCAAACGCTACGTGTGCCCAAACGATGAAAAAGCATTTGGCGCTTGATTAGAATCCACACAGGATACTGAGCACCACATACTATGCGTATTTGAAGTCATCTTTAATCACAGACTGCCGACGATGTCGCCTAACTCAATAAATGACATTAGGGTCGAACAATTTCGTGCCTGAGAGACACTACAGCAACAGCAACAACAACCTTAAAATGTTAATTAGTTGGCGCCGTGGCAGCACCTTAGGGATTTGCTTTGTGACTGCAACAACAATCCGTGAGATGACATTCGGGATGTCGCTGCAATTGCAATTCAATGTCTGCCGCTGAAGGATACGATGATGATCAATGAATGATAGTAGTATGTTGCGCCCATCTGAAAAATTCTTTTGTTTAATGTAAAGCGAATTAATCAGCGACGAGAGCTCGATGATGGCGCATCATTATCGGAGCGTCATCACCAGCCACAACAATAATAATACGTACAACAATGACTCAACATCCAGTATCAGAAACAACAAAGCCAAACACAAAGGACTCAGGAACCGAGCTAAACAAACAAACGCGGGGACTTCCATATCTGTCGCCTGGCTTTGATGTGAGCTTTTGACAAGTGAGTTGGCAATGTCAACATAACAAGTTGACAGCCTCATAATACAGACTTTGTATTCAGTATTTGGATGGTGGATGTTCGTTTAGGTCATTGAATATTTCCAATAGGAATCAATTCGAGTCTTATACTAAATACGAGGGCTGCTGTTTATATTTCAAGCAAAGGTCAAAAAGATTGTACATAATTTTTTTTGACATTTGGTGACGTAGCGCCAAGCTTAACCTCTGCTAAAAACTGGAGCAATGATTTCAGAAATGACCTCCATTCGCTTCAAGACCTAAATGTTTCAGAAAAAATTGACGCTGTTCCAGAACTACTTTAGACAGTTTTGTCATAAAGTCAAGAAGATTTTTTCTCTATGATTGTTTCATAGTGCTCAAATTTGACTATGACTATTTCCATCCAGAATGCGTACGCTCAAACTTCTTTGGATTGCGAAGCCACTCAATCCCCCCCTAATCTCAGGGCAAGGCGAGTTCGGATTGTCCACTATTCGTTTTTTGTTTCTAAGGCACGTTTCTAACAAATCAATGTTTTAATCAGCAGTGTCGCAAACACAAGGCGGTGAACATGTAGTGGCCAGTTGTTCATATGAACTAGTTCTCATAT
This sequence comes from Chymomyza costata, assembly GCA_018150985.1. Taxonomy (NCBI): domain Eukaryota; kingdom Metazoa; phylum Arthropoda; class Insecta; order Diptera; family Drosophilidae; genus Chymomyza; species Chymomyza costata. Next base: position 1,348,809 of record JAECWU010000003.1, on the reverse strand, counting down.
ATTTTTTTAAACTTCACGAGACCCACGCAGATAACAGTTATTTGTTTTATCAGCATCAAAAGATCACACCATAATACCGTACGCACAAAGCTTAAAAACAATTATCGTACAATAGTACAGTTAAAGCTTAGTTAAAAGCTCAGCTTAAGATTATGCTTATCTTGGTAACTGCAGCTTAGATCATTACTTTGTGATATTTCGCTGTGCAAAGAAGTGTTTTACATAAAGCAAATATTGAAGATATATACATATATGTATAAGTGCTGTGAAAGTACACGTGTTTAGCACGTTTAAATTTTGAAGTTCATAACTACAAACAGTGATTTATTAATTGAAAGAAAATCAATTGGAAAAGGTACGTGATTATGCTAGAGTGAAACATTTATTTCATATAAATGAATTTCAGCTACACTTAGTGAGTTTGGTCCGCCTTACACTCCAACGGTCCAAGGCCGATTTGGCCGCAATTGTCATACATCCGTCCATCTTTCCTGAAGGCTACCATTTTTTCTTTTATTGGATAATATTTACTTCTCTGGGAACAGCGTAGAAGAGAAGTCCGCTAGCCTCAACATGACCCCAACCTCGGCATAAGAACCTTTTTGATGATGATGATTTTTGAAGTTTGGAATTGGATATAGAATTTCGTAACTACCTACCTAGCTTTTTTGAGTATCTCAGCAGACAAAGTGTTCAGAGAAGTTTAGCTCCAGTAAATTTTGATGCGTGTTTTTAAAAGATGTCTTAATTACCAGCAAATCAATCTATAAAAAGAACAATCTATTTCTTTGCTGCGGCGCAGACTCATTTTTTTTCTACTTATGTATATTTCTTTTATTAACGCCTGCATAATGGGTATAACTTAATCTTTTACATAATCTGATATATTTAATTCATTATTATTATAATTATAAGTAAAACTCAATACTATTAATATTTTTTTTAATGAAGGAGAGGTTAAATAAGTTTAACTGCTGAGAAACGAGTCAAAAAGCCATGGTTTAATTTATTATATTATACATGCATATATATATATCTTATAAATTTTTGAACTTTATTTAGAATCAACATCAAAACTCCATCTACGCATCTTGGGCCCAACGATCGCTGCGATGTATATATAAACGATTTTCATCATTGTTGTGAGTAAAACTATAAATCTGGGTAAGCCAGTTATTTCAAAGATATATATGGATATGCATACTTGGTATTACTTTTGACTCTGCCTCGGATAAGGAGATGCTAAATTTTTGTAAAGCAAACTTCCTTTTTTTTTATTTTTGAATTTTAATATTTAATACCTATGTTTTCTTATTATTATTATTTTTTTTTTTTTGAGCGAATATGTTTCGAATTAGTTTAAGATCATTCCAGAATTAAAATAGATATGAATTTTGAAATTATGAGTTAAGTTTATTGATGGGTCTGTCGAATATCTATGTGAAACCCACTTCAAAACTGAGCTGATCTGTATTTGTCATGGCAGAGAGGTTAGAGACCAGGGACCAATAACATCAGGATTCCCATATTTTAGGTATTTTTCTTTAAATCATTTCAATGGCGTGTCGGCGCTACCATTTGATTAGATAAATTTTTTTCTTATGATTTATTAGTTTTGTTTTTTTTATCAACCGCGCATTATTTTTAAATTAAGCAGTGTGCAACCGTGTACCTGGGCGAGGAAAACCCCGACCGCCCGCGAGCTAGACCCGAGCATAGCAAGAATGCGCAACCCCAACTCCAGATACACCTCGGTACTTTTAAGTCAACAGACTTTCACCAGTTGACAGAGGACCCGGTTCAGTAGTGAACGAAAATAGATTTTTGCACTCACATGCGGTACACTACAAACACGGACCGTGCGTTTCGGTAGCATGGGGTTGCGGAATGAACTTTACACCACCGAAGTTCTAAGTGCTATCAAGCGGATGTTTTTCATCAACCGCTTCCTTTCTTGGTTTGTTACTTTGTCATGCCCTCATTAAGAGCGTAAGAGAGGTTAAGATTGGTCGAATATTATCAGAGCTGCTTCATGCAAGTCTATTGGAAAGACTCATGAATACGAAAGCGATCCCTACCACCTACTGCCGATTATAAAGCAGAATGTGAAAGCCAATCCAAACCTTTTCATACCTTTTGAGACAGTGCGATTCTCTCTCCTGCAACCTCATTATCTTAGAGACGGAAAATGTGTTTCAGTGTTAGTCCGCCCTAGGGTTTTCAAGGTGCTTTTTTTTATTTCCTTGATATTATGTTTGAATACAAGACATCGCTCCTAGTCGGATCATAGGGCAGAAACAAAAGCTCTCCAATGATTTCTCTCAGCAGCTAGGTCTCGTAATTCACTCCACGCGGCTGTAGAACCGCTGTCGTTGTGTACAGAGCGCATCCATGTTTGTCGTGGGCGACCTCTACATCGTCTGCCATGTGGATTCCACTGGAAGGCCATCTTTGCTATGTTTTCATCTTTCCAACAGGGTGGCTGTTAGTAAGTTGCAGAAGTTGTTCGTTGGCGATAGTTATCGGCCAAAAAATGCGGCAAATAATTCGAAGACATTTATTTAAAAACGTTTGAAGCGTCCGGCATATATGCTTTGAGACTAGCCATGTCTCAGAACCGTAGAATAAAACTAGTTTCACGCTAGTATTGAATAATCTAAGTTTGGTTTTAAAAGATAGTGTACGCGAGCGCCACGCTCGGCTTAACTTACGAAATGCAGTGGGCGCTTTGCATATGCGGGCTGCTGCATCCGAATGTGCTCCGCCGTTTTTCGAGATTAGGCTTCCGAAGTAGCAGAACGCGTACAAATCGGCTATTAAAATGGGGCCATTATTGGTGATGATTTCAAGAGGTAAGGTTCGTGAAACAATTATGATCTGTTTGACGGCACTTCGGCTTTTCTTCGTTCCAAGATGTTATCGGTAACAGTCACGAATAGGAGTGGTGAGAGAACGCAGCCTTGGCGGACGCCCTCATTTATCTTAAACTTAGAGCTGTTTTCCCCTTAAACCGCACAGTAAGTAATGCGGCGTCATACATGGGCCTGATGATATCTATAATCTTCTCAGGCACACCAAACCACTACAAGGAACTCCATATTTCGTTTCTGAATAGAGTCTCAAACGCTCGATCGAAATCTACAAAGTGGAGATATAATATATATATGATAATGCGAAGTGTGTTTATGTGATCTACACAGGATTAGTTTGGTCTGAAGCCATTCTGTTCCCTTCGTAGTTGCCCATTAAGGACGGGGGATAACCTGTCCAAGATGACAAATGCCAAAACATTAAGGATAGAATTGAGCAAGGTGATGCCCCGCTAGTTTTTACATTGGCTAAGGTCACCTTTTTTTGGGGAGGGTTAACTCCCTCTTTCCAATCCCCTGTTATGATGAAAGTCGATCATATTGAGTAATTTAAAGGTTGAAGTGCGCGTGCAATAATACTTGAGCCGCACTTAAAAACCTCAGCTGGAAGCTCGTCCGGCCCTGGAGATTCATTGTTTATCAATTTGCCTATTGCTTTGGAAATCTCTTCTGCAGAAGGTGCATCGGTTGAGATTCTTCGTTGCCCGCCGTATGTTGTATGCGTTGTAGATAGAACAGTGGCATCAGTTATCGTGTTATTATCGAAAAATTCCATACAGCGATTGAGTTGAGTTGATCACGGTGCTTAAAAGTGTTTTTGAAGTCTTCGTAATCAGCTGTATTAGCTCGGTAAAAATACTTTCCATTTGTAGTTTCATATTCTGCACCAATTTAAAGCTTAACGTCAAATTTTTAAATTTGAAAAAGATAATTTTAACAAATATATAAATTAAAGAAAACCACTTATACAGAAGATTTTTATACACAATTGCTGATGATGATGATTCCAAAAGACAAAAAATATGCATACTGAGTAGCCGAGTACATCTACTATTGCCCAGTGCTGCTGTATCCTCATCAACACTGCGGTCTGTCGGTAACCATTGAAACTTCAAGTGTAAGACGAGATGTCATGTCCACTCAATGCTTATGCTGAGCGCTTATTCTAGGGCCGACAGAGCACTTGTTCGTCACATCAAAAGCATCATCAAAAGTTTTTGTCATGTGGTTCGGGTACGTACAAAAAGTTTTGCACCTGCCTTTAATACAAAAACGTTGACATATTAATCCTAAATAGAAATTTCATCAACAGCACAACAACAATGGCAACGATGGAAATGTATGACACTGACAGCCGCTCGAGCTTACTATGGTTGAGAGTATGACAGACTGTCAGAATGGGGGCTTGGACATGGCCAGCAAAATTTAAGCAAAAAATGTCATATTCTCACATATGTTTATCGTATTATATGTAGATAATGAATTTTATGTTAAGTTTAAGTAAAAGGCGATGACAGTACAGTTTCCACAAGTAGTGTTTGGCACATCCTGGGATGGACTGGACCATTAGAAACTTGATGAAAACTTCATCTCCAGTAATCCAAGCAGAGCAAGTAGTTCTATATTTATCGGTGTAACTGTCCCTTGGTACGAAATATCATTTAATTGACTAACTGACCGCACTCAAATGTCGAGCACTTTAACTTTTTTTACTTTGCACACAGCATAGCTTTAAGTTTTAACCCAAATTGACGGTATGTACGACATACATTTTCCACCAAAGGATAACGACGGCAAATGCACACAAATACAGCAACAAAATGGGGCAGACATAACACCCACAACGTGAAACCTAGCATTCTGGGAGTGAATCGAAGAATGCGGCGGGATGTTGGAAATGCGCAAACAAAACAAATTGCAAACAAAGTGCGTCTTTCTTCGTCTGTGTAAGGGCCAAAAGCAGCTCTGCGTAGTCCTTCGAAGCACAAGGGCGGATTTATTATGGCGCACAAACACACGCACAACTGTGCGTCACCAAGACCATCATCGTCTTCGTTTTGGTTGTCGTTGTGTCGGTGCAAGGACAATGAACTTGTCGCTTTCATCGTCACCATACCTCGTCACTGTCGAAGTCAAATGTCAGTCAAAGGCGACGACTGCGGCGTCGTACAAGACCGAGATGTAGACGGGAGCCCAGGAAGCTCACTTTGAGCTGCTCGAAGGCTGTCAGTAACACGGAGTTGTAGCAAGGCATAAAGGATGATGAATGAATTTGTGATTTGCAGGTTAAATAAATGTGTCTGCTGGCCGGGCTTCCTTTGGTTGCTAATGAAGTGATTAGTGCAACGCCCCTTCATGCAATATTCCTTATTAAGTAAAAGTTCCTGCCGCTGCGTTCATAAGTAGCCTGTTTCCATGCCCCTGACTTTAGTTTGAGATATTTTCCAAAACATCAACGGAAATAAAAGGAATCACTTTCCATCGATCACAAATATTAAGCACATTTGTTAATAAAGCCCTCGCAACAAAACTTTGCCAACAACTCATCCAACTCATATGTTTGTGGAGGGGCTCGGGTGTTTGAGCACATGTGCCTTAGATGCAGATAAATATGTGAAACGTGCATGGTGGTGCATGGACCTAAAGCTTGGGAGTGGGCTAAAATCCGGCCATTGGCGCTGCTGGGGCTCGTTGTGTATAAGTCTAATCAATTCCAATTAGTAGTCCGGCTCTCTGATGTATTCGTATAAATTATTATTTATCATTTGGTTATTTGTTATTTATTTGAAACATAATTCCACTGCCACATGGACATAATACTCGCCATTTTAGCACTTAAAATATCCAAAACCCTCTCTCCAAAAGAATAATATGAATTGTAAAGGTGATTATATAAGTATATGTAATTCAATAGCACGAACTTTGACAACTGATAACTCTAAGTATTAGAGGGTTATTCGCAGCAATATGAAGAGGCTCCATTGCATTCAGAGATACGTATAGTTTGATGTGGATTTTGGTCGGGACGATGAAGTTTAAAACGACACCAGTCCATGCTTAAATATGTTTTACCAATGGGACGACTTGGAGTCAAAAAAAAAATAAATACATTAAAATTTTACGAAACTTAGTCAATTATCAAAATATTCAACCCATTGTAATTGTAAAGAGTATAAAGGTCCAGATCGACATACGTTGGTACATACAGTCAAGCTTATTAAGTCTTATTATTGTAGTTGTAAGTTGTTGATGTGGCTATTAATTAGGGCCTTGAGAAATGACAAGCGCCCAACCACCCAAGTAAATTTATGAAGATGTAGATACAACGTGTTTGGGTGTGTGAGTATGCCTCTGAGTAAAAGCATATTTATGGATTATGAAGGCATAAATCTCAGTTGAGTTTTATCAGCTCGACGCACAGCTAACTACCCATTCCTTGGGAAATGCTCCACAATGATGATGGAATATGCGTATTTTTTTAATTAGCCAACATTCGTACAGATTTATGAGTATCCTAAGTTGAGTGTGTTGGTCTATTTGTGTGTGTGTGCGTGTGTTAATGCGCATCTTTTGGACTTTTGGGAATTATCTGCAGACGTGCCAATGCTCCAATGATTTATGCATTCATTTAATTGAGAAGTTCGAGACTTTGATGGCAAATCCTCTAGCTTTGATTATAATCATACCTGAGGACCATTGAACGACAAAAAAAAAAAAAAAACTAATTATAGTTGCTATTTGAGAGCAAGAAGCAGAAAAAACATTCGCATGGAAATCGAAAAGTAAATAATTGAAGTGATAATTCCACATAATTAGCAACTGTCAAGTGATGATATTCAATTATTCGTGGAGTGCAAAGTGTGGACTGAGTGGAGCTCATTCAGAAGCAAACTTTTAACCCATCTTCAATGCCAATCGCCAATCTGGGTGCGCTCTTAATTAATTCCCGTTTGATGAAAAACACTTTTACAAATTAATGTCAACTCGGCACACCCAAGCAAAAGTTTTTACCTGCTGTCTGTCAGTCTGTCCATCGTCACCGTCAGCGCCAACAACATTTTCTTGTCAACTTGAATGACCTGCTGCTGCTCTTCTCCATCCCCATGCACCCACACACTCCATGGTTCGTGTCTGAAATCCATTTTGTCAACTTTTTACTGGAACTTCTGCTTACTATTTGTGTTTTCCTTTTGATTTCTCCCACAGCGAATTCAATTTTCCTTCATAATTATACCCTGACCCAAAAGGTCAACTATAGATTTCTGAAGTGCATGTAAAAGTAAGTAAGAGGATGCCAATATATAAGTTGTTTATATAAAATATCGAATTATGTTTATCCGTCCGAAATTTATGCCTAGATCCCAGAGACTTAATTAGCTCTTATGGTTTCAATTTTTTAAAAAGTTTTGCATTATCCTACGCAGGTTGTTTGTGGATGAGTGGAGAAGCCTTTAGACACATTTGTTCGACGAGCTTCAAGACGTAGGGAGTCTTCAAGACAAGACCCTAATAATTCACGAAACGTTGATTTTTTTCTCAAAACAACCCCCAACACCCTTATATTCCCTTTTTCCTACAACACGTCTACAATCCTCATTGTTTTTTGAAAAAAGTGAATGCAGCGTATTCCACAGTCGCTTGCTGCCCCAATTGATTCATATTTATTTTTTGTAGGAAACGTGCACACACCGAATTCACCATTCACGTCCGTGCTGACTTGTGCAACTATCACACGTCCAGCTGTCAGTCATGCGTCCGCCAAGTACTCGTCTTCCATCACCCTGCGTCCACCTTCATACGTCACTCTGTCACTTCAGTGACGCGGTGGCTGAGTGACTGACTGTGTGTCTGTCACTTCAGAACTTTCTGTGGCAGCAAGTCTCGTTCTGCGCTAACTCTCATCTGGTGCTGTCCAAGTTAGGCTCCCCCAAAGTCAAGTCGCTTGAGAGACTTTGATTGACTTTCTTAATAGACTTTACGTCTTGTCAAAATTAAAGAAAGCGTCAAGTTAAAAGCTCCCAAAGCAACGACCAGGACTTGCATTCAACCATCATCCCCATTCCTTACTGAAGGTGCGTCAATGCCAGCGACCATTTGCGGTTGCTGTTTGCAAAAAGTGTGACGTTTCTGCCCCGCAGCTCGGTTGTAAGCTAAAATAAACATATCCAGAATTAAATGTACCTTCAAAGCCATAAACTTCTAGGATTACATACTAAATGTCAAAAAATAAAGTAATCTTTAATAAACTTTTGATGGAAGCAGATTTTTAATTCGCATTGATGTCAGTTTTTCTTTAATCAAGCAGACGATAAGTGTTCCAATATATTTTGTTAGTTAATCTGTGTTAAACTGTTAAGAGCTGCAAATTTCGCATACAACAACTTGTTGTATGTATGGCTAATATGAATTGGAAAAAGAAGTCGGAGCACAGCTTGGCTTCCGCTTTGCGCGAAAAAACGAATATATTTTGTTGTAGATAAGCCGCCACAAAGATACTAAGTTAAGTTAGCATTATTTTGGCTAATTAAACGATATTCAATTAAAATTTTCCAACAAGACGACGCATGGCATTCGTGAGAAATCCCTCATATAATAGATTTGCTTGTACAATTTTTAAAAAATTGCAACTAAAATTAAAAATTTAATATTATTAAATTTTAAAAGATGGCGTACGTTAAAATCGGGCGCGGACGACTTTGGGATACCCTGTACCACTTCATTTGCAATCAAGTCATATATATTGCATAAGGGCTAAAAACAAAATGGTTGCCTCATTTAGCTACGATATTTTTATAAACAAACAAAACACAACGAATTTTGCACTAAACACGTTTTTTTGAAAGGTCGGCCCTATGGGAGCTTTATGATATAGTCAACCGATTTCGATAAAATTTTGAGCGTGCTGGGAAACTCCAGAGGACTTCCGAATGCCACAATTCAATGTCTTCATAAACAAACGAGTTATCCATCTAAAACTTTTTTTTTCGAGGTCCTCTGAAACACCCCTATGGGAGCTATATAATGTAACCCCGATATCAAAAAAATAAAATAAACTTGTCTCCTATGGAATAATAAGGGATCTAATCTTAAAGTTTGGCTGCTCTAGCTCTTACCATCTCTGACATCTAGGCGTTCATATGAACGGACGGACAGACGGACATGGGTATATCGACTTCTTTAGTCACCCTTATCATACTTTAGGTAGCTTTGGGGGTCTCCGACGTCTCCTTCTGTATGTTACATGCATTTTCGGCTTGCACAAACTTAATATATCCATTGTACCATACGGTACAGGGTATAAAAAGGTCTACCTTAAGATATAACAAATAGATTAAGAAACATTTATTCGGGCAGTTTTTCTCCCAATATGACTACATCGCCAAAGGGAAGTTAAAGAAATAGGAATTAGGAGGAATTAGCATTGTACCAAATTTGATCAAAATCTGTACAAAAGATGGCGTACGTTAAAGCCGGGCGCAGACGACTTTGGGATACCCTGTACCACCACATTGCAATTAAGTCCGACACATTGCTTAAAACCTTCAAAAGATATTTTATTCGGCGAATTTGGTTACGATATTTTCATAAAAAAAAAGAAATCAGTCGAATTTTGCACCAAACAATTTTTTTGACCGATCGGTCCTATGGGGACTATGTGATATAGCCAACCGATTTTGATCAAATTTAGTACACTGATTGGGAACTATAAAAAACTCCCGACAGCCAAATTTGGTTCCGATATCTTCAAAACCAAACGAAACACAACGAATTTTGTAAAAAAAGCGTTTTTTTGACCAATTGTTCCTATGGGAGCTATATGATATAGCCATCCGATTTTGATCAAACTTGGTGCAGTCCTTGGGTACTCTAAAAAACTTCTTAATGCAAAATTTGCTAACAATATCTTTACAAACAAACGAAACGCAACGAATTTTGTAGAAAAAACGATTTTTTGACCGATTGGTCCTATGGGAGCTATATGATATAGTCAACCGATTTTGATCAAATTTGTAACAGTGCTTGAGAACTCTAAAAAACTTCTTATTGCCGAATTTGGTTCCGATATCTTCAAAACCAAACGAAACACAACGAATTTTGTAAAAAAAACATTTTTTCGACCGATCGATCCTATGGGAGATATATCATATAGTCAACCGATTTTGATAAAATTTGCTACAGTGCTGGGGATCTCTAAAAAACTTCCGACTGCCAGATTTGGTTATGATATCTTTATAAACAAACGAATTATCCATCTAAAACTTTTTCTTTTTTTCGAGGTCCTCTGAAACACCCCTATGGGAGCTATATTATGTAATCCCGATATCAAAAAAATAAAATAAACTTGTCTCCTATGGATTAACAAGGGATCTTATCTGAAAGTTTGGTTGCTCTAGCTCTTACCATCTCTGAGATCTAGGCGTTCATACGGACAGACGGACAGACGGACAGACGGACAGACAGACAGACGGACAGACGGACAGACGGACATGGGTATATCGACTTCTCGAGTCACACTGATCATACTTTAGGTAACTTTGGGGGGTCTCCGACGTCTCCTTCTGTACGTTACATACATTTTCGGCTTGCACAAACACAATATACCCTTTGTACCATACGGTACAGGGTATAAAAACAACGGATTTTGCACCAACAACTTTTTTTTGTCCTATCGGTCCTAGGGGTGGTATATATGTATTTAACGAACGCCATCTTTTTTTTTTTTTATTCTATAGGATATCCAACTATCGTGTGTAAGGTAGTTCAGATTTGATACGTAACTTTATTAACATTTCGGGTGCTCTTTGGTATATAGGCTAACTAGAAATTCACAACATATCTCAAGAATAATTAACCTACTAGAAGATATTATGAACGTTAGACGTCGCAAAGAAATTCCAGACAATTTGATTAGTATGGGTTAGTGTCATTGCACATAGATTATACTCACTGGAGCATAATCAACCCTGTCATTCCTCTGATATTTATAAAATATCGCTGATTACTATCTGATAGATTATCCACCGACAGATTGAAAGAATTTAGAGTTGCAGCTGGTACATCTCAAAAGCTAAAAAGTCATCTTAAATTGCTTGTAATAGTACAGGAGAACGGTTTTTTCATAATAACCTAACTTCTTTATAGACAAAGAGCATGATTGCTGTCAGTATAAAAAGTTTCGCAAAGCTGAAATTGTGAATTATGGCACTTCAATTTCATTAATTGCCAATAAATCAGGTATAGAAGAAATAAATGCTAGTCTAGGAACAAAAGCCAATGCCGCCGCCACCAATCGTTCAATGTTCAAATTGGCCAACATTGAAACAGACAAAATAAACCTTCAAGCAAATTGGAACAAGCTGAATGCCCCTCTTTGACAGATCTTCCATCAAATGTGCGCGCTCATGTCAAACGTCAAATGGACGTGGACGTCGAGCGCGCCTGAGCGGAAAGTGTTGTGAGTTATGACGAGGACGTGCACAAGTTGATCCATCAAACTGTGTAAATCCATCCAATGCTTGTACCACACTCGATTTGATGCATTCAACGTGAAGAGAACTATGTCTTTAACGTCACTAAACATGACGGATAGATGGATGGATGGTTGGTCTGTGGCCGACATCAAGGCCATGATGTGGGATGGTTGAACGAAATAATGAAAAAAGCTTGTCCGCTTGAAAGTGTTGCCAAATCGAATATGACGCATCGCGAAAATTTTTATTTGTCACGAAAATTGCAATAATGAGAATAATAATTGCATTATGTGCACACAGGGTGAGTAGACTAAAACGATAGGAAAATAATTTAAATAAATAGCAGATATCAAGTTGTTTCTAAATTTAATTTTTTTTGTAGCTACATTCATGATATTATGTATGGAATAGGATCAATTTTGGCCAAAATGTGGAACAACATTTCCAGCAGCCATGTAACGAAGACACGACGTAAGATTAGTCTTATTCAGGCGAAGGCTTAAATCAGAGCCAAATGGACTTTTCTGAGTCTTCTTTGTTACTAGCGCTACAGCAGTTGTGTGTTCTTGACTTTTCAATAGTCTCTGTCTGGTGACTTAAGATCCAAAAGAGTATGTTCACGGTCAAATTTTTTTCCCTTGGTGATGTTATTGGTAACTTTCACAGATAGGAGAACAGCCAGATGAATTTTCGTCAAAAAAAAAACAAATAAAATGCAATTAACAAACAAACCAACAGATGGTCCACCCTATATATGGAGAATATTTGGGAACGCATTGTTTTTTCAATAGCAAAAAAATTGTTTTTCTAAAATTTGTTTACTCCAAAATATTAAATTATAATTTCTAAAATAAATGGTTTATTGATTGTTTTTTATAATTATACATTAAAATTTGATAATATATCTTTAATAATACTCTACTTACTACGGACAAGACATAAATTTAGGCAACTTTAAAACTGCCATTACATAAAAATCGATTATTGATTTAATTTTGGCGCGCCAAGCAGCCTAGTTTGGCATAAAAAAATAAAAGAAACAAAAACAAAAAATAAAAAAAAACAGCCAAAGGAGAACGAAAAACAATCTCTGGGACAAAATAGGAAAGCGAAAGAAGAGAGTGAATGGGAATGTGAATGCCCGCCGCCAATGGAGGGCACAAAATTGGTTTCGGTTTTTGCATGTGAATTTCATACAAGTTCAACAAGTTGCTATCAGTTCCGATGAATGGAACGTGTGGCTGTGGGCGTTGGAGGGCTGAATTGAAGCGGTTCGGGTCGTGCTGGTAAGCCAGGCGCACTTGAACTCTGTTGAGCTACGGCAACGGTAGCGGCAGCTCCACCAGACAGCAGGCAGACGATTTGCAAAACACCCCCAAAAAATCCCTTGCCCCAACGATCCCCTAGTATTCATGTACACGCATCTAGGAAGCGCTTGTGGAGGAGGTATAGGTATGTGAGTGAGAAACAAAGGGAAGGACGAAAGATTGGAAACGTGAAAGAGTACGAGGCAACATTAAAACGTGAAAAAATCGCTGTTCAGGGTTTTTGCCTTTTGTATGCCCACGTTTCGTTGTGCGTTCGACAAGGAAATTCAACAAAACTGAGCTTGTTGGAAAAACAATTTTGCCTCAACTTTGGGTTGAGTCCCGTCGACTGAGTGCCAGCCAGCCCTACATGTTTGCATGGTCTTTGCTATACCGAAACGGGCATGCGATTTTATTCTTATCCCTTTGTGGCCTTGCCCTAGTCCCATTTACTTTGTGAGCAAGTAAGAGTGTCAGATTTTCTGGCTGCTCTGGTCTTATTGTAGGCAGACGACGCATCGTAGGCACAAGTTTCCTACATGAAAATTGAAGAACGTTTTATTGTCTCACCTTGCTGCTCCGGTCGGACGCGAATTGTTCGCCCCTCAACATGAATTACGACGCCAATGCCAACGTTGGGATGCGTCATCAATCAATCATATTAAGCGTGTCCGTGTATACGCCCTGTGGACCCTCCGAACAGACGCACTTATCGTCCTCATCATCATCGTCATTGTCGTGACGTTTGAAATTGTTGCGCCTCGATTGATTCACTTGATCTGTGCACTTGTACTCTGTATACGTATGGAATTTGTTTTGAGTGTTTCCGAATGAGTTTGACTTGTCCGTCAATCACTCGATATTCACATGATTGAATGTGTTTACCTTTTTCCGTTATCCCATCAATAAGTGTTTAGTAAACATACATTGTCTTTGTCGAATTGTGTGTGCCTCATCGGAGCTTGAAAGGTTCCTGGTAAATCATAATTCTGTTTAGGCCTTAGAATATTGAGTATTCTATATTATGCACAAGCAATAACTTATTAAAAATTTGGAAATGCCATGCACAAGTAAAGGTTTCTTCGCAGAGATATCCGTAGCTATTCCACACTGAGCCAAATTCACATCGTCCAGATACTTTAAAAAATATTGTATTACTTTATTTCGCTTTTGACACTTCAATTATAACCATAACAACACTTGCTACAATAGCCAAGTGCAGTGTTTGGTAGCTCCAAGTGGCTGTCTTTTTGCCGCATGATTACCGCCAACGATATCACGTTTATAGTCGGACCCCTGGGGTTAATTGTATCTACATACCCAGCCGTTCGATTGCAACTCGATTAAGCGATCTCAGCCTGGAGCCTAGATTGCCCTTGCCGTCTTTGTGGCTATTGCCTACGCCTCCGCTTCGTCGTCTGATGGACGCGTTTAACGCATATTTAGATCAATCTATTGGCATAGCTGCCTCTGATTTATGGATGCATAAATCAACTTCGATATACGTATTCCACAACAACAATGAGACTAATAAGGTGAGACTCCAGTGTATTGCACAATTTTGTCGGCGCCAAAATCTGTTTCCTTTACACTTGGCAGCAAATGTCGGGCGGTATTAGAAGCTCTGTGAGTGGAGCTCGAGTTGGTTCTCGCTGGTAATTTGAAACTTAAGTGATCAACGGTAGCTGCTGGTGTATACCCGAAAACAAAAATTTCGGTAGCGCAAAAATTCCATGTCGCTAATCGAAAATTAATAATCGTCAACAGTTTGAAGGTCGGGACACCTTGCCCCGGTCTTGCAAAGCTTCTGCGCTTGACTTTGTGTTCTTAATTTGCAGTTGTTTGTTGTTGTTATTTACCTTTCGACTCGGTTTGGATTTGGTTTTCGAGTTTCACTTAAATCCTTCTCTGTGTGCATTGCTGGTTGATGAGTGTCAACGTTGTCTGTGTGCATTTTGGCGTGAAATGTCGCTGAGAATTACTTGAGGCAGTGTCAGAATTGATGAACGAGCAATAACTTGTGTCATAGGGATCGAGGCAACTCAGATCGGATCGGATTTCGTTTTTGATTTTCTCGCTTTATGCTTATAATTATTAATTTTTTTTTTTTTTTAAGTATTTTAGTGAAGTAGTAACTTAGTCTTTTAAGCGGTCAGAGGCTACTTACTCTAGTAGGTTACTTTCTATGGCATGCCTATGATATGCCCCGTACTGTTTTGAATTTTCACAAAGTGCACTCAAAATCAAGAGTGTCGCTAGTTTTAAAAGTAAAATTTTTTTTCAAGAGGGTACCGAAATTGATAATTTGCCGATGATAAGCATGATGTAAAAAATGATTGTGTTTGATTGTAGATATCTTCTAATACAGAATTTCTTAATATGAGAATGTTTATAAGCCCTTAAATTTTTTTTTAATGCCTCCGATTTCGTATTTATATCCAGAGCTGAACCCACAGTTGTTCCCAGAGGTTCATTTTATGATTGAGTGATAGGAAATTCACATAAGGCATGCCGTGTACTTTTAGAAGACCTTTGATAAGATAATGTATGAGATTAAACAGAGGCGGAAAGAACATGGCGTGAACGTTTCGATGCTGAAGGTGTACTTGGGCCAATTAAAGATGATGGATATAGTAGCGAAACCCTACTTCGATTAGAGTTTTCGAAAATGGCAAAAGCCAGCGCAGATTCGTATATGACAAACGAATCATTAACTTCTCGTCCATTACGCTTGCTTCAAGGAAATCTGTCTTGTCTTTATCATCACCAAAATCGTCTTTCTCTCCCGTTCTTCATCTGTTTCGCCGTGCGTATCAACATCGAAATCCAAGATTTTTTCAATTAGAGCATCTAGATGCGATGACAAATTTTGTTTGCGATAACTTTCCATATCTTATCAGGGCATTTTTTACCAACTGGATTGAAAATAAAATCTCCAGCACACAACTTACAAAACGATTTTGTTGTTTGCTCTTGTCCCAACACCGCCTCTAGACAGGGAACACTATACTATATACTACAAAAACATAATTATTTATAACTCCATACACTACTATTTGTATGAAAATAATTTTGTTATATACATACGTAAGCAATTACTATTTTTTTTTTTGCTTTTGATTCACTTTACAGAATAATTTTTTTTTTTTTTTGCTGTTTTTCACGAAATTTTAACTTTGACTGTCTCCATGTTGTACACATCAGCCAGTTCTATGCATAGGCCCAATAAAATTTAATGAGTACTTACCAATATCGCCAATTTCAAGGAAGACTTTGCCTGTTCGTTTTTTTTTAAGGCTTAAAATAACAATTATCAAACTCAATTACATTTAAGAAATGTCAAAAATTTAATTTTTACCAAAGGCAGAAGGAGACGTGGAGACCCCAGAGTGAAAATAAGATCAAGAACGCCAGATATTTAACCAAAAGATAACCCATAAAAAATGTTCGTGGCTTACACCTACACTATGAAAGCCAGCTTTCTTTAAAAAATTTGTAAGTAAAAAAATTTACATACAAGGGCCAAGGGATACATTAGTGACTGTTTTAATCACCGCGTAATAACTTTGAGTGCAATGCTTCTCCTATAAATATTTGGTCTTGAAAGAGCTACCCGAGTGATAACTGCCACGATTGCTGGTTGCTAGACCCCAAGTGCATACCAAAAATACAGAAACTCGGTTGTGCTAGCCCCTTGCTCCACAAAAAGAAGAAAACTACAGTAAGTTAGTAAGTCCCATCCTTTATACACTCCCGATCTGACCACTTGCGACTTTTTTCTGCTTCCAAACCTTTGCTAAATAAAGAGTGTATCAGTGAACCCAACGCCTATTTTTGCCTTAAGGAAACCTATGATGTAATTTTAATTTCCCAATTATCAAGCTGCCCCAGTATTTCTTATACACGATTTCTTATATTAGAAAACTTGTTTTTATTTTTTTATTTATTATGGCTTATTAAAAAACATGAATTTTTATAATTTCGGCATTGAAATCGTATCGATATGAATATGATCCTATTTCGATTGAATGGAATTATTTTTTCTTGTTCAATCGATTCAAGACATGAAAATATGTAGTTGCTTTTCTTAAAAAAAAAAATACTTTTACTTTCAAAATAATTTTATTTTTTTTTTTTTTATAAATAATATTAATAATTTCTTTTATTATACAAAGTAGGTTCGTTGTTGTAATTAACTAACTAATTGTTAAAAAGGTTAAAAAAGTCAAAGTTACACCAACCACTTGTGCTTAACTGGCATTGCAGGAGACAATCCTGCATTGTTAATGTCCACGTTTAGCATTTAATTAAGCTGAGGTCGTTGTGGGATAATTGATTTGAAGAGTTTTTCTCTTATAGCACTGGAGTCATTCTTAAGCGTTTACAAAGTGACGGATTGCACGGAATGTCGACAATGGGTGCGGCATTGAATGTTGGGGCTTTTGAGTACCGTCTGCCTGGTTTTTGGTTACTCTTGCGTGATGCGTGCGTCGTAATCCCTATGCTGCCGTTGCTCCCGCTGTAGGGATTGCACAACCCATAATTCACTTGGATAACAACACCAGTAACATGCAACGCATGGCGACTCACCCCTCTCCTGTACATGTTTACTGTCGGTTGGCGTTGCTGACGTTTTGACACCATTTTCGGTGCGATGATACGGCATTCATCTTGACAGGCATAACTGCCTGATGCCGTCCAGCTCGCGGCCTGCTTGTCACCCAGCCGGTACGATGATTTACTCCCCTCAGCTACTATGGAACTATCTTCTCGTTTGTTGGTATGAATGTTGGCTGCTCGGTTGGCATATTGTGTGCGCTCGTGATGCATTTACGTCACTTACTTGAATGTTGCAACGCATTTCGGTCCATCCACACATATGCACACTCTCAAACAGACACAATTGACAACGTAACCTAACAAACAAAAGGACCTAGGATGGTGGGGATACGATGTGAAACATGTTGCGTCGTCGCAACCAAAAAATGTCCTTGACACTTAATTCACGCTGCATTAATGCGAACTGAATGAAGTTGTTTCACTTAGCACACTGGGACAACCACTTGCAAAGTTGGACATCGTTGAAAGCAAGTTTTAAATGGGATTGAAAAGGATATAAGAAATTTAAACCCTGATTCTGATAGCAAGTAAAAGTAATAAAATCGCCTTCCAATCTTTATGTTTGGTACAAATTTTTAAATGTTTTTAAAGCAAAGTTTGTGATGAGAAAAGATTGAGATTAGTAAAGTCATTATTTCAAATATGATTGAAACGAAGATTTCAAAAAGTCTGCACAATGAGCGATAGGGAAAATAATTTAAAATATGAGGGATGATAAAAATCTCGAAGTTCTGCGGCACCCAAATTACTGGCGGGTCCCGTTTGTTAGCGTGTCAAGGCCAAGGTACAAAGGGTATTTCGGATTTGTGCAAGCTGAAAATGTAGGCGGCAGCGTTCCCTAGAGTATGATCAGGGCGACTAGAGATGTCGATGTACCGGTCTCTATGAACGCTTAGATCTCAGAGTTGATAAGTGCTATCGGCGTTACATTATATAAGTAATCGAAGCCAAATTAAACGTTTGGAGATTTTCAAAGTTCATAAACACGGCACCAAATTTGATTGAAATTGGTCTATCATAGAGCCCCATAGGACCAATGGGTCAAAAAAAACCGATTGTAATGCAACATTTTTTGTTTGTTTATGAAGATATCGTAACGAAATTTGGCAGTGGTAAGTTTTTTCGGAGTACTTAACTTTTCCTATATAGCATTGTTCTGAAATCCTCCTTTCAAGGAACTAAGTTTTCAACCTGCAGACACTTGTGTTGATGCTGGAAAAAATACTATACATGATCGTTTTTTGAGTTTCTTGAATATACTTTGTGATATCTATGATGAGCTGTAGAGAGAAAATCCGGGCCCGGGGGGGAAAATGTACCGGCCACTAAATTACACCTTCAGTTTGAAACATTGCGTTCTGTTCACTAGTTCGCTTGATTATTGGTAGCATATTTTTGAATATTTCCTGAAATCGTAAATTAGTTTATATATTTCTATTGAAAAAAATCTTTTCTACAAACCTATGGTCCTATGGTCTAGTTCTTTAATTGTGTTTCAACAATATTGAAACTTTGGTCCAAGTTTGATTAATGATCTAATTTCTCTCTAGCAGTTACAATGATAGGTTGGTAGCCTAGCGCTGCAGTTACGCAAGTAACCTTATGGGAGCGATCCCAATAAGAAGATAGAAAAGGAGATGCTTCGATCACCAATTTCTCTCGAAGAATAACCAATTAAGAATTCCCTCCACACAAGATGACAGCACAACAACTTGGCCTTTGCGAATTTTGTATGAACAACAGCTCAAATTCTGGAGGCATAGGTTTTATAGGATAATACTTAAAAGCGCATATTAGAACTTAAAAATTTCCAGGGAAATCGTATATGATGCAGCTCACTGTGCATCAACACCAGTTAAATTGCCGTTGAAAACTTTTAACCTCAAAATACTTGCTCCCGGCCCTTGTTCACTACCGTCGTATAAAGTATATCCCATGCTAACATAGTAATATTGTCACTATGCTCCTAACTGAAATGCAACAGACACTAACACACACAAACGTCCAAAAAAGCTCGTAAATTACTGGACGACGGGACACGACTGAACAATGGCCAAGGAAAATGGGGACAATGGGATGGAATCTAGGACGAAGGGCACGAAAATATAAACATCAACGCAACAACTACAACATCAACAACAACACAACAACACTCATCGCTCATGTTGGTGATGATGCATTTTGCGGTCTGTCACACAAAATGCAATTTGACGGAGCTCTGGAAAAACAGTTTTTCAAGCTATCAACCAATTTGGCCACCATGGCTGTATACCGAGCCATGCCGAGTGGTCGGTCGGTCGGTTGGTCAAGCGTTGGGTCCAAAAACCAGTGTGCCATGCGAGTGCTACTGAATGCCATATCATGCCAGAATGATGATGCGCTGGCCATGGCATCACCAGTAGCACCTACTATGTCGCTGCATTTGTCGACGCACTAAACATTTTTCGCCTGCCTGGCAATTTTTTTGCTGCTCTGCTGTTGGTTTGTTTCCATGTGTAGGACGAGCTGACTGCTCGGTTCCCTTCCCCACCACATTGTATCTCATGTCCTTCTGTGGTACATATATTCTGTATTTTTTTTTTTTTTGATGTCCCTGTAATATTTTGTAAGTGTGTGTAAGTGTGTTTTAGTGCAGGCAGGCTCTAAAAATGCGTGTGCGGAAGAGTGTTTGGTAGTGTTTATGTTGGCGGATTCATGTCGTCACTGTGTTAAATGTGTGGCATATGAAGGGAAGCACTGGACGAGCTGCCCGAGTGAGAGTTGTTAGTTGTTAGAATCTGGATGGAAGAATGGAAAGCTGTATATGTTAGTTCTGAAATTTATGTACCACTGGTGAGTTGGTCTATTTTTTTGGGTTGACGCTTGTTTATACTGGCAAGTGGCCCGGCACCATGACCATTAACTGCCATTGTCCGATGTCCAATTTCACATGTCACCCACACACTACCACGCATTCTTCTTCTGGTGCTGTTGATGGTCGTAAATGTCAGAAGCGCGTGTTCAACAGGACAGTAAATGTCTTCAGCTGAAATTACAGGGTCCAGAACTCTTCTCTCACCATACAACTAAACAGCTGTTTTTTTTACCAGTTTTTGTTAGGATGTCATGCTTCTTTTTTTCTCTTTCAAACACTTAATCATAAATCACTTATTGCACAATAATTAAACGACCTATAATGAGAAAAGATGTTTTATTCCTTTTGTCAATACAATAATGGAAAATTTAAGTTTTGGTCAGTCTGCTTGCTTACCAGGTCCGCCAAGTGCACAAATACCACTCATTCTTCAATACAGCTTTTGGATTGCTTTTAGCTGACTCAGTGCTACTACAATTCCCAGTCACCAGGGTGTAGGTAGGGCGTCAGCTCTCGTGCGAGTGTCAGGCCCATCAATTTATTGCTGATCATCATGCAATGCATGGAGGACTAAGCCTGGGCGATTTAGCATGGCTTTGAAGCAGTTGCATCAAACAAATCATTCCATGTCAAAATATTGACGGCTCGCAGATACTCAACAACTCAGCTTTAATATCATGCAAGATCTTAAGCTCACTATATATACGTACTAGTACTAGTATATAGTATCCTTGCCTGTTGCTGGTAGTAATCTACTCTCGCAAGGCATAGACAAGAAATTTGCATAGTTGTAAAAAATAAATGCTTGTTATAAGTATCTACATATATTTCATTTGCCCAAAAAACAACACAAAACAAACAACACAGATGCACAACCATCAAAAACAGCCGCTTCCACATCCCCAGCCATACACAGCATCTTCAATGGGGTTAGACCAATGCCAGCCATACCATCAACTATAAAAATCATTTTAAGGCAAACCCCAAAAGCCAAAAAATCGAAAATTGTGCAAAAGCTTGCATGAACTGCAACTGAAATGTATAATCGAATGACTGCGCATATAAGGATATACTTCATACATATGTATGTATATATGAACTAGGAGTACGTTTAGTAGACTCTAGATAGGCTTGTAAACAAATCGAATCGACATTGTTTTTGTAGCAATTGCCTTGTAAGTAAGAGGGGTTTGAGAACTGAGAAGGGGTCCGTTGTTAATGATGAGAACATTGATGCATCTGTTTATGATATACTTCTCTATCTGTTTGAAATTTTTAGAAAGCAATAAGCAAAGCGGTCAACAATTGTTGAATACTTCCAACGGAAGGAGTGAGTCAAGATTCCATTTTGAATTGTTGACTTCGAAGTTGCTTTATTGAAGCAGGTAAAACTGTTTAAAGTCACCAGGCGTTAAGGTAGACAGCTTTAGTATGTACTGTAGTACCTACCAAAAAGAGATGCAAGCATAAGTTTAGTACAAAGTTCAAGTATATAAAAAGAACTAGTTCAAAAGAAGAATCAATAGTCTTTTTTTCTGAAACATTTTTAAACCATATTAAAGAACTTTACTAAACTGAATTTAATTCTTACAGTTTTATCTAATACGCTTTATTATCATTATTAAAATTATCATTACATTCCTATAAAGATTCCAGCTTCTACTTTGAGGGAAACAATAATTGTGCTAGATTTAGTATTTCTAAAATGAACAGGAATAAATGAAGAGTAAAGTCCAATATTGACACAACTTAAAGCATATGGGCATTTCTATTTTGGCGTGATAAAAAAAAAGACAAAGCACTCTATTGAGTACAACAATTTTTATCCAAACGGTCTTATCGATTAAAAGATATAAAAAAAACTAAGCATGGCGTTACGATACAAATAAAAATGGAAGTGGCTTATGACTTGAATTAAAGAATCACAAATCGGATAAGTATTTTTGCATTACACTTTTTTTAAGAATATATACAATGTTAATTATACCCTGTACCGTATGGTACAAAGGGTATATTGTGTTTGTGCAAGCCGAAAATGTATGTAACGTACAGAAGGAGAAGTCGGAGACCCCCCAAAGTTACCTAAAGTATGATCAGTGTGACTAGAGAAGTCGATATACCCATGTCCGTCTGTCCGTCTGTCCGTATGAACGCCTAGATCTCAGAGATGGTAAGAGCTAGAGCAACCAAACTTTCAGATAAGATCCCTTATTAATCCATAGGAGACAAGTTTATTTTATTTTTTTGATATCGGGATTACATTATATAGCTCCCATAGGGGTGTTTCAGAGGACCTCGAAAAAAATCAAAAGTTTTAGATGGATAATTCGTTTGTTTATGAAGATATCATAACCAAATTTGGCAATCGGAAGTTTTTTAGAGACCCCCAGCACTGTACCAAATTTTATCAAAATCGGTTGACTATATCATATAGCTCCCATAGGACCAATCGGTCAAAAAATCGTGTTTTGTACAAAATTCGTTGTTTTTCGTTTATTTGTGAAGATATTGTAACCAAATTTGGCAATAAGAAGTTTTTTACAGTTCCCAAGCACTGTACCAAATTTGATCAAAATCGGTTGACTATATCATATAGCTCCCATAGGACCAATCGGTCAAAAAATCGTGTTTTGTACAAATTCGTTGTGTTTCGTTTATTTGTGAAGATACCATAACCACATTCGGCATTAAGAAGTTTTTTAGAGTTCCCAAGCACTGTACCAAATTTGATCAAAATCGGTTGACTATATCATATAGCTCCCATAGGACCAATCGGTCAAAAAATCGTGTTTTGTACAAAATTCGTTGTGTTTCGTTTATTTGTGAAGATATTGTAACCAAATTTGGCAATAATAAGTTTTTTAGAGTTCCCAAGCACTGTACCAAATTTGATCAAAATCGGTTGACTATATCATATAGCTCCCATAGGACCAATCGGTCAAAAAATCGAGTTTTGTACAAAATTCGTTGTATTTTGTTTGTTTGTGAAGATATTGTAACCAAATTTGGCAATTAGAAGTTTTTTAGAGTTCCCAAGCACTGTACCAAATTTGATCAAAATCGGTTGACTATATCATATAGCTCCCATAGGACCAATCGGTCAAAAAATCGAGTTTTGTACAAAATTCGTTGTATTTTGTTTGTTTGTAAAGATATTGTAACCAAATTTAGCAATTAGAAGTTTTTTAGAGTTCCCAAGCACTGTACCAAATTTGATCAAAATCGGTTGACTATATCATATAGCTCCCATAGGACCAATCGGTCAAAAAATCGAGTTTTGTACAAAATTCGTTGTATTTTGTTTGTTTGTGAAGATATTGTAACCAAATTTGGCACTCGGTCCGAAGAGAGAGGTCCGAAGCACTGTACCAAATTTGATCAAAATCGGTTGACTATATCATATAGTCGCCATAGGACCGATCGGTCAAAAAAAAATTTTTGGTGTAAAATTCGACTGATTTCTGTTTATTTATGAAAATATCGTAGCCAAATTTGCCGAATAAATTATATCTTTTGGAGGTCTTAACCAATATGTCGGACTTAATTGCAATGAGGTGGTACAGGGTATCCCAAAGTCGTCTGCGCCCGACTTTAACGTTCGCCATCTTTTTTTTAATGTTGCAGGTAATTAAATTAAAAATCGTTACTTTTATTATTATCCTTAGTATCTGGCGTGACGTTACCTAATTTCATATCAAAAATTTTTTATTATAAACTTGTTGTTTAAACTATTTAACTCAAGAATAAATAAATGTTACCTACATTAAATACAATTCTCTTCTTGAAAAAGTTATGAAAAAAAAAGATGATCTTAAAAATAGTTTAAGCTGACCAATTATGCATTCTTAACTTTGTAAGCAGATTTCTCGCTATCTTAAAACCTTCGTTATGAGAAGGCTTACTTTTAAATACCTTGACGCTTCGGAAGCAGCCCCAGGCAGAGCTATAGAAAAAGCTAAGAGACAGAGATCCGCCGAGGAAACTGCTCCTCCGCCAAAACGGTCGCGGCCTCAGCCCCTAAACCGCTCTTTCGCCGAGGTTACGAAGGACAAGATCCTCCTGGGTGTCCTAGACATGGGCAACAAGGACGGTCTTCTCCCTCGTAACTTGTGGGCTAGGGTGGAAAACGAGCTGCAGGGTCGTTTCCTGGAGGACTTGGAGAGCAGTGGTGGATCTCCACCTCTCTGTAGCGATGCAGGATGGTATCTTGGTATAGTAAAGACCATTGCCTGTGATGACAAGCGCTCTGCGGAGGCTTATAAAAGAGCAATTGCTGCCCTCGGTGAGGTCTACCCTGGCGCAAAGCTCGTGGCAGTGGACTGGAAAGACGTCCCCTTTAGGCCTAGAGCCCGAGCTTGGGTCTCTGCAATGCCGGAGGATCCTGAAAAGATCCTCAAATTGTTTCAGGTGTGCAAGCCACACCTGAAAACATATGATTGGGGGATAGCCAAGGTTGAAGATGCGATGGGGCCATCACGACAGGCGATGCTTATCATCAATAAGGAGTCAGCGGAAGCTTTGGCTAAAGTTGACGAAACCGTGAGATACGGGTATAAGAAGACTGCGATTCGGGTGTACCGTACTGATACTGCGGGAGGCAAGCAAACCGCACCTGAACCACAGCTGGAAGACCCGGAGCCCATCATCCCAGAGGAGATGAGCGATCGGAGTATGCCTCGGAGTCGTCAAAGCTAGCTAGGGAGCTCTCCAAGCTGGGCCGACGAGACGATGATTTCATTCTCGGAGACACGGACGAGGAGGAAGCAAATATTACAGTGGTGGAGGTCAATTCGGAGGATGTCGCTAAGACTACATCAAATTAACCTTCACCACTTAAGGTGATCCAACTCGGATCTCCTGTACATAGAAATGACGATAGCATCATCTGGATGACCTTAGTTTCTTCCCAAACATATGTTGTTACTATTGTGTTTTTTTTTGTGCGCCTTCGAAGGCAAAAGAGATTTAAAAAGTGTAGTATTAACACTTCTAACAGCAACCGTGACCAGTTCGGATTTGCGATATACAAATTTGGTCATTTGCCTTTTTCCTTATAAAACATTGTACTTTTTATTTGCACTTTTGTTCCTACTTTGTATTGTAAATCTTGGTCTCTAGCCACTTTATATTGTAAGTCGCTTAATTTCGTTAAAAAGTTCACCCATCAGGCTTGATTTGCGGATTGGTCCATTGCTATGCATACATCTTTTCTTTCTTAACATTACGTTTTACATTCTAACTGATATAAATGCGTAAAACTCAAATAAAAATACAATCGTAAGTATAGTCATCTGGTAGCAACATAAACTTGAAGTCAGCATCCAATTTTTTATACCCTGTACCGTATGATACAAAGAGTATATTAAGTTTGTGCAAGCATGTAAAATACAGAAATAGACGTCGGAGACCCTCCAAAGTTACTTAAAGTATGATCAGGGTGACTAGAGAAGTCGATATACCTATGTCCGTCTGTCTGTATGAACGCCTAGATCTCAGAGATGGTAAGAGCTAGAGCGACCAAATTTTCAGATTAGATGCGCTATTATGTCAGGGGAGACTCGTTTATTTTATTTTTTCGGACTTCGAAAAAAACAAAAAGTTGTAAATGAATAATTTTTTTGTTTATGAAGATATCATAACCAAATTTGTCACTCGGAAGTTTATTGGAGTTCCCAACCACTGAAACAAATTTGATCAAAATCGGTTGTCCATATTAAAAAGCTCCCATAGGACCAATCGGCTCAAAAACATGTGTTTAGTGCAAAATTCAATTTTTTTCGTATGTTTATAAAGATATCGTAACCAAATTTGGCAAATAAAAATCTTTTAGAATTCTGAAGCAATATACATTTTGATTTGATTGCAATGTGGTGGTACAGGGTATCCCAAAGCCGTCCGCCCTCGACTTTACGTACGCCATCTTTTTTCGTGGGAAAATGTGAAGATTTGTACAGTATATGCGTCAATTGCTGTAACTGTAGATTTTCTACTTAATGTGAAGAAATTTGCAGCTAAGACATATCAATGGCTTGGAGAAGCCTGCTTTAAGCGGGAGAATATGTCGTGATTGGATTAAAAAGTTTAAAAACGGTCAGTGCGACATGTAAGCCAAAGAAGGCAGTGGAAGACTATAACAAAAAGACCTTTGAAATACATAAGAGCAATTTGACTTCAAAAATGAGGAAATGGCTTCCATATGAACTGGATCCAAAAAACGCTGAACGCCGAATTGGCATGAGTGAAATGGTGAATGCCAGGCATAAAAAACGTTTTGTGTAAAGCCTGTTGACGAGAGGTTTTTAATTTGAACATTTACTTCGATATTATGACTCTATTTCTATACTTCAAAGTTCAGAGTTGATTTTTTCACAATTTTACTCAAAGATGGATACTACCAAAAAATGCAACTCCAACTTTCAAAATATGAAGATTGAAGAATTGAAATTTATGTGGAAAAAGCGGAGGCCAAGTAACTTTTATGATCTCCGAAATCTACCAAATGCAGCCATGACCCAATGGCGACAAGCTATGTTTCGAATAAATAGGAGTTTGCCAATTTAAGAGGATATAAAAAGCTTTTTTTAATTATGTACGGCCGTGCTCCGGAAAACTCGGAGTAAAATATTCGAAAATATTTGAAACCAAATTTTTGGTGGTTTGAATCCGTCTACTCACAGGAATTAAAACGAATTGGCTAAATAGGTAGAAAAGTACATATAAGCATTTAAAACAAAAATAATTTTTTTCTTTGACATTCTAAGATTATGGTTATCTAATTTCAAGTTAGATATTTATCGATATTTATTTTTATTACTTCTTTTCTGATTTAACCCAGAAAATAGCAGACACACATACACAAACATGGTTCATGTCTTGCATTATAAAAATTTTAACAGAGTTTTGGAAAAATGAGTTGGCAGCGACAGCAAAAAAATGTGAAATTGGGAGCACGCAAAAACGAAAACGGACCAAATTAATTATTTTTGCTTTATCGTTTTCCGGGGCAAGGCCGTTAATTTCTGAATTGTTTTTTCGGCCCAAGTTCAAATATCCCCTTCGCCCAAAAATTTTTAGCATCAACATTTACAACACTCCGAATCTCATACCTCATACTGGCAGTAAGGGCAGCGCTGCATTCTTACTTGTTTCATAGTCGTATTTGTGTAATGCAATTATATTCGTATTCTTTTACAATTGAGACGCTCAAGAGGATTTTCTACGAATATCATAGTTATCGATATGCTGACAAGCAGATTGAGATGCAGCTGCAGATGTGAACATACGGGTCTCTGACAGAAACGCACCACATATACATGCATAGCTCTACTCTATGCAGGTTGCTTTGACTGCCTGTTATTATTATAGGCCATAATTGTGTTTGCATCTTAAGCTGGATGGGCTGTGTGTTTATGTTATTGGAGGAGCATTTATCAATGGGCAACCTCCTGCTGCGTCTGGAGCACCTCGTATCAAAATAATCAAATTTTTGATTGAGTGCAGTTAGTTGGTCCCAGGGTCTGACTTTTAAAATATGTTTTGGTTTCGGTTTTGCTTTGCGATCGGTTCTTTGGCTGGCTTTTTCGTCCAATCACGTTGTTGATATTGATAATGACATTGATGGCATCGAGATCGCGTTGAGTGACTTTGTGACTTGTACGATTTCAAGTACAGATGCAGTCGTCGATGTAGTCGATTGTTTGCGCTGATTTTCGGATTTTGGATTTTTTCCACATTTGAAGATACTGACTGGCATCTCTTGCGGCTGCCTGTCAATCTTTGAAATCCAGCACAGTTCGGCGGAATTAGAGTTCAGGCTTCGGCTGCCGTTAAAGTTGAATGATGGCATTGACAATATCAAGAGATACTTTAAATTGTATAAAAAATAACATTAAATGATTATGCGTAAGTGCCAATGCTCAGCGATATCCCCACTACAGAGATATTGCCATAAGCCTAAAAAACTCATAATGAAAGCGTTGTAGTTTTTTTTATTTCACAAACGATACTTGTTGCGTGGTTGGTTTGATTGATACAATACTCAGTTAAGAGTCAAACTGGCATATAGACCAATCAATAAAGTGAAAGTAGTTGAGGAGTTGAAACCAAATATGAGTTTTTGGTAATCAACAAATTTTTATCTTTTAACTTGAGAGGTTTAATAATGCCAATCGTGTGAAAATCACATAAAATACATTTTTGTTGTTGCTTATCCGATATAAATTAATTTTGTCCACATATCTTTGGCACGTACCACCATTGTTATTTACCATTTAATTCCACGAAATTATTAATGAAGGCATTTGTTCTGATGAGAACATAAATATTAAAACAAAATCCAAGCAATATTTTAAAAAAGTTTTTTTTTATTTGAGACATGCAACAACCCTCTAATACAAACTTGAGGCGATTTCAGCAGGCACTAGGTAATGACCAGTTCTTACATTTCTATTTACTTCTTCGTTTTTCTCTAATTAATAAATGTCATAGGCGGTAAGCAATCGCCACCACCCCGTTTAACAGCAGACAACGGCATCGCTACCTACACCTTCGTTTACTAGTAGACAGCGGCATCGCTACTTACGCTGTTTTACACTAGTAGACAGCTTGGTAGTTGACAGTAGACGGCGTATTTTATACCTACTGAATTAATTGAAAATAAAAACACACATATGCCATATTATATTTTTATAATTTATTCATGACTCATGACTTTACAATTGTTGAGGGCTGGATGTCCATTTTAAGATGGACCTCAGACGGCCCTGCTCCAATTCCAATAATAAGAGCGCTGAAAACATTTATTGAGAGAGAACACAAAAAGAATAGCAAAACTTTATATTCCCGTACTAAGAAGAGGAGGCGAATTGCTTTTTTTCTTCTTTATTCGCTTTGTGTTTGTTGTTCGTCATATTTCGATCGTCGATCATTTACCTCGCTCATTACCATGGGTTTGCACAGTAGGTAGCTACAAGTGACAAACGATGTAAGTACTTACTGAAAAACAATAGCCACCAGCCGTACTAGAGGGAATAGCGGTTGTGCTGGCTTGCATTAATTATTTTGAAATGTTATTTGGCAACACTGTTGCATAAGAATGTGAGGAGCACGAGTTTGTTTGTAAAGCTGCAACAAGTATGAAAGTAAGTCTTATTTATTTAATTATTAAAATTTAACTTAAAAACTAAAGTTAACTTGGTCAAAGCGCTGGCAACGTAGGCTTTCGCCTAAGGTATTTACAATTTTATTTTTGGTGGTATAAATTGCTACGTTTTAAGAAGTCTATATTTTTATTTATATTAGTTATTGTTAGATTGGTTGAGAGATCTTTTGGTTGTACACTTTTAAATATGAAAGTTCTATTGTTTAGTGGTTTTGTGTTACCGAAAGGTAATGGGAGTGAGTGAACTTAGTGTGGCCTAGACGAAGATTGATCAAATGAAAGCAAGATACTTTTATACTCATTGGCAAAGTTGATTGCTGGCGGCTATGCTGTGGTTGTAAGTGAACAGTGTTACTCCCTTGTTTATAGAAAAATATTACAGCTTCAGCAACTTTTTTCAGAAGCAAAATATATAATGATTGGGCAAAATCGTTGTAAAAAGTTGTTTTCAAAGACGTTTATTATTTATTTTAGCCTGTTTAGGGATTCTAAAGAATTGGTTAGCAACTAAGTTCCCGCTGTTTGTGGCTAAGCAATAAGAATTGGCCAATTATGGCATATCTATAGCATGAACCGATCTTAGACATATGGTAAGCAAACCGTTTTGGCACACTAGTGATTTTTTCTTGGCGTCATATACGTTTGGCCCTATGAAAATTACAGATTTTGTGCCAAATAAACGTAATTTTTGGGAAGTCTTGCGTTCCTTCTTCTTCAAGAACTCCACAAAATAGAGATTTTACTGTCAAGATGCTCTGATTGGTGCCGTCTTTTTAAACACGGTGATTTCGATGTGAACGATTGTCCACATAAGGAAGGCCAAAACCCTTCAAAGGCACTGAATTGGAGGCATTTTCAAGTGATTTGATTTGGACATGATTCAATAGCTAGGAGCTTGGTTGCCTTAAATTTGAAACAAAGGGACGCTGGACGTTTTTTTTTGCCCTAAACATCTGCTGCAGCATCAAAAAGATGGCGTACGTTAAAGTCAGTCGCGGACGACCCCCCTATGGGAACTATATAATATATCCCCGATATCAAAAATATAAAATAAGCTTGTTTCTAATCTTGTCTTTATTCTGAATATTTGGTTGCTCTAGCTCTTACCATCCCTGAGATCTAGGCATTCTTACACACAGACAGACGGACATGGGTACCATTAGGTGCAGGATATAAAATGAAAGAGTTTACTTCATCATATCGAGCCAGGTGATGGAAAATGTACCGCCCGGTCACGCGTCTAAGGTGTCGGCTCAGCAGAATATTATTTTTATGTCCATGATACAAAATTTGGCAGAATACATTTTCTAAAAAAAAAAAAACACAAAATACGAACGAAATACTCCCAAAAAATTGTTCCATAACATCTACAATTCTTACCCGATTTTAAAGATCTTGGACTCAAAATGTTCGTAAAAGAATTCTTTCATTTTAAAGCTTAACATAATTTTTAAAGATTTTGTTTCATTAGTAAAAATCAAATCGAAAATTTTTAATTTTGAAAAATGGTCAAAAATTACACTTTTTCCGCATTTAGTTGCTTGTAACTTCTTTAATTTTTACTTAATGTGTACATAATTATATATCACTGTAAAGAGCACATCTTTCGATCTATATGTCTTTTATGTCGATACAAAATTTTGATCACGAGGTATTGACAAATAACTGAAATAAGTACCCAAAAGCATGTTTTCGAAAATATCACGAAAACGGTGCTTAAGAAAAAAAAAAGGTTGCCATTTTCGTGTTTCTCGAATTAAATTACCAAATTACCCTAAAAAAAACTTTTTTTATGAAAGTTCATTTTTCGTGTAAGCTAGTGTAATCGATAAAAACCTTGGTAAAGAAAAGTTTTTTAGATTTCTCAAGCTCTACACCAAATTTTATCAAAATCGGTCGATTATATCATATACCAATCATAGAGTCGATCGTTCAAAAAAACGTGATTGGTGCAAAATCCGGTATATTGCTCAAAAACTTCTAAAGATACATATATATTTGCCAAATTTGGTTACGATATTTTCAGAAACAAACGAATAAAATCGAGTTTGGCACAAAAAAATATATGTTGACCGATCGTTCCTATGGGCGGTATATGATATATACAACCGATTTTGATCAAACAAACGAATTATCCATCTAAAACTTAAGGTTTCCAGAAAAATTTAGTTTTTGTAGTTTTTACAAAAATTCTCGTTAATTCCAGAATTTTTCTCCGATTTTGAGAAACAACTGCTCATTTTCTTCGTTATCGATCAACCTTTACGAGGCAAGATAAAAACTGTATGAACAAATTTTTTTACGGAAACGAGTAAAACATGTTGAGGATACATTTTGCTGTAAACTAGTGTTATACATATATTATTCCATCGCAATTAATCAAATAATTCTGCATTAAAACGGAACCAAGTGCGCCATTATGATTTCTTTAATTGCGATACTGAGACTAACAAAGATAAATAGCTCGAAAATTGATCAAAAAAATATGCCGAAAATTTTGCACATTTCATGAGTCTAATTGCAGACTCGGAATAGAAAATTGTAAACAACAATCAAAGCAATTAAGCGGCCCTAAAACAATTTGCTCTTGACAATTGTCAGTGCACAATTTATCGAGTAATTCATCAAAACAAAGTCAGGGAATATTTTTTTTTTTTGTTTCTGGCACACTCGTTCAAGCCAACTGCCCAGCGAACCGAACTGCAATGTGACTTGGAACTCTGCGGTTTGTTTGATTGGCAATTTTTCAAAAATCGTCACCGTGGTGGACTACACAACACTCCCCGGGTATATCCGCTGTAGGTCAACCACTCAGGCACTCACTTGGCCATTGGTTATTTATAATTTGGTGCGATTGATTGATGGAATCGCTGCAAAGTCGGTGACACTTGGCAGTACGCAAAAATAAATAGTCGCACAACATTGACAGCTGATTGCAAAAGTCCATTAGGTCTGACAGACTGACTGACTCTCGAGGTGCTGCTGTAGCTTGACGACGACGATGCCAATTTTAGAGTAAAGTGTGCGAGTACATGAGACTCTTCTTGTTCAGACAAAAAATGAGTGCACCCAAGGACTACAAGCTTGTTGCATTCAAATTCTTGTCGTGGCATTGATAGTGCAGTTAATCAACTAAAAATGAATAATTTTGCATTTTGAAGATATGGACAACTTTCTCAAGATACCTGCTGCACAATGGTCCCAAAACGATATATTTAACATAAAAAAAATAATGTTTTAGAGTCTGTAATTCAAACCTAGGTAGACCAAACCGACTACACCACTGTTACAGCTCATAAAAGCTTCGGTAGGTAGCTAGTGGTTTGGTTATACCCTTAAATCGACGGCTTCGTATATGAGTTTATGCACGATAAATGTTATAGCAAATATTTAATACTTTTTTTATTATTAATAGCAGTTGTATCGCTGTCCATACTGTATTATATATGTACCTACAATATTCGGTTCTTCAAATAGCATGATTACACTAGTTTACATGAAAAACGAACCTTCGTAAAAAAGTGTTATTAGGGTAATTTTGGGTCGAGAAAAACGAAAGTGACAACCATTTTTTTTTTCTTAAGCACCGTTTACGGGATCTTTCGAGAAACATGCTTTTGGGCACTTTTTTCCGTTAAAAAAAAATTTCGAAAAACGGTGCTTAAGAAAAAAAAAAATGGCTGTCACTTTCGTTTTTCTCGACCCAAAATAACTCTAAAAATTAATCACTTTTATACGAGGGCTCACTCGATGACCCTTAAATTTGTAAACTAGTGTTACCTCTTTGGGAGGCTCATACACCTTGGAAGTCAACGTTAGACATGGAGTATTTTATAAGCTGGAATGAAATTCCCTGGATCTTCATCCGTGTACAGAGCTGAACTCTAAATGCAAAAATATTTACATTGCTGTATTTTAGACTCGAATAACTCTTTGTAGCGATATAGTCGAACCCACTTTTACTTTTTTTGCGATCGACAGCTTCCAGGTTTGGAATACCTCTTTTTGTGGGAGATGAAGTGACGGGGAAAGTTTCGCCGACGATTGTAACCAACAGAGTCTGTAGCTCTCAAAGGGATAAGTTCAAATCTGGCCGAAAATCAAAGATTTTTATCATACTAATTCATGAAGACGCAACTGAACGCAAAACTTTGAGTGAACAATTTTTTGTTCATACAAAAGTGAGATTGAGTGAAGATTGGAGCTTCCGATAGCTACGATAGCATCTACAGTTCTTACCCGATTTTAAAGATCTTGACTTCGAAATTATTATTATTATTATTAAAACAAAAATAAAAATGTAATAATTTTTAACAAAATTGTCCACTAAGCATTATCTTACTATGTGTATTAGTTGAATGTATCCACATAAACCCAATAAAAGACGCATTAACAAAATTTCGAAAATGTATAAAACTGTTACTTCTGATGAAAGAAAAAAAAACTGAAGTACCACAAGTATAGAACAAAAACAAAACGCTGTGCAAGTCTGGATCGATTGTCGATGATCTGTCATATCCGCATTATTGTCCACTGAACCCGTTCCCAGCCTATTTTCTCAACTCAACTTGGTCTCAACGAGACAAGCGACTGACTGCGACGTGTTTGATTTGTAGAAGTGATTGATTGATGGCTTGAAGTAGTGATTTTTGATTTTTGCGCAAAAGAGTACCAAGTAACTAAGCATGATACACAAATTTCTCGATTGGTTCCCACAAATAATGACATTGCGAATTTTTTTTTTTTGCCTGGACAAGACCATTTGACAAAACATAACTTAACAGTGGGACTGATTGACAACTGTTTGCCAGCTTGGCTGCGTGACTTCATGGGCTAAAAAAATTCGAAAACTTTTTGCGGACATTCGCAGTTCTGAGTGTGAGAGCCGGTAAAGTTATCAACAATGCATCGATATATACTAAGTAAGACTTTGGTGTCGGTGAATACCTGTCAACTGATTCAATTGCCCACATTTCCGATATCAGGACATATATTCACGCAAACTAATCTAAAGATACACTGGGTCTCAGCTCTCTCAGTTTGTTTGCCATTGCACTGGGTTGGTTCGACTGCTTCGTCCAATGTGTCGTCTGACTCTATATCTTCAGCATCTCTTGCCATAAATAAGCGCAGACAGTAGAATGTTTTGCTAAAGAGTTTAACATACATACAAGTAAGTAACTAAGTAGTAGTAGTCCCAAGTAATGAAGGTGCAGCATTTTGGACAGATTTTGTTAACCTTTATAATCCTAATATGTTGGTAATCCATTCATTCTTCCGTTTGACACATATTCGATAGATTCCATACCAAGCCATGTTTCCCCACTTATTCTACTTTGTTAGATCTATGTACGACGAGTTCTACTAGCAGCTTAAACGAATAACAATGCCAATTAGGCAGCTTGTTAACTACAGCAAAGATCTTGGTTTTCACTGGTGAAGAACTCTAAACTGGCAATTGCTACAGACTTGTGGAATATCGCAAACTGCCAGCCAAACTCGTGAACTGTCAACATCAAACTCGACTGCAGCAAAGAGAAGCAAAGTTTGCGTGTGCGTCTCCGGCTCATATCAGTCAAGACAAATCTTTGAACACAGAACAACCAAACAAAGTACTAGTTAACCAAGCGACAAGCAGCAGAAAATGAGAAGCCCAATTTCAGGTTTACCATCCTGAATACAGCCAGCCGAGGACCAAGATATTTTAATTACATCTACGTTAGGCTGAGCTGGCAATTATTTACATTAACACGATCACAACTCAGAGACATTGCACATGCATCATCGTGTGGCATGTCGATCGACCGACCAGGCAGCAGGGCTCCAAGTCCAAGACAATCGACAGTCGTCAGACCATGTCTGGTTTGGTCTGCCATGTATGCATATTAATTTATTGGAATCATGTTAGTGAGTCGATATTGATACAAATCCATTTTCGATCGCACTATCCAGATATCGGGTACGCTTGGACTGCAGTACTTGGATTTACTCGCTTTGCAACTTGTAAGCTGCGCGATGCGCACCCAAGTGCCCCATGCCTGTGTGCATGCTGAGATCTTAACCTGTCGACGCACAGCGGCAGCAACATTACACAACACAGACTGCTACCTATACAAAATTATGCGTAGCCAGTGAACTGTCCCTGGATCACAAGATCGTCGCTCGAATTGAGCGTTAATCGCCCGGCAATCAGGCGATTACTATAAGAAGACATTTAAATAAAGATAGAGTAACCTCAAGCAGTAGCTTGAGCTGTAATAGAAATCAAATAAATTATTCGTCTTAGCATAAGCTTGATAAATAATATGATTCGTTGTTGCCACTTTTTAAAATGACTTCTACACTGATAAACAAAAAAGTCAACAGATTATAAAAATATTAAAGATTTTAGCTAAGAACTAATTATGACTAATCATTCGTACCAAAAAAACAACTTTAAATTAAGAAAAAAATAAAATAAGATCCGTGACCAAAAACTTAATTTCGAACTTTGAACAATATTGAAGTATTATTTTAAGTCTCATTTTAAAAACACTCCTTAACAAATAGTGATTTATTTATGGTTTCAATGCACGAAATTATAAAAAATTTAAAAATAATTAAGGTTTTGTATTTAACTACTTAACTATCCTATTTAAATAAAATATGTTCTGGCTTATAGCTTGGAATATTATTATGCCAAAAATCTTCATTTGAACATTTTAATATCTTAAACCAAATTTGGTTTCGACATCTTTTTAAACAACCGAGTTATGCCCTATAAACGGTTTTTAATCGATCGGTCCTAGGGGAGCTATATGATATGGTCAACTGATTTTGATAAAATTAGGTACAATATCTGCATAAACGAATTATCCATACAAAACTTTTGTTTTTTTTCGAGGTCGTCTGAAACACCCCTATGGGAGCTATATAATGAAACCCCGACATCGAAAAAATTAAATAAACTTGTCTGTCATACTTTAGGTAACTTTGGAGGGTCTCGGACGTCTCCTTCTAAGGGTTACATACATTTTCGGCTTGCACAAACTTAATATACCCTTTGTACCATACGGTACAAGGTATAAAATTTTGATACAGTCGTGGTGGTGCTCGACAGTGTTATACCCCGTACGTTTTCTTTCGAAAAAGATATATTCCTGTATATTCTTTCTAAAAACTTTCCAATGAGAAAATGTTTTGTATTTGGTGCAGAACGAAATGTATTAAAAGTTATTTAAAGTATATGGGGTAAGATTCAAGTGCATATGTTGACAGCCGTGGAAGGCAGCCCGATAAATTTTTACCAATCAATCAATTTATAGGCAAAGGGATTATTATATTATATATAGCCACGAGGTAACCGTAGCTCTGTTAAGTTTAAGATCAAAATATAAAACGAAGTAGCTAAAAAACTTGAAATTCTGCTAAGGAGAAGAGGGTAAGATTTCTATACACTTCTAGAATTCATTTATGGCTGGTAAAGTTTCGTGTCTCGAGCTCTTATAGTCTCCGAAATCTAAGTACTCATATGCAGAGGTGGGCACGAAAAATAACGGAAAGAGCACTACAACAACATCAAGAAAAAAGGTCGAAAAAAGGATGCTCGAGTAGGGCCATAAAAATCGCACACTGTGTGTATTTTGTTTTTGTAATATTCTGCGAGTCGAGCGAAGGCACACATTGTGTGTATTTTGTTTTTGTAAGTTGCTGCGAGTCGAGCGAAGGCACACATTGTGTGTATTTTGTTTTTGTAAACTCGGCGCGTCGCCGACGATCTGCTTGTGCGTGTACACTGACAAAATTTTGCAACACATTCAAAGAAACAGAAAAGTCGTATGAGTTTATATGACAATTTTAATTTACCAAAAAAATTACTGGGTCTTACAGTTGCCAAATTAACTATATTTCTGTGCTCAGTGTACTTGTGCGAATTTTTCGTCCGCGAGCACCAATAAAAACTACCGTTACGGTCTAAAAAGGGATGCTCGAGTAGGGCCATAAAACTCGCACACTGTGTGTATTTTGTTTTTGTAATATTCTGCGAGTCGAGCGAAGGCACACATTGTGTGTATTTTGTTTTTGTAAGTTGCTGCGAGTCGAGCGAAGGCACACATTGTGTGTATTTTGTTTTTGTAAACTCGGCGCGTCGCCGACGATCTGCTTGTGCGTGTACACTGACAAAATTTTGCAACACATTCAAAGAAACAGAAAAGTCATATGAGTTTATATGACAATTTTAATTTACCAAAAAAATTACTGGGTCTTACAGTTGCCAAATTAACTATATTTCTGTGCTCAGTGTACTTGTGCGAATTTTTCGTCGCGAGCACCAATAAAAACTACCGTTACGGTCTAAAAAGGTCGAAAAAAGGATGCTCGAGTAGGGCCATAAAAGCGCACACTGTGTGTATTTTGTTTTTGTAACATTCTCGGTTTTTTGCGTGTGCGTCTGGCAGGCGCCACTTACAAGACCTAACGGAAAGAGCACTCGGTGCAAAAATGTCCAAGGCGTTTTTTGTACTGAGTGCTCTTTCCGTTATGTCTTTTCTGTGGCGAAAGATAGGCGCACAAGCAAAAAGTGCTCTTTCCGTTATTTTTCGTGCCCACCTCTGCTCATATGGATGGACGGACGGGCAAACGGAGGGACAGGGCTAAATCGCTACCCGATGTTATGATATGCATTTTGGTATACAGGACTTGGGTTCTGCAACGCCTCCTACTGTCCGGTAAATACATTGGGAGAGATGTGGATGCTATTTGAAAATGTCAATATTTGATCATTGAGCTTTTATGAGTCTACACAATTTGCTGGCTCTAGCTTATTTTTTAAGAACCCTAGGTCCAGTTTTAGATAAACAAAACATCATCTGTAAGTGAAATTTGGTTTCTCCAGCTTTTATGGGCTCTGAGATCAATAATTAATTATATAAATTATACATATTGCCATGCTCCTTCTCTCACATATCCTAGGCAAAATTTTGCAATTATATCCAAATGCCATGGCTCGAGAGTATTCAGATGACTCCAGAAATTTGGCAAAACTTTACATTTTCTTTGTATTGTGCATAAATTGATAGAGTATTGCTGCAGATCGTGTGAAAACGCAATCCCTTAGACTTATTGAACCCAAGGATAGCATAAATTATGGAAGTGTCCATTTTTAGAGCATTAATCGCACATTTGAGCATCACGCCTAGAAGAGAACGCCGGCGACCTAAACGATTGGCAAATCGTTGCCTTTCAGCCCCGAACAAAGCCAACAACTTTGTTACAATCGCAACGATAACAATCACGAATGTGTCAGCAGCATCGGAGGCAACTAGCAGCGGAGACACTGGACGAGGAGCGAGCAACCGCGCGAGTGAGAGAAACAACAGAGCCGAACATAAGCAGCAACACAAATAATTCGTTTTAATGAGATCGCAATCTGAATCTTCCGATTTGCGACAAAAATCCATGGATGGTTACCTTCTTTGTGCATACTGCATACGCGTATGTGCGTGTGCGTCTGATCAGCAAGGATGGAGATGAGCAACATAAGGTAGAAGGATGCGATAATGTCGCTACAACACTCCTGACGATCATCGAGTATCGACAGAGTTTCCAGTTCTGCTTGTTGTTCTTGGAGTCGTCGCTGCTGTTTATGCTGTTTATGCGCTCATGTCGCTGTCAGCGCTGTGACTTGTTGCTGCCTCCAGTTGCCGTTCCTGTTGCAGTTGTACCCTGGTTGTTGACATGCTCAGCATGGTTAGGCTTGCACAGCTCGAAGAAGGCACATCAACATGTTGTGCACTGTTTGGTTCATTGGTTGGAACAGCTAGTAAGCAGAACGTCTTAGTGGAATTTCAATAATTTGATGCAATAATTTTGCAGCCTTGATTTCCCAGTCCCAGTTTGTCACTGTCCAGTTTATCCAGTATCTTGGATTTTTGTTAACACCCACGTCGATAGACAGCTGCTCATCCCAATTTAATCAACTCTGCTTCGACGCTTTGCACATCACGTCTCACCATGAAAATTTTCATAATTAATTGTTGTAATTAGTGCGACATGGTGCGGGCGAAATGATTAAAATCAGTCCAGTGGAAATTGGCGAAGTCGTTGAGTAGCTCTCGTTCGTATAATTTCTCATTGTTCTTCGAACTTTGGATTGATTAATTTGTGACCATTACGAAAAAAATGTGTTGAACTTAAGGCCTTAAACTAAGACACGCGAATTAAACAGACTAGGAAACTGCCCTCTCCATCAATGTATATTCCTTATGCCCATTAACCAACATATCATAATTACAAGCCTATACAATTAAATTATTAAAAAAATACCTACATCCATAAAACAGTCTACTTGACTATTGTGAACTTGTCCTTGAGGTTGAATTTTAATATTGGTTTTAAGGAAAAGAAAACATGTTTTCTTGGGATTTATAAGATTGATTTTAAGAATAGTTTTAAAAATACACGAATAAAATTAAATTGTGGTAAAAATTTCATTATGATAAATATTTAGAAATTAAATGTTGTGCAAGGGCTCATGTCAAACAGAATTTCATATACTATATAGTTTTGCCTTAACAGTGATCGAAAAAGTAGTATCTCTACCGAGCTGTTCGGTCGTTCAGACCTGAATTCAGGCATGAAAAGGACCCGAATGCTCATGGCCTTGTAAGAGAACAATGACAATTATAAAATTCTTCATTCTATCTCTTTCTTTTGACAGACAATTGAAGCAAAAAAGAATAAGTAAAGAGAAATAACAAAAGACAGTGTTATTTTGATACTTTACTTTACATTATGAAGAATATTTGTTCCAGTGAATTAATTACTCACCTGTGATTTCAGACCTGACTTTTAAAAACAAATCAGCACTGAATTCATGCCCGATCCTTGAAAAATTCACCTGTTATTTCATGCATGACAACAGCTGATTGTTACGGCTTAGGTTCAGATCTGAACGCCTAGAGCATGCATGTGTTAAATTCAGTGACAAATGAATGCGAAGATTCATGACTAACTCAGGCTTGAACCGAACTAAAGAGTACGGCAATACATTATCTGAGTTCGAGCAAATTTTATTTCTTGCTCTTAATTTTTTATATAATATTTGCTTATAGCCGAATATTTTGTAAAAATTCCGTTTACACAAAAAGTTTAGAAGCAACTCTGGCCACATTAATTTTGTGCGACCCTGACAGCTAGCTAACAGATGTGCATTGTCCGAAAAAGCAATAGGAGCAAGTCTCCCACAGTCACACAGTCCCACGAGTCTAATCAGTTGGTCATTTAAAGGGTAAGAGCTGGACGAGTGATACCTACGCATCAAACTACTTTGGACTGACTTATTGCAGGTGACTTTTTCAAAGCCAAACCGTAAATAAAATGCACAAAACACCCCTTTCAGGACAAGTTCTCACTTTTTAGTATTTGAGTCGTTTGGAGGACATTTTGTGAAATGAATGGCCAGTGATTTTGTGGGCAAAATAAATGAATTAGTTCCTTTGAGAATTCATTTGTGGTTGAGATTTCTCTGTGATGGATGTGCATTTTTCCATCTCAAGCGCCAACGCCAACGCCACCTTGATGAGTTCAAATTAGTTTCAACAAACTGGGCACGGCCGCATATGTAAACGTTGCATATACATACTTACATACGTATGTACATATGCTTCAGAATTTTTGCTTCATAGATAATAAATTTGATATTGGGAAATCAGCTTTTGAATATTTATATTATTTCAAAATTGAAATACCGCGCCTTCTGCATTTGTTGAGAGATTTATATGTTTGCTTCAAACTGTGAGATAAATCGCTGACCATAAGTAAGAATAATGAGAATTTCATGAAAGAAAATTATTTTTAAATTTTGTACGCCATGAAACGCAATCAAGAAACGTTTTCCAAAAATAATTTGCAATTAATATAGTAAATTAAATTTTTGCTAAAGTTCATCTCTTGCGCTCTATTGCACTGTCTTTTGGAAAACTGAACCCTTGAATTGACAAACGTTTGGCATTCCGTTTTAGCCAAAAAAGGCTCTCGACTACATTTGGAATTTCAATACAAAGTTGCACGTGCATCGCAGGACGCCTACAAACTTAAACCTGTTGCAACTATGCGTGCACCCACATGCAGTTCCTCAGTTTGGATCGGCTCAATGTTGGGCTTTTGGCTAGTTTTCCTATTAATTACACTGATTTATGTGTTCATTGTCCATTGTTGTGGTACTTGGACCACTCACCCGTTGCTGCCAGTTGCCAGTTACATACATATGTATGCATATTGTATATACTTATTGGCTCGATCTTTAGTTGAACTTTTAAATATGGTGGAAGTGCTTTTTAATGGTTCGTCGTTTGGAAAGAAATGTAAATTTTTTGGCGAAAGCCTCACTATTGAATCTGTTCATTGTGCAAATAAAGTTAGCTCAATGAAAAGATAAGCGCAAAATGCGACATAAACTAAATTGAGAAACTGTACTTTGGATAGAAAAAAAGACCCAAAATAAGTAATAGAGATACATAACTGATATTTATTCAAACCCGAAGAAAAATATAAAGTTAAGCTTTTAAGAAGATTTTTGTTGTAAAAAAAAAATCTTTCCTATACATACTGTACTTTTACCCAAGCCATACACGATACGAGCACAATTTGGTTGTTTATCGAAAATTTAATTTCAAATTCACTTTTTCGCTGGATTGGTCCATCTCTCATCATGAATATTGTATGCTTTTTTAATATCACTTCAAGCGTTTCGTTCAAAAAGGTTACGATTTGACAGTTTTAATCCTATATTGTGGCCCTCTTCGGTAATCCAAAAGGGAAACCTAACGCAATAATTTGTATATTTGGATCATTTGGTGTTAGTGTTAGTCCTCGACAGCTCGACCGATTTTTATGAAATTTTTTTTTTTATTTGTTAGGTATGAGAATTGGATATAAATTATTTTTCAACCTTCTTACCCCACCCAAAATTTTAGTATTTAAAACAAAAAATATCCGACAGTGTCGCATCACTTTGATATTTCATTATTCATTTGTTATGTAAATTAGAAAACTAAATGATATATAACAACTCCTGGGTTTGGAAAGGACGTCCAGGCAAAAGAGGAGGAGTAGCTATTACTCCAGGAGAGGGACAGCAACCTCTGGATATTATCTTAGATTGTGATTCAGAAATTTTCTTTTTCCACCATTTATGCCGGGGTGAAAGTGTACGGAGAGTAACACAAAAATAGTTAGGTCCGAGATAAGAAACTTTAATAGAAGTCTGTAGAATAAATAAACTTTTGTTCAATTATTGGAAATTGAAATTGATCAATATAAGACACCATGCACCAATTTACTTGCGAAAGCTTAGTGCCTCTGAAGACATATCACCTGGCACAGAAATTAATAAGAGTGAAATTGATAACTTTATTCGTTATGATGAGGGCTTTAGAATTTTAAAAGGCATATGCTCTTCTCCTGCGCCATCTGCGGGAATCTGAGAAGAAAGTTATGGCTATGACTAGGCATACATTCGTAAGTCAGCAGCCTAGTTTAGCTCTTCAACGGGGGGCGGGTTTTGGCTTTCTCTACAATCTTCCTCCATTCGTCTCGATCTTGTGCAAAGTCCTTCCAATTTCTTTTACCGATTGTTCTTATGTCATCTGTTATACAATCGATTAATCTTTTTCGCGGACATCCCTTTTTTCTGGTCCAAGTTGGTTTATATTTTAGTATCAGTTGCAGCGCGCGTGTATTGATAATTCTAAGAACATGAGCTATCGATCGTAGCCTTTGAGATTTTATAAATTTGATGGCTCTAGCAATTCGGTATTGTATCTTAACCTATATTCGAATAGGTCCGAATATTTTTCTTAAGATCTTTCTTTCGGAAATTCTTAGCTGTTCTTCATCCAACGTTGTCATTGGCCATACTTGGGATCAGTGCTTGATAATACTTTCTCTTGATAATATTTTTCATTTAAAAAGGTTACGATGAACGTAGTTGGCCTTATTCGCTCCTATTAGGCGTTCTAGTATGCATTGTCTGGTGCCATTGTCGTTTGTACAGGGAATTTTAAAGTCGTGCCGGACCGACTTCATGTATGCAATGGAATGAGCTTTATAGAAATGTACAGGGAATATTATGGTCTGAATGATCTAAATTGAATAAAGAAGACCGCACGGGGGTTGGCGTACAAAGCACGCAGGGGGTGGATCCCCCTAGTAACATATATAATAGAATGTTGTGCCCGTACAACAAAAGAAGAAATAGGCCTAGAACTTGTATAACAGGCAGTCGAAGGCACAAAAGGACAGATCATAACCTTGCGTTGTGATTGAACCATGTTCGATCAGGAGACACCAAATTCACTGATATTTCGCACTCAGATAATGCGTATAGATTCATGTCTTTTTCCAATAAACAAGCTAGTGCCACAAAGTTCGATATTTAGACTCTTGTGAGCCTAAGAAACAAGAAAGAGTTGATGTTTACACTAAACAACGCCTTATTCGCCTAAGCCACAAACTTAAACGGAACAATGCTATGTTTGTTGCAGATATTTTTCTTTTTGGAAAAAGTGGATGCAGGGTATCCCATAGTCGAACTCCGTCCCAACTGATTCACATTTTGACTATAGTTTTTCCTTTATATGAATTGCTTCAAAAAATTACCTTTTTATTTAGTACATATGTGTTCTTTTATTTATATATTTTATTCGTTCAAAGTTTGTTTATTTGAGTATCTAATAGGTATCAAGTGCTAATGATGCCACAACGTCCACCACTGTTGGTGATAACCGTTTTGACGGATTGTAAAACAATCGACAGCACATTAGGCACTCAGCATAGAAACCACGGCCAATTGATTTACAACCAGGAGACTGGGCCAAAATCTCTCTCGATTCTCTAATAGCAACAGGCCCTACCCCCCGCCATCCCACCAATTGCCAACCGAGCCCACTGAGTGTCTGAAGTGCAGCTGAAGTGGAGTGGCCGCAATTGTGGCCACCGTTGGGAAGTTTAGTGCAAGTGCTGATGGAAATAATTCAAATATCGACAAGCAGCAAGCACCACAGCACCACAGCAAATACCATTGCCACAAATCGCACAAATCCATAAGATACACAATTGCAACAAAAACCAAAAAAAAAAAAAAAAAAAAAACAATGTGTTGGATCGCACTTGGATGCTTGTTTATTTGTTTGTTGTTGTTGTTTTTGTTGCTATTTGGGTGCGAAAATTGTGACTGATACTTAGTTTGCTTGTTTTTTTTTTAAACTCTGCGACAGAGCGATATATGAGTGTAGATACATTTTTGTATCTACTAGATCTTCAGCTGTATATATATGTGTGTGCGTGTGTGTTGCTATT
This sequence comes from Chymomyza costata, assembly GCA_018150985.1. Classification (NCBI taxonomy): domain Eukaryota; kingdom Metazoa; phylum Arthropoda; class Insecta; order Diptera; family Drosophilidae; genus Chymomyza; species Chymomyza costata. The sequence goes on along the minus strand of JAECWU010000003.1, from coordinate 1,304,188 downwards.
TGGCCACTAATTCTACGCAATATATTGCATCTATTTTGCAAATCATAAAAACTTATTATTTATAATGCATCAATTTTGGTGCTTCACTTGGCCATAAAGCAGTAGGAATCATAAATTCGCCTGCCCCTTTTGGTGGAGGCCTGCTTGCCGTGGTGCCTGCTGATGGAATCCATGAGATACTGCTGCCTGTTGCTGCGTACGCTGGCCTATTGTCTGCGGCGTTGGCTGAGATTTTCCATACGTGGCCAAGCAACTTTGCCTCAGTCCAAGTGTAAGACGAAGTCAAAGTCGACACTGACGCTGACGCCGCACGAAATGTGCGAAAATTATTTCTTCTGTTTTATTTGTTTTTACAAACTGATTTATTCACGGAGCTGCGCTCGTTTGCCTTAAATTTATTTTGACAGATATGAATATGGAAAGGATTGTATGCATCGTATTTTTCTCTGTCTCTCTGGTTGCTGCTTCTTAAAGAAATTGGTGCATGAAGTAATCATTAAAATTCGGAGCCTTGAGTTTGAATATACTTAGTCATAAAAAGAAGTATGGAATGCCTAGTTTTATTTTTAATAGGTAAGCACCTGTGGGCACTAAAATAAGCATAATGTTTTTAAACGAAACCAAAAACTTAAAATAGTTCAGCCCATAAAGTGCACTTGCATTCTTCAGGCCTATAAATGTTTACTCTTTCGCCAATCCCAATTTTGTAATATTTTTATGAGTGGTTTTTAGTTTAAAAGGATGATTGGACCTTAACTCTTTCACCTAGGAACCTATTTTCTCGAACGACTTTGAAAGGCACCTCGACATTATAAGGCAACTTTGTATCTTCATACTATAGGTATATAACAAAGTAAAACACACTTGCCTCGACTAGGCATCAAACCGTGGTCTCGAGGTAATGTTAATCTTTGAGGTCAACCATCTAACTTCGCTTAACCTTATGTATGATATTGCCACAGATTATTATCATATTGGACCTAAATTGCAAGATTTTTATTTACCTATTCAAAATTAATCTGTTACTTTGAAATTTAGCATTTTCAAAGTATTTGGGGATGGAAGGGTTGAAAATCTAGGGGGTTCATCGCCCGCGTATTCCGCAGGACAACTTTTATAAGTCCTTTTGTATTCATTTCGTGACATACAAACCATAATATCTACGATACTTTCCTTAATTTCTATAAATAAATGCTTGCGGAGAATACTTAGCTCTCTGGAACTGGAAAAACCAACAAACAGCGCTGGTTGATATAGAGCGCTGTAAATGGCGTTGGATCGAACACACGCTTCGAAAGCCTGCGACCTAAATTGCGAAACAAGCACTTCGTGGAACCCTCAGGGGTCTCGTCGTTCGGGGGCTGCAGCCCAAACCTGGCGCTAAACGATTGACGCTAAGCTTAATGCCGCAAACTACTCCTGGAATGAAATTTGTCGTGATGCAACCAATAGAGTAAGATTTAGATTTGTTGTAGAAGCGCTATGCTCCACAAGGAGAGGAGGCCAACAGTAGAAATGGGTATTAAAAGAAGAACTTTTTTGGCATACTGTTCTCTGTAAAAAGGCTTGACCAGTAAATTTCAACCGAAAAACTCCTGCAAAAATATACATGGTCTGGTTGGGCATATGTGGAGTCAGATGTCAAATGTCAGATTTCCTTATCATAGCTTTTATAATCTGCAAGATCTAGGCGGTCCGACATATTTATATAAATTTCTTTAGCCTTCCTCAACATATTGTAGGTAACTTTAAAGGGTCCCCGTTCATAAATTTGCGCGTACTTGGTTTGCCGCTTATCTTAAATTACAGAGTATATATTATAACTAAGTAAAGAACGTATCAAAACGATACGGTTTTGGTCGAAACTCTTTTCCTCTTTTCTCAATTTTCTATAATACCCGAAAATCTTGCATGAAAAACTGACATTATCAAGAAACTTATATTGAAGATGTTCATAGATTCACTTAAGAATAAAAATTCATGACAAGTTCACAAAATATATGTAAATTAAAGTTTTCAATCAGCACTCATACTAAAATTTCTTCGGGTCATAAGTCGTGAGACCCTAAGTCCCGCAGGGGACTGCAGGAATTAAGAAAGAGAGAAAAATCGTGTACCACGTTTTTCAAACTTAAAGCTAACATTCGTTAGGTACAAACAAACCATTTCTTGAACTTCTGGTACAGCAGTCACATTTTTTACGACCCATAAAAACTTCCTATAACAACTCGTCCCTTAAAAGTAATAAAATAAATTTCGACTCAGGCAAAGGATTATTCCAAAATTAAATCTTAAAGCAACTATATTATAAACAAATCTTCACTTAAAACAAGTCTGCATCTGTTTAACATAGTACCCAAAAGCTTGACTTTAAGTGCGCGGCTTCCAATTCACATTCAGCACCAGTTATAAAAACCAACTCCGAACTCTGAAACCTGTTTGGGAAATTTTGCTCATGCAAAAAAATGTAACAATGGGCCCAGCTATCAAGCTTACAGTATCGCAATGTATCAATGTCAACGTAAGGGAACCACCTTCTGCCTGCCATTGGTGGAGCTACTGGTTAATACATAAAAGGAGGACCAACTAACCTGGCCTTTCTGTTTGTCTGCATGAGAGAACTATGGCCAACGGCTTCACCCAGCTGCAGCCGACCCAGATGTCAACATTTTGAAGAGTGCTGCCTGGTAACTGCACTACGCTCATTGGTTGAGCTCCACGGACAGATGTGGTTGCCATTGTTTATTTGGATTGGAGTTTTTCGTGTTTACTAGCACTATATGGACTGGCCTCAACGTCACGTCAAAATGTGATCGTATGCCACACAACAACACTCCATTAGGAATAATAAACAAATCAATTTCTTTAGCATGCTCCCGCCCTAGTTGGCCACCCGCAGTCATAAATGTGCCTCGACAGCTATCCGATCACTAACTCGCACTGCCAGCTGTCGAGCTCCATGATTTCAATTTTTAAATTTGCAAGGTAAGTTTTTTTCTATGCCGAACTGCGGAGCGAGAGCGGCATACGCGTAAACAAAGAGAGTCGTTGCCAACGCTCACGGCTCTCTTGCGATTTGCTTACTCTATTCGATTACCATGTCTTCCAACTGTCAAGATCAAAATGCCAATGTGGCTCTGGATATCTTGTAACTTCTCCAGCTCCCAATGTAAACTCTTTCTGTTGATTGCTTGAGTGCATATGAGTGTTATACCAGCTGTTCCCATAAGACATCTCGTTGCTTATTCAACATGGGAAAACTGTCAAAGATATCTCAGTTTCACTGCGTCCAGATCCAGCGATCGACTTTTGCTTATTTTGTTGGGTGCAGATAGCTTGATTGATGATTTGTTTATTTTATTATGAAAAATATCTTCGCACCCATCATGCAGAGCAGGCCAAACTAAGTTTTTGCCAGCCACCCAACCATGTTGGGAAAGTGCGAAATCTACGAAATGTATTGTTTGTATAATATGGAAAATAAATTGTAGATTTTGTTGCTAGCAGGCATATTTTAGATGTTGCGTTGAACCAGATACAATATATCCATAGTTTTGATATATAATAGCAATTAAAATGATCATCAAATCGGAATGCTGTTTGGCAGATAATACAAAATGTTTAATTTTGACTATGTCAATTAACAATTGCTCATTTGGATTTGTTGATCGATCCAAGCGGAATGCTCCAAAAATGCTACCATAGTGCTTTAGGAAACCAAAATAGTAATTGTATACACCTACTTGTTATTTTTTATGAATTGGAACAATAATCCCAATGATTACACGCTGTACCGATAGGGTCAAGATTTACATGGAGTATGTTGTCACAATGTCAATTCTTTGTGACAGTGGGGAGTTCACGCGGGGTTACCTAAAATATGATCAGGGTGACTAAAGAAGTCGATGCCTAGTTTTTAAAGGTGGTAAGAGCTAGAGTAATCAAACTTTCAGATAAATTCCCTTATTATGCCATAGAAGAAAAGTTTGTTTTGTTTTCATGTAGCTCCCTTAGGAGGTGTTTCAGAGCAATTTTTCGATTGTTCTTAAAAATATCGTAATCAAATTTGTGGTTTGGAAATTTTTTAAAGTGTTTGCGAACTGCACCAACATTTGTCAAAATAGGATGACTGATTTATAGACCCCATACGGCTATCGAATACAATATACCGAATTTGATGGCAATGTGACGGTACAGGGTATTTCAAAGTCGTCCGCGCCCGACTATTTGACTATTTTGCTATTTCTTTACTTACAAAAGTAAAATTAATTTCAATATTCTATTTTTTTAGTACATATTTTTGATCCATTACTATAGAATTTCCACATCTTATGATCTTTTCATAACCATTTCCCATCTATTTCTTGTGCCCACTACTAGCTGCTGTGCTTTATCTATCTTATTAGCTTTTACCCTTACCAAAATCAACTTCTTTACTGGAGCTCCATTTTTTTAGCATGTGACAGTACTTGTAATTGCATGGGACAGATTTCTTTTGCCTGCTCTTGACACTGATGCCACGGTCCATACCATTGCCAACGGCTAAGAGAGCTCACTCTGTTCCTGTTATCACTGGAATTTTAAAGAACATCTTACGCCTTCAAGAAAACCAAAAAAAAAAGTGCAAAGCGACTTGAGCAATTCATCGCGCCTTGGTCGGCCGTGGCGTTGCTAATTCGCCGGCATTTTCTTTATTTTAGCCAAATGCGTTCATCTTGTGATGACTATATCACTGTTTCCATTCCTTTCGCGGCTGTTTCGTGCTGCTCGGTATCCTCAATTGAGTGGGGGAGTGCTAAGAAAAGAATTTCTTGATATCTTTTGTTTGTTGTCACTTTGGGAAGCGAAGTACGAAGATATTGGATGACTGCTGGTTGCTGCTGTCCTAACGCATCTTTGTCCTTTCTTGCTTCTCTAATTAAAAAAACAGCCGAGTGACCGCACTAATTAGCCTCAAAGCAATCCTCGTCTGCCACATTTGGTATGCCGCCTGACCGGCATGCTTTTGATTTGTAAAAGATTTTCGCGATTTTTTTTAAAACGTTTCGTCCACTTTGGGGTTTCCAAACTTGTTGACGGGAAGGGTGTGCTGGGAAAAGCTTGGTTAACATTGCTGCGATTGCGTTACTTCTATTCAACTTGAAATAATTACAACACACTGTGTTTATCTCATCTCTGCTTTGTTTTGTATTGTCAGAAATTAGATAATTCTGTAAACATGTCACATGCAACCGAATCAATTTTCGGGTGGAACAAAACGTCACAATCCCTTGTTGATTTTGGCAGAGTTTCGCAAAAGTAAAAGCACTGGAAGAGCATTAAAAACAACCGGGATGGGAAACAATCAAAAGTAACCAAACACAATATTGGACTGGCTTGAAGTTTTTTGTCTTTTGGTCTAAGCAGCGTCGATAAAAGGGATCCGTAAATACTGTTTTGGTTCAAAACCTTGCAAGTGTAAAATTGACTTATACAAAGTAATTAAATTAACTTCATTCACTGTCCAATATTTTTATAAATTTTTGAGCTGTAGAAAATTATGTGCACTCATAGATAGACTTGAAGAGATGGATTTGAGCTGCACAACAAACACAAACTTGTGATGATTTTTTAATAAATTAAATTTGAAATTCATCTGGGGCACACAGTACCCCAAGAACAGGTTTATAGCTTAGGTAACTTCTGGGTGTCTTCGACGTCTCCTTATCTACATATTTTTTCCGCTGTTCTGCAATAATAATAATGTTTTTGTGCAATTCTTCTAGAAGAAAGAAAATCGTAATAATTACGTTTTTGAATCAGTTTATAAAATAGGTCGAGTCTTACAAATAGACTTCGGTTACTCAAGGATTCTAAAGGGAAACCCTCTTTTTCTTGAGAGTACTGACAACTGTACCCCACAGGAGCATTTTATAGCAAAATTCAAAACCCATATTCCAACCAGGGATGAGTGGAATGTTGGTGTACCGGGCCCGGCAGGCTCAACTAAGATCTTCACGGACGGTTCCAAGTGGGACGACCGCGTTGGCGGTGGCATTCTTACTCAACGTAAGAATTTCGTTTCGACTCCCGGTTCACTGAAGTGTTTTTCAGGCTGAGGTCACGGCAATTTAGGAGGCTTTTATAACAATAAAAAACTTACCAATAGGTAAAAAATATATCAGTATTTTCTAGGATAGCCAGGCGGCCATTATGTCCCTGGCTTCTTTGACATCATGCATGAAGTCAATGAATAATTGTCGCTCGTCTCTGGAGGAGATGGCTGAACAGTTTTCAATCCACCTCATCTGGGTCCCGGGACACAGGGGTATTGAGGGCAATTGCATTGCGGACGAACTGACAAGGCAAGGAACTACCAGCATCCTCCTTCAGGAGCGTCTGGGTATTTCTATGGCCAGCTGCAAATTAAGCATAAAAACCCATTTCGCTCATAGTGCTAACCAAACGTGGAATCGAATATCCAACACGTGCAGGATCTCACGGCAAACTTGGCCGGTGTACTGCAGGAAAAGAAACAGGGAACTTTGCTGTCTAAATAGAGCTCAGTGCTTTAAAGTAATCACCGGACACTGGCTGGTGGGATTCATGCATCAAGGTTTAGCGCTCCTCACAACGACTTCTGCAGAAGCTGTGTCTTCTGTCACTGCCCGGGACTGTGTAGGACAAGGTTCCGCTTCCTCAAGTCTGAGCTCGTAGAACAGACTACAAAATGCCTTTCGAGGTTTATTCAGGCCACCGGATGGCTGTGAACTAGAACATCTAGTGGACCTCTCTAGTGGGGAAGGGTGGAGGCAAGTCCAGCATTGTGGTATTACAATGCGCCTATTTTTTGGCTTAAATGAGTTGGGACGCCAACCTAACTAACCTACAAATAGTATTCGGCATGTTAATACCAGTACACTGAGATCCGCACGACAGAACTATATTATTTGACGCACCTTTCCCTAAACCCTTTTAACTGCGCTCCTAAACTGCAAGACAATAGCCGTGCTATCTTCTGCCACTGAAGCAACTATGACGCTGATGCTTGCCGTCTGTAATTAAAAGCAACATAGTATCTTCTATGGATGAAGGGACTAGGGGATAGACAACTTGCACTTGTTTGCACACATCGAAGTTGCACAGACACTTGATGACAATTCCTGTTAAAAGAAAACTTCGACCAAATATTCTTTGAGAAACGCAACGCAAGGTTTTGGACATGTGTACAAGGACATAGCTAATTCCAACCAAGTGGCGAAGCAACTTGACAACATTTTAATCAATATGTTGTGGTGGTTTCTACCCAAACTCCTCTGGCATGTGCACATCAGTCCTGGTGGAAGAAGACGAATAACCTTCGGTCACTGGCATTCCGTTTGCTGTGTCTGCGTCTTTGGCAACTTGTACAAAATTAGCAATAGAACATAGGAATCACAGATGGACAATAATGACGGCAGAGGTCCTGCAAACGTTTGCTTTTTCACGTAATGATAATGGGCCAACCCGCTTGAACTCAAACAGTGGACTGAAGCGGTGGAAGACAAGTGAATAGAAATCAATTAGCCAATTGCACTCCAAGATGCTCATCTTTGACGTTGGATTGCTTTGACACAAGTTGTCAAGACGGGCTAGTTGAGTTCCTTTTTATACCCTTTACACATAGAGTCAATATATTCTGCATCCATGGGTTCAAGGTTTTTGTAAATTTTGGCAAAGTATCTTCTGGGGTTTTGGTGGAGTCAAAATATCGAAGTCCGGTTTCTGCGTCTAAATTTGAGCTTCTTTAGATATGTTACTACTTTCATAAGTCAGAGTCTGCAACAATGGTATGTGAGCCTGTTCAAAAATACCAGATACCCTTACACCCGCATACCATTTTCTCACCATATCAACTTGAGTAAGATTCGAGGCGCAAAATTTCAAAAAAATTCATAACCTCGGGCTGGTCAAACTTTTGACCACATGTTGATGCGATTTTTATGTAAGAATAAAAGGTAAAATTAACAATGGAAATAAACGAATGAAAAGTATGCTTAAATTATTGATGAATTTGTCCCAGTTGGGTTAAGTCCAGCCGAAATCACTCATGACCCAAACTACCCACTCAAATAGAGACATACTATAATCTACAGGATAAAGGATTCGTTTGTAGTCCTTTGAGGTCTAAGGTAGCTTGTGTCCGGTGAATGGATAATGTATTGCACATCATCATGAACAATGATTTCATGATTTTGTTTTTGTTGTTTGTCTGTGCCATTCCTATTTTCTACTTTGCTCCTGTTGTTTTGCTTCGACACAGACCTGAGGGAGGATTTTTGGGCATTTTACTAATGGGTCAGACAGCAACGACAACGTCACCCTGCAACAGCCAACGGACACGTCAAAGTGTCTGTAAATCACCCACAATAGAACCAAAACCAAAAGAAAAATAAATAAAAAAATAAAATCCGTGCCAAACGCTGCTGTACATTGTAATGGACAGTGGAGGTGAGCTGGTCTGGAACCAAATAGATCATGAACAAGTGTGTCAGTTTTAGACGGGACATCCTGAATAAAATATACCCTTTATACTATACTATTAATATGTACTATTGTCGAGTATTGTATCGAGTTTCAACGTATGCCTGGAAAGTTTTAGATGTAAGCTGTTTTTATTTCAAGTACTACAATTTTCACACTTAAGATGTCGCACGTGACCCACTTGGAATGTCTCCAAAAAATGTAAACCTTTTTTTTCCCCAACAAAGTTTTTTTATGTATGGTATATAGGGTATTTCTCAAATTCTTAAAGTTCTTAGAAATTATGAAAAGTTCTGGGGATGTACCGAAATTAATATAAAAGGCCCTACAAGGGTTGGCATGCGAAGCACTCATGGGGCAGAGCTTAACGACTTCCCCAGTTTATGCTTTGACAGAACAATCAATCGAGAACATGATCTTAAACAATGATTTGTTATTAATATCAACAAATCATAAAATAACCTGCAGAAGAATCAACTCAATTATAATAAGTTTGAATAGCTCAACTGCCAAATCGATTAACTACATTTTTGAATTTTGCGAAGTTTAAAACTCCAAGTACTTGGGGATCATCCATAAACTACGTGACGCCGATTTTCATCAAAAAAGATCCCTCCCCTGCGCCTTGTGACACAGTCACGGAATATTTTTGAAGATTTTCCATATGATCGTAACGTTTCGCCTGACTCCCCCAACCCCCTCGAGCGTCACGTAGTTTATGGATGATTTCTTGATAGATGCCAAATTTTCATAATAATAATCTCCAAAAATAAAATTTACACCACTAAAAAACAAAATGACAAATAAAAGTCAAAAGACACTGAATAATAATTAACTTATTTCTCATTTTTCTCAACTGTTTGTTTTATGGAGTTAATCGATTTGGCTTGTGAACCATTCATTTAACAAACAATTTTGAAGACAAATATAATTTATTAGTTTTTAAGACAAATATTTTAAAATTATATTCTGTAATGATGCTAACTAAAAAATTGCAAAGCCAATTCTCATTCTCTGAACATCAATATGTGATTCCTTTCACTTTCACGCCATATCTACATAGCGTGACCGAGGAGCAAAAATCGAATAGTTCCTCATAATCCTTGTTTTTAAAAACTGTTGCTACTTGAATTCTCGAACTAAACGCCCAGTTAATTCAGTCTACAAAATAGAGTACAGCAAAAGACGTATAAATTTCAAAAAGTTAATAATAAAAAACAAAATTAAATAAGGAGTATAGGAACTTCGGCCAAAAGAACTAAGCCTGCGCAATTTTTTCGCTTCCTTTTACCCCTTCTATTCACTTTCGCTGCATATAATAAAGAAGGAAAGGACGTAAATTACTCTCAGCGGTATAATTCAGTTACTCACTTGTGTTGTTGCCGCTTATACCCTATTCCCATTGAATCTGAGGGTATTACAGATTTGTGAAAGGAATGTAAGAAATAGAACAAGGTCTGGCTGGCCATAAGTTTTTTTTACCAATATGATCAGCAATGCCTAGGTTTCTCGTTGGAATAGACAACTGAATCTCTAAGAGCGTAAGAGCTAAAGTCACCAAATCTAAAGAAAAGATGCACATTTCTGGTATGCTGATGAAGTTTTTCGAGTCATGTTGATTTCAGTTAAAGAATTTCCCAGCTTAAGCTCACACAATAGCAGACACCCGGTTAAAACTTGGCACAGCTTTTCACCCTTATATTACAAATACTGTACCGAAAAGGAAAGTCAGAGATGAGCTTATACAAATTTCTTAAAGTTAATCAAGCCCCAGAATGGATTACTAACACTTATAAGACAGACTCACCAAATTGGATTTATGGACATATGTATGCGCCTGTAAACAAAATCATGTTGACTTGCCCCTATCCACGTGCACCAATTTTCTTGAACTCTCTTAAGTTGCGAGGGGCTAGGGTATTGCACTGTCGGACTGCACCCCGAGTGATTGCAGTTTTTGTTAGCATCTACTCCGTTAACATGCAAGGGAACTGAAGCTACAATGATTTTTTTTTTTTGATTGCCCAGTCTGTTCTTTGACCTATGACAGGATGTTCAAGCCCATTAACTGACTTTAAGCAACACACATGTCGAAAGGGCACGGCATTTATGTTCAAGCAGTAATTTTGGTAAAATTTTGCATGAAGTTTGTGTAAAAGAGTTAAAGTAAAAGAGTATTCACATATACGACTAGAAGAGATAATGAAAGGATATTGTCATTATCAGGCTGATTGGGGATTCTTTTCGATAAATAGTTAAAATTTTCTATAGCGATTCCTTTAATACACAAGCAAAGCGGCTTCCATTTCGTAATTTTTATACCCTATATAACTACAAAGGGTATACTACATTTGTGCAATGTATGCAACGGATAGAAGGAGGCGGGGCAGACCCCAAGTCCTTTATACCAAAATGCTTATCCCTCGGGTAGCAATTTTTTCGATTTATCAATGCGGCCCCCCGCCCCCGTTATCGATTAACCTGTTTTCACCCACACCACTCAATATATGAACTTGAGACCTGCCCATACACTATAAATAACTTCTTTGACGTAACTGTCTATTTTCATTAAAATCGGTAAAAATTTACGCAATTTATAGGAATTTGTAAAATTGTTTCGAGAATTACACTGTCGGGAACTGCCTCAACTGTATCACATTTTTAAGTATAATATACGAATCCTAACGGATCCACGAATTAATAATAAATTAAGGAAGGTATGTGGCCCGATTATCTATTGGTGAAAACCGTTACATTCTCGTACGGGGGAACGAGGCAAAATAGCCACATGAATTAACATATTGCACTATATCTCGGTAGAGATAATGCGCATAATGCTAAAGTTTTGGCTCTTCACCTCTTATAGTCTCAACTCAGCTTTTCATCCTGACCAAGAATACATACATATAGTCTATGGGGTCTGCCGGTGGTGACATCGACGAATACTCCTTTTTTCAAAAGGATTTCTGAAAAATTTCTGTATTTCAAAGAAATAAATTTTGTACGTAATTAATTTGGAACTTGAGTGCCAACGCTTTATTATATTGGTAAAATTTCGTCAGTTGTGGCCATCGATAGTATAGTGGTAGCGTACTCACTTTGTAACCCGATGGTCGGTGGTTCGATTCCCCGCAGAGGCACTGGTACATTTTTCTAGCACTGGCATCGCTAGCTCAAAGACGCTATTTGTCCATTTTCTTGGACATTAATTCAAGACACCGCCGTTCGGATTCGGCTATAAACTGTAGGTCCCTATTTTCTTCGAACAATTACTAATACCCATGCTCCACATAGGGGTGGTAGTCAAGTCAGGGAAATTATTAAAATTTCGTCAGGCAAATCACTTTTCAAGTTGATTTCTTCATTCGGTTATAGTCACTGTGACATCCAACAATTTGGATTTGATAATTCCGATTACTTATCCACAGAACCGTAGAGAGAAAATCCGTGCTCGGGGGGAAAATGTACCGGCACCTCTATTACACCTTTAGCTTGAATCATTGTGTTCTGTAAATATGACGAACTTTTTCACCGGGCCGCTGAGAAATTCCGGGCCCGGGGTAATTCCCTCTTTCGCCCTCATCTGTTCGGGCCAGCTTATCGACCTATCTTTAGCCGAATAAATATCACCCACTTTACGTATTTTCGACTGTACATATATTTCAAAAACCCGCTTTTAATGAGTTAATTTTCATTCAGATCAAAATTGTGTGCTACGGGCTCTTAACGAGAATATAATAGGCCTAAGATAGAAATAACCCGTATAAAATATGAGATGTGCAGGCGCATAACCAATACTTGATAGTATTCCAAGGTACATATTCGATTAAGATGCAAAAGAGAAACTAGTACAAAAGGAAAAATAGTACTAGCAGGCATCACTTTTACGGTTGGTTGTCGGCTTAAATGCCGGAGCAAGCTTTCTAATCATAAATCAAGTCGTATTAGAGCCTATACGTAAGAGTCCACGATTGATCGGTTAGTCATCCTGCGACAAGTCCTGGAATGCCCAAAGAATTTGAAATCGTAACCTTAGATAGGTGAATCTGAAGCATTTGATAGTCCATTGAAGGACTTCGCTATCACACGGTGTCCTATATCGGTATCCTAAGACCATGCAGAATGAGGAAAGAACATCTTCGATTTTACATGGTAGATTTAATGGGTAAAGACAGCCAACAAAAATTGGGAGGATCAAGTCTGACTCAAGCACGTTTGGAGTGCTTGAAAGTATCTCCTCCTTTACACGTTGACGACGGATACCGTATTTTTCACGGAAAGAGACAGATGACTGAATTTTTGCATACAATTTCGTTTTCCGTTTTGGCTAGTTGGAGGGTACAAGAAAATATTTTGGATAATTTTTCCCATAAATAGAGGAAATATCGGGTCAAAGTTTGTATAGGAACAACTTTTTTTATCAAGTCATCTTACAACTTTACACATTTTCTCTTTTTGGCGATTAGAGAATGCTACTTTTCTCCGTTTTGTGTAACTTAGCTGCTAAAAGTGGTCATTCTTCTTATGCCCTGTTACAAGTACTAGTAGTCAAGAGGCATTGAAGAAACGTATTTGTATGGTGCTTCTGCTGTTTATCATATCATCAACTTGAAACCCGATTTGGGTAGTCAAAACCCCGAAAAGTAGTCGGATGACAGCTTTGAGACCAGTTCTGTTCAATATTTTTTAGACAGTATTCCTTGCTACAACGTACATTCTTTTCGTAGCATATTAATTACCATACCATAATTACTACTAGGCAACTTCTTTTGCGAGCCAAAAAATATTAAAAGCTAAAAGTAATATTCATTAAAAGTGCGATAAAAAGTGCCCAACTTGATGGCTGACTGTGAGCTGTTTGTGTTTTTTAATATTTTTCCGTTTTTTTTTTTTTTAATTCTACAAATTTAATTCATTGTCCGTCAAAGGATTCTGGTCTGAGTTTGTGGGCCTAGCCATTCATGGCTATAATGTTGTCGTTAACAGCATTGTCGTAATGTAGATCCTAGACCCAAGCTTACGCCAGAGTCGGACGATGACTGTGTGAACATTTCATTTTAATGCGTCGGCGTTGGTAGCAGCTCTAGAAAAACTACGGACTTGACTCCGACCTCCATCCGACTTAGCTCAACCCGAGCCCAAACCAAACCCATCCATAGCAGACACAATCACCACTAGCCATGTGAGCCAAGTTGGAATTTGTTGTTGCTGTAGCTGTTACTGTTGCCGTTCCATTGCCATTGCTGTTGCCATTTGCCGTTGCTTCTTCATATTTCGTACTTGAAACGTAATTACTTTAGAAAATAATCGTTAAAAGTAATGGTCTGTATCAAATATATTAAAATATAACGCAACGATGGCGACGACGGAGATGACGACGGCGTCGATGCCGCTGCTGCTCCTGATGCCTGATGCTGATGCTGACAATGTTGAAGGTTGCCAACGTCAGCAGCATGGGATGCCGACGGATGGACAGTATATAGCATACACAGTCCCTGGAATGGGAGTTGGCACTCGCAATCGTACTCGTCATGTCAGAATCGTCAAAGTGCTCGCAGTGTTCGTACGTCAAATGAAAGGAGTGGAAAACTGGGTCTGCTCTAGAGTTGCCATAACGCTCCATTGGACGCCGTCGCTTTTCCGAAGAACGAAATGCGCTTGGCTGTTGGGTTAGCCCAGGAGTTGGCCCTCAATGGAAATGAGTTTTTATCAACATTCTGTCTCTCTGTACGTTTGTCTTATTGTCTATAGCATGTCCATGGGTCTGGTCTGCCCGGGCACATTAGTGTGCAAAATTTTATTGCACCTCTGCGTCATTTATTCATAAAATCATTTTTTACGCTGCCCTCTCAGTTGACGCGAAAAAGGCATGTATTGGGATAACAGTTGATATGCGAAAAAAAACTAGTCTGGTTGCACTTGTTGAGATGATTTCATAATTTATAAGCCAATTCCGTAGGTTCCCAAAGTTTTCGAATTTTCACAACTGCCAAGAGTAGACCTTTGTATGTATGTTAAATTTAATTTCCTTTGTTTCGTTACTAGTACGTCATTTGCAAAATGAAATTATTACAAAATGTTTTTTCTTGTTTTACTTCTTGGCTTATTTTCCTTTTTGGCTTTTGCAATTCTTGCCTTAGCTTCATCTCAAGGAACAGCTCCCGCGGGCATATCATCTGCTTCATCACTGGCTGTTCCTTGCCGCCTTGACTTCGCATTTCATTTTGCTTTCAGTTTTTATATTTTCATGTCTTTTGTTTTATTTTATATAATAATTATATAATTTTTTCTTTCTAGTCATTTTTAAGCTTGTAATTTAAGTGGTAGTATATGCTTTGGTTCTAATTTATACTTGAGTTTAATGCCAAGCTTGAGTTCTATTGGGTTCAACTAAATCCGTTTTCTGTTGGATCAAGGAAGAAGGTGTGGAGGACCGTAAACTGTATTTACCAGAGTGATGTCCGTTCTACTAAATTTTCGTTTTTGACTCCGTTTGTACGAAGGCTATCCTGCAAAAATCATATACATGCATAGATCGGACCACTGTAGCTACTAATATACTTATAATCTAGATTCAATAACCCTGGAATGCCGGCCCAAGTGAGCCCAATAAACAGCAAAATCACACACTAATGACGTTGCCAAACTATAAACTAAAATACATTTTCTTTTCTTTAAATAATGATTGCAGTGTATTCGATTGTCGATCACTATCCCAACTGGTACAACAATAGCCTTAACCAACTTATTAGCAAGATTTCTTTAGTATCGTTTACACCCTTCACCGATATTAATTTCAATCATAACTTTGTCGCCTTTGTGCATCAATGCTAAGTTCCAGGGATCAGTTCATACGCCCAACCAACGACTAAGACGATAACAAAAAGGTGACAAATGACATGGAGGACTCAAAGTAATTTCTTTCAATTAGAACGCAAAAGATGCGCAAGAGTGTGCTGGCCGATCTTAAGGAGCTCCATGCACTTTTGTTTCCATTGACATTGACATAGCGCGCATGTGCAACTAGCACCAAACCACATCCATGGCTAACTCTCTCTGACTTCTCTATCTAGTAGCTTGGTATACAAGTCTTTCTCTCTCTGGCTAGCCCGAATCAAATCATGGTGTCGTGTCAGTTATTAATGTTGCACATTTTGCGCCTTAATGGCTAATTCAAAAGTTGACAGATGTGCGTAATTTATTCGAGTTTCTCTTTTCTCCTGAACAGCCGCAGAGATGCATTGGAGTCATGTCGCCATTTCGACGATCCTTCAGCCACATAAACCTGGTCTTGTCTGGTGGTCAGTTGATAAACGAGCGTCGCATTGTGGTGTTGAAAAATGTTGCAAAAATATGATGAGGCAATCACGCCTTTTGCCTGTGATGGCGACTAACCGATAAGGTATATGAGAAATAAGAAGAAATCATAAAAAAGAAAAGAAAAACTATAATGATTAGTATGTTTATAATCTTCTTCGCTTATAGGACTTGTTAAGAGACCATTGGAGCTGCAATGTCGAGTTGAGTTGTTTGAACGTTTCTTTAAAATTAAACGTTGAGAAAACTTCCGGCGGTGTCTCTATAATGTGAAAAGAATATTTACATATTATTCTACTTGATTCTGCACCCCATTTTTGGTGGCCGTAGATCCCTTAGTTTTGGAAACACTTTTTTTACGTAAAGGGGCTAACATTTTTTAGTTTTTGACTATAACTTGCCAAGATCTTTAAGGGTTTTGACATAATTTGTACCTACGGATAGGTAATAAACAAGTATAAGAATATGTTGATTTTTGGTATTAATTGACAAAAAATGTTTTGGGATCTCCATAAATCTACATTCCGAATTTGAAGACTATAACTTTTTGCTAACAGAAAATAAATTCATTTTATAGGGTTCATATTAAATGGACTCACAGGAGTACAATAAATCCTGCCATTTTTGTATTACCTATAAAATTTGCTGATTGTCTTATCTGACAGATTGCCAATCACAATACAAAGGTCTCGTCAAAATCAAAAAAAAATCAAAATCAACAACCCATATCACACGAAATTTTCATCCGATCCTAGACTTTTTTGCGGTATGTATACGGACGGATTTTATAGTGTGGTACAGCCCAGCCTCGGAATTCTCCAACGGGTAAACGGTGCAAGATATCGAGCTATGATCATCATCATCATCATTGGCTCTGCGATCCGTATCGAATCTTGGCCTCCTGTAGAACACGCTTTCATGTGGGTCTGTCTCTTGATATCGTCCTCCTATTTCTGATTGAAATTTCGTTTACTGTTTTTTCCACGTTCCCAATTCAATTAGTACTTCACCCATGTACACTTTTTTTGTAGAATTTTTTGCAGGCATTCTTATTATATGCCCAGCATATTCTGTCTTAATTTCACCAGTTTGTTGATCACTGGTCCTCCTAGCTCACTTGCACACTCCTCATTGTACCAAAATCTAAATGTACCATCGTCCCGTCTCACGGGACCAAGTATACGTCGTAGTGTCTAGCGCTCAAAAATATATCCATCGAGCGATGATAGAGGTACATATAATAAAATTTTGAGATCGGTAATCAATTAAAATAAGAAGAGATTATGCTTTTTACTTCGATAGAAATAGCATTTATAAAAAATTGAGTGAACATAGAACTCACCTAATAATCTATAAAACAACTAATCTAATTCTAGGGGGATAGTGCTAAGCTAATAATATGCGAATAGGCGGAGTAAATATCTATTGATAAAACTATGAACTAACTTAGCTTATCTTTCTGCTATGTGTTCAATATTTAAGTATTTAAAAACATGTGAGTCGTCAATCGGATAAACTGCATTCGCTTTTTGCATAAAAGGATATAATATGCGACAAATTTTGCACTCATAGATTTAGATACTGGAGTAGGAGACTTGTGGGCATTTCGAATTTTAATATTTCACGAATTTAAATATTAAAAACGATTTGAAGTCAACTATAGATCTAGGCGTTTACGCGAGCGACCATGGCACAATCGCAACTAGAAGTGATGGCATAAAGAACAAAAGCAGTGGTTGACAATCTCTCAATTTACACAACTCGCGAGGATAAGGCACAAAACTCTGCAGCAGCGCAGTCGGCTCATGCACGGTCCAAGTGTGTGAAATATCTCTCTCGATTTCGCTTGATTGCGGTTCTTGCTCTCTGTTGCGCTTCTGCTTACTGCGCTGCTTACTCACACAAATGTTTGTTTCTATGAGTTTTGCCCACCCTAAGTACTCTTGACTCCATAGCTACAGGGTATTAAAACTGTTTAATACGTGTGTACGTATGTTAAACTATTGCACATTGACGAACTGATTGTGTGATCCAAATGGGGGCAAACATCAAATCGCTTTGGCAGATACAATTCCGGCAATGGCATGAGGCGGCGCTTTGCGGTGAGACAAATTGCCAGACGTGGCCAAATCGTCAACAACAGCGACAGTGCAAATTGCTTAGATTTGCGTGGCACCACAAAGCATTGGCGTTCCATAAGCCGCTACTCCCATCAACCTCCCCCTACAAAGACATGAACTGACACCTGCTCGGAAATGGCGTTGAAGGATCCACGATGTGACAATGTCCGTCGTCTTTTGACATGGGACAGTAGAGGAACAAAAACTACAACACTACACACAAGGCTCAAACTGTAGTTGACAGTGACAAGGACAGCAAGGACTACAATGACAACAACAGCAATAAACTTGAAGTTGACAATTGTAAAAAGCTCGTCAGTAGCAGCAACAGCATCATAAACACAGTACACAGTGTTTTTGAGAAGGGGCCCCCCACAGGAAGAGGGCATATGTGAACAAGCCCGAAACCCGGCCGGCAACGTCGTTAGAACCATCAAACAACTAAAACGATGCCCCAACAACGACAACAAAAACAACATCATCGTCATACAACAGCAATCATAAAATCAACAACTATGAAATTCATCACCGACAACAGCAGCAGGCTCAGTGAAAGCCAACTTGATGACACTTCCGCAGCACGATGAAGTCAGTAGATCAGCCAGATGTTGTCAGACCATTACCATCGCCATCGCCATCACCATTGGCTTCGTCATCTCTCTACAACCATTGCACCATGGTAGTGGCACCATAGTCGTCAGTAGCATCATTCACCGTTTTAGCAACAACAAGGGCGAGTAAGTGAAATTAATTGCATTGTTTTTGGCCAATGAATTCCTAGTTGGCAATTTTTGTTTTCGGTTTTTAAACGCCTTGACGCCTTTTTGGCCAAAAACGACAAAACAACACAAGCGGCGTCAACCCAGTTACCCATCCATCCACCTATTCTTTATCACATGTTGCAATCATTGAGAGCGCTTTGTACAGTGCACAGTGGTTCGAAATAGCCAGGTTTGTTCAAATATATTTACGAAGGATACGTCTAAGGCTCCTCTAAAGTTACCAGCAATATGAAAAGGAGGATAAATGATATGATATAGTAATGTTCGGTCTGTCTGTATGAATTGCTATAATTTGAGTACTACGTTCATCAAGATCTGTCTGTACACAAAAGGAGCCCAACTCACAAATTTGGTTATCCTAGTTCTTGTAGTGTTCAAGATCCAAGGCGGGCAGACAAACTATGTCCTCCTGACCACTTTCGGAAATCTTCGATGTCTCCTTCTTCTGCAAAAACTTAATAAGCCCCTTGCCTTTAGTGCATCCAGTATATTTCACCAGTATATATCACTTGCATTTAGTTTTTTAATGTGTGGGGAAAATTCTAATACTTACAAAAAGAGTAATTCAAAATGTCTAAGGTTGAACGTCTGTGGCAATCATTAAGGCTAATACGGCATCGATTTTTGGTTTCTTGAAGAATTTTTATAAAAATTTTACTTACTTAAATAATTTTTTATGGTCGCCATCGGATTTAGTGACTCTAAAAGCGTCGAATGGTCAAAAAGGTCTGACGAGTTACCACTGGTTTTGTATTCTTTTTGACATGTTCTACACTTTACCAATTTTTTGTCCGTTGATTTATCAAAAAAGTTTTTTACATACAAAAGTATACTATCGATATATTGGACAAAACCATCGATAGTATCCGAAAAATGAAACTATCGATACTATCGATAGTGCCATCGATAGTATCCCACCTCTAGATCTAGTATCTCGATGGAAATGTATCCGACCACAGCTAACCTCGTCGATCGACTTTTACCATTCCTCTATTCCTCTGATTCTTTCAACGCTGATGCGTTAGAAGCGATATTGTCGGTCAAAAATCTAAAATTAGTAATATAAGCCATAAAACACTTCAATTGACTCGCTTTAAATCATTTTTATCCTGGTTAAATCCATCGTAGCCCACTATGCACAACTATGGATATTTTTCGAGTAGCCTAGCTGCGCTCCATGAGCCTCTAAGCTGCCATCTATCCGCATGCTCCATCCGTGCAGTCGACGCTTATCGCGTTGCTCTAGTTAGTTACCATCATCAACATGTTGACATGTCTATGACTGCATGCATATGTACGTATGTATGTACGGATGAGAGTGACGTAGTATGTATGCTCATGAGTGTGTGCTCCGGAGTTATTGTTGTTGCATTGCGCTAACCAAGCTCTACAGCGTTTATCACTCATGCTTATGGTCTTGTTTTGCGGTGATATATTACACTTGACACTCATTCATTCAGTTTGGAGTTTAGTTTGACTGTGTGACTGTGATAGTTGCCACCTCCCCTTTCTCGCTCTCTCTTCCTTTTTCTCTTTCTGTTTCGCTCACACAGATACACTGTCTCACTTCATTTCACTGCTTAGAAATGCTTTCATTTGAATTTCATCACTTTTGCAACGACACCAAAATACCCAGCGATGGCAGTGGTCAAGGGCGTAGCCAGGTGGGGTCAAAAGCCACGAAGAAATCATAGATTTCCATATTGGTTTTTTAAAATACATCGTACATTTTTTTTACAATGTTAATATGATCGTTTGAAAGTTTCAAGCTCAATTAAAATTAATTGCAAAAAAACACAAAAATTTCAAATGAATCGGAAAATCTTTATTATTAATAGAAAGGAACATTCCCATTCCCAATCCCTTTCAAAAGTTGGTCGCAACTGCGCTGAGCTCGTCCGTGCCGAGGTTCTAATTTTCGATGACGCGTTCGAACATCATCGGATAACAAGGGTAATTTTGGCCTCTAATGCTTCAATCGTAGCTGGCTTATCCACAAACACTTAAGACTTCACGTAGCCCCAAGAGAAAAAGTCTAAGGGTGTGATAGCACACGATCTTGGTGGCCAATTAAACGGTCCGGAGCGTGAAATTAATTGTTCACCGAATTTGTTTCATAAAATAGCCTAAGCGCACGAAAAGCATTCTTTACAGAACGCGAATTCCATGATGAAATGGCAATGAAGACGGAATAAAAGACACATGGCAACTTGACAGTACTCACGCGTGATTTATCAAAAAAACCCTATTGAAAAAAAAAAAAAAAACTCAAGATTGATGAAGCTTTATTTTTAATACTGACAGTAAATAGTTAAGTGAATAAATAAATATTTTTTAACATTTATTTGATTTATACATATTTGACTGGCTTACAGTGACCCATAATATGAGACCACATGTCCACAGCCAAGCTTTGTTCTCAAAATTTTTCAACGATTTTCTTCCAAGCAGACAATACTAAAACCAAAATTATTAGTCCAAAATGACTTAAAAATCCGAGATAACCTCGATATTCGCCGATATAACGTTTTACATTGTTCATTGAATGATTGAACATCGTATCATTTTGGGATATTTATTAAAACTACCAAACATGCAAACCATTAAGTCCATGAACCCCACATAAAATTATAATCATTCTGCATGATCGGAGTCGTTATCTACTCATTGTTAGTCGAGCGCTTACAAACTTGTGCAAAATTTGATTGGCAGCCCCTCTTTTTGAAGTTAACTACGCGCCTGGTCATGGCAATGGCATAGTTAACGGCCGCACCAACTATCACCAACATGTGCCCCACCCAAATCTACCCACGTTATTCACATCTCTGGTTGCCAGTTTGTGATATTTGGGCTTGATGAATGTTCCTTCATAGTCGTCAGTGGCTGCTGTTATTGTTGTTGATGTTGTTGTTGTTGTTATGCTGAGTGCCTGTTAATTTGTGAGGCTGCAAGAGTCGTAGAGCAATTCATCCACTCCACATCATTCACATGGTTTTCGACACTGTTTTGGGTGTTTGTCTTATTGTAGTTGTTTTTGGATTGTTTGTTTTTCAATTGCTCCACAAATGTTTATGCAGATGAATTGTATTTTGAGTTGTCTTTTTGTCTGGTTGTTCGGCTCTCATTGGGGTCCTGCTCTATTTGATAAATATGGCAAATGTTTGCTAAGCTTTCTATAATGTAAATGTAAGTATTGTGACTAGAACCAAAGTTTTAGGGAATTTATTAGTAAAGTTGAACAGGTGATTAAAGAATTTATTTTATCAATCACATTTAGTATAAATTTGTTTCGATTTTTTCGAACATAAGTGTTGTATGTGTAACGCTTAAATTCCCAAGACTGAACAGGGCAATCTTCTCCAGAACGAGCCAAGAGCATTCTTGGCTGGCTTTACCAATTTAAAAAAAAAGAAGAGAATCAGCTTCTGAAGGAATTTAAGATAGTCCGGCAAGAATGAACGCCATTGCAAACTAAGTCTAATACAACCTCAATGGCCAAGTACGACAATCTAAAGATCGATCAGCGTCTATTTCCGTAAAGCATTTCTTGTTTTCATTCACTAGACCACCGAGGAACCGAGGAGTTGCTTGGCATGCCGTAGATCAGCCGTGTCGATACAGTATGAGTCCCTTCTGCATCTTTCTTCTTATCGTTGTAACTGCTTGCTAATGTGTCACTAATGCTCCCGAAAGTTCAGTGGCAGAAAAGGTGCTCTACTGTCTCCAGCTCCTCCTCATCGCCACAGCTTCTACAGAAGTCATGGTGAGGAGCGTTAAGCCTAGGTGCATGGATTCCTACCAGCCAATGTCCCGTTATAGGGCGGATGACGGTCGAGCATTGGGCTCTATTTAGACGGCAAAGTTATTTAGTTCTTTTCATGCAGTACGTCGGCCATGTTTGCCGAGACATCCTACACGTGTTCGATATCCGATTCCACGTTTGGTTTGCAAAGAGAGCGAAGTAGCTTCGTAGTCTCAGTTTGCAGCTGGCCATAAGTATTCCCAGGCCCTCCTTGCATCGGAGGAGGATGCTGGTAGTTCCTCGTCTAGCCAGTTCATCTGCAATACAATTGCCCTCGATATCCCTATGTCCTGGGACCCATATGAGGTTGATTGAAAACTGTACAGTTATCTCCTCCAGAGACAAGGTGCAGTTGTTCATTTATTTCATGCACGATGTCAACGAAGCGAGCGACTTAATAGCCGCCTGGCTGTCCGAGTAGATACATATATTCTTATTTCGTACTCGTAAGTTTCTTATTGTTGTCAGAGCCTCCTGGATTGCAATGAACTCTGCTTGAAAGGCACTGCAGTGATCCGGGAGTCGGAAAGCTGTTCTGACGTTGAATTCCTCAATGTAGACGCCTCCACCTACGCGCTCATCCAGTTTCGAACCATCCGTGAAAATCTTTATTGAGCCAGCTAGGCCTGGTACGCCTAAACTTTACTCCTCCCTGGTTGGGATATGAGGTTTGAATTTGGTCATAAAGTGTTCCTGCGGAGTTCAGTATATAGTTCGTATAGTTCGTTCCATTTTTTCGCCTCTCTCATGCGTAAAGCTGATTGTTTGCCCACCTTGTCGGGAGGCAGGATGTTTAGTATAGCATCTAGGGCTTCGTTTGGTGTGGAGCGTAGAGCCCCGCTCATAGTTAGTTCTGCGGTCCGCTGAAGCTTACTCAGCTTTTTAGGTAGGTTTTCTTTTCTAGTGTTGGCCACCATATAGAAGGATCGGACTGACAATGGTAGTGTATAGCCAGTGGACTATGTTTGGAGACATGCCCCATTTAAGTCCAATGGCTTTCTTACATGTATAAAGGGCGATCGTGGCCTTTTTCCTTCGACCTTTCGTATTCAGGTTACAGTCCAGTACGTTTATAATTTCCATAGCTGTTAACTGATATTTATAATTTTTATGCAACAGAGTAATACTTTTATTAAGTTTTAGTTGAAAACCGCGTAATACTCCTTGCAGATATTGCAAGTCGTAATAAAAATGCATCTCAAACTACTGCCAGCTATGTAGGGGGCTTATAAAGCGACAAAAGCTTAAAATCTAAAATTAATAAAAAACTTACTGCTCAGTAACGCTGAGTAATCCAAGAATGTCTAGCTGTAGATAAATTTCTTAAGTGCAATTAAATAAATATGTATATATTGCATTAACAACCTGCACCTTCAACGTTTCTATTACTATCTGTAATTTGCTCAGCACTTTCTGGCCGCGTATCTGTCAGATGCGACTGTCAAACTGTGGGCCTTTCCGACTATTGTTGTCTATTTTGTATATCCTCTACCAAAAGAATTAAAGCGTATATTAGCGTAGAGAGGAAAAATTTTGGGTGTTACCCTAGGAATTGAGTAAGACCCTACCATACCTCTATATTAAAAATAAGTTGTGCAGATCTTACTAAAATTGTTAGAAATGTTATGGGCAAATATATGTATGACTAGAATAAGTCAGCATCTCGACTCTATCTGAAGCAAATAAATTCTTTGTACTTTTTGGGAAGTTAGTTATTTGTTCGATTCTCAAAAAATCATTTCTAGCCCATGGTTTCGTATGTGAACTTTGGCAGTCCAGATGGATGCAGGGTACAGTATATTCTGGTCGTTCCGACTGTTACAGTCCCACTTGTTTCTTTTTTTTTTAATTGCGCCCACGTCATCGTCATCTCTAGGCAGTTTGGCGCTGCAGCTGCCAATTCGCTGCCATAAATGTCATGTGCGGCGTCCGTTTCTATTGCAAAAAAAAATCAAAATAAAAACAAATACATACATATGTACATTTGTATATCGTTATACAGCTTCAGCAAAAAAGTTGCTGCAGTTCTACTTATTGTCGTCGAAGTTGTTGTTGTTGCTTTTGTTGTTTAGGCGGCGCGTTAAACGTCAAAAATCGAATTGACACACGATTTTATCACACGCTGGGTACAGTTCTGTTCTGTTGGGTTGTGCGTCCCACTGCCATTCCATTCCATTTGGTCCCGTCCCATCTGTCTCGTGCATCTGTCAAATGGTGAAATTCTGCATGCAAATTTCTGACACCTTTGCGGTGACTGACGCGTCATGAAGACGCGACGCGACGTCGCGACGCGTTGCGGCGACTGCGAAACAGAATGCAATAAAACGGCAGTCGCTTGGCGCCAGCAGCGGCAGCAAAAGCATCAATCGCAACCAGTGGCGGATCCAGTGGGGGCGAATGAGGACGTCCCCGAAAATGGACTTTGGTTACTTTTTACTTCTACTTTGTGCTGAAATCAAACTGTAAATGAAATTTGGAACTGCGCCCCCGACGATTTATTCTGAGTCCGCCCCTGAAGGCAACCCCTGCATCCCGATTTGCACACAAAAAAATGCGTCAAAAACATTTGTTATAGGCAACTTTTTTATGCAGTAGCTACAGCAACAGTTGTTGCTGTTATTATTGTTGGTTGTTGAATTTAGATGCAGATACAGATAAATTTTCAGCTACAACTTCACATTTGAATGGCAGCTTTTCTCGTTTTAACATTTCCCCTCCTCCACTTCCTAACCCACTCAACAAATGCAGATATTATGATTACACTTCACATGCTGTAAATATTCCTACAAAAGTTTAATAAATCTAAGCGTGGTTATGTATGCATGCATATGCATATAGTATTTCCCATATTTTGAAAATATGTTTGTGAGTTGTGGTAAAGCGCTTGTCAGCGTTTTGAAAATTTTTGGGCCGCAAGCGTTTTGGGATATTCCAATTTTACTGTAGAAGCAAATAACTTTATAAATGGTTGATAAGGGGATGCACCAATTGGAAGGCTAAAATTTAACCAACGCCTTATTGAATATTAACTGCACGTGTACATTTTATGTACAGGGTGGGTCATCGTTTCTTATTCGTTTAAATGTTAAACACTCATAATTCGGAACATACCCGTCCAAAGTGGATGCTCTTCGACATATGTCAAGTAAAAAAAAAATCAATTTTAGTCATTGATCGTTTAACAACCGAACAACGCTTAAAAATGGAACAGGCGTACAGATGAGTTTTCGTCAAAATCAACTTCAGCAATAAAGCCCATTTCCACCTCTTTGGTGGGGAGCTGAAAATCCAATGTAGAATCACGAGAATAAAGTTCATCCACAAAACACCACTGTTTTGTGCGGATTATGGGCAGGCGGCATCATTGGGCCGTACTTCTTTGGAAAAGAGGCCGGCCAGTAAACGTCAACTTCGATCCCTATAAAGCCATGATAACCAACTATTAATGCCCCAAAATTGATGGCATGAATGCGAACGAGCTTTGATTCAAGGAAGATGAGCCTACATGTCATACAACTCGTGACGAAATCGTATTATTGCGCGGCAAGTTCGGCAAGAGGGTTATTTCGCGTAACACCGATCACAATTGGCCGGCTAGATGGTGCGATTTGAACCCGTTGTACTATTTTCTTTGGGGTTTTTTGAAAGGCAAAGTGTATTCCAGCAGCAATTCGCGAACTCCAGAACAACATTCGGGGCGAAATGTCCGCGGCGGCGGCCATTTGGGCAATATTATTTTGCATACATAAATGTGTAATTTCAAAGATGCATTTGATATACATATACATTTGCCCAAATATACGAATAAAATAAATAATAAACAGATACATAAATAAAATACAATTGACAAACAAACCAACAGATGGCCCACCCTATACAATAGAATTTGCTGGAAAACATGCAGTTCAGTAAAAAAGGTTTGTTAAACTGATCCCACGTCTCGAATGGTTGTCAATCTTATAAAATCTTATAGTATAACTGTTGAACTACCTTCATAATGTTCCTTAAGGCGATTGAATTAAGAGCCGAAAAATTTAATTTATGAAAATATGATTTAGTTATTGTATCGTCCTTTTGGAAGTTTTTAGCTTGGTAGGATAATTGTATTTTTTTTTTTATAAACTTAAAAGTTTTTGCACTATTTGAATAAATTTAATGACGTGACCGTAGAAGATTAAGACGGAATTCAACAAACTTCAAAGAAGTTGCTCAAAGAAGCAAGTCAAGATGACTGCATATAGAAGAAGTGATAGAAGATAAAGACAGTTCTATTGTAAGACACGGAAGGAATCCTGCAGAGCAAAATTGGATCAACGAGTTACTCCAGAAGGTAATTTTTTTAAGGGGCTCGATAAAATCTATAAGATCAAGGAGCTGTTTATGCACGAATAGCACGCCGTGGCATTTTCTACGGCTTTTTAAGGAAGGCAACTTTATAAGGCGTAGTCTGTCAGAATAAGGAGGCAGTCGGATACTAGGATCCTAATTTAAGACATAGTGCAAAAATAAGGAATTGCTTTTGCACCGATTCAATCTTATCCTGATAAAGACGGTATTACAATACATAAAATAGCTGTTTAATGTGACTGACTAATTGAGGATCGACGCAATTAAAATTGTGCCTAGAGCACCATGAAGGAAATCTGAAAAATTCCATCTACAAGAAAAGGAAAAACCGCGTAAAAGTTTGGATGGGAACAGTTTTTATACTTCTTGTGGTCTAGCAAAACCTAGTGCTGACGGACTACCGGATATATGATAAGAAATTTGGTATAAAAAAGTATGCTCTACCATGCCTCCTATGGCCTGTTACAAACATTTCACAAATCTTTTATGCCTTGACCCAATAGCTACAGAATATACACCTGTTATACAATTTGTTAATTGTTCAATGAACATAAAAATGTTTGTATTTTAATTGAAATAAATTCAAAAATTATTCTTGTGTAATAAATATTTTTGATGAAATACGTTAAAATTATTTATTTTATTCAACGTTTGAGTTTAAGCCATTTTGAGAACGTCAAAGAGATTTTGAATTCATATAAACAAATGCTCGATTCTGACATTTTATTTGACTTAACCAGCTGTCGCTGAATTGATAACTGCATCAGAAATTGCTTCCAATGAAGACTATGTCTTGTCGTATACTTAATATTACGCATACAAAATACCAAAGCCCAAACTACGCTGTAATATTGCAAATTTGAGAAGGGCTCTCCGAATGATAAAAGCACATACATACATATGTTTGTGTGCATTTAAGGATTTAGCCGAATACAATGGAAAAGCTTTTTCCGTTTCTTTTTGTGACGAAAATGAAATGCCAAACGAAAAACTCATAAAGATGCGTAATGGTTGCCTGCGCACAAATATTGGAAAATAATTAAAGGCAAAGCAGAAAGAACGATAAACCGACGCCAAAGCAGAAATAGCTGCGAATATATGCAACAAGACGACAAACGAATAGACGCCAGGGCTGCAAGCAAAAAAATATTCATAGACTTCAAAATGAGCTTTAATAAAATGCAGGAAAAAAGGCATAACATACAGTCAGTCTGTTCTATGAACATCATGCCCCGCCACAACCCAACTGCCACACACAAGTAGAAAGAACTAACGATGCCCACGCACACAATGGCTTCCAAAGGCAGAGCATGCAACAATTGTGCTTTGCGATTAGGGGTTGGGGTGCAGCTGGGGTCTGGAGTCCGTTGGTTTGGGAAGCGAAAAACGACTTGATTTTGCATACACTCGTACGCATAAGTCTGCGTACAGTGGAATAAAAGCGTAAAATTCAACATTGAATTATTTCAACGTTTAGAAATCGAGAAGAAAGGGTTAATAAAAACTTAAAAACATTTTCGATTTAAGCCACTTGTTACCAAGAACACATTATCGCTTTAGCGGGCAGTATCGAAGTATATCCAGAAATGTCAATTCGGCGACTACCAACTGAATTGGTCTTAGCCAGAGATATCTTTATTGACTGTGGAAATGGGAACATAGGAACATATTTTTTAAAGCAGAGTACGCCTCGTGAAAACTTGAAACTAGGCGCACAGCATTTAGCTCGCTGCGTCTACTTCGCTAAAATCGAAACGCATATAATTTTTTGTTTTAAAAACTTTAATGATACATACAATATTCCAGAGCAAATAATTATATTAACGAAAGTAAAATTATTATGAAACCTCTTATTAACAAACGCAATAAAAAAATTTCAAGAGGCCCAACGTAAGATCTTAAGGTATTAAAAATTGGAATTTAAGTAAGTCGATTCAGTTTTGGTAAGTCATTCATAATAAGCTTATTATATTTTAAATTGTTTGCACTGTGCACAAACTTACGCGAGCAAGTGTATTTTATCGCGACTTTTGTATTAGTGAAGTATGTATTAACTTGTTTGTTTATGAATTTGCAGTAAGTTGTTAAGAACAAAAAAAATACTCTTCAATTTGGTACGCAGATTTCAACAAGGTCGCCACCAACTTCCGCGAAAGGGGGCGCCAAATATTAATTTGTGGCATTCACATAACTTGGAAATCTTAGTTACTAATGGCAGCAACAGTCCCCTGTACCTCTGACGACACTCTTGTATTTTGATGCATAATGTTGCAACAAGAAGTAGTAGAAGAAGAAGAGAAAGAAGTTGTGCGGCGTGGTGTTCAACCCCCCAAAGCTTGAAACCATGGTAGAATAAACAAGGTATGCTATTCCCGAAAAATTTTCGCAACTCAAACCTTATTTTAGTTTCGTTGATATTTTACACGAGAAAGGTTGTTTCCGCACATAGTTTTTTAGCATTTACCGTAATTTTGTGCAGCGGTAAAAAATAAGCCACTCTAGTTGCAACCATCAGCACAAAAAAAATTTTTTAAATATGCTTGCCTACGCACAACAACAGCAATGGGGGTGGTTTCGCTCTCTCACTTTTTCGCTCAGACTAAAAATAAGGTTTCAGTGCAGTGAATAGCATACCTTGTTTATTCTACCATGCTTGAAACGTGCCTTACTTCATTTTCAATTTCAATAAATAACCTTGATTTAAGCGGCAGCGACGCCAACACACAGCACCACCCAACAGCAACACCCGCACAGCCGTTTGACCAGCTGAGACACACGCACGCACACACTCACTCTCTACACAGCAAGTCTTTTGGAGAGGGGACCAGACCGGCCCCCACACACAAACACCTGTCACACTGCAAGCCATTGCATACACATGCATACATACAAACAAAATGAGTGAATGCGCGCTCCTAAAAACTTAAATACTCTCACATGCATTACTCTTCTTTTCATGCGCTCGCGCTCTCAAATGTGTTTCAGTTCAATTCGTTTCATTAAAGCTTTCTCCTGATTGTGGAGGATTAAGGCTGCATTTTGGACAGCGTCGACGCTCAGTTGCGCTGCGACAGTCATAAATCAAAACAAAACTGCAGCAGTCTGGCAGCTGCCAACGTCGGCGCATGCGTCGGCGCTCAGCAATAAAAGCAACAAAAGCCAAAAAAGCAGCTTGCCACATGGCCATAAAATGTGAAAAGCAATAACAACAACGCAATGTGCAAAATAATGAGCACATCTTGCTACTTGCTTGCTCTCTCTCTCTCTATGCTATGCGCGCTCTTTTGTTGCCGCTGCTGCTACTGCTGCTGCCGGCATATATCAATTTAATGGGGAAAACGTCGTCGACTCTCTCGCTTGCTGCTCGCGCCACAACTCATTTTGATTGCCATCACGCGTCGTACGACGCTCTCAACGTCGCATTCGGCGTGCGCTGCCGCCGCTTCGGCGACCGTTGCGGCAACCGCTGTCAGCTCTCAACGTTGTCAGTGTCAAAAAGATGTTTTAGTCGACAACGGCAGTCGACAACGAAATCATGTCGCATATTCTTATTGCCGCAAGAAGTTCAATAGTAACAGAAACAGTAGCAGAAGTAGCGCCAACAACAACAACCACAACGATAACAATAGTAACGTGCAGCGCAGCGTAGTAAACGACAATTGCAGCGACGTCGCTGCCGGCAGCGAGACCAACTTGCAACAGCAACGACAACAACAACGTGCGCGTGTCAATCAGTCAAAGTAAATAGTTACCGTTAACTGTTGTCCGTTGTTCTTGTCTCGGCGTGGCGCGTTCTGTTTCGAACAAAGTGTAAAATTCTTAAATAACATATGTACATAATACATACATAAGAAAAGTTCATAATAAATTTTGTGGCAAGCGTCAGTAAATCATTAAATTAATAGCCTCGCTGGCTACTTTGACACACACACACACACAGACAAATAAGGCAACAAGGGGAGGAGGTGAAAGAAGAAGTGTGCGTGTGTTTGTGGCATTCGCTCAGGAAGTGCTTGGAATTGGCGGCAGTTTCGACCACAGCGACGACGTTGACGACGACGACGACTGCGGGGCTACGCTTGCAACGCGCCCAACTACCAACTAACTAACACACACAGAAACAAATACAACTACACGCGTTGTTCGTCATCAGGCAAAGGCCACCACCCCTCGTCGTACCCCCTAGCCGACGACACTGCTCAACGTCTGCAGCGCCCATTGTGACATTTGATTTATTTGACGTGTGTGTTTTTGATAGAAGCTCAACACGAAACTGACACGCCAGAGAAGAACTCTGGCAGCAGCAGCGGGAGAACCCTGAGCTATAGAGCTCTTTGTCGATTTTAAGAATATAAGTATGTCTGTATATACATATGTACGTCGTATATGTATGTATGTACACAAGTGTATATAACGTGCGTGAAGAAGCCGCTAAATAAAAATAAATAAATACATTTCATTTGCTTTCGCGTAAGTCTTTTGAAGTGTGGCAAAAGTTTAAAAAAAATACATAAATATAAATCCTCCAGTGACACAATTTGTGGCAAAGACACTATAATGAGTGAAACATAAAATAGTTACAACTTGTAACCAAGTTCCAGAACTAATCGCAACAATATTAAACGTATATCAATAAGCAAAGAGGAGCATATTCCAAGCATTGGCAAAATGATGCTACACGAGGCTGTCATGTTGGAGATCTACCGTCAGGCATTAAGTGCAAGGTGATTATTTACTGACTGATTAATGTAAAACCAATGTGATTTTTTGTAAGCTGTTGATAAAACAGCTGGTTCACAACAACTATAACATACCCTACCCATATCCGTTTATTTCATTATTAGCATTAAATTTTGTAGTATCCACAACGAAAGTTTTGGGGTGAACACTCTAAGCTGTTGCTCCGTTGAGGACTGAGTACGGGTGAGACGGGTGATTTTTATGTGTAGAAAATGTGCCAACGGTGAAGAACTAGACCACCTTGTGTCGCAGTTCTAGCTCTTTAAGTCTTCGAAAACATACTATGCCCCTTTTAGTGCTGGTCCTTGTAAAATAAATTTATTTATTTATATAAAGCTAGTTTACACTTAAAAGATATAAACTAACAATAACGAAAGAAAGCCATGGCTACCAGGGCCTTTAGCTATTGTAACATAAATATGTTGGGATACTTTTCGTTTTTCCATCCAAAATGTGTTTTTTTTACAGTCTCCATTTATCCCATGTCTAAGAAATATTTTCATTGAACTTTTTAGGGGCTATCATATGTAGATTTGTAAATAGAAATGTCAAATGATAATGGCTGTAAACGGAACGTGATAATTTAAACATGTTTAAAACTTTAAATTTTTATAGTAAATTAAATGCAATATTTTGCTGTCAATAAAAAAACGGACAAAAAAAAAGCTTAAAATGAACGACTAAGACCTTATATTCGTAATCCCTCAACTACTTCCATATTAATAATAATTTATTGATACATCTTGCAAATACATATATGGTCAAAATGCCATTCTTGCGGGTTGTTTTTAATTTTTGTCCCCTCAAAGAAAAAATTACGTTGGACAAGGGCCTGTACGCAGCATGCAAAAATTTCGCATGGAATGACAAAACTTTATAAAAAAAAAATGGGATGAGTTTTGACATTCCGTGCGAAATTTTTACATGCTGCGTATTGGCCTCAAAATAAAAAAGTAAAATAAGTTGAAATAAAATAAATTTTTAAATCTAACCAACTAACTTACTGGATAATTACTTACTTACTGTACTCGTCTTCTCCCTGTGGAGCATAGGGCCTCATAATAGATAATAATATAATATTTATAGAATTAATATTTTTTTAAGTAAAAAACTTCCTCAATTTAGTGAATTGTTTTTTTTTTGCAGAATAGGTCTTAGTGGATGGAATATAAATCAAAATATGTAAACCGATCTACTGAATTCTGCTTCTACTCAATTTTTTTTCTAAAATAATTGTATGACTATCGGGACTAGCCCCAATTAAAAATATCGCTTGAGGTTAATCGTGTGGCTATCGGAATTAGTCTCAATAAGAATGATTAAATTAGTCATATTCATGCAAATACCCACGTAATGTTAAGAAAGCCTAGATCCTAACAGATAGATTTCAATTAAAATTTTTATTTAAATTGAAGATTTTTCTTCAAAACCTTTCCAAAAATGCTTGCCGATCCAAAACGACAACTTTTAAGATGCTTCGTTCTTTTCGTTACAGCGAATTGGCGAGTCCACGCTGTCAATCCCGTGAATCAAATACGTCCGCTACGGCGGCCGATGCCCGCTGCCCGTCAAACGAGTCTCATTGCTCGGCCAACGATTGCCTGACACCAGCTCCGACACCAACACCCACCTCGCCTGTTGGTTTGCCGCTGACAGCTACGCTAGCGCCCGCCGCCGCTGCTGCCTTGCTTCCCCCGCAATCAGCAGCAATGGCAGCGTACCTGGCAGCGGCGCAACAGAATCACCTGCTGCTGACTAATCCTTTGGCAGCGGCAGCTTCGCTGGTTCAACACGCAACTCAGCAAGCGCGTTCTCCAAACGATGCATCTCCGAGTAGTGGACCGCTGGACGAAGTACCTGCGATTGATTTTAGTAGAAAGCAAACGCCTAGTGATTGTGAGGCCACTGGTAGCGATGAGGATGAACGACGAGATCAGGAAATCGTCGAGTCATCCGTTGATGATGGCAACAGTCCCCTTGATCTCTCAGTAAGTGCGCGTAAACGTACCATTCGAGATGATCAGAATGCTCCAGTTAGAAAGACACCACGTAGCACGGACTACAAGTCCCCCTTAGCGCCTGGCACATGGGTGCCGCCATTGAATCCTTATTTAGCGGCCGTTGCAGCTGCCAATAGAATGTCACCTAAGAATCTAGACTGGAATGGTGCCAAGCTGTCTAGTAAAATGGTGCCCAATGAAGCTACCAAAGCACTTGAAAAAATGACTGAAATGAGCAGACTGGGCGCTGTACCTTCTTCCGCTAGTGAAGAAACGACACCGCCAATTAATAGATCGACAACAGCAACCAGTAGCAGTGGCAATCGCCATAGTGCTTGGCAATCTCACTGGCTTAACAAGGGTGCAGATGCGGCCAAGGACGTATTCAAGTGCGTGTGGTGCAAGCAAAGCTTTCCCACACTTGCTACCCTAACAAGCCACATGAAGGAGACACAGCACTGCGGTGTTCATGTTCCACCCACGTCAGGCAACAACTCTAACCAACCAGCTCCGCGTCAGTCAATCACAACAACGGCTGCATCAACATCATCCAACTCGTCATCTGCCTCTTCCACATCTTCAAGCTCTGTCAAATCAGAGCTTAATATGCTTATAAAGGAAACAATGCCGTTACCACGCAAGCTGGTGCGAGGCCAAGATGTTTGGCTAGGAAAGGGCGCCGAGCAGACGCGTCAGATTCTGAAATGCATGTGGTGCGGCCAAAGCTTCCGCTCGCTGGCCGAGATGACAAGCCACATGCAAGAGACCCAACACTATACAAACATTATATCGCAGGAGCAAATCATTTCATGGAAGTCTGGTGATGAAAAGTCTGGTGATCGTCCAGGAAGTAATTCAACAACAGGAAACGCAGTCACGCCAACGCCAACACCCACCGTTAGCGCTGTGCTTACATGTAAAGTTTGTGAACAGGCATTCCCAACGCTCAAAGAGCTGAGCACCCATATGGCTCAACAAGCCCATTACAAGGAACCAACGACCACCGCCTCGCCGCCGGCTCCTCCAGCCTTGATGGCCAATTCGAAGCGTAGCCGACAAGCGCGAGAAAAACGCAAGAAGTCTTTACCCGTACGCAAGCTTCTTGAGATGGAACGTAGCGCTACGCATGATTTTAAGCCTGGAAGCCTTGACTCGGCACTTAAGCCACTACGCGACTTTGCCGCTGCAACCAAGATCACTTGTGAGAAGTGCGGCAGCAAAATTGAAACGGCGCTATTTGTAGAGCACATACGCAAGTGCCTGGGCGACAGCATACCCATACCACCACGACGTCCCCAACAGCAGCATTCTTCGGCTTCAGAACGTCTACCCAGTCCTCGCACACCAAGCAGTCCCATGTGCGAAAAATCTATCTCCAGTTCAGGAGTGCCCTCAGTGCTGAATGCTATCGAGCAACTTATTGAAAAAAGCTTTGAAACACGTGGTCGTTCTGGTGGAGGACATGGCAGCAATGGTAACTATTCCGATGCAGGCACACCGTTGGGTGCAAGCATACTTAAACGCCTGGGTATCGACGATAGCAGCGACTATACCAAGCCACTAATGGATGCGCAAACCATGCAGCTTTTGCGCTCCTATTCCGCTCGCGATCGTAGCGCCAGCGAGTCCAGCTCAGCAAGTCGCATTGAATCAACCTATACACCAGAACGTCAGCAACCAACACCACGGCGCACTCCTGACGCACCCTCATTGCCACTGTCCATCAAATCAGAACCTCTGGACGCGACCGAGATTGACAGCCCTAGACAACACATTACTGTTAAAAAGGAGTTTAGCATGCAGCAGGATCATACAGAAGCACCACCAACTCCACACAGTCCTAGCATTGCAAGCGAGCGGTCCAATACGCCACCTACAGCTGCAAAAGCCAGCACTGCTGCAGACAGTAGTTTATCAGCGCTCAATTCCATGTTTGACCAGCTGAGCAGCATGAAGCAGCTGGGCCCAGAAACAAATAACAATAACAACAGCATTGTGCCTAAGAAATCCAATGCAAATCCGCTGGCTGCACTACAGAAGCTCTGCGAGACTACGGACACGCCGGCGGCAAACACACGCAGTTCATCTTCAGCGTCTGCTTCGGCTTCTTCTGCTGCTGGTGCCAATGGCAGCGATCTGGTTGCCTTCAGCTGGGCCTGCAATGAGGCTGTGCTCAGCGCAGCCGACTCCATCATTAAGTGCTCCTTCTGTGATACACCGTTTTGTTCTAAAGGTGCTTATCGCCATCATTTGTCCAAGGTACACTTTGTCAAGGACGACGTTGGCGAATCTCAGTCATCGCCTATGACACCTATGAAATCGCCTGCTACTGCGCAATCTCCAAAGCCGTTGGCGTCGCCAAAGCGATCTGCCTCGCGCAGTCCGGCAGCAGCAAAATCTCCAAACACACAACCCATAATTAATCCCTATGATGAAAGTCCGCAATCCAAGTTTCTCAAGTATACCGAATTAGCCAAGCAGCTGTCCTCAAAAAACGCCTAAGCACCAAGACTTTTCAAAACAATGACAGAAAATCTTCTGAATCAAAAATAACTAGATTGACAAAGAAAATAGTTAAATATATCTTCATAAAAAGACAGCTATTAAATATTATCTTATTAACGATTTGATATAACTTGTACATTTTGGTTGCTTAACTTGTGTCCATCCCATAAAAATGTTTTGCTTCAACAGACAAGTCGATAAAGCCATATCCGTCTACACATCGGATTATAACTAGATTATTGCTTTGTATTGACCGTAGAATACTCTTAGCGGGCGCCGCGAATTGCCTAAAAAATTGACCCACCCTATTGTATATATAACACGGTATTCAGTTTGCGAACTATCATGAGCATTGACTTCAATTTCGTGGCGAACAAAAGAGCTACCTTTTAATTTCAAATTTTTTCGACCTAACGGAACCGTGACTAAGAACCATATTTTCCGATCGGTTAAAAATTTTCAGCCCTTTCACCCAATAGCACCGACAAAACACATGTTTTTTCAAAAGCTACATTCCTCCTAATGTAGCCGTAACTGTTGTCTTGAATAAGTATTTACTTATAAAATGTCCCTTAATATTTTGTCTACAAAAGTTTAAAATATTTTCAAAAAAGTCTACATTTCCCACGTGTTTGAAATGTATTCAAAATCTCCACAAATTTAGATCTAGCAGGGAAAAAAAACGAAATTGGCAGCACTTGCGCCACTGACTCCTCACAATCAAACGCGACAACAACACAAAAAGAGTTGAGTCTCTTCTTTGTTTATAATTTCTGAATTCGTGATCGAAAGCGAAGAGCTTGCTGCTTATTTATTTCTCTTATGTTTTACTTGTTCAATTTTTCTCTTTGCTTAGTAGGAACTCTTGCAGCTGCGCAACATTTCCCCTACTTTGCTGAATGTGCCAGTGGAAGAGACACAGAAAGAGAGAGAGAGTCAGTTTCCCCAAGTGTGCCGTTCCCAACTGGGGCAGTTGCATTTCGTCAGTCTGTTTATCAGTCTGTCATTCTGTCAGTTTTATTGTTTGCCAATCGCACGCAACATGCCATCACAGTCGCACACATAGAGTACAAGTAAAATTCAATTACCACCACTTTGACGAAATGCTGTCCATCAAACATATACACACACACACAAACACACGCAATTCACTGGCACTGGGTGCGAAAGAGATGTCCATATAGTATGCCATGTAGTTTGACGAAAGGTGACGACAACAGTTCGTCAATGTTGAAAGCAAAACTGAAAAAACACAAAGCAAAACGGCAAGAGGCAAAAGCAAAATACAAAAACACACAGCTGACCATCCGATTGGATAGCATGCACAACAACAATAACAGCACTAACAAAAAGAACAGCAACAACAACGCTCAAGTAGGTGGGGGTAATTTTTGCAACTATTGAGTGAAAGTTAAACGGGTTTGAGTGTAAACATTTTTTTGAGCTAAATTTGCTTGAGTTGAGCGTTTGTTGAGTAGCTCATAATGTGCATGGCAACCGTTAACCAGGGATCGAAAAATGTTTGCGATTTTTTGAATTTTTGTATCTATGTACATACTTTGTTAGTCCTCATATCATACCGACTAAATTTATAGAAGTATTTTTCATTTTAACACTTACAAAAAACAATTAATTTGTGATCATAATAACAAAAATTCATAACTTAAAGAATTCAAAAATATTTGACGTCCCTGGTATAAAAGAAAATTAATAATTTAGTGAAATGAACGTGCCAAAAAAATAATTTATTTATATAGATATAAGTCATTACAAAGAAATGAAATACTGTATACGTAAATCTTCTAAAAATACGAGAAGTAAACCTCATTTTAAACAAACAAATTTTATAACTTGTCGCCAAATATTTTTTTAGAAAAAAAAAAAAAACTAACAATTGCAAATTATTTCTCAAATATAGCATAAAATCATAATGATCACCATGCATAAAAAATGTACTTAATTTAAAATATAAACTCAATCTATGTAATACATAATGTACATAACTAGACGATAGAATTAGAATTTCTTTTCCATAATAAATTAATTAATACAATATAGCAAAAATACACACAAAACAAATCAAAATAAAACCACGGCAAAAAAAGTAACTCATGTATACGCATAAATTATACTAAAACTAAATATATAATTATTATATATTATGTACACCATACGATATAACTCAATCACAACAATAATGATGTATACCTTTACCATATTTAAACTAAGATTAAAACCTAAGAGACTTAAAAAAAAAAGAAAGATAAGCAGCAATTAGTAGAAGTTTAGCCCTAATGTAAAACATTTCAATATCATGAGCAACTTCAACTAATTTTAAACTATAAACTAAAAAACTATACGACTTGTATTTGAGTTAAGTTTTTGTGATATTATTTTTAAAAACAACGTTCGCTTCCTTTTCTCACTTATGTAGAGTTTAAGTATTGTAATGCGAGACTTTAAAGTTCTCCATCCCTAACTATGCAATAAAAACGCGCCACAAAAATTAAGCAGTCATAATATTTCCCTTAACTCAATTCGATTTAAAATTTTACGAACTTCAAGTGTAATAAAGGCAAACAAAATTTCATATTTACAAAAAATGTACGAAAAAAATTTAAATTAATACTAAATATACGATGGGATGACAACAAACACGACTCAAAGACCCCGAAATATTTCAATAAAAGTTGTATGTTTCGAATTTCGAACAATAATCATAAATCCCTTGTTTTATTTTAACTAGATGCATGTATATCTATATATATATATATGTAAACTAAAGAGCTCATTATGGTATGTACTATTATGTACATATGTATGTAATTGCTAGCAAATCCCACTTAAATGTGAGACCTCCAAACACGGCATATCAAGTTGTAAACTAATATTTGCTAATAAACACGCCAAGTCAATTAAACCTGAGTTATGGAGTCCATGTTAATGCGCCGCGGTTCAGTAGCATGCGCAGAATTTGAACGCGATTCGCTGATTTATGGCCAACAAAGGATTAAGACGCACTGCCCGCCATATTTGAACCCACTCATACGATAACCCTCCTCCTCGTATGTATCGTATGTACATATACACAGTAGTATACCATGCAACAGGGTGGGGGTGTGTTTGACTTTACGACGACGTTGATGACGATCCAACGCCAACGCCAACAAAATCTCCTCGAAAACTTCAATTGCCAAAGGATTCATTTTCACTTAAAATTTATGACGTTTACACACACACTCACACGCACATGTATGTATGCCTAGCGGGGCTTTGAGAGCGGTGGGAGAAACGGGTGACTCTTTTGGTGTCACATTTGCGTTTAGAGATAATTTTTGGAAAATATTTCAAAAACTTTTTGTCTGCCTTGCTTCAGTTCAGTACAGTACAGCTCAGTTTGTTCGGTTCGGTTCGGTGTTTAGCTTGCCATTGACGTTCGTTTGGCGCGCGCGGTTTTTCTTGTTCAAAAGTTACGCATGGGACACCTTTGGGCCACCCAATTTCCAGACCCAGCCTACACCCTTGGAGCATCATTTTCGCTTTTGTTGTTGTTTTTTGCTTAATGAGATACAAACACATAAATTCTCAAAAGTGTCATGCATCGTACATAACCGTTTTCTTTCTTTTTTTTTTTTTTGCCTTTTGATAAGCCAACAAAACTGTCGCTTGACAATAACACTCACATATGTGTCTAAGTGTGTGTGTGTTTATGTACAGTGAATAAGAAAAGTCTTGGTACAACAGTCCTGTTATTGGCAAAGTTCACCTGTGTATAACTTTTTTCCACTTCAGTTCAAAAACTAATTAGCATGTCATGTATTAAAGTCAGCGTTTTATTAAATACTGCTAAAATTATACATACTTTTAGAATTTTTTATTTATTTACGATTCTACGATTCTTTTAAAGAACTGTGTCCCCAGGAGGAAATTGTAATAGTTTTTGTCTTAAATGTTACAATTTTTAATGAATATTTTATGACAATTTAAAAAAAAATTATTTTTGAACTAAAAGATATTTAAAACTACTCAATTCAAAGTGAAAAAAACTATTAACAATTATTTTTTTGCTCATTTATTTTGTGGCTAGCACCGTATTTTAATATTTATTAATTTGGAAATATTCACTAGTGAATTTATAACGAATTAGTCATAATTTCTGTTCCGTTTTCATTGTTCCAGTTAGTAATTGTTTCAAATCAAAAACAGTTACAATAACTCATTAAACTTAATAAAATAGTTAGGGGGCTATGCCCCCTGCGTGCTTCGCACGCCAACCCCCGTACGGTATTTTTTATTCAATTTAGATCATGCAGACCATAATATCCCCTGTACATTTCTTTATTTCTATAATGCTCATTCCATTGCATACATGAACACTATAGTCGGTCCGGCCCGACTTTAAAATACTCTGTACTAACGAATGTATGCCTTATCATATTCATAACTTTCTTGTTCTCAGAGAAGGAGGAGAAGAGCTTATGCGTTTTAAAACTCTATAACGTTCATTATGACGAATTAAGATGCCAAATTCATTCTCATTAAGTTCTGTTCTAGCTGTTATGTCTTGAGAGGCACTATGCTTTGGCAAGCAAATTGGTGTATTGTTTCTTCTATTAATCCAATTCCAATTTCCAATAATTTAAAAAAAAAATGTATCTATTTTACAGACTTCGACTAAAGTTTTTTAACTCGGACCTTACTGTTTTTGTGTAGCTCTCCGTACGCTTTCTCTTAATCCCAGCATAAATGGTGGAAAAAGACAATTCCTCTGCATCACAATCGAAGATCATATCCAGAGGTTGCTGTTTCTCTCCTGGAGCAATAGATACTTCTCCTCTTTTGCTTGGATGCGCCTTTCTTACCCAAAAGCATACCTATCATTTAGTTTTCTAATAACTATGTATCTTTTGCTGCTGCAACAAGGAGAACGGATTCAGAAGAAAAAAAAATTAAGATGTCCGATGTTTTGCTGCTCAATAAAATTACGTATTGGGCAATAGCCTGTGTTTCTAACTAGCTCTGCTCACCTAACATCTTCAAAGTATGCTCTGCAATCTACGCAATGTACCACTCTCCTACTATGCAATGCTAAAATCGAAGTTTTCTCTGATCTGTCTTCTATGCATAGTGTTCCTTGCATAGTTTTCCTCCTCTGCAATCGTAAGCTCTATGTCTTCTCTGTGCTGCGTTTATAGCTTGCTCTTGTCGCCGAACTTCTATATGTTTGCTGCTCCGCTGTCTTTGCCTTATAACCGTCTCCTGAACTGCATTTGTAATCTCTAAATCTTCTCTGAGATGCGCAGGAACGTGATACTCTTCGTAGAAGTAGGCTAAGATTGAATGCAGCACATTATACAGATCGGCAAGGAGACGAAATATGGAAATTACAATATTAGAAAGGGAAATACATAGAATTAATTGGTCTCAGGCTAGTGCTGACTGAACCGCTTATGATAGTAAAGTCGATATGATATGAAAGACAGAAGAGCACCAAAGGAGTCATTGTCCAAGTCTTTTCAAGATATTTCAATAATAAAGAGACTGTGCAACTTAATCTCTTCATTTTCTTCTGAATCTGTTTCCTTTGTTGCAGCAGCAGAAGACCCGGAGTTACTGAATAGATAACATTCCTGTACAGAATTTAGAAGTTCAAAGAGTATCTATTGCGTCAGGTGAGGGACAGCGATTGTGATTAAGAGAAATTATCTTTTTCCACCATTTATGCTTGCGAAAGCATAGTGCAATTGCCAACTTAGTTATTATAGAGATTTAAAGAACAGGGTATTTTAAAGTCGTGCTGGACCAACTATAGCATTCATGCATGTATGTATTGAGGATATAATGAAATGGCGTGCCCCCAGTTTCTTAAACTAAGTTGGCTGTTATCTTTTTTTTTAAGTATGTTCCTGAAATATGTCAACCACTATTTCTTTTTTTAAGCACACATTTTTTTTGGAGATTAAATGCCGAGAAGAGAGTATACAAAATTTGTTTCAACAACGAACAAATTAATTTGTTTTTATTCACAAAAGTTAAAGTTTGGTTTTGTGTTTTGGAAACTCGTATATATATCCTGTGTGGATA
Organism: Chymomyza costata; assembly: GCA_018150985.1. Taxonomy (NCBI): domain Eukaryota; kingdom Metazoa; phylum Arthropoda; class Insecta; order Diptera; family Drosophilidae; genus Chymomyza; species Chymomyza costata. Next base: position 1,261,989 of record JAECWU010000003.1, on the reverse strand, counting down.
GGTACAAATTGTATACTAGATTTGTGCAATGTATGTATGCAGTCGAAATGCTTATCATAACCTCGGGTAGCGATTGAACCATTTCCGTCTGCCTGTATGAACGCCTAGATTTCAGAGACTATATGAGCTAGAGACACAAAACCTAACTGATAAGAAGATTAAGTTTGTATGCCAATATCTTACCCCATCCCTCCTTATAAGAATTTTGCACTGAGTTAATCCAATCTTGGGCTTCCAGAAAAGATTGGATTTTACAAAATGTATAAAATGCTTTAGACTAATAGGAAGAAGGGCATTATCCTTTCTGTTAATAATTTTTTTTTTTGGTAAAATATTAAAAATAAGCTATAAGTTTTGGAAGCATTGCAAAGAGTATCCAAAGACTATCTAGCATTAAATGTGCAAACATCGTCAGCTACAATTAGTGTGTCTAGAAGACTGGAAGAAAGTAATTTTTTGTTGTTTTATTAATATTTTATTAAAATGTAATACATAATAATTAAAATGTGTACACCAGCTTACACTTTCGCGAATTTTTGTATTTATTTCGAGACATCCCGATCACTTTTCTAATTTCTAAGAATTAGAGTATGCTACAGTTGTGCCTGCCCGACCTAAAATATCCTGTACCAAACGCTGTTCACGCAGTTTTCAAAAGATCTTCTAGAAAAAGTGATATGTATTAATTTGGTCATTTTGGCTATAACTCCTGATTTTAACAAAATTTCAAGTACCGGTTTTTGGATCTTTTGCTAAAATTTTGTGTCTCTAGCTCTAATCGTTTTCGAGATCCGTTGGTTCTTTTAGACTCCCAGCAGTAGAGGCATAGCGCTGTTCCCGCTCCTTTAAGCATAAATAAGAATTTATAATTTGTAAATAAATTATTAATTGCATTCACAGCGCAGTAGTAGTTTTTAATATGCAATATTTTAAATCCATTTTTATTATTTGTACATATTCTGTTTCGCCAATTTTAATTACATGCCTGTAAGTTGGATCGCTGAACAAACGAAACGAATCCATTCACTTGGCTGGGGCTGGTTATGTCAATGTGCGGGTGTCATAATTTAATGCCACCCACATTACCAGAAGCTCAGTCACCAAATGAGCATGCGAAAATCTCGGTATACCCCAGTGCAAGGATGCTTGGATGTGTTTGCTCATCATTGCTCCATACGCTGCCATATCCTGTGGCATGAATAAAGAAAAGTGTAATAAAATTTGATTTATTGTAGACAAGATTCAAGTTGGATATGTTTGCTTATATACCGAGTGTAAGTTTGTGTCTGTGTGAGTGTATTTCGCATGCTCATTCGCTGCTTTTACGCTTGCGTCCTTTTTTGCTCCTTGCTCGTTGTCTTCACCACGATGCAGCATATTTCACATGGCACTGTCTTCCACCAGCGTACTGTTTGTGTGTGTATCTGTATCTGTGTGTTTGTGTGTGTATCTGCAAGTGAGTGTATCTGGCGAATGAAGAGTCGGAATTTACGTAGACAACTATGCCACCTACTACATGGCCATCCACACATACATATGTATGTATGCTATAGCAATGGCGCTCTACAGCCCCCAGTGCGGCTCATGCATCATTCGTCTAGATATCATCCATCTCGTCGTCGTCGTTGTTGGCGCTGGAGCTGCCGTGTACCTCGGCACATTACTCCCAGCCCTAGTCCCAGTTACACACACACACACACACACACATAAACCAAGCTGGCGACCCTAGCCCACGCCCCTTTGCCCCTGAATCGCATTCACATTTTCTGACACTTTTGCAAAACTTTTGCTGTTCACACTGCAGGCATTTGGTTTGCGTTGTCCTTCGTGTGCCGTTCATGTCTCCATACGTATTTGTTTGTATGAATGTGTATGAGCAGCTGTACGGGTGTAGTGAGTATGTGTCTCCGTTTGGAAGTGTGTTAGTCTCATTAGTCCTCTCTGGTGGTGTCTAATGGAAGGCGTTACATTCAGTGTCTGCATTTCTTTTTGCTTCAAAACATTTAGAAAAAAATAACATTTTCAAATCTTAATGGCTTGGCTTTTTCTATGTCGCTGTTGTTGTTCTGATGAGCAAAAAGTAAGGCAGTAGCAAGATTGTCAAAATCTATCATTAGTATGTCGCAAAGAATCTTTTTCTGCTACAGTAAATTTTTAAGAATACGTTTTGGGACAAACTATCTCAATGTTATAATAATGTAATATTGCATGTATATACATTTTTTTTCATATTTTATTTACATCTGTCTTCAGACAATAAGTAAATTAACTTATTAGACCTTATAAGGGGCATAGAAAGAAAATAGTATTTATTTTGATGGCACATCATGCTATTGAATAAAACCACCCATTATCACATAGTCTCAAACATGAATGCCAAGAATATATGCAGGATGAACTTATAAACTAAGTAGAAAAATTTTATTTTTTTTTAAACATCTGAAAGTACGCCATTTAGTTTCTACCAAAAAGTTTAGTAAGCATTTGTAAAAATTGAAAAGATACCAAAGAACTTCATCGTAGGTATCTATCAAGTCAAGCTTAATTGTCTATTATGAAGCTTCAGGTGGAACTCAAAACCATTTTTTCTATGCCGTTGGAACACCCAACAAACAAACACATATGTATCTGGTATCGGGGATACAGAGGAATCCGTAACATGATTTTGTGTAAGACTAACTCTTATTGCAGATGACAACAGCTGATCAGCCTTATCAAACTTTTCCTTCATATATGTAGGTGTTAACATAAGGCCAGAGAATTTTTTTCATATGTTTTTGATATCAAATTTTTTTATGTATTGTATATTTATATATACATAATGGCCCCTATATTTTTTTTTTGTTATTTATTTATATTTTCTAAAGATTCTTAAAAATGTTGCTCCAACATTTTTGACTGTACCTCAATAAAGTAAATAATTTGCTCAATTTGTATAAAGGTACACTGGTCGTCATCAGCTTAGCACATCCCAGTATCCAATAGTTTTGGGTCAATTACAGCCAAACCATAAGAGCTAACATTTTGAAATTTTCTATTGCTTACTAACGATTAATTCTCAGTTGAATAAACAAAAAAAAATACAGTACATAGTTCTTAAATATTAAAAAAAATTGTTTTTCGAAAAATATACAAAAAATACTGTTAAATTTGCGTCATCAGCTTAGCACACCCCTTTTTATTTTCGTTTTTTTAAGGATTTTAACCCATAAGGTTATTTAAAAAATTTAATTATTTCATAATTTGAACATTTTAAAACAAATTTAATAATGTGTTGAGCCTCCCTTGTTAAGAATAACTTCAAATATTCTATTAGGAAGTGAGTTATAAAAAATTTTCAATATATATTAGGTGCGCACCTAAGTTTTCCTTGTTTTTTTGATGAAAATGTAACTTTATTATAAACAAATTGTTATCAATGACTCATTCAAAGTATTGCCCATCGCTAGCTACAACTTTTTCCCATCTTTCTGGCAGAGTTCGAATACCTTGATGGCAGAAGTGTTCGTCTTTTGAGGCTATCCACGAATCAAGCCATTTTCCGATATCTTCATATGAATGGAACTGCTGATTAGCCAGACCATGTGCCATCGAGCGGAACAAGTAAAAATCGGACGGCGCAATATCTGGGGAATATGGCGGGTGGGGTAGGACTTCCCATTTGAGCGTTCCCAAGTAGGTTTTAACAGGATTGGTAATGTGCGGCCGAGCGTTGTCATGCAGTAAAATCACTTTTTCGTGCCTCTGCTCGTATTGTGGCCGTTTTTCTCGCAGTGCTCGGCTCAATCGCATCAATTGAGTTCGATACCGTTCCCCAGTGATGGTTTCGCCTTGTTTCAACAGCTCATAATAAACAACACCGACCTGGTCCCACCAAATGCACAGCATAACCTTCGCAGCGTAAACATTCGGCCGAGCCAGTGACGTGGAAGCATGACCGGGTTGTCCCCAAGATTTTTTCCTCTTTGGGTTGCTGTAATGAATCCATTTTTCATCACCCGTCACGATGCGATGAAGAAAACTCTTCCTTCTTTGTCGCTGGAGCAGTTGTTCACAGGCGAAAAAACGACGCTCAACGTCCCTTGGTTTCAAATCATAAGGAACCCAAGTTCCTTGCTTTTGAATCATTCCCAACGCATGCAATCGCTTGGAAATGGCTTGGCGGGTAACTCCTAATGCTGAAGCAAGCTCTTCTTGCGTTTGGCACGAATCCTCATCGAGCAATGCCTCCAATTCAGCGTCTTCGAAGGTTTTGGGTCGGTCGTCAACATCGAAATCACCGTCTTTGAAGCGACGGAACCAATCACGGAACGTTGTTTCGCTTGGAGCAGCATCTTCGTGCACTTTTTGGAGCTCTCGATGCGCTTCAGCTGCCGTTTTATTCGAACGGAACAAGAAAATCAACACTTCCCGCTAATGACGATTTTTGGCACAAAACTAGACATTTTCACACAACCACAAGAAAATAATTGCTAAATTCATTTAATTAAATTGCCTAAATAGTCGGACCAAAATTCCAACAGGGTCATATAACTCAAATTGGTCTAACTATGTATGACGTCAGATACTTTCGCTATGCAATTACTCTCTCAGTAATTAGCTTACTCTTAGGTCACTTTGAATATACGAACGGGTTATTTGTGGCGCCAGCAATTATCGTACGATTATGCTGTTAGATCAGCTCACCCACGCTAAGCTTAGGTGACCCGAAGCGATAATCAGCTAATTGTTTTTGTTATCTTCGGCTTAGCGCTAAGTCAATGCAAGCTGTACGCAGATCTGATTAGAGTTTAGCTTACAGTTTATGAAAACAAGTGCGATAAGCAAGTCGTTGCTAGTGGTCTCAAGTGCATAAGTAAAACGTGCCGTATAAATATATATATATATTAACATAATTGATAAGTGCGTGTTAATAAATCTTTCGTGATTGAAATTGTTAAAAATTATAACAATTAACTCGAAAACAATAACATTCATTACCGGCGTTGGATTATTTTTCTATTATTTTTGGTTTATAACCAACAAATATTCAAGGTATATATCTATATATATGTAGATGGTTCAGTGCTTTTGATTTAAAATAAAACGAATTGCAACTTTTTGGTTATAGTGCACTTGGCCCAAAATTACTTTTGCGACACTTTCCTGCCACTTTTCTTGGTGATTTCATTGATTTTTGTGAACAAGTCATAACATAACCACACCCCATTGGATAGGAAGGCTCTTTAAGAAGGCAACTTAACCTATTTGGGAAGGCCTCGGATTTCCCAAGCCCAGTCCAAGAAGCATTCATCCCGGACTAAACAGCTCATAGCAGCTCATCACCAATAAACAATTACAATATATATATTTTGATGATATGTCTATAAAGATTGCTTAATATTATTGTCTAGTTTTGGTCTGCGAACTTTATTTCTTTTTGCAAGTGCCGATGCATTTAGTGTAAAACAAAAACAAAAAAAAAAAGATATAAATGTGTCGGGCACAACTTTGGATTTGATTATAATTAACTAATATCTTGAATTATATTTTGCTAATCTTTTATAAATAGGCGTTGCCAAGAAACATAAATGAATTTTGATAATATTGTGAAGTGAATAATGGCAAGCCTTATTCTTAAGCAGTTCATCTTTGAATTGATTTTGATTAATCTTTCTTAATCATTTATTTGAATTATTAATATTAATTTTAAATTTAAATTTCTAGCTTAAATAGCTTAATTTTTTTTTTTTTTTGTAAAACAACAACCTTTATTTATTGATTGTAGTTGGTTGCAATATATAAAATGTTGCATACCTTTTCTTTTTCTATAATTTTATTTTATGTTAATAATTTCTTAGCCCAGCAGCGTCATCGATTGAGCTCAACGATCACCAAGCCGGAGTGAGTAAATATATAAAAGCGTTTATAAATTTTGTTTGCAAAAACAACTATGTATATATATATATAAAGATTGTTGTGAATTTATTTGATTTCACATTTATTTTTTTTTACAATATTAATATTTAATTAATTTTATATTCTTATTTAAATAATTTGCGAAACATCATGAATTCGCTAAGTATATTTTCTATAATAAGTATTATAATTATACATATATTTTAAATAATGTTCTAAATATTATTTCTGTTGTCCACAGTAGAGCATGGCGGTATCATGACTAGCATGAAAACACCTTGACATGGTTTAAGGGTCAATTCTGATTGTAGGATTGCACAGGATGGGAGGGTAGAGAAAGAGAGACCATCAACATACGAGTCTCTATATGAAGAGGAATAATAACCAGCTAGTTTCCTCCACCATGTTAACTATTGTGTAGCGTGAGCATAGTATTCTCCTCTGTCGGGAGTGTAGAATCTGATTTATATAGATTTATTAATTGATTTCATTTTATTTTAGTTCATTTTGCTGAGTGAACCTAAAACATTGCACGTATGTGTCTACCTTTTGGGAGATTAGAAAGGACCCCGACAATCCGGCGAGCTAGTTAGAGCATAGCTAGAGGTGCACGCCTCGAAATCCCTGGTAGAAGAGTAGGAACATGAGTTTCAGGCTATGTGTATACTGTGTGTTAGGCACGTTTGTCCGTTTGCTGTCTTCAGCAGACTTTAAAATACCCTCACTCAACATCTAAGAGGAACACAAGATACTTTTACAGCCAAATAACACCAATACAGTGGGACTATAACAACACCCGAGAATTCACCCATACTCATATAGACTATACACTACTATTTGTGTATATAATTTCGCTACTAAACAGCAAGCATACTACAGCTGCCAGCTGGCTCACCAAACTGCCCTCCACAATCAAAGACTCTGGGAACGGCGGACTTCTTGGCGGAGATGTGTTACATGTTGATTTCTCACCTACATCCCGCGACGTCGAGGTGGCAAAGGACCAACCAAAACTGTGCGAACCATCCATCCCCACACGTTTTCTATTATATTAATGTCGGGTGAGTACGGCGGCCATGACAATAAATTGACATTTTTGAACCGGTGCATTATCATGCTGAAAATGCCACGGCAAATCACCAAAAATATTTTTCACACGATGAAAAGCTGTTTTAAGTACACCCTTGTAAGTTATGGCAGTCGTGTTTGAGTCAAAAATTGCAACTCGCAAGTGCCATAATAGGAGACCCACACCATTACACCTCCAACTCGACTATGTAGGCGATCCAAAATGTGTTCCTTCTTTCATAGATCGTGAAAATAAAAATTGTACCCATCTGGGCCTTCCAAGTTAAAGTTTTCCAGTTCATGTGCACTCGTGCAAATTTCAATCGCGTTTCCTTGCGATCCGTATTAAGAGGCGGATTTCTCTTTAGTTTTTGTCTCCTTAAGTTAGCAGCATTTTTTGCCACTCTCTATATGGTAGATAAGCTTACATCAATGCCAAGGTATACTTACTTCAGGTAGCATACTCTGGCCAAAGCCGTTTAACGAAAGTTACCAATTTTTAGTTTCGTTGCGACTGCACATGAGGTAGCTTGTCTTCACGCATATTAATTTAATATGTATGCGTTCTAAAAAAATTGGTGACGATACCTTGTATCATGGTGGAATAATATAAGGTGGTATCGTCAGTAAAAGCTATCCCTTATTGTATGTAGCGTGTGAGTGCGAGTCTAATTTTAACAAGTTTACTATTGCAAAAATAATTTTTTGCTTTTGTATTGCAAGTTTCGTGTTCAGAAAATAAAAAACACGGTGCTAAAAATTTCGTCCACAACCAACCTTACTCTTTCACAGCAGATTTTGCACTGACGATAGGGGCTATAAACAAGAGAGTGACCGTTTGCAGGACATCACCTTATTATTCCACCATGCCTTGTATCAATGCCAGAGCTGGGCAAAAAGAGAGCGTGATCGTGCCGTGAGAGTTAGACGCTTCTCTTAAAATTGTTCTCTTATGCGCATCGGAAATCTTTTTATTATTGCGTCTTCTAGCCCTTTTACCGTATTCCGTCTTATTTTGCAAAAATGCGGATAAACTTCTCGCCTTCAAGCTATTTTTTTAAGATTTCCATTATTGCACAAGCCACAATCCCTATTAGCTTTAATCTTTGATTATTCTTCCGTAGATATTATATATATATATTTCCAGAGCTCCAAGGTGGAACACAGGGCCATAAGCTGATGACGCAAAAAATAGCTCACTTTTAGAACCAAAATGAAAGGAATAGTGAAAATCCACATTACGGGATCTTTCGCATGCTCTATTTTCCAGTGAGCAGTGAGAGAGCATACGAATACGACAAAAAGTGAAATTAGAAACATTGCTGTATGTTGATGACAGAACAGTAATAACTGTTTTATTAAGCTGTTGCAGGTGCGCAGCTGGTGACGAGCAGTGGAAAAACACAAAGTTTTAGAACCCAAAAAGCTTTAAAACCCAATTAAAAAATCAAAAATACACTTTGAAACCAAGTTGGGTACTTTCTTTTAATGCTTTATCGATGACTTTTAATAAATCCGACAAATTACCCACCACAGCTGGTTTTACACGTTGATCTTACGGTTACCATTTTCGATACCATTTTCCAATAGAAACATTTCAATGGTACGTGTTTCATAGGTAATGTTTTTTAGGTCTCGGAGATGGCTGGATGATTTATAAAAAAAAGAGGCCTAATGAAGTTAATTTGCGATGTCTGACTGGCCAATGACATTTCGACGACACAATGTTCAGCGATTTTGGAAGAATAAATGATGGTAACGGTGCCACCAAGATGACGTCCTTTCAAAAATGAAACGCGATGTATGGGTTGTGGGGGGTAAAAGCATCGCATCGATGAAATCTCGTTGTGGCCTTGTTTATTAGGGCCACATAATTATTATTAGCAAAATTGATGATTCTAGGTAATTTTTTTTACCATAAATTTGTGCAGTCTACTATTGATGTAGTTTTTAGGCAAAGGGGGATAAAATTAGTACTTTTTTGACTATAACTTTTGTTGTGCTTGTCCGATTTTGTTAAGTTTTGACACACAGATGCAAGTAACCACAGCGCAAAGGATTAAGGTTAAGATCAAAATATTAAACGGCTTTTACTAGGGAGGAACGGGGTAACATACAGACGGACGGAAGGACGTGGCTCAATTGCTACCCGAGGTTATGATAAGCAATTTGGTATAAAAGGCTTGGGGTCTGCCACGCCTCCTTCTGTACGTTACATACATTGCACAAATCTAGTATACCCTTGTGTATATACATCGTCATAAGCAGTGAAGTCTTACGGGATAGAGTCGACAGTCGAAGTTAATCAAGTTTATTGGATAGGTCGCTAAGCTACATTTACCCTATTTGATATTATTTTAATATGTATAACACTAGTCTAACCATATAATCTCATTATTATTAAGATAAATTATTAAATACAAGATACATAGATTTCTTTGCAATCGATCAATGCAATGTAATTGCAACGGAGGCCGTCAATAATCAATGCATCAATAAAGGTAAAAAATGATTACGTATACGTAATGTTGTACGCTGTGAATTATTTTAAAATTTTTAAGTGTTGGGCACGTTATGGCTGTGTGTGTGTGTGTGTGTATGTGATGTGAAATCGTTTGTATATGTGAGAGAACGAAAGAAAGAACTTTTGCATTATAGCTAAAGACATAAATCAAAATTCCATTACGCCCGAAAGGTCCGCCCATATCAGAGACAACCCATGCTGTGATTTATTATTAGAAAAACTGCAAAAGGAAAAACCAAAAGCTCGACAAGCAGAGGAGTAAAAGGAAAACAGCAGCATGCAACAGCAACAACAACAACTAGAATCTCAACTATAACAACTACAACAACAAACGCGTTTCTTTTGATAAAAATTTTGAACTAAATCAAAACTTCATTTCACTTCGGTGCCATTTCTTGCGCCAGGACTCAGTTTAGTTCAGTTCAGTTCGGTTCAGTTTTTAGTTTTCAGTTGAGTTGAGTTGAGCGCTCAGCATTGCCAGCCAATCCCAATCCCAATACCATTTCCATAGCTATTGCAATTGCTATTCCCTTTGTCAGACCGCTGCTCTTCTGCTCTAGTCTTAGTCTCGAGTCTCGTCTAAAACGAAAAAAAAGTGAGAAAAGTGCAAAACATCGAAACAAGAAATGCTAGCAAAACTAGAAAGTGTAACCGAATGCGTTGGAGGAGGCGTCTTCATAGTGCTCGAGGCTAGCTTGTCGGTGTCGCATTCAACATCGACTACAACGAGGACGATGACGACGTCGACGACGACGACAACGAGAACGATGTAAGGACGAATGGAGCATCGTTGTCGTCCTGTGACTTGACTCGACAAAATTCACTGCTCGCTGTCAGCTCAATAAATCATTTGCGTTTTGACACAACGCCTCTGCCGACTCTGTCAAAGGCATAGAGAGTTTCAGACCAAAAGGGGTTTGTTATCAATATCAAAGGAAAGACCCAAAATTAACTAAATGAGAATAATCTTTTTTCAGCATTCTTTCTTTATAATCTTAATATATGTTGATAAACAACCGAACAAGAAACATTATTAATTTTCTGTATTAATAAAATTTGTAACGTATTGAAAATCTTTGACCCCCAACTAGCGACTCCCTTGAAATCTGCCGCCGACTCAACAAACCTAGCTTGCTGACTGCACCAATGAAAATCCATAAATACAAAAACAAAGCAAAAACGCTGCCTGCCATGGCCATCGAGACGCGACCGATGCGCGACGACAACGACAACGCCGAGAGCAGCTCCATGTGGGATGCACAAGACAAAGTCACATAAATTCTCGGCTCTAGGAGAAAGCAACACAGAAACAAAAAGTTGAAGTTCTGCAGAATGGGAGTCCCGACTGTAAGATATCCTATACTCCTATAAAGTAGCTAAGAGCTATGGGCAATACGGGATAAAAGTATGGAATCGACAGACTGAACCTGGTTAAGAGCCCCTTTAATCTTATGATGTGGTAGAAAGTACAATGTTTATGAGTAAGAAGTTGAAATGAAGAGAAAAATATTATTCAAAGAAACAGACATCTCGCATAGACATACACATAAAATTTAAATCTTTGTATTAAACAATTTGCTATCTTGAAGCTGCTCCACCAAACTAAATTGTTTTCACAAATGTTACATAGCCCTGATATAAAAGGGTAAGCAAGCCCAGCGCAAAAATGTTGGCTTGTAAAAGTCTATAGATCAGGAAACAGAATGGCTGACGGCAGGTGGCGTGGCTGCGCCAGAATCATAAGGCAACCAACAACGTACAACATCCTGCGACAACGCCGACAATGATGATAATGATGATGATGCTGATAATAATGATGACGCAGCTTGAGCTGTATGTCGAGCGGAGCGCTGCAGGAAAGGACATACATATACCTGGATTCACTGAAATTCACGATAGTGTAATATAGTGTACCAGCTGCCTCATAAACCAAATCGTATGACTACCAAGTGCGAGAATTCCTTAAATCCTTAAAAATGAACTCTTTTCGAAAGAGATTCTGTGATTCACAACTATGAAAACTACAGAACATTTATGTCTTATGCTCAGGGCCATAGAGAGAAAATCCGGGCCCGAGGGGAAAATTTACCGGACCCTTTATTACACCTTTAGCTTGAATCATTGTGTTCTGTAGGCTAGGTTACGTTGAAGCGGCCGTTGGCTTAAACCAGTACACTTAGACCTAGACTGGCCCTTTTTCCTTTATGGAAAAACTTAGAAGGAGCCCAAGCCTGTTGCTAAGATGTAACCTGCAATCTTCCTCGGGCAAATAATTTCTAGCTCTGCTAGATTGTGGAGGAAATAGTTTTCCAATTACATTTTCCTGCGTCTGCTCAGAGCTTCGCAGGACAGAAGAAGTGCTCTACCGATTCTACCTCTTCCTCATCTTTGCAGCTTCTGCAAAAGTCAGAAGTTCTGTAAGTACGACGAACTTTTTCACTCGAAAAAGACAACGCATCGAGACAGCAATTTTTAACAGTACAGCAAGTTTTAGAAAATTTTACTACGATAACAATCAACAAACACCGGGCCCGGAGGGAGTCCCCCCATCACCCCCTCTCGTGGCGCCTGCTCATGCTTAATATTTTTAATTTATGCCATTGATATAGTAAACATATTCCACAAATGTACAAGAATTAATAAGTTATTTAAAAAGGATGATGTGATACATCGAAAAGTTAATCTATAAAGTTTATATTTAAATGATCAGCCAGATAAATAAAATCGGCTTAACCAAGTACGATTTTGATATTCTTACTAAGGACGGCGATTTCCCGAGCTATAATAAAACAGCGTTAAATTTTAAGATACATTTACCACAGCAAGCTTCAAAAACTAGTATGCCTATCTCTCTCGGGAGATATGCGTACCTATCCAACAGCTGTCATGGAGTCAGTCCTTGGACTCACACCACTGCACATTTTCATCCAAAAGTCAGCCATGCAGAGTGTACTACGTATCCAGATCACATCTGGACTCTTAGCAAGTGACACTAGTCATGCTGCACTTATATATTCCCTTCCTAACGTATCGATCTGCTCTAGATCAGATCTTATGATCACGGAATTATTTCACAACAAGAAACTCTTGGTAGCATACCTATCTGGCCACCACACTGTTAAATACCATCTACAGAAAATTGGCCTATCGGACTCTTCAGAGTGCAGACTCTGTCTCGAGGACGATGAAACCACCAGACATATTCTCTGTGACTGCCCAGCGCTGGTATGGGACAGAGCCTGTCACATGGGAAAGGAATGGATAAGTCCCTTCCATCTTAGGTTAATACCAAGGATAAGACCTACTGCTATTCATGCGGAAAGCGGAAAGTCTTTTGCCGTAATTTATGGGTATGGTACAAAAGATCTTCTGGTTGCAGTGCCCCACCTCTTTGTGAGGCACTCATACGAAGGGGGGAAAAAAAAAATACCACACTTGAGATAAAATCGCTTCTTAAAAAACTAAACTATGTTACTAATCTTGCTTGGCACTAAAATAACAATTAGTTAAGTAACTTATCTTGCGGCAAGGAACAAAAGTATGAATCACTTAAATTTCTCAATTCAAAATAAAATTGCTGGTCCTATGTAGTCCTTTTAATTTATCGACTCATTGGATCTGTCTGTTTGGTCACGGCACAGTATGAAACCGAAGGTAGGCTCAGTAGTTGCTTCGAAATCGAGGCCAAACGAAAATGTGTAACGAAAAGTGCGAAATTTTCGCCAATTTGCTTCTTTCGTTGATCCTCAAAGCAAAGTTGAGGATCTCAACCGATATGCCACATGAGTTTAAACGAATCGGAATCACAAGTTCAATCATTGAGTGATGTGGCATACATGGTATATAGAATTATTTGTATAAAATTTTAGAGTTGGAATGTCTTGAAATAAAATTTTTTTTAAAAGCGGTATTATTATCATCATCATTTCCTTTATATCCCACTGGAGCAAAGGGCCTCAATAAAGCATTTCCATCTGGTCCGGTTGTTAGCTAGCATCTTTATTTCATTCCACGATTTACCATATTCGTCGATTCCTTCTTGCACCTCTCAGCGGGAAATTGTCCTTGTTTTTGGTGTTCATTTTGATTGATTCCGTTTTGTCGATGTTGATTGTTAGGCTGACCTTGACCGATTCAACGAACACATCGTTAAGCTTGGCTTGCATGTCGGAGTGTTTAACGAAGATTAGGCAGATATCTTTTGCATATCTTTTGCATCATATCGTTGAAGTTCCAGTAGATGCGTCCTCATTTTCCAACTATGGGTTCATGTAGGATGTCGTCAATAACAATATGAAAGAGGATCGGGGAGGGCAAGCACCATTTGCCGACCACCTAAGCTAGTTGTGATGCTGTCTAAGAGTTCGCCATTAGGAAGTACTCTGCACTGGAAGTTCTCATATTGTGCTTCGATTAAGGCTATCAGCTGGGACACCCCTAGATCTGAGGGCCTCCCAAATACTTCCAAGGCATTTGCTGTCAAGCACCGTGCTAAAGTCAAGGAAAACAAGTTGAAGTGTCGAGTGCCATTAATTCATAAGTTCGATTATGATCCGTAGGGTGTTAAATTGAGCAATGCATGACCGACTTGGTCGAAAGCCAGCTTACTGCTTTCTCAGTGTTTGGTCTTGCTTCAGCTAAATGCGAGCTAGGAGTATTCTAGACAGTACTTTGGACGCGATTAATAGGAGCATGATAACGCGATAGTTTTTACATTGAGAGAGATCGCCTTTTTTTGGGGGAACAACTAGGATACCCTGTAACCAGTCCTCGGGGATCTTTTCTTTGGCCCAAATTGAACTGAACATTGGCAGCAGGAGTTCCGCCATGTCTTCTGGGCACACCTTCAAAACTTATGCTTGGATACCCCGGAGACTTGTTGTTTTTTAAGCTCTTCATTTTAGCACCAATTATAGTGCCCCACAAACAAATTTTCGTATAAAATATTTTCCACACATTCGGGTGAGATGCCTATGACCCCAAACAAAGTGGCAAACTTGTCTATCCTGTCCTAACTTATCGGCCATGAATATAAAAAATATTTTCTCAACAACTTCTGGGGTGGTGGCTTTTTATACCCTGTACCGTATGGTACAAAGGGTATATTGTGTTTGTGCAAGCCGAAAATGTATGTAACGTACAGAAGGAGACGTCGGAGACCCCCCAAAGTTACCTAAAGTATGATCAGTGTGACTCGAGAAGCCGATATACCCATGTCCGTCTGTCCGTCTGTCCGTATGAACGCCTAGATCTCAGAGATGGTAAGAGCTAGAGCAACCAAACTTTCAGATAAGATCCCTTATTAATCCATAGGAGACAAGTTTATTTTATTTTTTTGATATCGGGGTTACATTATATAGCTCCCATAGGGGTGTTTCAGAGGACCTCGAAAAAAACCAAAAGTTTTAGATGGATAATTCGTTTGTTTATGAAGATATCATAACCAAATTTGGCAATCGGAAGTTTTTTAGACACCCCCAGCTCTGTACCAAATTTTATCAAAATCGGTTGACTATATCATATAGCTTCCATAGGATCGATCGGTCGAAAAAATATTTTTTGGACAAAATTCGTTGTGTTTCGTTTGTTTGTGAAGATACCGTAACCAAATTTGGCATGAGGAAGTTTTTTAGAGTACCCAAGCACTGTTCCAAATTTGATCAAAATCGGTTGACTATATCATATAGCTCCCATAGGACCAATCGGTCAAAAAAACGTGTTTTGTGCGAAATTCGTTGTGATTTGTTTATTTGTGAAGATACCGTAACCAAATTTGGCATTAAGAAGTTTTTTAGAGCTGCCAAGCACTGTTCCAAATTTGATCAAAATCGGTTGACTATATCATATAGCTCCCATAGGACCAATCGGTCAAAAAATCGTTTTTTGTACAAAGTTCGTTGCCTTTCGTTTGTTTGTAAAGATATTGTTAGCAAATTTGGCATTAAGAAGTTTTTTAGAGTATCCAAGCACTGCACTAAGTTTGATCAAAATCGGTTGACTATATCATATAGCTCCCATAGGAACGATCGGTCAAAAAAACGCTGTTTTTACAAAATTCGTTGTGTTTCGTTTGGTTTTGAAGATATCGGAACCAAATTTGGCAGTCGGAAGTCTTTTATAGTTCCCAATCAGTGTACTAAATTTGATCATAATCGGTTGACTATATCATATAGTCCCCATAGGACCGATCGGTCAAAAAAATATTTTGGTGCAAAATTCGACTGATTTCTTTTCTTTCAAATTTGCCGAATATAATATCTTTTTGAGGTTTTAAGCAATTTGTCGGAATTAATTGCAATGAGGTGGTACAGGGTATCCCAAAGTCGTCTGCGCCCGACTTTAACGTACGCCATCTTTTTGTTTCTATTCATAAATAATTACACTAGTTTACAGCAAAATGTATCCTCAACATGTTTTACTCGTTTCCGTATTAAAATGGAACGCTAAGTCCGAAAAAGAAGTCCGAAAATTTTTTCATGGAACGGATTTCGAGATATTTCGAAAAAATCACTTTTCGAAACTAAAAAAAATGTGTATCTACTTAAAAGCAAATATCTCTGGTTGTACTAAACTGGTTTTGATTATTTTTTCAACAAAGTGTAGATAACACTAGTCGACAAATTTAACACTTTTTTTTTCTCCAGAGATGAGACTTATATTTTATGTTAGGGTAATGTTTCAGCGTTAAAAAACCGTTTTTTTTTTTATCCTCCCATAGCTTGTTTTTTTTTTATGACTATTTTAGTGAAAAATGCCATTTTTCAAAATACGGTTGCACATATGAGGTCATAAAAACTGTACTATTTCGAATTTTTTCATTATTATTATTTTTTTCAAAAGTAGAGAGCACTACCTTTCCAAAATGCCCCAAATCATAAAAACTGGAAACCTTCAGAAAAAACTACAGCCGAAAGAGTGTGCCCAAAACCCCAAAAAACACAACATTTTGGTGACTTTTTGTACGAATATCGCTATTTCTTTCAGAAAAACTCTTAGACACTTGAAAAGTTAGCTATTTTATGTTAATGGTCATGATATGTAGATGCGATTTCTGTATAGTGTCGATTTTTTATGATACAAAATGACTGATTTATTCAATTTTTAGTAAAAATGAAAAAAATAAAATTTTTTTCGATAGAATTTTTTTTTGTCACTTTCAACTGCATTTAAGCTCTTGAAAGTGGTTGATTTTTCTATATTGGGAACTTTTACATAAAGAAGTAGTCATTACCTTTCAAATAAGTCCTTTTTCATGAAATTCGGACTATCCATTGAACACCAGCAGTTGAAGGAATCATCATGAGTACACGAAATCTCATGATTTCACCAAAAATATACGAATTTTTCTTTATAATGGTGCTTGCCTTGAAACAAACGGACTTAAGGCAATTGGAAAAAATCGAAACGATATGGCAATCGCTCACTTAGAACATGTGACCCCAAGTAAGGCAAACTGTAAGTTAAGAAAGGAATATTCGTAGATCCTCAAATTCGTAAAGCAATGAAAAGTAACGAATTTTGAAGAACATTACCACCTGATCAACTGTATGCGTGGAATTCCTTCGAAGAAGTTGCAGAAAATTTCTTAGAAAGATGAAAAGCCCGAATGCTAAGTAAATTATTGAAATGCTTTATAGGCATGAAAAAATTGGCTCGACATTGAGTCTAAAAATGCATCATTTAAAATCACATTTTTTCTGAAAATTTGGGTACGATGAGCGACCAACAAGGTAAAAGATTTCATTGAGACATTAGAAGTATGGAGGGTCAGTTTAGAGGACTTGTCACACAGAAAATTTTGGGTGAATATTGCTGGTTTTTAGTTCCAGAATCAGATAGGAAGCTCAAAAGAAAAAAAAGAAATGCAATAATAATAATAAAAAGTATTATTATCAGTAATTATTGTTTTATTAAAGCATTAGGAGATATTGGATAAGAACAATATGATATAAATGTAAGCAAAGGGCCATAGAAACTGAACCAAAAAATTGATGATCAAAGCCGTTTGCATTTTATGTTGGATTTTAGTTTTAAATTTGAGAGTTTTGTTTGTGTTTTTATTAAGGAATCATAATAATTGAAGGTGCAGTAGATTATTCCAATGTATCCAAACAATAATGCCGATTATTGTCAACACAAGCACCATTATAAAGAAAAATTCGTATATTTTTGGTGAAATCATGAGATTTCGTGTACTCATGATGATTCCTTCAACTGCTGGTGTTCAATGGATAGTCCGAATTTCATGAAAAAGGACTTATTTGAAAGGTAATGACTACTTCTTTATGTAAAAGTTCCCAATATAGAAAAATCAACCACTTTCAAGAGCTTAAATGCAGTTGAAAGTGACAAAAAAAAATTCTATCGAAAAAAATTGTATTTTTTTCATTTTTACTAAAAATTGAATAAATCAGTCATTTTGTATCATAAAAAATCGACACTATACAGAAATCGCATCTACATATCATGACCATTAACATAAAATAGCTAACTTTTCAAGTGTCTAAGAGTTTTTCTGAAAGAAATAGCGATATTCGTACAAAAAGTCACCAAAATGTTGTGTTTTTTGGGGTTTTGGGCACACTCTTTCGGCTGTAGTTTTTTCTGAAGGTTTCCAGTTTTTATGATTTGGGGCATTTTGGAAAGGTAGTGCTCTCTACTTTTGAAAAAAATAATAATAATGAAAAAATTCGAATTAGTACAGTTTTTATGACCTCATATGTGCAACCGTATTTTGAAAAATGGCATTTTTCACTAAAATAGTCATAAAAAAAAAACAAGCTATGTGAGAATAAAAAAAAAAACGGTTTTTTAACGCTGAAACATTACCCTAACATAAAATATAAGTCTCATCTCTGGAGATTTTTCATCGTCGACTAGTGTAATTGAATTATCTATCGATTATATTTGGAACATATTTTTGTCAAATTTACGGTTTGGTCGTTATTAATTCATTCATATAAAATTTTTCCTCATTTTTATTTTTAAAAAAATGATATTTCGAACGTAAATTGAAATTGATTGAGTTGTTCAGACAGTTTTTTTCATGGTGTGTAAAGTTTGATCGATTACGAAGAAATTGAGTGGTTGTTTATCAAAATTGGAGAAAAAAGATGGCGTACGTTAAAGTCGGGCGCAGACGACTTTGGGATACCCTGTACCACCACATTGCAATTAAGTCCGACACATTGCTTCAAACCTCCAAAAGATATTTTATTCGGCAAATTTGATTACGATATTTTCATAAAAAAAAAGAAATCAGTCGAATTTTGCACCAAACAATTTTTATCAAAATCGGTTGACTTTTTCATATAGCACCCATAGGACCGATCGGCCAAAATAACGCGTTTGATGCAAAATTCTTTATGTTTCCTTTGTTTATTGAGATATCGTAACCAAATTTTGTGTTTGGCAGTATTTTAGAGTTTCCCACCACTAAACCAAATTTGATCAAAATCTGCTGTCTATATCATATAGCCCCCATAGGACAGATAAGTAAAAAAAAAACGTTTTTGCAACGAAATTCGTTGTGTTTCGCGTGTTTTTGAAGAAATCGTGACCAAATTTGGTGTTCCGAAGTTTTTTATAGCTCCCAAGCACTGTATCAAATTTGATCAAAATTGGTTGTATATATCATATACCGCCCATAGGAACGATCGGTCAAAATATATTTTTTCGTTTTGATTCGTTTGTTTCTGAAAATATTGTAACGAAATTTGGCAAATATATATGTATCTTTAGAAGTTTTTGAGCAATATACCGGATTTTGCACCAAACGCGTTTTTTTGAACGATCGGTCCTATGGGTGCTACAGTGCACGCTCGGTAACGTGAACTAATTAAAACCAAGGGAGTTCACGTTAACAAAAGTGTTCACGTTTTCGAATGCCAAACAAGTATCAAGTTAATTCACAGGTTTAAATTCACATTTAATTGTTGTTTTGTATAGGTACCTATTAATTTGAGAAAATTTTTTAATTTTTTTTTATTTAAAAAAATCAGTCATCTTTTTCTGTATCTTCTGTGTTTCTCCCTTAGTCGTTTCAGCACATTCATCAAACTGTACCGCTTTGTTGAAAATCTGAATTGCTTCACTTGGTGCGTTCCTTTAACTTTGAATGCAGTGTTTTTGCTTCTTCCCTCAGTATTTTCAAAGCGCGTAACTGGCCATACGAATAAACCAACGAGAAAGAGCTTTCTCCATTTTGTGCAGTTCTGAAGTACGCAAAGTTTTTCTTTTTCCCAGAAAATGTTTCGTTTACGCTTTTTAAAACATTGAAACTTTTATTGTTCATATTATAGAGCTTTCTTGCCTTGTACACGTTTTGGGGTGGTCAATGCACAAAAAAATTGGTTCGCGTTTTGGAGTGTTCACGTTTTGGAGTATTCACGTTATCGAGCGTGCACAGTATATGATATAGTCGACCGATTTTGATAAAAATTTAGTGTAGAGCTTGAGAAATCTAAAAAACTTTCGAATGCCAAATTTGGTAACGATATCTTTATAAATAAATGAATCCCACCAAAAACATTTTCATGTAAAATGTTGCCAAGACAAGGCCGTATGACTCGCACTGTCAAAACGTTATCAGATCTCATGTAGAGCCAAGCTTCTAACTCTACACGCCCTAACTCCACAAGGCCTAACTTCACAAACTCTACACCTTAGTCAAAATATGTGGCTTGGCCATTTCGCTACATTCACATAGGCGTAAAAAAAACTTATTAGACGCATTTTCTTACTGAATTGGAATACCCCTCAAGACCTTAAACATATTCTGGCATCCATCTGCGGAATGTTGGAGTCAAATATGAAAATCTTCTTAAACTGCATCAGCTACTCGCTGTCAGAAGTATTCCAAAACACACATCATCATCGTAAATCATGTTGGGTTTGGGTTTGCATTGCTTCGGTAAAAAAAAAAACAAAAAATATAAAAAAAAAAAACATTTTCGGACACTCTGGACATTTTGGTTTTCGAGCGCGCTCTAAACATAAAAATAAATAAACGTCCTGACAGCGGCTTCGTTTACTTAACATTGGAGAGCATTGCGAAAAATTCTTACACACAAAAATGTGTGAGCTAGAGAACTGGGCCTGGGCTGAAGCACATTTTTGTTGCCTGTTGGTATAAATTTTGGGTAGGATGTGCGATGAGCAGCCAGGCAAACACAACAGAAAACGAAACGGAGCACTCAAACAAGAGTCGCCAGAAAGGATTTCATAAAAATTGCGCAATTTAAAATGTCACAACATAAATTCTGTTTGCGTTTCTTTATGCAGCAGCCAGCAGAAGCCGGGAGAGCTGAAGCTGGAGCAGGTCCAGGCGAGTGCAAAAAGCACAATAAGTATTAAATTTTGTTAGAAGGACTTGCAATGCGCAAACGTCCTTCGATATAAAGAAAACAACACAACGTTGCGGAGGAACCAGTGCAGACAGAGATGGTGAAACCCAACGAGCTTTTGGCGCTGACGCTACTGACTGGCTGTCGAGCGAATGAACGAAATGGCGACGTCGAGGACGAAACAAAAGAAATCCAAAATGCACACAAACCGCGTGAACAGGACACTCACGGCATGGCTGCCACTTTTGAGGATAGCAGCAACAGCAGGCAGGACAGCAGAAGAGGTAGCAGCGGCGCATGCGAAACGTCCAATGTCCAATGCTCCTGTCTATCTTGTCCCGCTGTCCTTTTGTGAATCCTCATGGTGGATGCTGCATGGACATTGTGTGGTGGTTACGCTTAGGCAACTGCCCGAGTTGGTCCGTGGTCGTTTGTTGTTCGTCAGTTGCATCAGAGCTGTGCGGAAACGAGTAGAACGTTCCAAGTCGATGTACTCCTTTTCGTCTTCGTCGTTGTCGTTGTCGCCGTCGTCACCGTAAGTTTTCGTTTGTTTAGTAATGTCCTTTTTGTTGTGTGCTCGAGTTTTTTGGTGCAAAGTTGACGCTCCAGCCAGTGTTTCAATTGTGTTTTTCTTTTCCTTCGTCCTGTAACTATGAGGAGACAACACTAAAAGAAATTTGTTACTTAGTTCCTCAACTATGTGTTTCAATAGAAAAAAACATTATGCAATAGAAACTAAATGGAAAACACTTTTCTTCATATATAAATTAATGCCTTTTTTATGAAGAACCATCATAATCTCCGTTCAGATTTCTTATACCTACCAAAAGTATGATTCGGCAAGGTCATAAAAAAATGCGTTTGTTTCACGAATAACCATAACGTCATGGGCAGTCAGATCCTAAGTGTTATTTTCCGTGTCGGTGATTTTGTTAAAATAAGTGGCGGGTCCAAGGGGGTTCGGGTCCGGACCCTAATGAAAGGTGGGGAAAATGGGTAGACAGTTCATTGCGAGCTCTGATATGCATACACTTCGACGTGAAAAAATCCTCTTATGACCAAACCGTGAATCCAAGGCTGGTTAAAATCCATTGCCTCCTGCCGCAGGTAGCTCTGTGAGCCGTCAGCTCATAGCAAATCTTTACAATACGATTGAAGAAATTTATGTAGATGGTTTCTTGTCTGTATCAATTAATTATAGCCCTTGTATGATGGCAACTTTATTCTTGATCAATCAGGCGGAACTTTTAACTTAAATGATTTTGATTAGCTAATACCACAATATATCCGTGTATCCAAAGTAATATTGGTTTGGAGGAAGGAGTCCCGATGTTTGATGACGCTGTCTTGGCGGTACTACACAATGAGAAAATTAGTACAACTTTCCAAACAAACACTGGTGTCAAGCAAGGATGCCCCCTATCGCCAAAACTATTCAATATAGTTATATATATAGGTTATGAGACATGTATGCAAGTCTAGGCATGGGATTACGTGGAGTCTCACCGATCATTTGGATGACCTGGACTACGCGGACGACATATGTCTCATCTCTCATAAATTAGTGGTGTTCACGCCAAAGCGAATGACCTCGAGATTCTTGCCAGCAAAGTTGAACTCTCAATAAGCGCAACCAAAACCAAAGCGATGCGCCTCAACCAAACCATTGCTTCTCATACCTTGGTACCAGAATATCCACCAGTGGTGGGGTGGATGAGGATATAGAGAACCGTCTCAACAAAGCGCGATAGCATTAGGACGCTTGTTCCGCATATGGAGAAACCAGCAAATAAGCAGAAAAACAAAGCTGCGAATTTTCAATACATGCGTCAAATCAATCCTGTTGTACGGAAGCGAGACGTGGCTAACCCCACCAAGAATGATGACGAAACTGCAATCAATCGTCAACAAATGCCTCAGGATTATATGCGGGATATTCTGGCCCAACTGAATATCAAACGCAGAACTATGGCACTGAACAAGTGAAGTTCCTATATGCACTGAGATAAGAACACGCAAATGGCGTTGGATCGGCCATGCCCTCAGAAAACATCGAAGCAGCATTGTCAGGATGTCTCTGGAATGGAACCCTCAAGGAAGCAGACGAGTGGGAAGACCAAAGGCAACCTGGCAAAATTGTCCCTACACAACATCAGCTGGGTAACAGCAAAGCAAACTGCACCAAACAGAGTCCAGTGGAAAGTACTTGTAGAAGCCCTAAGCTCCCTGGGGGAGTACTAAAAAAAAATGGCTAATATTGGAGACTTGATAAAGGGTTATCATCTTGATAATATTCAACAGATTTCTTCAAAATTATTATAGGCAAGCAATTTTGCCCAGTGTGACCAGACTCTCCAAGTGGCATAAATCAGAGCACCACTTCGTCTGCGTTCGTGTGTGTGTGTATATATTTTTATGTTCTATACTAGAAGCAACGCCCATTGTGCAACACTTTCAATTTTTTTCGTTTTATTTAATTTATTTTGACACCCTATACTCATAGGGCCAAGGGTATTACAGATAAGCTTAATGTAAGGAAGGAGGCGTGGCAGATCATAAGTTCTTTATACTAGCACTCATCATGATTTTACCAGGTAGGAAAAATTCGGTCGATACTTTTAGCTCAATTTTTCTAACTCGGATAAAATCTTTATATTCTAAAGTCGATAAATTTTAGACCACTCCGCTAAAATATACAAAACTTTGATTATTTCGCTTTCCCTCTTTGAAACGCCTACCATCCAAAATAATTCAAAATTGCCATAAACAATAGCCAGCTTCTTAGATATAGTAGGTACAGGCAGTAGCGGATCCAGGGGGGTTTTCGGGTCCGGACCCCCCCAAAGTTTGAAAAATTTTTTAAAAGTCTTTTGCGAGCTCTGATATATATAAGCTTCGAAGTGAAGAACCCCCAAGACCAAATCCAACATCCGCATCTGGGTGCAGGGTATTCCACTGTCGGCACTATTTCGTTTGTTTCAATTTTTTTTAACATTGCTTCTTCTTATTGTGTTTTGTTTGTTTTTAATTTTTGCTGTCCTTTTTACCATTTATATGTGTGTGAGCACCTTAACGTGCTTTTTCCTTCATTTTTTTTTTTAAGTTTGTTGCCCGACCTTCTCTTTGCCGTCAACTTCACATTTAGAGCTGTCCTTCTGCCATTGCAACACATTTGACCCAACAACTACTCCTGATATTGTAGCAGGACATAATCGCGTCTGCATTATTGGTTGATGTTTGTTGCTGCCTGAATTTTATATAAAAATGAAATAATAAAAAAAGAGACAAGCAAAGAACCCCCATTTCGAGAGCTCCGTCGTTCAGCGTTCTGCCGTGGCCATCTTTTATCGTTA
Source organism: Chymomyza costata (assembly GCA_018150985.1). NCBI lineage: Eukaryota > Metazoa > Arthropoda > Insecta > Diptera > Drosophilidae > Chymomyza > Chymomyza costata. The sequence continues at coordinate 1,237,801 of JAECWU010000003.1, read as the reverse complement.
GTCGGGTGGCTCTTGATGTTTGAATTGTTGTTGGTAGTTGATGTTGCTGCAGCGTTGCATTTGGAAGCATAAATATTTTGTTTGTTTGTGCAACCATTTACACCTTCACTTCACTCCACTCCACTTCGCTCGTCTGCGCATCCCTCTGAAGCTTTTGCCATTTTAAAGATTATGTGTGTTTTGCAGCCTGACAGGGATCAGCATAAAATGTTGCAAGCTGAGCTTTTTTGTTGCATTAGTTGTTGTTAGGGCATTCTCCCATTTTTTTTCTTGGGGAACCCACACGAATCTGTGTGGACAACGAGCTCTGGAAGCTTGTTTGTTAGTTGTTTTGTTTGTTTGCCTGAAAGGTGTGTGCGCTTCAAATGGAAATTACAACAAACACGTGCATGTATATGGTCCACATATGTACATAGATATATAGGTAAACACCTGGATGTACTAAAAGGGTGGGCAAAAAAGCAAACACTAAAAACGGGTTAAATGTTGTGGCGAATTTGTAATTAGAAATAGTCGCTTGCCGCATTTTATTCTGTTTGTTTGCTTACCTTGTGTCCTTTTTTTTTAATTTAGATTTATTCTTAATTTTAGCTTACGCTATTTGTTAAATATTTTATGCAAGTTTATCACACTCGCATATAAACAGATAAATACCATAGTTTAATTATTTATGTAAGAATCGAGCAGGACGTCGCAAACGACAACAAAGAGATCGTCCTCGGCGACATTGCATATCCTTTTTATGGCATTCAGCATATAGCGCGTATCGTATGCGCGAGCGATGGATACGAATGTTGCTATAAATTATAATAATTACTACATCCATACAGACATACGCATATATACAACATACACATAAAGTTATTATTATGAATGAATCCGAGTGTGCACTAACACACAGACTATACGTACATACATACATTCGATACAGAATGTGCGAGGGCGATTCTTTAACAAATCAGATTTAACAATTTTTTTAATTTTTTTTGTTGTTGTAAAAATGCTATATAAGACCACATTGCAATCAAATCGGACATCTTGCTTACGAACTCGAAAAGATATTTCTTTGCCAAAATTGGTTACGATATTTTTATAAACAAAAAAAAAAAAGTCGAATTTTGCACCAAAAATGTTTTTTTGACCGATTGGTCCTACGGGAGCAATATGATATAGTCAACCGATTTTGATAAAAGTTGGAACAGTTTTGCGAAAATTTCCACTTGGACCCTGCCCCAAAGAACTAACAAGTTTTATATTCAATACTAACTAGAGCTTTGCGTCTTATTTATTAATCTGAGCTGAAGCTCGCTTTTCATAAAATTAATAAATTCTGAATTTAAATTTGTGCGTTGATTTGTAAAAGAATCACCCAAATATGTAGTATGTATTACTGGTAAATGTCTGTAAGTTATCACATAAATTGGCCAAAACAGGGTGATGCATATCGTATATATTGCGATACCATACCGCAAAAAACCGAGATGTCAACTACTCAAATTTCGATACCTTTCCAGAAAAAATCGAGCTGCCAACCAGTCAATTGCGATACCATACCGCATGCCAACTGACCGCAAAACCAAACCAATCACAACCGGTACTGGCCGTATTTTACCGCATAAACGCAGGTGATTTGACCGCATAGTGACTGATACCGCTTTAGAACGCAAAATTCAAGTCAATGATCCGATGGCATAAAAAAAGATACCGGTTGCAGTTCTCTTTAAGACACACAATATCAAATAATATACGGTTAGCAACTTATAAATCCGCAGGCGATTTTCAAGGAGAAGAAGGTAGTGCGACCAAACGAAAAACACGCGATTGCTTCCTAGTATATTTTTTCGAATGTTCCTTTTTTTCAGCTGAAGGCAGTTTGGAAAGTTCTTGACTCCTTTTTTATTGCCGGTTAAAAAAAGAGTAGTTTTAATACTCTCGTCTTTTTCTCGAGCTTTAATACAATATGGTTGTAATATAGAGAACACTTTAATTTCGCAAAGATCTTATATTATTATAAAAATAATACATAAAAGAAATCTCACAATCGATTTGTTACCATAGACATGAAATAGTTCCGCTTTAGTACCTAAATACTGGGATTAGTAACATGGACATTGGCGTCATGTGATCACGATTGGATAAAATGTATCAACTATATATGCCCCTCCTATTCATTATTACCATTAATAAACAAGGTAGCTCTACCAAATATCGTATTTAGACTCTTGGGAGCTCTTTTAAATCAACACCGAAACGTTGATATTTTATATAACATCCTCCTCTTATTTTTTAACACGTTTCCAATGAAAATTCACAATTGTAATATATTAATGAAAAATATGAGGTAAATGGTACCTAACTGTTTTTAAAAAGTGGTTAGAGAGGAAATACGCGGAAAATAGACAAAATAGAGGAATACAATAATGTTAATCAAAGGAGACGTGGGAGATCCCCAAAGACTTCTGCAAAAGATATTGATCTAGACATGTCCTCCTAAATGCAAAGATCTTGGAGTCTTTAAGAGGTCGAGTAACCAAACTTTTTCTGACACGCCCCCTTCTACGCCCAAAATAATTTTTGTATATTTTATTTGTATTGCTCTTATTATTAAAAAAATATACCCGTATTGGTAGGCCATGCTAATATTATAATATATAGGGTGGGTCATCTGCTGGTTTGGTTTTTAAACACTCATACAACAGAAAATACCCGTCCAAAGTGAATGCTCTTCGACAGTCATGGATCGTTTAACAACCGAATAAAGCGTAAAAGTGGTACAGGCCTACTATGAAAATGGTAGTTCTGTGAAAAAAATATAGTTGAGCAAGAATAACACCACTTTCCGTCGAATCTTGCATGCGGATCTGCATTTATATGCTTACAAGATTCAAATGACGCAAAAATTGAAGCTCACGAACCACTATCAGAGTCGTTTAAAAAAAAATCATCGAAAATTACGATATTCGCATGAGGGCATGTAGAGCCAGCCGCGGCGCCCAATTGAGTGATAGTATTTTTCATAAATATATGTGTAGCTTCAAACTTGCGTTTGCCCAATTATGTTGGAAAGTACGAATAAAATGCTATTAACAAAAAACAAACAAACCAACAGGTGGCCCACCCTATAATCACCAGGATATTTCTAGCCCGAATCTTGCCAATTTAACGTTAGTAAACTTTTACAATTGTTCAACCAATACTGCTGCTTTTAACCGAGTTCTTGTATTACTGTAACATATTAGGTAATCTGCATTTTAACACCCTGTACAGAAAGAAGCCTCCACATTACAAATATATAAAAAATATTTCACATAAAGCCTGACTACTGTGCACAAGTAACAAGTTACTCCCCCCACGCTTGATCAAAGGGGGTGTAATTAATCGTGTGATTTACAACTTCTTGCGTAAGCGTTAAACTTACACGTCTTTCGCCAGTTTCATTTCTGAACCGCCCCTCTCCCCCGCGCGCGACAAATGCAGGCTGTCATTATTGTAATCCACTTGTGAGTGTGTGTGTGTTCGTGACCTCAATATCTTCATTTAGTTATTCTTTCCCTTATATATTTTCTCTTAAAAAAAAAATTAACTCTTTGCATGGGCAGACATAAATATGTATGTATATATGTATACATAGTATATAAATGTGTATATATATGTACACAGTTGCTGTGTCTACTGTTCCAACTTGGCCATAATCCCAAGGATCTGAATGTGACACAAACCCAAAAACAACACAGTTCATGGTCATGTCCTTTCATTTGTCTGGTGTTTTGAGTATTCACGCCAGAGTCTACGATGAATTTATTATAGGGTTGCATATATTTTAATGGTGATTTTAATATGCCTTTTATCATAATGTTATTTTTATTTCAGCTTTAGAATATAATGTCCAAAAAGGATTTGATTTATATTGCCAGCTTTATGTATTGTATTTTAACTTCAGTCATTTGACTGAGAAAATGTGCTTAAGTATTTCGTATGTAGTATTGATATGCAAGGTGAGAAAGACTTTGATTAATTTTGGGAGACCACAACATGGTTAATTGGAAAAATTTATGTACATTTACTTTAGATATAGTATATCCTATACGTGTGTTAGAAAAAGAATTTCGTTAACGCCTTTGTTATAGAGGTACGCAATAGATTGTGCAATATCCAGTTCACGTAAAAACAGAAAACGCATACATATGTTTGTATAAAAAACTTGGGGGCTCCGCCCACTGCGTGCTTCAAATAGCCACCTCCGTAAGATCTTTCATATTCAGTTTGAGACCTCACGACTATTTACAGGACACCAAAAAAGATGCCAATGTATACAAATTTCTTAAATGAGACGCCTTAAGAAATCTCTATGTGGTTGGTATTTCCAAAAAAGAAAAATAATTTTTTTTTATTAGCCTTAATGAGAAATTACTTGCTTTGCCTATAACTCTCGAATTCCAAGCCGTCTTTTATATAATTTCTATTCACGGTTGGGCAATGAAGCTTAAAAGTATTTCATATTTTAGCCCATGTGAGTCTACACATTGGTTTTGGAGACTGTAGCTCCATTACAATCAGTTTTCCGAATAGCTTGGTTCTAGTGCAGTTTGTAGGGGAGGGACTCTGGATAACACATTTGTAACTACAGTTTTTGTTGTTTTCATCCCATTTTTCCATTTTTTACCGCGTACTTCTTACAAAATAAGCGTATAACTGTGGTAAATTTTGATACAGTAGGCTTTATAGTGTGGGTGTAAATCTCTAAATTCCTCTACGGAGATTGGGCCTAGATATCGACAAACTCTATCTGCCAGCACTTAATATTTTTGAAAAACTTCTATCTGTATAGCTCTTGTAAAGGGTGTTTTCTTTTAGAGTTACACAAGTTTAAATCATAATATAACAAAGAAATATATTTTTGATATCAATGAAATGGGCTTTATTAGATAGAATATTGTATGACATTAATGTTTAATTATGATTTCGGCCATGTGGCCACCACGACTGACTCGTACAAGTGACAGTAATTTTCTGTGGATGAAATGGTGTTTCGACAAAAGCTTGTGGATTATCCTCACTAGAAATGCGACAATTCTGTTTATTTCCGTACCCATACAACCAAAAATGGGCTTCATCGGAGAACAAAATTTTGAATAAGTTGGACGAATGTAACCATTATTTTGATAAAAAATTGCAATAATTTGCAAGCGTTGCTCTATCCATAATGAAACGTCAAACCAAACTCAACAAAAAGCAATTATCAGCTGTTAAATGGGTTGGCAGATAAAGCAGTGTTGCCAACTTAAAGTTGTGAACCTTTAAAAAAAACATGCTGTATAAGAAGTTTGATTAAAACGCTAAGAATTTTGAGAGCTTTTTTTTTATATGTAGTTTTTGTGCTCTGTCACGCGGTTTTACGCTGCTGCGTATTAGCATTAAATCTCCCATTTACCCATAGAAAAAATAAGTAACTAAAACAGAATATAAGAAGCGAAGTAATATTAAAGTTTTAAAGCCGAGCTCTAAAAATTGTAAATACTTGGTAAACGAAGATCGTAATATTATGGTAAATAAAAGACGTAACAAAATAATATTAAAGAACAGAGCTAAATTTGAAAATTATAAATGTATATTTCCGCTTTGAGAATGGTGAGAGACGTAATATTTATTGACAAGAAAGCTAGCAACAAAAATAGTTAGGGTATTCACGGTTGCTATTAAGCTGAGGACATTTACAACAATACCATTTCGTTCATTTTATTTTACTAGCTCCGAGAATTTTTCTATAAGCAAGCAGTGCGCCGATCATTTTGGTATAAAGAATGTAAAAGAATAACTTATGCTTATATTGGGTGTTTGAAGGAATTAAAAAATGGCTTTCCATTTCCATTTTCAACGCATCAAAATAATCTAAAATTTGTGTTTGCCATATTTGATATTAATATTTGCGCATCACAATTTTGCTGCTTTATTTTAGAATCAGTCGGAAATCAATGGGACAAATAACATTTAATTGTGATCTTCAATATATTTTTTTTTTTATTCAAATGTCCTTCTTTAAAGGGTATGGTTTAATTGTAATTACATTTTGCGAAAATGTGGATACGAGTGAGTGTGCGACTGAATGAGACCAGGACATGGATATACATTTTGGCAAATGCAGTTGTTTTTACTGTTAATAAAAATTTATGATTATTGTTTTCGCATTTTTCATGTTGTCAATATTAAAAACATTATTTTTCACACGAATTGGCGTCGTCAATGCCGGGATATCGCGATGGGAACGACTAGCTGACTGGACGGAGGGCAGCCGTGGACGGATCTGTTGTGTGGGCATGTTGTTCGTCTGGATTTTATTGAAATTTGCTGATGGAATTCGTCGCCAAAAATAACACGGACAAGTGCAGCGAACACAGCCACCGAAAAGTGCATTGAAAAACTCATTCAATCGCTGGTCAGGCTGGCCGGCTTGGCACTCATAACTCTCAGTTGGTCGGAGACATGGAGTACCAGGCGCCATGTGGCGGACGTGCCGGACACAAATCCATTGGCGGCGATGGCGTTACTGGCATTTCCATTGTTGGAGGATTCGGCACAATTGTCAGGCAATAAATCGATGCGTGTTGGGTTGTAAATTTTTGCGGATGGCCGATGAAAAAGTGCATATTATGCAATTCGACAATACGCCAAACATGTCCAACTACGCACACATATATATGTAAACCCATACACATACAAAGCTACACTGCAGCGGAAACGGATGCGTGCACACAAGTTCTTCTCTTCATCTTCGTAAGCTGGATGTTGGACGGGCCTGGCTTGCAGTGCTTTGCATATCAATGAAAATGCATAAATTTTTTTCCTGGTCGCTGTTGATGATTTTTTTCTCCTTGTTGCACCCTATATCGCGGATGCATTGCCATCCAATGCACAACTGCTTGCCCAAAAACAGCCCATTGGATTGGTTTGCTGCCGTCGTCCATCAAAAAGCATAAATCAGTTCGCCGGCGAACGCAGGAACCCAAAAAAATACTCACCAGAGCTCAAATCCGGATGTTTGCAAGCGTTGCAATGTTTGACAAAAAACTGAAAATACAACAACGCAATTCATCCTGCTTACGGATTTGTCCACACCTCTTCACCATATCTGACTAGTTGGGCGACAGCAGTGACGAGGATTACTCAGTTCCAAGCCAACATCAAAAGTTCATAAAAATGCACCATAACTTTTGGTTTAAGTAGTTCTTAGCGATATCGTAAAGGATCAACACCGTTAAACAAATAGAGAAACAGCCAAGTCGGTTCAGCATATAACAAACAACATAAGGTGGCTTTATGTATCAAGGGGCCATGTCTGCGATCTTCGTTTTTAGTGGGGCTGGACAAAAAAGAACATTTTTTTAGTCGCTCAGATTTTAATGTTTATACTCTGCATCTTAATGTAAATTTTTGCAGTTATTTGTAACCCGCAAAGTCACCTTTAACATGGTGAGGTGGACACATGAGATTGATCTAGGGCTGTCCGTCCCTACGTTATTTAGTACGTCTGGATCCAGTACTGGATCTCTGGCTATAAGAGATAGGATAATAAAACTTGGCATTTGGGCGACTTATATAGCTAGTCAGGCAATTTTTTTCTTCGGTCACGCCTCTTTTTTCCCAAAAATAATTTTAAAGTACTACCTTTTTTACAATTTTAAAGCTACTACTTTGGTTGTTATTCGCGAAATGCGGGAAATACAAAAATTATTCGAGTTATATCAAATGTTGCTATAATCGGACCATAAATATCAGAGATAATCGCAATAATACTTCTTAGAGCGAGTGTTCAAAGTCAAGAGCCGCTAGCATATTTAAGGGTAGTGAGTTGGTAGAGTATTGGCCTCAAAAAATAACGTCTAGAGACCAAGATTAGATACCAATCCAGATCCAATACGGCCACGCCTGACTTCAAGGTAAGGTTATGACTGGGCCTAGACTGGCCCATTGTGATACCGCACAAATCTCTGTTTAAACCCATTCTCCAGGCAAGTATTCTTAAAAGGAAACCCAGTTTGTTGCTGCTATATAGCTTGCAATCATTCTCGGACAGTTAGGACCAAGCTCCTCGGGTAGTGGTCATGCCATGTCTGGGTAATTCATCTGCTATTTTGTTGCCTGTTATATTTTGGTGCCCTAGAACCCAAATAAGGCTTACAAGAAACTCCTGTGTCATCTCTTGTACAGATTTTCGGCAGTTGTTGACTGTCAACGAGTTGGAAGACAACACTCGTAATGACTTTATAGCTGCATGGCTATCGGAGCATATATTTATTTCCCCGGTTTCGAAGCCGGTATTGCGTAAACAGATTAAAGCCTCATTTGTGGTTAGGATCTCCGCCTGAAAAACGCTGCAGTGAGAGAAGACCCCGCGCCAACCTGGTTGCTGAGCTTGGAGCCATCTGTGAAGAAATTTCTGCGGTCGCTTTCACCTGATTGGTTTTCCATCCACGATTCCCTAGAGGAGATGGTGGTGGTAAATAGCTTTAAGGAATGCTCTAAAGGTATACAATAATCTGTGTCTGACACGTTTTGTCTTCCTTTAAGATGGACGAGTGCTCATATCTTAAAACTGCCCAGCAATTGGCTACCTTGAGACGCCTCGCTTTTAAGGTGGCAGTTTCTTTTTCCATTAAAAGGATGCGAGATATGTTAGTGATGCCATTAAGCGTTTCGCTAGAGGTAGTTCTTAGGGCACCTGTGATGCATAGTTGTCCCTCTTTCCTGACTTCAATGTTAGCCGTATTTTTTTTTCGTATAAGGAATGAAATTTGTTCTATAAACAATTAAAATTTTTTCGATATTTTAAGCATAAACGCGTAAAGTCTATGCTGAATTACAAGATTGAAAAAAGTGCTTAAAAGACGATCTTTCGATCTTTCTTTCGGTAAATTTAATATCGTTTGCTTTTATTATGTCTATCCGAACGTGGCAAGATATCGATACAGTTCAAGAAACTTATTCTGGGAAGGGATTTTTCATTTCTGTTAGTAAAGTTTTGTGTCTCTTATGGTCTCCAAAATCTAGGTGTTCATATAGCCATACGGTTGGCTGAATCCGCTACCCGACGCTATGATAAGCATTTTGGTATAAAGGAGTTGGGGTCTGTCCCTGCTTCAATCGGTTTCATAAATTGCATCTTCCTTTTTGGTTCAAGGTATATTAAAAAAATAAAAAATTATGAGACATCGTGGGAACTGGGTTATTTTTGTAATGGCGTTAAAGTAGTAATTAGGATGTTCACGAAAAGATCTGAGCATCTCCATAATAAGAACCCCTTGCCCAAATCAGTGTTGTATAAATAAATATTAGTGTGAATAATATATATATATATTAAAAATGAAAAGAATGATTAAGATTGGGGACGCTTGATATCTGCCAGCTGAAACCATCCAAAACAACGATATTTAAAAATATTGTAGATGGGCTAAATGAGTGGCATTGGTTTTTTGTAGCCGTTTATATTAAAAGCCAGGGCAGCAGGTGGAGGCCTGGGAAAAGAGGGTCCCGAAAAGATCTTAAAAACTTTTTTAACTCTTTTTTTAATTACCCTACAGTGCTTTTAAACTCCATTGAGTACCAGTGGTAAAGGTACTCTATTGCCCTAGGGAATCAAGGGACTCATTCTGAAGAACATGTCTAAATCGACTTGCCTTTTAGTGGTTCCTTATTTCTTCTCTTAACTGTTACATATATTGAAATTGTGACGCTACGGCTTTACTTTATTTCAAAGATAAATAACGCAGCGACACCTACGTAAATGGTTATGGAATGTGTTAAAAAAAATATTTGTTCAATGTCATTGTTCAGACACCCGCTTCCTAGAACCGTCCTGTATGCTGCCACCCATCAAGTTACACAGATCTGATTTACCGCTTAAACATGCAAGGACTAAGCTATTGAATGCAAGGACAACAGCAGCAAGCCGTGTGCAAATATTTCGGCTCACGTTAATAGATTTACAGCGCACCTTCAAAAAAGTAAACCTCTTCCAAACATCCCATTCCTGTCCGCGGCACCATATAATCACACAACACGCATCCATTTGGCTCGCTCTCTTTGTTTTTCTTACCGCTCGCCCGTAATTTTACTTCATTCATCCTAGCACCCCATCTCCGCTAGCTGCAGCGCGATTTTTCCCTGTTCGCATTTGAGTGCATTCGATGCGATACGTTGCGTTGCTGTCCACATGTCATCCTTGCATTTATTTATTGAAATATGACTTTTGTGCATTTAGCCATCCTGTGAAAGGGTAAAAGAGGCTTTACAAACAAACAAAGAACCTAAAAAAAGGGCATGGAAGGTTGGCGAATGTGATGCCACACGAAAATGAAAAAATAGCAGAATACTAAGTTTATTTCAAAAAATTATTTTTAGATTCTAAACTTTAGAAGGATAAAGAAGCAAAAAGCTGTTTGATGAGAGTGTAGTTCTCAAATAAATTTTAAGTAAACACTCGCCCCCAAGAAAATAATTATTAAAGTATTTTGCCGTAATACGTTGGGAATGTAGGCGCATTCAAAAAAAATTGAAGTCGGGGGGTGTATAATTTGCGAAAGAGTTAAGGTTTTTATTTATGAAATAAGTTCTTGTTCATCCCACCTTATTTTATAGTAATAATTATGAGACAAGATATTTACGTTCTTAATTCAATAGAACACGTATATTTTTCTTGTATTATTTCTGCAGTAAAATGAATAGCGCACCGCCCATACCAATTACCCAACAGGTTAAGCTTGTCAGTCATAAAAAGTGTAAATTCAAAGTAAACTTCAGCGGAAGAACAAAGACAAATTTCATATACATAATTAAAATGTGAGTTCCTCCCAAGCGGCGTTTTCAACCTCAAAAGCTCGGCGAAATGTTTGATTAACCAAAATCAACAAGCGGCTTATGTCAACGGAACGCGTTTCCCCATATGAGTCTTCACAGGTCTGTAAACAAGAGATAAATGCTCAAAGGGAACACGTGGCAGGTGTAGGCGGTCCGGCACACAGTCAACACAGAAATTAGAAACAATTAAACGAAGCCGCCATTCGCGACATGGAACACCCAAATATTTGTACGCCATGAAAGATCTCGGTGCAAAGACGCAAGCGCTAAGAAGTTGCCAGCTGCTGTTTGGATGTCTTTTTTTTTTAGTGGCAAGCGAGCAATGTTTGAATAGGTATCATCAGAGAAAACTACCTAAACTGTGATTTTTTTTCATTTTAGATTCTTGAAATTTTATACTTTTGATTGTGTAACAGATCGATCTGTCCACGCAACGCCTAAAGTAATTGTCTCTTAAGATCTAGTAAAAATAATTTGTGTATATTTTTAAAATAATGGCTAAAATTTCAAAACAAAATGGTAAGAAAAATTCTAAAGGTAAATCTAAAGATTACGTTTCAAGCTGCCAAGTAATTATAAATATAAAATCAACATCATAAAGATGAGGACAAGATTTTTCTACTTCTAGCGGCAAGCATGACCAACCTAGAAGAAATCATGGGATTATCGTAAAGTAAAAAAAAAAAAAAGGTACAGCTCATGGTTCGAACGCCCCGCGGACTTCGCACCAATGTCAAGACTAGTTGAGACTTTCGTATGCTAGTAAATTCTCCCGAATTCCATCAAATAAAGAGAAGTGTTCCTTATGCACATTAACCCAAGGCCGGAATCGCACAACATTATTGCTGCCCAGACATGTATCTGTGCAAACCGCTGATGGTCGGTTAATAAATAAGCTATGAGCCATCGATAAATAAGTTTTTACAAAAATGTAGTAAACATTGCGAGTATAACTGGAAAAAGTCTAAAAATCCGCATATAGTCGTATTCATGTATTGCAATAGTAAGGGCCATTTTACTAACATAACGAAGATCAAGAAGTCAGAGTGAAAATATTCGGAAAGGCTAAGGCCAAGCTTACACAGAGCGCTGACATGAACGTAACTTATAAGCGCAATAAAGTCAAATACACTAAAGGGTTTTCCAATAAGGGGTGTTATTTTGGTATTCAAAGAAAAATGCCATCTTTTCAGATAAATGATCGGATGTTTATTTCATAAAAAAGAGGAAGGTATGCCGTTAATAATGAAAAACAACATCAGCCAAATGGCTACTACGACCACACTTACAGGACCATATCCTTTTCATGAAATTTTCCATTGCCTCACGAATTCTATCTTTGAGGTCTTGAATCGACGCTGGGCTGTTGGCGTAGACCTTAACTTTTACGTGGCCCCAAAGGAAGAAGTCGCAAGGTGTTAAATCACAAGATCTCGGTGGCCAATTGTGATCAACTCTTCGACAGATAACACGGTCCGGAAACTTTTCCCGTAAAAGAGCAATGGTTTCGTTGCTTGTGTGGCACGTAGCGCCGTCTTGTTGAAAGTAAACGTTGGCCAGATCAATACCATCCAACTCCGACTATAAAAAATCATTAATCATCTCTCGATATCGCAATCCATTCACAGTAACTGTTGATCCAACCTCATTTTCGAAAAAGTAAGGTCCAATGACCCCGCCGGACCATAAACCGCACCAAACAGTCACACGTTGAGGATGGAGGGGCTTCTCAACAATAACTCTTGGGTTTTCCGAGCCCCAGATGCGACAATTTTGCTTGTTGACGTAGCCACCGAGGTGGAAATGGGCCTTATCAGTCAAGATGATTTTTCGATGGAATTCCGGATCATTTTCATGCATTTCAAGGACCCATTCACCAAAGACACGACGTTGTTGATGATCGGCCGGCTTGAGTAATAACGTTTGCGGAATGCCCAATTCCAAAGAACGACAAGGAATGGACAAACCTGGGTTCTCTTCAACACTTTGGGCTACAGCAGCAATATTCTCAGTTGTTCTTCAGCGACGTGCACGGGTTTTATTCTTCACATCACTAACTTGTCCCAACAGCTCGAATTTTTTCACCAATTTCTGTATTGCGGTCCGACAAGAGGCTTCACGACGACCCAAAAATGCTTTAGTTTTGCGAACTGTGACTGCAAGATTTTCACCATTTTTGTAGTGAATTTTAATAATTTCAATGCATTGTTGAAGCGTGCATCGTTCCATTTTTAGTAATGGCGTAGTTTCTACTTGTCAAATGTCAAAGAATAAAAGCTTCAAAAGTAACAGCTACCGAAATACCGGGTGATTCACAATAACACCTCTTGTTGGAAAACCCTGTATGAGAGCAAGTTCACAGCATGCATTAGCTGATCTTATAAACAAGCATACACAAAAATCAGGGCGTATGTTCATGTCATGTCAGCGCTCTGCGGACGCGGGACCTCCACTGAGCTACTTTGACAAAACGCAGAGTGGATTAGGCGACTTAATGGAAGAGTTGTTCTATTTTTTTCTCCCTGCGTGAGTTGCTTACAAAGACGTGGGGTACTGCGACTAGAAGATCTTTTGTACCGTACCCATAAATTAATACAAATGACTCTCCGATTTCTGCATGAATAGCAGAAGGTCTTTTGTTGGTAGTGACATAAAATGGAAAGGACTGATCCGTTCCTTTCTCACAGCAGCGCTGGGCAGTCACAGAGAATATGTCTGGTGGTTTCATTGTCTTCAAGACAGAGTCTACACTCTAAAGAATCCAACAGTCCAATTTTCTGTAGATGGTATCCTACAGTGTGGTGCCCTGCTCCCCTAGTTCCCTTGTGAAGGATACTGTGGGCGCAGATCTCTATGGCATGAATCTCTGCTTGAAAGACGCTAAGCCAAAAACACATTGCAATAGAGATTCTGGTGTTGGGTCCACCGACTCCATACCTACACCCTGCCCAGTTTTGGACCCATCCGGGAACTATCGTTGCCACCGCAGGTTTCCACAGGGGCTGCCTTCAGCCCAAGTCTCCCAACTTGGGAGAAGAGATCTAAATTTCTTGTTGTGAAATAATTCGGTGATCATAAGGTCTGATCTAGCGCAGATCGATACGTCTAGAAGGGAATTTTTAGCTGCGGCGTGTCCAGTGTCACTTGCTAAGAGTCCAGATGTGATCTGGATACATAATAGACTCTGCATAGCTGACTTTTTGATGAAAATGTGCAGTGGTGTAAGTCCAAGGACTGACTCCATGACAGCTGTTAGACAGGTACGCATAGTTCCCGAGAGAAATAGGCATAATACTAATCTTTGAAGCTTACTGCACTTCTTATGGCAAAATCGTGTGAAATTGTAAAAATAAAGTCAAAATCACTGGGCACAGAAATTTACAGTAGAAGCGCAAAATTTTCGGCCAGCAACGGCTAGTCAAAAACTTTTCGTTCAAGATTTGGGATTAATTCCTTAAAAATATTTGGCGAAATACAACGATTTCGATGCTATCGAACCATACATTGTCAAGCTTCGTGAATTTACCACCTCTGTGATCTAGGCGTTCATCCGGACAGAGACAGACGGACATGAGAACATACAATTTTCTAGTCAAAAGGTATATTTGGGGGTGTTCGACATCTTCTTCCGTACGTTACAAACATTTTCGACATTTGTACTGTAAGGTACAAATTGGATCACTAGCTACTGAGGCCTTCAGGTCCAGAAAAGTGTTATTTGGGTTTCTATAGTGTGGATAGGTTAAAGAGTTTTGAGGAGGAGGGATTGGTTGTGATGTTGTTACCTTATAAAAGCTTTACCTTAAAGTCTAGACCAGGAGTTAAGCATACTATTTAACTTTAGTTTTTGTTAATAGTTTTCTTGGTTTTCTTAAACAACTTACTCAGAGCTATCAGATAAATTAACACTTAAATGAATAAACTTCTGTCCTACACCAGGTCATTTTAATAGTGTCAGCCACTCAATACGTTCCTGTACACAAATGCTAAGGGAGTCTATTTGGAATAACAACAGCACAAGTAACTCTATTAATTATCGCCATATGAAAACTTAATCTATAAATTTATCCGTTTGCACAGCACGCAACAAATCACGATTAAAATGATAATAAAATTGTTCCCCAATCAAAGTAAAATGTTCGTGCCCGAGTTTGCTGCTGTATCCCTTCGTTGTCTTCTTGGCGTTAGCCAACAACTATTGCGTCCTCGAGTTTTTCATAAACTTTACGCACACAAAGAGGCTGCAGAGAGGACGCCGACTAAGACCAAGACGACAGAGGCACCATAACAACATGCAATACTGCCAAATGAACATAATTTGTGCTAGAAAATCTACATAAAATTTACTGTGATGCCCCACAGTAGCAGAGCACCCACCCAAACCGCACAACACATGCGAACGCCATTCCTTTGCCTTCTTCCGGGGGACTCCAACATGGCAATGTATGCAACTGTAGAGAGATGCTGATGAGCAGATAAATTCATTAGGCAAAACCATGTAATTGTTCCACCAGGGCGACGCGACAGCAGGCACTGCCAGAAAGCTAGGGACTAAGGGGTGAACTTGTACAAACAAAACATTGTATGTATGGTATGGCAAGGACTGAGCCAAGTGTCCGCCATGGCTCAGCTGGCAATGCATCCCACACAGAAAACAAACCATGGCAGACAACTTTTAACGACCACAAGAGCTAGAGCAGCCCAGAGGCAGGAGGAACGCATCTTAGGTTTGCCAGGCAAAGCACGTAGTAAGTGCGACGAGCTGGCAAAGTGTTTCCAACCGAAGCGTTACTAAATACAAATTAAACAAATCCATAAATAATGTTTAATAATATTAACAAGGATATTAGCAGAAAACACACACAAATGCAACCTACTCACGTGTGTGTATGCACACACACACACGCACACAGATACTAGCCACATATTCCTTGCAGCCCAAATGACTGTTTAACTAGACTCGACTGCACTGCTTTTCAGGATCATGAAACCTGCGACTACGAGATATTGAATAGTTTGCGTAAATTCCTTGGCGCTACTATGTTACAAAATGCCTTCCGTTAATTAAGACTAAGACGTGGAATTTAAGAAGTGCCTTAAGTTGGAAATCGCATATCCGGTTACTTTTGTTCAATGGCGGATCTACTAAAAGTGTCCTGAGGCCTTTGCCATTATTTGTAATTTTAAAAATTTCGCTGCAATCTCTCTCTGCCAAAAATAGGCGCAGGATAAGAATGATTTAATTTAGTATTATGGTGTTTCCATACTGGGTTAACTTGCACCGTTTTTCCAGGAAAATATGTTTTTCTACATTGCGATATATGGCAACTTAAGTCCTTACGCCAACACCAAAATATTTCTTTGCAATACGAGTTGCCAATTGTCCAAATGATGCCGGCGAATCAAGGATGTAATAGATTTGTGCAGTGTATGCAACAGGCAGAAGCAAGAGTGGTATACTAAAATGCTAAGCATTACCTATGGCTCTCAGCTATGGGGGAACACTCAATCCAAGATCTTGGAATCTATCACTGGGGCACCCTGGTATATTCGAAACGAGCACATCCACAGAGATCTGAATATTCTATCCGTTAAAAATGAAATCGCGCAGCAGAAGTCGAACTACAAGATAAAACTCTCGACGCACCTAAACCATCTGGCAAGAAGATTAACCAGAGTTAGTAGCCAAGCCCGACTCCGGCGAAATGATCTTCCAACCCATTTAGAATTTCTTATATTGCGTATGGTTAATTTGGTTTAATATTTTGTGTTGAATGTAGCCCCATACATTTTTAATAAAATAACATAGTTAAATGAAAACAATTTATAAAGATGGCGTACGTTAAAGTCGGGCGCAGACGACTTTGGGATACCCTGTACCACCACATTGCAATTAAGTCCGAAATATTGCTTAAGACCTCCAAAAGATATTTTATTCGACAAATTTGGCTACGATATTTTCAGAAACAAACAGAAATCAGTCGAATTTTGCACCAAACAATTTTTTTGACCGATCGGTCCTAACTATATGATATAGTCAACTGATTTTGATCAAATTTGGTACACTGATTGGGAACTATAAAAAACTTCTTAATGCCAAATTTGGTTACGATATCTTCAAAAACAAACGAAACACAACGAATTTTGTAAAAAAAAACCTTTTTTTGACCGAACGTTCCAATGGGAGCTATGTGATATAGTCAACCGATTTTGATCAAATTTGGAACAGTGCTTGGGAACTCTAAAAAACTTCTTAATGCCAAATTTGGTTACGGTTATCTTCCTCTGAAAGACCCCTATAGGAGCTATATAATGTATTCCCGATATCAAAAAAATAAAATAAACTTGGATTTATAAGGGATCTAATCTGAAAGTTTGGTTGCTCTAGCTCTTACCATCTCTGAGATCTAGGCGTTCATACAGACGGACGGACAGACGGACATGGGTATATCGACTTCTCTAGTCACTATGATCATACTTTAGGTAACTTTGGGGGGTCTCCGACGTCTCCTTCTGTACGTTACATACATTTTTGGTTTGCACAAACGCAATATACCCTTTGTACCATACGTAGGGATATAACTTATTTTAACGAAATAAATTTAATAAGAAAGCTACAATATTCCACTTTAGTTAGAAATAAAACGCTTTTAAATATTCTTTCACATTTCACAGATTTTTGCATTTTTGTAGATGCAGTTGAAAACTACTTACTATTTTATTGGAAATGGCATGATAAAAAGAAATACATGGAGAAACTCACTGATGAAGCTGCGACCGCTGCTGGAAAGAACGATATCAGAGAGCTGCACCGCGTCATTGGACGCCTCTCAAACCAAAATATTACCAGAAACCAGCCAGTGAGAGACTATAATGGAAACCTGCTAACGGAGACAGCAGACGAAGATAACATTTCTAAGAAATAAGCAACCAAAGCATTGAAGAAGGAACACAGTACCTGCCCCACAACAACGAAGCGCGACACCTTGACGCCCGAATCTCCTCGGAGCTACCATCCATACAAGAAATAATGAGCGCAATAATGAAGATGAAGAGAAATAAAGCCCCAGGCGAGGATTGCATACCCAGAGCTTCTCCAAGTAGACCCCAATACGTCAGCGGAAATATTTTTTCCTCATATTAAAAAATCGCGGACAAGAGGGAGGCTTCGTCGATCATGGTTGACAGGAATAATAGTTAAAATTCCAAAAAAAGAAGATAGAACACTATTCGCTAATTGGTGAGGAATCACGCTGTTAAATACTGTATTCAAATATCGACCATAATTATAAACTCCAGATTGGAGTGCATAGAGAATTCATTACGCGATGAACAAGCCGGCTTTCGTCCCCATCGCAGCTGTGTCGATCAAGTTAGGGGCCATACCCAAATTACGTGACCCGATTTTTACTATTTTTTAATTAATTTTAACCAATATTGGATCATAACCTAATTTGTATCGGTTGATTGCCAATAAAAATATATATAATATAATATATATACAAGACCAACCACCTCGTTGCACTAGCAAAGAACGCCGGACTGGAGATCAACGTCAAGAAGACACAAGCAGTGGTATCAACAACACCAACTTGGAACGTATCACAATTAAAAATGAACCTATACAATACGTAAATAGTTTCTGCTGTCTGGGCTGCATAATGTCAGCAAACGGTGGATTAGATGGGGATGTGTCGAACAGGCTTAGCTAACCAGAGGAGCTTTTGGACGACTACGAAACGTGTGACGTGCAACACAGATACAGTGCAAAGCGTGTGTTAAAACTAGAGTACTTTACGGCAGTAAAAACTGGCTGATATCGTTCATAATTACCCAACAACTACTGGTATTAGTTATTAAATGCCTGCGGAGTATTCACGGCTATTTCTGGCCACGCACTATAAGCAATACCGATCTATGGAGCCTAGCGAATGAAGAGCCAAGAACTCGCCAAACATCGAAAGGAAATGAAAGTGATTTGGACATACCCTGAGAAAACCGCCGACAAGTATAAGCAGGAAAGCTCTGGAGTGGAACCCCCAAAGTAGTCGCTGCAGGCGTCGCCCCAAAAATACATGGCGTCGGACAATGCTGCAAGAGCTTTCAAACAACAACTGTACATGGGAAGCAATTAAAAGTTATTGTCAAAATAGGGTACAATGGAAATATCTTTTTGCAGCCCTATATTCCCAAGTGGAATAATAAAGGAAAAAAAAATTGGAAACGTCAAATTAACAGATACAATCTTTTACACTTCAAAAACAGTATCCAAAAATAAGAACAAGGAACAAACAAATTTCAATTTTTCTTTACTTTTTAAATGCCCATATGTAGTTTTTCTATTACGGCCGTACATTTTGGTACTGCATGCAGGCGTTTACATACATTTTTTTTTGTTTTATTACATCGTTTGGTTTTGCTATTTGTTTACCTGATAACAAAAGTTTCAATAATAAGTTTAAATAGTTACTTTATTTGCTTTTCAAATTTTTACTGAACAATCTTTAGATTCATTTATTTACAACTGATGGATCGCTTTTCTTTTTATACCCTGTACCGTATGGTACAAAGGGTATATTGTGTTTTTGCAAGCCGAAAATGTATGTAACATACAGAAGGAGACGTTGGAGACCCCCCAAAGTTACCTAAAGTATGATCAGTGTGACTCGAGAAGTCGATATACCCAACGCCAAGATCTCAGAGATGGTAAGAGCTAGAGCAACCAAACTTTCAGATAAGATCCCTTATTAATCCATAGGAGACAAGTTTATTTTATTTTTTTGATATCGGGATTACATTATATAGCTCCCATAGGGGTGTTTCAGAGGACCTCAAAAAAAAGCAAAAGTTTCAGATGGATACTTCGTTTGTTTATGAAGATATCATAACCAAATTTGGCAATCGGAAGTTTTTTAGAGTACTCAAGCTTTGTATCAAATTTGATCAAAATCGGTTGACAATATCATATAGCTCCCATAGGACCAATCGGTCAAAAAAAACGATTTTTATACAAAATTCGTTGTGTTTCGTTTGTTTATGAAGTTATCGTTACCAAATTTGGCACTCGGAAGTTTTTTAGAATTCCCAAGCACTGTACCAAATTTAATCAAAATTGGTTGACTAAATCGTATAGTCCCCATAGGACCGATCGGTCAAAAAAAATGCTTGGTGCAAAATTCGACTGATTTCTGTTTGTTTATGAAAATATCGTAGGCTATATAGTAATAGGAATATGTCAGACTTAATTGCAATGTGGTGGTACAGGGTATCCCAAAGTCGTCTGCGCCCGACTTTAACGTACGCCTTCTTTTGTTTTATTTTTTAATGAACACCTAGATATTTAGGTATTATGAAATTAAACTCAATTTGTGTAGTCGAATGAAATATTCATTAAAATATACTAAATAAAAAATCATTTATCACTTAACAACTGTAAGGAAATTCTGGTGCTGGGGTATAGCTCAGTCTTAACCAGCCCAGCTTCCCTGTAATTTGTAGTCTGCTGACACTAGGCGGCGCAGAGGGGTCAGCAGTCATACTATACCACTTGTGCATACATACCATTTTTATACTTTTACGATTCTGTTGGGCTGTGACAGAAAATAATAATTAATACTGTGCGCTTTCGGGTGATCGCCAAAGACTACGTCAATGGGCTAGGCGCCCTTCAACGTAGCTAGGCTCGATTGAGGTGGGGGAGTTTTGTGGCTTGGCGGGCGAAGCCCATGCGTAGGCTATAGGGCCACCGTATATTGCACCAGTTTATTTATTATTGTGGCGTTTACATATATCGGTACACATATGGTATGATCCAGTGAAAACACTAAGCACTCTAGTTATTTTATTATTATGTACTAGGAGGCTCTGCCCCCTGCGTGCCTCACGCGCCAACCCCCGTACGATCTGCTTTATTCAATTCAGATTATCCACATTATTATATAGTCTGTGCATGTCTCTATTTCCATAGTGTTCATCAGCCCGACTTTAAAATACCCTGAAAAGTTTTTATCGGATTTTTAACTGTGACCAGATAGAAGGCATTTATAGTTTTGTACTTGGATGTGCACAATATTTTGGTACTGATCGTGCATTACGATCACGTGGTCCGATCTGATTGACTGCATAATGTCAGGAAAATTAATTGAAATCAAATATTCTTATATCCACAAAGATTGCATAAGAAATGGTTTGTTACTTTCTACCAGGTGCAGATCTAGGATTGTGTCTTGGGGGGGTTCTTCATTTCGAAGTGTATGTATATCAGAGCTTGATTTTCAACCCATTTTTCCAACTTTTGGGGGAAGGGGAATCCGTGCAAGAAAAGCCTCCGTGGATCCGCCACTGCTTTCTACCTTGCTATGTGCTTAGTGTACCCGTTGAAGTGTACCAGTCATAGTGTACTTTGTTGACTTAAATTGGGTATCGTACTTCGAAACCAGACTTGCAACCACTCCCACAACGTGAGATTCTTTGTATGAAAACTACTCGAAAAACATCATGCCAATCAAATCAAAGTTTCCTTCTTTCCTTTAAATCTTTCAGACTCTACATTACTTAATTACAATGCTTTGAAGGTTTTTTCTTTTATAAACAATGTCAAAACCGAGAGAAAACTAACGGAAGCTAAGAGGTACAATTTAAGAAAACTCTGTAGAAATCATATGGACGAGATTACTCGCAGGTTTGCCAAAGACACAGAAAATAAACTCTCAACAAGCAGGGAAAATGCAAACATCAGCAATGCGCCAATACCTGTTCCTATGGCTGGACAGGAATCCTTGTGAATGAGAGAGTAGGATGGGATGAGCTGCTGTTTCCGCATGTCCCACAGGACTTGTAAATAGCAACATGGCAAACAAGTTAAAAGTTTTGCTGTTGTTCTTGGCGCTGCTTCGTTTTCGTCGGCACTTTTTTATGCTACGCTTTTGCCCGGGACCAACATAATCGTTTCTCATTTCAATGGTGGGACTGACTTGTATCTTGTGTCCCAAACACGACCCTTACCGTTTCTCACCTTCCATTGAATCTTCCATTCTCTCTCTCTCTCGCCTTATTTCTGTGTTTTGTTCTGGCCCGCAATTTAGTTTTGAACGTAATTTCTTTTAATAGCGCCAGTCGACAGATAAAATTCAGCACACCACAACATTCCCCACACTCAAACATGAGAGAACACACACAAAAAGCTGACATCTCGCGCCCAGTAACAACAACACCTCAAAAACTGTCTGAGCAACCATCTTTAGAATTGGGTAGGGGGGTCAATGGGTGAGCAGGCGCGCCGCTTGAGGATATTGCAAGTAAATTGCTTAATTTCGGCACCGGGTGGGCCATGTAGGCCAGGGCAGTTGTTTTGTTTTATTGAGCAGCGCTGGAAGGTGGACTGGGGTGCCTATCGGGGGTTGGGAGTCTAAGGTTTAGCACTGACGCTTGAGGTTGACGTTTTCGGGCATGACGATTTCATTTGCATTTTATGATAATTGAACTTCATAAATATGTCAGGGCAGCATCTTAAAAGTGCCAACGGTAAGTACACACACCGTTTGTTGCCTGAGATAAATGCCCCATCGCCTGCCTGCATTGCAAATTGTTAGAAGAATTTGAAACTGTAGCTGGAAGTTAGACCTGGCGCAGAAGCCGCCGGAATGTGGTTCATAATTATTTTGAAGTGTTGTCATTTATTTAAGATACTTATGGAATCATAAACTGACAAACAAAAGGTGGATTAAGGTTGCATATTAAATATGCAAAATATGTAGATATAAGACAATGATGATGATGCTGTTAAGCTTAAAGAAATGTCAGTGGGATGAAAGGTGTAACCAAATATTCAAAAATAATTTCTCTCGGTACAGGTATGTATGTTTTAGTAATGAAAAACAATATGTTTGTTTAAACTCTTCCTAATAGGTATGACGTTATAGCAACAATTTTTCGACTTTAAGTTAAATTTGTCTCAATTTTTATTAGTTTAGGTTCAGTTGGAGCAAAATGAGGTAAGCCTTCTACCAATATTTCTCAAACTACTCAGTATCTATGCGAAAATTTATTATAAACGCACTTAACTGCAAGAATAAGTTAATAATAATGAAAGTGATGACAATTAACAAGTAATACTACTGCGATCAAATTGAAAGGTGAATTTTCTTATATTTTCAAAATCTTTATTTATTTATCTAAATCAATTTCATCTCCTTCAAAGTAATTCCCTACCGCTGCAATACACTTATGCCAACGAATTTTCCAGTTATCATAGTATGTACTTGTCAAAGTCCTCCTTCGTGATGACCATCAGAGCCTTCTGCGATTCAGCTTTTATTATCTCAGTCGAGTCAAAACGATGTCGGAGCCAACTCAGGTGAATAAACAGGTTGCGGAACGATATTTGTTGAATTTTGGGGAAATGCTCACGAAGAACCAGAGCCGTTTGAGATAGCGCATTATCGTAGCACCTTACAAACATAAATGAATATTTCAACGTGAAATTTCACACAGGGGTCACTAACAGTGCTACCAAGTTACAGAAAGAAAAAAACGATCGGTTGGAAAAACCCTGGAAGTTTAAATTAAAAATTTTGGTTCCACCTTTTAATTTGATCACAGTAGTATAGTAAGTATGTTTGATATCATAGGCGAGACTAACTAGTTTTAGCTCTGCGCTAAAAGTTTGTTCATGGGAAAAATTTACGTCTTATAAATAATTATGTAGTTCAAAAGGTCAGATAAATGCACTGTGCATTGTTGTTTCAATTTAAATCATACTAAGTATAAATAAAGCAGGACAGAAAAGAAACACTGCTATCCACATTGAAGACTGCACCCAAAAAGTTGTTCGGCAAATACGGATCTAAATAGTCACTTGAGGGGCAAGCAGGAGAGGTGGCATGAATTGTACTTTGAGTAAATGATGTGATTCTCCCACAGCATATGCTATGAGAAAATAAAGGAGGACATGGAACATTATTATAAGAGTGGTGTTTAGGTCAATACGAGAATATAAATTGTTTATAAAGAAGGCGGTCTAAAATTGATAGATTTAAATGTTTTGTACCTTGAAAGTCTACTACACAGACACGTGTGAAAAAATGCGCGACATAATGTTAAAAATTTAGTACCCTTAGCTCTAATAATCACTAAAATTCATGTGCTCAAACGCACAGACAAATATGGATCGACCACTATTTGAAATTATGGTATACATTATTTTAAAAACTTGCAGTCTACTACGTTTCGTTCTAGCTGCGCTAAAAAATGAAAAATAAACTAAAGCAGGGATAAAAAGAGTAGAAAGTGAGAACATTCTTATTTTACAATTTTAGCCGTAATTACATAAGTAAGGATGCGAAAAGCGCTCTTCAGCGAAAAGCTGAGCAGGACAACTACGAGCAAAAGGAGATATAGAGGTGCACAATCAGAAATGATACTGTGAAGTTCTTTTTAACAGTCAAACATCTGACCCAAGGTCTAAAGGAGATTCCAAGTTTTTATTAATATCATAGATATTCAGTGACTCAAAACCAACAAAACTGGCGGTACTGACGGCATGCACAGTTGTCGAAGACAGAAGGTTAATATTGGGCATGCATCAGGGTTTTTGGGGATCTGGCACTAGCAAAAGTGATTCTACACAGTATATAATTATTTCACTGACTGACTATTTTGTCAGTCGCCCCTGGGCGGAGCATTGGGGATCTCTATTAATAACTGTTCGAAGAGAAAAGGGACCTACAGTTTATAGCCGAATCCGAACGGCGGTGTCTTGAATTAATAGAGACATTCTTGGGCAAATAGCGTCTTTGAGCTAGCGATGCCAGTGCTAGGCAAATGCACCAGTGCTACTGCGGGGAATCGAACCACCGACACCGACTTGCAAAGCGAGTACGCTCTGACTACGTTACCGACGGCCACATTATATATATGTATGTATGTATGTTAACAGCCCGTTAATGGATCCCGTATATGCCGTACTATCTATATTAATACTTCTCTCTATTGCAGTCCATTCAACTTTGTGATGACGAGCAAATAACGACAGACGCGGGGTAATTGAAAGTCAGACGAAGAATTTTTTGTAGTTCAACAAACAGTAAGACTCTGTAGTCAGAGATTCTAATTACGGTTGACAACACTACGGTCTAAGTTATCAAGGACTTCGTTTCCATTTATACTTTGGAAGATTTGCATCATATCAATTTGCGTTAATTCTTTAACTTTAATGTGGAACACACGCTACTATGTGAATTGTTTTTAGCTTCGGCGCTCACCTACGACCTTACCGGCTTGGAAGGCCCTGCCAGTGCTAAGTTATCACCGGCATCGCTCTCAGGATCATTGCACTTACTAAGCCTCCTCATCATGGCAAGATAACAATTCTCGAGGAGGCCGCATTGATCGCATGAAGCTTGATTGTATTTGAACCCATAACATAATATTTATCCTTATACTAAGCCGCGTAGCGAGCGATTAATGTTCATTTGATTGTCATCTAAATAAACCTCAAGAGCCTCAAGGTTTCAAAAAGCACGCCCGCAAAATGCTAGATGACAAGGGGAATATAAATCAAATAAGCAAACCTCATTAACATATTATCAGCATCAAATTGTGACACGAGATGTCATCTTAAGTTCAAGTGAGAAATCTGTCACTAGGCATTAAATCGTTTCGCGGCGCCACCACCAAAAATCCACAACCCAGTCACTTAGTGCTCCTGGCTCAAAGCAGTGGCAACTTCCCAAAAACAACAACAACACTCGCGTACTCTTCGACTCGGATGTGACGTGGTGCTGACTGACTTGCGGTGTTGTTGTCTAGTTAATGTTGATGTTGGAGTTATTCCCGGAATCCGGCACACATAATTATGCGTGTAAACAAGAGCGATGATAGTGCGCTGACTTGTGACTTCGGCGCTGCACACCTTAAAGGGTTGAAGATGAGGAATACTTAACTACTGCAAAACAAATTGCCGAAATTCCATGTGAACTCTTATGGCAGGAAACCCTACATGGTATGGGGTTGAGAAGTCTCTTTTCTAGCTGATTTATTCGTGTTGGGTTGGCAACAATTAGAAAGTTACCACAAGATATGCACACAACAAGAACCGACGCGACGTTGACGACAACATAGACACCATCGCACTCGACAAGGTCTTCCTCTTCTGGGTGTTCTGCGCCGCTGAGCGCTGTGCGTTTTAATTTGACGAAAGACTGATGACATCTCATTAATATTCATTGCCGTAGCTAGAAGCTGGGATTTGCGGCCATGTATCCTATTTACGTCTGACTTTATTCATTGCCTTTGCAAATAGTTGCCCTTAATATATGTATGCGTTTAAGATAAATGATGCGCTACTTACGGAAAGTGTCGTTGTGATTCTGATGAGACGTTAAATGTTTTGACTTGTCGAAAGAAGAGGTTTATCTGGTGAACAGTTTGTTTATTTCTTATACGGACCTCTGGTTTGGTTTGATTTAAAAAAAATCCTAGCACTCATACATGGCAAAGCCAGTCACAATACAATAAAAAATTTTAGCTTGTCAAGATAATAGTAAAACAAAAATACACAATTTGAAAAAAAAAAATTAAGTACCTGCGGTAAGTATAAAGTGGATATGTTAAAGAGTGGGCAGAAAACTCACTTAAGCGACTGCGAGGGGCGCAACACCAGAAATCTAGATCGCACTATGCCTCCTTCTGCCCGTTACCTATATACATTGTACAAACCCTAAGTATAAATAAATTAAATAACATTGCTTATGTCCTTTGTGAAAGTCGGAAGTGATTGTAACGTACAGTAGGAGACGTCGAAGATCCCTCAAAATTACGTAGGATAATATTAGGGCTTTCGAGGGCAGTCTCTCGCGAGGCTATTGCACCAAAATCTGCCGCAGCGCAGTCGGCTCATGCACGGTCCAATCTCTCTCTCGTTTTTGCTTGATTGCGGCTTTTGTTCTCTCGTGCACTTTTGCTTACTGCGCTGTTTACTCACACAAAGTTTGAGTTTGGCCCACCACTGAATTAGGGTGACATGGTGAGTCGATTTGGACAAGTCCATCTGACTGTCTATCCGTTCATACAAGCGGCTTGATCTCAGAGCAGACAAACTCTCGATTTAAGCGGGTAACAAGCTTTTTTGTGTAATGGCTCAGAAATTTTTAAAGCCGAACGCTCCGGAACTTAACGATGGCCATTTTTTGTTCAAATTTTAAATATACAAAATTAAATTTTAAAAATATTAGTTTCGCTTGACCAAATTCTAAAAAAATAAATAGTAGTTACCAGAGACCTGCAACCGGTGTTTGCCCAGTCGGATGTGGTAACGACAGGTTTCAGTTTTTTTAAGCACCGGACGAAGCAAAATGTTTCCGAACGCGTTCAGGATGCAGTCATACCGCATTTTCAGATTGCATTCATGCGGTCATTTGTATGTATGTTGTGACTGACTTGATTTTACCGCATTGCTTATACACACACAACTGAGTTGAACTGAGTAACAATTTTGTTCTCTGCTGTGCTCAAATTGCCGACTGCCGAAATGCACGAAATGCCGACCCTTTTCAAAACTTCGGATTGCTTATTATTTTTGCAACATTTGTGACGATTTATATTAGATGTTTGGTTGGCCTTGTATTTTATCACGATGCTGCAAGTACGGCAGTAAACATAGCCTTCCACTATTTGGCCGTAACTTCTTAATTTTTTCTGTAACTTCTGCTACCACATTCTAAATAAAACTCCGGCCGTTTTGTCGGCTAGACAGCGAAAATGTGTAATTTTTAATTTTTTCGGCAATTGTTACTGCAGTTTCTTCCATTTTGCTTAAAAAAATCCTTTTATTTGTAAAACTGACTGCCGACTGCATATTTTGCTTCTTGTCAGCAAACGAGTTGTCAACTACTCAAATTGCGATACTGTACCGCAGAACATCGAGTTATCAACTACTCAAATCGCGGTACCATACCGCAAAAAATCGATCAAGTCAATGATCCGATGTGAATAAAAAAAGGTGCCGGTTGCTGTTCTCTGGTAGGTACCTATTAATGGCATTTCCCATGTAATGGCATAATATGTTCAAAATTTTCATATACATAATTGTAAATATAAAAATGTCAGCAATGACTCAAATTTGAACTAGCCAAAAGACACACGAACGACTTCGGCTCTAAGCTTTTTTTTCGTGATTCGTACCATTTTATGTTAAAGCTTATTTGCTATGGAAACCATTTTTTTACTTATTTTGATATTTACATTTAGTTAACTTCTCTCTAGAAAGTAGGCTATCAAATTTTAATCTATTCATTAATTGTTATCTCAACATACTCGTTGTGTAAGTGAAAAATATAAATTTATTTATTTTTGTGAAAAAAAACGCTAATATTCTTTTCGCCATATTTTAGACAAAATGTTTCGTACTCCAAAGCAAATTAAGGATACAAAGATGGAAGAGCGTGCCGCAGAGGAGGTTCGGGCTAATGTGATTGTATTTGCTGTTATCTGCACTGTTCTTCGCGTTGTTCCATTCATTATACGCAAAATTTTTTAAATGATGATGGAAAGGGGATAGGATGGTGAAGAGTGGTGCCGAACACGATATGACAATATAAAGTACGCATTAAAAAAACAAGAGGCCCTAAAAGCACAGCTATCCTCATCCAAAATGTTAACTTGTTTTTAATTCTTTACACGCAAACTTACAATTACTTAAAGATGAAGGCTATAATATTATCATATCCCAAAGACTTAATAGTTCTGATCAATTCAAAAGAAATAAAACTAGTTGGATAATAACATTGCTGTATAAGAAAAGATATATTTTTGGGAGCATACATTTAGGCGCAACTGCAGCATTAAACCATTCACACAGTGGCCATTAGTCGAAGCAGATTCCTGGGCGCATTATTTCTAGAGTGGCACGTGTTTCAACCGCATCCAGATGAATTTCTGCAGTGGCCTCAACAACGACGAATTATGAGCCACTCAGCGCACTTGCGCGTAATGGAACAGAAGGACAGCGGTGCTGGTTGGGTCTGTTTGTGTTAGCGAGTGTGTGTGTGTGTGTGGGAATGAGCCAGGTGATGAGGAGGTAGGAAGAGCTTGGCAAATGCGCGCTTTGTTTGCGCTTGCTCCAACTGCAATTCGTCCTCGGGGTCTTTTTTGTGTTAATAATAAATAAACGTGTCCTGGCTGGGCGTGCAGATTGGAGCGCCATCTAGTGTTGGTAGCAAACACCTTGGTGCTTGTTTTTGGACACACGGGAGCGCATTTTAATGGACGAATGCAGCTTCAATGGCCCAGGCCCACTTGCACACCTCTCTTCAGTTGCATGTGTGTGACACAGACCACAGCCCATGCAGCTCTCGACCCCGTCCGATACCAGGTCGCACCGTTGCTCTGCTGCGCCATGCCATGCCTGAAATACGGCATTTGCTCGTCCATCTTTTGATTTAGCACCGACATAAAAATGATTTATCAGTGACATTAAAATAATGCACACTGTGGCGCATTTTATGTGCGAATGGATTTTCGCGCCTTTTTGTTTTCATCGCAGTTGCAAGTTCTCGTATTTCCTGTGCTCGTTGTTGGTGTTGTTGCAGCGCATTAAACCTCAGCCCCGGTACTCGGAAACTCCTTCTTCGATGCCGAACAGCTGTTCGTCCGTTTGGCTCTGTCAGCCTTTGAAGTACATAGTAGTATGCTGGGGTCAGCCGAATGTTTTACTGCCGAGATGTTTGCTCAACTCCTATCCAAAACCTTTTGCCAGGCCATCATAAATGTAAACATTTATATGATTATCGCGGTCTCTGTCTGGACACGAAAGTAACTGAACCACAATTGGATACACTGAAAACACGATCCTCATTATAGTCGCGCATTATAGGCGCACATCATAAGGTAAAAAGATCAATTTAGCGTTACCTGATCAGAAGAAGTGTACCAGAACTATTGTACATTAATTTTATTATTGAGAACTTAACTGCCGGAAAAATTCCTAACACTATCCCAGAAGACAAGATCGAATTAAATTTAAAAAAAATGAAAGCCAATTCGTAGTACCATAAAAATACCCTATCGAATACTTAACATATTCCAAAATTAATAAAGTTTCCCAAGTCATGGCTTGCATCAAATGTTTCGAGTCAAGAAAAATACTCAGCGTTCGCTCTATTTGAAATGTGCTATAATTTGCACCCAGATGTGTGACACAGCAGACAAGAAACAGCATCCGCATCAGGCTTGTGGCTGGCTATCGACTGAAAAACAGGGAAGGAGACAGCACACTGTGTTGCACTGCACTCCAACATATGCGCACGAGGGGCTGGAACTCATTAGAGCGGGTGTCCTTGTCCATATCCATGTGCTTGTGTGCAAGAGTGCCTCTTTATGTATTCTTGTCTGTGTGTGTTTAATGAGGACAACACCAACCAGGCGCAAGCGCTTCACTGAGAAGCCCAGATACGGCAGATACGAGGACATGCATGCACATCTGCAGACGCCGCTGATTGCCCAACCCGGTACAGCCCGTCCCGAACTGGACCATTCCGGACAGTTGGCACCGTCAGCATAATTTCCTGATGTTAAATGCCAAACGCAGGACGAGCAGCTAGTCGAGTACTTTAGCCCCTCCGCCGTTTCCATTCGACAACGACGGCTGACCGACTGCTGTGGCACGAACTGGACGAGTGTTGGATAAGTGGACGGGTTAAGGTTGAAGCCACATCCATGGCATTGGAATGATACCTTGCTCTTCCTGTTGTAGTTGAACTAGTTGTAGCGTTATGTATGGTATGGTATGTGTGTGTGTCATTGTGTGTGTCTCGCGCCAAGCGGGCCAGAGTTGGGACCATGGCAATTTAGAGATGCACACACACACCTGTTTTTGGGTAATTTATCTCGAAGAATTATTATTTCAAATATTTTGGCTGTGGGTTGGCTTGGTGCAAAATCCTCATTCTACCAAGGCAGGGAGGGCAACGTACGGAAATAAAAGGATTTTAAAATGGTCATTTGATATGAATTATGCGCGTTGGTGCAATTACAGAGACAGCCGCCCTCCCCACCACAGCTCCCAGTTGATGCCTTTGTTTGAATGTGATGCGGTTTGTCTGAAGCGACATTGGCCGCTCAGAACAGGGCGGTTACTACAGCATCCCAGGATCCCAACATCCCAGCGGCAACAGCACTTTGTTTACTCCATTTGTGTGAGTGTATCTGTGTGTGACATGAGCATTTGGCAGTCGCGCATAATATATTTCCTTTTGGACTTCATTGTTAAATAATTAAATCAGCTGCGAGACTAATATATCTAACCGAAATGCAAATAGAATCGTTATTTGGCCGAGTTTTTTAATTCTGATTTATGTTGCAACAATGGTACTGCACCTAATAGACTATACATACTGAAAGCCACCGAAAATGAGACTAACTTCTGGTCTGGAAAATTTACTTTACTTGAAGTTAGGCATTATATTGTATTTTTTTTAATATCTCATCAGATTTCCCTTTTGGTACAATATATGTAAAGATAGTAAGGAAATTAAAAGAAGAGTTTTCTTTAAAATGGTGCCATTGATATAGACAAATATTCCTTTGATTGGTGTGGTAGACTAGAAGTCAAACAGTCACATCTGGTACGAAACTAAAGCAAAGGTGAGCTACTTTTCTAATTAAGTGTAACTTATTTTGATAGAAGGTTGCTTTTAGGTGTACATCGGTGAACTTCTAGATCTAACTCAGCTGTATGGCGAGCAGTTCAATCTAAAGCTGTCGTCTCTGTTGTATGTATAATACATAAAACACGACAGAAAGTGTTTCTTTCGCTCTCGAATTTTTGTACCCTGTTCCTATAGGTAGCTAGATTACGGCAGACGTCAGATGGGGCGCATCAATTGACGCAGCAGCACGCATAGACAAAGCGTATACTGCGTTTCGAAAGCTGGACAACATCTGGCGATCGAGTGCGCTCACTCTAAACACAAAGATGAATCTCTTCAATACGAGCATAAAGCCAATTCTCTTATACGGCTCAGAGACGGGGATGGTCTCCAACCGCATCTTGAATCAAGTGCAAACATTCCTAAACAAATGTTTGCGGCTTATTTGCCGCATCTTATGAACGACTGGTTGTGGCAACCAACAAATACTGAGCCCATAAACATCTAAGTAAAAAGACGGAAATGGTACTGGATTGAACATACTCTCCGCAGAGAAGACAATAATATCGTAAAGATGGCATTTCAATGGAACCTGCAAGGTACGGCCCAAATAGGCCGCCCGAAACAAACATTGATCCGCACCGTCCACTCTGAACTTGGGTTCAAGGCGTCATGGTATGAAGCAAGAGCTATAGCGAATGATATAAGTCGTTGGAAGGCGTTTTTTTTCGCTCTATGCCCTTATTAGGAGCGATACCATAATAAATGGTACCAAGGAATTTAAAAAAAAAACATATTAGTACAAAGTTTTGTGCAATGTAAGACAGACGAAAGGGGGGACAGATCCCAAGTCCTTTATACAAAAATATATTCGGGTAGCCATTGAGCCATATCCGTCTGTTTGTACGCCCGTCTGTATGAACACCTAGATTTCGGAGACTATGAGAGCTCGCGAAGCTTCATCTGCTAATGCGCATAGGCCCTTGGAAGATTAAGCTTGTTGAATTATGTCAATATCTTATACCATTCCCCTAGTAGAATTTCTTGTTTTTCTCTATAACATTTAATATTTTGATCAACATAGGTATGCGTCAAGGTTACTTGCATCTGTGATTCAAAAATGATATGAAAATCGGGCGAATACCTCAAAGTCAAAAATGTACAAATTTCACCCCCTTTGTCTAAAAACGGCATTAATAAAAACCTAGAATCCCCAATTTTGGTAAGAATATTCATGTGGCCCTAATAAACAAATCCAAATTTTAACAATGCTAAATATGTTATTGGGATTTGTTTAGAAATCAACATGTTTGATGCTCCCAATTTTACTAAAACGATTTTTTTTTATTTGGTTTAAAATCGACTATTCTATTGCAAGATATAATTTTTGAAGATTCTTTGATATTCTAGATATTAATTGGTAATTATTTTTAATAGTATTTTTTTCTGATTCAACAAAAAAATCACGCATAACTGAAAAAGAGTTGTTATTACACGTTCACATACACAAACATGGTGCATGTCCTGCATAAATTATGGTACATGCCTTGCTTAAAAAAAATCGAAAGGTTTAACAAAGAGTAAGGGATATATGAGTAAATAGGTTAGGTTAGGTTAGGTTAGGGCGGCAGTTGGGACCAAAGTCCCAACTCACATAGGCCAAAATAGGCCCGTTGTTGAGTAAATAGATAGCGATAGAAAAAAATTTGCATTTGGCAGAACGCAAAAACTAAATCGGACAAAATTTATTCGATTAGGCTTTTCGTTGTCCGGAGCACTGCCGAATGATATTTCTATAATTTTGGCGTTGATGATACCATACATACAGATAACTTGACAAGTTTGCACATTAACATAAAAAACCTGGGGGCTCCGCCCCCTGCGCATGATAAACCCCGTACAGTCTTTATTCAATTTAAATCATCCAGACCATAATATATCCCAAACATTTCATTATTTCTATAATGTTTATTCGATTGCATACATGAATGCTATAGTCGGTCAGGCCCTATTTTAAAATACCCTGTACTAAAAAAATTATGCCTTATCATAGCCAACACTTTCTTCTTCTCGGATTCCTCATGCGCAGGAGAAGAGCGTATTCCTTTTAAAACTCTATAGCCGTCATCATGACGAATTAAGTTGCCAATTTCACTCTCATTAAGTTCTGTCCCAGCTGTTATGTCATATATTGATATTGATCAATTCAAATTTCCTATGATCAAAAAAAAAATTTATCTATTCTACAGACTTCTACTAAAAATTCTTAACGCGGATCTAACAGTTTTTGTGTAGCTCTTCACTTTCTCTTAATTCCGGCATAAATGGTGGAAAAAGACAATTCCTCTAAATCACAATCGAAGATCATATCCAGAGGTTGCTGTCTCTCTCCTATATTGTATCTCTTGCCTGCTAAACTAAATTACGTTTTGGGTCAGCCCTAGCCTGTTTTCCTTTCTTCTAAGTGTGCTCCGCGATCTAAACAATGTATCACACTCCAGCTCTGAAATGCTGAAGTCTAAGTTTCTCTGATCTGTATTCTATGCATAGTGTTACCTGCAAAGTGTTTCATACATAGTTTTCCTTGCATAGTGTTCCTTGTATTGTGTTTCATAGTAAGAAGGAATCTTTAAATAGTTTTCCTGCTCTGCAGTTCTAAACTCTCTGTCTTCGCTGTGCTTCGATCAAACTACCTTCATCAAAAATTTACCGGAATCGTCACCGTGTGCCACTCTCAATCACCCGATTTGATGTCTCTTTTTTTTTCTTAAATTGCCAGATCTGTCCCTTTGTACTTTTTAGTATAGGGTATAGAAATAATCGGGGTCTGAAACTAAGCTTTTGTTTAGTGATAACCTCTAGTGTTTGGCGTTCGGCAATGGTACGGTCACAGCGGAACACCACTTCTTAAATTCTGAAAGTAATGATGCAGAGTCTCAATAGCCAACAGGTCCTTCCTTTGTATCGATTATGACAAAAATTATGCTTAATCAGGACACAGAAATCGCTTTTCCCATTCTAGTAGGCTTATCAAACTGCCTTCGTATACACGTATAGTAAATTGTTAAATAAATGACAATTACAGAGCATTTGGTTGGGTTTCATTTATTTGAATCTACTGTGAAAAGAATTTTACTGTACCACAATAGCTTAACAAATGCTATATAAAATGGTAAAATTTTGAGATAATTTTTTACCAATCATAGCAGTGTAACTATTTTTTTAACTTTAAAAGCGTCAAAAAATAATCAATAAAGAATCAACAAAAAAGTAAAAAAAAAGAATAATTACTTTGATATAGAAGAAAGGAATAAAATGAAACGTGAAAATAATCGGCAATAAATTTGAACAAAAGTGTCAAAAAAACGGCACCCAACTTTTGGGTTTGTACAACGCCAGGAATTCATAGTTCAATATCCTGTGCAGGCGAAGCGGCATAGTGTCAGCGATAGCCAAGGCCGAGGCACCAGGAAGTGTCAGGAGGGGTAGTAAAGCGAGCAAGGTTCGTGGCAACCGCATTTATAATAAATTGAATTGCAATAACTCAACTTCAATCAAAAATCATAATTCATGGAATTCGACAGGCAGAACCAAACTCCAACCCGTTTGCGATCCATGCCAAGTGCTTCTGCAATATGTGTAAACGTGTGTGCATCTCCGCTTGTTTTTTGGCCTGCAATCGCACTGAGAAAATGGAATGGCCGTCGGTTCGGCGACGCAGTCGAAAATTATAAATCTACGCTTTGACATGAAGACGTGTTTGTGTGCATGTGTCTGTAGCAAAGACATGGATTTATAGACGAAGACATAAATACAACTCGTCGGGACCGGGCCAAAGACACTGAAAGTGCGCGCGAGTAGTCCAAAAAACGGAACACGCTCAATGTCCATAAATATCCTTGTAGTTTTGCCTGGGCGGTAGCCTCTGTGAAGTGCAGTGGCAACTGCGGCAGTGGGGGGTTGCGCACTTTAGGTGGAAATAATCACCGCTTCACATGAAATCATTTTGCGCCACAAAATGCCAAGAAATGCAAGCAGCGCTGCAAGGATACGTAAGGACTTGCCGCCCAGAACCTACTGTGGAATGTTATAACTGCAGATTGCAGGCAAAATAAATTCAAAGTTCTTCGTATCAAGGACAAACAAATCAAAAATGGCACTTTTCGAAACCATTTAAATGATTTTAGCTTTGATTTGTCGTTAGGAAGGAACATAAAAAAAATTCCATTTTATATATGGAATTTTAATGGCAGTTAAGGAAGTTTTTTAGAAAATTTTACAGAAATAAAAATATAGCTTTAAATTCATAAATGTACATTTAAGAAAATTGATATATTTGTACTGTTGTTGCAATTTGCCTACACAAGGATTCCAACCTGGAAGCAGAGCACAACAAAGTAAATGCATAGTTAACGTAAACTGTAATTTGTATAAAGGACTTGCTGGATACATTATGAGAACTTCTGACAAATGATACTTTTTTTAATTTTTTAGCTTCCGCTGTTTCATTGGGCATGAAAATAATGCAAATCGAATACGGTGGACTGTACAATGACTTGCAAATGCTCTACCAAATCAATTTATTTTTTTTGCTATGGAATAAATTAAATTAAAATTAAAATTAAATTAAAAATTATAATGTTGCTAAAAAATATTAAGTTTTGAAAAAATATAGGCATTCTCTGGTTTTCCTTAACTTTTTTTGTGTGATATAGACAACAAATGGACCCGGCTGACGATGTCCTGGCCGCACGTTAAGTTGGGTGAATTTTTAATATTCTTTGTAGATATTATTAGATTCTACATATTCATGCCAATTTGAATTTAAATAATAATTAATAAATAAATATTTTTAATTATTTTTTTTCTCAAACTAAATTTTTAGATGGTCCCTAAAATAGTTCTTGTGTTGCATAAAAATAATTTCCCATGCAATAGGAATAGCATAATCGTGGATAATTTCCCTCGAAAGGTATAAAGCTGTACTAAAAATGAGCAAGGGAAATATGTGTAGATGCCAAAAATTCCGATTTGGGAGTACGCAAAAACGAATCCGAATAAAATTGTTCGTTTTGCTTCTTTTTTTTTTTTTTGTTTTACGGAGCACGGCCGATAAGTAAAAAACAATATATTTTAAGCCTATTGTAAAATATTTTTGATAAATTTTATGTTATATGAAATTACCCAAAAGTTCGAAGTTTCGAAACCCAAAAAATGTAATGCTTATAATTTAGAGCGCCAAAATTTTGCATAAACATTTATTTTTCTATGAACACACTATTTTCAAAAATCCGCTAAATAAGTTTTTAGATAGCTCCATTCTATTTATTGAGAATGAAATTCTCTATATAACTTGAAATCCTTGTACGCGTTTTTTTTGTCTCTTCAGACAGTTGGCTAATCGATAACAGTGGGCTTGATTTAATTTCTGGCCCATATATTCAAAACTTGTGTACCGCGAGGAACATATGCCAAGGTTAAAAGTGCGTGTTTAGCTCAAACAACGGAAAATCTTTTGATCAGATTAAGACAAACACTAGTCATTTTTGCGGAAAGCGTTGCATGTTGGAAGATCCTTCGGGGGTGTTGTCACTTGTATAGATTACTTGGTCTGTGTTAACAGTATTTTTATCGTCTATCGATCGTGTATCCCATTTCCTTGCTGGCAACTCTTAAGAAAGGAGATAAAGTCGAATCCAGCCATGTATGATCAGCGCCGTAGAGAGAAAATCCGGGCCCGGTGGGAAATGTACCGGCCCATCTATTACACCTATAGCTTGAATCATTGTGTTTTGTAGGTAATTACAGTAATTACACCGGGTCCCTGAGAAAACTCCGAGCCCGGTAGGAAATCTCCCCTTTCCCACCCCCTCTCGGCGGGCTTGTGTATGATTAACACCACGAACATATACTCGTTTTTGTTTTTACGTGCACCTAATTTCATATCTTTTGTTGTCAATATATTTTAAAATTAATTATCAATAAATATTCTACTTGAAATTGCCATAAATAAAATATAAGAATATCCAATAATATTTTAAAAATTATTTCAGCTTAAATTACGTGGACTTAAGAAAAATACGTTAAATTTTATATTGCAACAAAGTAGTCGGATTCGAACCACATAAAAAATTCGCTTTGGTGAAATTGGGAGCATCAAACATATCGTTTCAAAACGAATCCGAAAAATGTATTAGTTTTCGGAGCGCAGAGTTAAACAAATTCATCTATCCCCGAACAAAAAACTAGTAATTCGAAATTAATTTTTAATTATAATAATATTTTAAAAATAAAAAGCACAAATCAAATGTGACAAAAAAGGCAATGTTAAGTATGCTATTTTGAAATTCTAAAAATTTCATTCAATTTTTGTTATCCACGATTTTCACAGTGATGGCTGAGAAGAACTCCAAAATAACATCCCCAAGCTAATCGGATGTTGCTTGCTGGAAATAAGGGACGACAAACATAGTAAACACCATTGTTTACAAATTTACTCTTGAACCATTTCCAAAGGATATGCGAAATTCTGCACGTCTGGGCCCTTCTTTTCTTTATGCCATATTTACAGAATAAAAACTCTATACAACACTTTTTTTCCAAATATTTTAATTTTTATTTATATGTAGATTTTTTTTTGCCGACGCTTGAAATATATTTGGTATAAAAAAAAATGAAGCGAAAAGGACACACAAAAGTTGCGGATATTTGACGCCGTGTATTATGCACGAGTATCTGTCTTCATTTTTTGTATATTTGTTGCGTGGGCACTGTCATAAAAAAAGGACTTCTATTATGTACACTGGAAGTGCAACAACAACAATATGAGTAATAATACTACAACACGCTCACGCAAAGGAACTGGCGGTCCAAAAAGTACATCCAAGCCGAGTCAACAAAGCCGCGGAAGTAATTTACAATTTGAAAAACGTTGAAAAAATTGCAAACAAAGCAAATAAAAAGGCAGGATCTGTCTGGTCTCGACGTAAATTGACAAGATTTATTTTCAATTAAAACAAACGCGCCACATTATCCTTTTTGAAAGTGCAGAGGCGCCCCTAGTGTCCCGCACAATATTTTATTGGCAACATTTTGTGTTTCTTTCAATTAACAATAAATCAAAAGCGGCAGCCGCATTTCAACATTTCGTGTCGGGCCAAACTATTGTTGGGTGGTACTTGGTGGTATACCCCACCCCTAAGCCGCGGCACAAGGCGCCTTGATGAATGACGAAGGACATGCAGCGGCGACACACTCAGCCATACACACGCACGAACTCACACAGATACATAACGATTGGCTGCACGTCGACGTGCAATAATTTCATCTGTCCATGTTCTGCCAAGCAAAAAAAAAAGAGTCCCAGATAAAGAAAAAGAACAAGAGATGACTGCAGCCGCTTCATTGTTGTCCTTGTTATTTATGGCCCATTAAGGCAAGCGCGGCAATTGCACATGTGTTCTTAACACTCTACGGGCCCGTTCCAACCAACCATCATAGGTGTAATGTGTGTCAGCACTTCCCACCCTGGGTGGGTCTAGGAGCAAGTTTGCTCAAATGTCGTTCGTTGTCAGTGTGTCTTCGAGCGCTTTCGCTTTTAATTGTTCCGGCACAAATGTTAATAATTACGCTTTAGCATCCTTGAATCGCCTTCTATGCAAGTGCGTGTGGTTCGGTGTGGGCTTACGAGTATGTATTTATTCGGATTGCATGCTTGTCCTTTGTCTAATAATCATAAGGCATAATTCATCTCAAACCGTGCTTGTCGCTTGAATTTATGATGATGCCACTCGCTGGCCCCACAGGATCTAAGCATTCGTCTTTTACAATTCCCATTTACACATGCAAAACAAAAAACAATTATACGTGTTAGGCAGCCCCACTCTCTCAGTAGACCGTCATGAACATTAATTGCCTGGCCAAAGGATTAAAATGGAGACATTAGAAAAATCTGTCGCCTCATCTAACATAGTACTATAACGCACGAGCTGCAGAATAAAAGTTGAAATTATGTATAACTCATATACTATATTTTATATCCATGTGTTATGTATTCCATGTTTTTGTTGCAAAGAACCCATCGTTTTGCCTTATACATTTCTAATATGCCAGGGTATATTTATTTTTAATATTATTCCCATGATGTTTAATATAAAAAAAAGAACCACGCTAAATTACAAAATGTGGGAGGGAGTAAGACTAAGAAAATTAATCAAGTACATACATGAAAAAGATCTCATTGAACACTTTCCTGGCACCCTGTTGCATATTAAGCTGTTTTAAAAAATTAGGCTTAAAATAACTTGAAAAGTCTATTCACTATCCGTCTGTCCTTATTACCCGTTTCCCAAACTCAAAAAGTGCTCAAGGCTTGAAAGTTTGGTACAAGATGCTTCTTCTTATTGACTGATTCTTAACTCACATTTGGTATTTTTATGTAAGATTCACAATCAATTTACGCCTTACTCCTACGCTGTTTTTATAGACTTTCATACTGGAATTCTCTTAACTTTTTAGAGATGACACCCCCTATTTAAATTACCCTGCAGCAGTTTTTCACTATAACCAGAAAGTTTCCGAAAATTGTAAATAAAACGCAAAATTTTTAATATTCATCGATATTCATTTTGTCACCTTCCTTTGGAGCGATACACATATGCCACCTCTTTTTCCAATCATTAAAACATGCTTTGTAGGCTGTCCTTCAGCACCCTCAGCGAATTTGATCGATGATATTGCATGAGTTTTTGGCCTTATAATCATTCACCATTACAGCTCTTTCGGCACGAGCCGAGCAGCGATGCGTCTCATGCCCAAATTATCCACCAAAATTAAACGAGCTACTTCAGGACTGATGTTTAGCTCACGTGCTATCTCTCTAAATCGTCTTGATTTTCGAACACGATTTCTTTCACTTTTTTAATGTTATCGTCAGTGGTAGACGTCGAAGGACGTCCGGAACGAGGCATGCCTTCGACGGTCTCTCGACCATCCTTAAAGGCTTTGTACCAGTCGTAGGCTTGGGTTTTCGACAAAACAGATTCACCATAAGCTTTTTCCAACATCAACGACTTCGCACACAAAATTCGATTAAAAACACAAAATTTGATACAAATTCTTTGTTCGATATTTTTCTCCATTGTTAAATTCGCAAAACACTACTGGGGTAGACTGATTTCAACAGCTGCTGTAAACAAACTGTTGACAAATCGTGCCAGTTTTTGACATAGTAAGGACAGTACTGCCATTTAAAAAAAAAAAAATTAATTGTTGGAAAGTATTCAGCGCGGGCAGTTTAAATTACAATTTCTGAAAACTTTCTGGTCACAATGTAAGAAAATCTGGGTGCATACAACGGAAATTAAGATGAGTATATTGTTTCTTACTGTCGGGATGCCTCCACTGTAACCGCTCATCAAGTTCTTTTCGTGTTGTACCAGTGTAATAATATGAAAAAACTTCTAGCAAAGAACTGCGTTTGTCAATTTGCTTTCAAAGTATCTTGGGACACCAATCGCACGGCAGCAATATGGCTTCTTAGTGACGCCCCTTTTAAGATAATAATGATAATGATGATAGTTGCGATTATGAAGTTTTCCATGAGCAGCTGCGCAACCTCAAATCATTGCGAAATGGCAAAATAACTTACAAGACAAATAAATTTGACCGAGAAGCACAGCAGAGACCAAAGCCACTGGAAAACTAAAGACACAAGCAGACAAGGACTTCCGTCAGACAGGACATAAGCCATTGCTTGAGGTAACGTTATATCTACTACATGCCACAAATTTATGCGACATCAAGTGGAGCTAGATCTGGAGAGTGTTGTTGGATGTGTTGTTGAAACTCTACTCTAGACATCTCTAGAGTGCTTTACGTCGTCCTTGTCAAGTAAAATAACAAAATGGACTAGTTGACAAGTAATGGTTAAAAAAAGTGCATCTTGAGGGGCGTTTCAAACACAAATAAAATCTTCACGAAGCAAAAAAAAACCCAAAAAATATAGCCAATAATTAAATTCTGAGAAAACAATGGAACGTTTTCCAATATTAAGATTATCGCCCTCACTCTTAAAACATCTATGTTTATTCCTGCACCACAATATTTCATAAAGTGTTTCCTTTAGTATAACAATTGGAAATCAGAAGGTCCGTACGTCCTTATGTACTCAAATGATTATGGGAGCTTGAGCAGCCAAACTGCCAGATTAGATCCCTTATGATAAATTCCGCTGTCAAAAGTTTTTTGGAGAACCTAATCACTACGCCAAGTTCTATCAGTTAATTTATTTATCTTATAAGGTTATGTCCAGACTTTAATACTCGTAATTTTTATGCCCTGGACCTATAGGTACAAAGGTTATACTAGATTTGTGCAATTTATGTAACAAGTCGTTTATATCAAAATGCTTTTTATAACGTCGGGTAGCGATTGGGCAATGTCGCATAGGTCTTCAAAACATGAAATTTCTTACCCCGTTACCAGTAATACTATAGAAAATCGAGCTTCTTAGCTACACCGTTTAATATTTTTATCTGAAACTTAACAGAGCTACGCGTCGTGGCTTTTTGCATCTGTGTGCCAGAGATAATCAAAATCGGACAAATACAACAATTTATGGACAAACATGTACCAATTTCACTCCCCTTTCCAATAAATCGCATCAATATTAAACTATTCGTAATTATGATAAAAAACTACCGTAATTCACCAATTTTGGTAAGACTATTCATGTAGCTCTAAAGAACAAACCCACGTTCAAATTTTATCGATACGACACCCCCGCCCCCTCCTACACTTTGCAACACATGCACTTGAAGCCTACCCCTTCACTTTAAATATATTTTCTTTGAAATTTACCGAACTTATACGTACACTGCCGGGCAAAAGTTTCCGGACACCTACTAATTACTCCTTAAAATTAAACAAATTGATCATAAACTTTTGAAACTATTGATAGCATGTGAAAAAACTTTATTGTAAAGATTGTTCTTTTTAAAACTATTCAATATATTTCTTCAACTATAACAGATAATATGTTTGTACACATAGAACGATTATACTTTTTTCTCGTCACCTTTAGCTTTCAACACTTTTGCGATGATTCGAGGCATTCTGTTGACAAGCTTTTCACTGTTGGTTCTAGCTGCTCCCACGTGTCTTTTAATGCAATCCAGAGAGTTTCTTTCGAAAACAGACACTGTTTCCTGATTTGACGATCAAGTTCATTCCAAAAAAGATTCGAGTCCTGGACCGCTAAGTTTTTTCCCCGCAGACAAAGCTTGGTGAATGAGAAT
Organism: Chymomyza costata; assembly: GCA_018150985.1. Taxonomy (NCBI): domain Eukaryota; kingdom Metazoa; phylum Arthropoda; class Insecta; order Diptera; family Drosophilidae; genus Chymomyza; species Chymomyza costata. The sequence goes on along the minus strand of JAECWU010000003.1, from coordinate 1,195,008 downwards.
TTGGTGATACCCTTTTGCATCTAAAATTCCATTTATTCTGTGTAATTGGGAATTGAATGAGAAAGCTTCCCAGACCATAATAGAGCCACCTCCATGTTTAACGGTTGGAGTAATGCAGTTTGCAACGTCGCGTCGCACATACAATCTTCTTTTATTACCAAAAATCTCGAATATCGACTCCTCCGTCCATAGCACCTTTTTAGGCTCTTCAACACTCCAATTTTAATGTTGCTTAGCCCACTGCAACCGTTTTGTCTTGTTTACTTTCCTTAAAAGAGGTTTTTTCTTCTCAACTCCACCGTAGAGACCATCATCTCGAAGTCTTCTCTTGACAGTATCAACGGAAACATTTGTTCCAGGTCCACAATTGAAATCTGCTTGGATTTCTGGAGCCGTCTTGCGCCTATCTCGTTTGCTGAGCAAAATTATAGACTTGTTTTCAGCTTCCGAGGTTATATGAGGTCTTCAACAACAAATAAATAAAGAACCAAACAACAGCGCCACTCACGCGAAATATGAAACATCGCTTCATAGTACGCGAAACAAGAAGCTCGGAGAAATTATATTTACTGCACAAAAAAAAATGATTAACTTAGTTTATTGATGAAGTTATGTTGCTGATAATTCAATATACTTATTTTTTTAAAACACGCTCAAAGCTCTTTTCGAGTTCGCTTATCAATTCCGTAGAATTTCTCAAGTGTCCGAAAATTTTTGCCCGGCACTGTATATCGTTCTGCACAAAAAAAAAGTCCAAAGCTCTTAGAGGAAATATGCAGGAGTATATTTTTTTCTAGAAAAAGGGATTAGGACTTAAATATTAATACCTATTCATGGCTAAAGGAACGCATCACTGACATTATAGCCATATGTTGCTTTATGTGTGTCCATCAATTTCGTGGCTTACATCAATCAATAGATCCCCTCAAAACAAATTATAGACAAATTTAATACATAGACTCATTTAGGCTAAAGGCCCATACGCAGCATGCAAAAATTCCGAACAAAATGTCAAAACTTCATATAAAAAAAAAAAATTCCCTTTTTTGGGATATTTTTTTTATATGAAGTATTGACATTTCGTGCGGAATTTTTGCATGCTGCGTATGGGCCTTAAAATATAAAAAATAATTTTTATGACCCCCCATTCCTCCGCAACAGTTTATTTTTGACTGTTACTCCGAAATCTTTTTATGTTTATGTAGCTAACCTAATTGAGAATAATAAAATTAGGGATCGAAAAGTACATAATAATACAAATCAAGTTTGAAATCTCTTTTGTAACCTCAAAACTATAATTATAATAGTGAAATAAAAACGTTTTTTAACAACCAAAAAATTAAAAAAAAATGTATTTGTAAATTTTCGTTGCATTAATTGAAAAAAAATGTCTTGGTTTTATTTTTAAAATTTGGAATAATCATGTACGAACTCATTTGACATTCCTCGATGTCTGACCACCAATCCGAATGGTAACAGCACGGTGCGAAGAAAATATTGCTGTTGTAGAGTCCAGTGTAGAGAAAAATCGAAATTTATCGATTCGCAACGTGTTACCGTCAATGGTGATCGGTACAGAGCGATGCTCAATGAATATTTGTTTCCAAATCGATGTCGAAGAGTTCTGGTTTCAACAGGATGGCGCTATGTGCCATACGGCTACCGCAGCCATTGATTTACTGAAAACTCAATTCGGAGAGATAGTTATTTCAAGAACTGCCCGAGCGGTCGTTGAATTTGACCCCTTTAGATTATTTTCTTTGGGGATACGTCAAGTCGTTGGTTTATGTAGACAAGCCTGCAACAATTGACGACTTGGAAACCATCATTAAACGTGTCATTACTGAAATACGGCCCCAAATGCTTGATAGTGTGGTCAAAAATTGGACGCACAGGATGCGCTTAGTAACTCGTAGTCGTGGTTTTTCATATATTAAATGATACGAAATTATCTATCTAATAAAACCACATTTGTGGTCATTACATTAATTTTTCAATGTTTTATTTAAGTTTGAAATCCGGACGCGCTTAAAAAAACACCCTTTACATAGATTAATTGGTCAAATATAAAATCCGAAATTTAATAAATTGGTTTGGGTGGTTTTGCACGTTAACAGCGAACGACATATTCTACCAGACAAATTTAAAAAATTAAAACATTTGATATATAGTACTAAATTATATGGATACAGATAACTCCGTAACTTAACAAACATTTTTAATAAGTAAAAGTTTTTTGATTAAATTTTGTTTTATTGGTGATTTTAAAATTATCCGGAAGGGGCGTCTGGGTTATCAAAAAACTCCAGTGAACCCTGTATCAAAGTTCTTTATTTTATTACGTATACGCAATACGGTCTTATATGAGCGACCAACGTTGCCAGATCGGTCAAAAATGCGTGGATTTTAATACATAAAAACAATCAAAAAATGAATCAATTTTTATTTTAAAAATTATAATCGTTGAAATAAGACATCCCTTGCTGCCTTTTGATTTCGTGGGCTGACACAATTTGATTTTGAGTTATCACCTCTAATGTTTGAGGCATGATGGCAGTATTTTTTCAAGCTGTCTTATGTGAGACTTATAAACAAAGCATTGTTGATCTTTTGTCAAGAATATATAAAATTTTGTATGTTACGAACTCTTGTGCTGGTTTCATTTTGTCTGCCAAACTCTAGGATGATAGTCGTTGTCATGCCTCTTAGCGCTAAATGTTTAATTCTACAAACTGAAAAATGCATAAATTCCATTTTAATTAGAAAATTAGCTGGAAATATGCAGCTCACGTTAATCGCATGGTGCTGTGAAAATAGAGCTGGTAGCTCCATCTGGCAATGTGCTTGCTCGCCTTGCTGGCAGCTGCGTCTAGCCGGGTCTGGCCGGAGGGGAACAAGCCAAACAAAAAAGCTCATGCAATATCCAAGAGTTGCGGATAACAATAACAACAACAACAGCAGCAGCAGCAGACAAGCTAACTGGCTCGTTGGCTGCCTGCCGCATGTGGATATACTGGATGTCCTAGATGCCTGACTCGACCTGACACTCGAAATCATTGCAATGAGGCCGTGTCTGAACTACGGGGAGTTCGGTTGCAACTCGGTTCCGCCACTGTTTGTTGCGACAAATGTCGTTATAATTATTTATATCGTAAGCACATTTTATGGTGTCGCAATTTTAAAATGCAATTAGAAGCGCGCTCTATAAAAGCAAAGGAAACTAAAAACAACAAAATATTATAGCATACAAAAGCGTGGAGCAGGGGCAGAAACCCAGAAGCAGAAACAGACGATCCTCGTTCCATATACAATTGTAATTCTAAATGGGATTTTGTCATTTCGCTCAGATATTCTTATATGTTATGCAAGAGTTTCCAAATTAGATGCGCTCCACTTCCGCACATACGGTGGCGGTTTTTACCTGGCTTATTAAGTTTTTCCTGCAATATGAAATTTTTCATTTGCGAATCAAATCAAACTGGAAACAGCTGTCACATCGTATTCTTTGGAAAATGGAAAATATGCTGCAGTTGTCTGCTATTGATTCAGGTTATGTATAAGAAGTATACCATCAAGATTTTTTTTTAAACAATTTACATATAATACGGAATGAACGCAACTTTTTTTTCCCCAAGTGTCATGTTTTTGGTTTTTACGTCCCATAAAAAGCAACCAATACGTAAATGTTTGGCAAAAGGCTATAGTCACAAGAATCAGGACTCATATTTTAAATTTCTTAAGTGTTAGCTTGTCTAAATTGCTTACTTGCCAAAGTATTCGGGTAAGTTAAGGAATTGGTAAAAAATGTATGCGAAATAAGGGAGCTTTATCGTAACAAAATATAAAACGGGTGAAAATAAGTTTTCAAAACTTCTGCCGTCGACGGCGCTTACTAAAATGAATGATGGCAGTAAAATGAAAATAGTTCAAAGAATTCAAAATAAAAATTTTATTGGGCTTAGATGAATGACTTGCGCGGAAGAAAGGTTTAAAGTTGACAAAGGCACTAGCAGAACAAAATACTGCCCACAACAATTTTTAAAATCTGATTATGCAGATTCCGGAATATTTCAGATTTTTACCTTAACGCGTTGCGGGGTAGCCAAAAAAAAATATGATATTTCCGATTCTGTTCAATTTAGTCTTACTAAACCACTTAATATTTTTGAACCTATTCTTTTTAATATTAGTTGTCAATTAGGCAGCTTATTTTATTTTTTATTTAATTATAACATTTTCTTTAAATAAATATGAAATTCCTTAAATTAATAAATACAAAAACAAAAGAAAACTTTCTTAATCTTTTTTTTTCAACATTATGATAAAGGCAACCAGACATATTTTCATTGAAATTACATAATTTTATGTAAGTACAAATTAAAAAACAAACAATTTTTAGTTTTATAAAAAAAAGATGGCGTACGTTAATATCGGGCGCGGACGACTTTGGAATACCCTGTACCACTAGCTTGTAATAAAACCCGGTATATTGCTCAAGAGCACTAAAAAATATTTCTTTGCCAAATTTGGTTAAGATACCTTAATAAGCAACCAAAAACAGACGATTTTTGAACCAAAAAAGTTTTTTGACCGATCGTTCCTATGCGAGCTATATGATATAGTCAGCCAATTTTGATCAAATTTGGTACAGCGCTTTGGTACTCGTAAAAACTTCTGAATGCCAAATTTTGTTTTAATACCTTCATAAACAAACGAAGTACAACGAATTTTGTATAAAAAATTTTTTTTGTCCGATCGGTCCTATGGGAGCTATATAATATTGTCAACCGATTTTGATCAAATTTGGTACAGTGGGAACTATAAAAAACTTTTGAGTGCCAAATTTGGTTACGATATCTTTATAAACAAACGAATTTTCCATCTCTGAGATTTAGGCGTTCATACAGACGGACGGACACACGGACATGGGTATATCGACTTCTCTAGTCACCCTGATCATACTTTAGGTAACTTTGGGGAGTCTCCGATGTCTCCTTCTTAACTGGATTTGTTCGTTAGAGCCACATGAATCAGCTTACCAAAATTACGTAGAGTCAAATATTGATGTAGTCTATTGCAAGGGGAGTTGAAATTTTTACATTTTTGACTATACATTTTGTTGTATGCGTCCGATTTTGTTTATTTTATTATTATTATTTATTGCGCTATTTATATATATTTATTTTACATTTTTTTAAGCTACGTTGACCATCATAACTCCGTGATCGTTCAACCTGTGGGGGCATGGTACTCGGAAGTTTTTTAGAGTTCCCTAGCACTGCACCAAATTTGGTATAAATTGGTTGACTATATCATATAGCTCTCATAGGACTAACCGGTCAAAAAACTTTTTTTGTACAAAATTCGTTGTGTCTCGTTCGTTTGTGAAGATATTGCAACCAAATTTGGAATTAAGAAGTTTTTTAGAGCTCCCAAGCACTGTAGCAAATTTGATCAAAATCAGTTGTCTATATCATATAGCTCGCATAGGAACAATCGGTAAAAAAAACATTTTTGGTTCAAAATACGTCTGTTTTTGGTTGTTTATGAAGGTATCGTAACCTAATTTGGCAATCAAGTGTCTTTTGGTGTTCTTAAGCAATATACCGGATTTTATTGCAGTGGTACAGGGTATCCCAAAGTCGTCCGCGCCCGACTTTAACGTACGCCATCTTTTTAACAAACAGTTGATATAATTTCAAAAGCTGAGATTTTTTCGACATTGCAATCAATGCATTGGTCGTATTATCGGCGCTGTAGTCGTAAAACATTTTCAGCAATTATCCAACTAAGTTCGTTTAACGCCTTCGGGGAAATGCGCTGTGAATTAGTAGGGAAAAGGCAGCCAAATCTTCTTGGTTGGTCGCGCAACCCTTTTTACCTTTGTAGCAATGAGTTTTTAAGCGCAAGTTTTGCTTAATTTATAACAAGGATTACAATAAACAAACTAATCTATGGCAATAAACACTAAAAATCCCCCAAAGTGTTGGCTGCACATAGTGGCCCATAGGAACGGAGTAGCTGTTGGAGGGCACAGCGAAATCGGCATTGTCACGGACATTTGGGTGTTGTTTTTGTTATTGCTGTCTAGTACAGTAAAAATAGACCAAAACAGGGGCTGACCTGGAAAAAATTGCACACTGGAATTTCTCTTGCTTAATGTATTAAGGACCATCCAAAAGGTCTAAAGCCAAATTGGAGACCTCCTCCCCCCGTAGGGTTTTCTGTTATTTTGACATATGTTTGTGCCTATTTATCTCGAAATCTATAAGCCGTGCATAAATACTTCCAAGGCAGAAAATGTTTAAAATTGAATTTAAAATTTTATTTGTACTGGAAGGTATACCCAGAAGTTCATATTTTAGGCGGCAGTGGGCGCCAAAGTTACTACAACGTAGTTTTTTGTATTTTTACCCACCTCCTTGCCCTTTTTTGTTTTTGGTGTGTATCAAAAAATTGTAGATCTCAAAAAAGTACACAAGACTGTTTTTTGAATCATGTAAGTATCTCTATTAGTTTCCACGTTATGACACTTTAAAGTCTTCCCGTGCCTTGAAAAACATGCAAGCGCATCGCCGCTGCTGCGCGCAGGGGGCGCTAAAGTGCTGAACGAACCGCAGCGCTTGCTTGTTTTTAAAGGCGCGGTAAGATTTCAAAGCTTTATAACTTGGAAACTACTAGAGATACTTACATGATTCAAAAACCAGTCTTGTGTACTTTTTTAAGATCTAAAATTTTTTTATACACGCCAAAAACAAAAAAGGGCAAGGAGTTGGGTAAAAGTAGGAAAAACTGCGTTGAAGTAACTTTGGCGCGCTCTACCGCCTAAAATATGAACTTCTGGGTTTATCTTCCAGTACAAATAAAATTTTAAATTTAATTTTAAACATTTTCTGACTTGGAAGTTTTTGTGTACGGCTTATAGATTTCGAGATAAATGGGCTCAAACATATGTCAAAATAACGGAAAACCCTACGGGGGGAGGAGGTCTCCAATTTGGTTTTAGACTTTTTGGATGGTCCTTAATACATTAATAAAGAGAAATTCCAGTGTGCAATTTTTTCCAGGTCAAAACCTATTTTTACTGTACTAGTCGGCAACGTTCTTGTAAGTTAAATCGCAGCAATCCTTTTGCCCTTTTAAATATGCTATTTCCTTTGTAAGATTATTTTTCGATATCGCAAATGTATGATTCAAAATGTTTACGAGTGCTCATCCGGATGGTGGTCAGTCGGCTGTAATATAGAGATAGGCATCGCAGGGCTGCTACAATTGTGAAAAGCACGGACTGGGTAATGTGAACTCGATCCTTTTTCTATTAACAATAAATTTGAACAGTTTATATGTTACTTGGCACAAGTAACGCTGAGGAGCAAGGAAACATTGATAAGCTGCGATGCCCCATCAGGTGTATTTTAATATCTTATCATAGAACTTCATTTCATAGTTTCTAAAATATTAATACAGATATAAAATGTAAAACTAACAAATAAGCCATAACAAGCTGACAAAACGGGATGCGCGTAATGCTCCAAGGGATGCCATTAATACCAACGGTTACAATCGTTAGTAAAGCCATTAGTTGGCAACATCAATATGGCAAAATCTTGCACTCACACGCAATTCATACTCCCCGAAAGTGGCCAAAACTGGCTAAACTGTCAGTGTATAATTGCTAACTGGAAAGGCAGAAAAGAAAACGAGCTACAGCTTGTAATAACTTCAAGTACACACCGGACACCAAAATGTCCATCTTCCACTAATGTGCTGGGCTGGAGTGCACACGGACATGAGCTGAGGTCGAGTCACGGAGCTAAAACGACACCACGACAATGACCAACATCGAAACAATAACAATAAAACAAAAGCTAAAGCAAACCGGCACATTGCAAATGTAACTGAAAATAATTTCCAGGATATTATCGCAATGCCTCCAATGTTGCAGCCACCGTCTGATGTCCCAAGTGCCATGCGAGCTGCCCCGCAACAGTTCGCTCAGATAAAGGCACATCAACATAATGTCTACTTTACAGTGAGGATAAAGTCGCCCAGTGGCCGAGCATGTGCTTAGCAAGAAAACGAAATCACATCCATATCGACAACAAACAGCCTTAACCAGTGCTCCAATGTGTTGTAGGATGACACCACCTTTTGGCTGGCTCGGCTCAAGCAACCCCCATCGGAGTGCCCAGTAGACGCTTACACGCCATGCTGCAATAAGTTACAGACGCTGACCATTACGTTGCCATTGCAAAAGGTTGCCGGCCGGAGACAAATCCAAAATCCATACTCGTAAACAAATGCAACTAATCGCCCTTCATGTCGAACGTGTTCACGGCTACGCAAACGTGAAAATGTGGCCGGCTTCCCGGGACATGCTAGTCTAGGCGATACAATTGCTAGCTTAATAATGCGGGACCGTATGTGCAATAGCTAAAAACTTATAGCTTTTTTAGGGGCTTATTGAAGGTTTTTAAAAGAATCCATTTCACTTCTTGCACTAGAATTCTGAAAATTGATCTGCAGCTAAACATAAAATTTAAGTCGTGCAGAAGTGCACAAGTGCCAGACTAATAACAGGAACAACCACAGTCATTTATTTTTGTTTTAAAAGTGATTTTGTGAAAAATTCCATTTAATGATATAAAAGATAAAGTTTTAGATAATCGTTAGTTTAATACCTATGTATATGGATACTGTTTTGTGCAGAAGTGCCCTACTTTTTGTATTTCAAGCGTGTGGGTCGGGCAGAAATTTACAACATCCTTAAATACAATAGATCGGAAGATGTTCATTATTTGCAATCTTGATTAACAACCTAAAGTTGAAAAAAAGACTTTCAAAAAGCCTTTCTAGATGACGAAGAAAACATGAGCTTTGAAGAGAATAGGAAAATGTTATTCTCATCAATTGAATATTATCACCAAAACTAATCACTTGACATACTATACTGTGGGCACTCACAATGAGGTTGTCATGCCATACAGAATGGTAATGGGCGATCGGAAATGAAAATGCATAAGCTGATTGAGGCTTTAAGTAACTTGAACATCACATTTGATGTGGGTATTTGAAGGCATCGCATGTCTTACCTTAAATTTGGTTTTTTTAATTTAAAAAATGAGTTTTTGGGTTCGCTGAATCCCAAGCCTCTGTCAAAAAAACCCCAGTATAAGGTTTTTTGTGATCATGCCGGAATCCTCGGGTGCAGGAGTCTGGTTTGGACGTCGGATTGACTACGTGAATTGAGCTATAAAAGGATTTAGTACCTACTTATGTTAAAAATAATTAGTTTTTACTGAAATATAGAAAAGCCCTTGTCATTCAAGTTTACAATATCTGAATGAAAAGTCTTAAGTATTTTCCAAAATTTTCCTTTTTATTGTATGTGCCATTTACCCCAATTTAGCCACATTTATTTAGTTACCTAAGCTGGTGAGAATCTCGCCAAATTCGTCAGGCAGCTGGACATCATTAATAATACAAATAGAAAAACTCATTCGTAGTCCAGGCAACGAACATTCACTTCGTTCGTATTCCGCAAGCATCGGCATGCATGGGAAGCTGGAATCAAATAGAATAAAATATTTTGAGGCGACAATAATTGAAGCTCTCCGGCTCCCCGAACATCCAAAGTAAGTAGTATGTATGTATGAGCGTTGATTATAGGTGACAAAGGCCATGAAAACAGCAATAAAATAAATGCTGTTTACTGATGAGTCATCAACATAATTTTTACGATTTACCATTCGATGAATAAACAAATAAACCCAATGATGCTTTCCTTAGGGCAGGGGAAAGAACTAGAACTAGTTTGAGCGTGTCACGCAAACCATTTGGAATGCATTGACTTTTTATGGCAACTGAAAACGAAATGAATCCACATGAAAGGCACAAGCTCTGAGCACAAAATCAACAAATAATGCAAAATCATTTAGCGACTACAACTTTGAGTTCAAGCTGTGGAGTCCAAGAGTCAGAGTTCTTTCTGTGCCTCAAAGTCATAAAAATCCCCACAGAATGAAATTCTCTTCAAGTCAAAAGTTGCCACAATTCTGTTTGTTGCTAAGCAACTGAACACGGTATAAAGGACACACAAACAGTGTGTTTATTTTTGTGTAGGGGGTATTGACCAGGATGAACTAAGCCTTAACTTCATCCAACTGCTCGGCAATCGCGCGTGACTAACGTAATCAACTCACGTAACCGACGAATGAGATGAGATGAAATCAGCATACTTTCCGAGTGCATAAATGCCAAATTTATGCAAAAATGAAAGCCAGTGCTATGTGTCCATAGTATTTAACTGGTTCACATAAGGGAGGGGTAGGATAAGTACATGCTTTGTGGATCTCTGACATGCGATACAATTGTTGCCCTATATTAGTGCCAAAATGTTTTCTCCGCTGGTATTGGTATTAGCTTCTTAAATCAAGTAGCTCTTAAAAAATGCATACTCTGTTAAAAAAAAACATATATATAATAAATTAAGATTTTTGCATAGTTCTTAGAACAAGAACAAAAATCTTTATATAGGTATGTTTAAAATTTTGAATTAAGAAATAAAAATTTCTCACCTATAGACCAAGAGTTCTTAAGTCTTAAAAAAAGATAAAATTAAGATGTAAAAAATCTTAAATTGAGATTGTGAACGTAAACAAACTTCAATCTTAGGGCCTATACGCAGTTCGAAAAATTTCGCGCGGAATGACAAAACTTCATATAAAAAAAAATTCATTCCGCGCGAAATTTTTCGAACTGCGTAGATCCCTTTATAAGATAAAGAAAGAAAAAAATGTATATCATAACCAAATTTTCTTATGAGGCAAGTTTTAAAAATATTATTTAAAAAATGTAAAAAAAAAATGAAAAATACAATCAAATTGATGATTCTAGGTAAATGTTTTACCATTATTATTGTTTCTACCGGGTATAAAAAGCTCACGGCCAGGACTAAGTCCTAAATGTAAAAGGGTGCGTCAGAGATGGTGTTTACAATGGGACAGATATCTGCAACAGTTCACGTTTTTTTAAACGATACAAGTAGAAAAGTTCCTGACTTTTTTCTACCGAATTTTCTACATATATGTATGTATATTAGGGTGTGTCAATTTGTATTGAACCGAAAAACTCGATTTGCGGCGCCCCCTAGGATTGTTCTACGGACAATTCTAAGCAACATTGCCAAAGAAACCATAGGTCTATTTTGAATTTCGAGACGGCGGATTTTTAAAAATAGGTTTTTTCCCTATGTAACATTTTAGTTCAACGTTTGGATTTTGCAACCGAAACTTGTCATCTTTTTATTTGTATATGGGAGTTTTGTGGGTCAAGGAATTCATTTTTGATGTTTATTTTTACATATGAGTGCCGACATTTTTTCCCTTTTTCGAGAAAAATTCGAAAAATATTTGACCCACCCTAATGTATATAATCATGTTCTCTCTCATTTGGCCCTAACACTAGGACCAGAGCTGCTTCTTTATGAGCTGGTTTTCTGTTTGCTGAATAAGACCAATGATCTTACACTTGTCTGGGATGACTTAAGCCCAACTAGAACTGTCCACGTAGACTTTTAAAGTTAAAATATTCAACAGTTTATATTGCATTAACAAACTAAACTGATTTTCGTTGCTTTAATATAATAACTACAAATAATACTTTTTAATTTAATAAACAAATGTTAAGTTCAATATATGTGTTTAATACATATGAAGCATATCACATGTTCAAGGGATGATTAAACAAAGAACAACGTGCGCTTTATTTATTATGAGTGACCGTCTGAAAAACAAAGTAAACACAATTTAAAATTTGGTTAATAATCACATTTGTGGTTAGTTGTGTTTCCACCTACCTGCATTTTAGAGAATCGAGTTCCAAGCAAAAGCAGTGTGAATTCTCTGAGCGCTCCGTTGGCGTTTTAAAACCTTTTTACACCCTGTATGGCCGTATGGTACAAAGGGTATATTATGTTTGTGCAAGCCGAAAATGTATGTAACATACAGAAGGAAACGTTGGAGATCCCCCAAAGTTACCTAAAGTATGATCAGGGTGACGAGAGAAATCGATATACCCATGTCCCACTGTCCGTCTGTCTGTATGAACACCTAGATCTCAGAGATGGTAAGAGCTAGAGCGACCAAATTTTCAGACTAGATGCGTAATTACTTTTTCGATATCGGGGTTATATTATATAGGTCCCATAGGGGTGTTTTAGAGGACCTCGAAAAAAATCAAAAGTTTTAGATGGATTATTCGTTTGTTTATGGAGATATCATAACCAAATTTTGCACTCGTAAGTTTTTTGGAGTTCCCACAGTAAAAAATTTGGTCAAAACCGGTTGACTATATCATATAACTCCCATAGGAATGATCGGTCAAAAAAACATTTTTGGTTAAAAATTCGTCTGTTTTTTGGTTGTTTATGAAGGTATCGTAACCTAATTTGGCAATCAAATGTCTTTTGGTGTTCTTAAGCAATATACCGGATTTTATTTCAAGCAGTGGTACAGGGTATCCCAAAGTCGTCCGCGACCGACTTTAACGTACGCCATCTTTAAAAACAGGTGTACTCCCCTAGAAAAATAAAATCGATAATTTAATTTAGAAAAAGCAAAACTATTAATAAAAGCGCTTCTACTTACACTTTTTAAAACCGTGTTTTAGCTTACGTTTGCTTCAGTGTAAGGCTAGCAACAAAATGAAGCATACTGATCTGGTGGACCACTCATCTAAAGCAGTGGGGGCTTATGGTTCACACGTACTGTGTTATACACAAAACGCATGTATGTATGCGTGATTTTTGTACTGAAATTCTCTGGCGTTGCCACGCTCTTGCTGCAAAGCAACAAACACGATGTTGCTTGGGGATGACCTCGGCTCTTGCTTAGAGAGCGTGCTTGCTTTTTTACTCTCACAAAACCTCTGTTACCAAAACCTCGTTGAAAAACACTGAGAAAATTTTTAAGTTGTCAACAAATATAGTACGTCCTACAAACTTAAGATTAAGTGCAAAACGGCAATCAATGGATTATTATCCCAATTGGAGGAAGTGTTAGCAATGTAGACAAATGTGCTCCTCCTTCAAGTCTAGCAAGTCTCTTTCGTAAGCAGTAACTGATTTTTTTCATAAAATAAAGCAAACATAGCTTCAGCGCTCCTGTTTTTCCACAAGATTGAAAATGCTAGCCGAGCGCTCCACGAGCTCCTATGCAAAATCTGCTGCACACACTGCTTTTCTCGGAAGCCCAAACCTCTAAAATGCAGGTGAGTTGAAAATCAACAAGCTAGAAATAAATCTTAAATTGTGCTTGATTTTAAGTGCAGATGACCAGTTGTGCCGATGCTTATCATTTGGACTACCACTTATCAGGTATTATGCTCTACGACATACAGACAGCACACAAATTATTCGGTAACTTTGAATTTGCCACTTAGAAGCCCAATAACTTTTGATGTAGACATGATACAACAAAAAATTTTTTAATATTAAAAATATAACATTTTCCTTACATGCTTATACAATAAAAAACCATTAAACTTTAAACAATATGCATAAAAACCTAACAAAACTAAACAATGGGCGATTTTTACACGCATAAATTATTCGGACATTTGTTATAAAATAAGGAATTTTGTTAGAAAAAAATGTTTTTTTCGACTTTGGGCATTCGAGCGATGCCCCATATTTTTCAAAAATCTATTGATCTCCTGGGGGTCAATCTTCTCGAACAGTATAGTAATAGATATTTTTGACGATTCCTTTGGTGTAGGTGCTACCTTTAAATTTTTTCAGTCAAATGTCAAGGGGATGTTAGTCCGGAGACTTGAGTAGAGTTTTCAGTTGCTTGCAATTACATATTAACTATTCCTGAGCGATAATTGCGTCAAATTCGTAAAAAAATCTGCATTTCCAAAGATTTTAACTACTCTAGATCAGCGAAGGAGCTTAATTTAAAACTCCAAAAATATCCATCCTTGTAGTAGCCCAAAATGTGAAGAAGCATTGTAATACAAAATTTTGACTCAAAAAGTACGCCATAGACGTTACAATGCTATGTTTCAAATGCAATATGCAAATTGCAAAACACTAACTTTCAGGCCTGTTCTAGATTTCGACTCGTTTTGAAAAGTCATAACGAGTGCATTCCGACAAATGGTGTTCTAGATTTCGACTGAGTTCGAATCGATTTCGAATCGTTTTCATTTCGAGTGCTATCGATAACCTTTTGTATTGAACAGCTGTGTGATATCGATAAGTTCACATTGTAGAGCTGCCACAAGTTTTCGAACAACTAACTAAATAACTTATTTTTCTTTTGGCCAACATTTTTCTGAGCAAGAAATATTTTTTATTTATGTACAAATTTTGTACAATTTATTTTATATATATATTTTAAGCCATCCATTAATAAAATTATCTTCGAATTAACTTGTGCAACACGACAACACATAACTTTTCGAAGTTCTGTTTTGTCTAAATCCAGAACACCTTACATTCATTCCACTCGTTTTGGTTTTGCATGTACACACAATTTCCATAGACATTTTTTGTAATTAAAATATATTGTGAAAATTAACCTTGTTTCGTTCAATTGAGCACATCTAAATTTTCTTAAAGCATTAAAAAATAATACAAAATGAATTTTAGTGGCATTAATGCGTTTATTTAAGTAAACAAAGCAAAATACTTTTCATTTCGACAGCTGCGAGCCAAACTTTTCAAAACGAGTCGACTCTTGTCGGAATCGAAATCTAGAACACCTTTCATTTCGATTCCGACAGATTTTGTCGGAATCGAAATCTAGAACATGCCTGTTTGGTTTTAATGAAAATCAATGGCTAGAATTCACCAAACAAACAGCAACAAACAACAACAACAAAAATGGCGTACGTTAAAGTCGGGCGCAGACGACTTTGGGATACCCTGTACCACCACATTGCAATTAAGTCCGACATATTGCTTAAGACCTCCAAAAGATATTTTATTCGGCAAATTTGGCTACGATATTTTCATAAACATACAGAAATCAGTCGAATTTTGCACCAAACATTTTTTTTGACCGATCGGTCCTATGGGGACTATATGATATAGTCAACCGATTTTGATAAAATTTAGTACACTGATTGTTGAGGAACGAATGCCGCATTGCGCGCAGTTGGTCGTTGCTGCATATCGATTGCAGCATTCCTCTCATTTTTGTTTGTTTCTTTGCAAGTTTTACTAATCGATAGTTTTAAGAGCAAATGTTATCAACATACTAACCATCACCATTTGTAGCAATAATTAGTGGTATGGTGGTGGTGACCAATGAATGAATATTCGCAGGTAGCGCAGCGGGACCCGTTTATTGCGTTCTAGCTCTACGCGGCTTGGGGGGGTTTTTTGCTACTGCGAATACTCACACTACACGAACTTTTATTATAGAGTCCCTACAGACATTACAGGTCTGAACAATTCAAACGAAATAACCAAACTAGACACAATAACAAGTGTGCACTAAAACCGGACAAATATACTAAAAACAATATGTAGTTCTTCCTTTGAATATCTCTTGGTGAGCCGACTTAGTTGTTAATGTCACCCACGTTCTTTACCCACCCAACCATGGTCCTCGGAAACGATGATATTGAGAACCCCATTTATAAAGGCACTACATTATTATTATTACAGCATCATATCAGAGAGAAAGAAAAATTAAATTAACGAATCATGTCAAATTCAAAAACATTCTGTAATATATTCTACGCCATTGAACACTATCTTTCTTATACAAAAATTTAATTAAATTGTGACAACCTATCCAAACCTAACATTATTGATTGTATATATAGGAGACCTTAAAAAAAATATAAAATACACAAAAGGTACTTAAAAGCTAATAGTTACATAATTATGATTATTATTATCATTATTGTTATTAATTTTTTTTTTGTATGTCCAAAACTGATTGCAAAATAATATTCAAATGATCAAAGATGCAGCGCAAACATTGAGTATCTTTAGCTTATTTAAATTACATGTGTATGGGCTTCTTTCTTTAAACACTTACGATAATGCAAGTCCCACGCCGAAAGATCTTTCGCTGTGTTGCTGCTTAAGAGAAATAAAAATAAAAAAAGATAATATAACTAAACTAAGCTAAAACTTCATTGTTAAGCGCTTTTTAAATTTTCAATATGTTGCTCTTGATTACATACTTGTTAATAGTACATTTCTCTTTGATTTATGGAATATGTTGCATTTGTTAGTTCTTTGTTTTTACAAAAGAACACACAATTTGGTTACGTTACGTTATTACTTATTTTGTTTTTGCTTGCACATTTGTATGTTTATGTTTACTTTGAAACCAAGTTAATCATAGACCTAACGACTTCATATTTCTCAAATTTTAATTTGTAAACATTTTTTTTTTATAACTATTTATATCTCTAGTCTAGAATTTTTACCAAAAAATCATATTTAAACTAATTTTGTAATATTTATGTGCTTGTATATATGTGGTGTATATGTCTCAAAACCTAAAAGCTTAAGCAATTGTTTAAGTTTTAATTAAAAGAAATTATAGCAAAAGCATAAACTCTGCAACAACAAAAAAAAGGGGAGCGCAGCTAGCAATGTATAGTTTTTTAATGTATTTATATAGACGACAGCTGATCTTTAACTCCAGCGACGAACATGGCACAAAGGGGAGGCGACAATCGGAAGTTTGCTGCCACTGCTTAGCCACGCTCTCTTAGCGGGTGCGAAATTTCGAATGCCCTTTCTTTTGATGTACAAAATTTCCTTAAGTGCAGAAAAAAAAACCATTCAAACAAATGTTCCTGTGATTTTTTTACTTTTTATAGGAATTAAGCTTACCCAACACAGACACAGCTCTATAAAATTATTCTTGTCGCAACGCTTTGATAAGGATACCGTTTTTAATCTATGAGAGAGTATCCACTAGCTTGTATGGCCATACAGGTTAAGAGCAGCTAAGATATAAGTATATGCACAACGACGAAATGATGAAAGTGCAATTGTTTAAATTGTCGTAAAGACAAATGCTGATAAAATAAAAAAAACCATTAGGCAACAAGACAAAATTTTTGTTTGTTTAAACGATGTATTAATGCGCTACTCACATTTATAGAAATTTATCTTCAATTTTCCGCCTTTTCAAAGACGCACTAAATCTTATTTATTTTTTAAACAAATGCTTTTGACAAATTTTAAATCAATTTTGTAATTTTCACCACTTCACGTTTTTTTTCTTTTTTTTTAAATAAAACAACCTTTTAGCCGCACTTATAAAAATACTTGAGCAGGCAGAACTTCACTGGCCAACGTAACAAACGGAAATAGCCTAATACACGAGGCTGAGGTTGGATAGGCTTAGATCTCTGCTAGTTGGGTCAATACTTCCGCTCTTTGACATTGACATCAACTTAAGCTGCAGTTCAATTGCAAAACACAGAAAGAAAGCAACCCAAAACATATGTTGATTTAAACTGTAACAAACAGAACTAGCAATAGATGGCGGTAGTAAGTTACGATATTCGATATGCAAGTAACGATAAGTGGATCGTAACTTCGCTATTGTTGAGCTTTTAATTGGGCGAATATTACATAACAGATAATTCTGCCGAACACCTGGAGGAAGATTAGCTGGAATTAGCTTTTTAAGTCCTTGGCATGAAAAGTACCTATCTCACGACCTTGGAGTGTCTCTAAAAGATAAAATGCATTTCCAAGCTTTTTCTTTACTCTACATTTAATAAACTGAGGGCCCAGTTTCTTATTATAATTTTGAGAAAACTGGCTCAACTGAAAGTTTCTCCGAAAAAGTTCCTGACCTTCTCGAAACGTAACGGGCTTTGCGCGTAAGTTATATTGCTTAACATTTCTTTCATACGCTTTCCGACTATTTTCCAAAATATCTTTTCTTGAAATTTCTAACTGGTCTGCTCTGTGTAGCGATATGGGTTCATTCAATAATGACAACTCCTTTAATAATTTATAATCGTCTCCATGGGTCAACATATTAAAACCAAACAATGCTTTATAAGGAGAACATCCGATAGATTGATGCAAGGCCGATCTCAAGGCACAAGAAATATTTGTCAAATATTTATCCCATTCGGATTGATCATGACGAATATACGAACGAATGGCAGCTAATAGAGAACGGTTCACTCTCTCAGAAGCGTTACTCTGAGGAGAATATAAAGCTGTAAACATATGTTTTATACCAAATTTACTCAAAAAGGCTTCAAAATCGTTCGATTTAAACTGTGATCCATTGTCACAAATAATAATCTCTGGGACACCAAAACAGTGGAATATGTGTTTCAATAAAAAGTTTTGAATCTCCACTGATTTAAACTTTTTTAAGGGACACAGCCAATGAAAACGACTAAAATGATCAAGAACTATCAACAATCCTATGTTACCACCTTTACTTCTTGGGTATGGTCCAAGTAGGTCAATGTAGAGCTTCTGAAAAGGTCTAAGTGACTTACTCTGCTCACCCATGGGCGGACGAAGGATCTTGTTTGAAGCTTTGGTTTCCTTACAAGTATCACAATCACGAACATAGTCACGAACTTGTCTTGACAATCCGGGCCAAAATAAAAATCTGCGTAATCTCTCTATCGTTTTCTGCATTCCTCCGTGAGCTGACATAACACTATCATGAGCTTGACTAATTGCGGCGTTCCGTAGCTTGGTAGGAACCCATAATTTCCAACTATTATTTTCAACACTATCATCAGACTGATGCTCTGTACGAATATAGATGAACTTGTCCACGATTTTTAAATCTGGGAACTTATCTTGGTTGGCGACAATTTTTGCTTTAAGGGTAACGTATTCGTCTTCAATAAAAGCACTAGATTCCAAGTCAATCAATGGTTGAGAAAGATCTAGACTAGCAATTTCATTTTCACTTAAACGCGATAAAGCATCTGGTACAACATGATCTTTTCCTTTACGATGCGATATCGTGAACTTATATGCTTGTAATTTAAAAATCCATCTAGCTAATCGACCTGATGCATTCTGTTGCCTCATCAACCAGACTAAACTAGAGTGATCTGTAATCACCTCAAATTCTTGTAATTCCAGGTAACAGCGAAACTTTTCTATTGCTAATAGAACTGCAAGACATTCGCGCTCAGTTACACTGTAATTTCTTTGCGATTTATTTAATTTCTTCGACATGAACGCAATGGGTTTTTCTTCAAACGATTCTGACAGTTGCACTAGCACAGCGCCTATGCCATAGTCGCTTGCGTCACAGTGCAAATAAAATTTCTTTGAAAAATCAGGATTTTCCAATACTGGAGCAGTTGTTAATAGAGATTTTAACTTATCCATTGCCAATTGAGCTTCAGATGACCATTTAAAACATTTTCTTGTAGACAAAACCTCAGTTATGGGAAAAGTTATTTCAGCAAAATCTTTTATAAAACGACGGTACCAACCACAAACACCTAGGAAACCTCGTACTTGTTTCAAATTTCGAGGCGTGGGCCAATTTACAACGCACGAAATTTTAGACGGATCTGTCGAAATCCCTCCACTTCCAATGACGTAACCTAAATAGTTGATTTTCGTTACACAAAACTGACTTTTGCTTATATTTAATGTTAAATTTGCTTTTCTAAACTGTTCTGCTATTCGAACCAAAACTGATAAGTGAGATGAAAAATTTTCTGAAACAATACAAAGATCATCCAAGTATCCAAATACGCAGTGTTTTAAATCTGGTGGAATTATCTCATCCATAAGTCTACTCATCGTCGCAGGTGCATTGCATAAGCCAAACGGCATGACTGTGAATTGATACAGCCCTCGTCCTGGAACGGTAAAAGCTGTTAGCGGCTTTGACTCTGGAGTTAACTCAATTTGCCAAAATGCATCTTTCAAATCTAGTTTTGAGATAATATTAGCCTTTGGTAAGCGAGAAAAAATACCATCTATGTTCTGTAGTGGATACGCATCCTTTTTAGTAGCTTCATTGAGTTTTCTAGCATCCAAACACATTCTAGTCTTGTTAGGCTTTATCACTGGTCGAACTGGCGAACTCCAAGCACTAGATGCAGGCTCAATAACTTCTAACTTAAGCATACGGTCAATTTCGACGTACATTAACTTCTCTACAGCTGGACTCACTGGATAGTTTCTTTGCTTCACTGGTTTCGCATCGCCTATCTCAATATGATGCTTTATTAACGACGTTCGTCCGAGACCTTGCTTCTCAAAATTCGGGAACAAATCCTTAACCATCTCTAGCTGCTTTAATTCCTTTTCCGACAATGGATACATATCTTGTTCTTGTTCTTCCACCATAGACAAAGATCCTATAATATCTGGTGCTAATCCAAATATTTTCCAAAAATTAATTCCTAATATTACTTTATGTGTAATGGATGGAACAATATATAAATCAATTATTTTCTCTAAATCTTTATACTTCATCAAAACTCGCAATTTACCTATAACTTTATGTGGACTACCATCTGCAGTCTTAACATTAGATTTAAACGACTTAAACTGTGGATACGAAGAAAAATCTTTCTGGGCTAACTCTGCTCCAATGCAACTGACATTTGCTCCTGTATCCAATAAACCTAATTCTGAAAAACCTAAAAACGATACTGCTGCATAGCTACGCATATCCAGATTGTTCTGAAAAATCGTAGATACTACTAATTTAATTCGTTTTTTTTTATTTCTAAAATAATTCCGCATTCGAAGCGTACTTCTTTTACTCTTATAGTTTTCTAAACTGAATATCCGATTCCGTATTTGTAAGTATTTTCTTAATTTTTCATGGTATGGCAAAAATTTACATTCTTCTCTAAAAGAATTTACTTTTTTATCTGTGGCTAAACTAGTCTGCAATTCTGACGGTTTTAACGACGCTGTGGATTCGCATTTGATTTGCTCTGGGGCATCCTGATGGCGTTGGATGACCCGTTCTGGCGGTTTTCCGATTCAGTTTGACAATTTGCGCATTGTGGTTTGTACACATTAGGCGCACCACATCCGTAGCAAAAAATACGTCTATCTGCTAAACAATCTATCCACATATGGCCTTGCTCCTCGCAATTCCAGCATGTAAATTTGGAAGATACATTATCTAACGCAGAAATTTCTTCAACGGACCTGTCCGCTTCATCCTCTGAATGCTCTTCAATTGCACTAACACGACCAAAACCAGATCCTCTTAGTTTTCCTTGTGGCACTCGAGAACGACTATCGTCCTTTATAAAGTTTTCACGCTTCTGAACTAAATATCTCAATTTAGCAATAGAATGAATCTCTTCGAACAATAATCTATCTTTTATTTCAGCTAAAAGATTCCCTTGAACTATCTCGACTAATTCATCCTCATCAATTCGAACGGGAAGTCTATCCATCATTCGACAAATAGCTTCATAAAAGTTTTCAAAAGACTCGCCGGGTTTCTGCTTACGAGCACGTATTTGTTCACGCAGTTCATAATTGGACCGACTCTCTTTATATTGAAAACGTATTGCGCAGCAAAATTCTGTCCAACTAAATTTCTCTGTTCTCTTATGGTAGCGCCAATACCAATCTCTGGCTTTACCAATCAACAATAAGTGAATATTTCTTCCTAACGCTTCAAAATCTCCTTGCAAATTTTCTCGAGTTAAAGTTTTCACTCGATATAAAAATTCTTCAACTGGCAAACCATTGGAAGTGCCTTCAAAATAAACACCCCATTTCTGAATAATATCAGAAACTTTACTTGGTCCTAACATGTGACGAACCGGACTATTGCGAACTAATCGCGTCTCTTCATTACGAACAATTGGCTCTCTTTGGCCACTAATATTCATTGACGACAATAATTGTGTCACAGTTTGTTGTATAACTGCTTGTAACTCCGACCTATCAAAATCATTGTAACGGCGACCATTATTCCGTCTAGGAAATCTACCTCGATTACGAACAAACGGCGGATCTCGTGAACGAATTTCAGCACCGATACCATTATTGGTTCTTTCAACAAGTGGATGAGCACTACTCGCACTGGACGATTGCGGCTCAATAATATTGGCAACCGGATCAGCTGGAGCTATATCATCATTCAAATTTCTGGCCACGCTCCTGGTAACTGGGCGATGGCATGCTGCTAGTTGTCTAGGGCTAGGGGAACAATTTCCGATCACGACTTTTAAGTCACGGATACTTATAGCCGTAAAACAAGCAGGACAATCTGCATGAGAACGTAATCTATCCTCAATGCACAATTTATGAAACACATGCTTACAAGGTGTGATCGAGCATGGTTGAGTATCATTCATAACCTGACTACAAACGATACAAACGTCATCCTCATTAGTTCTTGGAGGACTATGATGTAATGGCATTTTCAAATCAAACAAATTTTCTCTCTGATACAACACAAATAAAATAAATAATGTAGTAATATAAGATTTTCCAAAGAAAGAATAGGTATATATAAAGGGCTATTGAATCTAAAGTGGCTTCTGAAACTTGTCAGTTAAATAAAACAGAAAAAACAACTATTTTGCGGACAAAGATACGCCTACGCATATACAACTTTGTATTTCCAGCAAAAAAAATTATCTTCAATGTTCTAAAAAACAAAACAAATTTAACAAAGAAGGCACAGTCATGAATCTGAATTAACTATTCGGATGTGATTTAGTAAAGCAAAGCTTAGCAGTACCTATAACCTTGGTCGATAGTATTCAAATACTCAAACACTCGAATTCCAAAGGTGTGCACCAATAAGATGTTCATCCTGAAAACACAAAACCGAATAATAAACAACAAAATCCAATCGAAAGCAAACGAGCTAGTAAGTGAATCAGTGGAATAGAAAAGCCTTTTATGAAACTTGGCTATAATTCTGCAAGATTAGGTATTTAAAGAAGATCTCGGTCGAAATATCCTTATCTTCAAAAGGTATCGGATCCTGAAAAATCTGACTAAACAACGAAATCTTGACTTCCTTTTTCTATCAATGATACACTATGGTGGGACCATCTCCTAACGAGTTACTTTAAGGTGTAGTATAAAAAAAACAACAATCTCTTTTCAGAAAAGTTATTAATTAGTAATCGGAAGGACAACGCAATATCCAAACTGAAAAAATGGTTGCTTAGACTGCCCCACGTTGGGCGCCAAAAAATTTTATGTAGCAATAATTAGTGGTATGGTGGTGGTGACCAATGAATGAATATTCGCAGGTAGCGCAGCGGGACCCGTTTATTGCGTTCTAGCTCTACGCGGCTTGGGGGGGTTTTTTGCTACTGCGAATACTCACACTACACGAACTTTTATTATAGAGTCCCTACAGACATTACAGGTCTGAACAATTCAAACGAAATAACCAAACTAGACACAATAACAAGTGTGCACTAAAACCGGACAAATATACTAAAAACAATATGTAGTTCTTCCTTTGAATATCTCTTGGTGAGCCGACTTAGTTGTTAATGTCACCCACGTTCTTTACCCACCCAACCATGGTCCTCGGAAACGATGATATTGAGAACCCCATTTATAAAGGCACTACATTATTATTATTACAGCATCATATCAGAGAGAAAGAAAAATTAAATTAACGAATCATGTCAAATTCAAAAACATTCTGTAATATATATTCTACGCAATATTGAAAATATCTTTCTAATAAGTTCTTAAAAAAAAATTTAATTAAATTGTAACAACCTATCCAAACCTAACATTATTGATGGTATATATAGGAGACCTTAAAAAAAATATAAAATACACAAAAGGTACTTAAAAGCTAATATATACATAATTATGATTATTATTATCATTATTATTATTAATTTTTTTTTTTTTTTGTATGTCCAAAACTGATGGCAAAAATAATATTCAAATGATCAAAGATGCAGCGCAAACATTGAGTATCTTTAGCTTAATTAAATTACATGTGTATGGGTTTCTTTCTTTTTTTTCAAACACTTACGATAATGCAAGTCCCACGCCGAAAGATCTTTCGCTGTGTTGCTGCTTAAGGGAAAAAAAAAGATAATATAACTAAACTAAGCTAAAACTTCATTGCTAAGCGCTTTTTTTTTACAACTTGAATATGTTGCTCTTGATTACATACTTGTTAATAGTACATTTCTCTTTGATTTATGGAATATGTTGCATTTGTTTGTTCTTTGTTATTACAAAAGAACACACAATTTGGTTACGTTACGTTATTACTTATTTTGTTTTTGCTTGCACATTTGTATGTTTATCTTTACTTTGAAACCAAGTTAATCATAGACCTAACGACTTCATATTTTTCAAATTTTAATTTGTAAACATTTTTTTTTTTATAACTATTTATATCTCTAGTCTAGAATTTTTACCAAAAAATCATATTTAAACTAATTTTTTAATATTTATGTGCTTGTATATATGTGGTGTATATGTCTCAAAACCTAAAAGCTTAAGCAATTGTTTAAGTTTTAATTAAAAGAAATTATAGCAAAAGCATAAACTCTGCAACAACAAAAAAAAGGGGAGCGCAGCTAACAATGTATTGTTTTTTAATGTATTTATATAGACGACAGCTGATCTTTAACTCCAGCGACGAACATGGCACAAAGGGGAGGCGACAATCGGAAGTTTGCTGCCACTGCTTAGCCACGCTCTCTTAGCGGGTGCGAAATTTCGAATGCCCTTTCTTTTGATGTACAAAATTTCCTTAAGTGCAGAAAAAAAACCATTCAAACAAATGTTCCTGTGATTTTTTTACTTTTTATAGGAATTAAGCTTACCCAACACAGACACAGCTCTATAAAATTATTCTTGTCGCAACGCTTTGATAAGGATACCGTTTTTAATCTATGAGAGAGTATCCACTAGCTTGTATGGCCATACAGGTTAAGAGCAGCTAAGATATAAGTATATGCACAACGACGAAATGATGAAAGTGCAATTGTTTAAATTGTCGTAAAGACAAATGCTGATAAAATAAAAAAAACCATTAGGCAACAAGACAAAATTTTTGTTTGTTTAAACGATGTATTAATGCGCTACTCACATTTATAGAAATTTATCTTCAATTTTCCGCCTTTTCAAAGACGCACTAAATCTTATTTATTTTTTAAACAAATGCTTTTGACAAATTTTAAATCAATTTTGTAATTTTCACCACTTCACGTTTTTTTTCTTTTTTTTTAAATAAAACAACCTTTTAGCCGCACTTATAAAAATACTTGAGCAGGCAGAACTTCACTGGCCAACGTAACAAACGGAAATAGCCTAATACACGAGGCTGAGGTTGGATAGGCTTAGATCTCTGCTAGTTGGGTCAATACTTCCGCTCTTTGACATTGACATCAACTTAAGCTGCAGTTCAATTGCAAAACACAGAAAGAAAGCAACCCAAAACATATGTTGATTTAAACTGTAACAAACAGAACTAGCAATAGATGGCGGTAGTAAGTTACGATATTCGATATGCAAGTAACGATAAGTGGATCGTAACTTCGCTATTGTTGAGCTTTTAATTGGGCGAATATTACACATTCTTGTACAACGCAATTGATATTAAAGTGACATTGGTTCGAGCAACACACAATTTTTAATACAGTCCACTGCACGGCTCCGGCTTATTTCTAATCACTGATTGAGAACTATAAAAAACTTCCGACTGCCAAATTTGGTTCCGATATCTTCAAAAACCAAACGAAACACAACGAATTTTGTAAAAAAAGCGTTTTTTTGACCGATTGGTCCTATGGGAGCTATATGATATAGTCATCCGATTTTGATCAAACTTGGTGCAGTGCTTGGGTACTCTAAAAAACTTCTTAATGCCAAATTTGGTTACGGTATCTTCACAAACAAACGAAACACAACGAATTTTGTAAAAAAAAAAGTTTTTTTGACCGATCGTTCCTATGGGAGCTATATGATATAGTCAACCGATTTTGATAAAATTTGACACAGTGCTTGGGAACTCTAAAAAACTTCCGAGTGCCAAATTTGGTTACAATATCTTCATAAACAAACGAAATATCCATCTAAAACTTTTGGTTTTTTTCGAGGTCCTCTGAAACACCCCTATGGGAGCTATATAATGTAATCCCGATATCAAAAAAATAAAATAAACTTGTCTCCTATGGATTAATAAGGGATCTAATCTGAAAGTTTGGTTGCTCTAGCTCTTACCATCTCTGAGATCTAGGCATTCATACGGACAGACGGACAGACGGATAGACGGTCATGGGTATATCGACTTCTCTAGTCACTCTGATCATACTTTAGGTAACTTTGGGGGGTCTCCGACGTCTCCTTCTGTACGTTACATATATTTTCGGCTTGCACAAACACAATATACCCTTTGTACCATACGGTACAGGGTATAAAAATACCCAGAGTAGATTGACTGATTTTTCGATGAAAGTTATAGTCTACCATATCAAACCCGGTAATTTTCCTTAAAAAAGTAGACAACAGTCTTTTATCTAAATAAACAATAATGGGCCTTATCAAATAAAGTTTTTCCCGGGTATTCCACGATACCACTTTTTGATAAAAAGATTGACTTTTTATTTTTGACCTGAGTCTCCATGCCAAAAAAAGTGTATTTAGCTCGAATTTCAACTACCAAATAATTTGTCATTTTGTTGCAGTTCATAGGAGAATGGGGTAATGGCTTTTAATTCCGTGTAAGAAATGGTGCACGTTAAAGTCGGGCGCGACCTTGAGATACTCTACACCATTACAATAAACAAATAAATAAATGAACCGATTTCGACTCTATAAGGAATAGTGCTTAGAAACTCCGAAAACTATTTCGTGATAAGTTTTTTCGACCGATCGGTTCTATGGGGCCTAAAAGGTACATTTAGTAAACCGGTATACTACATTTTTTTCAGTAAACCCCATATAGGAGCTGTAAAATATAAAGACACTTTTTTCCCGTGAAATAATAAGTTAGGTTGCTTTTAGTTGCTTTAACATTTCTGAGAGCTAGTTCATATCGACTTCTTAAGAAACCCTGATCACAGTTTAGATAACTTCTCTATGCTACAAATATTTTCGGCTTTCAACAACTACAGGGTATAAACACTTGCTTGTTATCTGTAAAATTAATTTTCTAGCCTAAAGACTACGTAGAGAAGAATGAAATGGAATGAAATAGAGATGCTGGTTAACAAACGGATCAGATGGAAATGCTTTATTGAGGCCCTATGCTCCAGTGGGAGGTAAAGCAAATGATGATGATGATGAAAGGACAAACTGATCTAAGATTTCCATGCAATATGTGTGTTTACGAGGGTCAATATTTATATTAGGCGTATTAGCAATACTAATGCAGCCAAATGCTTCTCATAACGACAGTTCAACTGAAACAAGAGAGTTTTTGTGCGCTGAGACATCGCATTGATGGTCAATTTTCCGTACAGTCTTGACTTAGCGTCCAGTGATTTTTTTAATTCCCGCACATCAAAAATTAACAGCGGGTCAGAATTTTTATGTCCATGAAGAAGCAGTCGATGCTTTCAAAATGCATGTTTTGGAGCTATCTGAATAAGCGCTTTAGAAACACTATTGGGGCAGCTATGTATGTGAATCCAATAGGTTATAATATCAACATTAGTGCTAGCCTCATTTCATGTGCTTTTCCCTAGTTTTCTTGGTATGGTTTTTCTTGCCTTGTCAGCTGACACAAGATCAGAAAGCTATAAAAATTAGTATTTGAGCGGTACTAGGTACTAGAAAAAGAACAAGTAGAAATCATTATATGTGAGTAACACAAAGTTTATTATGGTGTATTAACTTATAAGAACACAAATTGGTATTAGGCTATAATTATTAGAATAAGTATGCAACACACAAATGAGTTCTGATTACTTCAATCAATGTCATCCACCAACTTACACATTATGAGATCGCGCTCATAGCCATCATAAGTCGAAGCTGCTGGCTCTTCCACTGGAATTACAATATTTTGAGCATATTTGGCATGTTCTTGCTCATCCTCATCTTGCTCAGTGGGCAACAAAGCACAGGCTGAGTTAACAATGTCACGAACGTGGGTAATATTTTTTTCAAATCTTAATACCGCTTCCACACGTTGTCGTTTTTGCAATTCCATCTTTACGCGCAATGTTTCACGTGCTTGATGTGGTCTGGCTTCATTTAACAATTGATGCATGTTGACAAACAAAAGGGTTATATCATCGATCTATTTGTATAACAAACGTTAAATGTTAACATTTTTATGTTTAGCACCTTACTTATGTTTTTTTTTACCTTTTCGCTGCGTTCAGGACAATCGGGATTTTTTATAAGAAAGTCAAGCAGTTCTAAAAAGTTTACAAGCAGCGAATGATTCAGCTTTTTTAGCTCCTCGCGACGATCAAAGTGTGTGGGAAAAAGCCGTTTCGTCAAATCCAGTGGTTCCAATGAGAGATTCATATCATCATTCTTGTATTTTATACCAAACATGGTATAATTTTCGTCTTTAGCTGGAGGCGGCGGTGGGCATGGTACGCCATTGTTTCTTATATTTTCCTCCGTAAAGTTGGCAATGTAGCACTCCGGCGGCAACGGCATGCTGGATACTTGGGTTTCTTTTAAAGACATGTTGTTTGTGTATGTCTTTCCTATTAAAAAGGTGGTTTTAATACATTTTAATTGTTCGATACACAAAGATTCCTATTACCTATTCAATTATAATTTGTAAAACAAATTCAAGCAAATCAGTTTGAGGTTTTTATTTTTTGTGCTTTGCACGGTTGCCAATTTCAACGCAAAGAACGATTTCATTATCGATATGAATGTTATCAAGCTTGGTTGCCCGTTTCGATGTTTTAAACCTATCGATAGTATTTCATACCAAAAATTTACAAAAATTTTCTATTTAGTTAATCTAACTATTTTGCTGTATTTTATAGTATATGTTCAACGAAAAGTTACCAGTTTATGTTTCATTTGCATCCGTGCAATCTATTTGAGTAGTGTTGCAGGTTCAACAGATGCTCCTTGTAATAGCCTGTTCACACTGAGCACATCTTAGCGGAACGCGTGGGATTTTTTGAAGATGTGAAATCGCGATACACACTGACAACATCTAACATCTTGCTGCCATATTGACAGGCTGTTGAAATAAACACATTATGGAAATTTATTACAAATGCTTTTAAATATTAAAATATCAATATTTTTATGAGTTGATTTGCAACATTAACTCTTAATTAATTCTAAGTTACAATATTAAATAAATAAAAATATAAATAAAAGTTAGATTAACTAAATAGAAAATTTTTGTAAATTTTTGGTATGAAATACTATCGATAGGTTTAAAACATAGAAACTGGCAACCAAGCTTGATAACATTCATATCGATAATGAAATCGTTCTTTGCGTTGAAATTGGCAACCGTGCAAAGCACAAAAAATAAAAACCTCAAACTGATTTGCTTGAATTTGTTTTACAAATTATAATTGAATAGGTAATAGGAATCTTTGTGTATCGAACAATTAAAATGTATTAAAACCACCTTTTTAATAGGAAAGTCATACACAAACAACATGTCTTTAAAAGAAACCCAAGTATCCAGCATGCCGTTGCCGCCGGAGTGCTACATTGCCAACTTTACGGAGGAAAATATAAGAAACAATGGCGTACCATGCCCACCGCCGCCTCCAGCTAAAGACGAAACTTATACCATGTTTGGTATAAAATACAAGAATGATGATATGAATCTCTCATTGGAACCACTGGATTTGACGAAACGGCTTTTTCCCACACACTTTGATCGTCGTGAGGAGCTAAAAAAGCTGAATCATTCGCTGCTTGTAAACTTTTTAGAACTGCTTGACTTTCTTATAAAAAATCCCGATTGTCCTGAACGCAGCGAAAAGGTAAAAAAAAACATAAGTAAGGTGCTAAACATAAAAATGTTAACATTTAACGTTTGTTATACAAATAGATCGATGATATAACCCTTTTGTTTGTCAACATGCATCAATTGTTAAATGAAGCCAGACCACATCAAGCACGTGAAACATTGCGCGTAAAGATGGAATTGCAAAAACGACAACGTGTGGAAGCGGTACTAAGATTTGAAAAAAATATTACCCACGTTCGTGACATTGTTAACTCAGCCTGTGCTTTGTTGCCCACTGAGCAAGATGAGGATGAGCAAGAACATGCCAAATATGCTCAAAATATTGTTATTCCAGTGGAAGAGTCAGCAGCTTCGACTTATGATGGCTATGAGCGCGATCTCATAATGTGTAAGTTGGTGGATGACATTGATTGAAGTAATCAGAACTCATTTGTGTGTTGCATATTTATTCTAATAATTATAGCCTAATACCAATTTGTGTTCTTATAAATAAAATATTCAGATAGCTCCAAAACATGCATTTTGAAAGCATCGACTGCTTCTTCATGGATTTAAAAATTCTGACCCGCTGTTAATTATTGATGTGCGGGAATTGAAAAAATCACTGGACGCTAAATCAAGACTGTACGGAAAATTGACCATCAATGCGATGTTTCAGCGCACAAAAACTCTCTTGTTTCAGTTGAACTGTCGTTATGAGAAGCATTTGGCTGCATTAGTATTGCCAATACGCCTTATATAAATATTGACCCTAGTAAACTCACATATTGCATGGAAATCTTAGATCAGTTTGTCCTTTCATCATCATCATCATTTGCTTTACCTCCCAATGGAGCATAGGGCCTCAATAAAGCATTTCCATCTAATCCGGTTATTAACCAGCATCTTTATTTCATTCTACAATTTACCACATTCGTCGATTTCTTTTTGTGGACCACGTGAAAGCCGAAAATATATGTAGCATAGAGAAGTTACCTAAAGTATGATCAGGGTTTCTTAAGAAGTCGATATGAACTAGCTCTCAGAAATGTTAAAGCAACTAAAAGCAACCTAACTTATTATTTCACCGGAAAAAAGTTTCTTTATATTTTACAGCTCCTATAGGGGGTTTACTGAAAAAAAATTAGCATTCCGGTCCGATCTTTTAGCTCCCATAGGACTAATCGGTCGAAAAAACGTATCACTAATTAGTTTTCGGAGCACTATTCCTTATAGGGTCAAAATCGGTTCATTTATTTATTTGTTTATTGTGATGGTGTAGAGTATCTCAAAGTCGTCTGCACCCGACTTTAACGTGCAGCATTTTTTTACACAGAATTAAAAACCATTACCCCTTTCTCCTATGAACTGCAAAAAAATAATTTGGTAGCTGAAATTTCAGCTAAAGACACTTTTTTTGGCATGGAGACTCAGGTCAGACATAAAAAGTCAATATTTTTATCAAAAAGTGGTATCGTGGTAGCCCCGCAATTAATTTGATTTAATAAGGTCCGTTAATGATTATTTAGATAAAAGACTGTTGTCCACTTTTTTAAGAAAAATGAGTGCATCCTATTCTTCTCTGGTCATCGAACCCATCAGAAAAAATCTTCTATTAATTGTTTCGATGAATACCATCTCCTCGTTTAACATTTATTTAAAGTTCTAAGCTGACACAAAGATTTGTATTTGTTGACAATTTTTTATCGAAAATTTCTACTCTAGCTACTTTTTGTTAACTTTTCGCTAACCAATATTTGTCAAAGTTTAAATCCCATCATTAGTTAAGCGAAATACTGACCTGACCGCCCAGTGGGTAGGCGTAATAAAATAAAAGGCTAAAACCCAATGAGAAAACAGAAGCATCACGCATAAGTTTCATTTTATTTTGATTTTTATTACCGGCCAACAGAGCAACAGTGTCCCAGGCATGTCCCACCTGGATCACTTGCTAAATAACCAAAAGTAACAAAAAGGAAGCATAAAAAGTAGGAAAGGGGGAGGGAAATACGAAATGGTGGTCAAGAAGAGCTGGATGTGCAATTGTGGGAGAAACTATTGGGTCTGGCACATGGATGGCATCGGCCATGAGAACTAAAGCACAGTAAATGCCTATTTACGAGCTCAAATGTTGGTGGACACATGGTAATCATATATTTTGGTCATATCTGTGGGCCATAAAACCAGTGTCCTTATGTGCCTGTCAATGAGTTGTTTCATGACATTTATTTCGCTTGTTTTTCCAGCTTGCCACTGGCCAAAAGGGGGTTCCTGGGCACGTTGCTATTGCTGACAGGGGTTGCGTGCAGATGGAAAATATTTTAGTGTCCATTTAATGTCCAATCTAAGATGAGCTCGTAACTTTTGATCGAATAAACGAGCGCATAACATTTACACACACACATACTCACACTGACCGAAGGTAAAGGTAAGGAAAGGAATTGGTTAGGAAGGGTTTGTCAGAGCTGAGCACGCAACATGACCGCTTCACATATTCTCCAGGGATAATTCTCTAATTTTCTCACTGATACACTGTGAGTGATAAGAAGTTATATACCAGCTATTTGGATATTTTATTTGTGGGTGTTTGCCTTGCCTAATGGACAGCTCTACTCTAGATTAGTTTGCGTCTTGATGCTCCAGCTCCCCCAGACACATAAGTCATAAATATTTAATTAAAATCAAAATTAGTTTAAGACAAACATCCGCTGCGTGTAAAAAAAAAAGAAAATTATGAAAAGCGCTCAAGTTTTGACCCCAGCTGACGGCCCATGAATAGGGCAAGTCAAACAAAGTCAAAGTTTGCTTACTCCTGCTCCAGGCACTGCCCCTAGAGTTGCACCTTTCTTTGTTAATCCAAAGCGTGTTGTGTTCAACGCGGAATCCTGCTCGTGTTTCCATCAAGTTGGGGCCAAAATGTCATTGCGTGTTAGCGGAAATGTAAAGCAGGTCCAAAGGTAGCCGCCACTTGGCTCGTTAAAAATTAAAATCGCACGCGTTTTCATATCGCTGCCTTACAGCTTCTTCTTTGCCAGTGTTCACATGTAGCTACATTTCTCCACCCAACTAAAATGCTAAACGTTTTCGGTTTTCGCCGAAAATTTAAGGACTCGGCACACGCAACAAGCAAACTTCGCATAACTTTTGACTTTGTCTAACCATAAAGTAGATTTGCATGTGACGCCCCAGAGACCTAAAGTGAGCGAGCAACCTGGCGGGTTACCTCGGCCTCTTAAATTGCCAAGTGCATGGATGAGCTTAATGGAACACAGCTTACCAACATCAAATCTATTGATGCGATGACAACATGCTACTTTTTGTGTATCTTTAGGATTGGTTACATCTCCTAGCAGGTGTAGTCCGGGCTTCACTAGACAATTTTAATTTTCGGTTCTACTAACATTGGCAATGGTAGTCAGCAGTGCAGTGTGAGATTCTTAACTCGCAGCTAACATAAAAAATTTTAAGAAAGAGCTTTCTTCAGCTCTCTAGTGTTACCCGCCCAGTAATTAGAAGTCATTGAAAAGCAAGAACCCGTTAAAACTTACCTGGAGTCGCTTTAGATGATGATTTGTACGATTAATTCTCATATGAAGAAATGCGAAATTGGCTTTATTCATGGATACCATTAAAAGGTTAACACTTGTACTGTAACGTTATTCAAGCTCTGCCAGAAGGATGGGAAAAGTTGTAGCTAGCGATGGGCAATAGTTCATTTTTTCACAATAAATAATTTTCATAAAAAAGCTTAATACAATAATTTATATTTATATATTTATTTATATTATATATATATTTATAATTCTGCAATCAGTAAAATAAAAATAGCCAATTTCTTTAAAAAAGAGCCAAAATATTTTTCTTCAGTAATACGTTCACATATCACAAAATCGCATTTCATGACTTCAAATTATGATCCCAAACTACATTTCTAAAGTAACAAAATACCTTTCAAATATTTATTTCAACATAAAAACAATCCATTTTGTTTTCAATATTTTGATACATTTTGAGATCAATAGATTCGCAGATTTTGGCATACCACACATAATTTGGTTTTCTACTATTAGAAACTGCATTAAATTCAAGTTTATTTCTTTCTTTCTAAAAATTTTGTCAACAGGTAATAAATATGGTTCTATCTTCGAATTTTTAAGTCTCTAAATTTGACATTTTTAACGTAAAAATTCTTAAAATATTTGTGTGATACAATAATAACACTATTTATTGACTAGTCACTCGGTCATATGTATGTATCTTATTATTACTTAAAATTAGAGCAGATTACCTACCCAAAATGCCCCTAAGCCCTAAGCACAAAAATTGGTGATTTTAAGAAAAGACTACAATTGAAAATTTGTGCCCAAAAACTTGAAAATCACAAAATATTTGCGATTTTCAATACAAATTCTTGAAATATTTCAGCAAAAGTCTTAAACACTGCAAAAGTTAGCTATGGCATGTTATACAGCATGGTATGTTGATGCAGATTTCTGTATAGTGTCGTCTTTTTATGATACAAAATGACTATAAAAATATAAAATTTTTTTCGAATGTTTTTTTTTTGGTCTCTTTAAGTTGCGTTTAAGCTGTGAAAAATGATCCAATCTTTAGTATTTTTGACTGTTATGTAATGTAGTAGTCATTACTACTGTGACCAAAAAAAATAAGGTAACATTGCATTTATTTTGTAAAATCTTTATTTATTCGTCCAATTTCCAATATTCGAAGCAGTTGTTTAAATCGATTTCCGGGATGGCCTTCAGATCTCTCTTCGACGCGGCTTAAATCTCCTCTATCGACTCAAAGCGCTGTCCCAGAGCGGTCTTTTGAGTTTGTTGAATAGCCAGAAGTCGCACGGTGCCATATCAGGTCAATACGGTGGTTGTGGAGAGATATGGGTTGAGTTTCTGGAGAAATGGTAACCAAGAATCAATGCAGTGTGAGGCGTTGCATTGTCATGGTGCAAAAACCATGAGTTGTCTCGCCACAATTCTGGCCTCTTTTGGCTAATAGCGTCACGCAAACGACACATAACGCTCAAACAATATTCCTTGTTGACTGTTTGACCCGGCGGAAGGAACTCATAATGCACAATATTACGATAATCGAAGAAAACAGTCAACATTGCCTTGATTTTTAAGCGACTTTGTCGGAGTTTTTTTGGTCTTGCCTCACCTGTGGCACGATATTCGCTCGATTAATCGGTTGTTTCGGGGTGGTAAGCATATCTTCAAGTCTCATCTCCAGTTATTATGCATTTCGTCTTGTCAACGTAATCAGAAAGCAAAAAACGGCACCATTTTTGGCGCCAAAACGCCAATTGTGGCAACGTGGTTTTATGGCAAATTCAGGCAATTCGCCCTCTGGCGTCTAACATATTACTATATGTATATTATTGGGTTATGAAGTATAAAATGAATAGACTGTGAACTTAAATTCAATGTGACATAACTTCGCTGGTACGCAACATTTTTACGCCATTTTTTTTTTTTTTGTTTGGAATGTACAGTTATGCTCTTTATTAAGTGGTTTTTATTGTGTTAAAAATATTTTATATTTTTCATTTTATTTCCATTTGAGAGCAACCATGTAAAATTCTGAAATTCGCGCGTTAATGAAATACGAGTTCCTCCGAGGAACTAAAGCGACAGAAACAGCTCGCAATATTCACTTCACAGCCGACTGTATCCCGTTGGTTTGCAAAGTTCCGTTCTGGTGAATCGAACTGACCAATGAGCCACGTGGACGACCAGAGACGAAACTGGATAAGGACGTGCTGCAAGCCACAGTTGAATGGATAGACAAAAGTATAAACATGTCTGTATCCCTCGCTTTTGACCTCCTGACCATAACAGTCACCTCCTTTTCTACGTTACAATGTTTGCACAAACTAACTGTACCCCTTACCTTAAGGAACAGGTTATAAAAAGCGAAAGCGAAGAGCTTGGCGGTTTTCAACGATGGTATCGGTATTATTAAAAAAAAGTATGCAATGCATTATTTCTAAATATATATTTCAGCGTATCTTCGTTTCGAAAATTTCCTTTCCGGCTTAGCTGTTTCTCTTTAAGAATACCACCCCCCGTCACCCGCCACCGTTTTTTTTTTTGTTTAAGGCGTATCCCAAATGGGATATTTTTATATAATTTTGTCATTCCGTGCGAATTTTTTTTGCATTCTGCGTACAGGCCTTTACTCGCAAACTTATTCATTCCGAACATTAAATCTTTGAAAAAACAATTTGAAAAGCTTTACAACATAATTTTAAATATGGTGTCGAAATTTCTTTACAACTCAATTTAAAAATTCAAAATATTTATTATTATAAGATACCAAAAATTGAGCTTATCTTAAAATTTTGACAACTAAATTTATAGTTTCGGGATCAGTCATTTAAGAGGTTTTGATTACAAATTGATATATTTTTTTTTGTTCAATTTTTGTAGTAGCTGTCAATGTTATGAATTTTCTTTCAAATCGATTTGTAATTAAACTAACATTTATTTCAACTAACATACTTACGTTACATGAATAAATCCGAACCAAGCTTCCACATATACAGACTGATTCCAAATTTCTAGTCTAATTTATTTATCTTTGATTTGCTGTAACTAAATGTGTAGGTAGCAGATGCTGGCGCTTAAACGCTGGACGAGCTGGACCAAGGGGATTTACCCTTGGTCACAGTTTTTTTATTGCACAAAGAAACCGAAAACGGACTTGAAAGACGAGAAGGCAAGCCTGGATAAACAAAGCAACAAAACTACTGAAGCCACAAATTCAGACAAAGTTACATCGCCATTTGAAGACGGAAAGACAACATGCACTCCTGGGCCTCCGCTAAATGGAAAAGATAAAGGCCGTCCTTGGGGCTTTTGTATTTGCTTCGCCAGCCTTGTTAGCTCAATTATTTGGGCTGTTTATGTGCTCGGCAAGCCGGAGCTGGATCGTCACGGTGCACCAATTGAAGATGATTTAATTGAACTGACGCTGCCCGAACAATATATACGTCGCGTATGGAACTCCTTGGCCTATTACAAAAAGATGCTGCCCGAGCCGCAGAACCACAAGCTACTACCCAATCCCGCACAGCCACCTTATATACAACCTCGCTACTCTCTAGTTCTTGAACTAAAAGATGTACTTGTACATCCAGACTGGACCTACCAGACAGGCTGGCGATTTAAAAAACGTCCTGGTGTTGGCTACTTTTTGCAGCAGTGCTCCAAGCATTTTGAAATAATTGTGTACACTGCGGAAGAAGGTACGACCGTCTTTCCTATCTTGGATGCACTCGATCCAAACGGTTACATACGCTACAGGCTGGTCCGTGGCTCTACTCAGCTTGTTGAGGGGCACCACGTTAAAAATTTAAGTTGGTTGAATCGGAATCTTAAGCGCGTTATACTGGTGGACTGGGATCGCAATGCATTGTGCCTGCATCCGGACAACAAATTCGCATTGGCCCGCTGGTTAGGCAACGATGATGATGTGCAACTATTTGATCTAGTGGCTTTTCTGAATCTCATCGCCGAGAACGAGGTAGACGATGTGCGCGAAGTTTTGCACTACTATCGCCAATTTGAAGATCCCATTCAACAGTTTAAGGAAAACCAACAAAAGCTAACCGAACAGAAGCGGGAAAAGTTCGAGCTGCAGTCAACGGCTGAGCAATCTACATTCAAGGACAGAACTTACAACTTTATGGGCAGTTTGGTACGCTGACAATCAACTGGCAGCTATTATGTAAATTGCACTTGGGCTTAAATTCACAAATTGCAGTCCAATCCCATATGACGAAGATGACCACTAGAGCACCGGCATGGACATGGCCATGAACAGGGCTTTGCTGTTATTATTTAAATGCCGAATTATTATCAGTGCTTGGCGTTTGGCACGCCTTCTTATACATATGTACATAAGTTCATATATATGTATGTATATGCTACATAAGCGCAATGACCAGTCAGCTCGTCGAATCGTCATAAACAATCAAAATCCATTTAAAATTGTACATGCAATTTGGAACGGCCCTTGCCTAGTCCAACCCCACAGTGCCTTCCACACCTGACACATCCTGACGACGATACAGGACAGGACGCAGCAGTGGTTGCCATCTGCCGTTGAAAATCAACTCCTCGTCAAGTGCGTCCAGCCTGGTAGAAGGGAGACTAGCGACAATTGCATACTCGTGCGCGTTCATTCACGCCACTTGTCAGCCTACAACACACACAAATTCATATACGGACTCGCACATACAGTGAATCCAAAAAGTTTTCGCACAGCACCATTTATCTGTAAATAACTTTATCCAGTTTTAAGAAATCAAACATTTTATTACATATTTGTGATTTATTTTTGTTTAAATTTAATTTTGCGATTTGTTGGTCCGCTATAGGCCATTGCAAGAGTACCTTAGCGTCTACGTTTTACCTTGTCATGCCTAGTGCTGATAGAGGTGACTTTAATTGTTGGCACTGGTATACAATCCCGTACTAATCACAATATGTTGCATAATTCAGTTCGTGGTCTTGTTAAAACAAAAATTGTTTCCTTAAAAAAGGCCAATTGTATAACACTGTGAATCCAAAACGTTTTTCTCGATATGTTCAGAATTGTAACTCTTCTTTAAATATGTGGAACTTTGAGGAACCGGGGAACTCTTCACAACGCTATATGTAGTGTATTGCGAACTATTTATGCACAAACTTTCAAAAATGGCATCCAAATTGTGATTACCAAATATTAAGCTACACTTTTTCTCAGAAAAATTGCTTGTGTCAACACTGTTTTGATGCACTGTTTGAGCATTTTCCGTCCTGGCATTCGTCTGCACGTTATGTGTGAGCGCCATTTGCCGTGCATGTCCTTGCCGCCTGTGTATCGTTGATATGATAATTGGCATGAGGTAATAATCCACTTGGATACGTTGACAATCGTTTATATCGCAATCAGTGTCATGCCGACTGGTTACTGGTTACTGCTTGCTCTTGTTAAATTGTCCAACGCCAGCGCCGTCGATTGTCCTATATGGTTTTGTGCTGAAGCTGCATAAAGTATAATTTCCAGTTGGTAGTCGGTCTACTCCATGCAAGAGGACATATTAAATAACAATGAACTGCAATTGCCCAACGAGTCTCGTAATTCGTTTGTAATGCGTGCGGACGCACAGATTTGAGGCGCTTGTCGCAGGACGAAGCTCATCCTTTCACCCTTTGTCCTCTCCTTTGTTTGAGCAAAGTCCCAGACAGTGTATGTCATATGTTTCTTAATAGTTGTTTTGTTTTAATTTACGAAATGGCAAGTGTCCTTTGTATTGCAGATAATTTCTGATTTCAAAGTTAAACTCGTTGAATGTTAAATTTAATCACAAGACAATATTTAGTGGCAATAGCTGGCAGTTGGTTTCAAATTTAAGTCTCACAAGAACATTAAAGAACGATTTTGGATCGATCAATTTTACTTATAGAACTTTAAGGATTATGTAGCAATAAAAAAGCTTAAAACGTTTTCATTTTCAAAAAGCTTCCGTGAGTCAGCATACCTACCCTACATCATTTTGTCGTGCATAAATGCACACGTCCACCCGAGGAGGACAGTTTCAGTTATAACTACCGAAGTTTACAACCCTGCGTCTCTGTGTCGACTTTTAGGGAAATAGTGCAAAACAGTGACGCGGACTGCGGGGCAGAAGCCTCTTAAATTAAAAAGATTTTATATATTATAGTCCACATTAATCTTCGTACCAATTTTGGTGACTGAAACTTCTTAACATATTTACCTATAGCAAGTTTTAAGCGGTGCTTCTTTATTTCGAACTTCCCAAACGATTTCAATAAAAAATTTTCCAAAAAGGAATGGCTGTGACTATTTCAAAATTATTGTTTAAAAAATGTAAGACAGTAGAAGCGGTGCCCGACAGTG
Organism: Chymomyza costata; assembly: GCA_018150985.1. Lineage (NCBI taxonomy): Eukaryota > Metazoa > Arthropoda > Insecta > Diptera > Drosophilidae > Chymomyza > Chymomyza costata. The sequence goes on along the minus strand of JAECWU010000003.1, from coordinate 1,155,223 downwards.
TAATACCCTGTACCTTTTTTCTCGAAAAAAGCTTTATTCCTGCATATTCCTTCTATGAACTTTCCAATTTGAATATTTTATTTGCTGGTGCAAAACGATATTTATACCTATAAGTTCCGCAAATTTAAACCGATTTTGATGAAAATCGAAATTTACGTCAAAGGAGTTATGTTATTTAAAGTATATGCGTTAAGTTTCAAGGGAATATTTTGGAGAAAACACGCTAAATCGATTGCGGGGGGTGGGGGGCCGCATTGATCAAATTTGGTTGTGGATTTGTTTATTATAGAGGCACATGAATCAGCTTACCAAAATTGGTGAGTCTAGGTCATTTGTTACTATAATTACGTAGAGTCAAATATTAACGCAGTTTATTGGCAAGGGGAGGTGAAATTTGTACATTTTGGACTATAACTTTTGTTGTGTTTGTCCGATTTTGATTATTTTTGACACACAGATGCATGTAACTACAACGCATTGCTCTGTTAAGTTTCAGATTAAAATATTAAACGGTGTAGCTTAAAACCGCGAAACTCTGCTACGGGAGAACGGGGAAAGATATTCTCAGCTGGTAAAGTTTCGTATCTCTAGCTCTTATAGTCTCCGAGATCTAGGTGTGGCATGGCTCAATCGCCACCCGAGGTTATGATAAGTATTTTGGTATAAAGGACTTATGGTCTGCCACGCCTCCTTCTATCCGTTACATACATTGCACAAATCTAGTATACCCTTTGTACCTATAGGTACAGGGTATAAAAATATCATGTACCTTGACATTTTTGTCTTCGAGAAACCGGCAGAAGAACAGACAGACAAAAGGACATTGCTAAATGAATTCCTTTTGCCATGCTGTTCATTTTGGAAAAATAGATTGTGGGGTCTTACTCGCTCCTAGCTGCACACACTTTTTTTTTTTTAATTATTGTACCCTATGTACCCAAAGTCAATATCCTTACTACTTTTATTGCAACCAGTCAATCAAATACTAGTAAATAGTACTATCAACAGATGGCACACGTTAAAGTCGGGTGCGGATGACTTTGGGATACACTGTACCACCACATTGCAATCAATTCCGATATATTACTTAAGAACTCCAAAAGATAATTATTTGCCAAATTTGATTACGATATTTTTATAAACGAGCAAAAAACAGACGAATTTTGCACCAAAAACGGATTGTTGATCGATCGGTCCTATGGGGGCTGTATTATATAGTCAAAAAATATTTTTTGACCTATCGGTCAGATGGGAGCTATAAAATATGGTCAACCGATTTTGATAAAATTTGGTGGTGTGCTGGGGAACTCAAAAAACTTTTGAATGACAAAGTTGGTTACAATATTATTCATAAACACACAAAATACAACGAATTTTGCACCAAACGCGTTTTTTTGACCGAACGTTTCTATGGGGGCTATGTGCTATAGTCAACCGATTTTATTAAAATTTGGTACTGTGCAGGGGAACTCAAGAAAATTATCAAATATCAAATTTGGGTATGATACCTTCATAAGCATACGAAACACATCGAAATTCACACTAAACACGTTTTTTTGACCGATCGGTCCTATGGGGGCTGTATGATATAGTCAACCGATTTGGTTCAGTGGTGGGGAGCTTAAAAAAACTACCAAACACGATAGCTTCATAAGCAAACGAATAATTCATCAAAAAGTTTCGGATTTTTTCGAGGGCCTCTGAAAAACTCCTATGGGAGCTATATAATGTAAACCCGATATCAAAAAAATACAAAAAGCTTTTCTCCTATGGAACAATATCTAATCTGAAAGTTTTGTTGCTCCAGCTCTTACCATCTCCGATAAATAGGCGTTCATACGGACGGACATGGGAATATCAACTTCACTAGTCACACTGACCATACTTTAGATGACTTTGAGGGGTCTCCGTTGTCTCCCTTTACATGTTACATACATTTTCGGCTTGCACAAACGTAATATACCCTTTGTTCCATATGGTACAGGGTATAAAAATCATTCATACTTAACGTATAATTGACGATGAAGCGAGTGTTAATCGGTTTTAATGAGTTTTGAATGCATGATTCATTGCATCGATCACTTGTACTAATATGATTAGTTACTAAACAAAATATGAGATAGAGAGATAATATGAGAATGCAACCCTTAGTTTGACGATGAGCAACAAAAAAAGGCTTTTAGGAGACTCATTGCGACGCTGCACCATGAAATAGAAAACTATATTAGACTGCTTGCATATACGTATAACAGCTTCACTCTCAAACACACACCCTGTACACTTTTACACTGGCTTGGCGAAGTGTCCTCCGTGCAAAAAGTAAAATTTATGCGCAAAAATTGTTTGTACAGAGGCATTGGGAAGTCCAGCTCGAGGATATCCGCGTGCAAGGAGCACCACTTTCACGCTTGACCTCACTCACACACAGCGGCACCAGCTTGCTTAGCCTCTTGACCACAGCATCATCGGCAGCGTGCTAACCAGTATGTGTGCCTGAGCCCCTTAGGTGTCTGTCCGTGGGTGTGTTTTTTATGAGCGACGACACTTGCGATGAAAGCATTTCCGTATCCGGCGGCCCTTCCGAGCGGACCACAGTCCACTTTAATTTTTGTTTTGTTTATAATTTACGCGACACAACATCAATTAAGTGCTTGGCCGGAAAAGCGCATACCTGCAGCTGAAAAAAGCAGCTATAAATTCTTGTCCTAAAGTGGCGAGCGTGACCCGAACCTAGTCATGGTCCACCACCAGCTGCAGCCACACAGCGAATACTATAAAAGCTGGCGACATTTTATGTGCGCGATTTTTTAAGTTTTATACAAATCATTTCATTGAAAATATATAAATATTTAACACAAATATTATTTCTCGGACAAATACATTTAGAGTCTTTACTTTGTCGGGTATAAAGGCAAAAGTGCAGTGTCCAACAAAAATTTACTCGATAAAAAAGTTAACATTTGTGCTCAACCTAGGCTTTTGACTGCAAAAAGTAGCACCAAAACTGTGTTTCAAAACTACTATGTGTGTACACATTTTTAATACACTTTTGTTAACTTCGCAAATGATCCCTAAAGCATGTTGTAATATTACATTTTTTTACAAATAATTGAATTCTTTTTTAACATTTCGTAATTGAAACACTTTTTTCAACGAATTGTAATTTCCCTTTTTTTTTATATCTTGCACCTGTAAGTTAAAAAGTGTATCAGAAATCGTTGGAGACCCGCCCAAAGTCATCTACAGTATGGTCAAAACATGTCTGTCTGTCTGTCCGATCGTAAGAACACAAGTGGTCTGTCTCAAAAATGGTAAGAACAAAAGTAACCAAACTTTCGGATTAGTTCCCCAATTTTATCGTTCAGTTTTATAGTACATATGTTTCAAGGTCATAATTTGTTTCTTTAGGAAAATAATGTAACCAAATTTGACGTTCAGAAGTTTTCTAGAGTTCACAAGCACTATAACAAGTTTAATCAAAATCAACTAACTTATCTCATAGCCCAATAGAATCGTTCGTTCGAAAAATAAATTTTTGGATCATAATTCGTTTGAAGATATCCTAGCCAAATACGTCAATCAAAAATGTTTGTAGCATCTAAGCACTATTCCTAAATGGAAACTAATTGAAATTGGTTCATTTATCTATTTTTCTGGTGGCAATTGTACGGGGTTTAAGTTCAATTGTTTAATTTGTTTCTTCATTTTTTTTCACCAAAACCTACTGCCTACTCCTTCTGATGCTGCCAACTCTTCTACTTGTCACTGTAGCCTGCCAACCTTATCTAACCACATCTAACCTATGCTATTACTACAGATTTTTTACTTGCAAATATAATGTACCACCCTAACAAAATCTATCTAGATTTGATTACACGAGTAAAAAATTCATTTCAAGTCCGTGTATCTTAAAAAATAAAGGCATATAACAATCAGCAAATGAAATCAAAAATCAAATTTCAAAGATCTTACGAAGAATGAGTTGTTAACTAAGGTGCAGCGCTAGAAAGAAAACAGGGAAGATAATTTAAGATATTCTTGTTTACTGTTGAGTTGAGGAGCTAAGAAGTTTAGGACTTTCACAAAAACTAAATGTGTGAGCTGCCACCTTGTCGTGGTAAAGTGGCAAAGTTAGGGAATTTAGTATTTTTAAAGCAATAAAACAAATAAGTCATATGCATTTTATATTCCAAATTAGGCAATTATTAGCCTTAAGTGTCTGACCCAACAACAAAATGATGTAGGGCGATAACCCACCACATTTATAATTTACAAATAAAATCAGAATTATGAAACAATTTGCACAAACTCAACAACTCAACAGATTATAAGACAAAAAATGCGTTCACGCTTTAGTCAGTTGTATTTTTGCGCAACTTTTCAACACATCAACTCAACAGCAACCGTGAATACCCCAAATAATTCTGTCGTTTTCTTCATCAAAATCGATTTATTTAACGGCTGATCGTTGATGATGTTGACAAATCTTTATATTTGACTTCGTACAAATGTCTCACGGTTTTCGCGAACGATATAAGCCATGAAATTTTCCTTGGGAGGAACTTTTAATCTAGTTGGAAGATATTTGGTACAATATATTATATAAATATTTACTCGACTTTGTTTGGCGTTTCAATTCTAAAGTAGTGTTTTTATCGTTATGAGGGTCTTTATTCAATTTTAGTTAAGCAAACATGTACATTACTAGTACTTTAGTCCAATAATTGCAGTTTTATGCATGGAAAGTACATTTGAAACTAGTTTTGAAATTAGCTAGTCATAAATTTTCGTTAATTGCAAACAGAAGCACTCGAAAATTTTAGTATTTTGATTTTATATACATTTAGCGCATTTTGACTAATAACACAAAATAGCTGCAGTACCTAAAACAACAACTACAACAATATTATGGAATACATTTGCGTTTAGTGGCCTTGTGGCTTGGTAGTGGGCTTAATATAGCTTGGCTTTTAGGGTTCCAAACCCCTACCCGCCCCAGGTACTTCTAATCTCATGTAGCTGCCGATTATAAATTGTTGCGTACTTCATTTCGACCAAAATAATAACACGAGTAATTAATTTAATGTGCCAGCGACACGATGCGCTGGTCGACCCAACCGGAAGTTCCATGTATAACTGGAGAGTTTAGAGACTAGGACAAGGCGCACAGGGAACGTGGCGAAGGCGGGAGGGCCTCAGTAGTACATTGCGTAACAAATGAACTAATGTTTATTGCAATTGTCGCGTAAATTACAATACATGGCGCGCATTTGCTAAATGCGAAATCTATGCAGTCTGTATCTAAATACGAATATGTATCTACATCTGTGTAAATAACTGCAACATGGAATCCGTGAATGCGGACAAAATCTGGTCAACTATGCAAAATGGCTGCGAAATATTATGGCCCTAACTTGAATGATCCAGTTTAGAATGAAATGCTTAGATATTTAATTCAAACAATGGAGAACAAACCAATAATCGCGTAATTTTAACTACACCCAACTAAGTTGTTTTTGTAATTGTTACCTGTAAGCCCATTGTCATTTCAGGATTTACCATCAAATGGTTTATTTTGGTATTTCCATTAATTTCATTATTTTTATAGTATGTACGTACAAATGAATGTACTTTCAAATAAATTCTTTCTAAGTTTATCGTGCGTGAATAAATGGTTGAGTGCAGTAAACCATTTATTTACCCATTTAAATGCCGCATTGTTGACTGAGGTAACACTCGCATCCATTTAAACAGACATGTATAAAACATTGAAATAGTATGAAACAAACCAACATAAGAAGTCGTTTTTTATTTACCAACTTTTTAGCACACAATTTTCAAAATAGTATCAAAGTGTTTTCAAAAACAAAAAACATTCGTAAGGGCAAAAATTGCACTAAATTTTGTTGTTTTTTAGAGTCAGTGGTTTGATTCCCCGCAGAGGCGAGGGAGTGGTTCATTTTCCTAGCATACTGGCACTGATACCAATACGATAAGATGAAGAATCTGAGATGATGTAGGTCTGTATCGAGCTTTAACTATCTACGGGCTTAAATAGTTCAAACATTGAGGGAGACTTAGGGGTGAAGGAGAAAGGTATATTATAGCCCACAAGACTCGACATAACAATTTTGGTGTAGCTTCGTTAGAAACATATTTACCTAAAGGTTGTTTTTAGTGGGGCTTCTACATTTTTGCCTACAACTCGCGTAGTTCCAAACCGTTTTAAGTAAATTTCAAAATCGCATGCTTCTAGGCAGGCAAGATCCAGGATTTGGTCATAGGGTGGGCTTTTCACTTCGAAGTGTATTTGTATATATAGCAGAGCTCGCAAGCAACAGTCCGGACCCGAACCTCAATATCAATTACAATATCAGTATACATATATATTTTTTTTTTCATGCACAATGACGTGGGCCACTGCGCACAGAAGAACTCTTGTACCGTACCCATAAATTAATGCAAAAGACTTTCCGCTTTTCGCATGAATAGCAGTAGGTCTTTTGTTAGTATTGACCAAAGATGGAAAGGTCTGATCCGTTCCTTCCCCTGTGACAAGCACTGTCCCACACCAGCGCTGGGCTGTCACAAAGAATATGTCTGGTGGTTTCATTGTCTTCGAGACAGAGTCTACCCTCTGAAGAATCCGATAGGCCCAATTTCTGTAGATGGTATCTTACAGTGTGGTGCCCAGATAGGTATGCTACCAGGAGTTTTAAGTCCGCTCTGCCAAGACCTTTTGTCTTGATCATATCCAGAGGTTTGACAAGCCTTTTGCTTGTCACAGCCCCTTTAAGATGAGCCAGTATCTCCCATGTTCTCCTGCAGCCTATTTGCTTACATGGTCTTAATTGTGGACCAACCAATACCACAGAAAGGCGCAGGAGATGTAGCCGGGGTGGAGGCACCTTTTCGTGCTGGACCATCAGCTATCGCGTTTCCATCCACTCCTGAGTGTCCAGGTACCCAACATAGCACGACTCTGTTTAGGGAAGACATGTGCTGGAGGTAGTTATGACATTCTTTAGCCATCCTGGACAAGATGCTTAATGATGATAGTGCACAGATAACAGCTTGGCTATCTGAATAAATAAAAATGTTAGCTCGCCTAGTTCCCTTTGGGCTCAGATCTCGATGGCATGAACCTCTGCTTGAAAAACGCTGGGCCAAATACCCATTGCTAAAGAAATTCTGGTGTTGGGTCCAGCAACTTCAACACCTACACCCTGGTCAATTTTGGACCCATCCATGAAATATTGTTGCCACCGCAGGTTTCCATAGGGGCTGCCTTAAGTCTCCTTGGGAAAAGATATAAATTTTTTGTTGTGAAATAATTCCGTGATCATAAGATCTGATCTAGCGCAGATCGATTAGTCAGGAAGGGAATTTATAAGTGAGGCATATCCAGTGTCACTTCACTTTTCACTTGTCAATATCAGTATAATAATAATTTAAAAACCCGGAACTTTCCAATATCGTAACTCTGGCTAATTAAGTGCTTGAGCAAAAATTGGCATTGTACATGAGTAATTACTCTCCTAAACTAACCTAGTTTGGTGCTGTATTAGAAAGCTATTTCTTGTTTATGCGTGAACAATAGCTTCGAGATTTTCATTTTTTTACTTTGAATACCACACGAAATGCCTACCTATAAGGTACAAAGGGTATATTGTGCCAATCGAAAATGACTGTAACATAGAAAGAAGACGTCGAAGATCTCAAAAAGTTATCTAAAGTATTATCTGGGTAGTTGGAGAAGTCGATATGGGCATGTGCATATCCATCGTCTGTCTGTATCAGCGCCTTTATCTCAGAGATGGTAAGAGCTAAAGCAACAATAACTTTCGTATAAGATCCCCATTTTGTCACGGGATCAAGTTTATTTTATTTTTTCGATAAAATACCAAAAGTTTTCCTTTATTAATGAAGCTTGCCTAAGCTAATTCGTCAATTAAATGTTTTTTTGAGTAAATAAGCACTAACCCAGATTGGATTGAAGTCGGCTCACAAACGGCAGTCTAAATTTGTGCAATGTGTATAACAGACAGAAGGAGGGACAGACCCCAAGTCCTTTATTCGAAAATGCTTATCAAAGCCTCGGGTAGCGATGAGCCGTGTCCGTCTGTCTTTCCGTTCGTCCCACCACCCGTCTGTTTTAACATGTAGATTTTGGAGTAAAACATGTTAAGGGTATTTCGCTGTCGGGCCACCACCTCGCTTTTATCAATTTTTTTCGTTTTGCTTATTATGATGGTACAGGGTATCTTAAAGTCGTCGGCGCCCGACTTTAACATTCGTAATTTTGATTTAAAGAGTCTTGAAACCAGATGAAATACACCGCTTTTTTTTTTTTTTTTTGTGACAATCGATTGAATATTTCCATTACCAACATCAAAGCTCCCATTAAAACTTACGTACTGTTTCTTTACGTGCAAAATTTTCGATCTTTCTTAGCACTTTTTGCCAACTTAGTTGGATCCATAGAAAATTTTGTCAACATAATATAATTTTCTAGGTATTTGGAGAATTTGAAGGTCCAAAAGCAAGAAACATCCAAAGTCCTGACGGAAAAAGGTAAGGTTTGGTAGAAATGCTCTGTGAATAACGATGCCGGTTTCAAAGTATTATAAAAAAATGAAATCGAATTGAATGCCGAAATACATTTGTTTTCAGAAAAAAGTCTTGATTTTTTTCTTACTGTTCATATTATTTTCCTTTTAGGCACATACAATATCTGTGGAATAGATAGCCTAGAGGTAACTAAATCATAAGCCTCACAGTCAGTCTGGTATTTAGGTCGTAAATTCGTGAAGCGCCAGAAAGGCCACAGAATGAATCAACAGGCGGTTGCAAGTTGCAGCACAATCGGCTACTAATACATCCGCCATGCGGTAAGCTATGAGCCTCTCCTGCGCCTGTTCCGCCTCAGCATGCGGAAGGATACTTGCGACGGATGTTGCCAGCTGCACTTGAGTCTCACCCAGCATTCACAATGTGTATGTGTGGGTGTTTGTGTGATTTCGAGTGCGTAATGTTGGTCTAATGTGTGATTATGTGCAAAACACAAAACAACAAGGACACAGCTGGGATTGGCCAGCAGACGCCTGGCAAGGCAACGAAGCGCATCTCCATATATTTGCATTGAAATTTGCACATGTTCAAATCGAGATTTACGACACAGAGTGACATCATTAATCAAGCGCCTGATTGGTGATCCTGTTCCTGTTAATTAATACAATAATGGATTGCGTGGAGCCTTTGGCACCAGCGCCAAAGACGCACAAGACGAAGAAGCATACGCAAAATTTATAGGGCAAAGTAGTGGCAAGTCATCGGTAGGCGATTTTTGGAAAAAACCAAAAAAAAAAATACAACATGGCTTGGTTGTTAGTCCAAACATTGATTTAAAATTTACAACAATGAGGCAAAGGTTGAACCAACGTCGCCATATGTTGCATTGATTTATCATTAGACGACGAGGACACGGCCAAAATGGAAATGTTGCAGCTGCTACAACAAAGCCGGACACCAAATAAATTTTCAAGCGGTTTCTATATAAGTAAGTATTACCATGTTTATGTGCATGGTTCGGGGGCTGGCTGTTATCCCATTGCTCTCGTCAGCACACACAAATTTCAATTAACAATTTTACCCTTAATTTGGCCAAAACAACAAGGCGAAAGGTGTAAGCCAAGTGCTTCGCCGGCGGCAGGCCTAGCAAACTAAATTACAATTTGGACCCATCGAGCGGGGATCCCCTTTGACAAGCCGCCCCTTTGGTTTTATATGTAGTGTATGTGAGCTTGAGCATCAATTATGATTATCGTCACGTTTTATGAGACGTTTTGGTAGCTTTATGAACGTTACAGTGGTTGCGGCAGCGTCCCTGTCAAGCTCCTGAAAATATGCACTTGTATAATGAGTATTGACAAAGGATGTGAATATAACTTAGCTAGCTAAAACAGTTTAACTGGTTGTTGCTTTTTTTTAATACAAATTTTGCGTAAAATAATGTGATACAATCGTGGAGGTGGGATACCCTGTACCCTCTTACTACTGGTTTTCTGCTTGCCTTGATAGTACTTACGGATAAGAGTTCTTACGGTGCACGCGAAGTTTTCAATTAAGGCCCCCGAAGAAATTTGGTGAGTCAGGGCTTACATATTTTTTTATAATAATTTTTGACAAAATGATGTACATATATAACCAGAATATCTCTAGTTACAGCGGGGTGGTGTACTGCAAGTTGAGACCTTACTCTGCCCCAACCAAGTTGACAAACTTCAAGTGGTGTCTCCTGGTTAGCTGCTCTAAAGCTATCGGGTATTAGGCTAGTGATCTGAAGTCCTAACCCTAGACCTTAAAAAAGTTTGTTCGCATATTCTAATAAACATGTAAAGTAGTCTCGGAAACAAATCCCCCTCAAGTTAACGACCCCGCATAAGTATAAAGGTTTTTGATTTAAGGCGATTTACCTGAAATGTCTGCACCCTGGATGGTGCCTGCAGAGTTCTTAAAGACTGGTGGCAGTGAGTTGGTAGGCTCCATGCGTCAATTCTTTTGCCGAATATGGTTGGAGGAGATCAGATCCAATAGAATCCTAGCGTGGTTTGTTATGCCCTCAGAAAGAGTAAGTTCGTGAGCTAGCTTAAAAAGCGCTGTACATCGCATATTGACTAAAAATTTTTAGGTACTATGTAGGTATTTACATTAGCACCCACATTTTCCTTTATTTCCCAAACTTAATATGATTTCTAATTCTAATTTGCTCGTAATGTGAACACAGTTGGTTTTTATGTTTGAGTATGGTATAAAAAATATGCGGATAAGCTAAAGACAAGCTGAAATTAAAACACTCAACAGACAAATTTTCAATTAGCGCCACTTAGTCCCTGCTGCGATTACAAAAAAAAAAAAAAACAGGAAGTGAAATCCTCATTTGATGCACAAAAAATCTAATAACAACTAAGCGATTTGGAGAGAGCAAATTGGCTGGGACGTTGGCACAAAGAAATTGAATTGCCAGTAACCGCAAGCAGCAGTATCAAATCAGCTATACAGCTCTATGGATGCCACATTAGAGAAAAACAATTTCATTTGCAAATTGTTGTGTTGCATTTTCATTTTGGGAAATCTTTTTGCGCCGTAGCCCCAACTGCAATATGACGCACGGAGTTGTTTTGTCTTATCCAAGTGATTTCTATATAATTGCGCCAAGTACTTGCGACTTTAATTGGTTGACTTTTGCCATTCCGGGAACCACCCAAGTGGAAAACGCTAAAAGTTCACTTTTTGAGGGGGGATTTGTATGGTTAGCTAATTTCAAGTTTGCATAATAACGAAAATTTACGAGGATGTACTCCAAAAATTCAAATTGCTTTGCACATAGAAAAAGCGCTCTTAATCCAAAATGCATTTGCTAATCAATATAAACCCTGCTTATTTGTACTGCACCAGTATGGGATTAACGTGAATTGGATTCATTTAAATGGGGGCTATGCTAATTTATCATCCTATCGATTTGAAACTTGGGTTCTATACATAATATGGTGATTATTATGACATTCATCATTTTAACGTAGCAAAAGCAGTTAGAAGATAATACTTTTCAATTTGGATCTATGCATCCTTTTGCATACTATCGACTTGAAACTGTGTTTATGTGGATAATATTGGGATTTAGGCATTGTTGCGTATATTAGCTGTCGTATTTAAATGTTGTTTTTATCCGGCTCGAACGACCGAATTTGTTATTTATTTTCCAAAGACGGTGTTGTATTTTCTTAACCCTCCGTCGGACACATATTTTTATAATTCGCGGACGGAAACATGATGCCCGGCTGGATCCCTATGTGTTTACATACATTTATATTTGAATTTGACTTATGTTTCGGCTCAATTATATACCAACGAGGTATATTTTCTTAAATAATCACCATTCTGTATCGATTTGGCATATATTGTCCTGCTTGCTTGAGGAAATATATACTCGAAAAAAATTTGGATTTGGAAAAAAACACTTTTTTTTTTTGTTTATTCTGATTAAATTCAATGTTCGAACAAAAGTAAAGGGATTTAAATGTATTTTATCATGAAATATAATGCCAGCTCATTCATGGACTCTTAGAACACATAGAAAGCAAGTATAAGCGAGTCAAGTAGCTCAACATATGCTAAATGGATTTAGAACGGTTAGTAATTGAGAAAAAATACCTGATTGGTATATAATCGAGCCGAAACATAAGGTAAATTCCCATATAAATGTATGTAAATAAATAGAGGGCCAGGCACCATGTGTTCGTCTGAGGGTAAACTTTTTTAAATCCATTTTTTCCTCAGTTTTAAGGACTTATTGATATTTCTACTATACATGGATCGATAGGCAATAAAAATTTAGGAAGCTACCTGGAAGCGCAAGTCGATATCTAAATTAGAAATACTTTGAACTAATGGTCAAAAACGAAATAGGTCTGGCCAGACCCAGGTGTCCGACGGAGGTTTAATGTTCTATTTAACTATTATTATTAATTAGGAACTTAAAATGGAAAACTGTACAAAATTTGCCACAGATCTTCAACACAAACAACCGACGCCGTATATCAGCAATGGCGGGCATACTAACTTATCGATGCTTGGTCTATGTATCTATGCTTATCGCTAGTAACTATATATCGATGTTTGAGCACAATCCATCGATATTTTCATACATTTCAGTTTATGTCGGTTTAAATTCAAATTAACTTACAGTTTCATAATCCAAAACAGGCATCATAGAGAGGTATAACATTTATATTTCACTTAATTCATCTAAAATCTTTCTTTTGGATGGTGATCGAAAAATTCATACGAAAAGTTGCGGAAAGGCTCTGGAACATAAGTTATTATTGGCTGAGTAAATGATCAGTTCGAGCGGCAAAGAAATCGGATGTGGATCACTTTAACTTCAAAATTCAAAATCAAATTATTTACCCAGTGCATTTCTTCAAATGATCAGATCGTTCTTTTAAAATAACCCATCCATCATTGCTTAAAAAAACACAAACGAGTATAGGACATATGAGTTTTTATAAAATCATAAATAAGCCAGGGAATTATCTTAACATTTGTGCAGTCAATCTCAAAAGTATGCAATTTTTTTTCTATAGCAGTAGTAAAAGCAATCTTCAGTAATACGGGAGTCACTATTTATGTTTCAAGATGCAATCTGTCAGTTTTATTGGAAAGCTTGACATTTTTTATCATAAACGGCCAAAAAATGAAATTGCAACATTTATTACAACCTCAGTTGTGGACTATCTTGACAAGAGTAAAAGACCGTCGAAATTTCATCTTTTCATTTTGGATATTTTTTGGAATTAATATAATAATTTCCAAAACACAAGACATAAGATTGTAAGAAAATCACCTGGATATGAAGAAATTTGTGTGTCAGAAATGTTCGGTAAAATAAGGAAAACGAAGAGCCGAAGACGAGTCTTCATCAGGAAAGTTCGTGCTCTCATACATCGACTCAATCAAGAGAGTTTCTGAGGGCTGAGTACATATAAATTATGGACTAAAATGAACTCAGTGGTAAGCGCTTTTCTAGCATGTTTTACGGATAATCCAATCAGAGTGGAAAATATCTTTCGAAAATTGGTTTGAACGCATGAAAAAGTCCCTTGACCTTCATTAAGAATATCTTCAAAAACCATAGAGACGTTTCTCTACTTAAATTACGATTGTTAGGCGCATAATATAAATATATATTTATGCATAATATGATATTTATTTTTTTTGAATGATTTGGAAAGGCTGAAAAAACAAATTGCACCGGCCCCTCTATTACACCTTTAGCCTAAATTATTGTGGTCTGTAAGTACGACAAAAAAAACACCAGGCCCCTGAGGAAACTCCCCCTTTTTAATTTACGTATGGTAAAAAAAAAAAACTGATGTTGGATTCGGCTTTATTCAATAATCCAGGACACCATGCTTAATATTTCCTCAAAACTGGAATTAAAATATACCTTACACAGATATGCTTGCTAACAATTGCGTGAAAATTTTAAATTGTTTATTTTTGTTTTAGTTGGCCTCAATTTGTAGCCTGTTTTGTTAGGATAACAATAGAAACTTTAACAAACATCAAAACATTCCATACCATTACACATATCCAAGTGCATCCTTTATAGAGTAGCCGCAGCAAGAGGACATTATTTAAGCATTTAGATGATTGTCTACCATGTAAAACTTCTTGAAGATAATAGTAATTTAGTGCTGTTGAAATGACTTTTGACCATCACACACAATTGATACGACCAAAATGCTCCTAAAATATACAGAGCACGGGCATCCAATTCCACAGTTTCCTACACATACGCAGCTTTGGCTTGGAATGCAACACGGCAACGACTGCATGCAAACAAACTCAACTCACGAGTTTGGAGTAGTTGTAGTCGACAATCCAACAAACACTTAGTCGAAACAAACTATAGATGGTAAGCCATTTGTTCGGCACACTCACTTCTGGGGCCACATCTCAAAGAAATAAACAAAAGAGGAATGCCGCCAAAATGCTGGAAAATCCACACATCCTGCGAAGCAAACAAAATCGAGCTACTTTGCATGCAATGCACCAAACTTGCTGCCTGTGTCCCGACTCCTCTGACTACGGGTGTGAGATTGTTCTCGGGGTGCGGCTGAATATGAATTCGTAAAAATTCTCTGTAATAATTTCTCGATTTTTGGAAATTATTTGATTACACACACGTGTGCAACACTCGCTGATGCGCCCGCAGGAAAAGGACTTATTATTATTTTTTTTTTTTGCTTGTGTGTTTGGTAGTTTGTGCATTGGCCATAAAATAAACTACAACTCTGTTCGTGCAGCTTTGCAGTTGTGAGTACCACCTTGAGCAAGAGATGACTTGCCATAGATTTGAATTTAGTCGTACAATTTACAATTCCTGTTCCTTAGTTTAAACCTCTTGTTTATATTCCATTGTATAAAAAGTTTTACTAGATGCAATTTGTAAAGAAATTTTTTAGCCAATTCGAAGCTGGTACCTGAAAAATCTTACTCATTTGGATATTGTAGTTCTCAAAGGTTTACTAGCGGGCCAAATGGGATATCTCAAATGGGAATTTTGTTTATATGAAGTTTTGTCATTCCGTGCGAAATTTTTCCTTCTGCGTATAGCCCTTAAAGAGTCACAATGATCTTGCCCGTTTGCCCCTTATCCTATTATGATTTTTTAGAGTAATTTGGCATTTCAAACATTTTTTTAAAGTTTTTTAAGTCTTGAGGATGTTTCTATTTCTTAGTGAACGATTTATATAAACAATCACTCAATCAAAAAACACAGGAGTACATTAAGTTTGTGAAAAAGTATGCATGTGACATAAGTAGGTAAACGCTCAGGCTATCAGGGTAACTAGCGAGTCAAAATAGGCTCTTCCGTCAATATAGACTCATCCGTCTTTCCGTACATTCTTGTGAATGCCTATATATCATAGAGATGGTAACGGCTAGAGCAACCAATCTCTGTTTTTTCGATATCGGTATTACATATAATTGCTTTATTAATGAATGTCGATTTTGCGGAGAATTTTATACCCTACAATTGATCAAAACATTCTAAAAGGTGGCATACGTTAAAGTCGGCCGCGAACGACTTTGAGATACCCTGTACCACCACATTGCAAAATGAATTTTATTTGTCAAATTTTGAATTTTAAGGGGGCTATATGATAAAGTCAACCGATTTTGATCAAATTTGGTAAGTGTTTGGGAACTATAAAAAACTTTTGAATGTGAGGTTTATTTACGATATCTTCGTAAAGAAACTAAATACAACGAGTTTTATACAAATAACGTTTTTTTAACCGATCCGTCTTATGGGGGCTTTATGATACAGTCAACCGATTGTGATAAATTTTGGTACAGTGCTTGGGACCTATAAAAAACTTCCGAACGCCAAATTTGGTTACGATTTCTTCATAAACAAACGAAACATTCAGAATTTTTAGCAAAAATTGATTTTTTGGCGATCGGTCCTATGGGGGACCACCAACTTTGGTTATGATACCTTCATAAACAAACGAAATGCAATGAATTTTATACAAAAAATATTTATATGGCCGATTGGTCCTATGGCATCTATATGATATAGTCAACCGATTTTGATAAAATTTGGTATGGTGGTACGGAACTCTAAAAAGCTTCCGAGTGCTAAATTGGGTTATGATATCTTCGTAAGCAAACGAATTATCCATCTTAAACACCCCTATGGGAGCTGTATAATATAACCCCGATATCGAAAAAATAAAATAAACTTGTCTCCCCTGACATAAAAACGCATCTAATCTAAAAATTTGGTTGCTCTAGCTCTTACCATCTCTGAGATCTAGGCGTTCATTCAGACGGAAATGGGTATATCGATTTCTCTAGTCACCCTGATCATTCTTTGGGTAACTTTGGGGGATCTCTCTCTGTCTCCTTCTGTATGTTACATACATTTTCGGCTTGCACAAACTTAATATACCCTTTGTACCATATGGTACAGGGTACACAAATTTCAAAGCGCAGGTGAAATTTTAGTTGCAAAAGCCGAATTTTTTTGACCTTAAATGTCTTGAGACGCGTTCCTGATATTTACAGTTATTTACAAAATCTGCTATAAAATGTCAAAATCCACTTTCATACCAAGTTTAAAGTTATTAACTTTCCTTGCCAAGGAGTTACGCTTATTTTTCACTATTAAAAGATTATGTATACTATGGCTCCATTGGAGGTGCCGTCACTGAAATAATGATAACTTCCTCATTTGAAGGAATTATTATTCTGTCATCCTCGACTCCCATTAGAGCATAGGGCCTCGCTTTGGATGGTGTTGGTTTCATTCATTGTGATGTCTTTGCGTGGATTTGGCTCCTCCAAAAATTCTTGTGCCAGCTGCCGAAGCAGGAGGATTTCTCGTAATAAGACAATAACCTTTTGGAGTAGTGTTTCCGTTGTTGTTACTTTCCATGCTTGATCATCGATGGGTGGTGAGTCCAAGGACGGTACGCAAAGCACGTTTAAAAAGCGAGCCGTTCGATCCGAGACAGACACCCGCTTGAAGCCGCGCCTAACCAGGCGAGCAGACATACGCAAAGACTGCCGTTGACTGACGATGCAATAAGTCCGATTTGAAGGAACTAACGATTTCTTATCTTTTCGCAGTGAATTCACTCGCATAAAATGTACAGGGTATAAAAATATGTAAAATTTATCCAAAAATTGTTTTAAATATCTTTATTCGTTTAGGAGAGGCTTGTCAAGAAAAACATCTTAAAACCAAAATCTTAACATTCAACTATTAATTACTCGATAAATAATAAAAAATAATAATAATTAAATAAATAAAAATTGAAAATTTATCATATATGTATGTATGTAAAAATCATCTAAATCGACGAGGTCGCCCTAAAGTGGCGCGCATCACTTATTTTCGCCGATATATATTAACGATATTCATTTGTTTATTTTATTGTTGTGATGGTTCACGATATCTGAAAGTCTCCGCTCGCGACTTCAATGTCCGAAATATTTTAAGATTAATCTTGTAGTTTATATTTCGCCATTGTAAATAAGGTGAAAAATCGCGTTTTTTGGTAAAAAATATAGATCAGTTTGTTATTTTTCTGCAAAAGGTATCATCTTAAATACTAGCGATAATGAGAATCAATTCCACAAGAACACGACCAGGATGGTGACAGCTGTAATGGGGAGACGATGCATATTTGTCGTGGCTGCGGAGGTAAGGGTAAGATAGAATGCACCCAACATCTGCTATATGACTGCGCTGCATTTCTTAGAAAACGCACCCAGTACATGGAAAAAGCTCTACTTCGCCTGACTTTCTATACTGAATCTTCAAAATGGGTTTAAAAAAGGAGCAAGTGCAATTACGGCCACTACTTTTATCCATCCACTCCACTGTCCCCCTCCCCTTCTTTAACTTCTATTTTTTCTTGACAGGCATCAAACGGACGATCTCGGAGTTATTCAGGCCTGAGTCGAGATGCCTAACTATCCTAAGCTATTGATGAAAACCAATGAAAGGTATAAACATCGAAAGGCTTGTTAAGTAGGTATGTATATTCAGACGCTAGGTTCCATTGTAAACAAAAAACAATATAATTATATGCTGAGTGGGTCTTTGTACGTTACGAGATCATCCGAAATTTGCTGCTGCCCTGCTCTATTCTTTGCAAACTCATTTGCTCCCTAGATACCTGGTATGCCAAAAACAAGAGTCATTGAGTGTTATTGTGTGTGGCTTAATAAATAATGGAAGGTCAAGAAGTGTTGAGACTCTTCTTAAAATTTCATTATCGCTAAGAAAAATTTTCAAAGTTTTCGATCTATTTCTAAGCTGTAAGTAACAAAGTAGTTCCCACTTCCAGTAGAAAACTGGCTAATAAGATTAAGTTCAAGCTTTTGGCTATTACATACTTTAGGAAAGTACCGGTACCGGTATTATGTTAAGCCCCTTAAGTTTCCGCAAGTGTATTTTTTTAGAAAAATGCAGTAGTACAAATCAGGGAAATGGCCACAGACATTCCAACTTATAATTTGCATTACCATGTCGAAAAAGAACGCCAGAACATAAGACCGCAAAATTGCCGACTTATGTACCGCAAACCCTAACCCCCGACGATTGAAAAAATAAAAGGCTTTGCGCGGCGCAGTGTCCCCTGACAAACGTTTAATAGGCAGACGCGGATTCGCCGCTCAAATTGAAAGTTATTTAATGCAGAAGGTCGAGCAAGGGCCCACGAGGGCACCGCCTTGTAAAATAACAGAAATGGATACACGAAGTCAAGCCGGGAATATGAGTATAAGAAGAGAGCAACAGCAACAGGGGGCTGCTATATTTCGTGCTGTTGTGGCCTCCTTTTTACAAATAAGATTCGAAAAGTTTACGCCGCTGGCTGTCAGCTGAGTATGATGTTGGGTCCAGTGGGGGGACAATTGAAGGAACGGGGCTGTGTGTGATTTTCCCGAGGTTTGCATAGGCAAATTGCGACACTGAATATTTAACAAGCGGAAGAGGAAACGAAATAGCGCAAGTGTTGCTCAGTTTAATCTATTTCCTTTTTGGGATGCCAGGCCAGGCTGGCGGACCACAATCTTTAAATACACAAATTTATTGTTTCATAAAATAACAAAAACAAATGCAAACAACTGAACCTAACTTAATTCCAGGACACAAAAAAATTTGTTGCCTGCCCACAAGTAAATTCATTTTGACGTAAATTGTCTGCGTAGGAACTTCATTTTGAAAGAAGTGTTCATAAAAACGTGTTGGTTACTGGAAAATGTAAAATTTAAATATAACATCAAAAATGGCGCCCATTTTCAAAGTATGGAAGCGGTTCATTGTAATTAGGGCTATGTTTAGCTTAAAGGGGAAAAATCAACCGTATGAAGGCTACCACTACACTGATCTTGCTTTACGTCTATCAGAAGCAGTGCCTCAAACCTTCGGCTAAGAACCCAATTTGAATAAGGCAGAGAAGATAGTAAAGCCTTTCAATCAATCCCAAAAATTAGTGTTCAGAACAATATGGGGCGAGGAAAAATTTTATTAACTTATTCAAATTAATGCGCTTGGATAGTATGTGGCATTCGGTTCGTTCATATGAACAGATAGATCTTAAAGACCACAAGAGCTAGGGATCGAAAATTTTACAGCTAGATGCTTGATTTGCCACTTCGGCCAGGTCGCCAGGTCAACAATTAGAACATTTTGAACCTTACTTTGGTGAAACTCTGAAAAACAAACAACTACTGACTCTAGAGCTTTTGGTATTTTTTGAGATGTTCTGTATTACCCTTATAGGAGCCACATCCATAAGAAGCTTTTCTAGCGCCCAAGTCAAACTGTCGAATAAGCGCAACTCGCCTTCTCAGAGATCTTACTAAATAAAAGATTAAATTCTTTAAAAACCATTTTGAAGCTACGCTTGATATTTATTTTTCGTACCTCGAACTCAATTGATTAAATTCTAAGTTAGTCAATCTCTCGCGGTCCATGGTGGATCTCAAATAACCTTTTTATGGCACAGGAGGCAAGTTTATTTTATTTCCTTGATATCTGCGTTTTATACTATAGCTTTAATAAGGGGGTTTTAGATGGATAATTCTTTTTATACCCTGTACTTATAGGTTCAAACGGCTTACTAAATTTGTGCAATGTACATACATAACAGACAAAGGGAGGCGTGCCAGACCCCAAGTTCCATCCGTCCATCCATCCATCCGTCTCTCTGTCTGTATGAACACCTAGGTTTCGAAGACTATCCTGTTCATTCCTAGTAGAATTTTGCACTTTTTAGCTACACCCTTTTAATATATTTATCGCGAACTTAACAAAGCTATGCGTCATGATTACATGAGTACATTTCACCCCCCTTTGCCAATAAAATGCATCAATCTTTGACTATACGTTATTATGGTAAAAATTTACTTAGAATTACCAATTTTGGTAAGCATATGCATGTAGCCCTAATGAACAAACCCCATCCAAATTTTATGGATACAGGGTATTACTGTATCACATTTTTTTATTTTTATGAAGATATCGTAACTAAATTTAGCGTTCAGAAGTTTTTTAAAGTTCCCAAATACTGTACCAAATGTCTAAATATGTTAACTATATCATTTAGCTGCCATAGTAACGATCAGTCAAAACAATTTTTTTAGAAATTACATCGTTTTTTTTTTGTTTATAAAGAAATCGTAACGAAAAGAGCACCTTGGTCTTAATTGAATGTGTTACAGTCAAGAAAACGTAAGGGGGAAGTCTGATGAAGACCGGGAATGTCGTTTAAACATTGAAAGGGAACGTTTAGCAAAGTCACGCTTTAATCGTTCACGAAAAGGTGAACGAGATGAAAGCAATGAAAACATCTTGACGAGCCCGAGTCAAAATGAGTGCATAGCAACGCTGGCACGGGTGCATAAACCAGAAAGAACAGACGAACAAACCCAACAAGATAACAAAACAAAAATGTATAATATAATAGTACCAGTATCAAAGGAGCCATTGACTACGTTCCTATTACAGTTGCGAATCATAGCAGCATACAGGTCGCTGCTGTCCCAGAGTACTGTTAAGTAGGGCAGGACCGACTGTAGCATGACAATGGTTTAAAGATTACGGAGACATTTTGGTCTACATGATGTAAATTGAATAAAGAAGACCGTTCGGGGGTTGGCGTGCGAAGCATGCAGGGGGCCGAACCCCCTTGTTATTATAATATTTTTTCATCGTAAAAAAATTGTCAAGTTTTTGCCCCTGTGGCTCTGATAGGAACTATATAATATAGATAGGTAAACCCGAAATGTAAAAAAAAAACATATTTCCCGTGACATAGTAAAGGATTTGATCCGACAGTTTGATTGATCTAGTTCTTACCTCGAACATTGCATCGATTTCTCTTATCACCCTGTTAACTTTGTGGGGTCTCTGAAGTCTACTTACATATATTTTCATCTTGCACAAACTTAATATACCCTTTTTAACTGAAGGTACAGTGTATATTTAAAGCTCACAATTTAAATGTTAATGCTGGAACTTTATTCTACAATATATGCGGTATAGAAAAAAAAATGTTGCAGAGGAGTTCGTTATAGAGAAGTTCGGCTGTATTTGCAAAACATTTTTTTTTTTTATGTAACATTTAATATATCTGCAAAAAATTAAGTTTGTTTGACTGTTTGGCAAAAAATAGAATTTTTTGTAGTTTCCATTAAATCTTAGCCCTAGGTATAAAATCTTCAAAATAACCTAATATTATACATCAAATAAATATCATAGAATGTGAGAGTGCACATAAATAAAAGTGAACCTGACTTTAATTTAATCGAGTTTGACTATTCTTATTTCCAGGTTGAATCTTATAAAATCTTAAAATATATTTTTTTTGCTGAAATTCTATAAAAACAAATTAATTTCCATGCGTAGATAAACCAAAAAAAAAGTTGGCTTGAGGAAATAAGTTAGCAAATTGTTTTCAAATTATGATAGCAATTTTCGACGTCCACTAAGGAGAGAGAAAAGCCACCACGAACCACCACCATTTTGCTGCCCGCTGAAGCAGGTGGGGGCGAACTTATGTTGGCGCCATGTTTGTTTCGGTCATGAAATTTGATTATATTCGTGGTTACACTTCATTCGTCCTTTCTGGCTTCGCCGGCGACCACCTTGAGCTAAATTGACACAAATTGTTACCCCGCAGAAGACTACCAACGTTGTTGATGTTTTTGGCCTTGTGTCTGTTCAATTTGGTCAACAAGAAACGGGGCAAGTTTTTCGTCTCCCATCCCTACGCAAAGAATTTATGCTATCAATTAAACTTTCAAATGACCGAAAAGTTGTTTTGGTTTTTAATTTTCATAAATTTTACTTAAATATTTTTACTGCCTCTGGGTCCCAACAGTTGTAAATTTAAGCTTGGTTTTTGGCCGCTTAATGTGTCAAGTTTTTTGTGTTTTTTTTTTGCTGTTTTGTCTTATAAGGAATGATAATAAGATTTTATGATGATTAAAAAGTCAAATCTATTGAGGTGTACTAAATACACACGTATGTATTAGAATTTATTGCAAATGAACAAAATGAAAAATAAAAGGAAAATCTCAAAATTATTATAATGAACCAAAAAGTAAAAAAATAGCCAGTGAAAGTAAATCAATTTTATATCATCGGCATAGGGGTTTCACCTCGAACTTCACTGGACAAACTTTCATCTTTTGGGTGCTGAGGAGCACTGTGAGGCCAAAAATGAAATAGTACAACACATTTTGAAGAAACCTTTACAACTAAATGCGGATAATCTGTAAGTTTGCTTTGCCCAAATTTATGTGCAACGGGTGGAGTTTTTCATACATTATTTTTGCTGTTGTTGGTACTGAGTGCTACTCCTGCTCCTGCTGCTGCTGCTGGTGCTGCTGCGTCTGCTGTTGTGCTTTTTCTTGGTAAAAGAGGGCTGTAGTTTTTCAGCTGAGCTCCTTTTCAGGCAGTTCAGCCCCCAAAATGCAGCCCGAAACTAAAACATGCGCATTCAATGGGGTCTTGGGTGCCTCTGCCTTTGCCCTTGCCGTCCCGTTGCTGCTGCAATTCATTTCCAACAGGCGTGTGTGTGCCAGAGTGTGTATGTATGTGTGCGGAGATTTACCGTTTTATACTTGACATTTCCAAAAGTTTAAGTTTTAATTTATGACACCGCCACTTTCTATACGGGACGACAAACTAAATATGAACGTAAGGGGCGTCCTTAAACAGGATATCTAGCCATTGTCGTTAGTTTGGAGTCGCTCAAGCAGCCTCATCTTCTCTCCCCCTCTGCCTTGTTTAGCACCAATCTTTACAATAATACCCGTAAAAAGTCACTTTAGTGTTGTTGTCCATTATCCATCCGTACGAATTTCTTTGCTATGACACGTGCTCACTTTAAACAATGAACAATTTTTTAAAAGAATTCGAAATAAGCTTGGGGAGCAAATATTGTACAATAGTTACTAAAAGTCAATGTTTCAACCTATCTATCTTTTTCTGTGCATTTTTCGGACCTCAGATTGGGACTCAGCAGCTTAAGATCCAATGTAAGATTCAGTTTTTTTAATGGGTCTGTGTTAACGATTCCGTTTTTCTACGTAATTTGTTTTGACTACTTTTCAGTACAGTAAACGAAGGCTCAAAAAAGGCGTTTATTGGAAAAAAAATACTTAATGGATGAAAGTCTAAAAGCGAGATTTCGTATTTGTGGGTACTGGGCGTGGCACCGCCCCCTGACAATATATGTTGCTACGGGTTTTGCATGTTATCTTTTTTTCTATCAAACTTAGACTGATGACATCATGATCTCCCCAAGAGATCTTGCATGAGACTTATTTTTTTTATTCATTATAGCACCCACTAATAAGGTTTTCGTTAGTATTAAAAAGCCATATTTCTCGTCACGCAACGATTTAAAAACCACTTTCAGGAAAATTTTAAAAACAAGTATCATAATAAATACTATACAAACTAACCCCCCTGCGTGCCAACCTCGTAAGGTCATCTTTATTCAATTCAGATCATCCAGACCATAATATACCCTGTAATTTCCTTTTTTTCCATAATGTTCATTCCGTCCACGCATGAATGCTGTAGTCAGTGCCGCCCCACATTAAAATACCCTGTACTAACGCATGCATGCCTTATCATAGCCAGAACTTTCTTCTTCTCTGACTACCAATGCGCAGGAGAAGAGCGTTTCTTATAATGATCAATTCTAATTTCATATCTGTTTAACTATTTAAACACTACTCAATTATATGAACAAATTGAGTTTGATGTGCCTATGTGAGCACAATGCAACTTGTAAAAATATATAAGTGGACCGAACAGGAGCGAATAAGAAAACACACGTCTGTATTGTTTTATGTAAAATTTGAGAGTGTCTATTTTATGCTGAGCGGCTTATAACTAAAGAACATAAGTATGTGATTGCAGAGAGTAACACGGGCATAACATTATTGCATTAACAGAGAGTATGATATTAACAGCTTATGGCTTATGTTATTATAATGCAGATACAAATATGTATAAACATTTAAGAAATATGTATTGAAATGATTCAACAATATCATTGAAAAACAATGTTTTTATTCTACATCCTCTTTTACCAAAGTTTCTTAACTCTGACCTAACTATTTTTGTGCAGCTCTTTTTACTTTCTCTTAGTCCCGCCATAAATGGTGGAAAAAGACAATTCCTCTGAATCGCAATCTAAAACCCTCACCTGGAGCAATAGCTACTCTTCCTCTTTTGCTTGGACGTCGCTTTCTAACCCAGGAGCTGCATACCTATCATAATTAATTTAATTTTCTTCTGCTACAACGTAGGGAATGGGATTCAGAAGATAAAAATGAAGATTTCCATACCTCATTAACGTGGTGTGACTGCATTCTACCAATTCTCCTATTAATTGTATCTATTGCCTACTCAACTATATAACGTGTTGGGTCTGCCTAAGCCTGTATTCCTTACTTGCTCTTCTCGCCTACCCTGTCTGCTCTGCCTTCAATGCATGCTCCTGCTCTGCAGACCTTAACTCTAAGTTTTCTCTAAGCTGCTAGTATTCCTTGCATGGTGTTCCTGCTCTGCAATTCTAAGCTCTACATATGTCTCTACATATGTCTTCTTTAGCCTGCTCTGATCGCCGAACTTCCAAGTGCTGCCTGCTCCGCTTTCTAAAACTTATTCCCCCTCCTGTTTTGCATTTCTTATCTCTAAACCTTCTCTGAGATACGATCTGTACATAGTATTAACCACTTGCTCTTGTAGCCTGACATTTAGGCGCTGAAGTTAGTCGGCGCAAATCCCGATACCTAAACACACGTGTTTATTCTTTAAGCTTCAAAGCATTAGCATTTAGTTCGTATCAATAGTGTTTGCAATTTAATGTCACATAAGGTAAATACTTCAATACTATACCTGGTCTTTTAAAATTTTCATTGCGAATTATATTATTCTTCATGGCGTAAAACCGTAGTAAATTTGTAACCGATATCTTTTATAGTGTGGGTGTAAGCCGTGAAATTCCCCAACGAGATAAAGAAAGACAGATATCGAAATAAAGCGAAAAACTTGATCTGCCTGACTATTATGCGCATATTTTGGTAAAATTTCAGCTCCATAGCTCTTATACATAGTCTCTGAGATCCTTTTACTCATACGGGCAGACGGACAGACAGACATGGCTATATCGACTCAGCTGTTGACGCTGATCCAGAATAAACGATACATACTTTATAGGGTCTACCGCGCCTTCTTCTTTACATACATATGCACGAACTTTTAATACCCTTTGTATTTTTATACCCTGTACCTATAGGTACAAAGGGTATACTAGATTTGTGCAATGTATGTAACGGCAAGAAGGAGGCGAGGCAGACCCCAAGTCCTTTATACCAAAATGCTTATCATAACCTCGGGTAGCGATTGAGCCATGTCCGTCTGTCCGTCCGTCTGTCCGTCTGTATGAACACCTAGATCTCGGAGACTATAAGAGCTAGAGATACGAGACTTTACCAGCTGGTGCGCATATTTCCTCAGAAGATCAAGTTTGTTGAATCATGTCAATATCTTTCCCCGTTCCCCCGTAGCAGAGTTTCGCGGTTTTTAGCTAACCCGTTTAATATTTTAATCTGAAACTTAACAGAGCGATGCGTTGTGATTACATGCATCTGTGTGTCAAAAATAAACAAAATCGGACAATTACGACAAAAGTTATAGTCTAAAACGTAAAAATTTCATCTCCCCTTGCCAATAAACTGCGTCAATATTTGACTCTACGTAATAATAGTAACAAATGACCTAGAACCACCAATTTTGGTAAGCTGATTCATTTGCCTCTAATGAACAAATCCACATCCAAATTTTATCAATGCAGCCCCGCCACCCCCCGCAATCGATTAACCGTGTTTTCTCCCACACCCTTCAACATATCCGCTTGAAACTTACCACATATACTTTAAATAACTCCTTTGACGTAAATTTCGATTTTCATTAAAATCGGTTAAAATTTGCGGAACTTATAGGTATCAATATCGTTTTGCACCAACAAAAAATTTTCCAATTTGAAATTCTTAGTAAGAATATGCAGGAATAAATCTTTTTTTGAGAAAAAAGGTACAGGGTATTACACTGTCGGGCACCGCCTCAACTGTATTACATTTTTTAGTACAGGGTTTAAAAATACATCATTGAAACCCAAAAATCTAAACAAAAATTTTGGAGGCGCAAACTCTCTGTCACATGTAAAATTCACAACAATTTTTTTTTGTGTGGGTGTGTATTTTGAGTGAAACATTCTACTACCCAAATGGGATTCCCAAATGGGATTTTTTTTTTTTTTATATGAAGTTTTGTCATTCCGCGCGAAATTTTTCGAACTGCGTATAGGCCTTAAAACAAGGCTATTAAGAACTTAAGTTAAGATGGACATTTTTCTGAGTGTACTTTTTAAAGTTATGTATTAAGACCTGTCACTCCTATTAGGAGCATAGGGCCAAGCTATGAAAGTTATAGGGCCTTTAAAATAAACGGGTAAATAATATTATTTATGCTTAAAGTTTTCTTAAGAATTTTGATCTGAAATTAATACTATTTACATAATATTTACCAAAACCATTTGCAGCTTAGCTTGTCCTAAGTTGCCTTATCTACTCCTTGATAAAGTACGTGCAACTCTCTTTAATTTCTTCAGCTTATTGCTGAAATGAAGGGCACAACCCAGGTACAAATGTATCGAAATCTATTCGTCTGTAAGAATATCAATTTGGATATCGAGTAGTATATTCTTATCTCCGAGTGAGTAAATGCTGATGATCAGTTCCTTGAGTAACCAAATAAAAAATAAGATGATAACTATTGACAAAGATTTCTAAGATCCAGAAGAAAACCCCATCAAAAAAGACAATGGCCCACGTATGCTTGATAATTACCCAGTTTCAGAAGAATTAAATTTTTTTGGATTGCATGCAACATACTTGTTGCACTGGAGGGCATCAAATACACGGCACTAGATGCAACTAAATTTTCCGAGATTTCTGTAATTAACTAATAATATAATTTGAGGAATGTTAGCAAACTCGTGCGGCCTAATACTAAAGCCAGCCACCATTTAGCAAATCGTCTACAGTTTTTTTTTTATCCCACTCAATTTGAGGATGATGAATTTTGACATTTTGTGTTTATGTGCTTAAAGTTACTTGCTTAAAACTTGCAAGGATTAAAAAGAGTTGTGTGGCCGAAAGCCCAAATAGAACTCTGTGGAATCCGCTTCATTAGAGCTGCTGGTTTAGCTGAAAAGAAGAGAGCAGCTATGGCATCGAAACACATGTGGGTGCGTATGCGGCAAGTAAACACCTTTGGCAAAAGTTTTTGAAAATCCTAAAAGGAAATCACTTTAGACGTCCTGTAAAACGGGCCAAAGAAATACACCAAAGTTTTGTCAGCCCAAGCAGCTCGGCTCCGGCCACAATGCTAAAGTTTTGCAAAAGGAAGTGTGAACGATTATGAGAACCAGCTTCACTGCCCGGCTTGACACTGGCTGATGGCACTGCCGTTTTAATGTTTCTCGTTGTAACTTTTGAGACATCTTAATTCCTTTCGAGATAAATCAAAATGGAGAGAGAGCAGACGAATGCATGCAGGCGGCGGAGGTAAGTTCTAAATTTGTATTTTTATTTACACAATATTCAACTTATGCATTTTTATGAGCTGCTCCCATTGCGCTTTTGGTACCGAGTATATATAGTATATATGTATGTATGTACGTACTATATGTCTGTGTGGTTTATCCTTTCATAAATGGGTCCAACGGTCAACTGATTTATGCCACCGCAAGCTGGCGCTGCTGCCGCTTTATTTTTGCTCCCTTCGTGGAACACACCGGAGTTTCCGCATGTTCTCACTGACAACAACGATGGCAGCAAAAGTAACAAAACAGCAAACAAAAATTCCAGAAACAACATAAAACCGATTGATTTATTTTGACAATACTCCATGCAGCGGCGAATCCTGAAGCAGAGCCCATTCCAGCAGCGGTTTTTATTGTTTGGCCAAACGTCGTCGTCATGGGCATGCCCGTTCTCCATCGACAAGTTCCATTCGCATTTCGGACCATTGCCTGGCACAACACTAGCTCCCATCAGCCATGGTTCCCACCCTTACCAATGCAAACAGTGAACACTGACGGCAAAGTTGCCCTCTTTGTTCATTTGTAAAATATTTTATTTGCACATCTTTCTTATTTTAATCCTTCATTGCATTCGGTTTGGATTGGGTGACTTGAGCCCGCCAGTGGCGCAGGATCTAAGTGTGGGTGTTAGCTTTTGCTACACTGTCTGTACTACTATGCAGGTCATAAAACACACGTTAATTACCCTCAAGCAAAGGAGACTCCCTCCATGGGTTTTACACAACATGCATATATATTTAGTAAATCACCACACACACATAGATATGATAAGCGGGTGATCAGGAATTCCAAATGTTTTTTTTTAAGTTTGCGTCTACATCTTATTTACTCGTATTTAATTTTGAGAAAGTCTAATTTGCTAATTACCTTTTTTAAATACATTTATGAAAATATTTTTAAGTTTACCTGAAAATCTACAATCTGTGTTAGACGAAGCATTATTTCTATAATATTTCGACTCTGAACTTACTATAATCCAAACGTACGCAACTAAACCAATCAACACATTAGCGTGGAACGCATCCTGATTTCTCTCAGAATTATATGGATTGTACAATAATTAGATAAGCAACTGGCAAATAAAAAAGGCAGCACAGAAGAATAAGGACACAAAAAAATGCGAATTTGTCGGAATGTCTTTTCCCAAAATATCGTAGCTTGTACTGAAGCTGTAAGCGTATTCAAGTAAATGGTTGTCCTCTACCTTAGGGTACAATTTATTGTTTATTCATTCACAAGAGTCTACACATCAAATTTTGTGGATTCAGCATTGTTTATTTGTCTTTCAGAACATATTTAAAGTTTTCATCCGATTTCTTTTGCAGCATCCTTTAATAGTTACAAAGCAAATTTAGTCTTTGTAGCCCTAAACCCTAGACCTTCTGGGTACAAACTAGAAAAATAAACCCTTAGTAAACTTATGTGTAAGTGTAAAAATTTAATTAGAATTAATAAGCCTGTAATTATACTAAGTAGTAAAGAAAATCTGCGCTGCAACCATGAGGATCTAGTCCAATTCCTAGACCGCCCCAGGATGCCCTTCTTCCTGGCAGATCATCACGCTGGTGAGAATATTCCTCCTCAATTTCACAGAGCCTACAGGTGCTAGAACCTGTGATGCACATCTTGCTCTGGTGTTTCCTGAGTCTGCAATGTTCCGTAAGTGCCTACCAGAAATTTTCCTAAAGGAATTTATGAGCAATCGCGAACATTTTCGTGACCGTAATTGTGCTCATGCATCGGCATACTTCTGTTGAAAAGGATGTTTATTCCCTTCTCCAACAGTCTTCCTGATAGGCTCCATAAAAGTGGGTACAGTACTCCTACTTGTGGACAATCAGAAGTTTGGTAGGACTGCGCGGCTTTCTTGCGACTGCTTCATGCTATGTGTTGTCAAAGACGCACTCAATTATAAGGAAAGCATATACTGTGACTTCTGTATTCACATTCATAGAGCGGAGTTTCGGTTGATTGGCCGATCCATTCTGCATATTCCTAATCCAATTATCCACTACTTTTTCAAACGTTTTCAGTAAAAACGATGGATGGGTTATATCGTACTTTTCAACCTTGAGTATAAAAAGCACACTGCATCCTTTCCTCCGGAAACATATTCCATGGATAGGCATATTCATATTTTAGCTCTCTGCATATTAGGCGCTCTGCACGAACGATTCTTCCCTCGAAACCAGAGAAGTATCTATAAATCCTCAATACACATATTTACTTTACGATGGCTAGTAAAGACAAAACTGTAGTAGATGAAGCCTAGTCAATGTAGTTTGCTTAGATTATGGCGAAAGAACTGGCAGGCGAGCCAATAGCTTGATATTTCTATGAGCGTCTTATATGAAAATCATGTGCTAGGATAGAGGGAATAAGTTGACGTAATGTTCTTAAAATAGCTAGATATGATGTACCTTGTGGGTACAGGATATAAAGATATTCAAACCGCTTAAATTAAAATAAAGTCTGCAATAAGAATAAGTTTTCATATACTTTACTTTATAATTTGCATGCATGTATATTATAATTTCATTTTTCAAAACAGGATTTTTCACCGAGTCGAAACATTCCATTAAATTTCAAGCCATAGAACATTAGCAGCATAAGCTTCAGTACCATTGATTTCTTTGAGAATCACCACCTCTATACGACATTTGGCCCTCGCCGCCACCAATTCCTATAGCCAAAACAAATAATTTGGTTATTTCAAGAATTAGATTATAGCTTCAAGATTTTAGCTCACCTGGCAAAGAATTGTAGTAATCTCCTCCATTGCCTGCATTACCACCATTTGATCGCTGTTCCGTAGGCGAGCTGCATGAAACAGATCATTAGAGCAAGCATTAACACTACGCATTAATTTCTATCTTACTAAAGTCCGTTGCGAGAATTCATTTCCTTCAAAATTCGATTATATCTTAGTGGGCTGCGATAGCCAGGGCCACCATAAGATGCTGAGCCACTCTGACCGCCTCTCTGCTCGTCTGAGCCCCATTGCTGACCATTGCCATAAGGTTGTGGTTCTTCGTAGCCTTGATTCATCTGTCCATATCCTTGGTATACCTCAGGGCACTGGGCTTCTGAAGGTGACATGCCGTAACCCTCCATGGACTGATATTGACCGTTGCCGTTAAAATCCATAATTCAATAACAATTTAATAATTTATCACAAAAAAAAATTTGTATTTATCACAAAAAAAAAAATTTTATTTATCACAAAAAAAAATTTTTACAAAATAACCAAATTTTATTTAGAATGAAGTGTTGTTCGTCCGAAATGTTGAATAAAACTAAATTTTATGCTAGGCAATACAAAAAGGTAGCATATTCAGAAATTCTAACAAATTTTCATGGCTATCTTTGTTCTTTACAAAAATATGTTTGTTCAAATTTTAAGTATGTACTTGTCTTACACAAAGTGTTTGGACACAACTATATAAAAATATATAGGGTGGGCCATTCGGAAAATACCTGTCCAAAGTGGATGTCATCGGAAATTACGATGCTCGCAAGCGGGCCTGTAGAGCCAGCCGCGGCGGCAATTTTGGCGATATTACTTTTCGTACATAAACGAGTAATTCTAAACTTGCATTTGGTATATACATTTGCCCAATTTTGTTGTTGTTTATTTGAAAATATACAAATGAAATGCAATTAACAAAGCAACCATCAGGTGTCCCAGCCTATATGCTCATTGTTAAGATTGATACAAGCCTCAGGATTATCTTTTAACATAATTTTTGTCAGTATTCGGACAGACCAAGTAAATTTGGCGTCGTCGTTTGCATAGGGTAGATAAGCAGGAAGTGGTTAAAGCCATTCCTAGTCAGTCTTTTTATAAGAACCTTTGCCAAAATTCTCTTTGCCTAGCGTTTTTTAGAAAAACATCGTATCTGCTGGCAAAAAAGTACTCAGACTGACCCCACGAGCCCGCAGAGTACCTTATTTCGAAAGATTTGAAATCTATGCCAGTTTGACTTTGCAGCGATTCCCCAGATCTTAACATCATATCTATAGGTGAGCACTATGATCTGCTGCTAGACCATCCGTTTATAGCGAATCCGATTATATAGAGGCAATGGATCCCTTTTGTAGTTCCTTACGCTAGCGGTTTTGATAAAGTGCTCAAGGTATGTGGTAAACATCACGGTCAGAATTTTAAACCGTAATGTGAAGCATATGTCGACAGATTTGCTTTTATTGATGCCAACGTTCCAACGTCTGCCACAACTTTCAAATTCCGTCCGCGTCTTCGTACTCACAAGATTCTAAGTGTAGAACGCAGACATCTCCAGCAAAAGCGGGAAGAAGCATCTTCTTCAGGTTAATACTCATAATATTGTTTCTGGGCACAGGAATGCCGGCATGTCAAAATACCTCCATTGCAGTATTCTCTTTATTCAAGCGCTTTGAGAATATGGTCAGTAGCACGATGTAGTTCCTCAATGGTAGTGTGAACACAGTGGAACCCGTACTTGGAATAAGTCGTTCCAATATTTTCGATACTAACGGAAAAAGACTGATCATGTCAAACGAACATGGACGGGTGGGCACATCTGAAATATACTCCTCTTTAGAGGCTCTATTAAGTCGTCGTCGTCGATGGATTTTTTATTGAAGCTAACAATTTAGATAATTTGCATCTGTAATTCCAAATGTTTTGGACTTCTTTTGCATAGATAACTTCAAATCTTAACCATTATTGTCGTTAAACGTAAAAGGAGAAATGTGGAAAAAATACCGCTTAGATTAGAAACTAATATTTTTTTTGTCAAATTAGTTGGGGTCCCAAACACTTAAATAAAAATCATTTTGTGTAGAAGCCACGTTGTTGGGAGAGAGAGTTTTGGCCCGAACGAAAAGGTCATTGAAAAAAAATCTATCTTAAGACCCACTTTTAAAAGTTATAACAAGATAGAAGAATAGTTGGACTGAATGTAACAAGCTAAAAGGCGGTATACGAAGTTATAAAACGCTTAATTGAAAATAAAAATTTTTTTTTATGCATAAATTCACTGACTTATTAAACTGCACCGCAAAAAAATATTAAAAATTGTTGAGGCCATCAATTGATTTAAATTTAACTTGTAAAACACCCAGCTCTCACTCCAAACAACAGATTATCTTATGGCCAGGCAACTAACCGCCTTATCGTACGAACCACATTGCAAATAGCCCTAACAAAACTTTTACGTGCACCTGAAAATTGCCTTGATAAAAAAAACAAATGCAAGACAAAACTGCGGACTTTTTTTTTTTGCCCCAAAGAACAATGAATATGCAATGGAAAAACGAAACCTTTGCCGAATAATTAAAATCGAGCAGTTCCTTGCAACTCCCTTTTGGGCGGATTACGCCGGCGCATCTGTAAAGATACCGGGCACACTTTATGCTCGCCGACAAATAAATGCGCCTCCTAATCTGTCTGTCGTAATTATGGCGCCATAGCGTATTTATCTGCTGCAATTAACGCTGAGCACGACTAGCATATTTCACAGATCTTTAGATTGAACTTGAGCACAAAAATTTGCATACGCCTTGCCGTCTCAGGCATAGTAGAGGGAAGTTCGTGCCTCCTGGAATACACAAGGCACAGTCATTTGAAATTCGTTTTTTATTTGCATTCAACTAATATTATTTTCTTAATTAAAGACGCTAAACGAAAAGAAATGGGTATATGCGATAATAATACAAGGACGGGCAGACAATATCGATATAGATTCTTGGCTTTTTAGTCAGGATATCTCATAAGCCTAAAAGAAAATTCTTCCACATATTCAAATATTACATCATTAGTTGAATAAAGAAGGCAAAGCTTGCTTTGCCTAGAGAATACAATTTCGAGCACTCGCCCACTCCGCAGGTCAAACAGACATCCTTTGTGCCTGTTTTTTACAAAACAATCTAATTTTTTTTGAGGCATCGTTAGGTTAATTCCGCAATTCGACTTTAAATTTCCGTAGCAAATACATACTTATATGTGCACAAATTATCCAAAAGGGACAGCCGGCAGTTGAATACTGATGACATACAACAAAACTACGTCGGAATACATCCTTACTATAATTAACCTATGTGGAGTGCATAAAAGTGTGGTGGAACGGATCGTAATAAAAAGACCCAGTTGACGAAAAACATTCCATATCAAAGTATTTATATTTAGGAGAGCCCTTTAAAGATGGGAAAAGTCTAATTTGAATGTTCCTGATAGTATCTAAAAAGAATTACGAGACAAAATTTCTTAAAAAAGCATCCCTCTTGGTTGGTTGAAGTGCTGGCTCACTCCATGAGCCCAACAAGCGCTTTCGCACCATTTTGTTGCCACATCCTCGTTTCCAACTCGTTTTTTGTTTTTTTCTGTAGACAGCTCGGTTAGCTCCAGTCCGTGCGGCTTAGGAACCTCTGGAGGTCATTGATGTTTATTTCCGTCAGCTCTCCCAGTCCATTGAAAAGCGGCTTTCCTAGGGTGTCCATTCTCTGCCTCCAAAGGGCAGGGCACTTACAAAGAAAATGAAGAACGGTTTCTTCTTCTTCTGGCTGGTTGCAACTGTGACAGTGGATATTGTGGGGAAGCCTCATTTTGGACGCCTGCTCTCCAATAGGCCAGAAGCCAGTGATGACTGCCACCAGTCTAGAGTGTCTTTTCTGTTCCTGTTCATCAGCGATGTTGTTTGTTTGAGGTTGTATCTAGGCCATAAGGATCGACTAGTCCTGCATGTTACAAGTCTATTCCATCTACGATCCGTTATCTGAAGGTATTTTGTGTTGAACGCCGGTTCCGCAAGAGCCTCACTCGTGGCAGATCCAGTTCGTCGGCTTTTTCGTTTCCCCCTATATTCCTGTGTCCCGGGACCCAGATTAGAGTAACGTTATGCCTTTCGCTTACGGTGGTGAGGCTCTTTCTGCTTTGTTACACCATTTTAGAGGTTGTGATGGATGAATTCAGGGCCTGGATAGCAGCCTGGCTATCCGACAGAATAGCGATGTTGTTTTTGAATGTGGAGTCAGCCTACATGCCTCCCTAATAGCAAATACATCCGCCTGGAAGACGCTGGATAAATTGGGGAGGCGCACTGACTTTTTTATGTGTAGTCTCTCGGAATATATCCCTGCTCCGACACCACAATCCATTTTGAAGCCTTCAGTATAGATTGTGGTGTCGAAGTTGTTTAGCAATGATCTCGTAATCCAATCCTTCCGTAAGGCTAGGACTGTAGAAATCCCTCTTACTATGCTCTGCAATAAGTGGTATGTGGAATATATTAAAATAAAATGTGATACAGTCGAGGCGGTGCCCGGCGGTGTAATACCTTTTGTCTCGAAAAAAAATTGTATTCCTGCATTTTCCTTTAAGAACTTTCCAATTGGGACATTTTTTGTTTTGGTACAAAACGATATTTATATCTATAAGTTCCGTAAATTTGTACCGATTTTGATGAAAATTACGTTACGTCAATGAAGCTATTTTAAGTATATGGGGTAAGTTTCAAGTTCATATGTTGAGCAGAAATCACAGTAAACCTTGGGGTGGTGGGGGCCGCATCGATAAAACTTGGATGTAGATTTGTTCATTTGTTCAATTAGAGCCTCATGAATCAGCTTACCAAAATTTGTGATTCTAGGTCACTTGTAACTATAATTACGTAGAGTCAAATGTTGACGTAGTTTATTGGCAAGGGGAGATGAAATTTGTACATTTTGGACTATAACTTTTGTTTTGTTTCTCCGATATTGTTTATTTTGTACACACAGAAAACTCCGGTCCCGGAGGAAATCCCCCCCTTTCCACCTCCCTCTCGTCGAGCCTGGGTACAGGGTATAAAAATTTCAATTCTATTAGAGGGGAACGGGGTAAGATATTGACATAATTCAACAAACTATATTTTCTAAGCGACTAAACGCAAGTTTCGTGTCTAGCTCTTATAGTCTTCGAAATCCAACTTTTTTTTTCTTGCACCTCTTATAGTATTGGAGTCAATTATAAACTTTTTGTACATACTTACAACTGAAGTTACTTTATTACGCAACTGTAAGTCGATATGTATTATCATAAATAATACTGTTCTTCCAGTAGGGTAATTTGGAGAGGAGGGTGCCGAATGTCGGAATAAAATGCACAAGTCTGATGAAATGCTGTACGGTCAGCGTTATTCTAGTCCCAAAGAAACAGTTGATTCGTTCCAAATGACCCTTACGATCAAGAAAGACATTTCTCGAATTAGTAATTGACGCGACCGCTTTCAACGTTCGACTTTCTTTCCAGGCTTCTAATATATAAAGTTCTCTACAGAGAACAGTTAGAAGATTTGTTAGTATACTGCGCGCTGGAGATGCTTACTTGCTGACGTAGTAAGAATTAATTTATTCCAGCGTTTGTCTTGGATTGACTCCGATAAAGACATATGCCAGCAAAAAAAATCGGTTTTGTGGATCATTTTCTCCACTTACTATAATATACGATTTCAACCAGTATTGTTGATAAAAAACAACAAAAAAAACTGTACGTTTAAATACTTTAATGATAGTTTGTTTTTAAAAAATACTCCTTATATCTAATCACTGGCATTTTATCATCTGCCTAAGGCAAATGGATCAGCAGAAGAAGTTTTTACATAAAATATACCCTTCTTGTGCACTGAGGGCTCTCCACCCATTTTGAATGCTTGTCGTTGGTTTTCGTCGCACTGCCATTTGCGCTCCTTTCTTTGGCAGGGTGTGCCCCAGAAACCCGCTGGCGAATTTATGGACTCTGCAAACATTTGATAGGCGCGTATGTGAGAGCAACCCAAATAGTAACAACTGCGTTGATAGAGTCCATAATTGGGATAAAATGTTGCACTGCCGGTGGGCCGTAGAAAACCAAAGTTACCACTTGTATGCATAGACTCTACGTATTTCGCATCAGTTGGATCAATACGAAACTCTGCGCTACGTTTGCGGAACTTGGGACCAGCCGGATCTAAAGCAAATATCGTATTGTATTGCTCTGGTTTGAGACGTTTGCCAGCGGCGCCCGCAATTTGTGCACCCAGGGAATGCCCTATAAGATACATATCGTCGTAGTTGGCATTTAGTTCGCGATTTAAGTGACGCGTGAACTGTGCTACTTGCGCTCCAAACTCCTCAATCATTTTAACAACCGAAAAGTAGTTAATATTGGCAGAACTTGCGCTCCAATCGGCTACAATGACATTATAATCGCCGCGCTGTAGATAAGCATTCTTAACGTCCCGATTAAAAGAACCGCGCGATTGACTCATCCAACCGTGTATAATGAGGCGCGTTGGTAGTGAGGCATTAAAGCCAGAATGTCGCCACTTATCCTTGCTGGCAAAATCTAGTTCGCGACCACAGTCGGGAAATTTGCGCTGAAACAAGTAAAAGCGCATGCGCATGCTAGGATTTGAAAAGGGATTCAAATTGCGCACGAATTTCTTAAGGAATGGCAGATCCAGAAACCGTCCAATGCCGCGGGACTCGCTCAAGTCGTTGTCACATTTGTTCCACTCGCAATGCTCAGAATTTTCATTTTCATCTTTAAAAGCGGCCACAATATCGTCCTGCTCAACCTCAAAATCTGCGCGGGTGCTTAGTCCCACAGGCAATACTTCATCCGGATCTGGCACCATGTCCATAAACTCCGTCATTTCGTTGGCATACTTGACAGATGCATCGACATGTTCGTTATTGTTTTGGCCGCACACTAAAAATATGACAATATAATATGAGCGAAATTTTCAAGTTATGAGTTTTCTTATGCTTACCCAATGTAAGTGCCACCAATTGCAGTGTAAGCCAAGTGTAACGCACTTTAAACCACATTTTGCTTGTTCAGATCAGCTGTAATATCTGTTGCAGTTAAGTCAAGCAGCTATTAGACTCTGTTGGAGTCACTTAGTGCTGGCTTTCTTTATATACGCAGCTTTTAGAAATAAATTGCAGCGACGCTTTATGCTTTGTTCGACGTCATGGGAATGCATAATCCAGCAAAGATGCTGAGTTTCCCTCGTTCTCTGACCAGCTCAATTTGAAAACCAGCTCTCCAGAGATTGATTGGCAATACCCGCCAAACAAAAAAAAATTATTTTATCGTCAGTACCGGTTTTACTTACTACTCACACGCTCCAAGCTCGACGCTCCGAACTAACCACGTATTACGGCATGCTTATGGGAATTTTTCAGAGAACGTTTGTTATAGATTAAGCTGATCACAAAGCATCTGTGCAATTATCAGCTGGGCGTTTACATTGCAACAGTGATTAAAACATATGATTAGCACCTGCTAGTAAGACATTTAATTTCACTTTTTGTCGATCTATTTTTAATGGGATAGCGTTATTTCTGGGAGAATATCAATTATAACTCAAATTTATAAGCTTGGCATTAAACTTTTGTTTAATTGCTGACATTTTTAGTGAGTCAACTTTTTTATTATTCTCAACTCAAATTAATTTGTAGAGGGGCTTTTCTGACATTTGACTACACTTTTTAGAATAAAATAAAAAAATACTTATATTTTAAGGTTAATGATAATCTATTGTTATTATATGACATTAATATGATATCTTAAACTGTAATTGTAATTAATAATCGTATTCACTTCAACTAGCTTATAAATTATCTGAAAATGAGTACAGAGCAGTGGTCGGCGTTTGTTTTCCTAGCAACGCTTAACACTTAGGGTATTCACGCTTTGGGTTGAGCTGAGGACTTTTACAAAAACATATACATGCTTTAAATCAACACTGCGTTTCAACTTTTAACTCAACTTTTCCTTTTTTTGAAAATAAATTTTTTACTCTTTAAGAAATAAATAAGTGGACGACATTATTAATATTATTATAAGTTCCTTGGTGTAAGTACAAGTCAAACCTGTTTTTGTGCGTTCTTTTGTTGTGTGAATTATTTTTTTGTGCGGTCTTATTGCATTAGATTATTATTGGGTCAGCCCATGGTAAAATGATAAGGTGGTGCCGCCTGTATACTCACTCTCTTTTATCCCTTAATGCCAGTAGAAACTAGCGAAAAATATTTTTTTAAAGCTACACGTAAAGTTTTGGACGATTTTTTTTTTATGCGATTTTTTTGTGCGGTCCCTATCTCCCGCACAAAACCAGGTTTGACGGCGGAGACGAAGTTTTTCCATAATTCTCAAGAGCTTTTGGCCGGATTGTACTCCATCAGCCAAACTGTCGATGCTCAGCGTGGATAGAGCACAACCACGTGACTGGTGGGCGGCCAGGCCTACGTGACCCTTGGGGATTCCACTCGAAGGCCATTTTCGCAATGTCGGTGTTGTCTTTCCGGAAAGTGTGTCCAATCCAAAGCCACTTCCTACTTTTACCTCGAACTCTATTGATACATTTTCGGATATGGTGAGAAGTTAGGTATATAAAACTATTCGTGCCCAGCTAATATTAAGTATACGTCAAAGACATGTATTAAATTTCTGTCGATTGCGTTCCATAACTTTCCACGTCTCTGAGCCATATAGAAGGATTGCTTTGATAGCTGTGTTGAAGATTTTTAACTTGGAGCGGCGCGAGTTGAAGTTTGAAGTCCAAATTTTTTTCATTTTGTAAAATGCATGACTGGCTTTACCAATGCGAGCTAAAACATCCTTGTCGGCCCCTCCTTTCTTTGTGACGATGCTGCCGCGATAGCAAGTGGACGACATTGCTTTGCTAAAATCAATGCATTCGCATATAAACTTGTTTGTATTCTCATTCTCGCATATTTGTGAGAGGCGGAATTTTAAAAATAGTACAAAAAAAGCTTTTTATATAGAACGAACATATATGGCTTGTGTTCTGTAAATGTTATCCTTTCGGAACCCAAACTGTTTGTTTGGGAATAGAGCAGCATTGTCGACAAGCACTGTGAGCTTTTCTTTTATGATGTTTTCTACCAATTAGCTGACTGTATGTATGAGGAAAGAGAACCAACTTTGGATGCTTTCTGAACACTTGGAAAATAAACAAGTTGTACACTTGCGTTTATAATACAATAAATTTACATTCAAGAAGCGGATTCCACTGCGAGGGAGCGCTTTTAGGCTTTCTTGTTTTTAAGATTCTTAATAATTTCCGAAACTAATATACAATTAGGCCCGTAAGTTTCATTGAGCAGTGGAATAAAAAACGGAAAAAAAGTGTTTTAAATATTTAAAAAAAAAAGTTTGATTTAATTTTCAATATTTTTTGTGTATGCTCAACTGCAAATAATTTTTTATACGTATAATGTTTATTAGTATATGTTTCAACGCAAAATAAGGTACATTATTTAGAGGAAATAAAACAACGAATTTCACGTTTTCATATTTTGGATGAAAAATAAGTTTTCCTACTCTTCGTTGGATTTTTTTTGCAGGTGCTTTGTCGACGACTCTAATGAAACTACACACTTTGAAAGCAAATGGGACGCTTAAAAAGCAAAGCAGCAGGGCTGAATATATAGTTCCTATAAGTCCTACAAGGACTAGAGGGCCGTTACAAATCTCCTCCACTGTTGGCGATCGCCAGACATTTGTTTAATTTGTAGCCAGTTCATTCCTAGACCTTCCAATTCCAGGTCAACTTTTCTGCGCCATGTGTGAGCTGGCCTGCCTCTGCGTCTCCTTTGTCCTTGGTGACTCCAAGCGATTGCAGTTCGAGTTAGGTTCGACTCTGGCTTTCTCAGTGTGTGGCCTATCCATGCCCATTTGCGTTTTTTGATTGCATCATATATTGGGATGTGTTTTGTTCGCGCTCGAAGCTCGTCATTTGTTATTGTTTGAGGCCAGAAGTTGCTGAGTATTTTCCGAAGACATCGATTAATGAAGGCTTGGAGAAACCCAAGTGACTTTGTGAATATTCTTATGTGGGAAAAGAGTTCCTCCAACGACTAGGCTTTGGGCGGCGCATAGCTCTGTGAAGAGGTGACCGTTCTCTGTCATTCTTCCGAGACCGTGTTTACCCATCACACCTTTCAATCCTAGGTTGTCCGAGCCTACCTGCGCGTTGAAGTCCCCGATAATCATTATCGCCTTTTTTTTTTTTTTTTTTTGTTTATTTTTTTGTTAAATTAATATAACTTAAAACTATAATAAACACTAGTTAACAATATACATTAAAAAATATTCAAATTGTCCCAAATGGGCGCTCAAGAATTACAGTATCATTAATATAAAAACATCCTTTTTTCATTATCGCCTTTGTTCACCGATGCAATCTCGCTATTCAGGCGGCTGTAGAACTTTTCCTTTTCTTCCATCGTAGAGATGTTGGTAGATGCATAGCATTGAATGCACGTGAGGTTTCTGGCGCGAGTGCGTAGCCTGATCGATATGATTCGATCGCCGTGAGGTTTCCTTCCGATCAGTTCCAGCCGTTTTGGAGAGAACAAATTCACTCCATTCTGTCTAGCGTTGCTCGAAGAGCTGCCAGAGTATATAAAGGTGAAGCCTTCCGCTGTCTGAGTTTCGCCTGAGTCAGGCCATCGGGTTTCAGCAAGACCCAGTATGTGAAGACCGTAATTCGAGAACTATGCGCTGACTTGAGACAGTCTGGAGGGTTCAAGCAATGTCCTGACATTCCATGTTCCAAATCATAAGCTATTTTTCATTCCAAGTTTCGTCAACGGATAAGGGGTATTTTTATTATTTTTATTTGTATCGGTTTCGGTAATCATTTTGGTTTAAGGCGAGTGGCCTACCGCACCCGATTCTGGTGTTGGGGCTGCCAACTAGCCTTCAGGCAGGCAACACAGGTTATACCGCCTTCATGGTGACCGTTCTCTGTCATTCTTCCGAGACCGTGTTTACCCATCACATCTTTCAATCCTAGGTTGTCCGAGCCTACCTGCGCGTTGAAGTCCCCGATAATCATTATCGCCTTTGTTCACCTATGCAATCTCGCTATTCAGGCGGCTGTAGAACTTTTCCTTTTCTTCCATCGTAGAGATGTTGGTAGGTGCATAGCATTGAAAGCACGTGAGGTTTCTGGCGCGAGTGCGTAGCCTGATCGATATGATTCGATCGCCGTGAGGTTTCCATCCGATCAGTTCCAGCCGTTTTGGAGAGAACAAATTCACTCCATTCTGTCTAGCGTTGCTCGAAGAGCTGCCAGAGTATATAAAGGTGAAGCCTTCCGCTGTCTGAGTTTCGCCTGAGTCAGGCCATCGGGTTTCAGCAAGACCCAGTATGTGAAGACCGTAATTCGAGAACTATGCGCTGACTTGAGCCAGTCTGGAGGGTTCAAGCAATGTCCTGACATTCCATGTTCCAAATCATAAGCTATTTTTCATTCCAAGTTTCGTCAACGGATAAGGGGTATTTTTATTCTTTTTATTTGTATCGGTTTCGGTAATCATTTTGGTTTAAGGCGAGTGGCCTACCGCACCCGATTCTGATGTTGGGGCTGCCAACTAGCCTTCAGGCAGGCAACACAGGTTATACCGCCTTCATTCGGAAGGCCTCGTTAGTTTTAAACAGGATGCACCACGTGAAGGTGAGGTTGACAATTGGATGCTTAGTGTCCATAGGAGCATCCCTACATGACCTACAGCAATTGACGGTTTTAAGGGGAGTTTTTAGGCTTGGGTATGTTTTTTCTTACATATTTGAAGTGAAAATCTAAAACTTGCAGCCACACCACAA
The DNA here is from genome assembly GCA_018150985.1 of Chymomyza costata. NCBI lineage: Eukaryota > Metazoa > Arthropoda > Insecta > Diptera > Drosophilidae > Chymomyza > Chymomyza costata. Next base: position 1,112,302 of record JAECWU010000003.1, on the reverse strand, counting down.
CAACTCACCTCTCCGTCCATTAAGGCCAGCCAACTTAGGCCCAATTTGATCAGGAGTACAACAGAAATTAAAATAGTCATTCGTACTTGGCATTTGGTTGCCTTAAATGGTAACCAAATAGTATGACCACAGCCTCCGGCTTCCATCAGCACTACAATTAAAAAACAATAACCTGGGAATCGAAACTTGGTCAAAAAATATCACAATTTTAAGCTTTGAGGGCAACACTCGTCTTTTACAAATAACAAGGAGGTACAGACCTCGTCTTAAGGAAGTGAAAAGTACTTAAGACATTTTTTTCAGTGTACGATTAGAATTCACGTTTAAAGTAACTTTGGACTTCATTATTCGGCAGTGCTTCGAAAATCGATTCAGAAAATTTTATTCGGATTCGTTCTGAAACCACATGTTTGGTGCTCCCAAAGTCACCAAAACGAATTTTTCATGTGGTTTGATACCGACTGTTTTGTTGCAAGAGGATATATATGGTAGGTTTAAAAGTGTAAGCATTTTAAACTTAAATAATTTTTTAAAAATTCTTTGATATTTTCAGACTATTTAAGCCAATTTCATGTTAGTTATTGATAAATAGTTATTGATAAATATTTTCAATTATTCTTTTTCTGAATCAATCCAAAAAATAGCATGCACAACTCAAATCGAACATAAAAATATGTTCATCTCTTGTTTAAAAATAAAAATTGCTTTCTAATACGAATAGCAAAGTCGTGGAGTAGTAATGGAAATATGAGCAGATAGCGACAGCAAAAAATTCTGATTTGGGAGCACGCAAAAACGAATCCGAATAAAATTGTTCGTTTTACTTTTTCGATTTCCGCAGCACGGACGATTGTTTCTTTTTCGGGCTATGAAAGAATGGTCGCTCTTTTCAAGCATCATTGAATTCAGACCATAATTATCGGATATAATCGCTGAATATTTTTATTTAAAAGTACAAAAGGCACATATGGTATTGTATGCAACCTATTGTATGCAACCTCGTATTCATGACTGTACACTAGGTTAGGGGATTCTAAATTAACAGATACTGCTTACCAACCTTTTTTTTCAATAGCCCAAAAAAACAGCAACGAAAAAATTCTCAAAAATTTTTTTCCAAGGGGCGGATCCAGGATTTGATCTTGGGGGATTCTTCACTTCGAACTGTATATAGTATATAAGAGCTCGCAACAGACTTTCAAACTATTTTTTCAAATTTTGGGGGGTCCGGACCGAAAGCCCCTGCGGACCCCCGCCCGTTTTTATCAAATAAAAACAAAATTTGGTTTCTAGTGATTTTTAGCCCGGATATGAGTTTATGGCCGCTAAAAAAGTACACGATAAAAATAAAAAAAATCACAGAAGCATGCTCCAAGCGTTTCAACCAACGAGAGAAGTATGATTAACAACTCTATATGAAGTAGAGTTAGTAATACACAATTTAACTTTTCACTTATAAATCTCTTGTTAAGTTTTTGAAAGCCGAAAATATCTGTCTTTCTGTCTATATGTTATTATTATGTCAAGGGAGACAAGTTTGTTTTACATTTTTATATAGGGGATGCATTATATAGCTTCCATTGGGGTGTTTCAGAGGACCCCGAAAAAAACCAAAAGTTTTAGACGGATGATTCGTTTGTTTATCGTATCGTATCGTTTTTTAGAGCTCTAAAAAATCACTGTACTAAAGTTGATGAAAATCGGTTGAGTATATCATATAGCTCCCAAATGACAGACCAGTCGGAAGTTCTTATTGTTCCCAATCCCTGTGCCAATTTGATCGAAATCGGTTGACTATATGACACAGCTCCCATAGGACAGATCGGTCAAAAAAGGTTTTTTGCACAAAATTCGTTGTGTTTCCTTTGTTTGTGAAGATATCGTTACCGAAATTGACAAATAAAATATCTTTTGGAGTTCTTAAGCAATATACCGGATTTAATTGCAAAGTGGCACAGTGTATCCTAAAGCCGACTTTAACTTGCACCATCTTTTTATATACTTTTATTATTTATACTTGGATTATTCTATATAAGTTTGAAAATGTTTATCAAATCGGACCACTATATCACATATGTGGCTGCCACAAAGATTACCGGTTAAAAATAGACTCTTTGTAGGGGAAACTTTTTTAGTTTGCTATTATACTATATTCGAAAGTATTTAAAGAAGTTTGATCAACTGGAACTGATGGAAAATAGCGGTTAAGCTGATTTCAATTTAAAGCAACACCTTTTTTAAACCTTCAGTTTAATTTGAATCTTCGAAAACCAATAATAGTACTTACTTACTATGTATTTCAAAATTTTCATAATCAGGACTCATACCAGTTGATTGGAAGGCTGTTGCTAGAGAAATGTTGTAATACTGGCTTATCGATCGATTCTTTCAAGGTTGATGTTAGATATTAGCTGAAAATTTGTTTTTTTCTTTTATAAAAACCTTAACCCAAATATCGACCATTTCCGCATAAAGTCTACATTGTGTACCATTAAAAAAAGGGCCAAAAAGATTAAATGATATTATGTCATGATTATAAACATTAGGCCAGAAAATTGCGTTTACAGATATCGAAATCTGCTAAGACCAAGAAACCTTTCGCCCAAAAACCAAAAATACTTTAAGGTTTACAAAAACCCTTTAACAAGAACACAATGGAAATAAAACATGAGCTTTGTTAAAACACTTATGTTTTATACCGCTTGAACTTTAATTTCCATATTTTACAAATTTTTTGGCAGCAGTAACCTATTTTTCAACAAAAAAGCAGATTGTCAGAACTTGGCAAACACGGAGTTTTATTTTAAATGAAACTTTTATGATTTGTAAGTGAATGGTAAGTATACAGACTCTTACTGCAAATTAGCTATTTTGCTAAAATACGAATAAACTTGATCAGGTTGGTCGCATATGAACTACAAATGTCTTCAAGGTGTAGGTGCTTAGACAAAAGGACGAACATGTCTGCTTCTCTAAGTTACATTAATTTGCACTTACTTTTGTTATATGGTATACAAATTGGCTTTGGTACCAGCCTGCACTGATTTTTGTATTTCTTATCCCAATTAATACTTCGTCTCGGGTCAAGAAATAAGATGCTAAATTGATTACTTAAGGTTTTGATGGTAGAAAGTCAAGAGGTACTAAATCTTTAACGGAAGAAAAATGAAACTGCTTTGACACAAATGCGCCAAGTGTGGCAGCACTAGTTACAAAAGCACATCAACCTTTTTTACTCAGTATGGCAGCACAATAAATAACCTAGCTTGGCAACAATGGCGAAATGTTAACATCGCCATCCCTGGTCACCAATCAGCTGTTTTAATTCTTCATTTGTAGTTTATTGTGCCGCATTCGCGGTGTTTTGTGCATAACAATGAGTCTTGACGATGTTATCTATGTAATTTGCTTGCTGGCCTGCATTGGTGCCGGCAGCTATGTGAAAAAAATCCGAGATGAAACCCAACGTAAACTGTTAAGCACCTCATTGGGCATTTTGGTTGTTGTAATTGCTTCTGGATTCCACTGCCTGCACTGTGCTGTCTCAGTGGCATTAGGAACAATAAGTATTCTTTTAGTGCATCCCAGGTAAGCAGCAATTTGCATTGCATTTTTTTTTTTGTTTTGGTAACCAAATGAAACTGCCATTTTTTTTTTTATTTTATTTAGCCAATGCCATTTAGCAACATTTGTTATCATGTTCGGCTACCTCGTCTTCTTCCGATTAGTGAATCTTTTTGGTTTGCCAGCTGTGCCCGGTCATACAAATATGATACAAATGATACTTACACTCAAGGTTAGTTACGTAATAACAAAACACCCAAGGTGACGCAACATTCAATACATTTACCACTACAGGTATCGGGAATTGCTTTTGAAAAAACGGCAGCCTGGAAGCGAATCCAAGCACAGGAAGAACAGGAAAAGAATAAAGATCGTGACGTTAATAGCGAAGCTACTATTGAGATAACACACTACGATTTGGAACTGCAGCAATTGAACGCAACTGAAATTGTACATTATTGCTTTAATTACATTGGAGTTCTGACAGGTCAGTTTGGTATATTATAGATTTGCGCAATGTAGAGATTCAGCGAGATTAGTTTATCCGTATGACCATAAGAGTGAGACAAAATTTCCTGCCGCAGGTATAGTTAAACTATTTCTTTCGGTGTCTCCCCCGTGGAAATTTGATGTATGTAGTTGTAAGCCTTGTTACTAAGAACATTTTGCTGTAAAAGATGAATGAAAACTTACAAAATATGGTTGAAATTTTTGAGCCTAGAGGAATTCGTAATAGTTTACTGCTTCATTTTAATTAGTCAATCAACGACAATCAGTTATAAAATTCAGCAAGTTTAGCACTTGTCCCTTAAGACTTCCCACCAGTCATTTACTGATTATAAATATGCTACTACAGTGCTATAACATTCGTCTATTACTTCATTTATAGCCTAATAACATATATTCAGAATATTATCGAATTTCCAAAATTGTTTTCGTTTTTTTATTACACTATAAATTTATATATTTCCAGGTCCATATTATCGTTACCGCACTTATCGCGACTACTTTGAGACACCTTTTAAGGATTTCGCTCCTAGCGCACAGGAAACTTTGGAGAAATTAAAGTGCGCTGCATTCTACTGTAGTCTCTATCTTATCACCAACTATTTTTGGCCATTAGAAGTAGGTGACAATGGTATACCATATAATCATATAACACATAAACACATTGTTACTTTTAGTATGCGCTCAGTGATGAGTTCTACAACCAGCGTTCCTTCATTTATCGCTTGCTTTATGTCTGGCCGCTGTTCTTCACATTCCGAGCCCGCATCTATACAGGTTTGACCCTTAGTGAATGTGTCTGCACTATGGCTGGCTTTGGTGCCTATCCAGACGAAGCGGATGCCACTAACGGTGAAGGTCCGCGTAAGCGCTATCAGCATCTAACACGCGATGCTGATAAGCGCTCTTATAACTTTACCACTATTGTTAATACTCGAGTATTGGAGGTGGAGCGTTGTTGGACTTTCCGCGAGGGTATGAAACACTGGAACGTCTGTGTACAATATTGGCTGGCTGTAAATGTGTACAAGCTCTTCCCAAGTAAAAAGTACAGGTCAGTCAAAGTGCATATTCAGAGCTTCATATGATATAGTAGTGCTAGATAGTATGCTTGTATTGTTTATCGTATTGTTGTTGTTCTTTCTATCAACACTTGCCCAGGTTGGACAGGTATTCATTGCAAATTCAACTTATAGCCTCAATATTAAGTCAAAAGTTTTTCAATATTTCAGAACTGCTGCTACACTGCTATGTTCCGCCTATTGGCATGGCTTCCGTCCCGGACACTACTTTTGCATTATGGGCGCTCCTTTCTATGTGCCGCTCGAGGATATGTGGAATAAGCTAGTGCGCAAGGATGCCACTGGCACGCGGCGCAACATCATTAATGTCATATTCTGGATTTCGAAATGGTTCGCCTTTAGCTACCTGGGCACTGCATTTTTGCTGTCCTCTTTTGGCAACATTTGGCGCTTTTATAGTTCGGTCTATCACTTTGGCTACGTTGCCTGGGCTATTATGGTTGCCGTAGGCATGTTCCTAACCAAACAGAAAAAAGCTGCTGAGCGTAGACAGAAACGCGCCGCAGATGCTGGTGGTGCTGACAAATTAAAGGCTCAATAGGCCAATAATATATTTAAAATAACTGGGTATAAAGATATTTACTAACTAGTGATGCTGCTTGTATGTGTTGGCTGAACATGAATAATTTAACTATGAAGCAAATTAATCTGAGATTTATCTTCTGATACATTTTAAGACAGTTTTTAAAAATTTCTCGTTATCATTAAAATTATAAAAAAAAACACCGCTACAGCATATAATATTTCTGGTTAAATTTCAGCAATGGTTGCCAACTTTTTAGAAGTTATTTTAAGTCCAGAAAATAGCTTTAAGGTTATATTTGAAGCTAACCTAATTATAAACTATAATACATTCTATATACAATATACTTCATTTTTTATTCCTAACAATAAAGGAACTATGTATATATTTTATTTTTTAAACATAAACATTTTACATACCTGAATATTGTAGAACATATTGAGACTCACAAAAATACAATATAATACGAATAAAGAATACTTATATGAGTAGACCTCAAACTAATGAATATTAATATGTTTTCATTAACATAGTGCAAAAGTCCTTTCTTTGTTGTTTATTTGCATGACAACAGATTCTTAACTTAAAATTGAACAAATTTTTTAATTTAGTATGCATATTTTAAATATCTGTTGCTACTTAACAAACGTATTTTAAATAATGTCAATGTGCAGTTTAATAGAAAAAAATTCGAGATTAAAACAAATTTGTTGAAAATACAATCAAATTCGAGTGCAAAAATTAATTTGTCCACTTTGTAAGCTTTAGGGGGCCTTTGTTTGTATTCGATTCCAGCTCGAATTTTGTATAAATTCAATGCGTTTCGATTTCAGTTTTATACATACAATAGTATCTTCAAATTTGGAGCACGGCAAGAGATTTCCTGTTGCTAGTTGGCTGCTTGTTGAGTATTACAAGCGCTTGGTTTAGCCTATGTCATGCAGACGAGGGCTCATCGGCGACCAGGGACATACGACGCTTTACATCCTGTGTGGTATTATAGGCGCCGCAATGAACGCACTTGAGCCCAATAAAATGGAATTTGGTTTTGGAAGTCTGTAATATAAATATGTATAAGTGCATGCTTTTATTTTGGGGGTCTTAACTTGATGCAATTGGACAAACCTTGTGACAATCGTTGCAGAATATATGCACACGTTGATTTTCGTACTTAACGGGCACGGGCATACGCAGTGCCTGAGCATCCAAATACTCCCACAGTGCGGTCATATCGATAAGTGAGGTTTGGCATGTGGGACAGGTGTAATGGCCCGAGGCTAGTAATTGATCGAAGCACATTTTGTGCAACAAATGCCCGCAATCCGGAATGTGGCAAGGTATGCGCGATGTGTGTATATCCCCAAGACAAACAGGGCAATGTGACCGCGAGATGTTTTCAACGCACTGAAAGCAAGCAGTAAAAACTCAATACAAATAATTATAGGCAAGTTTTCAAGTAACTTACCCTGTGCCCATCAATTTTCAATTGTATCGGCAGACACATATTGCAAACCTCACAATGAAAGAAATTATCAGCACCTCCAATGCGACAGATGCCACAACCATTACAATGATATTGCTGCTTGTCCGCATCATCAAAGAGATTACAAATCAGGCACGTGTACTGCGGATTGAGAGCATATGCAAAGAATAAGTTCCCGAACGGCAGCGTAAGAGGGTGTAAATTTAAAGTATAGTATTCGTCTTACCTTGCCAAAGCGAACACCGCATTTTTCGCACCGCTCTTGCACCTTCTGCCGCGTATTACATTCGGAGCATATGAGTTCCGTGAGTGTCTTACGATCAAAGTGATGGGACTCATTCTCATCGTGGCAAAAACGACACTTGTAGAATTTGTTGCAGCAGGGTGTCTAAAAAAATAGAAAATCCATATCAATTTATTTGTGGTCTACGTGACGTTCGATCTCCAAAACAGTTAAATTTCGATGGACTTGACGTTGCCATAAACATGGAATATACAATTCAATTAAGTGAATCATAAACATTAATTAAATCAAGGGGAAACTAAAACACAAGATTTTTTTTTTACACGTCTCAAAACGCGCGATTTCATTAGAGATTCACTAATTGATAAGCTAAATAGACGTATTTAAATGAATCGTATTATAAAAATTTGTTTGAGTAAACTTGTGAAACAGTAGCAGAGGACGGAATACGTTGTATAATATGCTTGCTTTTGAGGATCAAAGTGGGGGGTTCAACTACTCATGCCTTTTACATTAATTGTAATGGTGTAATAGACATCCGGACCATAATAGCTCGTGCACTTTGCTCTATTTCTATAAATTTGAGAGTATGTAATAAAGTTGTGCCTGATTACTTTACGCAGTCTTTAATGGCTCTACTTGGCAAATTAGTTTAAGTTTGGAAATCTTTGGCTACAACTCCCGAAGTTCACAGCTCAGGGTTACCATGTGTCCGCTTTTAAGCGAACATGTTCGCTTTTTCTGTCTCGTGTTCGCTTATTCGTGTTATATTTCCCACAAAAGTGGATCAGAGTACGAAATCAAGGCCGCTGTTCAGCGTATTTTTAAAGTTTTTGAAGGTTTAAAATCATATTTTCTGTCCCAAGAGTACACCCCCAAAATCATAAAAAATTCCTTTGTGAGCGATTTTTCTGAATGTTTTTTTGTATTTCGTCCTCTCTTATACAATGTCAGTTTAGAAAAAGAATAGAACAGCATTTTGGAAAATTTGGAGGTGATTGACTCTGTTCTCAAGTCTTTGCGCAATAGATTCGAATAAAAAGTTAAAAGTATTCTCTCGAAAACCTGAAGTGAAGGCCAAGATGTTGAATGTAATCATTTTGAAAAACAAGCTTTCAACGTTTATGATCAAGCACTCACATACTTGTTGAAATGGACCCATTCACTTCAAGAATTTCGCGTGCTTCAATGGCTTGATTGATTTCAATGGAATACCCGTGCAGGATCTCACGGCAAACTTGGCCGGTATACTGCAGAAAAAGAACAAAGCAACTTTGCTTTCTAAATAGAGTTCAATGCTCGACAGTAATCCGAAAAATTACTGGGCACTGGCTGCTGGAACCCATGCATCAAGGGCTCAATGCACCTCATCATGACTTCTGTAGAAGTTATGGTGATGAGGAGGAGTTGGAGATGGTGGAACACTTCTTTGTCACTGCCCCGGGCTGTGGAGGACAAGGCTTCGATTCCTTAAATCATACTTCATAAATGACTTATCCCAGCTCTCAGAGCAGAGCCCAAAATGCCTTTCGAGGTTTATTCAGGCCACCGGATGGGTGTGATTTTGGTACACATGAGGACACTCTGAATGGGGAAGGGTGGTGAAACGTCCACCACTGCGGTATCACAACGGGCCTACTTTTTTTTTGGCCTAAGTGAGTTGGGACGTCAGGTCCCGACTGCCGCCCAAATCTTACCTAACCTAACCTAGCCTAGCCTACATGAGTTTACGGCTTTTGTTTCTGTAGCGCTTTTCCAGTTTTGATTGATTTTAGTGCAGTTTATTAGGGAGGGGGTCGAAAAGAACACATCGTATGTACTTCACTCTAACTTTTGAAGTTGTCATCCGATTTAAACAATTTTCGGATATTACTATACTGTAGCATAGTATAACCACTGTGTTTATATTGACTAATCTAATTATTATTATTATTTATTTTTAATATAGTACATGCATGGACTCAGGCCCGCCGAGAGGGGTGGGGAAAGGGGGGGATTGTAATTACCATCGTACTGTCGTAATACAAAAAAGGTGTAATAGAGGGGCCGGTACATGCCTGCATGGACTAAATACGATTTTTTGGAATCTACGAACCTATTCGACGAATCTGCATATACTCATGCAGCGATAAGATTACATCACTGGATATCCAAATTGACAATCTTAAAGACGATTGCGACACAAAAGTACTTTGGATTTGCCTTTGAACAGAAAATTTGAGCAACAAGCTCCTTAAAAAAGTGAACAACACTCAAATTTATGTAAAGCTTTGTCTGACTTTAGTGCATTGCAGAATGTTCACCTCTTAGAACTTGTTTCCTGAGTACTTTGCTGATTAAATTTGGTTAATAATTGTGTTTAAGCATCGCTATATTTTCTACTCTAATATGTACATACATATGTACGGGTATTTATGTATGTAGTTTTAGAACTCGTCGTTTGTATTATTCCAGATGTTTCAAACGTCTTTAAATAAGACAACGAACCAAATACTTAATAGTATTAAGCAAATATGGTTTAGGTTATAAATTATCACAGCATATGTACATACATACATATATGAACGTTTACTCGAATAAGGTTGTAGAAGAGATAGAACGGGGACAAGTTGGGCGTAACAGTGAGTTTTGTTCTACATGGGATTGTAAATATGGCAGTTAACATTGAGCTTATATTATTATTTGTTTCACACATTGTTTCATACATATATTTGAATCGTCCCAACTGTTCCAACAGTTATATATATAACATAACATATATATAACTATTTACATTTTGTATTTTTTCTAATTGCAATAAATATAAAAATTTGTAATAAGTTTTGCCGAACGTGTTAAATAATGGATTAATTTTAAAAGCTATACAGGGGTTTTAACGTTTACTCTTAATTATGTAAACACGAATATAACTTATCGGGAAAATTCCTATGGCGCTTTATGTGTTGCCCTAAAGATAGATCAATACAAACATTTGATGCCATAGTATGATAATTGCACATCCAAAGAATGGAAAATTCTAACATCAATTCTATATAAAAGAAACAAATTTTAAGAAAATGATGCCTCATTAATTCTCTTTATCAATGAAGGTGCTGAAAGTTTTAGATACTCCAGTCAAATTCATTCACTGAGTAGTGAAATAATTACGATAACGAACAATACTTTATATGCAGTGGCAGGTTGTTTTAGTTGTTATTTTTTTCCTATTGTTGTGCCTGTTGGTGTCGTAAACACAATTTACTGGCAAATAGCAATTCTCCCAATTGAACTCAAATTATACGGCCGGACCGGCCATGTGTACAAAAGAGCTGTGACCGGAGGTTGATGTCGCGAAGCATTCGGAAGGCGCACAGGGGCTCTATTTGTTTGTTTAGAAGCGTTTAAATAAGTACATTTTCGGAAGCAACAAAAAAAGAATTTACTTTACTTTTAAGTGATCACAACGAAAAGTAGAAGCTCCTACCTCATAATGGGGTGATTGGACTTGCGGAAAATAGATAATGATCACCAAAAAAAGTACAGTGTTTTGTTTAAATAATGTATTTCACAGCAACGCTTTGGAAGACGTAATGTATGCCGATACTACAGCAATCGGTTTTACTATTATTCAAATCTTTAATTTAAGGTAGAATCTATTAAAAAAGTGTTCAGCGCACTTGCGGCCTTCTGCACACCCAACCCCGGAATAACGCTTCTTCACTATACCCTCTACTTTCCATAATTTTTATAGTGTCCAATTCACTGTTGGATGGGTCATGTTTAATGGAAGGTCTGTGCCGGGTTTTAACTATCTACGGGGCTTTGCGGTAAATAGTAAAAAAGAGTTTAGGGGAGACTGGGGATGGCATCCTCAAGCAGCGAAAAACTTTATCTGATAAAGTTTATCATATTATAGGCAACATGAGCCTCCATACCAATTTTGGTGAATGTAGATTTTTTATAAACATATGTATTTACCAACAGGTTGTTTTAAGTGGGGTTTCTACTATAACTCGCGAAGCTCCGAACCCATTTAAAATACAAAAATATATTTATTTGCGTTTTTATAATTATTTGTTAAAAAATACGTAAAGTAGAACTCGAAATTCTGAATAAACAGACCATTAGACGCACCTTGTGGAAAAATTTCACGCTCGTAGCTCTTTTACAGACGGATGCACACGGACAGGCGGAGAAGCGGGCGTGGCTGAATCGATTTCTTTTGTCGTCCTGATCATTTTGGTATAAAACTTTTGGGGTCTTATTATTTTTCGCTGACGTAATATGGTATACCCTTTTTTCATAAACTTAGTACATGGTATAAAACTGTCGGGCGTTTAACTCTGGCACGGACATCTCTACACGGACGTGCAGGCGGTCATATCTACTCACCCTGATCATAATTTAGATAACTTTGGAGGTTTCGGATATCTCCTTATCTATGTTACATACATTTTCGCCTTGCACTATTAAGAATGTTTCTCCTCTCCGAACAAAATTTCTATGTTCTTTTCGAATTTATAATCAAAACCGTAACAATGATAGCAGGCCTGGAGAAGAAACCACGTTAAAGAATTTTTTATGCGATGTTCGCTGTAAAATTCTCAGCCAGTCGCTCGATTACCGTTTTTAAAAAGAAACTAGAGGGCTCCGCCTCCCTGCGTGCTTCTCGTGCCAACACCCGTAAGGTATTTTATATTCATTACGAGACATCCCGAAAATAATATCCTTTTCCCTCTCCTTAATTTCTAAGATTTAAAAAAACAAAAGTCGTGCCTGCCCGACTCTTAAATACTCTGTACCAACGTAGTTCATGCAATTTTTAAAGTATTTGCTGGTAAAAGATTATATCAAGCTTGTGTAAGCCGAAAATCTATCTAAAATACAGACGAAGACATCGGAGACCCCCCAAAGTTACCTAAAGTATGATCAGGGCGACTAAAGAAGTCGATATACCCTATCCGTCCGTTCGTCTGTATGGACGCCTAGATCTCAGAGATGGTAAGAGCTAGAGCAACCAAAATTTCACATTAGATCCGTTATTATCCTACGGGAGAAAAGTTTTTTTTTTTTTTTTTTGATACCGGGGTGTTATTATATAGCTCCCATAGGGGTGTTTCAGAGGACCTCGAAAAACACAAAAAGTTTTAGATGGACAATTCGTTTGTTTTTGAAGATATCGTATTCAAATTTGGCACTAGGAAGTTTTTTATAGTTCCCAATCACTGTACCAAATGTGAACTAAATCGGTAGACCATATCATATAGCTCCTATAGGACAGATCGGTCAAAAAACTGTTTTTTGTACAAAATTCGTTGTGTTTCGTTTGTTTTTTAAGATATCGTAACCAAATTTGGCACTCGAAAGTTTTTTATAGTCCAGAATCAGTACCAGTAATCACCAAATTTGATCAAAATCGGTTGACTATATTATATAGCCCCCATAGGACCGATCGGACAAAAAAATTTTTTAGTGGAAAATTCGACTGATTTCTGTTTGCTTATGAAAATATCGTAGCCAAATTTGGCAAATAAAATATGTTTTGGAGGTCTTAAGCAATACATCGGTCTTAATTGCAATGTGGTGGTACAGGGTATCCCAAAGTCGTCTGCGCCCGACTTTAACGAACGCCATCTTTGTTCGAGAAAAAAGGAACAGGGTATCAACACTGGAGGGCTCCGCTTCGACTGTATCATATTTTTTTGAAAACATTGGTCAGAAAAGTACGGGGTCGGGTGGTGACTATCGTCGAGAACTAAGCGCGTTACTTGCAAACGCTTATCAGCCTGACTTGGTGTAATTGGTTGGTAATTTTAGAACTTACCACAAACATTGCACGTCGCTTGTAATGAGCACAACCAAAACGTAAAGATTCCGGTGTGGTTGGCGTTTCTGATGATGATGATGATGTTGTAGTTGTTGTTGTTGTCGTCGCTGCAATTGTTGGTTTTGCAGTCTGTATTTTTATGAGTGATTGCAGCGGCGGTTGTTGTTGTTGTCGCTTGTAATGAGCTATGGCAACATCATTGATGCCAAAATGGCTAGCATCCATTGCAGAATCAACGCCATTATTACTCCTGTTAATGTCGCTGTTGATTCTATTCTCATGGCGAGTGCTGTGACCGCAGTAACGCTCGGTGCTATCAACATTGTTGCTGCTGCCAACGAATTTAAGCGCTGGCGTTGAATGAGATTTTCGCAATTTGGCAGACATAGCTGTTGATGATGGTGATGATGATGTTGAGGCTGATCCAAACATTGTTGGCGACATAATCAGCTGTTGCTTAGGCCTCAGTTGTTGTTGCCGCTGTTGTTGTCGTACTATCTCAGTTGCTGGACTTGTTGTTAATGTATTAGTAGATCTCGCCGCAGCCTCAACTGAGGTCGGCGGCAACGGCAACAATAACGATGATATTGTCGTTGTAGTCGTAGTCGTCGTTGCTGACGATGAATTTAAATTGACTTGATTGAGCTCCCTTGTATTGGTAAATATTTGTACATCAGTATTGGAATTGCCGTTGTTATAATAATATTTGTTGTGGTTTTCATTTAGAGATATTCGACGCGGTTGCTTCTTGATTTTGTTGCAGCCACATTCTTCGTTGCTTGACGCTGCCCCCACCGCCGCGACCCTATTGCTGCAGATGCTTCTGTTGCTGTTAATTGCTACCATCGACGAAGCGCTTTCAATTGTTTCAACATTTAAATTACTTGTTACTGTAGTAGTTGTGACATCTACAATCATCACATCGAGTTTGTTTTCACTTAATAGAAGGCTATTGCTATATGTGCTTGGAGCCAGCACTTTAACATCTTTGATGCTGGGCTTAGCATTTATTGGTTTTTGTTCAGGTTCAGGTTTTTTTATTAAGTTTGTTTCTGTTTCCTTTTTATGACTATCTGATTTGACGGCACTTTGCTCTTGCAAACTTTCATTTATGCAACTTTTTATATTCATTTCTTGTTGTCAACGACGGCGTTTGCACAGTGCATCAAAACCTTTAAAAAGTATTCGTTGTACTAAACATAAACAAATATTTATTTTATTTTTCGATTTATGCATAACATCAAGTTTAACACGGCATGTCCAACAACAATTTTTGGAATTTTGCTAAGTTGATATACTTTTAAGGTCAGCCCAGCCTTGGCTTTTGAATTTAAGCAATTATGTTCGATCTAAACACCGGTTTTTTTCATTAGGCATTCATAAGCGTCAGCCCACTGTGCGCTACACTTGTTAACATAATCACACACATTTCGCAAGCGCGTACACCGACTTTCGCTTAGTTTTCGGCGAATGCAACAAACCAACCCAAGGCTAAGCATTTGTTGTCTACACGTACACATGTATTTGTTTTTAAAAAACAATAATTAAAATGCATTTCCATATTGCTACTTTGTATTATTTTTTTGTAGATTATATCGTTTACGTTTTGCTGCTATTATTATTATATATTTACTTTGAGTGTTGTTTACTTGTGCTTTTCGCAATTATAAAGGAAACATGCCGACGAATAATATAAATATTGAAACTGTAACAGTGCAAAAAAATTAAATACGCGAGTTGAGACAACGAAACGATAAAAAGGCCAACCAACCAACCAGCCAGACCCAGACGACAGCCGAAAGCACAATCCGCCAAGCAACAGCGAACAAAAAAAAATCAAAAAACAACGAAAACAAGTGATTTCGATTATAAACTTAACTTTCCATATTCACGCACTCACACACACAGCGCAGGCGCACGCACACAAAGAAATACATATAACATTCATGAATTACATTAAGTAAGTTAAGTAATTACCAGCATCAAATTTTGTGCAAGTTTTAAGTAAAATTAATTTTATAGTCGGGACTTTTTTTAAGTCTCTTCTTCATAAATCGTGAATAATTTTTACTTAATACTAGTTTGTTGTGGTTGTTGTTGGTATTTTTGCAATTTCTTGTTGAACATGTTTTTTTTAGCTACATCTCTGCGCATATACTAATGCTACACACATAGCGCTGTTTTTTCTTGAAATTAAGCTTTTATTCGACGATGTTTGTAATACTTGGAGATTTAATATTAATTGTAATTTATTAACGATTTAAGTAAAAAATCACAAAATAAATGAATAGCAAGAAACAAAAATATTCACAGACAGCCCCCACCGCAACTCGGAACGTTTGCAGCGAACGTTCGCTTTCGTCTGATTAAAGTGTTCGATCGAGAACCGACCGAACCGTCGACCGTTACTCGTTTCTCGTCTTTAGCGAAAAGCTTTATTTATAAGTGAGAGAAGCTTTCCCTCAGCTGGAAGACTAAAAGCTGCGAAATTGTGCATACGTTAATTATATAAAAAATAAATGTTTCACCGTACTTTCAAAGAACAGCTGTTGGATTTGGCGGTTATTTTTTTTTAAATTCGATAAGCAATGTTGTATTGCAGCGATATTCTGTAATTAATATTTGTAGTTCATTTGGGAGTTGCATTTTATACCTTCTACCTTAAGTTACAAAGCGTATATGTATTAAGTTTGTCCAAGCCGAAAGCTACATAAAGTGCCAGAGGTTGACTAGTGAAGTCGATGTAGACATGTCTGTCTGTCTTGACTTCATCTATGTATTTAGAATTTTAGATAGTCGAATGATTAACATCGAGAATTCTCCTTTAACAATGGGCAGATACAAGATCATGTAGGCTGGGTCTTTTTTATTTTGGTTGAACATTTGTAAAAGCTTTAGGGACGGCTTTTTATAACATTCTTCTCTTTGTTTAGTATTCGTCACGGCCAAGTAAATATGTTAAAGTATAGATGGTTAAAGCATATTTCCTTCAGTCTACTTATTAGGTCCCTTCCCAAGGCTATAAGCGTATCATTGCAATTACTGGAGAAAAACGAGATCTGGTCCTGTATGTCACTCAGATTGAAATGAAAAGTCAAATTACAGATGTACCATTTGCATCCAAAAAAGTTGGCGTACGAAATTTGATCAAAATTAGTTGACTGTATCATATAGCCCCCATAGGACCGATCGGTCAAAAAAACGTGTTTGGCGCAAAGTTCGTTGTTTCGTGTGCCTATGAAGATATCGTAATCAAATTTGGCGTTTGGTATTTTTTTTAGAGTTCTCCAGCAATTTACCAAATTTTATCAAAATCGGCTTATTATACCATATAGCCCCTATAGGTCCGATCGGCAAAAAAAACTCAGAGTTTTGGTTCAAAACTCGTCTGTTTTTTAATAGAAACTTCATTTAAAAATTTTTTGCATAATCGATATTGATTGTTGGCTCCAAACTTTTAAGCATCTTTGATCATAATTTTTTGTTATGTTCTCTAATTAAAAGCATTCTGCAACAACACAAAAGATTAAAATTTGTTTTACTCTTAAATAATTTTCAAACAAATTTGTACCTGGGCGCTAACTAAATACATACAAATATTTTTTTGAATTATTCGTCAGAGCTATATTTTGAATAGTATGCTTAACAATAATTTTTGCTTAATATTTGAGAAAGTGTTTTTGTACAACACTAAGTTAATTGTAATCAATTTAAAAATGAACATTTCGTGAGTTAGCATCTCCACTGCTAACTTGCAATAGTATCAAGTTGACAGCCCGAATTTGAAGTGTGATTATTTTAGTACATTTTTTGCGTTCTCAAAGCAAGTCAAGTTCTTAACATCAAAATAAAATTACTTAAATAAAAATGCCGGAAGAAATAAAGGGAATCGATTTGTCGGGTGATGGTGGTGTTTTAAAAGAAATTTTGAAGGTTGGTCACGGCTCTGAAACTCCGAACACCGGCTGTAAAGTGTCATTGCATTATACCGGCAGACTAGTAGACGGCACCGAATTTGATTCAAGCGTAGGCCGCAATGAGCCCTTTGAATTTGAACTCGGCAAAGGTGAGAACAAACAATTCAAGAAACTTCTATGAACTTTTAAGTACAATATGTACATTATTACTTATTCGATATAATACTTGGCTAGGTCGCGTTATCAAAGCCTTCGACATGGGTGTAGCAACAATGAAACTAGGTGAACGTTGCCTTTTGACATGTGCCCCAAATTATGCCTACGGCAGTGCTGGCAGTCCGCCAAAAATTCCACCTGAATCCACGCTCATCTTCGAGGTATTATCCATCAGATTAAATTTAACTGTTTGCTAAACATTTTATACTTTATTAGCTGGAAATGCTGGGCTGGAAGGGGGAAGATCTGAGCCCAAATCAAGATGGAAGCATAGAACGTACTATTCTCGAACAAAGCGATAGAAAACGAACTCCCAGTGACGGTGCATTTGTTAAGGGTAAGTTTAAATCGCTTTTCAGCAGTATGCGGTTACGGACTCGTGAACTGTATATTTATGTGGCTAACATTTTTAGCCCACATTTCTGGAACTTTCGATGGGCGCATTTTTGAAGAACGAGATGTTGAGTTTGATTATGGTGAAGGTAGCGCCATCGCCATTGTAGAGGGTCTTGAAATTGCCCTTGAGAAAATGAACATTGGAGAAACGTCGAAGTAAGCAAATTTGTCTACAAATGTAACATGCACAATAACACATTTTTCATTGATAGAATCAAAATTCAGGCCAAATACGCCTTTGGTACGAAAGGTCATGATGAGTTTAAGATACCGCCGAATTCGACCGTCGAATATACTGTCAAGTTAATTGATTGCGGAAAGGGTCTAGAAGAGTGGAAGCTAAGTGACAGCGAACGCATTGCGGAGGCTAAGGTCTATAAAGATAAGGGTACTAATTACTTTAAAAAGGAAAATTGGGCCTTAGCCATCAAAATGTATACCAAGTGCAAAAATTTATTGCCAAGCACTGCAGACTCAGATGAGGAAGTCAAAAAGCTAAAAGTAGCTACACATAGCAATATTGCCTTGTGCCACCAAAAGTTAAATGATCACTTTGAAGCTAAGCAAGAGGTAAACATAAACTCTATAGGTCTAAAGTTTATAATTTACAATATATTTTATATTCTCAGTGCAACGCTGTGCTTGCTTTAGATGCCAACAATGTAAAAGCTTTGTACCGTCGTGGCCAGTGCAACTTAACAATCAACGAATTAGACGATGCTTTGGATGATTTTCAAAAAGTAGTTCTTAAAAAGAAGTTAGTTTCACCATTTATACTAACTTTTTTCCTTCAGGTCTTACAATTAGAGCCTGGCAACAAAGCTGCTGCCAACCATGTTGTCATCTGCAAGCAGAAGATTAAAGAAACAAAAAACAAGGAAAAGAAAATGTATGCAAATATGTTCACCAAATTGGCGGCCGGCGATAAAGAGGTATAAATACTTGATCACTTTCTTTAATAATTGTTGGCTAACCTTACAAACCTTAAGCAGAGCGAGCCCGTCCGCGAAACCGATGTTCTTTCAAAGTGTGGTGAATGGTCTGAAGAGGATGCGAAGCGCGAGGCTGATTTAACGCTGGAGCGTGATAACATCATAATGATATAATCAAAAACTTTTCTTATGACCTTACTCTGTTCATTATAATTAAATACGTTTTTAGCTCTAAAGGTCTCAGATATGTATACCTTTAATATTCCCTCAACGTAAATTATAAATCAATTGTAAAAACAAATATAAATCTTAAAAATACTTAAATCAATAACGAATACTAGTATATTGTATAAACTTAACTAACGTGTGACAAGAGCTGAAAGTTGGGTTTTGGCTCCTGGTCGCGCGACCATAGTGGCGAGGTGGGCACTTGGGATTTAATGTATTCGGATGCCTTAAAGCAGTAACCGCAACAGAATTTCTTGCGTTCCGTAAGATCATACACCTTGTTGCGAATAGCACAGACCTGATATTTTTGAGTAGGCACCCTTTAAATGAAATAAAAATGGCATTTAAATATTTTCTAATAAATTCAGCATTGCTTAACATACTTATCCACAGATTTGCTGCAAAGCGGGTAACCACAAATTTTACTTATATGGCGTTCATCGACAACGTCACTGTAATGGCTTGGGCTAATTTCCGTCAGCTGTAATAGATTCTTTTAGCATTTATTGATTGCTTTAATAAACTTATAAACACACCAAAGACAAAAACAGGCTCTCTTCAATCTTGGGTTCCAAAAGAAGCTCTACAACCTTCTGAGCTCTGGATAAAGCTGCGCGCTTTTTCAGCACGGCAGTTATTAGCTGTTCACTACATAAAACAAATTTTATTTAAGTGCATAGGAGAAATATAGTTTAAAATAAATTTACCGCAAACTTTCGTTGTTTTTTGTGCCCATTTGTAAAAAGACAACAAAAACGTTTTCGCCAGCATAAATAAAACAGCTGTTATCGTTATATCGATATGACTTAGTATCGGCTATACATGTATTAATGTATTAATTTTTAATCAAGCCTCAATGAATGACCGCCCTACATGGGAATTATGTAAAAGGAGACGGCATGGCGTTTGGTAGGTTCACTTTTAATTAAAGCTTTGCGTTTTTAATCCAGCTAAATTTCAGCTGGCATTTGCTTTAAATCGCTTATCGATATCGACAACACAAAACCGTACTTGCCAAACAAAAAAAAAAACAAACCAAATCAAATCAAAACTACTTACATATTAAGTCTAGCATTTTAAAGCCGAAAAATGGTTTGTGAAAAATGCCAGTCAAAATTAACAAAAGTCTCGGCACCAAACCCATGGAGAACTAGCAGTGCTGCCGCAGGCGGACGTAAAATCAACGAAAACAAAGCATTATCTTCAGCGCGAGAAAAATACAATCCCATTGGCACTTCACTAGCTCCTTGTCGGTAAGTTAAATATCCGGAAAGCAATAAATTTGCTTATAATTCAATTCTGAATGTTTCAGCATATGCAGACAAAAAGTTCACCAAATGGGAGCACACTATTGCCAAGCGTGTGCATACAAAAAAGCCATATGTGCCATGTGCGGCAAAAAAATAATGAACACAAAGAATTACAAACAGAGTTCGACGTAACGTAGCTTTAACAAATAAGAATCAACAATATATTTTTACACTTTACACTTATGTTTGTATATGCAAATCAAAGTACAATTTACTGATAGTTAAGTTTCTGCAGCAGTCTTTTCTTTTTCACGTCTCCGTTTGGCACTGTTTAAAGTAGTTGAATAACTAAGCGCATCTTTGTCGAATTCTAGTGGCATTATGCCCAAGTCACCGCTGTATCTATTTTTCGCTATTTGCAAATACTTTTTGCCACGTACTGCAGTCAAACGTTTGTCCTGTATAATAAGTACATTATCCGCTTCTTGCGTTGCTTTGGCTGTGCCAAAAACTGAACTCGTTGTCAACTCATCCTCCTGTCGTTCCTTCCGTGGATGCATGACCAGAGTCACATGAACGTTGTGTTTGGTGGCAAAGCCCCGAAACGCGGCAATAATGGCGTCTTGTTCCCAAAATTTATCGGTGCGATAGGAGGAGACCCCCATCATAAACTGCAAATTGTCAATAATCACGTGGCTGATATCATGAACATATTGCGCATGTTCAATGGCTTCCAGCACTGGCTTCAGAGGCTGCTGTCCGTGAAAGGTCATAAAATACATGGGCATGCGTTCAAACTCTTCGGACCAGTGAGCAAACTCATGCAGTTTATCATTCAAAGGATATCCCACGTATTGTCGCAGAAGTGTGGCGGCTAACCTTGTATTGCGAATTTCGAATGAACCCCAAAGTGTACAAACACCCTGCATTGCCAGGTCCAGCGAGTACTCACTCATAAACGTCGTCTTTCCACTGCCAGTAGGACCCGTCAGTATGGTCAGCTCACCCTTGCGATGTCCTTTTAGCAGCTTATTTAGTACCGGAAACCGTTTCCACTTCACACCATTAACCTTTTCAATATTCTGTAGTTCGCTAAGAACATCATTACGTAGCGCACCAAAAGTTGTTATGGATTTGTGCCGAACGGGAGTTGCCTTGGCAAGTATATGCCGCAGATTAAGACGACGGCGCAGCGCAACATGTGGTGCTGGTTCCGTTTCAGTTGGTCGTATAAGCATGCAACGCTTCTCATCCAATTTGAGCGATAAGGCACGCGCCGCATCCCAACTATGTGTCGCATCATAATTGAGCCAAAACACCAACTCCTTAAATCGTTCAAGTGCTGGTAGGCACTCCTGTGGCAGTATTTTCAGTTCATAGGGAAGACAAACGATGCAATCTAGACGAATACAATACAAGATTACAAAGGCTTACAAATTGGATTTAGACAGAACGTACGCGTGTCGATGTTTTGTGTCGCCAGCACCATAAAATCAATCAAATTGCTCACTAGCACTGCTTTGTTTTTGGCAATTGCTCCATGTATCAAAAGTCCGGAGTGGGCGCTACTTTGAAATGTCTCCTCACTGCGATCGGCCAAATGCAGGATTTTCTCACCTACAACCTTTTGTGCGGCGTTGAAAAGCTTGAAATGAAGCAAGTCCAGTTCAGGTTCAAACTTAGCGCCAATGGCCTTATAGTCCTCTTCTTTTAGGCCTCTTAGCCCAATGCGAGCGCACACTTCTTCTGGCACATCAATGATACCGGGAAATTTTGTAACGTAAGTAACTTCGCTTGGCGACTGACGCTGAAAGCCGCCAGCTACCGCGGACATTTGGTAAGCGCCCAAGGCATTCGACAACGACGCCTTCACATCGCAATTCGGGCAAATGAAGGTACCTAAGAAAAGGAATTTGCCTGTTATTTTCAATTTTTAAGGAACTAGCATACAAATTTTACACACCCGTTCGTTTATTTATATAAGCTAGCAGGGTAGCACTGCGTGCTTCCTGAATTGTTGTTGCTCTTGTGACGCTTTCAAAACGTTTGCATAGCCGGCATTCAACATGCAAGCACGTGTGTCCGTCTTTTTGATAAATATTTTGTGATCGTAGCTGTCTTTTAAACTCAATGTATTCCTTAGGGTCAAGTGCGATTTCCGGATCATCGGTTTTAATAAGTGTCGCCGCATACCTTCTTGCCAAAAACCGGCAATTCTGAGTATTTACGCGAAACAGCGATTCAAACAAAACAGCGCGTCTCATGACACAGTTAAGACGATGGAACGTTACGTGTTACGTTTCCATTCGTCGTCAAATTTTATTTCCTACCAACCCACCGAAACACCTTGTTTAGATTTTTAAAATTTTTTCTTATATCAATGTTTCTAAATAAGTCGTCTTTGTTTACCTTTTTAATACGCAATATTTAAAAAATGTATCGATACAATCACTTAATAATAATCATAACTGTTCAGCTATAAAAGATTAATCGATAAAATGAATTATCAAACTCTGATTTTGAATCAGCTGTTTAGCTACAACAAGAAGGTTGGAGGTTCGAACAGAAATGCATAAAATTGTAATTTAAAAAAACTAATATGCTCAGAATATAATTTAGAGTTTATTTTTTTTGCAGATATTGCGACTTTTAATTTTAATATTTTGTCGTCAAAATGGAAAATGATACATTTGTAATTGCTGAACAAGTTAAAAAAGGCATATATACTTTGTCGGGACGACGTAGAGGACGCAGCTTCATTTGGACTGTCGTGTCAGAGATAATCAGGCCGGACGATACTTTGCTCGTAGGTTATGTTTACTGCCGAACTTGCCACAAAGTATTAAAGTACACCGCAAACCAGACGTCAAACCTTAATCGGCACGCATGCTGCAAAAATCTTAGACAAACCCAAGCTATAAAAACTACAGCATTGGAGAAAGCAGAGGCCATTGAAAAATTCGCATCATGGGTTGTCGAGGACTGCCGTCCATTTTCTGCAGTGCAGGGTTCTGGCTTCGCAAACCTTGTGCAATTTTTTATAAAGATCGGTGCAACGTATGGAGAAAACGTTGATGTGGAGGATTTGCTGCCGGATGCTACAACCATTTCACGAAATGTTCAAACGAGTGCAAATGAAAAGAAAGAATTAATTAAACCAGAAATATATGACGTAGTTAACAGTGGTGGAGCATCAGCCACAATCCACATGTGGACAGACAACTACGTGAAGCGCAACTTTTTAGGGGTCACCCTCCACTACGAAAAAGATTTCAAATTCATTGACATGGTTTTGGGTGTTAAATCAATGGATTTCGAAAAGTCTACGAGTGATAATATTAGTAAAAAGCTTGATAGTCTGTTTGCCGAATTTGGTGTTCAAGACTACCACCAAATAAAATTTGTTACTGACCGAGAAGACAATATTGTAAAAGCATTAGAACCGAATATGCACCTAAACTGCAGCAGCCATTTATTTTCAAATGTGCTGGACAAATCTTTTGCTGCCACAACGCAACTGACAGATGTTTTAGAGTCGTGCAAAAAAGTGTTAAGATATATAAAAAAAGCAAATATGCAGCATCTTCTAGACGCTTCCTTTAAAAGCCAATGCATAACGCGCTGGAGTTCAAACTATACAATGCTTAAATGCATAAACGACAACTGGGTCGAAATAAACAACGTTCTAACTAAGAATGAGCAGAGCCAACGATTGTTAGACATTAAAATGCCCATTGTTACAATCCTAGTTGAAATGTGTAAGATTTTTGAAATTATTTTCAAGAAATTGCAAACTTGTAGTGCGCCATCGCTGTGCTATGTTTTCCCATCAATTATTAAAGTTCAAAGTATTTGTGAGCCAAATATTGAAGACATTGAAGCAGTTTCAGTTTTTAAAGAAAAAATTATGGAAAACATTGAAAAAATATGGGTTGCCAATCTTAGTTTGTGGCATAAAGCTGCTTACTTTTTATATCCGCCAGCAATTAATATGCAGCCAAATGATATGGAGATTATAAAGGAATTTTGCAATTCTCGCATTACAGAAAATGCACTAACTTTGAATCTACTACCGAACTCGCCGCTAATTTTAAAAACAGACTGTCCCAGCCCAACTACGCCATTATCCGCTTCGTCATCACCGTCTTCTTTCAATGAAACTTCAATTCCTTCAAGTACTTTAGTTTCTGACAATACCAACGATGCACAATTTTTTTTCTCCAGTCTGCTAAATAATCGTGTTTCAAAAGGTATAATAACACCTGAAAACGAAGTTGAAAGGTATAGTAAAGAGTTAGTTCAAATGACAGAGAATTTCAATTTGATGGAATGGTGGCGTAAGAATCAAAACATTTACCCTAACTTGTCAAAACTAGCGCTGCAAATTCATGCAATACCAG
Source organism: Chymomyza costata (assembly GCA_018150985.1). Classification (NCBI taxonomy): domain Eukaryota; kingdom Metazoa; phylum Arthropoda; class Insecta; order Diptera; family Drosophilidae; genus Chymomyza; species Chymomyza costata. Next base: position 1,087,754 of record JAECWU010000003.1, on the reverse strand, counting down.
CTAGCAGTGCTGCGGCTGAGATGTCCTTTTCTAATGCAGGCAATATAATATTTGAAAAAAGAAGTGGACTTCAGTCTGGATCTGTTGACAGCTTGCTATTTCTCCATTCGTGTTCAAAAAATGTAAACGAATAGCAAAGAAAGGCTTTTCAAAAACGAATGTGAAAATATGAAAGAAATATTGTTGTATTCAGAAAAGATTATTATAAATATTAAGTAACTTTAAGTTGTAGTTTAAGTATATTTATAGTTTTAATTTTTATGTTAAAAGGAAGAAAGTTGACATGTTTCCAAATGCAAATAAGTTGCATCTATTTGAAAGGATCTTGGTTTTTCTTTCATTGCACTTGTAATTCAGCTCGAGTTACATACATACATATAGCAGGCCTAATTTGCCAGTAAGTTTGAATCCGATCTTAACATTTTAAGAGCAACAAATTATCCTTAGCATTAAGGGAGAATGTGACATGACAGCATTATTTTGTTTCTCTAAGCATTATCCGCAAAAGTTAATTACATGGAAACCTACTCTTAATCATTGTTTTTACTAAAAGAAACCAAAAATAATTGTTAACTTTACAATTTTAAAATAATAATTTAAGCTGCATATAAAATCATGAGCGTGTATCGAATAAAATAATATGCATAAAAACATAGTAAATAAAATGATCATCCATGCATAAAAGCAGCCTTTTATTATTGAAACAAGCTCTTAATACAAATTTATCTGGTACTTTTAACTAGAAGCTTTTAGTTAAAGCAGGTCCGGTCCCGGTCCAACGTCAACCCAGTTTGGCTTCATGGTACTTGGCCAAAAGAGATTCTGAAATAAAAGACTAAAAATTAGGCCTTGTTAAGCTAAAATGTAACAATTTTGCTAGTATTGTTTATTTATTTATTTATTTATTTATTTAAGATCAACATATAAATTTAACAGTTGATTAATACAAAAAAATACAAATACATTTAATACAAAAACACAATAAAAAGAACAATAAATAAAACTTATAATAAATAATATAAAATAATATTAGGTATTTTGCCACTGACCCGGTGGGGGTATTTTATTTGCCAGATGGCCAGCTATGCCCCTACCCACAGCCAAATGTGGTCAGTGGCAAAACAAGTTGAACCGGCAATCCGTCCTCAGGCAAGCCGCGCTCCCACCCACAGGAAGAGCAGCCGGAGATCCTAGGTGGTGCCAAGGTAATTTAAAACAGCTCTCATCAAACTAGAAGGAGAAAGTTCACTTGAGAGGATACTAGCCAAGTCGTTATAAGTTGAACATAAAACTCGTAATGGCTCATGAAGAGCATAGTTGGTAGTGCATCTCGGTAGAGTTAAGGGTACAAAATTCCTAGAGGAACGTCTAGGAATGTTGAACAAAAGCAGCCGAAGTAGGAAAGGGGAATCAATATATCCTGTTATCAGTTTATGCAGAAAAATAGCATTAAGGGCAATCCTACGATTTTCTAATAAAGGAAGATCAATTAAAAGAAGTCTACTGGCATAAGGAGGCAATCGGATGTTGGGGTCCCAATTTAAGCTACGAAGAGCAAACAGGAGAAACTGTTTCTGCACAGATTCGATTCGTGCTTGATATTTTTTATATTGGGGGCACCAAACACAGGAACAGTACTCAAGTCCTGGGCGAACAAGAGCACAATAAAGAATCTTGGTCGTATAGGGATCGTTAAATTCCTTTGACCAGCGTTTAATGTACCCTAAAACACACCTGGCTTTATTCACAACTGTAGAAACATGGGTGTTGAAGGTAATTTTCGGATCAAAAGTAACACCTAGATCAGTAAATAAAGAAATACGCGCCAGAAGAGAACCATTTATGATGTAATTAACCAAGTGAGGCTTATGTCGATGAAATGTCATAAACATACATTTAGAGAGGTTTAAGTTCAAAAGGTTAACAGAACACCAGTTATAAAGAGAGTTTAAATCATCCTGAAGTAAAAGATGCGACGCGGAATCATTAAATGAGAAACATAGTTTAACATCATCAGCGAACATAAGAACACGGGCATGATTAACCACATTTGGCAGATCATTTATAAAAAGTGTAAAAAACAGAGGACCTAGATGACTACCTTGCGGAACACCGGAAGATACTTGAACAATTTTAGAAACAGTAGACCTTACTATAACTCTTTGGGTTCTATCAGCAAGGTAAGATGAAATCCAATTGAGAAAGTTGGTCGGAAATCCTAAGAGTCCAAGCTTGAAAATAAGCAGCTTGTGGTTAACAGAGTCAAAGGCCTTACTAAAATCAGTATAAATGACATCTGTTTGAAGTTTATTTGAAAATCCTTTAAAAACAAAGGATGTAAACTCGAGAAGATTTGTAGAGGTAGAACGACCTTTCATAAATCCATGCTGGCACGGGGAAATAAGTGACTTACAAAGATGCTGCAAATGAGCCACTAAAATTTTTTCAAACAGTTTGGGAATTGAAGACAATTTGGCGATGCCACGATAATTGGAAACATCGGATCTATTACCCTTTTTGTGAAGTGGGACAATAAAAGACAATTTCCAAATGTTTGGGAAAGAGGCCGATTCAAGTGACAAATTAAATAGTTTCAGCAAGGGTACATGAAGCGCAAGTGCGCAAGCTTTGATAACACAGGTAGGAACGTTATCAGGACCTGGCGAATAAGACATTTTAAGTGAGCAAATACCAGAATTGAGATCATCATTGCTAATAAATGGAACAAATAGACCGTTACCGGATGAAATATTGAAAGGATAAGAAGTAGGAGAGTAAGACTTTGCAGAGTAAGTAGATTGAAAAAAACTAGCAAATAAGTTAGAAATACCTGCGTCAGTCGAGGCTACTTCACCATTATACACGAGTGTAGAAGGAAATAGATCAGACTTACGTTTTGAATTTACAAAATTAAAGAACTGTTTCGGATCAATAGAAAATTGTTCACGGCAACGGGATAAATAATTTTGATAGCAATTTCTATTTAAAAGGATAAATTCAGACCGGGCATACAAATAATTCGAGAAGTCACGATTAGATCCGGTCATTTTAAATTTCTTGTAATATCTAGATTTTAAATTTTTTAAATATGACAAATTCCGAGTGAACCAGGGAGGTTTAAGCGAAGAACACGCATTTGACGAAGGGACACACGCATCAAATATAATGTTAAGCGTATTATAGAAAATTGATGCAGCCTCATTGACGTCATCACAATTCATCAAGCAGGACCAGTCAGTGGAAGTTAAAAGTTCGTTTAACATAGCAAAATTAGCCTTACGAAAACAGCGGCGACGAACAATAGGAGGAGAAGAAACCTGTGGTTGAGGCGCACTAATTTGGATTTCAATATCCAAAGTGGGGTGATATGAATCCTCAGGAATAGATAACGGGGAAGCTCTGGAGACTGACACAATAGCAGGATCATTAGCCAAAACCAAATCAAGGATTCGATTTAAACAGTTTCGGACGGCATTTATTTGCAGTAATGGTAAATCGAACAAGCCGTCCAGGAATTCGTTATAAGAGGATGAAATAACAGAGTTAGAAGAAGGTGACGAAACCCATGAGATGGTTGGAAGATTAAAATCACCTAAAACTAATAGATTGTCGCGATTATGTAAAAGCGAATGAACAAAATTAATTGCAGCCAAGTGTTGCAAATAAATTGAAGTATCAGATGAAGGAGGAATGTACGAGCATGTTATAAAACATGAAGAGTTATGCAACCTAAGTTTGACGCAAATAAATTCAATATCTAAGGAAGTATCAACTTTAACTAAGCTAGAACAAAGTTTTGCATCAACCGCAATAAGGACACCACCACCACGGCGGACAGAGCGATCAAGCCTGTAAACTACAAAGTTGGAAGATAGAATTTCGTGGTCAGAAACTGAAGAGTTTAACCACGTCTCTGTAAGGGCAAGAACATCTGAGTCAAAAGAAAAACTATTCGTAAACAGAACATTAAGTTTTGTCAAAAGGCCTCTAACATTCTGATATCTAATAGAGAGCAGAGAAATTAGTTTTTTGAAATGATAGGGGTGGGTACAGAAGATGGAACAGCAGAGGGCAAGGAAACAGGCGAAGGCCGAGGCTTTTGAAAAGATTTAAATTCGTGAACTATCATATGTGGTGGCCAAAAGCTTGGATCACATAATCTGTCAAAATCACCTATAGGGACGGAAATTTTGAACGACGAAATTTCACGAGGCTGTGAGAATTTAAATTTCTCAATGGATATGTTAGGATTATTACCAATATCCATATAAGATACTAAATCTTCACAAGAAGTTTCCGCCGCCAGACGAGATACAAAAATATGTTTACGCGGCGCGACTACTTTAAGACTAGGTCTAGGCGGAGGCAAATTAATCAAATAATTAGAGGATTGCGGTGGCGTAGAGGGCTTCGTCTTTAAAGAATCAAGACAAGGGGCCGGAGACGAAAACGAAGCAAGCAACGGCGATCCTGGAATTGGAGTTAGAGGAGAAACGGGAGGAGCAGAGGGAAGCGGAAGGCGCAATTGAGGGGCAGGGGGAGGCGTCGGTACTGAACGCTTTGGAGGCGTGGCAAAATTATAGTCACTAAGCAGTTTAAGACCGTTATCAAACTCAGACGACATTTGATTAGCCAGCTTTTTAAGCCTGAGAAACTCATTTCGAACGTTATTGTACATTCGAGAAAAGTTCCCTTGCATTTTAAAGCATGTGGGGCATGACCATCTAGTACCGCCACAGGTTGGCTTGGGCTTACCATATAACCTGTCAAAGTCACGACCAGTCAGCCCAGCACACTTTAAATGAATAACCTTGTCACACAACCAGCAAGTTAGGCAACGAAGCTTATCCCCATCAAACACATCTTTGCTCATGCAAGAATCAAGGCAGCACGACATTATAAAAGCGATCCAAGAATTTCTACTGGGTACAAAAATATGCAGAACAAACAAATGAGAGGGCAACAACAAAATCCAAAAGAAGAGCGCAAGTCAAAAGAAACTCACCACAAAATTGAGCGCACGCTGTAAAAAGCTTACACAAACATAAACTAGCGAGCGCCGCTTAAAAACAATCAGAGGCTCTCTCACGCACAAAACAAAAATAAAATAACAGAAAGCACTAACAACAAAAAAAACCGCGCAAGCAATGACGCTATTTTAATGTAAATAAAAAAAAAGTAATAAACGAATGAAATGCACTGCCAACAAGCATAAACAAGTCCACTTTAACATAAAGTATTACAAGAACTTATAAAAATCAAATAATGAAAGATTTAAAATAAAAATAAACACCGAAAATAAATTAAAAAGCCAGAGCACAGAAAAAACACGTCTTACACTCTCAAGAGAACTTTCTTTCTGTTGAATATCAGTTTACAAATTTCCGCATGAGTCTGCTCAGTACAGGTCTGTGTATAAGTTCATCAACATAGATTACAAACAAAAAATGTAATTTTTAGATATGTATTTACCTACCTTATTGAAAATTCTATCAAACTGCTGCCAGACAAGAAAAGAAGCGCCCAACTTATCATTTTGATGACTTAACAATTCTCGAATACTGTAGGAAAAGAAAGAAAATACATTACAGAAAAATGTTCTCAAAAGCAACTTAAATTTCAGTTAAGGGTAAGGTTACAAGGATATATAAAAATCATCACGAATAAAATGAATCATTACCTTTCTGCACGACAATGGCACTGCACTGGATTCGTGTATGACTAGCCATCAACTTAAGTGTGGCATTCACTTAGGTTAGGTTACACCGGTTGACACCTGGGGGGAGTCGTAGTCCTTAGTGGAACCGGGGATTCACTTAAGCCTACAACAACAACAAAAAATGATTGGATTAATTTCAAGACATAAATAAAAATCAAAAACTTAAAAAAAAAAACTAAGCCATCAGTTTGCCGATGCATCTTAAAATGGGCAATATTTTTGAAATAACATTGAAAAATACAATGATAAATTAATACATTGCTTATTTCAGTCTCGTCATCAGTTTCATCATTTATGGCTATATAATTAAGAACATGTAGTTCAGTTTAACAAATGGAGTCAATATTTCTTACCGACGCACCACGTGGACATTTTCTCTTGTTTCATTTCCGCCAAGTAGTTTCTGAAATTAAATAAGCCATATTACAAATTGCGACCAATACAATGCTTAGATTATTTTGCAAAATATTGTTTTTATCAGTTTATAAAATACAAATCCGCATGAGTCTACTCAGTACAGGTCTGTGTAAAATTCATCATAAAAGGTAGGTATAAAAAAAAAATAAAAATGTTTACCTTGCTTCTTAAATTTATCCGCAATCGCAACTCCTTTCTTTTCTCATTTTGCTATCCAGTTCAAATTTTAACTAAAATGCAAAAAACAATACTTTATTTTTATGATAAAATTCTCAACTAAAAATCAAATGTATTAAGACATTTGCCATCAGACTGCCGATTCATCTTAAGGTGAATATTTAAAATGCGAAAATGCATTGAAAAATACAATGTAAAATCGGTAAAATACTTTCTTCAGTCTCGTCATCAGTCTCATCATTTGCGGCTTTCTTTATTATTTAAATTTATAATTTTTTGTTTTTCAACTTTGCTTACCATTATGCATGCACGCGCACGTGGTGTCAATTTTTAAGTGTGTCTGGCCGGAAGAAAAAAAAAGTACTACCACTATGTGTTGGGTTGTTGATGCTCAAGTGAACAAACAAGAATGGTTCATCAGACTGAGTTCAGTTGTTCAGTAATTATTTTTGTTCAGTTACAATTGCAATGCGAACTAAAAATAATTATAGAGACAAAAATAGTTTTTAATGTAAAGAGACTGTTTAGGGAGCATGATATGAGTATGAAAACCAATTATCTATTCGTGAGATATCTTTATATACACAGATTAAATTTTTTGGCAGTATATTTATGTCTAATATACATATTATTTAATACTTTTAAGAGCGTGATTTTTTAATAGTCGGGTTTACAGGCATGTTCTAGATTTCGATTCCGACAAAATCTGTCGGAATCGAAATGAAAGGTGTTCTAGATTTCGAAATGAAAGGTGTTCTAGATTTCGATTCCGACAAGAGTCTACTCGTTTTGAAAAGTTTGGCTCGCAGCTGTCGAAATGAAAAGTATTTTGCTTTGTTTACTTAAATAAACGCATTAATGCCACTCAAATTAATTTTGTATTATTTTTTAATGCTTTAAGAAAATTTAGATGTGCTCACTTGAACTAATCAAGGTTAATTTTCATTATACATTTTTATTACAAAAAATGTCTATGGAAATTGTGTGTACATGCAAAACCAAAACGAGTGGAATGAAAGTAAGGTGTTCTGGATTTAGACAAAACAGAACTTCGAAAAGTTATGTGTTGTCGTGTTGCACAAGTAAATTCGAAGATGATTTTATGATTGGATGGCTTAAAATATATATATATTATAAATTGTACAAAATTTGTACATAAATAAAAAATATTTGTCTCTCAAAAAGATGTTGGCAGAAAGAAAAAATAAATTAATAAAGTGGATGTTCGAAAATTTGTGGCAACTCTACAAGTGAACTTATCGATAGCTGGCCAGTTGGTCAGCTGTTTTGGCCGATATGATTTTGGCGCAAATTTGTAGTAAACAGCAATATGTAAGTAATATTTAAATTCTTTATTTTCTTTTTAAACTAAATAATCCTTTTTTGAAGGGGCAAAAAACGCAACGCAAAACAAGAAAACATAATGGTCGCGTTTATGCAAAGCAATCCGGGCTTTGCAAAGGGTTTCCCGAAAGGTGATAGGGTGGAGCTGGACGCAAAATGGACGTCATTGACGAAGTCCATGAATGCTGCGGGGCCACCTTGTAAAGATGCCAAAGAATGGAAGAAGGTATGTTTTGCAATTATATTAATGTATTTTAAATTAAAATGTAATTTAATTGCAGTCATGGGTTGATTGGAAGGCCTCCATCCGGAAGAAACTTTCGCATAACCGCAAGGAATGTGCTGCAACCGGTGGAGGCCCAAATTTCCAGCAGCCTCTGGAGGAGGAAATAGCTGTTTTATGTGGGCTTTTTAAAGATATTGAAGGTATGGAAACGGTGACAACGTTTGGCCATACCGACGACGAAATGGATGTGCAGGATGTAGTAGAAGGCTCCTGCACAGCTGAAGGGGATGTCGAGGATGGCCCATCAAGCTCCAAAAGAAAGCGTGGGCGGTCCAGTGACGGTTTGGAGGAAATTTGCCTGGAACAAAATACAATTCTTTCCACAATCTCCTCAACGTTGCAGGATATGCTAATGGAAAAAAAAAGGCACAACGCAAAAATGGAAGAGATTGCGCAATTACAACTTGAGGAATCGAAGAAGCAACATTAAAAATAATTATAAATATACAAATTAGAAAACAACAAGTGTTCCTTATGAAATAAGAAGACTGAGTTATATATATTGAAATTTTAGTATAATTAAATAAAGTTTATTGAAATTATCCCTTAATTTTCGGACTTTTCCTAAATATTTATTTACTCTCATTTAAAAACAAAAAATTGAAGATCGTTCCATTACGAGGATGGCTATAAGGGCTTTTTTTAAAATTGAGTAATTGAAGTAATGCAAAATTTGTATGGAAATATGGGTCTGGCTGGACCCATGTGCCAAACCAAAGGTTATCGGAACATTCGCCGAACGGAGGGTTATATAGAGCTTCACACGTTCAAATGAGTGGCGACTTCGTTTCTTACAGCATTTGCAGCTTCGCATGGTGGCTGCATGCTTACAAAATCATCATCATCGCTGTCATCGTTATTGGCGTCTTCGCTGTCATCAACGATGTTGACTTCCAGTATTGGCAGATTTCGCCTGCGGCAAATGTTATGCAACGCGCAACAAACATTTATAATCTTTGCCACAAACGTCGGCTCATAATTAAGGGTTCCTTGGAGACACCTAAATCGGCTTTTTAAAACGCCGATCGTCCTCTCAATTATGTTCCGAGCTGCAGCATGCTTTAAGTTAAAAACGTGCTCGGGCGTGTTTTGCTGTGGATTCCTATACGGAGTGAGAAGGAATTGCTGTAGCGGATAGCCAGAATCGCCTAGGATCCAGCAATTCTCTTCAATGTTCCTCTCATAAAAGCGTTTCGCATGACTATTGTTCCAAATTAACGAATCATGCGAAGAGCCTGGGTGGCTCGCATCCACTGCCATGATTTCCATATTAAAATTGCAAATCTGTAAATAATTAAAATTCTTATTTTTAATGTGAAGATAGGGTTTCGTAACTTACCAACATTGCATTAATACTGAAATATCCTTTTCTATTAAAGAATCGGTGTTCCTCCCGTACGGGCTTGGTAATTTTTATATGGGTGCCGTCAACGCAACCAATAACGCCCGGAATATTGTACTGATTATAAAAATGTGCCTTAGACAAAATAACGTCTTCATTCGACATTCTTTGGCGGATATAGTCTTTACATAAGCACTTTTCCAACTCATCCAAGACATCGTGAAGCACTTTTGAAAAAGTGCTTCTGCCGATGTTGATGTCATGGTCTTTTGCTACCCCTAACTGGTATGAACCAGTGGCAAGGAACCGCAATGCTGCTGCAACTTGCATTTGTGGGGATAAAAAACGATGCTTCTCTGTTAGTTGATTTTCCACTTTCTCAACAATCATTTTGAATGTGTCTTTGTCCACTCGATAGGACTCTATAAACCTAAAAAATTAAAAAGTCAAACTTATATACATACATTTTTATGTATTACACACTTACGTGGAATTTAACTGTTTTGTTAAACTTGCTTTTGCTCGCAACTCACGATTTTGCCACTTCGCTCTAGCAACGGCACGCCTTTTTGCCTCCGCACACCCAATAATTGCGACCGCTGGCATTTTTCAATTTTTATTGTATATTTAGATTTAAAATTTGAATTAAAAAATCAAAAAGATAAACAAACTTATCACACAGCTGTTCTGTACAAATGGTTATCGATAGCAGTCGAAATGAAAACGATTCGAAAACGATTCGAAGTCGATTCGAACTCAGTCGAAATCTAGAACACCATTTGTCGGAATGCACTCGTTATGACTTTTCAAAACGAGTCGAAATCTAGAACAGGCCTGTTAATTTTTTAAATTATATTTTATAACATATGTATATATTTTTTAATGTTAGAAAAAGCCAAAAAGCTAGAGGAATTTTATAATTCAGAAAACTTGATTGGATTTTGGAAAAAAAAAAAAATTGTTTTCTTTCCTTGTGCAAAATTTTTTGATCGAATATATTTTTTGTGAAATGAGCTAATTAAGAACATTCATTAAATACGCATCGCTGCATTCTTTTCCCATAGGCTATACGATGGTCAAGATGCGGATGGTCAAGATCAGAGCTGGGCAGCTCATAGCCCAAATGGGCACTTTTTGTTCGTGCATTTACGGCAGACCGCTCTCTTTTTGCCCAGCTCTGGTCAAGATGCTTCCAACGATACGCCGTTGGTCAAATTATGAAAACCGATCAAACACGTCATCCTCCTCTTAGGTTTTCCGTAGTCGAGCAAAAATATAATTATCAAAAAAGTATTTGGTTCTAAAAAAATACTTAAAAGAACTAAAAGCCTCATAAATAACATAAAATACTTTTACGAGTTAACTACTATTTACAGATCGATAGCATAGTGGTAGCGTAGTCTCTTTGTCGGTGGTTTGATTCCCTGCAGAGGCGAGGGACTGGTTCCTTTGCCTAGCTCTGGCATCGCTAGCAAACAGACGCTATTTGTCCAAGAAAATCTCTAAAAATTCAAGACACCGCCGTTTGGATTCGGTTTAAAACTGTAGGTCCCTGTTCTCTTCGAACAGTTATTAATAGAGATCCACATGCTTCAAAAGTAGTCAAGTCAGGGAAAATTATTATTATAAGTATTTATAGAACACTACCATCCAAAATTTGAGTTTTTTTATGCGGATGCGCTTGACATTCACTTGGCACTTGCTTACAAAAAGTTTTTTATTTTGTATCCAAAATGTTGGTATTTTAATTCGTTGTTGATTTAGGTCGAGTTTGTCGAATACCCGCCTGTATTCATTACAAACTGAGATTAGTGGTTTGATAATATCCTAATATCTAGCATTAAGCAGGTCAGTGGATGCTGCTTTTGTGTATTTTTTTTTCTTCTCGCTTATCCTGAATACAATCACAGTAGGGTCATGGCTTTCCCTGGGTAACTGCTCAATTGAGCCAATGGTCTTTAAAATTTATACAGGGCTGTGCATAGGGCTTACAACTCACCACAAAAAAAACCTTCAATAATCAAAGACGCCACGGAGACGGATCACACTATATGTGAAATATCTGCACACGTGTAAAGGACTCAGATTTAAATAAATTCACAAGAAGTATTCAGACCCTCAACAGGGAATTGGTGGCCGTTCTCAAAATGTTAAGAGCTAACATAAACGGCATCAGGGAAAGGTCAACGCCATTACATGCAAGGCAGTGGACTGCCTACTACAACTCTACTACAACTTCCATGCGGAGAGGCCAAATGAACGGAAATTAGTAACTATCCATCATCACCTTAATTGCGCGAACACAAAAGCGATGTGACCAAAGATGTGTTCTATGCGAGACTGGAGTCTGTCTACGTGCATTGCCCAGCCCGACATTAAGATCGTCATGGCTGAAAAATTGCTCAAGAGTGCATTTTTGGCCGATTCAGTCTATAAAATGCTACCTCGAACAACGGTTTAGGGCTGATTAATACATCATAGCTTGTAGTCCGACTTTTAGCATCTAGGTATTCACAAGTCAACCCGCTTATAATTCAAGTACATGCATCCACATTTCACTTGTTGTGATCGATGAAAGGTACGCATACAGTATGCTTACGGCTCGTTAATTGTGACCTTCCGTTTGTTGCAGAGTAAGCTTCCTGAATATGCCGCCGCCTTATCACGACGAAGTTGAGTTAAGCGGCTCAATAAAAACAAAATTGTCGGAGAAGACTGGCGAAAAGGAACTGGTAGGGTGCATGCACCATCTCTTTTACAGAAAATAGAGGAAATCATGCATGTTCACCTATAGTTTGTGATATTCTCATTACAGGGTCTTGCACACAATTTTACCTTTTAGCAGAGGATAATTATTGTACTGTGGCTTAGGAAAAGATTTCTCAATAACGAAGACTTCATGTCAATGAATTATAATTTTTCGGACCTAAAATTTTAGAACTTACTCTGGTTTTGAAGCTTCATTCATAGCTAAGGGATGGTGTTTAATTTTTCTTTTGGAAGTTTAGAAACAACTTTCTTTAATGGCAAGTTGTGTTCGCCCTATATAAATTCTTACACTTTCAATTGAAACTATTTTTTAAGCAGACGACGCGGAGTGCAAGGATTTGAAACGTCTATGTTGTTTAATCTGCACTCGAACCCTGGCTACTGTAATATTTGTTGAATTTATTCTTACTGGGTGGCTTTGCTACCGCGCTTTTAGCGATCAATACCTAAAAACTATAACAAACTTATACAATAAAAGTCAGCAACTCGTATTAAATTAGCCAACCATTCCAACAATACAATATATCAATTGCATTCACTAAATAATAAAAATAAACCAAACAGGAAAACAAAATCAATTTTAGTTCAGCGTTTTTATTTTATAAACAGCCTTCTCATATTTAAGCATCGGCGTGCAAGCGGGCCGTGGGCTTTGACAAAAAGTCGGAATATGCCTGGTATGGTGTAGAACCTAGAGGCATTTCTTTCCACAAGTCTGGAGTCAAATAGGCATAGGTTTTGGCAATGGCAGCATAAGTTGCCTTAGCAAAGTTACCCAGAGTACCAGTTGAGCCACGGGCAGATGTGTAGCAATCTTCAATACCTGCCATCATGAGCAGCTTCTTGGGAACAGGAGCAGATACAATGCCCGTACCACGGGGTGCAGGAATCAGACGCACAGAGACCGATCCGCACTTTCCTGTGACCTTGCATGGCACAGTATGGGGCTTACCAATCTTGTTACCCCAGTAACCACGACGAACTGGAACTACAGACAGCTTGGCCAAAATAATGGCACCACGGATAGCAGTTGCCACTTCTTTGCTGCACTTAACGCCAAGACCAATGTGTCCATTGTTATCTCCAATAGCGACAAAAGCCTTAAAACGAGTACGCTGACCGGCACGGGTCTGTTTTTGAACAGGCATAATCTTCAAAACCTCATCACGAAGAGACGAGCCCAAGAAGAAATCAATGATTTCAAACTCTTTGATGGGCAATGAGTAGAGATAGATCTCTTCAAGAGACTTAATCTTGCCTTCGAGCACTAAACGGCCAAGCTTGGTGACTGGAACCCACTCTTTGGAGTCTTCCTTGCCACCACGACCGCGAGCACCGCGACCACGTCCACGGCCGCGTCCACCACGACCACCGCGAGAGCCAAAACCACCTCGGAATCCACTACGGGCTGGAGCTGCGTCCGCCATTCTGAAATAAACATAAATGTGTTGTCAAAAATGAACTAATGCACTCAACTCAACAGCAAATAGCACGCTTAATTTTTTAAGTGCATTAATCAGACACCTAAGGCCATCACTAAGCAAATATAATAAAATGCAACTTTCTGGTGGAAACCGCAAAAGGTAATACAGATATTCATCATTTAAGCACTTGCAAGCAGTGTGCTCACACTTTATGTATGTACATATAAATTTTTGTTAAGTAAATTTAACTTTAAATTATTTTAGGTTATGTGGCCGCCATTTTGGAACACGTGAAAAATCAGCTTTGCAACAATAATTAAAATTTTTCTTTCATTTGAATTGTAAATCAAAATAATTGAATATTAATATAATATAATATATGATTCAAATAATTTAATGTACATATATTAAAAAAAAAAAAAGTGTGAACGCACATACTTTTTTATATTAAATATAACTCTCAGTCTCTTACCTGTAGTTATATGAACTTTAAAGGTTGAAGGAAATAATCCAAATGAACGAGAGAAGCCAGTCGATGCCAAAACGAAGCCATGATGCCACGCCATTTGCTTCTAGCATTCTGTAAAAATAATCGAATTTAAGGCCCTCTCATACGTTCATACATACTCGTTTGCAAAGTAGTCGATTGTTTTCTTTTACTTGGCGACTGTATTTAAATTTACTTGTCTGGTATAAGCAAAACAATTTACATGGTAACAAAAATTTATTGGATTTAGCTGTCTACAAATATTCAGACATGTTCCCGATTTCGATTCCGAGTAAAAGAGTCGGAATGGAAATGAATGGTGTTCCGGATTGCGATTCCGACAATAGTCGAGTCGTTATGAAAAGTTTGGCTCGCAGCTGTCGAAATTTTCCTTTGTTTAGTTAAATAAACGCATTAATGTCACTAAAATGCATTTTGTATTATTTTTAAATCTTTTAAGAAAATTTAGATGTGCTCATTTGAACAAATCAAGGCTAATTTTCATTAAATATTTATTGAAAAATTTGTCTATTAAAATTGTGTGTAAATGCAAAACAAAAGCGCTCGGAATGAAAAGTAAGGTGTTCCGGATTTAGACAAAACAGAACTTCGAAAAGTTATGTGTCATGTTGCACAAGTAAATTCGAAGGTGTTTTTATTAATGGATGGCTTAAAATATGTATATAAAATAAATTGTACAAAATTGGTAAATAAATAAAAAATATTTTTCGCTCAGAAAGATGTTGGCATTTGTAGTTGTTCGAAAACTTGTGGCAACTCTACAATGTGAACTTATCGATAGCTGGCCAATTGGTCAGCTGGCAATTTGCTAGCAATTTGGCGCACTTTTAAAACAAACAACAATGAGCCGATTTCATTGTAGTTATTTGTAATAATAAATTTTTAAAAGGGCAAAAAATTATGTGCTAAGCGGCATAAAGAAAATGTTGGTAATAGGCTATTCACACTGGGGCACATTTAACATCTAACATCTTTTGTCGAAGATGCTACGTATGAATTACCCGTTCCGTTAATTTCAGCATCATTCCAACATCTTGTGGAAATGTTCCTATCTTATTGTGCTCCGATGAGAAATTACTCGATTATTTTTCTGAGCACCTCTTTTTTTGTCATTCGCTGCAAAAATGTAAGCTAGTATGTCAACGAAAAAGACTGGCAATTTTCATTTCAATACATGGCGCCAAAACCTCATATGGTTATGGAATTTGCACAGAATTTAAAATGTGCGGCTAACTAAACCATAGAAGGGTGAGCCAGCAGGCATGCAGTCGGAGCTTCTAGTTTGATAAGGGGAAAAGAGTAGAAACAGATTTTATACAATTATTTTGTATTTTTATTTATTACATTATAATAAGCAAAAATAAATTGCAGCTTATTAAAAAATCAGCATATTGTTTTGTGACTTCTTCTACCTTAATAATAGTTGATGTTCTAAAACAACTCATAAAATTATTGACATTTTAATATTAAAAAGCATTTGTAATACATTTTCATAATGCGCTTATTTCACCAGCCTGTCAATATGGCAGCAAGATGCTAGATGTTAGATGCTAGATGTTGTCAGTGTGAACACCAATTTCACATCTTCAAAAAATCCCATGCGTTCCGCTTAAATGTGCTCAGTGTGAAAAGCCTATAAATGACTTTGAAGTCATCTACTTGCATCAAAATGTTATAATTAACCGCATGACCTAAATATGTAATTGTGAAATGCTTATGGGAAAAAATAACATTACAGGAAAAATAAGGATATAGCAGAGAAGTAACTAAAGGCGACTCTGAAGCTGCTGCTCAAAGTAGTTTGTTGAGTAAAATAAAATAAACAACTTATAAATTTTGCGAAAATTTGTGTGCTATTCTCATAAAATTAAAAATTATTCTCATAAAAGAAAATATTCGACTATTTTTCTGTGCACCTCTTTTTTGTCATTCGCTGGGAAAATGTTAACATTGTCAACGAAAAAGACTGGCAATTTTTAATTCCAAACAAGGCGCCAAAACCTCATATGTCTATGGAACTGGTACACAATTTAAATTGTGCGGCAATATATGGCTAAAAGGGTGAGCCAGCAAGCATTCCTGTCGGCGCTATAAGTTTGATGAGGGTAAAAAGTACAGTGAATTTCATAACTATAGGACAGTCGCAAATTTTAGTTTCAAGTGCAAATATAACGGTTTATAAGTAGGATCCAGCAAAGCTTCCTTTTAGAAAAAAAACTACCTAGTATACGAGCTTTTAATTTACCGTAACGTTATTGCACTGTTGCTTCACACGGTGTTTCGCAATAGCTTATGCATGGATATGCCTTTTTTGCTGCAGTTTTAAGCGTTTCATAACTATAGGACAGTAGTCTTTTATAAGGAAATTAAGTGCAAGGATGGCAGAAATATATTTTATTTTTTTTTTTTGATCGTTTTATGATAAAACGCCGCAAGGTATGACTTTTAGTTTAGAGGAGAGAGACCGTATTATAGCTAAAAACGACATGGGGCTTAGAATGGTAAAAATTGATAAAAAGTCATATAAAAAGACAACATAAGTATATTTGGAACTTCTTTAAAAACATTGAGAAATAAGTAAAAAATAAAGTAAATGAAAATTCACAGGCTTTCTGACTGTAAAAGTCGCCCTCAAGAATTTTTTCGCGTTTTTGTCTACTTGAATTGAACGAAAAGACATGTTAGTATTCTCCGCTACTCATTTAAGATGAGTTTAATGGAAGGTCGAGGGTGTAACAGGCTTTATATGCGCCCCGCACAAAAACCAAGCCGCTTCTTAAATTTCGCTAGAAAAAATTTTGTGAATCCTTTGGCAAATCCCTCCAATAGTAATTATATCCAACAGGACTACTCGAACTCAATGTTTTCTTATTGGAAAATATAAGAACAATCAACCTTATAAGGAAAATCTTTGAAAAAACATGCACAAAAAAAATTCGCAAAATCACGCCTATAAAACATGAGCTACAACAACGAAGCCATAGCGAGCATTTTTGTAATGGTCCAAGATTCCGACATCCAGACATGTATCTTGAGTGGGCACTTCTTGAGGATTTGCCAAATTGTAGTTTTGGACATTTTATGGTCCACTAATGGTACCAACTCTGATCAAGGAACGGAAGAATATGATGAATTTTCTAAGATTTTTCGTTTTTAGCGCTCCGAAACCTTACTAATAATTTTTTACTTACGTTTTTATATATTTTTCAATGTTTTTAAAGAAGTTCCAAATATAGTTTTGTTATCTTTTTATATGACTTTTTATCAATTTTGACCATTCTGAGCCCCAAGTCGTTTTTGGCTATAATACGGTCTCTCTCCTCTAAACTAAAAGTCATACCTTGCGGCGTTTTATCATAAAACGATCAAAAAGTGATTTAAAATTAAAATAAAATGTATTTCTGCCATCCTTACACTTAATTTCCTTATAAAAGACAACTGTCCTATAGTTATGAAACGCTTAAAACTGCAGCAAAAAAGGCATATCCATGCATAAGCTATTGCGAAACACCGTGTGAAGCAACAGTGCAATAACGTTACGGTAAATTAAAAGCTCCAATACTAGGTAGTTTTTTTTGTAAAAGGAAGCTTTGCTGGATCCTACTTATAAACCGTTATATTTGCACTTAAAACTAAAATTTGCGACTGTCCTATAGTTATGAAATTCACTGTATAATAGAAACCAATTTTATAGATTTATTTTGTACTCTTATTTAATACATTTTAATAAACAAAGGCAAATTGTGGCTCATTAAAAAATCAGCATATTGTTTTTGACTCCAGCACCGGCAATGATTCGACGAAGATTAACATATGAAAATAAGTAGGTCAAAGTTTAATTTTATATACATATGTATAATGTATGTGTGTATGTCCAAGTCAGCACCATCTTGTCGTCCGCATTGATACTCCCACATCTTTTTTCACATCTTCAAAAAATCCCATGCGTTGCGCTAAGGTGTGCTCAGTGTGAATATGGCAGCAAGATGTTAGATGTTGTCAGTGCGAACACCTTTTTCACATCTTCAAAAAATCCCATGCGTTCCGCTAAGATGTGCATTAATGATTTTATTTAACTAAACAAAGCAAAATACTTTTTATTTCGACAACTGCGAGACAAACGTTTCATAACGAGTCGACTCTTGTCGAAATCGAAGTCCGGAGCACCATTCATTTCGGTTTCGAATCGAAATCGGGAACACGGCTGTATATAATTGGTTTGTACTTTTTCCCCTCATCAAACTATAAGCTCCGGCTTGCATGCCTGCTTGCTCACCATTGTACGTTTTAATTATCCATATATGGCCGCAGGTGGCCTTGGGTAGCGTAGTGGTAGCGTACTCGCTTTACAAACCGAAGGTCGGTGGTTCGAATCCCCGCAGTAGCACTGGTACATTTGCCTAGCACTGGCATCGCTAGCTCAAAGACGCTATTTGCCCAAGCAAATCTCTATTAATTGAAGACATCGCCGTTCGGATTCGGCTATAAACTGTAGGTCCCTATTCTCTTTGAACAGTTATTAATAGAGATCCCCATGCCCCGCCCAGGGGCGACTGACAAAAATTATTATTATATATGGCCGCACATTTTAAATTCTTTGCTAGTTCCATATGAAGTTTTGTCGCCTTGTTTCGAATTTATAATGCCAGTCTTTTTCGTTAACATTGCTTACTTTTTGCAGCGAATGACAAAAATTAAGAGTTGCACAGAAAAATAATCGCAATAAAATAGGAACATTTCCACAAGATTTTGAAATGATGTTGAAATTTTCGGAACGTCAATTCATACGCAACATCTTCGACAAAAGATGTTAGATGTTAAATGTGCCCCAGTGTTTTTGGGTTATTGTACGTTTTCTAAGAGTATAGCAAAAAATCTGAGGTGCACCGAAAAATTATCGTGTAAATTCTCATCGGGATGCAATAAAATAGGAACATTTCAACAATATGTTGGAATGATGTTGAAATTTTTGGAACGGCTATTTCATATGCATCATCTTCGACGAAAGATGTTATAAAGTGGCCCAGTGTGAATAGGCTTGGTTGATAAATTTAAACTTAATTTTCGATTTAAAGAAACAGAGCGGAAAATTTATGAATTTAATGAGCAAGGTTGTTAACTTTTCTTATTCAAAAGTCTTGTTGATTCCCGGTTTTCAGTACATGGGTTTTGCCATCGTACCTCGATTTATCGATATTGTTGCAAGTGGTATTTTCATAGTGTTCTGCAGCCATATTAGAATCCTAACAGCTATGATCTTCTACAAACCAACTGATGTCGCCATTTTCGTTGAACTCTGAAGCCAATCGTTTTGATATAACAGCCATGCTGTTAAATATTTGTATTTCAAGCTTGACTTCTTGTGTAATAAGATTTAGTCAAAAAAGTGCCTATATACATTCAATTTTGAAAATTGTATTCTGTTTCTGAGTCACCAAATTTGCTATGTACATAAGCACAAATGTAGGCTCGTGACAAAGCCATATCGACTTTTTGTTGGTGGGACACTCTATGTCTCGACTCGGGAGCCTCTGTTCTTTCACATTTTACAAGTTGGGTACAGTGGTGAAAGGGAACAGTGGAAGAAAGGGAGCATAGTTACCAGAACTGTCTTGGTGGCGCGGCATTTATATTAGGAAGATTTGAAACGTATGAGACTTGCAACACTATGTCACCGATATCGATATTGGGCAAATTGGAAAGCTTCAATGCATAATCATAAGAGCGCACCATAAGCGCCAGTTTTGTACTACGCGGCCAACGTGCGCGGAACAAAACAAGCAGCAGGCAGAATATCCGTCCCTCTGCTGTGTCTCTTGTATTTTCTAAGTAAAAGTGATAAATATTGGCGCTTGCCAGGACTCATTTTATGTATAATTTAAATACCTTACCGGTTTTACCACCCCAACCACATTTTGGGGAACGGTTAACTTGCCGCTCCCGCTGAATCCGCAAACTAAGTTTTAGACTTAGAACAATGTTTTTTTCCAGCAAACGTAATTTTTTAGCCTTTGTTTACTGCACTACATTTCAGTTTAGAAAATCACTTGAGTGGATTTCGCAATGAAATTGCAGCCACGTCGCACTGCGTGCCGCAGACGAAAATGCGTTGCAAAAATTAAAATTTTGACGAACTTTGTTTAACAATTTTGATTTTTTTAAACTACGCCACTATAAAAAGTGGCAGAGCTCATATCGCTGCCAAGAAAAGTTTTGTCATAACCTGACTAAAAGAACTTACTCTTATTGAAAATTTTGAATCAGAAGAAGACTTATTTTTATTTGAAAGAGAAAACTTGCCGATGCCACAACAGGTATGTATATATAAATCGTCAATAAAGTATACGAAGCAAGAGGAAAAAATTAGGTGGCATATTATAAAAGCGGTCGGCCTTTGCGACTTTTTAGGCTGAACGATAGAATCCCGACTGTCCAAGTGAAAACACTTAAAATTGCGGGATTTCCTAATGTCAATAATACTCCTCGATACAAAAAATTAGACCGGGTGAACCGTAACCCACTGGCGGAAGTCTCGGCAAAGATAAAACTTTTAGAGCTGATGGGGTCACACTGAAAAAGATGCCATTAAAAGCTTACTTGAAAATAATAGAGACTGCGGTGGATCTTCTAGATAGAGTACATACAAACAGTAGCCACGGACGACGAAAGTAATATAGAATTATACCAGAAATTTTTTGAGTCGGTTATGGCATTATCAAAAGATTGGGTGTCGTTAAATGTTTTAAAATGCAAGGAAAAAACTAACGCCTAATATGCCATCAAGACTGCTGAGCTTTTACTTGAAAAATATCCCGGAAAGAAGCTTTCTCCTACACTTCACAAGATTTTTATATTTGGCTTTTATTTGAATAACAGTGACTAACGAATAGAGAGTAGTCAGAAAAGCCCAGGAATCGAGAAACAAGGGTTTAAAAAAAAACCAAAAGTATATATTAATTAAATTTAATTTACATTTAGTTTCTTAGAAATGTTAAGTATATAAGGTGTTGCTTTCAATGACAATGTGGATGAATATTTCACAAGAAGCTATTGTTTGGATAAAATTTCATTAGACATCACTTTATATTATTTCCCTTAATAATTTTTATGTTACAACAATGTTTTAATTTTATATATGTAATAATGAGCACTTAAGATTTTCTCTCAAACACAATTTTTTTCTTGAAAATGTCATGTTCAGAAGAAATGATTTTTGCAACGATTTTTCGGCTTCCGTGCCACCTTGCGTTGTCCACGTAGGTCTCCTGTTAATAACAAATCAGTTTGTTAACTAACGTCTACGTTATTTTCTTCAATTTCTAGTAAGGCAACCAGAGTAAAATCTTGGTCAGCGCGTAAAGAGCTGCCGCGGTTTATCTGCTTTCGTGACAAGCGTGCTAAACTTCTATTAGAAGATCGCTTAGCTGATATTTTGTTAACCAAGAATATAGTTTTAGCTTTCCTTAGGACTCAGGCTTAGGTATTTCAAAGACATGTTTTTTAATGCAGGAACGTCTAAAGAAAAGTACGGCCCCGTTTGTGGATATTGACGGGCCCTAAGCGCACTCCCCTTTTCACAAAGAATTTCAATGCCTTTGCGTTCGATTAAAATAAAAATTCCACAATGGGGAGTTTTTAGCAAGTCCTTTATTTGGCACAAGTAAAAGATTCGGCAAGTTATAAGAGGAGTATCTTGCTATGTGGGCATTTCAAGGCTGAGATAGAATCGGTTCCATAAATCACATGCTTGACACAATCCTTGGATGTCCCTGCATCTAGCTCCAAGGTCAAGTCCTGCTCAATTGTTGATAGAAGGCGTATTGCTTGAGCGTTAGACTTATAGACTTAAGACGAAGAGCCATTTTAAAAGATAAAAGCTATCGGCCAAACGCTATTTAGAAGATGAGAGCTGCAGAGCTCTAAAATTCGCTGCGAAAGGATTCGACGGGAATGCTGCCTTGTAAAGCATTTAAAGGCCTGTGCTCTACCTATTGTATTGGTATATAACATCCTGTAGGTTTGATAACAAAGCCACATCATCTTTATTTAACGCGACCCTCCCACACTCGCAATCGGTTGCCCTATTTGCTCCTATGTCTGTTATATGTACTTATATGCACTTGAAACCACATAAACTTTAAATAACTTCTATAACTTACCTTTCGATCGTCATCAACATTATTATCGTACTGCTGAAAAAAAAATTATTTTCCGATTGGAAATTTCTTACATATTGAAGGAGTATACGCAGTTATATGACAAAACTTCATATATAAAAAAATCCCATTTGAGACATCCCAAATTTTTCGAACTGCGTATAGGCCTTGACAGAAATAGATGCAGCAGTAAACAGAAAAAGTTTTCTTAAAACTTACGAAAACGGCTGACTAGCTTTGAAAAAACTGATTTTGAAAAAAAGGGTTACAATCGGTTTCCTAGAGCTGGCTTGACAAGGTTTGTTATCAGTCCTGCCTCTTGGGTCAAATGCCTCTAGCGTGTAGATAAGAAATTGAAAATACTAAGAAAATACTTACTACTACATACTAGCTGTCAAAAAAACAACACAATGGATATTTAAGTTTGACTAGCGATTTTTTATTTCACATATAAAATATGATAGATACACATAGATATTGAGCCTTTTGGATATCAGAATGTTGTAATCTACAATTGGGGGGTTATTTCATTCGCATTATTGCAATTAATAAAAGTTGCATTTGAGTAAATCATTACAATTATTGTCATGTGGGTAAATACGAATTTCGTTTGCATAGCTGCATACAAACCTATGTAAACGTAAGCATGTACGAGTATATAAATATATAAGTTATACCTGGGTTAGTCATCAAAGGTTTCAAAATAAATAATTTCTTATATGTAAATATGGTATAAAAAAATGGGTATTGCATACGTACAGGCCACTAAATGCAATTTGTCAACGATAAATAATTTCTTGCCATTTATTAATACAAATTGCAGTGCGCCTTGGCCCGAAATTCAATACCGTCTAGTTATTGGTATGGGTATAATAGAGCACCGTGTTGCCAGGCAGTTGCCAGTGGGATGCCTTTAGTTCGATCAGCTGCAGCAGGGTTCGGCGAATTGAGGCCGCTGCATCGCCGGCATTAAGAAAAGCGTCCCGTACAAGTCCCATTAAAAGCTCCAGTTGTTGCGGCAGCTGCATCTCCATGTCCTGACCAATGCAGGTCAAAACATAAAACAAACACTCAATCTGGAATGTTTGAAAGACATTTAATTTGATCATAAAGGTTCTTGGCGACTTGGTCTTACCTCTGACAATGAACGCACTGGCGGTCGCAAGCAATCTTCGCAACACTTTGAGAGCAAGCTGAGAAGTACCAAGGGCGGTGGTGTTCCCTCGTTATGGGTGCGCAATTGTAGTTGGCGCCGTTTGAGTTGGCAGAACATCTCCGTTAAAAATGCCATGAAGGCTGTAAAACGTACACGAGATGGCGATTTCATGCCTTGTATAGCAAAGAGTAGCTGGAAATTTGTGAAAATAATGATTAAATAGATCGGATAGATAATAAAAGACCTAAAATTAGTGAGAGAATTCTTGCGGACATCAATCAGATGCCACATAGCTTTACAATCGCTCTGAAGAAGACTGGTGTCATTTGTTGCAACAAAAAACAAAGCTGTGGTGTTTTAAAACAGGTTTATAAGATTGTGACAGGCGACAAATCTTGGATTAAGTTCTATGAGAATGAAACAAAACAACGATGGTCTTCCAAGACGAACCAAATCGATAAAATCAAAAGTCCAGTGAAATATGGAAAATAAAACGCCGAAGAAGAATCATTCTTCATCACAACAATGCCAGCTCTTACACATCAACTCAAACAAGAGAGTTTTAGAATTTCTAGACCATCTGCCGTACATTCCCGATTGATTAATGGATTTCCAATGATTTCTTCTGCGTGGTCAGCGTTTTCTATCCCAGAAGTAGCAGTCGCTATTTCAAAATACATAATTGTCTAATATCTCGTACATGAATCCCCAAACTAAGTGCGTATCTGTGCCTTATACTGCGTAAAAAAGCTTTACCTTTTCACGTTCCTGGTACCACTGACGGCATGTGTTCAGCAGAGCCTCCAAAAAGGTTTCCTTCTGCTCCTTGGCTATTATGGTCAGACATAAACGCGAGATAGGTAAAGCAAATCGTCGACTTTCCACAGCGCGTTTAATGAATTGAGATGTTAGTTCCATAAGGCAACGA
Source organism: Chymomyza costata (assembly GCA_018150985.1). NCBI lineage: Eukaryota > Metazoa > Arthropoda > Insecta > Diptera > Drosophilidae > Chymomyza > Chymomyza costata. Next base: position 1,063,528 of record JAECWU010000003.1, on the reverse strand, counting down.
GAATTAAGCTTGTTGGGATCCTCCATGGCTGTATCAATCAGAGCCTGAATCTCAGCTGAAAATTGCCCAATATCACCCAAGTCATTACCCAAGCCTAAGCCCAAGCCAGCCATGCCCCGTGTTAGTGCATCTGCTGATGAGAGTGACTTGGAACGCTGTAAAGTATTTCCATTCATATAGGGATCAATGCCATTAGTCTGATTAGCCTGATTAGCCAAATATTGCTGTGTGTTGTAGGGATTATTGTTACTGAATTGACCATATTGATTATGTGGCGATTTTTGTCCTCTGGTTTCTGGTGCAAATTTTACACGATTTGTTGCCTGCAACAATAGATAAAAACATTACCAAACTAGATAGAGTAAAGTTAAATAACGAAAGCTTCAAACCCACGTGCAATATATTGCCGCTTGAAGGAGAGTTCATCAGAGGTAGCTGGCCCGACAATGCCATGGGGTGCGTTACCAATATAGAGCGATGCTGGGGTGTCTTCCCATTTAGGCTGTTGATTTGCACACTTCCAAGCGAAAGACCCGCCTGACGACGATTGGCTAAAGCATTGGAGGCCGCAACATATTGCTGTTGTGACAATAGACCTGGTCCGGTTGCAGCCAAAGGAAATATGAGCGATGAACTGGAAGAATGTTGTAGATTGTAGTTTAGCTCTGCAAGAAAACGGGAAGACGGGTGGGGGTTGGTATTAAAATTAAATAGCATTACCGATTGTTCAGTGCCTCTGCCGGTGGCGTTGCACGTGGATTGTTCGTCATTGTGAACTCCTGGGCATTGACATTCAGTTTGTTCGTGACACCAGCACCACCAGCATTAGCTACTTCGCCTCGTACATCTCAGTGAGCATAATTTAAAGATACACAATTAAAAGTGTGCCACAAAGTAGTACAAACAAGACGAAATGTAATGATGTACATTGAAGTTTAATTTTGTTTGGATTTGCACATAGTATATGAGTTAGATATGAAAAGAAGAAGAAAGAAATCATTTTCAATATATGGGGGTAATATTTAAAAATTGGACTTAAAAAGCGAAGCAGCAAGAGCAGCTAGTTTTAAATTGTTTGATCTTCTACCTTTTTGTGCAAAAAACTATTAGAAGTTAGCAATAATCGGACACCAAAGCTCGTGAACTCCCTAGGAACGGAACATATCTGGTCGCTTCTGCGCTTTAATAGCAAATATTTTCCGCGACTTTTAGGGAGTTATACAAATTGGACTAAAATTTTAAGCAAAAGCCCAAGCAAATAGTACTATCTATATTAAAAATATTATAAGTAATATTATTATGAGCAGTGTACTTACTTGGTGGCCTGTATATATCCATTGCTGGCTTTCCACGCATTTGTCCAGTTTGATTGCCAGGAACATTAAATGCAAGACTGCGTCTTTTATTTATGTTCTATATAAAATCAAAATAATAGTAAAATAATAATTTCTTTACAATATAGTTTTAATCAAGTGATTTTTTAGCTCACCTGTTGGTTCGAAGTTCGTACGAAACTGCGTTCCCTGGATATAACGCCTGGCATAATCGGTTGAAATTCGGGCGATTTGCGCACCTTTCGAGCATCATTTTGTTGATTATTATTTAATATGGCTGGCGAACGTTCCACTTTTTCGGCCATTTTTTGTTGTTGTTGTAAATTATGTGCGCTTGTATCTTTTCCTTTAAATTAAGTAAGAACCCTAATTCTTTGGTTTCTTTGTCGTTATTAAAAGTTGGTTATTCTCTACCCTTTTAGCGTACCGGGATTCTTGGAATAGGCACTTATATATGTTTTTACAATATTTGAGTAAATTTGTACATATCACAATTATCCTTTTTTCTTTTAAGTTATTAATACGATTCCCTAGTTTCGATTCTGTGCTAAAATCTTCTCTTGGTTTGAGTTTAATCTTTTAGCGTAGTCTGTAAGAAAAATTATAATTATTATTATTTTTTTTTTTAATTATTCAGTTTTATTCGCTATTTATTATAAACTAAAGGGTCATCAATTTTGAGTTTTGTTTTCAATAGGGTTTTTTTGATAAAGCACGCGTGAGTACTGTAAATACCCAGAATGGCAAGAATGGTTCTTTCTGTTGCATTTAAAAAAAAACCTCAAGATTAATAACCCTTTATAATAGACACATCAAAAAATTGTTAATTTCATTTGTACTAATGGTCTAAAATTATCGTTTATATCCAAGAAGTTGCTTTTGGCGTGCGTCAATGTCGGGCACGGGCCTCCAAAAAACTTTTGATAACCAAATTTGGTTACGATATCTTTATAAACAAGCGAATTATGCCTAGGAAACGTTTTTTTGACCGATCTGTCCTATGGGGGCTACATGATATAGTCAACTTATTATTCAACTAAACTTGCCACATTTTTAAGCTTGTTTCTAAAGGTTTTTGAAATGAACTTTCTGTATAATTATAAATACATATGTGCTTAATGAACAAAAGTTTGTTGAGCTTTTTTCAAAGCAAACCATAACATTCTACTGTCTCAAATCCGTTGCGGAGACTTAATGAACTAGAGATATCAAACTTTACAAAAGATGTGCGGTATCCTCAATACGTATTCTGAAGGAGAATCGTTATAAAGTAGAGTCACCAAATTTGGTGTATAAATTTATATAAAAAAAGGAATACAGTCGAGGCGGTGCCCGACAGTGTAATACCCTGCAACCTTTTTGTAGAAAAAATATATTTCTGCATATTCCTTCCAAGAACTTTTCAATCGAAACATTTTTTTTTTTTTTTTGGTGAAAAACGATATTTATACCTATAAGCTCCGTAAATTTTTACCGACTTTGATGAGAATCGAAATTACATCAAAGTATATGGGGTAAGTTTCAAGCGCATAAGTTTATGGTTGTAACAGAAAACAGGGTATATCGATTGAGGGTGGAAATTTTATCGATGCGGTTTTATTTATTAGGGCCACAGGAAAAATCTTACCAAAATTGTTAATTCTAGTTCACTTTTACAATAATTATGTATAGTCAAACATAAATGCAGTTTATTGGGGGTGAAGTTGTACATTTTTGACTATACTTTTTGTCGTATTTGTCCGATTTTGTTTAGTTTTGACACACAGAAGCAAGTAACCACGATGCATAGTTCTGTTAAGTTTCAGATAAAAATATTAAAGGATGTTTGTAAAGTTTCGTGTCTCTTATAGTCTCCAAAATCTAGGTGTTCATACAGACGTATAGACGGACGGACGGACAGACGGACATGTCTCAATCGCTACCCGAGGTTATGATAAGCATTTTGATAAAAAGGACTTGGGGTCTGCCACGCCTTGTGGCAGCTTGTGCAAGCCGAAAATGTATGGAACATATAGAAGGAGACGTTGGAGACCGCCAAAAGTTACATAAAGTATGATCAGGGTGACTAGAAAAGTCGATATATTCATGGCCGTCCGTCTGTCCGTCCGTATGAACGCCTAGATCTCAGAGATGGTAAGAGCTAGAGCCATCAAATTTTCAGATTAGATGCCTCAGGTGAGACAAGTTTTTTTCATGTATTGGAAATCGGGGTTATATATAAAGCTCCCATAGGTCTGTTTCAGAGGACCTCGAAAAAACAAAGAGTTTAGGATGGATAATTGGATGGTTTATAAAGATATCCTAATCAAACTTGGCATTCTGGATTTTTTTATAGTTCCCAAGCGCTGTACCAAATTTAATCAAAATCGGTTGACTATATCATATAGCTCCCATAGGACCAATCGGTAAAAAAACGTTTTTGGTGCAAAAATATCGTAACCAAATTTGGAAAAGAAGTATCTTTTGGAGTTCGTAAGCAATATATCAGAATTGATTGCAATGTGGTGGTTTATGGTATCCCATGGTCGTCCGTGCCCGACTTTAAAGTACGCCATCTTTTTAAATGTTTTTGTTGATTTCGGCCTAACTCGAGTACGTTTTGGTACAAATAAATTCGAAATAGAAAAAGAGATAGAAAATTTGAAATTCTCAAAATTTTACAGTCTAAAACACAATAAGGACTCTGGAATACGTAAAGGTCGAAGGAGAAGAAGTGGCAAGTAGTAATGCAAAGACAAATCTAAGTTGAAGCATATCAGAATCTACAAGGTATCGAATAACGTAACTTAATAATCCCAAGTCTATCGGGAAAATAAGGTAATTGGAATTAAGGATCACAATTCAAACAGCGGAATGCATAAAGAAAAAATATTGATAGTAATATAAATGTGCCTAATTATTTTAACTGATTCAAACTACACTTGCTTAGAGATAATCCGCATGTTGTGGGTAGAATTTTCTGTATTTTATATTCCTGTATTCAAACAGACGGCCATAGCTCAATTGCCGAAACCATGACAATGAAGCATTGAACACATCTTTAACGGGTATTACGGGTATAATAAAAAGTGTGGTTTATAGAATAAAGATTCAATCATATTTTAAAGTCGGACTTATTGTGGTTGACACCATAATTCTTATAATCGAAAAACTGAAAATTTCAAGACAAATACAATTTACTTTTTTTTTGACTCATTGCTCCGTTCTGCAAAAAAAATTATTTGTAGATTTGTTGCTTGCATCAACCAACAACAAGTTTACCCACTCATCAATTACTACAAACGTTCAACTCTAAAAATGTGAGTATATTCACCTTATAGTACACACATGTACAAGTACCAGTAAATAAGATCTGCAAACACATAATGTAAAAATACTAGCAAGTTGTAGACAGCTTAAATACTCCAGAGCAAACTTCTGTAAACTGCGATGCATTTATCTTTAGACTTAAACCTACGCGTAGGAGTCCATCTGGTTTCGAGCAGGCACTTTAAACCGAGCGAGGGAACTTATGACTTATATACTATTATAGTAGCTAGGTATGTACAAATGAACAAATGACATCAGCGCTTGGCAAAATTTTGTTAAATTTTGTTGATGTTTGTTCCACTATTGTACAGTCATGTGTACACGACAATTTTAAGGTTGAGATTAATTTGCCTCCTTTACTGTGTCTGATGGTATAATATTCGTAGTATATTTATATAGTATGTATTATATTTATGTATATAGTATTATTACATAGATGCATAAGATAATCTTTTATGAACCTTTAATATAAATGATAATGCACGCTTTTTCAGTTAAAACAAAGTTGTGAGTGATAAAAACAACCACGGTTGCTCTAAATATATTTAGTTTTTATTGCTCCATTTAATAACGTCATTTTCTGGGTGAGTCTTCGCGCTCTATCTCGATGGCGGGCAATTATTAACGAAATGTGAATAGCTGGCAATGTTCCCGACAGTGGGATACCCTGCAACCATTTTCTACAAAAACAAAGTTTTCCGCCAAATTTAGCTTTGAAACGTTGTGGTATGTAGGCATGTTATAGGGAAAGAGGTTACTGGAAAAGTTGTACAGAACGACAAGGGAATAAATTACGAATTACAAATGAATACATTTTAGCCACATTAAACGAGGTTTTAATGGAGGTTATCTCAAAACCGTGAGGTGCTAGCATTTTTTTGGACTTCGTGTTTAAATTCAGCCATCCGAAAAAAATGAAAAAAACTTTATTGAAAACACTAAATAAAAAAAAAAATTGGTTATTTTGGAGGCTATATCAAACATTGGGGTCTGGGGTTTTTGTACACCAGATTTGGATTCAGCGGCCCAAAAACATATAAAAACATCGTTTAAAATCCTAAAGGCGTATACGCAGAATGAAAAATTTCACAAATGGGATATCCCAAATGGGATTTTTTTTTTATATAAAGTTTGGTCATTCCGCGCGAAATTTTTCATGCTGCGTATAGGCATTAAATAAAAAAAATGTTTATGAGTTTCTGGAGGTTATCTCAGAACTCTGGGGTACTGGTTTTTTTTTGACTACGGACTCGGATTAAGTGGCTTGAATCCATATCGGAAACCCAGTGACAAGAAGAGTTGACACGACTTTTTTTTTTTTGTGATATACTCAAAGTTTAAGCCAAGTATAGGAATTGGTCCAAAAATTATGATTTCATATGTGTGACGCATAGTCAAAAAACTTTGCCACAAAACCACAATTCTCCGTATAAATCCAAATTTTGGATCACCTATGTAAACTATATTCCTAATTTCAACCCTTTATGACTTTTCTTTATGGTACTTTCTTTATAAAAACTATATATATATAAATATATATATACTTTTGTACGACTAATTCGATCGACATGAATTACTATGGCGTATAAAAGGAAGCTCACTTTTTCATTCGAAATTATTTTCGATTTTCTAAATATTGATTTCCATGGAAAAATGCGTAATTTACTAAGTAGATTTAAAAATTGATGTCGATAGTCAGCACCGGCTAAAATTTTCTTATGACAGCCCTGGTATTCAATAATCATATGTTCAGTGAGAATTTTAAACCAGCAGAGGTACGTGCAATTTTTTAGCTGATTATGATTATTAATCCTTTTTTTTCGCTATATTTGGCTCAATTGAGCAGATTTAAGTATTTTAACAAAGCACTCACCTTTTTATGCATCCAATATTTTGAGTTATTCGCATTGAGTTGAGCGCTTAGCTGTTGTTGATGTTCTCTCTGCAATTCTCTTTTTCTAAGTATCTCTCTCTTTGTTTTTTGTTTTATTTTTTGTATAGAAAATTTTGTCGTTTAAGGTTTCGCTTCGTTGTAGTATGTAGTAGTATGTATGGTACGTGGTACGTATGTACATATATGTAGTATGTAGATATTTATCTATCTTACGGATTCCCTTTCGTGTCTCGTTTAATTATGCTCGGCACATACACCAACAGTAATTCCAAAACAAATTTTAATTAAATTCGCTTTAGCTTATTTAGCGGCGATATGATCATACATACATACATATATATTTGTTTTATATATAGTATGCCGCCATATAGACTTTACGGATCGAGGAACACTTAACACACACACTGTCACACACACTGTTCGTATATAGAGACAGCAGATACAGCAAGCAATGAAGATAATATTTGTTGCTGTGCTTGTTGTCGTTGTTGATTTTTTTATTTTGTTGTGGTGTAGATCATCAGCAGTAGAAACAGCTGTGAATGATGACTCAAAACGGAGCGGTGGGCGGTGGCTGATGTTAAGAATACGCACTGTTGAATGCTTGGATTGATCGTAATCAGCGTGTTCGTTCGTCTTTTGCGCCGTCTGTCGTCTATTTTTGGTTTGTTGCTTTATGCTTGTTTGTTTGCTGTTGTTTTTGTTTCCTTCTTTTCGTCAATTGTTATAGTTTTTTCGCGTAATTCTTTTTTCGTTCGTTTTTTGGATCGCTTCGCTTCTCACATTTGAAAATTGCTCACAAAACATTCATACATGCAAACAACAGACACAGTGTCAGGCATAAATAAACTCATACATATGTATGTATATTAACATACATATTTATATAGTGTCTGTCATAAGTGTGCTGCTCTATGTATGCATGTACAATATTATATACGTGGGTATTAATTTATTTTTATGTTTTCTGTTGCACGCGCTTTTGTTTTTTACTTAAATTGTTTTAACTATTTGCACATGTGCCGAAAAAATCATAGAATTCATTAAAAATTATGTATGTACATACATATGTATGTGCATACTTTTCGTAAATATTAAATCATGTTTATATTGGTTTAAAACTTAATCTATGGCGCGTCTGAATTCTTTCATTTCCGCTATGCACAAAATATGACGTAGCTTTAACGTAACGAAAATTTTGAAAATGCTCCTATTCGCGCGAATTGTTCTCTTTATTTATTATTTCAAGATGATTTCCGTTTGTGACCGTTTGTCTATTTTTAAAATTAATTCGGCTTTCTTAAACAACAGCAAAACGTATGCACATACTACACATATGTATATGTAGTATGTATGTACTCGAAATGAATCACATAATAGCAACCAGTCGTTAGAATAAAATAGATTTAACCAGTTGCGAACACAACATACACACAATATATACATATACATATGTGCATACTAAAGTATACCCAAAAGAGTGTACCTCGTTTACTTTTCAAATTAAAAAAGATTCTTACTTATTCGTTGCAAATATTTTATTCCGTTAAATTTGTCGATTGTTTTGCAAATATTTATTTATTTATGTATTTGTGAGGATCGCGTTGTTTCTTCGTGTGTAAGAACAGCGTCTACACTTAAAAATTAAATCATCGGCGCGAGCGATCAGTTGAAGACTAAATGGTTCATGAATTGCCGCAGCCAGTAAAGCGTAAAGCTCTTGAAAACCATATTTAGCTTTTGAAAGAGAGCCACACCGCACAGTGGAACGTTTTGAATTTATTGTAGACAAAATGTGCATTAATTAGGTTGGCCAGGGTTGCCACTTCTGTTAGGCCTGGAGATTTTGGTAATTGTTTGACGTAGAGAAAGATGATAAATTTCTCAATTTTGTTTTTTTTTTTTTTTGTTTTCTTGGCTTGACATGATGTCTAGCAAAGAACATCCGGAAAAGGTTAGAATGCTTTTACCCAATTGGCTTTTAGCCAATTTTTTGATTAGGACCGTTGCAACGGGTTTTCTTTAAGTAACAGAAGAGATAAAGAAGCTTGAGATTTTAGTCGAGACGTTCAACCGTCGGATCGATTCGTGTAAATGCATATTAAATGCAGAAGGAAGAGTGACTGACCTCCTAAAGTACTTCTTCATCAGCATCAACAGTCGATTCTATATAGCCATATCTCTCTGCCAGTCTGTCTCAGAGACTATAGGAGCTACAGCTCTGAAATTTTTACAAATTATACGCATAAAAGCCCGTTCCCCCGTCATAGTTTCGTGGTTTACACCAACCAACGCCCTTCCCGAATAAACTGCAATAGCTATCAAGCTATTTTTAACCCTCCGTCGGACACCTGGGTCTGGCCAGACCTTTTTCGTTTTTGACCATTAATTCAAAGTATTTATAATTTAGATATCGACTTGCGCTTCCAGGTAGCTTCGTAAAATTTTATTGGCTATCGATCCATGTATAGTAGAAATATCGAAAAGTCCTTAAAACGGACGAAAAAACGATTTAAAAAAGTTTACCATCGGACGGACACATGGTGCCTGGCTGGACCCCATGTATTTACATATATTTATATGGGAATTTACCTTATGTTTCGGTTCAATTATATACCAATAAGGTATATTTTCTCAAGTACTCACCGTTTTAAATCGATTTGGCATATTTTGAGCTTCTTGCCTGAGGAAATCAATACTAGGAAAAATTTTTGATTTGGAAAAAAACACTTTTTTTTTTTGTTTATTCTGATTATAATATATATATTTAATATATATATATGTATATATATATGTATATATATATGTTTCCGACGGAAGGTTAAGCTTTCTGCAAAAAAGCTACAGCAGTTAAAACCAGTGTAGACTCATATAGTCTAAAATATAAAAACACTTCGGGAGTTCTCGCCAAAAATTACTAAAGTAACACTTCTCTGTCTAGAAGATCCTTTAACAAAATAAAAACTGTATGAACAGCTTTGGAACTTTCAGCTTTTAGAGTCAGGCAGGCACGACTGTAGCTTTCGCAAATTCCTAGAAAGTGAGGAAAGTGCTCTGTATGTCTCAAAATGAATAAAAAGTCTCTTTGGAGGTTGGAGCCCCCCGGTTTATTACATTTATTAAATTCTTTTGAGCTAAAAAATATTTTTATAAATTCAGATAGTGTCGCTAAGAGTGTAATTGTAAATAGATTTTACATATTCTTCAAAACACTATTTTTACTGCGAAGTTTATTCAATGCCAGCAAAAATTAACATTTGGGTCGGTGGAACGGAGATCGCGAGGGGCCTTAAATGGTGCAACCCTGGGAATGGCACCATTATAAAGATGGTGCCATTACTTACTCTCCATAAGCTTCTAAATACTTCGTTTTCAGTTTTGAGTATTCAAGCATCCAATCTAGTCGAGGCTCATGAAAGTAATTGGGGTTTTTAGAGACCCACCCTGTTGCTTTATTGTATACACATCTGATTCCGAAACTTCGAGGTTTTCCTTTAGCAAGTTATAAGATGTATTATCAAACAATAAAAAAATTGTTCCGAAATCTCACGCTCGGAAAGTATTAAGCAAGAAAATATTCTCATCTGAAGTAGTTATGTACATACTATTCAGTATCATCGTCTTTTAAATAAAGACTTATTCGTAATATACTTTAAGTCATATGATATGGGATGCTAGCCATGTACCACTTTGCCCTAATGCTAGTGATCATCTAACCAACACAGCATCATAAAAAAAAAAAAAATTTATTGCATGACTCTGTGTTTTTTTGAGGGCGCCATATTCAATTTTATGTCACGTTACATAGTCTATAGCTAGAGGACGATCAAGAGGCTCCCACGATACGTCATTTGTCAAATTATGATAAGTGGTTTGGGAGATACCAGCGAACAGATGAACATACAGGTCAAACACATAATGTGCTTTTTGCTTCGCCGTAGTCGGGTAAAAATACAATTTATTGTGAATTCGAAACAACCCCCAAAAATAATCATTTTCTTAGTTTGTAAACATTTTTTTTTAAACCAAAATTGTACCGCTTGTTTCTTTTCTTTTTTATGAAAAGGCGGGAAACTAATTTGTCGGCCCATCCAGACCATTTATCTAAAAATTAGCAAAGTTTTAAATTTATCAAATACTTTAGACGAGTTAATTTATTTTACTGAAATCGTTAGGACAAAATAAAAACTATCTTAAAATGGGTCAATTTTAAACCCCTCCACAACAGACTTAAAAAAGAAGCAAAGGCTAAGTCACTAAAATATATTTAAGTTCTTTTCAATTTGCGGTGATACCAACCCTTCCGCGACAGTTTTTAACTAATAACTCCGAAACCTTTTTATACAGCATTTTAAACTTCCTTTATTCATTACCCAAATTTGGATTCAAATTTTACTAAGATCCTTTGGAAATTAAAAAGATAAAAGAATGTAATTTGTTAATATTTTTATAAAAGCTTCAGTCACCAATATCGGATGTGTACATGGACTAAAATATAGGGTTTTCCAAAAAGAGGTGTTATTTTGGTATTCAAAGAAAAATGCCATTTTTTGAGATAAATGATCGGATGTTTATTTCATAATAAAGAGAAAGGTATGCCGTTAATAATGAAAACCAACATCAGCCAAATGGCCACCACGACCACGCCTATAGGACCATATCCTTTTCATGAAATTTTCCATAACCAAATCGCAAAGTGGCTGCCCTATGTCTTCGATAGGTCTAATGACCCCGCCGGACCATAAACCGCACCAAACAGTCACACGTTGAGGATGGAGAGGCTTCTAAACAATAACTCTTGGGTTTTCCGAACGCAGATGCCACAATTTTGCTTGTTGACGTAGCCACAGAGGTGGAAATAGGCCTCATCAGTCAAGATGATTTTTCGATGGAAGATTTTCACCATTTTTGTAGTGAATTTTAATAATTTCAATGCGTTGTTGAAGCGTGTACCGTTCCATTTTTAGTAATGGCGTAGTTTCTACTTGTCAAATGTCAAAGAATAAAAGCTTCAAAAGTGACAGCTACCGAAATACCGGGGATTCAAAATAACACCTCTTGTTGGAAAACCCTATATAAAAATTATTTTTACCACCCAAGTAGAGGTCGCCTTTGTGTTCTTTTAATGAAACTTTTAAACATCTTAATTTGTTATTGCAGTGGACCATTTTCTAGTGTTTCCTGAATAACCATTGGACTTTGCATAATCGGTTGCGATCTCGAGCGGCGACCTGTTCTGGAACAGCGCAGAGTCAAACATGCTCGACTGTAGAATCCTCAAGAGTGATGGGATATTATAGTCAGGATATCGTGAAATAAATATACAACTTTTATTTACAACTCGGAAAAAAAAGTTACCTGGTTTCTAAAAACCTTAATACAAAATAACACAATCCTTGCCACATACGCATACAAATGTTATTTCAACGGATGAAAATTAATTTGCACAGAACCAGGTTCAGAGTATTCATGTTTGAGGGCACTGAAATCCACCTTTAATTTGGGATGTTGAAAGTTTTCATGTATCTGCAATAAATAAAGTTTCAAGAATTGCATTTACAATTTTAATGTAATACTTACAGCTAATTTATCGTCCACAGTGTCGTAGCATTGCAATGTCAAGAAAGTTCTGCGTTGATCAAGCATATTTATCATGCAATGCTTTTTAAAGTTAAAAAAATCTCCATATAACTTCATTCCCGATAAATTCAACAGCTGGAGACTTGGACTGCTGGCAACTAAATCCCATAATTGATCCGCAGAGCGCCAAACTTGCGTATTTGTAATATGAAGTTGCTCCAAGCAAGCCATGCCAGACACAATTTTTTTCAAATCTTCTGCATTAATGTCTTCCTCGTGCATCGTCAATTGTTTAAGGCTCTTAAATTTAAGCAGAGTCTCTATGTCGTATGTCCATATGGAGTCGTGGAATAAAATTTCCTGCACATCTTTCGCGCGCAAGCTACCAATTATTGATAAAGTAGTATTATCCGAGTCACCTTTAGTTTGAAAACGAAGCTTTCGAAACTTTGGCAATTGCATCAGAGCCGTCAGAAACATGTCCGTCAGATATTCACTATCAATTTCTAGTTCTTCTAGCGTGCTGCATGTTGTAATTGATAATAATGGAGCTGCGAATTTTTTCAAATAGCCTGACTGAAACCGAAACTTTTGTAATTTCATATTGTGGCATATTTGCTCAATGTTTTGGACATCTGATGCCCAGCAGTTGCTTAAGTCCAATTCAAGCAGCTCAGTCCAGCGTTGGATATCATTGCCAGTAGTGTTGCCACCAAGTGTAAGTGAGGTCAACGTTGGAAAGAGCTTGAAGAGTAGTGGTACATCCTGCTCACCATCCTCGTCATCATCAAAGTGACAGGTTAGTTTCTTCAAATTGGGAAAGCAATGGTTTTGCCAATGCAGCAGCTGTTTAAGTGTTGGAAAACAAATAACCAGCTCCCTCACCGTTGAGCTAATGCTGTCCAAAAAGCCATGCAACTCAGTCGCCGGCATGCTCTCAAAGTCGTCCAGTGTGGTTCTGCTGAGAACGTGTTTTGTTCTATGTTGCCATTCATTGTGTACATTCGTCTTAAGACTTGCATCAATTTTTGAAAGTGTAATTTGATCTTTTAAACTAAGATATTGTATAATACGAAGTTGACAATCATCGTTTAATTTATTAATCATGTTGCCTTTATGTGTTATAGTAAACAACTTGTTACACTGCAACGTTACAATTGAACAATTTAAATTAAGTATGTGAGTACATAGGTATGTAAGAGCAACTAAACAGCTGTTTTGCTTACCCAGTAAACAAAATCCGCAGGTCTTCAAGTCAGATAAGAACTTGTTCAACGTGTACAGGAATTTGATGAATATATGACATTCTGTTTTAGGCAAAAGTGAACACTAGCTAGTACTGATTCACATTTATCGATCGACAGACTGTTTCTGTTACTAAAATTTGTGAAATTCAAGCAGAGTATGTTAGTGTGTCTGTAGTTGGGAGAAGTTTTGGCTCTTACGTTACGGTACCACCTGTTACCATGCTATTCTAAAGGCGTGAATCATTATCTTTCTATAGGGTCAAACGTATTATTTCTTTGGCGCTTACATTTGGCACGTATATTTGAAAAAGTTGCAAAAAATTACAAGAACTTCAATTATTTTAAAAAAATGCAGTAATTACCATTTTTTGCTATTCATAATATATGTATGTAAGTACTTTTCGCCCCTTGAATAGGACATCTCTTATATCTGTTTTCTGATACCTGCTGCTTGCAAAGTATGCTAGCTAGAATCTTAATGCTTTTTACTTTTAGTTGAAATTCATTTTATTGCTGTATTTTAACTGAAACTAATGTATTGACAAAAAATGATTAAATCGTCTTAATAAATATGACATTATATAAAAGTCAGATTCTCAATAGAGTGTTAAGCTACCTTCTGCCCAAAAACTTTAACTGTCCGGCTTGAAAGGGCGGCCTGGATCCTTGCCAAAGAGTCGATGAGAATTTGACTAAATAATTTTTTAGTAGTCTTTTTTTTCGCATTAGTAAGCACAATATGTATTTTTCCGCCCCAGCTAAAACTTTCTCTCGTCCCATTTTAATTTTCTTTCGAATTAGATACTAACATAATTTTGATAAAATTATACAACGATATTTTTTTCAGAAATTGCAATTTGTCACATATAGAGAAGAATAGTTGCCTAATGATAAACTGATGATCATTCAAGCTTTGAGAAATTGCAATGAAAGTGTACTGCGTGTCCTTTTCAAGTAAAGTGTTGTTGTATATGCAAAACAAATTACAAATTGAAATTCATGCGGTTAGGATCCGTCGATAGTCACCATCGGGCCCTTTTCTCTAGACGCCACTGCCTTATGTGGGCTTACAAAAAGGATTTTTTTGTTCCATGTAGTAATTAATAATTTCCGCATGAAATCATCCGTAAAAACTGCGTATACGAAAAGATGCGCGGTATCCTTAAGCGAGTCAAGTGTGGCGCGTCATTTGGAAAACTGGCTCCCGTCACTCACAACACTATGTAGCAATTTCAGACTTTCTGCTTATAAACTACAACAAAATATAACATTCTGTATTTATTTGAATAAATAAAGAGGTTAGCCACTTAGCTTGTTGTACTGATTCGAGTGAGTTTTACATTGTCCAAGTAAATAAGTAGCTTCCAAAAGCTTTTGATAGTTTTAAGTGCATTATTTATTTTACATTTGGGAAAAATAGCAAACCCGGCTTTTAAAAGAAATATGATTATTATAATGACAAAACTTATTCTAAATTCATTAGTGTATAATTGTTTTCAGAATTATAGTGCATAAACATATTTTGTATATATAAAATTAAAAAAAAAACCTTTAAAATAAATAATTGCAGCGATATATTTGAAGTGTGTGTTTTTTGACGTTTATGGTAGGATGTGCGTGTAAATCACAACAGAAATTTGTATGTACGCAGAGGATTATTTATAAGTATCGGTGTGGAAATCAAGCTGTCTTAGTACATGATTAAGAGTTTTTTGTCGGCGTTGCCGTTGATGCATTCAAGGAGTTGTTCAGCTGTTCCTCCTGATCTTTATCTAGCCCCAACGCCATAGTCAGCAACTTGACCACACAACGCTGTTCATGCACTTCACCCTTTTCAGTTATATCTTTCTCCAGTTTTAGCTTCTCTTCGGCAGCCGCGAGTATGCCCTCTTCAATAGTACCTTCCGATATTAACCGATATATGCTTACAGGGCGACTCTGACCCATACGATGACACCGATCCTCGGCCTGTTTGTCATTGTACGGATTAAAATCAATATCGTGAATAATACAAGTATCGGCTGCGGTTAAATTGATGCCCACACCACCGGCTTTGGTCGATAGAAGGAAAATAAAGATATTGTCATCCACATTAAAGTCAGTGATAAGATCTTGTCGCTCCTTAACGGCTGTACCACCATCGAGGCGGCAAAACCCATGTTTACGTATCCTCAAGTATTCCTCCACAATATCTAACATCATAGTAAATTGGCTAAAAAGAAGCACGCGATGACCCTCGGCTTTAAGCTTAGGCAGCATCGAGTCCAGGTAATTAAACTTGCCTGAATTGCATATTAACTGGTCAGGAATTTTTACATCAAAAAGTTCCTGCAAAGAATTCTTATAAAAACACAAATTTAATTCGATTGCTCAATACATACATGCTTGTTGCACAGTTGGTAAACTTGAAAATCTGACATTATTGCCAGATCTTCAAATATGTACTGTTCATTCGTCTTTTTATAAGTGCTAGCGCATGCCAAACGCTTAGCGAATCCACGCAGCTGCTCATCATCGAAATAGTGTCGCATTAGGAGAGGATGATTAGCTATGCGTCGCATTTCCATCATTATAGCAATGCCAGTGCGATCACTGTTACTGCACACTTCACCCTTGATATTGGAATAATAATTTATAAGTTCCTTGTAGTACTGTTTTTGCGTGGAGCTCATCGGAACTTTTTCCTGAAAAGTACTATGTATTTTAGAATGTGTTTGCCTAATGACAAATGTATACATACGACATAGCTGTGCTTCGTTGGCAAATTATTTAGCACCTCCTTCTTCAGCCTTCTAAGCACAAACGGTTTCATAATGCGTTTAGCACGCTCTATTTGTGTTTCCTGGAACTGTGATACCTCTTCCTTATCTCCATCATTTTTTCCTTTCTGCAGTAGTGCAATAAAAACATTATGGAAGTGATACTATGGTACATATAAGTTTTTCACTCACCTTAACAAACAGACTTTTGATGTCATCGATACTTTTGGCAAAGAACTTGGGCATAACGAAGCAAAGCAGCGAAATAAGCTCCAGCAGATTATTTTGCAGGGGTGTACCCGTAAGAAGAATACGCATTTTAGCATTTATTGTTATCAGGTTGGCGTAGCGCTGCGTAGTCATATTTTTTAACATGTGAGCCTCATCGAATATAACATAGTGCAGCTTGCAAACACGAAACATTTTCCGCTCCTCAGGTGTGGAGCCAACTATATGATAGGTTGTGAGCAGAACATCAAACCCCGTAAAGCCGTCTTTAGCAAACTTTATACGCATGCGCCTTCGTTCGTCCTGGGAGCCATGATATTTCTCGACCACCAAACTTGGACACCATTTGGAAATCTCTGCCTCCCAGTTGTCGAGAGTGGACGACGGAACAACTATTAAATGTGCGGCTCTGCTTAATTTGTGCTCCTTAAGGTAGGCTAGAAATGCAATAACTTGAATGGTTTTACCCAGGCCCATCTCATCCGCTAGTATGCCGTTCATTTCCTGCTTGTGCATAACAGTCAGCCAATTAAGACCTATCATTTGATAGTCAGCCAGTTGTAAGCTACAAACGAAAATTATTACATTTGCACCTTGAACTAGCCAAGAGGTTTCCACTTACTTGCTGCTTAAAAGTTTTGGCTGCTCCACAATGCCCGCACTGTTGGCTATAGCTGTTTCTAGCCGTTTGACCATGTCATTGCATTTACTTAAGATGGTTGCTACAGTACTCTGCTTATTAATCAGTTCCTGCGCGTAGTTTAATAAATCACCGGACATTTTGTTAGCCTCAAGTTTCTTTCGTAGCTCTACCCAATCGTTAAATGGACGCAGTTCTATGAGAAGCGATGCTTTTTTCTCAGAAAGTGTTTTGACCGACTGTAATTCTATTAGACTGGCAGAATTCATAAATTGAAATACTTTTTTGCGCTGCCCATTCATTTGGGTGGACATTTCTGTATCACTATCATCGCTGTCGTACACCTGATCCTTGGACTCCCGTACTTCTTCGTCGGAATTATCATAATCAGAGTAGTTTCCGCTTGATTTTGCCTGTACTTTCGCTGGAATTGTGCTGCCGTTGGTGCTGCTATGTTGAAGTTTCGGTTTATTAAGAACGCCAGTTTGCATCTTCGGCCTAGAATGTTCCTTCAAGTAACGTACGGAAGCCGCCACGTCCCAATTGGATCTTGAGAGAGAGTCTTGAATATCCTAAAAATTATATACATAAGTAAAAGAAATCAAAAGAAATTACATTTTCGTTCTTCCCCATTCATATATGTGCATCCAACATTTTTCATTTTTTGCGGATATACTCATCAGTTGTCGGTACATTTTCAAAAAAAAAATTTAATGGTTGTGGAACATTTGTTTAAGTTTTAGCTACAAATACTATCCATAGGAAGAGTGAATGTACAAAATCAAACTTGGCATCTCAACTTTTGTTGTACATTCAATTTAATTTTTAATTTTTGTGGAAAACAATTTTAGAGATTTTCTCAGATAATTACTTTAAGTGAAGTGTATAAGGCTTTTTTATATTCTTTTTACTGAATCTCTCAAAACAAAGCAAATATTAATTTGCTTCAATCCCCCTACTACGCCCATGGTTCAACAGCTGTTCGCGTAGCCGGCCAAACCATACACAACGCTTCCATTTCTTCTCGACCCCGCGCAAAATCCACAAATATCGTGCTTCGTACCATGGTGTCGTAGTGAGGAGAAATTTTTGCGGCTGCCATATAGCGTTCTTCCTTTTCCTTAACAGTCAACTCATATTTTTGTTTTTTTGGCGTTTGGCAATCGGCGCCATCACTGTCACTATCTGCCAAAACCTGGATCCGTTTTTTTCCCGGCACACGCTCTGAAATTTCGAATAACATTACACCACGGAATTTGCTTCAAAACATAAAAGAAAAAGCGTACCAATTTTTCCTGCTGTTGCGACGGCTGCATTTTTATTTATACGAAACTGTCGTAAATCAGTTAAACTTGTTTTTGATACAGATGCAGATGGTTGGGTTTCCGACATGTTTAAGTGAAAATTCTTCTTTTAATTCTACAATTGTTCTTCAACTAATTTAATTTTAACATTTACACTAACTCGCAACTAATTTTCTTCGCACAATAAAGTATTTTCTAGGGCTGCAACTTTAGATATGTCAAATCGAACGTTATCGAGCGTTGCTATAGTGCGATATTTCTCTATCATACAATTTACGTACAATCGATTTTTCAAGACATAGTTAACGCAACCCTTGTATACATTTTTTTTCGCTTAGAGGTTAAATTTTATTTGCCAAAAATAAGTGAGGAATTCAGGATTTTGTTACGAAAAAGGTGAAAACATGGCTGGCGGTAACACACCGCGTGTTATACAGGTGACAAATATTGCACCGCAGGCCACCAAGGATCAAATGCAAACACTTTTCGGGAACATTGGCAAAATTGAAGAGATCAGATTGTACCCCACTGTTCGAGATGTCTCATGTCCGGTACAGTCGCGAATTTGTTATGTGAAGTACTCGGAGGCCAGCAGTGTGCCTGTGGCTCAGCATTTGACTAACACCGTTTTTATAGACCGTGCGCTTATAGTCATACCGGTGCTGGGTATACCTGAGGAGTACCGGGCGTTAGAAATGCTGAAGAACGGCACCATTGTGCCGGGTCTGCAAAAGCCCGACTCGAAATTGCCGCCTGAAGTCATAAACCGCATCGAAGGACAGCTACCGCAGCAGGTAATAAAAACGTATGACCCAAAGCTAGTGGAATTCAATTTACCTGAATACCCGGCTCTGCCCTCGTTTTACGATGCGCGCAAAATCGAAGAAATACGCCGCACCATTATTGTTTGCGATGTGAAAAACGAATGGCGCTTGGATGATTTAATGGAATGCTTCCAACGCGCAGGAGAAGTGAAGTACGCACGTTGGGCTGAAAAGGAAAACAAAACCTATTGCATGATTGAGTTTTGCGAGCAATCAAGTGTTATACACGCCCTACGTCTGCAGGGTCAAGAGTTTAAAGGCGGCTATTTAAGCGTATATCACTCAACGTATTCGATTACGAAGCCAGAAGCCAAGTCCAATGAGGCAGCTCAAGCTGAGATCGAGGAGGCCATGACCATTGTTAAAGAAGCACAAAGTATGATATCAGCTGCTATCGATCCCGTCATTGGTATGCTAGCAAAGGATAAAAGGCGGCGTTCAAGATCCCGTTCGCGTTCGCGCGAAAGGCGCACCAGTCGCTCTCGTTCACATCGCTCCAGCTCTAGGCGGCGGTCGCGCCGTTCAGGTTCACGAGAGCGACGCAGTATATCCCGCTCACGACGCTCACGATCGCGGGGCAAGCATTCGTCCAGGTCTCGCAGCAAGCGTTCGAGGTCCCGTCATCGCCGCAGCTCTTCACGTTCACGACGCTCCCGTTCCCGTGGAAAACACTCATCGAGATCACGTAGCAAACGTTCGCGCTCACGACATCGTCGCAGCTCATCGCGCACTCATCGCTCAAGATCGCGTGGCGGCAGCAAGCGCTCTAGGTCTCGAGAGCGCAGCAAGAAGTCCCATCGGCCACGTGAAGACAAACATGCATCGCGCTCCCCACGTTCACGCAGCAAACGAAGTTCGCCATCACCACCACAAGTAAACAGCAAGTCTCGCACCAGTCGCAGCAAAGATATATCAGCATCTGCTAAAACGTCATCTTCTAGGCGACGTTCACGAACACCGGAAACCCGAAAATTAAAATCAATTTCTGAGGATATCGAATTAAAAAGCTCTCGCTCAAGCACCGATTCCAAGTCACGCAAATCAGTGAGCGTTGAAAAATCGGACAACATGGATATATCCAATTCCCCATAACTTAACGCAAACTCAGCATTTCTATATTGGTTAAGACCCTTAGCGTTAAAGCCTAACGTTTTGTCAAATATAATAACCATTTAATCGTATTTTTTCACAATTTCATTATGTTTTAATTCCAAGCGTAAAGTCTATCAATATTTAGCATTTTTGTTTAATTTAAGTGCACAATTATGAAATATAAACTTTCTAAACTTTTATGATTCGCTTATTTATTTTATTAGAATATTATTATGGTTTTTTACAGGCATTTCATTCTGCTACTATATAAAACAGCTGGAGAAAGATTGGGAGAGCGTGAGATACTTTGCTCTCTGCCATTCTCTTAACATTATACCTTTGCTAAGAGTATTTACTTTTTTATTGGGTGTTTGCAACAATAATAATAAAAAAATCTTAAGTCACTGCGAAGTTTCATGTTGAAATAAATATAGACACTTCCATGCGCTTATATGTATTACAAAATTCAGTCTTTTAATAAAAACTTACTCCCTTATAAACTTAAAAGAACTGCTGCTTTTTTTTATTTGTAATTTATTTTCAATCTGTCGGAAAATAATAGATTTGATGAAAAAACAATAAAAGGAACAGGTACTAATTGAATCTAGTTTTTATTTATATTATATTTGAACTCGTGGCTATTATAAAAAGTTGCAGTTTTATTTATATTATTAATTTAAATCTATTTATTTATAAGGTTGTATGATTTTATAACAAATTTGTACAAAGAGAATTAAAATCTGTTTGAACAAGAAAATCTCTATTAATTTAAGACACCGTTGTTCGGATTCGGCTATAAACTGTTCTCTTCGAACAGTTATTAATAGAGATCCCCATGCCCCTTCCAGGGGCGACTGACAAAAAGTGTCGGTCAGTGAATTATTATTATTATTTGAGAAACACATTTTTATTTCGTTAAAGTACATGTTTTTATTTACAATGTATATTTTACATTCCAACATGTTACAATCAGAAAATTTTATAAATAAAAAAGCGGATGACAGGTTTGATTGTGCTCCAGTGAGTCCAATTAATGTATAATACTATTCGCTAAAAGTATATTTTAAATTTAAGTAAATCGATCTGGAATGGCCAGAATATGAAATATGTACTTTCATATGTGTAACGTTCAAACTATTTTCTAGTATTTCATCTTTAACATAAGGAACATTTAAGCCTTTGTAAATTTTGTGATTGTTTACATTCCAAGCAAGGAGTACCAAACTTTGATACTCCTTGTATTCCAAGCTGCGCCTACAATGTTTTTAAGAGTTACAGATTAATATCTTTGAGTGAAAAGAGATAAATGACATTAAACCATTTGAGTCCATAATTGACGTGCCATCAGCTTGTGTTGCGATGCCTACTTTGCTTGAAATTGCAATGTCTTGCTGGTGCTATTACACGTTCTTGTAGAGCTCCTGCGTTTACATAGTAAAGTGAGTACATCTCACCTTGTTTCTGGACATAACAACTTACTGTCTGTAGGTATGACCTTATTATCTGGTATAATAGAGCAGGAAGCCACGATTTTATCTTGCAGATAATGCCATGGTGCCAAACCGTGCTTGCTGTATATCTAGATTATAGCAAAACCGCAGAGCAGTATTTTTGTTTTCAAGCACATCCGTGGTAATATTGGTAACATTGTTCAATAGTTCCATGATTTCTCCTAAACCCAAAATGTTCTTGTATGATTGCAAGTAGTCTTAAAAATAAGCGAACTAAGAAATATGGTCGTGGAAATGGCGCATGTTTGGCTTTGCGTGTGGGCTTGAAAGGGTATATAAACTTCGCCGTTTAATATAAGATATTTTTCACTGGGGTTTGCCTACAAAATGTCGGCGTTGCTCAATTCATTTTAAGTTGCAATCGACAATTCGTTGCCAGCGGTTTGTTCATATCAACATTTTTAATAGAAAGTTTATTTTTTATCTTAATTATCGCTATTTGATTTTGATTGCAATATTTACACACTATTTTTTGAATAATGTCTGGTGTTACAAAAGGTAAACGCAACAAGTGTTAATTTAAGTTGAGATAGTTTTTATTTTTCGATTTGAGGTTGTATGTTTGGTGTATGCACATATTTACTTTTATATGTGTTCATTTGGACTTTGGACATTGTGTCTTATCTGTCGTTAAGCCTCTATATTACCAAGCACCGGCTGGAGGTGTGCACTTTGCACCTAACCTCCCATTTGAATACTATAACTAAAATTTTAAAATGTTTACTCATATCTCAAAGGGATCTACATCGTCGCTGCCAAGCGTACGGCATTTGGTACCTTTGGAGGATCCCTTAAAAATATTAATCAAACCCAATTGCAAACCACAGCCGCCAAGGCGGCTCTGGATGCTGCCGGCTTAAGGGGTGATCAAGTGGATACTGTAATAGTGGGCAATGTAATTGCTGTAAGTCTTTGAAAAGTTATAAAGCGATATACATATCTACATACATACATACATATACATACTAAAGTATAATTTTTTTCTAGTCCTCCTCAACTGACGGTATCTATGTGCCACGACATGTGGGTCTGAACTGCGGTGTACCTGTTGAGAAACCCGCACTTGGCATTAATCGTTTGTGTGGTTCTGGCTTTCAATCAATTGTGAATGGTGCTCAGGATATTATTGTGGGTGGAGCAAAGGTTGCGCTTACCGGTGGTGTAGAGAACATGTCGCAGAGTCCCTTTATAGCTCGCAACGTACGCTTTGGCACCACACTGGGCGCTAGCTATAATTTAGAGGATGCGTTATGGTCGGGTCTGACCGATACTTACTGCAAATTGCCGATGGCTCTGACAGCTGAGAATTTGGCCGATCAATATAAAATCTCACGTGAGCGTGTGGATGAGTTCGCATTGCTTTCGCAAAAAAATTGGGAAAAAGGTCAACAAGAGGGTGCATATAATGCAGAAATTACGCCAATAAAACTGAAGGTTAAGGGCAAGGAGGTAGACTTTGTTGTAGATGAACATCCGCGACCCAAGACAACTCTTGAAGGTCTAGCAAAATTGCCTTCGCTGTTTAAGAAGAATGGTACTGTAACTGCGGGCACTGCCTCGGGTATATGCGATGGCGCTGCAGCTGTGATTGTTGCCTCAGAAGAAGCGGTTAAGGAGTACAATTTAAAACCGCTGGCTCGATTGGTTGCCTTCTCGTTTGTTGGAGTAAAGCCTGAGATTATGGGCATTGGTCCAGTACCTGCCATTGAAAACGTGTTGAAGGTTTCTGGCAAAAAGCTGCAGGATATTGACTTAATAGAGGTGCGTCGCTCTGCCCTTGACTTATTTTTATAAATTTATTTAATAATACTCTTTTGCACAGATCAATGAAGCTTTTGCTGCACAGACACTTGCTTGCGCTGATGCATTGAAATTGGATCCATCCAAGCTAAACGTAAACGGCGGCGCCATCGCTTTGGGCCATCCCTTGGGCGCAAGTGGTTCTCGTATCACGGGTCACTTGGTGCACGAGTTGCAGTAAGTTTATTCAATGTAATAACAAATATAATTTTTTTGACTAACTAAAAAAATTCTTCCAGACGTAAGAAACTTAAATATGGCATTGGCGCTGCATGCATTGGCGGCGGTCAGGGCATTGCCTTATTGCTGGAAGCTGTTTAAACACAGATGCTTTTCTAGTTTCTTTGCATTTATATGATTAAGTAAATCATTTTGTATTGGGTTCCAAAAATATACTAGACTGAAAAAATAATCAACATTTTTAATTTTTAGGCTTTTTAAATTACAACTTTATTTACAATTTTAGTTGCTTTTAGCAAAGGTACTTTAACCAGCTGCGCAAATCTTTATATTTAATATAAAAGTTTTCAAATTTAATACATTGGAATTGTTCATCTTTCAATAAAATGAGATTAAGAAGAGATTACGAAATTATTTTTCATTTTCTGAGGCGGTGAATGGAGCCTTGCATCCAGCCTTTTCATAAAATTCACAAGGCAGTGCATCATCTGCCTCAAACAAGTCCGAGTCACGAGCACAGCAAGGCCCTAATTCCAGTTTAACAATCTTTTCACGCCAAAAATCAAAAAATTTACATTCCAACACTTTATCGCGTAGTCCGACAATCCATTCGTTATATGCCCATGGCTCATAGAAGCTGGCATCTCCCTTGTACTCTTCCAACAATTCAGCAGCTTTGTCGAACTGAGGTGTGCCATCAAATAACAGCGCCCAAATGGCATCTCGTGCAGCCTGGGCAATCTTGCCAATGCTTGCTTTGTGAACTGCATCGGGTACGATTATATCTGCTAGCGCATATCTCTTCATTAGATTTCTGTAATCGCTAAGAGGGTCCTCCGTAGAAATAACGGCCTCAAAGTTGCCGGTTAAAATGTCATCAACATTTTCATTTTCGGTGTTGGCGTTGCCAGCATTGCCAGGAGACGCCTCTGTCACAGCTGCGCGTACTTTTAAACTAGCTGCAAATGGGGCTACGCAGCCGGCATGTGCATAAAATTCCACTGGTGGAGTATCATCGCTATCAAAAAGATCGGAGTCGCGAGACCAGCAAGGACCCAACTGCTTCTTCACTATCGTGTCACGCCAGAAATCTAATAGATTATGTTTCAACAGTTCGTCGCGCAACTCTACAATCCAATCATTGTAGGCCCAGGGTGCATAAAAGCAAGCATCACCTTTGTATTCCTCCAATAATTCGGCGGCCATTTTTTGTGAGTCATCGGCTGCAGAGCTGCTGCTGAACAACAAACGCCAAATGACATCACGAGCAGCTGCCGCTGCTTTAGAAAAATTTTCCTTGGTGACTTCATCATCAACAATTTCATCAACTTGCACTTTCGTCTCGATTAGCTTTTGGTAGTCCTTCAGCGGATGGGCCACGCTTATATTAAATTCATTCTGGATTCGTATATTTGAACGCAAATTAAAAAAAATGTGGTTTAATAGGACTCTTATGTGATACCTCACCTTTTTCGACATAACTTCTACAATGTACGAAAATTTAATTCAAGAGGCGTACTACTGCGAATGTTTATTTAGCTGTTATTATTTTTTCGTTTAAATTTGCTATTGTTGTGTTATCTTTTGTAAAGAGAGAACAAAAACTACTAAACGGTCAATCGATTAATGCGCAACAATCGGTTTTTTTTATTTTAATTTTTTTATGTTTATTTATTTTGGACAGTTACTAGTTGTTACTATCATAAACACTAGTTACAAAATTTATTATTAAAGCTACGCAACAATCGGTTTTATACAACTATTGACTTTGGTTGATGGATTTTATTGCATTGGAAAATGTTATTCCTTATTTAACGTGTAGAAAATACAATATTAATAGTTTTAAAAGTTAAAAATATAACGCTGCAAATGATAAAAACAAAATTAAAGTTACAAATATTTAATTTGAATACAGTATGTTCACTAAAGCAAATACTAAACGTGCTGTATCTTTTAGTATT
Organism: Chymomyza costata; assembly: GCA_018150985.1. Taxonomy (NCBI): domain Eukaryota; kingdom Metazoa; phylum Arthropoda; class Insecta; order Diptera; family Drosophilidae; genus Chymomyza; species Chymomyza costata. Next base: position 1,037,865 of record JAECWU010000003.1, on the reverse strand, counting down.
TTGTGGGAATCATTTTTGAGAAAGTAATTTCATTTAAATAAACATAGAACAAATTTGGTTGGAGTGGTTTTTGGACTTTTTATCCTAATTAAGAATAAAAAGCACTACATGATTAATTTTAAGGATGAAAGAAATACAATGCTAAAAGTAAAGGAACCAAATTAAAGTTAGAATAGTTTCATTTAAATGAATTGGGTGTTATAAGGAAAATACCAGATATCTTACTGCATCTTTTGGTATATTGCCGCAGTCAATATTTAAATAAGTTTTGTTGGTATTTTTGTACTTCTTTCTATATTCGGTATTTTGCCATAGTCACTTGCGGTTTCGTTGTTCGCGTTAAGTGTTCGTGTTGCGTGTGTTGATTCGCTCGTACTAAATAATAAAGTCAAATAATTTTAAGTTTCAATAATAATTGTCACATAGTTGACAAAACATACAAATTGTGAGTTTTAGTGGTGCGACTGGTTGTTACCTACGGATTGATTCTATATTAATTGCCTCACATTTTCGCTTAAAATATTTGAGGTTAAATATTTTTGCCCACGGCAGCAAAGCAAAAAATCGTGTTAATGTCGCCTCTTTTTCAAGCGAAGAGTATTAAATTGCATAAAACATTAAATTTAAAGCCTTTTTAATTGTACAAACAGTTAATAAATCCAGTTAAAGACTATAACCAGTAAACAAATTGCATTCGAAAAAGCTGCATAATTATACTCAAATGTGTATGGCAATTGTGGTAAGTCATACATACACACATTTTTATGCATATCCACATTATGTGAGCGGAATATTTTTACTTTTTTTTAATGTTTCACTGATATCATGTTTTCAAATAAAAACAATTAATTAGACTTAGTTGTCTAATTAAATCTTAGCACCTTTTCATTTTCAATTTGTGTGAATAGCCATTTTTTTCGTTTTGCTGATTTTCTACCGAAACTATGTGCATGTGTACGTACATAGTAATCTCTTGCTCTCTCATGTCTGTTTCCAGCTTGCCTATATACATTGCCGTACATATGTAAACCCACAGTGTCTGTGGCTTGGCTGTGTACAAGTTGGTAGACAAGTACATGTATATATTTTTGCAATCAGAACAAATGAGAACCCAAAAGTTGTGAAAATAAACCTTAATGACGTCATTGCGGTTGCAGCAGGGGCGGTGGCACCTAATAAATAACGTACATACTATAATTTAGAGTCCATGTTATTGTTCACAATCGTAGCACTTTGCCAATTTCTATGTGAACTATTGACCCAGTTTTCCCAATGCGTTACAAATAAAAACGAACTGAAACCTTTTTTTTTTACCAAAACGGGTTAATGTGTTAAGGTTAGCTCTGGTTTTTTTCCTATATACTACTTTTGCATATACTTGTACTACATACATAATAAACGTCAATGTGAAAAATACAAAAATGCACAAACGAACTAAGCCCGAATTTAGTTAAGAGCCTATACAAAATTGGTACACATCTAGAGAAGTGGAAAAGAGCACGACATTATATCAACTGACTGCTGACGACATGAGCTTCTGCTTTTTTCAGATACGACCACCAATATCTAATCTTAAAATGCCTTAAAAGATTTATCATATAAAAAAGACGACGCAAAAGCTAGCGACTGTTCATAAGACAAATCAGTTGAATTTTATACCGGACATTTGAAGACGCGTACGTTCTGTACTCTCCCGAGAATAACTCAATTATTGTGTGCATTCTAGAACAAGGCAACGAAATTTGTTCTTGCCTAAAATAGCGTATATATGGTTATCAAGCTGATATCAAACAGGTATTTGCTGTGGCAATATGCAGTGAACATTCGTTACTTTTTGCGTTGAAAATATGTTGGTTTTAATGCTATATTTTATTTTAATTGTTGAAATCTATTTTTAGTGGTTTTATCATTTTTTTAATTGTTTGTTTTTTTTTTTTATCATTGTATATATGTATATTATATTTGTAAGTATGTATTTATCGCACGGTTTCGCTAATCGATTTCGCGTACTTTCATTTACGTCAAAGCTACGCCGGGAACCAGCATTTTTTCGCTCTTATGCAAAATTCATGTCAATATGACGCATTCGTCTGAAAGTATAACATCTAAATATATATAATTATTTTGTGTACAAAGCAAATTGTACATATTATGTATATATGAATGCCCAATTACTTGTAAAATATATAAAAAGTTTGATAAAATATTTTTTTGTATTGCAATTATGGTCGAAATTTTCAACATTTTTAGAAATCTTCCTATGCCATCTTTGTTCACAGACTAATTTTTTTTAATTTCGAAATATGCACATATGTGCATATATTATCAAGCTTTTTTCGTTCTCTGCATTTATCTACAAACATACATATTTAACGTTTTTGTGTAGTCTGTCCTTGAACAAGTTCAACGGTAGATGTACATATGTACATAAATACGTAAATATATATAATACATTTGTTCGCTTTGTTTAAAAACACATAAAATTTCATGAGCGGGACAACTTGTTTATTTAATGAACTTTTATACGACTAGGTATAGTTTTGTAATATGATTTTTTATAACAATTGATCTTTGGACGCAAAAAATTGCAAACATGCATTAACGATGTTTTTCTATAAACACCATTTTCACTTCTTTAGTTACAAACATTTATTTTCACATGAGTTAAAAATAATAAAACAAATACCAGTAAATAATGATAAATTGTATAAATTAATGTCGTTAAAAAATTCTACGTCTTGATTAAAAAAATTTAAATTTTTACAGTAGAATACACTGCAGCCACTTTTCCCGTATTCGATTAGCACGATTAACGATTCCTTATTTAATAGGTTCGATCATTAGTCAGAGGATCAAAGTAAAACATTGTTACAGTTTATAGGATAGGAATTTCAAAAGTGAAATTATATTTCCTATATCTTCTCCAGGGTTTCGACATAAATAGGCTAGCTTCGTACCGGATGACGCGCATCTATAGGTGTTTACAGTTCTTATGGTCTTTGATAGTCCAATCGCTCCCCGAGGAGATGCTGAGTACATATTTTGGTATAAATAACTTTTGTTCAAAATATGTCTTCTTCCAGCTTGTAACATACATTGCACAGGTCTAAAATGTGTTTGAAAACGGTAGGGGACGACCTTGAGATTCCCTGTAATACCACTACAAGCAAATAAATTAACCGAATTCGATTCAATAAGGAATAGTGATTAGATACCCAAAAAAACTTTGTATTGAAAAATATTTTGTTCAACTGATCGGTGCTATGGGAGCCCAATTATATAGTCAACCGATTTGGATACAATTTAATATAGTGTTTGGGAACTCTTTAAAATTTAGATCGCTAAATTTTGTTAGACATCTTCACAAACGAATTAATAATTTAAAGCTTTTTTTGGCTCTGTTATACCTCATTGGTAAACTTGTTTCCAAAGACATAATAAGGCATCTATTCCTAAAGGCTACTTACTCTACCTCTTACAATCTCTAGGTCTAGGCGTTCATACGGGCAGACAAATCGATATCGATTTGTCCAGTTACCTTAATCTTCCTTTAAGTATGTTTGGGGAAATGTCCTTTACTATGTAACATACATTTTACCATACAGGTCAGGTATAAACATTTAGAGATAAAGTTATTTTAATGTGTTTCATTTAACCCGGGATTAAGCCCATTTGCTGGTTAAATTTTGTGTTCCGGGTAGCCTACATAATTGCAGACAGACAAACAAACTTAAATTAATTCCTGGTTCGATGCTGATAATTTTGGTATCTATAGCCCTCCATCCGTTTCATAGCTTGACCTTGCACAAATCTATAACCTTGATCCCATGAACGGAGGGTGAAAACACCGACGCAGGCAATGCAAGCATCATTTAGCCGCCAATTCATTTCAATTGACCAAAAATAGACCGAAAATATACCAAAAATAGACCAAGTGTATGAATTAAATGGTAGTGCCTACAAATTGTAAATCTATAGTGGAGGAGCTTTCGCATTTATCAAGCATTGGTGTAGAGAGTGTAACGACCCGTATCCAACCAAACATCATTATATTTCTCTTGTCCACTCAATTGTGAAATACTGTTCCTGCGTTTGGAGCCCTCACTGACATCTTTATCATATTTACAAAATTTAGTCGGTACAAAAACACTTTTGCACTTTGTGGCTTAAACTGGAACATAAATATCCGACTGCCACATTATTTTGACAGAATTCGCCTTATAAAGCAGGCTTCATTAAACCACCGTAGAACATGCCACGGCGTGTTATTTTTGCTTGAACTATAACTCGGTCCTATAAACTTAATTTTTTCATGCCATCTTAAGTAACTCGTAATTTCGCCCCTTAGCCATACAATTTTGTAGATCAAATTACACCTTGCATGAACCCTTTCGTGTAAATCCTAGTCTCTGGCAAATATATGAGGTGAGTCGGTTTACCCATCGGGCTAGAGACGAGGAGGAATAGTTCATACATATTTTTCATCGCTCAATTTTCTAAAAAAATATAATTTTTTAAAATCTAATTAAGATTTAGTCACAAAATTTGAGGCTGTTCAACTACAACTTAGTTATATACTCAATTTGAGCATAGTGGAGCAGTATACGTTCTTTGTGGGAGTCTTTGTTGTGGGTAATGGTGGCACAGATCTATGCGCTGTCATTTTTTAACCATCTTGTTGAGTCGATGAAAAGAGCCAGGTTTTCCCTGTAGGCTGTGTTTCTAGGTTTGTACCAGACCAGACACAATATTCCATTCCATATCTTAAAGCGGTGTTTGTATGTCTGTTTTCTGCATATGTCGCTGGTAGTGTTCACCAGTTCCTTGCGTACTCATCCGGCTCCTTGTTACTTGGTTGTGGCATGCGATGAAAGGGGCCCGTCAGAGATTTCGTCAAACTACTTTGATCACTGTCTGTGTCTCAACCTTTTTTGAAAAAACGCGCACTGCTGAGTCTTCATCCATCTTCGAGCCATCCAGAAATTTAATAAGCTTGTTTTCCCCCGTTATAGGATTTGTTAGCTTCTAGTCCTATCGTTTCGGACAAAAAATTGAAAAGTTGTAGATTCTTTAGAAGTTTAAATTTCCGGAATATGTAAGACTGAGGAAGTATCTATTCTTTCCACGTTCATTATTGTTTCCAAGCCGTCTGAGAAAGTGGACCACCGAGGTTCGTTTATGCCCTGGCAGGCAAGTCTTTGCACCTTCCTAAATGGCTTAGGTGGGATTAGGTGTTGACCTTAAGGTCACAACTTGCGAGATGACGCTATAACACCCTCAATTTATTTCGTTGCCTTTTCACTTCTTAAAGGTGGAACTACCATTTCTTTCTTTTATGGCTTCATTGTCATTTCATTCGTCACGAGTTTTCTTTTTTCATTTTCACATAAACGACGTTAAAATACCCTGAAATACGTCGTTATCCCAAAATAGCTAGTTTTATCATTGTTCATCCATGGATGCAAATTTATAAAAATCGTTTGACAACTTCAAGAGTTCAACCCCCTTGCCTAGAAGATTGTTTGTAAAACTGTCTGTAATAAAGCTATAGTCATGAAAATCGCTACGTAGACTGAAGTATACAAATTCTGTTTAGTTTTTGGAAATACCGTAGCTTGAACAAAGTATTTTGGAATCATGTAGGTAGCACTGTCAATCCGATGAATTATCACTTTTTGTGTTTCAATATAAAATAGACCTGAGAGCTTCATTTTTATGCATGGATCTAATCATGCAAGGGAAATCTAGTTTTCTACACAGACAGACGACTAGCTTATATAGACTCGGCTTCAATACTCTATAATCCCCCTTGCTCTCGCTGGTGTAGTCTGTCCAAAACACAATGGGCGCTGTGTGTGTTGTTATCTTGACGGGCACAACTCTTAGATAAAGGTTCTACGTCACTGTTTAGATGAATTAAAAAGTTGTTGACGCATTTCCAGGAAACTCATGCGTAAGCAGATAAATAAAATGTTGTGTGTGGACTATATATACAGGGGTTGGGTATGAACATGAAATACATCTGCAATAGCAATCCGCCTGGCTAGATGCAGTGTTACAATATATATAAACCGTATTGCTGCACATTTTGTGTATAGCTAAATTTTATGGTCTTTCATATTTTGTTGCACAAATCATTATTACACCAGACCCCATGGGTGCAGTCGAACAGGGCGCTGTCCGCTAAAAAATAAATAAATGAATAAATAAAATATGGCAACAAGGTTGGAACTTAATATGAGCGCATTTCGTAACACTTTTATTTTACTAGAAAGCTGCAAATCCAGATTCCCAGACATTGTTTATGTATGACGAGGCGAGACGTCTGGGAATTGTTTCTTTTATAGTTAAAGTTTCATTAAGCCGAAATACTTTGCGTCAACTGCAGTCTAACGAAATTTCCTTGTCTTTGTATTATGATGGACAGCAAAATGTATCTCCAGTTTACTCTTTACATTGACATTTGCGTGTATACACAGACATGTATGTGAACCAGTTCCCTTTTTCTCGGACCTTGTCTTTTCGTAGCCTTTGTTGGTTTTTTTCGTGGTGTTTTTGTTGCACTCGTCTGCCTGAAACGCGTCTCTAAATGGCATTGACTTTTCTTCCACGAGTACAATCAACTTTAAGATACCGAAACAATGAAGCAGACAGATAGTCCTTAAGGCTTTGTCGATTGGTTTGTCGCGTTTCCGAATAAAGCTACAGGAGGCAATTAAAAAGGTGCATAGATTATTATAATGGAAGCCGATGGAGTATGGTTCCGAAATGCTTTTTTCAAATTTGATAGCCATTTTTTAAATTATTTTCATTAATCAATTAATGAAGAGAAATCCAACTATATTTTTTGCTGCCTTAAAGCAGATCGAACCGGCATTTTCGAGTGTACACTGGGAATGATAAAACAATGCGCGGCTCTTGCTGATCACCAGTTTGCTTATGAGATTGTATATAAGATTGAACATATGTACGTAAATACTATATAATAAAAACTTATTTTTATTTAAGTGTACGTGTGTTTGAGTAAACGTCAAGGCAAAGTATATATGTATACACAAACATGCTCACTTATCCACAATGTCCAAGTGAATAGCTAGCCGCCCAGAGCACGGAAAATTGTTTAGTATTTTAGAATAGGTATGCGCATGTATTATATAGGCAGTATGTAAGAGCAACTATATATTTTGTTGCATGCTCTTTACACATGGATGAGTGCTTAAATATAAAAGCTAAAACCGGTTTTGAGAAGATTTTATGCCAAAAATTAACTACGTGTAAACTTTTTCTTAGTTTGCTGTGATAAGTGTTAGAAAAAAAATTGTTCCATTTATCAAAATGGGCATTGGCAAATTAACATTTTACAAGTAGACATTAATAAAGAAAATAAAGAACCGCCTAATTAAAGAAAATAATGTCTTGAGTAAGTATCAATGAAAGTTAGAGAAATAATTAAATTGGGATATGCTGGTCTGTGGACAACACGTAAACATATTTTGTGGAAATTTTAAATCAAAAACCAGAAATTTAAGAATTTTTGGCCAAAAAAGTGTCACATGGTAAAACAATTTTTTCTTAATTTTTTATGTTTTTTAATTAATTCTTGGATGCAATACTCAGCCATATATGTTTGGACGGCTTCTTAAGTAAATATACTCTCAATCGCAAAGCTATAGGGTTGCAGAAGTTTCGTCTAGTCTAAAGGCTCTAACGGCATCAAAAGGGTCCCTTGTTCTACTTGCCAAGACTTATACCGCACTGAAAAGATCGTCACCCAAAACGTGAACCAGTGCCTGAAATAAGTACAAATTTTGCATTTTGGGCGTGTTCAAGGAAACAAATTGAGGTTGGCAGCATCTCTACTATCTTTTTATAGTCTACGTTTTGTTGTTGATTAGGCTCACATGAGTCTAAATAACAACAAGAAACAATATAAAAAAATTGAAATATTGTTGCAGATAATAAGTTAAGATACAGAAGCTGCATTCTATTTTTAGGTTTCTCTCTTTCGAATTTCTCCAACGTGCATCTTTTAAGATCTATGCGTGTGCATATGGGCGGAAAGACGGACATGTCCCAATCGCAGTCCAAGTTGATGCTAAGCATTTCGATATATATAGTAGAATTTAATGTGTGCAACACGTTCTTCTACCTTTGACACTATGAGTGCTGGGTATAAAATAAAAATACAAAACCGTGGGGTACACAAATTTATTATCTTGATGTTCGTGCCTAATATTAAAACTATGGTGCGGTCATGGGGACCTCCTTCAAGAATATATAATATTACATAAAAAATACTTAATATTAAAAAATTGAATATTTTATTTTTTTATTTATAAATTATTTATTCAAAAATTACAAAATCAAAATAGTAATTAACCCTGTAGCTTTCTTCTCGAATAAAAATTGTATATTTGGATAGTCCTTCATTAAATTTATCTCCGTAATTGGACTAGCCAAGGACTCTACTACGGGGGAAAGGGGCAAGATATTGATTCAACAAACATAAAAAAGTTTTGTGTCTCTAGCTCTTATAGTCTCCGAAAATTAGGTGTTCATACAGATGGACATGGCTCAATCGCCACCCGAGGTTATGATAAGCATTTTGGTATAAAGGACTTGGTATCTGTCACGCTTCCTTTTGTCCGTTACATACATTGCAAAAATCAAGTATACGCTTTGTACCTATAGGTACTGAGTACAAAAAATTATAGTAAATTGTGCATTGCACACACATATTAACAAAAAAAAGTGTACCGACTGAGAATACCATCTAGGACGTGAACCGCCTTAAAAACTTTTGATTCCATAACTAACACAGCTACCCTTCTGTTTGATTTGAACTTTTCAAATGGTTGTAATCTACTCCAGGCATACACAACATACCTCACACTGTTACGGAACAATTTTGTTTTTATCATTATTCCAGAGATCACGATTGCCGAGGGAAATTGTTTATATGTTATGCTTTTAAGCCTAGTTATGTTTAAAGTATTGTACAAAATAAAGTTGTTTAAAAATGTCACATGACAAGCGGTCTTTATGAGTTTCTTATTCTAAAAGGTGGAGCCTTTTACGTCAAGGCCGCATGGACCTTCAACGAACTTTGTTGTTTTGGTTTAGTAAACAACAGCCATTTTTGCTTGTTTTTTTTCAAACAATAAAGGTATTTTCCTTACAATATCCTGAAATTAAAACTTATGAACCGCAGACACTCTGCAAAAAAAAGTTGGGACTACTTATATAAAATATGATTTAACACAGTTGGCAAAACGTAATCAACAAAAATTTTTAAAAACACATAATGGAGCAGTCACAAAACGATCAAAAAACACTGTATCTCTGTATTCACATATGGAACCTTATAAAAATCCACAGCTGGAAGAGACGGTTAGTTTGTTTTTATGTGTAGTATATGGCATAGGTTAACTTTTGCCTCTCATGAATTAAGTACATGTTCTTCTTAAGTTTTGTCGCTCTCTCTGTTTGGTCTGTCAATCCATTATAATACCCTTTGTGAGGGTGATTATATTTTTTTAAGAAAACTGGCAAAACAACGCAGAAAAAAAGTGCGTTGAAGTTATGTCAGAACCAAAGGTTGCTAGAGCTTTTTGGAGTTCGGATTCGAATTCAGCAGCTCAAAATCCATAGGGCCAGCCTTGTCACATGTGAAACAGTTCACAACGATTTATTTATTTTATTATTTTAATAGACACAAAATAAAAATAATCTGTGCTTATCATTAGATCAAAAACTATCTTTTATGACTGTCCAAAATTCGCACTTCTCGAATATGTGTTGTTGAGGCATTTTTATCAAACTGAAAAATTGCTTTTAGGAATTTCGGGACATCTTTGGGATGAACAAAATAATTGAAGAAAACGTTTAATGACTACTTTGACACACTGGGTATGGAAACATCCCATAGTCAGGAACTGTCCCGAAAAAGATTAACTAAAAAAACATATAAATATACATTTAGAATGCACCTTAAAAGTATAGTGTATATCATAGTCGAATTTCCCAATCTTAAGGTGCTCAATCGTAAATTTTTGGCCTCAGTCGCTGTTGCTGGGAACCGATAGCATTTAGTCGACATCAAATAATGAAAGAGTGCTCACATCGCAGCCAATCGAGTCTGCTTGGAATTGATCAACGCCTTAGAATTGACACCAGTCGATATCTTATCGAGATACTGTCGCGCCGTATTACAGGCAATTAAAAAAGAGTACACAAAACGAAGTTATACAAGTATAAGCCAATTCCAACAATAATGTAGGTACTATACATGAATTACTATATATTAAAAAAACCAAAGTAGGGAGAGAGTATGTTATGAGCGATTAAGCGAAAATTTAGTTGGCGTCGTCATACCATTTGCAACTTATGGTTGACGTCGTTCGGTTTTTATACAAATGTTTACACATGTTTGTATCTGTATCTGTATCTCTAATATACATTTGTTTGAAGGTGTGTAGATTTGTTTTTCTGCAAGACGCAAAACATAAAGCATTGCATAAGCAAAAACTGAAAAAATGTATTTCCAGTACCTACATATTTGGTTAGAAAGTTAAGATGGTGCCTGTGCCTGGTTAGTTGTATGAAGTTAGTAGATGTATTTTTTACTTATTTTATTAAATTGATTATACATATTTCTGGTTGTTTGTTTATTTATTGTACTGAAATGATTAATCGTGTTTTTATTACAGTTGGTTAGACCTGTTCCCACATCTATGGACTTTCACCTAGACAGTGCAGAATACTGTCAGGCACAGCACAAATAAAAAGTGAGAATCAAATATTTAAGAATAAATACATAATTAATAAATTTTCTTTAATTTGTTTAGGCAAATTTTAATGAGATCACATTATCTTGGGGAATAAGCGACCATCCTCTGGACAGTCAGTTTCAATGCTGCTGCAGGAACAGAGCCAGAAGTATGCATAAAGGCAAACATTAAGCAGAAAAAGTATCTTAAAAAAGAACACAGTTCATCTAAAAAAATATATATATATATTCAAAAAAACTTAAACTCAATTAGACAGCTAAATTTGTTTTAAACATAAATTAAACAAGGGAAGCTGCTCAAGTATTTATAAATAAATTGGAACACACGCGTCATACAAGAAAAAAAATCAAACAGGGATTTCAATAATACGACATTTGTTATTAAAACATAAAAAAGTTAAGTCTTTTGTGATAGCATAAAAGAGCTCTAAATTGTACTGAAAAATTGAAGCCCTATTTTTAAACGTAAACATTTCTTAATTTTGTTTTATATCTAGAACTTTAGCGTATACTCTGTTATATTTACTTTTTATATTTTTTACAAAAGTGATAAGCTTTTAAAAACTACGCTGAATTTAAAAAAAAACTCTGTACATAAATTACATATACATTTAATCAAACTTTATAAAAACAAAAGGGTGACCCATATTTAAATCCAAGTAACTAAAAAAAGTAAAAAAATCTAAGTTAGAGCGAAAAATAAAAATTGTACTATTATTATTTTGATTGTTTATAAAATTAATGAGCATAAACATGCGTCAAAAAGATTTACGGCCAGCGCCTGCTCTTATCGAGTATAAGGGCATGAAGTTCCTAATCACCGATCGACCATCAGACATTACCATCAATCACTATATAATGGTAAGTTAAAAGAAATGATAGATATATTATTATTGCTTTTATTATTATGTTTTTTTAATTAACAGGAGCTTAAGAAAAACAATGTTAACACCGTGGTGCGTGTTTGTGAGCCAAGCTATAATACTGACGAGCTGGAAGCACAAGGAATCAATGTCAAGGACTTGGCTTTTGAAGATGGCACCTTTCCGCCACAACAAGTTGTTGACGAGTGGTTTGAGATTTTAAAGGATAAGTAAGTTTGATTTAATATTAAATACCCGTTTAAAATATTATACGATTTTTAAGTAAGTCTTTGCCTCTTATTAGTTTTTATTTTAATTTTTTTTTGTATGCATTACATTAATTTATTGATTAATACAAGGGAATCAAACTAAAATTTAAAATATAATATATAAATTAATGTTACTGGACTTGTCTACGTAATTTTGTAGCTTACCAATTGAAAAAAGTGGAACCATTATATAGTTGCCTACTTCCTTCAAAGATCTGTTTCAGTTTTTTTTTGATTCTCTGTTTATTACTTAGCTATAAGTATGGTCATAAAAATATAAGTAAGGTGTCACTCAGAAGGTTTCCTTGCCCAATTCATTAATTCATTCGTTGCTTATGCTTTGAGGTTGTAAATTTTAATTTTCTACATAATTTCCCACTGTAAGCTTTTAACTACTGAACCGAATTTCTAATTAAATGTAATTGTATTTTTCTCAACTGTCGCAGAGATTAAACAATAGTTTTATTTCTTTTTACATATCCCCTTTCTTTTTCTATATTTTTTAATCCAAAATATTAATTATTTAAAAAAATCAAACTGTCTTAAACCAAACCTGCTCGTTGTGTCTGCTATTTGCTGCTAGTTTTAGAAAGACCACAAGCGCGCAAGAATCTTTCAACAAACATAAGCGTTTTTCGCTCAGACACATTCCAACTACAACAACAATTAACACTAGAACCAGTCTCACAACACCAGATACAGAAACTGCAGCAATTTTAAATAATGCTGCATTTGTTGATAATAATGCCACTTATCGGTAAGCGTAGCAAAACTTTTAGTCTTTATCTATCTTAACAAAAGCGGTTATACATAAGTCTTAGCCTATTACACACTACTTATATTATATGCATGTAAACGGTAAAGTCCTTTTTACAAGTAATTTTCAAATTCTGACCATAAGCGTACGCTTTCTTTCACAGATACCAACAGAATCCCGAGGCATGCGTTGCTGTGCACTGTGTGGCAGGCTTGGGACGTGCCCCAGTTTTGGTGGCGCTTGCACTTATTGAATTGGGCTTGAAGTATGAAGCAGCTGTGGAGATGATCAGAGAGTAAGTTAATGTTGCTCGGAGTTTCAAAGTTCTTGTTTGTATTAATAATTACATTTATTTTTTTGTTGCTTTTAGTAAAAGACGTGGAGCTATTAATGCGAAACAGCTGTCGTTTTTGGAAAAATACAAGGCAAAGGCTAGGCTAAAGCACAAAAATGGCCACAAAAATTCTTGCTGTGTGCAATAGATTTCCAAAACCGTATATATTCCCACCAGATAAAAAGTGTTCATTTTTTCAAAAAAAAAAAAAAAAAAAAAAGAAATGCATAACATAAATAAACAATGGAAACCAAATAATTAATTAAAAACACCACAACCAGCAGTAAAAAAAAAAAAAAACTGAACAAGCCCAGTTAAAACTAAATTGAATAAATCAATTCTCAATTGTATAATGTATGTCTTAACTTATGTCTATTTGTTTTTGGTTTCACACTCAAGCCCGAATAATTTAAGTAATATGTAAATCGGCAGGCATCTGAGGCAGTAACTAATATTGTATTGCAAAAAAATATTATTATATATAGAATATATATCGAACGTTAGACAGCAATCAGCAAGACATAAATAACGTAGAGCGAAAACATAAAAACAAACATGCAAATGTATAATTGTTACAAATACACAGGCATACATGCATACATAAATTAATATCTTATATAAATATGAACCGGCGTAAAGTATGAAGAATGGCATATGGTTTACATATTATAAATATGATTTATATGTACTTAATAGCGTTTAAACAATAAAGCTAACATAGTGCTGACTCGTTTTGTGTAAGCTGTAGTTACAAACAATATCTATTCAGTTAATGCCATGCAAAAGTACACTATACATTTGATAATAAATCTTACTTAAATCTTACAACTTATTGCACGCGGTTCTAAACGTGATTATGCTTTGCTAAACGTTTTTCATGCCTATATGCAGATGCAGAGATAAATGTAGAGTACACTGGCTAGCTGTCACACAAGCACAGTCCATGTATCATTAGAAAAACTCCCAATGAAATACAAAATAAAAATACTATTAAAGTGCTAAGGACTTATGAACTGAAGATTACATGTAATGCATAGGTTGAAATTTTCAAAAATTAAAAAACAGTCAACCGTACCATACTATGACAAAGTTTTTAAATTAAAACAAAAAATTCTAAAATGCACTAATCAACGAAAGCAATTAATTGTAAACAAATTTTTTGAGTTTTATGTTATAACTATTATATTTTTTGTACTATTAATACAAGGCATACAGCAAATTTTAGCCAGCTATCAAACAATATCATACACACAATTCGGTGTTAATTTGCTAAATTTACTTGAAATCAAATTTGTTTGTAAAAAAATAAGAAAAATGGTCCGTTTTATAAATCTATATATTTTGTTATTTCACAATATCAAACTCTGAATAATATAGCTACTTTACTATTATATAAATGGCATACATACATTAATTGGAGAGAGTTCGACAAGTAGCTGGAAAGTTATAAATAATCTGCACTAATTTACTTGCTATGTTTCGGCATACATATTCAGCTTATGAAATCGCTCTCGATTATAAAATAATCAATCTATATGCAAAAATAAAAAATGCAATTTTTACATTAATTAGTAAAGTAAAAAGGTGGGGAATTTTCGTTTTCGATTGATTTAGCAATATACAATTTTTCATTGTAATCAATGAAAGATTTACATCAGCGAAGTTACAATACAGGCTAAATCGGGTATATCCCTATATATGTATTTAAATAGTCTATGTACAAGTTGTCACTAAAAAAAGCAAGAAAAATTGAGAAAATGAACATGAAAAACAAATATCAAGATATGATAAAAATAACAAATTCAAGTGAGAAAAGCTAAGAAAACATATAACATGCTTAATTATAAATTCTCTAATATTGAATTGTAATTTTTTAAAATGTTAGTCATTAATAAAATTAATAATAAAAAAAACGTACATGTATACATAAAAGTAAAAATTGCGTTCATTTTTTTATTAACGTATTAGGAATAATTTTCTTTATTATAACGTTTTCTTCAAAATATTAAATAAAAGAAGCAATTATTTTAATGGAGTGGAATTTTATTAGCTTTCTACAAGAAAGACACAACATTTAAAAATACAAAAAAGGATTTGTGTATAAGTTCTGAAAAGCTTATCGACTTAAGAAATCAAAAGATTTCCAATTACTTTTTGCTTAAGGGCATGCTTATGAATCTCGTAATGGGCCTAACAATAAATGATAAAGCGCCTTCAGCAGCGACATTGTGTGATTCAGTTCGTTTGGCCGCTGGTGGAGAATAGCGCCAAAGCACCGCTGGCCACACCAATGGAGAAAATGTAGTTTATAAACGGAGTCGAGTTCTTCAAAACGAAAAAGCTAATGAAGATAATGATGGCTAAGAAAAGTGCATTGTTGTAAAAGATTGAATAAGTGGTGGCCTCATAGTCTGCCACTTCGTTCTTCTTCCACAATATGCGCTCATCCTTCTCCTTTCGGGTAACCTTCTTATCATCACCCAATTGGCGATTAACTTCACGTGTAACAGCTTCTTCACGGCGACTTGCAATCTTATGCTTAAGCTGGAACTTTATGTTCTTATAAGCGGTGGCCATTAAATAAGTACTAGCAGCAGTCACCAGCACAAACAAAATGGAGCTGGGCCACAAATCCATGTTGTGTATACGCCAAAAAAGCCCTAGAAAAAATGTTTCTGTTTATAGCAAAAAGAATGAAAAATCAACAACGTGTCACATCACTTACATATTGGCACCGCAGAGACGATAAAAGCATTTCCATAGAAAAGGGCCGAAGACTTTGTGCTTACGTTGCGGCTAAAATCCTGCAACAGTAGCTCCTCTTCTTTGGTAAAACCAGATGATTGAACCTTTGGTTGTTTGCCTGAGCCCATTTTTTATGTTTTTTCTTTTAGCAAATTAAATCTGTACGTTAGTGAAAGCCAGCCAGTAGCGCGGTGCGAACACGAATGCAATCGGTAAAATGACAGCTGCCGCGGCGTTGTGACGTGTAAACGTCAAATACGAACGATTCGCTGGATTGCTTATCGATAACACATTCACAATGTCGCAGCTCAGAAACTATCGAAAATAATCGAGTATAGTGCAACAGGTTTTGCATCAGCTGTTAAGTGTGTCGTTTTTTAATTTTGTTTTAATATTTAATAACAGGTAATGTAATTTGTTTACTTATCAAGCTCATAATGCTACATCGGATTTTTTGTATATTAATATAGTATTTCCACAAGCTAAAAATTTACGAACAGATAAGCGATAACATTATTTGTAACCTGAAGGTACTGAAGCATCGCTGTCCAAAGGTCAATCTCATCTTCTATTACTTTTTAAAAAGATGTTACGCCAAAAACTGTTATTTCCACTTGCTAAAGTTACTACAAGATGTATGTCCAATGTCCCAAAGTTGACGATGGTTGATGTTAATGATAAGACCGGCATAGCAACACTTACAATGAATCGACCGCCTGTAAATGGTTTAAACTTGGAATTATTACGCGAATTGCATCAATCAATTGAAACAATTGAAAGCAACAAAAGCCGCGGCCTTATTCTGACGACTGTAAGTCCATGTAATATTTGATTTTTGTATTATACTAATTGCCACGCTCGTAGGCAAATCCCACCATATTTTCAGCGGGATTGGACATATTGGAAATGTACAAGCCTGATAAGGACCGCGTTCGTGAGTTTTGGACAACGCTGCAAGACGTGTGGCTGGGGCTTTATGGTAGCAGTGTACCCACAGCGGCTGCCATCAGTGTACATTTATTTTTTTTATGTCATATTTTGTTAAATATTTATAAAAGTAACTTTTTTTTTTTGTTTGGCAGGGCCACTCTCCAGCTGGAGGGTGTCTGTTGGCAACAGCTTGTGAATATCGCGTTATGCTGCCAAAGTTCACAATTGGTTTAAATGAAACAAAACTGGGTATTGTGGCTCCACAATGGTTTATGTCATCCTTTTTAAGCGTACTTCCTCGTCGAGTGGCAGAGCGTGCACTTAATCAGGGGAAAATGTTTAGTACTGAGGAAGCATTACAAGTCGGTCTCGTTGACGAGATAGCCAATAGTAAAGAAGATGCTGTGGCCAAGTGTGCACAATTTATCGGAACTTTCGCGAAAGTTAATCCTTTGGCACGTGCATTAACCAAGCAACAATTTCGTGCCACAGACTTGCAACAACTACAAAACGAACGCACACAAGACTTGGAAAAGTTTATATTTTTCGTTAACCAACCAGCTGTTCAAAAAGGATTAGGCGTTTACCTCGAAAGCCTCAAGAAGAAGGCCACAAACTGAAAATAATGCAATAAATTTTTTTAAATATGCCTATATACAAATTATATCTCGTCATTTAACATGGTAGCTGCTGATATAGCTTAGTGGGACTGATTTACATACGAAACATATGTATGTAAGTATATTAAAAAGATGGCGTTCGTTAAAGTCGGGCCCTCTACCACCACAGTGCAATCAAATCCAGTACATTGCTTAAGAACCCAAAGAGACGTTTGATTGCCAAATTACGTTTTTTTTTCGAGTTTCTTTAGATCTGCTCTATGTAAGCTATATAATATAACCCCGATATCAATAAAATAAAATAAACTCACTAGCTCATACCATCTAGGCGTTCATACAGACGGACAGAAAGACAGGCGGATATGGGTATATCGACTTCTCTTGCCACCGTGATTATACTTTACGTAACATTGGGGGTCACCGCTGTCTCCTTCTGTATGTTACACACATTTTCGGCTTGCACAAAACATAATATACGATTTGTTCCATAAGGTATAATGAGGATTTGAAGTGTTTTAAGATGAACGAAAGCACTAATTTGATTTCTTATCATTTCGCTGAGATTATCCCTCCGTTAGCACCTTTCAATAAAACAAATTTTTAAAAAATTACATTTTAAGTTTTTGTTGGATTCGCAATTTCTGCTATGTGTGAATACGACAATAAAGCCAAAGAGTTTCCAGTATCCTCTTAAGATCTATTAAAAATGCATTTTTTTTTTTGATGGCATAACGCATAATAGAAAATCATATTTTTTTAAGCATAATCGTCGCCGTGCAACTGTTCGCGAATTTCATTAGGAAGAGTGTTTATTGATTCACCCAATATTTCGACGAACGTATTAATTTCTAAAATTTTAGCACGATGACGCTCCACTTCGTCGCTGCAATGCCAGATATTACGTTATTATTGTAACAAATTGAGATAATGTACCGACTTACTTGTTTAACTTTTCGACCATTGATTCAATAAAATCTCTACTGCGCGTTGTCATTCGATCTTCGCGCTCATCAATGCGATATGTGTGTGCCTCTTTCATTCCGGCTACAAGGCTTACAATGGCATCACGATCCTCCAAGCAAATGTGAAGCTCAGGCGCCACATCCGAAAAGTCTTGCATTGCCAGCTTGGTTGCAATAAAACGCGTCAAAATTTCAGTCATACTTTCTGAGAAATGCAGCGCAACTTCGCGCAACTGTACAAAGTGGGCTTGAGCCTGCTCCACAAACTTTGCCAACAGTTCAGTAACCTTGCGTTGAAAGTTAGTAGTGGACTCCTAAAATACATTACGGATAATTCTCAGCTTATACCAAACAATCTTTCTTAGCGAACCTCAACAGCTTCATGCAAATGCAACTCCTGAGTCATTAGAGTTTGCCACAACACATTCAAGGCATCTTCAAACTCCAAAGTCAGTTTGTCCACTGCGTCACTTAAAACTAGATTTTCAGCAGAATCTTCGTCTTCGCCTTGTTTTATGTTCGTCTCCAATTGACGCAATTTAGTGCGTGCTTCATCAAAAACTGATTCTTTATATTCTAAAAATATTTCTATTTCTTTCTGGCCGAGGGCTTGAAGCTCTTCTTGGCCCTCTTTGAGGTTCTCCATAAAATCTTTGATTTCAGTATCGCGCTCACCGAATTTTGCCAATCCAAGTTTGTAAATTTCTTGTGTTAATTCAAACACATCCTTTTCATATTCTTCGACAACCTCTTGCGCTGGAGATCCTACTAGGAGTAAAACTCGACCGTCTTCATCACCACGCCACAAAGACTCGTACAGTTGATTTCCATCCAAGTGCTCTACAAAACTGGATGAAAGACGTTCAGCTTCAGCATCCTCTCGTAAGCGGGTCTCACGTGCCTCTATCTCCTTTTCCTGCCTGTCAGATATATCACGTATTTCTCGACTATTGAAGATCAACAAAAGCGGCTTAGAAAAATAAGTTTTTTATAAAAAAAAGGATAGTTGACTTACTAATATTTTTTCTGAGCGCTTTCGCGAACATCGTCCTTGATATAAACGTATTCGTAGTAGTTCAATTGCGGCAATATGGCTATTATGTATTCTGAAAGCAAAAAATCTGGCTTTTTAGCTATAGGATTGCCTTCCAAATTAAGAACTCGTAAATCGTTGAAAAAACGAAAACTTTCAATCTAAAAGTAAAAAACAGATTTTTTGATTAATCTTATCAATGTCGATATTTCTATCAAATCCTTCGAACGTACCCCTTCAATAGAGTCAATCTGATTGTCACCTACACTTAAGATTACGAGTTTACTTAGAGTCTCCAGGTTCTCAAGTTTTGTTATTTTATTACAAAACAGTGAGAGTACTTCTAAATTTACAAGCGCTTCCAGGTTCTGTATTTTTTCAATATAGTTAAAACTCAAATTGAGTTCGACCAGAGATGTCAGCATTTCAATATTTTCGATAACTTCTATTTTATTTTGACAGAGCACTAATTTGGTTAAATTTGGTATTATCCATAAATGATCAATACGCAAAATATCTGGAAAGTTCATATGAATTAGCTAAATAAACTTTTAATAACATCTGTGAACGATTTACTTTTGAACTCCAAGCGCATAGTCTTAATGCGGTCCAAGACTATGGGCTCCATTTGGTGCAAGCGCAGTTCCTCTCCTTGCAGTCCCTCCTCCATATAGGCAGCCTCTATCATGGCACGATTAATTATGCCCGGCTCTATGTCCGGGTAGATAATTTCATCCAAAATTTTTTTCTCATTTTCTCTCAAGTTTGTGTCCGTCGCCATTTTTTGTTACAATTATACTTATGGACCTTATTATAAATTTTTTCCAACCACAAATAAAGAAATCATATGCTAATAATAATTGTTTATGGTAACCCAGGCAACTAAAAGACAAACAAATAAAAACTCTAGTTTGGTTCAACCCCAGAGAGTACTTCTAGTTAGTTGGCTGGTAATCACCCAATATGCTCGGCTGGGTTCTTAAGTTCGATAGTACGATGTGCTGACTTACCTACCGAATATTTGACAATTCGAAGCACCCCTTGTAAGTTTGAGCAGGTGCAAGTTATTCAGCGGTTTTTGTCGACCCGGTCTGGGTCTAAGTTCGGACACGTCGTGCTTCCTTCGTGAGTTGGCGCTGATTCTCTCCCGTGTGTTGGCAACGGGCCTATCAATTTTTTAGGGTTGCGTTTGTTGTGGATGTCAGCGTTGGAGATGTAGTTGCTAATATTTCGTTATAAAATAAAAAAGTGCCAGCAAAAGATTTTTAAATAAAACATTTTTTGACTAAGTTTAAAGTTTTCTAAAGTTTTATTTGTAAACTGCAAATAATTTCACATGTGTTCCTATGTGATCTAAATCAGATTTTTAAGTGCTTTAAAATAAAGATCTATGATTTCTTGATAAAGGAAAATTCGCTTTTAAAAAAATCAAAGTGAGCAGTGACAACATTTAATCGATAATATGTATAAAGTTACTAGTTAAAGAAACCACAATATTTCCATGTCAAGGATATTCCTAATACCTTTAAATATAAAAATAAGTACACATTGAAAACAAAATACTATATGACTCAAGTCGACTACTTGCTGGCCCCTTCCAGAATCTATTAAATGGAGTTATGTATATTTTTTCATATATACGAGTGTGTGTGTTTGTGTGTGTGCCTAACGCTAATGTTACTTATTAGAGGTCTACTACGACTTGATGTGTTATTTATATTACGGGGATGATAATAAACAATTCCCAGTATTTTTTTAAATAAACAAACATGGAATTTATTGAAAATAAATAAAATAGTTATCGATGCAAAATGTTTACCTTCTTAGGAACTGCCATAAAAGCACACCAACACACAATCCAAGGTTGTTTGGGGGCACACGCTCGTTCTCAAAACCGCGAACTAAAATTTTTACCTAGTGTTCCAGTGCTCATTCAAACTCCCTAAGCTAAACATTTTTTCGTGTGAGCAATGCATTCAAGTCTAAGCTGATATCATCAGACAGCATTTGGGACTCAAAACAAACCGAGTGACTATTGGAAGAATTTCGCCCGACATAATGCCAATGACTTCGCAGCTAAGGTCTGTAGGCTATGTCTAAAAAAATCACACTATGAGTCTTTTAACTTTGCTTCTCCAAGATTTGAAAAAAGCAATAAACATTAAAATCCTACGGGAAAAGAAGTGCATCATCCCCCGGTCGGAACTTTTCTGTTGACGGCCCTGACTACAAAACGCACCTTTAAAAAGTCAGTGTGCCCAGTTCTTATTTGAGAACCACGATGAATGCGGAACTCCTCCTGCTTTTTAGCTTAATTTTGGTAGAGTAAATAAAAATATTGCATTAGGAAATAGTCAAAACAAGTAGAAGAAACCTGCCACATCGAAATATTGATTGTTCCATTTATTTACAAATTTTGTTTTCCAACTTTTATTATTCTTTTATCTACGACACTAAAAGTAAGCACGTTAACCCAATTTTAATGCTATTTTAACGTACCACCTACATTTCGTGTCTCAAAAATTGGTATAATTAAGACAATGACCTTGTGGGTTAATTGGAATCGGAATAAAGAATAATTTCAAATAAACTAAGTGGTCGAGTTTCTCAATGAATCAGGCGAAGCTTTCCTTCCTAACGATATAAATCAATATATTGATTAAAAAACACTATTAAAGGAGCCAAACAAATTATGAGCGTTTAGGCATTGCTTGCCCACTTCGTACGCATGGCTTTACATTCGAACTCTTGTACATTTGTACGGCCTAGATAGGGGCGCCATAGCCATAAAGTTTAAGATCATCATTCACTCGGATATTCATAAAAGCATGGCCCTTTGGTCTTCCAACCTATAAATGTAGTGATGTAGAAAAAGTTTTTGAGTAGAGTCGATATCCCTCCACCTTGACGGACGGACCGACAGAGCTAAATTGAGGTTACGATAATCATGTTTGTATAGTCAGACACGCCTCCTTCTGTCTGTTAGAGCTATAGGCACAGGCAGAGCCGTAGAGAGAAAATTTTGGCCAAGGGGGGGCAAAAGGGACCGGCCCCATTATTACACCTTTAGGGAGAAAACTACACGCCCGGGGGAATCCCCGCCTTCCCCCTTCCCTTTTGACGGGCCTGGTTACAGGGTATCTAAATGGCACCTCCTTTGCATTTAAATTCCTTCAAAATACAAATATACATATGTTAATATAATAATTTTAGCCTTTAAAAAGTAAATACTCTTATATATGAACACCGGACGTTATTGACTTTATGGCGACCACCTGTTGAATGAGATTTGGGCAAACAGCCGCGATTAATAAAATTGCTAGTGAAAACCACAAAATTTGCTTTGTAGACTCTAATAAACAAGGAAACGTTGACATTTTTACCACAGGGTTTTGAAATTACAATATCTCAAAAACATCGTCGGCTACAAAAAAGATCAAATTTTCGAAAGCGGAAGTCAGACTATGCTTCGCTAGTTCAGAATCCAAACTCCCAAATACCGCATAAAGTCAGGGCTTTGACACTTTTTTGTGGACCTTAGTCAATTAGCACACCGGGTGCTGGGTGTTCAAATGTGGGGGCATCGACCCGACTGACAAATGTTTTTCAATAATATACATAAGTAATACATATTATGTATATATATTTTTCTTCCTTTGAAAATTAATATTTATTAATTTTTTCATCAGGCTAATTTGCATCTAAAAAATATGTGAATACCGATTCTATGCCGATAATATTGTTTTATCACAATCATGAATCGTTATATTACATTGACCCAGCTGGGTGATGGAACTTACGGCACCGTTGTGCTGGGCCAGCGTAAAGATACTGGTGAGAAAGTGGCCATAAAGCGCATGAAACGAAAATACTACTCTTGGGAAGAGGCTATGAATCTTCGAGAAGTTAAGGTACCAATATACATATAACTTTACAAATCATTTAATATAAACTATTCAAAAATATTTTACAGTCACTTAAGAAACTATCCCATCCGAACATTGTTAAACTTAAGGAAGTCATAAGAGAGAACGACACATTATATTTTGTGTTTGAGTATATGAAGGAAAACCTTTATCAAATGATTAAAGATCGGGATACACATTTGCCGGAACCGACGTTAAAGAGCATTCTTTTTCAGGTAATGACAAGAATATAATTTAAAGGTTTATATGCAAGGCATACTCTTATAGGTTTTAACGGGTCTGGCGTTTATGCACAGACATGGCTTTTTCCATCGCGATTTAAAGCCGGAGAATCTCTTATGTTCGGGTCCAGAGCTTATTAAAATTGCAGATTTTGGGTTAGCGCGAGAAATACGCTCAAGACCGCCATTTACGGACTACGTTTCGACGCGATGGTAGGTGTAATTGAAAACCCAAAATAAATCATATACATTTTTTGACATCCCCCCCATAAAGGTATCGTGCGCCGGAGGTCCTGCTACACTCAACCAATTATGCCAGCACTATTGATATTTGGGCTATGGGTTGCATCATGGCCGAGCTCTACACTTTTCGACCTTTGTTTCCAGGCAGTAGTGAAGTGGATCAACTGTTTAAAATTTGTTCTGTCTTAGGAACTCCAGAAAAGGTGCGTAAAGAACTCTGGAAATTCTAAAAAATTTCAATTTTGTTTAATTTCTTTTAGAACGATTGGCCGGATGGCTATCGGTTAGCGGCCATGATACATTTTCGCTATCCTGACTGCATCAAAGTGCCGCTTAACACAATAGTGACTCGTTGCAGCCAAACAGGACTCGATCTGTTGGAGGATATGTTGGCCTATGATCCCGACAAGCGACCAACGGCTCAACAGAGTCTTAAGTATCCATATTTCCATGCGGTTAAACGCATATCGCCAACCGCGGCAACCAAGGCCAATGTCAAGCTCAATGCGAAGTATGGCAATGGACATGCTATACTATCTCAGAATGTGTCAAATAATGTGCTTCCGGTTCAGGAGAAACTTCAAGCAGTGACTGACCTTATTCACCATAACAACATTAATAGCAACACCAATGGCCATCCTGTTGTCAATGGGCTTCATCCGAATACTAAGAATGCTAACGTGCCCCGTAAGTATCAGTCCAAGCTCAGCTTTTTGGCCACCAACGATATGGGCGATGCCAGTATGCCCGCAGGATTAGCTGGAATGCCCAAAGTCGCTCCAGCACCTGACTCACATTCACATAACATCTACCTAAGCAACTCGAGCCTTAACAAGTTCGGCTACGTGCTGAGCAATGAGAATTCGCTCCCAGTTGGAGAGTCTATCAACGATATCTATTTAAATCGCAACGTATCGCAGCTTTTTGGATTGCCAGCTGCAGCGGTAGCGCAGCAACAGACCCAACAGGCCTACCATCCAAATGTTTCCTTCAGCAACACTACGGCTCGCAATGCTGGTGCTGTATATGTAAATGGCAGCCAGCTTAGCTATGATACAGCCAACAAGAACGCCATAAATTCTGCTAAATTGGGTGGTTACTATCTGCAGGCACGTCCGTCGCTAGTACAACCGGACGCCAAGGTATACAATATGTTCTCCAAGTCAAGCGCAACACAAGCGCCAGCAAATATCGTTGTTCGCCAAGAAGCCTTCGAGCCCGCATCCAAGATCGGCGCTGGAGTGCTCAAAGATGCTGCTGTTAGCCTGTCGGCGCGCTCGGTCTTCAGAAGTGAGCCCTCGATAGCAAAACCGCCTGAACAGAAGGAGACAAAGGCTGACGATCTCGATTTCATACTGGGGTCAGTCTTAAAATAGTTTGTAGATTAGTTTTGTCCCTTGCACATGGGTTTTGGAAGAAATATGTGATTTGCTCCATCTGCTATCGTGGAATTCTGTTTTAATTTATTGCAGAAGTGCAGGGCAACCACAAAGCCAAAGGTCTTAGATTATTTCTATACAGACTTGCTAAAAACTCCCCTTGTGGAATCCTTTTTTTTTCAACCTAAAGATATAACTTGAAAAAGGTAATAAACAGCAAGGTTACAGAAAAAAGAGTGCACTGAAGGCCCGTCAATAGTCACCACTGGGATCGTACATTTCTGTCGACGGCACCTTTCTTTCTTAGAGTTCTCAGAGACTGTGTCAAATTTTATCAAAATTGATTGACTAAATTTTCATTAGCCCCTTATAAGTAAGATCGATCAATTTTAATAGCTTAATTTGTTGGATTATGAAAGTATCGTTACAAAATTCGGTAATCACAACTTTTTTGAGTTACTTAAGCATTATTCCGAATTTGATTGAATTCGGTTCAGGGTATTTATAAGTCATCCTAGCCAGACTTTAAAGTTCGACAAGAAACAGAGGTGTAAAAAGTTCGTGCAATGGTAAATGAGATATGGTCATGTCTGACAATCCGTATGAAAAATTTTAAATCAGAGATTTTATGAGCTGGAGAACCCACAATTAATGTCGTTACCTTTTCTCGTTCCCCCGTAGCTGAAGCGTTAAAGCAGCGTCGTGTAGCCACGTCATTCTGTCCATCTGTTCGTTTGGCAAAAAGGATCCCAGAGTCTATGTGAGCTATAGAGTTTAAGTTTTACCACCCTGCCCCCATTAACTGCACTAGAATCAAGCTATTTGTAAAACTGTTTGAAAAGAAGCTACATCAACCAAAACCGTTCTATAACTCATATGGGGTAAAATTCTATTTATTTTGTAAAGATACCAATTTGCAACAGTTTTTTACCAATTACTCAATAACCAAATCAAGTTAAAAACTTCTCTATCTCTGCATATTTCTTTGTTTTTTCATGGCTCATCCGTAAATCCAAATTTTATTTAAATCGTTTGTGAACTTCGAGAGTTATAGTTTTCTTGTACTTTCTTGCAGAGAAGCCAAAAATTAGCTAGTGAAACTTTGGAAATGGTATGGAGTAAATTTAGGCTTCGGAATTACACGATTTTGGCGACGCCCCAACTATGTCCATAATAGGTTCTGTATTTGTTTGGACAGAGTAATTGGATATAGTGTTTGAAACATTTTCTTTCTTTTCGATCAGATTTGGTCGCTCACACACAAATTTGTGAATACCCTTGAATCAGTGGCGGCCCTTCGTGGATCCGGACCCGGAAATGGGTTGAAATTCTTTTGAGAGCTGATATATATACACTTCGAAGTGAAGAACACCCCAAGATCAAATCTTAGTTCCGCACCTGCCTTGAATAAAGTCGTCAGGAAAACATTGATTAAAAAATCTTTTCTTTTTTAAATTATCGCGTTAATATTTCAAAATGGCTTAAGTACGAAGTGCCATGGATTTAGCTGTTGTTGAGTCAAGCAGCTATTGCCTTCATAGCAAATGACAGTTTTAGTCATACTTCATATGAATCCTGAAAAGATTAATCAGTTAATCCATAACTGAAACGTAAAGTTGGATGAATCTGCTAAGGGAATCACAGTAAAACAGATTATTTACCGAATAAAGACTCGCACAGAAGACAGCCTTGATGGTGGTCATCAAACGAACCCCCCAAAGACTGCTTTTGTTAGCCGTTTTTAAGAGCCCAAGGGATAGTCGTATTGGAAGGGTGAGTCGAGTGAATTTTTATATCCTGTACCTATAGGTACAAAGGGTATACTTGATTTGTGCAATGTATGTAACGGACAAAAGGAGGCGTGGCAGTCCCCAAGTCTTTTATACCAAAATGCTTATCATAACATCGGTCAGCGATTGATCTACGTCCTTCTGTCTATCCGTCTGTCCACCTGTATGAGCACCTAGATTTCGGAGACTATAAGAGCTTGAGACACATTACTTTACCCCCTGATGCGCATATTTCCTGAGCAGATAAAGCTTGTTGAATCATAACAATATCTTACCCCGTTCCCCACTAGTAGAATTTCGTGTTTTTTTTGGTACCCTGTTTAATTTTTTTATCTGAAACTTAAGAGAGTTTTGCGCCATGATCTGTGTGTCAAAATGTCTGTAAAAATGTACGGAGCTTATGGGTATAAATATCGTTCTGCACCTAAAACAACATACTTTTATGAGTTGTGTTACGATGTGATGGTACTAAGTTTGTTAATATCGGGCGCGCCCGACTTTAAAGTTCTCTATTATTTTTTAGACGGGTATTAATATTGCCCCACTCGTCTGACCGACTGTCTATCTAAGCAGGGAACTTTTAGCACTATGAAATACTACTAAGTGCTGTAGCATAGAGACTCGAATTAAGTCGATATATAAATTTGATCTAATATTAACCTTCCTTTGCGAAAAAAAAACACCATACGAGTGGATAAACAATTTTTTAAAAGCCACTTCGGAAATTTGTTTCCACAGATCCAAGCTGAAAACATCAGCAAAACGCCACCGCAATGCCAAATCAAACATACTGCTTGAAGATCTGTTCGGACAACTATCCATGGATTCAGACAGCGATGACAAATATCCGCACACTGTGCCACCAACGCAGCAGGCAAAGAGTGGACACATAGCAACAAGCTCGCAAAATAGACGCAACTATTTCAATAGCAATTTCATGCGCAGTCACAAGAAGCCCACACAAGGAAGTATGGAGGTGAACAATGGAAGCCGTACCGATTCTTTATCCACCAATCCGTAAGTAAAAATTGAAACCCTGTATATATCCGCAAAATTGGTCAAGGTATGCATGGTCTTGTTTTTTTTTTTGTTCGGATTTCTTTTGTTTGTGTGATCATCAATGCTTTTTTGAATGCTCATCTGTCCTTTGTATTGCATTTAATATGTTACTGTTTTATAATATGTACTATACTATGTATTCTGTCTAAGATCTTACTCTTATATTCGTACTCATCTTTTTACGCCTTTTGATTTGCTTGTCATTGAACATTGTGTGCGCCAGAGATAACCAAAACGACTCCTCCGATGACGATTGTCGTTTTTGGCCTATAAGGTAAAAAATATTACTAGCCTGTAGTTAATTATTAACCATTTATTTTTTTATTATTGCATGGATATAATGTTTGTAGTGATTTAAGTAAAGTCTTAAGTAAGGCATACATTATACGGCGTGGCGTACAATACGGCTGTCTATCGAGCAGGTTGTATTTCAATGTATGTGGGGTTGTCGAATGAAGTCGTACGATGGTCGTACCAAGAATCAGAAAGTTTTGATTTTTTTTGGTAAATCGTACAGTCGGTTGCAACGTTTATGGGCCTATTGCATGATTAAATTATTGTTTGAGTATGTCGAAAATCATGCGCGCCAGCTGCTGTTAAGTCACCAAAAATAATATAAAAATAAGGGGGCTCCTCCTCCAGGGTGCTTCGCACGCCAACCCCCGTACCGTCGTCTTTATTCTAATAAGATCATCCAGACCATAAAATCCCCTGTACATTTCTTTATATCCATAATACATGCATTTATGAATGCTATAAACTGTCCTGTCCGACTTTAAAATACCCTGTACTGACGCATTTATGACTTATCATAGCAAGACATTTTTTTTCACAGATTTGCAATGGGTATGTATCTTATATTGATCAATTCCAATTTCCTATAATTGAAAACAAATTTATCTACTCTACATCCTATTCCATCAAATTTCCTTAACCCTGACCTAACTATTTTTGTGTAGCTCTCCGTACACTTTCTCTTAATCCCGGCATAAATGGTGGAAAAAGACAATTTCTCTGAATCACAATTTAAGACAATATGCAGAGGTCGCTGTCCCTCACCTGGAGCAATAGCTACTCCTCCTCTTTTGCCTGGACGTTCCTTTCTAACCCAGAAGCTGCATACCTATTATTTAGTTTTCTAATTAACTTTGTGTCTTCTGCTGCTTCATTGAAGGGAACGGATTCAGAAGAAAAAAAATTAAGATATCCATTCATCATTAACGTGGCGTGACTGTATTCTTGCACTCCTCGTATTAATTTTATCTCTTGCCTGCTAAATTACGTGCTGGGTCGGCCCTAGCCTGTATTCCTTACTTGCTTTTCTCGCCTAACCTGTCTATTCTGCATTCCTTAAGTCTAAGTATTCTGCGTTTTATGCAAAGTGTTCCTTACTTGCTCTATTCGCCTAATATCTTCAACGTGTCTGCTCTGTGATCAAGACAATGTATCAATCTCCTGCTCTGCAATCCTAAAACTCTCTGTCTTCTCTGTGCTGCGTTCAAAGTATAGTGTTCATAACTTGTTCTTGTTGCCGAACTTCTAAGTGTTGGCTGCTCCGCCGTCTACGCCTTATATCCCTCTCCTGCTCTGCATTTATAATCTCTAAATCTTTTCTGAGATGCGATCTTTGCATAGTATTAACCACTTGCTCTTGTAGCCTGACATGCATTTAGGCGCCGAAGCCAATAAAAAGGTAATTTCCCTACAGAATATTATTGACTACGTGACAAAAATCTAGACCTGCCAGCCTATTACGCGCATCTTTTGGTAAAATTTCAGCCCACAGCTCTTCTGGTCTCTGAGATCTTTTCTGTCGTACATACAGGGAGACGGGCAGACGGACATGGCTATATCGACTCAGCTGTTAACGCTGATCAAAAATATATATACCTTATGGGGTCTATTGTGGCCATCGATAGCGTAGTGGTAGCGTATGATCGGTGGTTTCATTCCCCGCATAGGCACAGGTTCATTTGGCAAGCACTGGCATCGCTAGCAAAAGGACGATATTTGCCCAAGAACATCTCTATTAGTTCAAGACACCGCCGTTCGGATTCGGCCATAAACTGTAGGTCCCTGTTGTCTTTGAAAAGTTATAAATAGAGATCCCCATGCTCTACTAAGGGGCAACTGACAAAATAGTAGTTTTTTATAGCTTAAGAAAATGCCAGACATTGTTTTTGCTTCGTAAGATGCATTCATAATTGTTTTTCGCTCCATTTCGTTAAGTCCACAGGATTTTTGGTCTCGTCAATACTGAAATTGCCGACGCAAAAGTTTATGGAACAAAATTTTAAAATAAGGTTGGACATTTTGTCGCATCGTTTGTGCGCAAAACGTACAGCTTGATAAACAGCCGTGTCGTACGACACGCCGTACAATGTATGCCTTGCTTAATGTTTTGTTTTTAGTGTGACCATACAAAATATTTTTTGTTTGATTTTTTTTGTATTACAACTTTGGTTTATTTTTTGTTGGTACAGAAAATAGATCCATTAAGTAAAATGCACACGATGTAATTCACGGACAGACGGGGGACGAAGCTGTATATAAGTTGTGTGTCGACAAAGACATGTCCATATGACCGTCCGTTTATATAAACATGTACATTTTAAAGACAACAAGCGCAATGGACATTAATTTATATAACAGACTAAACCTAATCTATAAGTAGAAATAAAATGTTGATGCTTTGACATACTACCTTGATCAAAAACTTCCCGGAATCATCACCGTGTGGCGCTCTCAGTCATCCGATTTGATTTCTCTTTTTTTTCTGAAATTGCCCCATCTGTCATTGACATTCTATGAAATTTTCAGCTTGATAGCTTGACATTTGTAAAAGTGACGCTGTATTGAGTACATCTGTGATTGTGCGTGTTCCCGATTTTTTATAATACAATTTCATGCAACAAAGGGACCGCGTTGACGTCGAACAAACCACGTCAAGGGTGTTGTGTATCATGAATTCCTTTCACTAGGCTAGACCGTCAACAAGGAGTATTATTAAACGTTATGAGACGTTTGCGTGAAGCAACTCGCAAAAAAATACCGGATTTGTGGACAAACAACTCGTGGATCTTGCACCATGATACCGCACCCGTCGCACAATGCCGTCGTTATCCGTGACCATTTGGATATAAACGGAACGAATACAATCCAACAACCACTGAATTCACTTGATTTGGCTCCCTGCGATTTTTTGCTATTCGGTCGACTCAAAAACCGCTCCGTGAAACGCGTTACAGCACCCGAGATGAGGTCATCGAACAATCGAAGATGGCTCTGATGGCCATATCGCAAATCGATTATAAAAAATGATTTGATGATTGGATCCTGCGCTGGTATAAGAATAAAATGTCAATGACAGATGTGGTAATTTAAGAAAAATAAAGAGATATAAAATCGGTTGACCGAGAGTGCCACACGGTGATGATTCCGGGAAATTTTTGATCAAGGCAGTATGGCGTGCTGACAAATTGATCACTTATATAATTTTAGAAAAATAAAGAGATATCAAATCGGTTGACCGAGAATGCCACACGGTGATGATTCCGGGAAATTTTTGATCAAGGCAGTATGGCGTGCTGACAAATTGATCACTTATATGACCTTATAATAAAGTCCTTGGACAGTTATCAAAATTATTATTAAAATAGAATTTAATAAAGAGTCGGTCTTAAGGCGGGATCTAATTTCCTAACGAAAAATAATGGGGCTAGTGCCAGCACCAGAAGAAAGCTACATTAAGGGGACTTTACAGGATCACTCTTAATTTTCTTTTTATACTCATTGTCTTTTGTGAAACGTGATAATGTAAAATTTTGTAATTTATGTATAATTTTTTTTTATAAATCATTAAATTAAAAAAATTTTGGTGCCTGTAACTCTAGTCTTGCAATCGAAAACCGACCAAGTAAGAAACATTTTTATTTTATTTATTTATTTATTTATTCTCTAAAGTTAAAAATATACATTGTGAGATCTAATATAAATAAAATGAAGAGATTAGGCCTCTAGCCTTTCCTACTTAGATAGTAATAACATTTTTAGCAAATTATAGATCAAAATAGATATAATATTTGAGTGCAAAAAAATTTAACAAAAAACCCATGAAAAAATAACTAAACTAAAACCTAACTAACTAACTAACTTAAGAACTAACTTAACTCTAAGGGATTTGTGCCAAACTATTTAAATGCGAATATGAGGAGTCAATATATCGGTTTGTAAAGCTATTAAATAAGCGAACTAATCTTTCTGTTATTAGTAAGAAAAATAACCATTCAAGGACCCATGCGAAGTTTGAAATTTAAACACATTAAAAACTGAAATTGTTGGTTATGTCAAATTGCCGAGGAGTTCAGTGAGATACAAACGCACGCCGGATATTCATATATAAAGATACTATGTGTATTTTTGAAATAGAACTAGTCTGACGACGGGCCCGGATAAATTTGGCAGATTACCTCCAAATTTTGTATATATTACACTTTTATCAACTTCCAATTTTAAAAAGTTAACGGCAGCTGCTGAATTACTATTACTAAAACAATAATTTTTTACTCTAGACTGAGAAGAACCGGATACACAAGCCAATCTTCTTTCATACTAGTACGAAGTCGGTATTCCATTAATTAAACCTGGTACAATACAGGCGCAGGAAAGTAAATGGCATTTTTTCAAAGTACCCATCTTGATTTTCTATCATATTTTATTTTTGTCAGTTGAAAGACTGACATTTTATTGACGTCGTATGCTTAAGTACCGCATTGGAGCTATTAAAGAGCACTACGTGAGTGCCATCTGTCGTTTGGTGCGCAAATTCGAGGCAATGGGTTCTGTTTATGATTTGCCCAAGTCTGGCTGGCCAAAAAGTGCTGCCAGAGAGAAGCAAAGTGTGAAGGAAATCGAAAACGCGTTGTAGGGTATTTTAACGACCAGTTTGCTCAGATTTTACATGAAGACTTGAGTTTGAGCGCATACAAGATCTAATTGACTAAGAGAATCCTCGTGAATTCCAAGTGCAGCCGAAGAATCCTTAAAAATGAACTGTGTTTCAGAGGACCTCGAAAAAAAGCAAAAGTTTTAGATGGATAATTCGTTTGTTTATGAAGATATCATAGCCAAATCTGGCAGTCGGAAGTTTTTTAGAGATCCCCAGCACTGTAGCAAATTTGATCAAAATCGGTTGACTATATCATATAGCTCCCATAGGATCGATCGGTCGAAAAAATGTTTTTTTTACAAAATTCGTTGTGTTTCGTTTGGTTTTGAAGATATCGGAACCAAATTTGGCAAGAGGAAGTTTCTTAGAGTTCCCAAGCACTGTTACAAATTCGATCAAAATCGGTTGACTATATCATATAGCTCCCATAGGACCAATCGGTCAAAAAATCGTTTTTTCTACAAAATTCGTTGCGTTTCGTTTGTTTGTAAAGATATTGTTAGCAAATTTGGCATTAAGAAGTTTTTAGAGTACTCAAGCACTGCACCAAGTTTGATCAAAATCGGTTGGCTATATCATGTAGCTCCTATAGGAACAATCGGAAAAAAAACCGCTTTTTTTACAAAATTCGTTGTGTTTCGTTTGGTTTTGAAGATATCGGAACCAAATTTGGCTGTCGGGAGTTTTTTATAGTTCCCAATCAGTGTACTAAATTTGATCAAAATCGGTTGACTATATCATATAGTCCCCATAGGACCGATCGGTCAAAAAAATTGTTTGGTGCAAAATTCGACTGATTTCTTTTTTTTTATGAAAATATCGTAACCAAATTTGCCGAATAAAATATCTTTTGGAGGTTTTAAGCAATGTGTCAGACTTAATTGCAATATGGCGGTACAGGGTATCCCAAAGTCGTCTGCGCCCGACTTCAACGTACGCCATCTTTTGGAGTAGTTTTTGTTTGGCGCTCCATCAAAGATGGAAGATCGAAAACAACATTTTCGGCATATTTTTCTATTGGAAAATGTCATCGACAATTTTGAGCATCGGGTCGACGCGTCGGCCCATCTGTAAAAGCAGCCGTGGCGATCATTTGTCGGATTTAATTTTTCACACATAGATGTCATCGATGAAACCTCGAAATAAAGTACTAATCTTGGTTTTAAAATAAATTTTTCTTGTTTTAATTTGCATTTACTTTCCGGCGCCTGTTTTGGACACAGAATATGTTCGCATAGACAAACGTAGAACACAAACTATTGCATTCGATAACGCGGTACAGTTCTAAAGATTCTTCAAAAAAATGACCGAGCGTACTCTCTTATAAGTTTTTGTGCGTGTGTTTGTTTATCACTGAACTGAATGACAAACCGAATTCGTCTGACAAAAATTTAAAAATCGGTCTTACTATTAAATAATAGACCAGATATGTTCAGAAGGTCTATGAAATTATGTTTAGAAGCGCGCTTGCACAAGTAGTATAGTATTTGCGATCAATTTAAAGGGTTTTATTTTGACAAAAATATAATTTGTACTTTTCCAGAGCTCAAAAACCACATTTAACAACCAACGAAAAACCAGCAATGTTTCCGTGGGATGAAACCAATAAGACGGAAGATGAAAAGTTAACTGCATGGATGGTCGCTGAGAACGGTAACTTAAATTATGGTAATAAACAAGAGTAGATGATCTCTGCACCTCCAGATTAAAGTAGTTAACCCCAATTAGTAGCAATCAGAACACAAGAAAATATATTATAATTTTAAAAGCAAATTAGAAAGCGCATGATTTGAGCTGGACTTACTCAAACTACATATATATTTTGTCAATTGTATACCATCTATAGGATCATTGTTGGAAAACAAATTTTAAGCGCAACCAGCTAACTATGGAAAAATAGTGCCGTCGTACCTGAGATTAATAAAAACAATGTCGCGTAAAGTTAACCAAAAGCAATGGAAAATCCTTAGACGAAGCTGATTTGGGTATTTAGTACACACGTGGGTGTGTTTATAAAATCCATAATTTTAATGCTGTGATAATATAAGCTAAAATATAACTAATGTTAATATTGATTTTAAGTTAATTATTAAAGCAACAATTACACCAATATTAAGAATGCCTTTTAAATATTTTTTCATATTATAATGGATCAGTTATGAATCACCCAGTTCTTTTATTGAAATACTTTGTAGAACCTCCTTGAGAAGAGTAGTACATCAAACCAGCAATTGTGCAGCAGACGCGTTCAACATACGCCCAGAAGTGTCTTCGAAGAAGAAATACCATCTGCCGACGAAATAGGGACAGATGTAGACCAACTTAAGTCGGGTAAAGCCGGACCGGACAACATAGCCCAGAGCTGTTAAAAGCCGACAAACGCAGAGCTGCTCAATTACTCCACCCAATCCTCCACTACTTCTGGCTAAAGAAGTACTTCCCGACGACCTTAAGAATGGCATGATCATTAACCTCCCGAAGAAAGGCAATCTTATGGATTGCAAAAGCTGGCGTGGCATAACATTGTTAAACTCTGCAAAAAAGTCATTGCCCAGATCCTATACAGCCGCATTGTCTCTTTTGTTGAACCAGAACTCCGTAAAGAACAAGCAGGATTTAGGCCAAAACGGTCTTGTACAGACCACATAAGCAGTCTTCGTATAAGCGTACTCAACACAAAAATTCGGCTATTCAACGTGAAGACAGTGGCAGTGAAAGTTGGAGTCTCAATGTCACCTACACTCAGCGTCTACAAGCATATTCTGGCCAAATACTATATCAAGCAATGACCTATGGTTCAGAACTAAGCAACCTGCTATTGCAGAAGAAATTCTATGCCGAAAATATAAATGGTTAGGGTACACTCTACGGAAACCGGCAAACGATCTAGCAAAGCAAGCGTTAGATTTCAATCCCCAAGGCAGACGTAGAGACCTGGAAGAGGCAGGTTGAAGCCGAACTGAGAAGCTTCGGAAAAAGCTGGAGTCAAATCATGCACCTAGCCCTTGACAGGGTTTAATTAAAACTTTTTTTAACAGCCCAATGTTCCTCCTCGGAGTTAAAAATGGATTAAATATATGTAGAATTTACGAGCGCAGACTGAAAAGTAAAGCGAAGAAATGGTTTCACGATCACGTTTGCTATAAATAGTGAGGGGTTGTGCGATGCGTGTTATATTTACTACGACCATTCTTAAAATTTTATGACTACTCTTAGTCGTTCCTCTCAGTCAGCTCCCGCCAAATTTTCGCAGAGTGACCCAGATGGCTGCACCTTTAACAGCAACTTTCTAATATAAATGAACTAACTCAATGTTTAAGTCCAATCTCGATCAGACAGCCCTCGTTTATAAGGTTGCAACTTTTGTCTTGTTTTTGCATGTACTGGCATAGAATTTCATTTCCTTTATATCTCTGGCTTTGGTATCATTACATTACTATTTAATTGCATAATGCACTGTATGGGATCGCGTTTCAGCGCCTAACTGGTCAATATTGTATAGTACGCTTAAATAACTTGGCCACTGCGACAATAGGGCATGGGCATGGGCATTGACGGCTCGGCTTGTATATAAAAGCAGGCCTCGTAAAATATTGTCATCAGTCCACCGTATCCGAGCAGTGAGTCAGTTGTGTGCACATCTCAACTTATCCAAACTCGTCTACAATGAATGCAGTCGTAAGTTTAATGTTTCAAAATAGTTCGATTTAAAATGTAATACTCCTTTACACAAATCTATATCATAGTACGTCAGTGTAGTTATTTGCCTTATCATTGGTGCTGCCGTAACGGATGCGGGAATAATAGACGCTCATCCCGATGAACTGATTGACAGTCCGCCGCAATATGAGTTTCACTATGCCGTTCACGATAGCCATACTGGAGATGTAAAGGATCAGTTTGAGCATCGTCGTGGGGAATACGTGACCGGTCGCTATTCACTTATCGAGCCCGATGGTCTGCGGCGCATTGTGGACTATAGTTCGGATCCTTTATTGGGATTCAGTGCTCAGGTGCGCCATGAACCCATTTCGAATTATGCACGTCATTAATTGCTTTGGGCCATCATCATCCTTAACTAATTCGTCTACGATACAACTGATGGAAACATCGAATGAGTGATATTCTCGTCAGTTTATTGCTTAAAATCGGACTTGTATTTTTTAAACCTAATTTAATTGTATTCAAATAAACCATAATTGTATAAATACATATATATTTATGTGGCCTTCGGTAGCGTAGTGGTAGCGTACGCACTCATCAAACCGAAGGTCGGTGGTTCGAATCCCCGCAGTAGCACTGGTACATATGACTAGCACTGGCATCGCTAGCTCAAAGACGCATTTGCCCAAGAAAATCTCTATTAATTTAAGACACCGCCGTTCGGACCCGGCTATAAACTGTAGGTCCCTGTTCACTTTGAACAGTTATTAATAGAGATCCCCATTCCCCGCCCAATGGCTTATAATAATAATAATCAAAATAACTGAAAAAACAGGTGAACTACCCTCTTTGGAGCTTTATAACATACCGTCGATATATACATATTTTTTTTTACTCGTTCGATCCCTACGGCGGAGCCGAGATCTGTCGCATACCCGTGTTAGACCTTTAGCAAGGTGGTTTGGGTGTGAAGACAGTATCATCTTTTTACGTACCACGGTGCCCCGGTAATAGTTCTCAGGATCTTTGACTGGGCTCTCTGGATGATGTCTATGCTGCTCTTGCTGGCACTGCTCCACAACTGCGAGCCATAAGTCTAGGTCGGTTTTAAGACTGAGTTGTAGAGTAGGACATTAAGGTACAGGCTTAGAGGTGGTTTTGCGTTAATTAGCCAATGAAGGTTACTGGCCTTTAGCTTTAGGTGTGTTCTTTTGACTTCAATGTGTCTGCGCCACATGAGAAACCTGTCAAGGTGTATGCCCAGGTACGTTACTTCATTTGCTTTCGGAAGTACTGTAAGCGGGGCAATCTATCCTGTTCACGGTAACCATTACGTGCTTACATTTTTGTTAATTTATTTTAATTCCCAGTCTGATAACCATTTCTCCACGGTTTCAAGATGAAGCGCAAACTGCATTGAGAATAGCTGGGTCGTCAGTGGATGTTAATAGTTGTCTGCTAGTGGGGATGTCCGCTGTGTAGAGAAGATATAGAGTTAAGCCAAGTACGCTGCCTTGGGGGCTTTGATGATGTGGTCGTCCGACTAGGCGGTGTTGCATCTCACAGAAAATACTCTGTTGTAGAGGTATGATATCAGAACATTAGATCATCTAGCCAAACTCTGTCGAATGCTTGAGAGACATCCATAAATATTGCGAGCAGTAATCTCGATGTTCAAACGTGGCTCGAATTTCTGATGTTATTCGATTGATGGTTCCAATGGTTCCATGTTTTGCCCGAAAACCCAATGAAGTGAAGTTGCAGATATGGGATGATGCTGGTCAAAAGGCACTTTTCGAAGAGGTTAGATAGGCACAATAATAAGCTTATGGGTCTGTATGATGAAGGAACAGTGTGGTCTTTACCAGGCTTGGGTATCATTATGATGATTGACTTTTTCCATCTCTCTGGGAAGTGGCTAGTTATCGCGTTAAACAGCTGACAGATGGTGAAAACGACACAATGAGGAAGCTCAATAAGCTTCTTGGCTGTTATTAAATCGTATCCTAGGGACTTCTTCGGCTTGTGTTGATCTTTTATGATTTTAGCAAGCTCTTCCGGTCGGAATTGAATAGGTTCTTGGTGGCGGTGGCAGCGCAAACGTGTTCGTCGCTGAGTTTGCCTGGAACACGTTTTGAAGGTGAGCGGCGAATGTGCTGGCTCGGTCATTATCACTTTGGGCCCATGCACCTGCAGAGTTCCTTATTGGCATTACAGTTTCTTTTGGGAAGCTTAGTGTCGGGTGTGCTTTCCATAAAGGATGCTTCGTGCCAGACGGTGATTGTTGCTGGCCTTGTTTTAATACTTCTGTAAGCCTTCGTGTGGAGATCTGTTAGATTGCCATTCCCGTCTTAAGCGTCGCTTTTCTTAAACGAGCTGCTCTATTTCTACATTCGTTTTCTTTTACTGGTAGGGTGCATTCGCCATTGAGGGGGTTGAGATACGGTTCGTTAATGAAGCTTTCAATATCGGCTGCGTGTTTGAGCTGTGGGTTCAGCTGAATATGTGAGTTCACATATTTTTTGAACTTCAGCCAGTTGGTTCTGTTTGAAGTTATCCTGCGGGGTTGCTCTTCGGTTTCTGGACATCTGAGGTGCTTAAAGACTACAGGCGAGTGGTCCGAATATAAATCCGTCGACATATAAAAAAAATAAGAATCCAATCTGAAAGGTTGGATGCTCTAGCTCTTATCATTTCTGTGGTCTAGGTGTTCATACATACCTTATCATACTTAGGTAACTTTGAGGGTCTCCGGTCTCCGACGTCTCCTTTTCTGTATTTATTTTCTTCATCGCTTTGTTACTTACATATGCAAAAAATGTATATACCCCTTACCGGGAACAGGTTATAAAAACGGACCAAATTCTTCTCCTTCAATGGGAAAACGAGGAGAGATTTTAACACTTAGCGAGATAATGCCGAAGGAGCGCCGTGAAAGAGCCCCCTAGTTTTTAATTCAGAAACAAATTTGATTTATAATAATGCATTTATTGCGTTTTACATATAAAATAGGTATATAGTATTGCTTGTAATGACACGTGAAAGGTTAACAAGAGTATTTACAAGTTTAAATATCGAACATATTAAGATGCACAGAAATTTCACAGAGTCTTAAAATTAGTCAATAAAGATGCATAGATATGAAAATAAGGATTTAAACTTTTTGATAGATTATAGATTTTGGTTTAAGGGATATTTGGATAAAGTGGTAGAGCAAGAAAATATTGTTCGTCTATGGGCTAGTTCTGCTAGAGTAGTACCACCAGTAATACTCTTTCCAGTTGTGTTGAGATAAGTTGTGATGATTGGTCAATGAAATCAGTGTATTTTCTCTCTATAACTGAATTACCTACCCATATGCCTAATGATACAAGCCATATGACAACTTAGCGGGCGCGGCCAACAATTTTGGTGCCGCATACGCCAATGGAGCAACCACTTTAGCAATGGGCGCTGCCTTGATAACCTTATGCCCAAGAGGCTCGCGTCGCACCACGGCATTGAAACCATTGTGGGCATCCGAGGTGTAGTCAACAGTACGCAGATAGCCATCGGCATCGATCAATGTATATTGGCCATGAACCTGGTCTCCCTTGCGCGACTCAGTCTGGCTCTTAATGTCACCGGTGTGTTCATCGTGCACAGAATATGAGAAGTCGTAGTGAGCAGGAGCCTCTTTTTCAATCGCTGCGGGAGCATGGTAGATGGGATTCAAGGGGTAGTCGATAGCAGCAGCGGCACCCAGACCAATGATTAAAAGACCCAACAGCTGCAATAAGGATTAAGGGCGAAAGTTAAATCTGTACGGATCGGTTCACTTTTAATTTAATCAACTTACTGAGAACATTTCTGAATATATTTTATTTGTTTGGTTTGGCTGTTGTATAGCGAGTTGACTTCACTTGAGATTCCTGCGTTGAACTATGCTGCTACATGTCGTGCACGCAACTTTTATATCGCAGCTCTGGCCAAGCAAAAGCTCTATGCGTAAGCTAATGCTATCCCCCACTTCCACCTCCAAAATACTTGGATATGCTGAACCGGAATGCTGCTAATGTTTGCGTTAGTTTTATTTTGTTCGATTTTTACAATGATTGCAAATGCTTTCGATTCAATTTTGGTTTTTGTTTTACTATCAAAAAGTTGTCCAGTGCTCTAATTTGCAATTTGGGCTGTGAATTCTGCACAGAGTTTTGTACTCATGTCCACAATGGTATATGGTCTATAAGCTCCTCTTAGGTATAATACATGTACATAGGTGTGGTGTGACAGTAAGCAAGTGTACAGCAAGTAAGCTACATAATAAATAACAGTGTTCACTTAATGTAGTGGCAAATATTCCAAAATACCAAGGTTTTTAGCTATTGTCAACATATTACAATTAATTATGAACCGGTCGGCCAAAGTCAAGTGAAAGTTCGCAGTATATAAAAATTTGAATTTTTTTACCTTTGAATGTCATATGCGTAACTTAACTTAACTTAACATAATCCGTCAGTACCTTCTTCCTTTCAATCCTTGTTTGTATGCTGTAAAAATAGAAAACTCAGCCTCAAACATGTCTGAGAACGGAATTGAAAGAGTAAACAATGCATACTAGACATGATCAATTATTGTTAACTTTTATTGTGAACTTACATCGTACAGAGAAAAAAGTCAGAAAGTGACTTTTTTTAACTTCTTAAAAAAGGTACATCAAGACATATCACAATGGGCTAAATTTAAAAATGTTTGAAAAAATGTCTACATTTTCTTGAGCTTAAAGTTAGGTGTAATTTCTTGATGCACACCGTGTGTTTTTGCTCATAGGAGTATTATTATTTTATTTTGTAATTTATCAGCGATGGAGTTGTATATTTCTAAGTTCGGATAGAATCTAAACGCAAGCAATCATATAGCTCCCATAGGACCGATCGGTCAATAAACCGTGTTTGGTGCAAATTCCGTTGCATTTCGTGTGCCTTTGAAGATATCGTAACCAAATTTGGCATATGGAAATTTTTTATAGGTAAAATACAATATAAATCTAGAACAAATATCCGCTACATTGGACAGGCAGATCAGAGCTAATCAGGCCAGTTTTCGCCCGGGGCACTCTTGTATCGACAACATTCAGAATTCTATTAGAACAATCAGCCGTGAACAACTCTACCCTTTATGTGGCTTTCATAGATTTCGCCAAGGCATTTGATGCCCTAAAACGCAATGTCATTTGGTCTGCACTTTCTGCGAGCCGTTTTCCAGATACAATAGCTTACATTATCAAAAATATGTACGATGGCTCATCTTATTGGGTGCAGCATGAAGTTAAAATGAAAGAATCTTTTTTGACCATATCAGGTGTGAAGCTGCGCCTTTTTCCCTTTGCTGTTCATCACAGTGTTTGACATGGTATTTGAAGCGTCTAATAGATATGGCAAAGCTGGAAAATTAATCAAAAGCTAGGAGACCTAGCATATGCTGATGACGTCGCTTTGTTTAGCAACATCTATCGTGAGATGAAAGGAAGACTCTCTACCATAACAACTGAAAGCTTGGCTTAAAAATAAACACCAAGAAGACCAAATCCATGAGAATCAACGTTAGCAACAACACACAGCTTGCAATTTCGGGTGAACTGGTGGATGCTGTTCAGAAATTTGAGTATAGTGGAATTGTGCTGACTCCCGAAGGTGGGACAACATGCGATATACGAAAAATAACATAAAAGGCTTTAGGCGCTACGAGCTTTTGTAAACAGGTGCTTACGCCATATCATTGGTGTCTGGTGGGCACGCACTATATCAACTCACTAATCAAAG
Source organism: Chymomyza costata (assembly GCA_018150985.1). Lineage (NCBI taxonomy): Eukaryota > Metazoa > Arthropoda > Insecta > Diptera > Drosophilidae > Chymomyza > Chymomyza costata. The sequence goes on along the minus strand of JAECWU010000003.1, from coordinate 995,533 downwards.
GCCCATCGAGAAGGAAATAATGCGTAGAAAATATAAGTGGATCGGTTCGGAAAGACACAAGTGAAATAGTTCATTCAGCGCTGCAATGGAATTCTCAAGGAACAAGAAGGAGAGGTAGCCCAAAGATGACATGTCGAAGAGGTGTCAACACAGAAACCACAAAATTTTTAAACGAATTAAGCCATATGGCTAGAATTCGTGATCTGTGGAAGTCCTACGTAGATAGACTACATTCTTTATTAATTTTCTAGGCATAGCTACGTATACAATCATTTCCAAACTTATTTCCAAAAATTTTTCAATTTGGCCCAGTGTACATATGAAGAAATGTCAAAGTGTTGCCAATGATTCTGTCGTTGTTAAATCAGTCCTAACAACAACTTTCCTAAATAGATTTTAGTTAGTTTTACGCATATAAACTGAAGAGCAGTTACAGCACCTATTCCTTGAAACCCCACGTATTTACTCCGGCACTGACAATGGTCAGCAACCCATTTGGTTCTTGCCAAAGGTCAATATAACATTTTTGTGATTTATAAGCTGACATATTTAATCACTACCAGTAAGGTTAGTCTGTCAGTGGGTAAGAGTAAGTCAGTCAAGCAATCGGTCAAGTGTGTGGCATTATCGCCGTCATTATAGACAAATTGCACGTTGACATTCAGACAGTTGCTATCGGCATTACCAAAAAAAAAAACAAGAAAATATTGTCCATTTTATAGGCTTGTCGATTTTTCACTTAATTAATTTACAAAATTTCAACATCCGCCTACATGCGAGTCAATGGTCCAAAAGATCTAAACAACATTAACGTTAAAGGCGGCTCTACTCGGTACGGCGGGCCTTTCACGCACTTTGCGGCACACAAATCAATCCGACACTGCAACAACAAAGTGAAAATAAAAATCAAAACAAAAAAAAAATATATAAAAATACAAAAAATGTATCTATCTATATACACATAGCCAAATTTGATATGAAGTAATATGCGAATGTTGCAGTTAAAGCCGCTGTCCGTCGGGTAGACTGGCGTGGCGTATCTTGCGCCACATTAATTTAGAACAAGATTACGTTTTCATTGCGAGTGGTTGTGGTCCACATTCGATAGATACTACATTGACCATTGCGCGGTGTGCGTGTCCAGTTTTGTACCTAACGCACTTGTGGCACGGCGGCACGCCCGATGTCGATTTGCTGTCGCCCAATCGTCCAAGACATATAAATTTAAATAGTCTCTATAAATAATAAGTTGTGTCTGCTTAGCAACATGCACCTAAATTGTATCTCCAACGTAGTACTTTGGGCGTTGCAATTTGTGAGTGGTTCTTGAGTATTTATGTACTGTGATGTAGTATGATAGATGACTATTTAATTAAAATTCAACATTCAAAACTAAAGGGTCAATGTTGAGGTCACCATAATACAAGAATCTTGCACATATCTTTCCTTTTGTTAAACTTACAAAAAAAAAAATGGCTCAAACTTAAAAAAAATCTAAATTTTTTGCTCGAATTTTGATAGCTGAAAATATTTCTAAGGCTTATCGTTATCCAGACAACATTTAAAAATCGGCAATATCGGCTTGAGATGCGTAATCGATTTAGTAGTTCACTTTGACACCTACGTTTTTTGTGTGATATACCCAAAGGGTTTAAAGAAGTTCTAGGCTAAGAGGTTAATATTTGGTAATTTCTTACCATATCCCCAAAGTTTCCAACGGGTTTAAATAAAAAGATGGCGTACGTTAAAGACGGGCGCAGACGACTTTGGGATACCCTGTACCACCACATTGCAATTATGTCCGACATATTGCTTAAGACCTCCAAAAGATATTTTATTCTGCAAAAACTACGATATTTTCATAAACAAACAGAAATCAGTCGAATTTTGCGCCAAAAAATTTGTTTTGACCGATCGGTCCTATGGGGACTATATGATATAGTAAACCGAGTTTGGTTACGATATCTTTATAAATAAACGAAGCACAAAAAATTGTGTACAAAAAACGGGTTTTTGATCGATCGGCCTTACGAGAGCTACATATATGATATAGTCAATCGATTTTGATCTAATTTGGTACAGGGCTTGGTTACTCTAAAAAACTTCCGATTGCCAAATTTGGTAACAAAAGCTTTATAAACAAACGAATTATCCATCTAAAACTTTGGTTTTTTTCGAGGTCGTCTGAAACACCCCTATGGGAGCTATATGTATAATGTAACTCCGATCTCACAAAAATAAAATAAACTTGTCTCCTATGGATTTATAAGGGATCTAATCTGAAAGTGGAGATCTAGGCGTTCATACGGACGGACAGACTTTAGTAGCCCTGATCATACTATGGGTACTTTGAGGAGTCTCCGACGTCTCCTTCTGTACGAGGGTGGTCCGATAAGTATTTAGCCTCACGGCCGATGGCGCTACTATCGCAAGAGAAATTTACAATCGTGTAGTACATTCTCGTAGACGGCTACTGTTGAAACTTTAGCTGAATCGGACGCGTAGTTTTGTTTTGACCGCGTGTGGAGCGAATCCAAAATGTTCCTTTTTCTTTCGAAGCACTTATATATATGTATATACGAGGTTGGTCCGCACATAAAGTTTCGCATCTCTGGTTCTTATAGTCAGCGGACATGGATCAATCGTTACCCGAGGTTAGTATACCCTTTTTACCTAAAAGGTAATGAAAAACGAAAAGTCCTTATTTGCATTGAACATTTTTATACCCTGTACCGTATGGTACAAAGGGTATATTGTGTTTGTGCAAGCCGAAAATGTATGTAATGTACAGAAGGAGACGTCGGAGACCCCCCAAAGTTACCTAAAGTATGATCAGAGTGACTATAGAAGTCGATATACCCATGTCCGTCTGTCCGTCCGTCCATATGAACGCCTAAATCTTAGAGATGGTAAGAGCTAGAGCAACCAAACTTTCAGATTAGATCCCTTATTAATCCATAGGAGACAAGTTTATTTTATTTTTTTGATATCGGCGTTACATTATGTAGCTCCCATATGGGTGTTTTAGACGACCTCGAATAAAACCAAAAGCTTTAGATGGATAATTCGTTTGTTTATGAAGATATAATAACCAAATTTGACGATCGGAAGTTTTATAGAGACCCAAAGCACTGTAGCAAATTTGATCAAAATCGGTTGACTATATCATATAGCTCCCATAGGATCGAGAGGTCGAAAAAAGTTTTTTGTACAAAATTCGTTGTGTTTCGTTTGTTTGTGAAGATATTGTAACCAAATTTGGCGTTAAGAAGTTTTTTAGAGTTCCCAAGCACTAGCAAATTTGATAAAAAACGGGTGACTATATCATATAACTCCCATAGGACCAATCGGTCAAAAAATCGTTTTTTGTACAAAATTCGTTGCGTTTCGTTTGTTTGTAAAGATATTGTTAGCAAATTTGGCATTAAGAAGTTTTTAAGAGTACCCAAGCACTGCACCAAGTTTGATCAAAATCGGTTGACTATATCATATAGCTCCCATAGGAACGATCGGTCAAAAAACCGCTTTTTTTACAAAATTCGTTGAGTTTCGTTTGGTTTTGAAGATATCGGAACCAAATTTGGCAGTCGGAAGTTTTTTATAGTTTCCAATCAGTGTACTAAATTTGATCAAAATCGGTTGACTATGTCATATAGTCCCCATAGGACCGATCGTTCAAAAAAATTGTTTGGTGCAAAATTCGACTGATTTCTGTTTGTTTATGAAAATATCGTAGCCAAATTTGCCGAATAAAATATCTTTTGGAGGTCTTAAGCAATATTTCAGACTTAATTGAAATGTGGTGGTACAGGGTATCCCAAAGTCGTCTACGCCCGACTTACGTACGCTATCTTTGGAGAATGTTGTTGTACGGGGTTCGTATTTTTCACAAAGAGTCGTGCATGCAAGACTGCAGCATTCTTCACTTATTAGAAATTAAGGAAAGCGCAGGCGATATTATAGTTGTGAGAAGATCGCAGGGGGCGGAGCCCTCCAGTTTTATTTAAATATTTGATTTCATGTAGGGAAATTCGTTTTTCTATCTCGCAAAAAAATTTAAAAGATGTTTATATTGGATTGGATAGTTTGCTGCGTCATTTATTAGATAAGAACTGTTGCAGCGTTTTGAGTATTTAGCGTGAAAGCAAATCTTTGGGAGCAGCGCTGATAATGTTAACACCTTATCGCAAGACAAGTTGTGCATTCGCACGTACAAGTGGTCTGGTTCTATCATACCAGTTGCGGGAGTCAAATTACAATCGGCGCACGTGCAGCTAACAGACCCAATTGATGTTGTTTGGATTACCCATACTCTGCGGTATTATACAAACGATCAGTTCTGAAATGGGCAATCCGGTGCCGACACCGATATCGGCGCGACAAGTCTTAATCGCCTTGTTAATACTGCTCAATGTTATGCCAGGATTTTCAACATCTGGCAACACTGAGCAAGATGCAGGATGGATGGAAACATTACAGCGCTATGGATGGAATGCTGAACAACTAAAAAATAAAGTGCAGCATGGTGATGTCACTACTTTTGAACTAGGCACGGCGAATTATCAGATTTTAAATCCAGAAGACGAGCCAGAATATATTACCGCAGATCAGCCGCACTATCTCGAAACGCTCGAAACGTTGACCACCGGCGAAAATCGCACAGACACCATAGATTTAAGTGTTGATGTTATTGCCACTAAAAAAACAGATGACGACACAGACGCCCAAAATACCAGTGGGGAGAAGATTCGAAAACGTAGCCATAGTGAAATGCAGAGTGTTGAATCTGAGCATGGCAGTGAATCAGAAACGAAAAATTATCAATCAGAAGAACAAATAAGTGAACCCATGCTATATAATGAAACTAGTTTTGACGTGAGTAACATAATGCAGAAAAAGAATTCAAGCGAACTGTATAATCTAATACAAAATAAAGAATCCGAAAATAGCACAAGAGTCGAATTTCAAGATCAGAAGCGGAATTTTGAAGATGAAAGTCACCAAAAAGCTGTGCTTAAAAATGAAAAGAAAATGGTACTACATAATGAAGAACGTGAAGAGCTTCATATGTTGAAAATAACTTCAGATGTAGTTGCTCCAATTAAAAGTTGTCACGAAATAAAGGTTTACGCTGGCGCAAAACCATTTCAAACATTAATTGCCAACTTAAGCTGATGTGGAAAGTTCTGGTGTACGCAACACCCGGAAAAGTTTCAATTATTGTTTATACAAAAAATGTTTGTGTTTTATGTGTCCCAAATAAAGTATTGAAGTGTTGATTTTTGATGGGGCCTACCATAATTGATTGTAGCTGAAAAAAATGCTTTTAAATATAACTAGCATTTTTTTTTAAGATTACGTTCAATTACTAAGATTACGTTCAATTACTAATCTCTCAATAACTACAAGAAAATTAGAAATATGTTCATATTCTTCAAAAAGAAAAAAAGCAGGTTTTGGCATGTATGGTCTTTTTTAAGATCTTAAAAATTCTGTAAAGTCAGGTAAATTCATTCAATAAACTTTTTAGCCATAAACTAATAAGAATTGGAAACAAAATGGAATATAAAAAAAATGGAAATAAAATAACTTAACTTACGATCAGTTGAAAACCGAGAATGCATTGTTTTTGTTGTCTTTAAAGAAAAATATCAAATTTTTTTGAAAAGTCTGTGACCAAAGAAAGAGATGCTATGCAATCTCAAGTGTTTTTAATTTATTTTCGACGATGTTATAATATAAGTATATATTTTAGACTTATATAACAATTATACAAACTTAACTGTGTGTAATAACTACAAAGTAGGAAAAATTGCAATACAAAATGTGTTTATATTAAATTTCTATCTAATATTTTAGGCATTATACTAAATCATATTTTATTTTATTTATCTAATAATTAAAAATCATGGCGGACGTTAAAGTCGAAACAGGACGACGTTTTTTTGAGCGATCGGTTGTATTGGGGCCATATGATATAGTACACCGATTTTGATAAAATTTTATTACTTGGAACCTCTGAAATACTTACGATATTTCTGTGTATAAACGAAAAAAAGTAGCAAATTAGGTAGTACCGGTTGACCCCTGGGGGAGTCATACATAGACTAGATAGTCCTTAGTTAAAGTAACAAATTAGGTTATTAGTTTTTTTGATGGATAGCAGTATGATAGTAAACAAATTTTGATAAGATTTTGTAGAATGATTGGAAACTCTAAAATATTTTCGATTTTGGAGAGAATTTTATGCCCTACAACTTTTTAGAACATTTGGAAAAATGTTAATTGCAAAAGCCGATTGTTGTGACCTTTGACCTTAAATATCTGGAGACGGGATAATGACATTCATTGTTACTTTTAAAATTCATCTTAAAATGTTAAAATGAACATGCGTGTCAAGTTTGGAACTTTTATCTTTCAATTCCGAGGAGTTATGCTTATTTGTAATTTTTCGAGGTAATGTTTACAATGGCGACCATGCGAGGTGTCATCACTAAATAAGCATAACTTTTACAATTCTAGAAGTTACAAACTTTTCATTTTTTTGTTTTTTCGTAGTGAACTTACACGCATAAAATGGCATTAACACTTTTTTTTAAAGTAAGAGACAGACCACTTTTGAATTTAAAAAAAAATTTGGTTAAAAATTTAAAAAAAAAAACTTTAAAAATCCAAATTTTTGTTTTTTAAATCATTACTTTAGTTTTATAGAAAAACAAAATTGCGTCAATATCTTTATGCGTTTAGGAAATATGGCTTGTCAGAGAAAAGTCTAAAATTTAAAAATTCAATTTTCACTTATTGGTAACTCGATAAATAATCGGAAATTTGCAATAAAATTTGGCGTGGTTACTATTGCCTAGTAGCTCTACCACATATGTAAAAATCATCAAAATCGGGTAGGTTGAGAAAAAGTTTACAGCATTAAGAGAGTTCTGCAGAGATCGAAACAAATGATAATCTGGAGGTGCAAGGTCCTGGCTATATGGTGGATGCATCACAACTTCCCAGCCAAGCTCTCTCAGTTTCTGCCGGGTCATCAAAGATGTGTGTAGCAATACATATACTATATCTATTTCTAGAGAAGCGAAGCAGGTACAATTAAGAGGCTTGACAATTTTGAATCTGGGGATTATTTAGAACAATACTACAAAGAGTTTTTCGAGGCGCAAGTCGACTAAGCCAGACGCTCCTTGAAAAGACCTGTGTAGGGGCTATTATATCATATAGCAAAACCGATTTTGATAAAATTTAAATTTAATTTAATTTTAAAAAAACTTCCGAACGCCAAATTTGGCTAGGATACTCCATAAACAATGGAACAAGGCCCTTGAAACTACAAGTTTTTTTTCGAGTGTTATGTATACTGCGGGTACTACCTAATAGTACGTTAAACGAAGAGTTTCAGCTAAACTGAGTTTCGTATTTGTGGCACCGCTCTCTGGCAATATATATGGTACGGTTTTTGCATGATATCTTTTTTCTATCAAACTAAGAGTTATGATTTAAAGGTCGAAAATGTTGCCAATAAAATCATCTATCTAAACTTGCCGATTTTGAGATATTAGCAAATTATCCGAAAAACACCAAACACGATTTCCAACTTTTAAACTTAAGCAAGCATTGTGCTTGAACCAATTCGCCTACAACCTTGATTTATGTTTTGTTTGATAGGTAATTTTATTGGCAACATTTTCGACCTTTAAATCAAGACTCTTAGTAAGAAGACATAATGCGAAAACCATACCAACATATATTGCCAGGGGGCGGTGAAACGCCCTCAACCCACGAATACGAAATCTCGGTTTTAGACTTAGAGTCCCTGAAAGTTTCATCAAGTTATTGCCTTATAAACCGACATGAAGCATGAAGGAGACCCGGGAAAACGCTATTTATTTGATAAATGCATTTATCTGATGTAAGATAAGGTGTTTATTAAAGAGCTTTTTAAACTCGAATTCAAAACATAAGCAGAAGTGGAAATGTATTCTTGGCGCTTTGCACGTGTTGCATTCTTGAGGCGACATTTTTGACTTCTTCATTTTAACTTCTTAAATAGTACGGATGGATGATGTTATCGTACATGAACAGCACCAAACAGTGCATCAGTAATTCATAAACGTCTCAGAGCTTTATCTTTTAACGGAGCATTACTTTTCATAAAAAAACAAAATTTCCATATTTATGAAGCGTCGTTCGGATGTAAGTCTATGGAGTCTATTTTTAGTGCGCAATTCTGCAAAAACACATAATTTACTATAATCGATAATAATTATCAAGAATAACCACGGCTAAGCAAACAAAATTTATAAACCGCTGACGCCCATAACAGGTGTCACAGACACCAAACATCTTTTCAATTGAAACATCACGCCGTTTATGATGATGAACCTCAAAATACATGCTGAGCATTGTTTGCCTGATGGGATTTATGTCATAATATTATCAGCGAATACTTAAAGAAATGCACAAATGTCTTTTACGGAAGCGCAGAACTAACACAGCACGGCTCCATGGTCTGAATGGTCGCGATTCTACGCTGTGATTGTTGCTCACTTTATATCGATACGATGGTTTATCTGTAAAGGTGGGGTCGGGGGGTCTACGCCGGTGCTGGGATTGGAACGTGCTTCTGCTTTATACTTCCGCTACGACCCATTTACCAAAGCTTGTAATACTTACTTGCAAATAGTTCAACGCGCTAAACAAAGCTGACAGCCAGCAAAGTGTATTTAAGAGCTATTCAGCACTTTCTTAAAAAGAATTTGAACGCTACAGACAAGCGGGAAACAAGCAGAGAAGCCATTGTAGCGAATATTGCTGAAAGGTAAAAATCAAAGACTAGATCTAGATCGATGCAATCTCCGATTGGAGTGAATTAGGAATTGGGATTTCTGTGTCGCTGACCTGTTTCCGTTTTTGTGTGTTTTATGTTTATCTTTCAGATGATCGTGCGGAACAATTTGAGATATTTGCTGTTGATGCTGTGCTTGGGCATTAGTGTAGCTCACTTACCCGAGTACTGTGCGGAATGTGAACAAGAAGTTTGGGAGCAGGTTCCGTGCTCAGATCTGCCGATAACAAGCACAGAAGCAACACCCATTACGACAACACCTAAAGAGCCACTGCCGGAAACAACACCAACTGTGCCCACAAGCACCCCATACATTTACACAAACCATATACAACCTGATAGGCCGACTTACGATGACAATCCCACAGCGGTGGCTTTCAAAAAATGTTACTGTGAATGTAAGTTGGGCTGCAAGGAGTTCTGCCGCAAGGTAGCAGTATCGGGACCACATCAACAGCTTACCCAGGTCTCATCGACGGCTGATAATGTGCCCGGTGGACAGTTGGAGTATACTCATGCCCATCAACGCAAGTTTCACCCCCAACAAGCAGCAGCAATACCAAAGATATCTATAAAGGAAACAGTGCCATATCCAATTCCCTATGGTGGTAATGGTGCAGCAGTTGCCGCATCGGTTGCAGCTAGAAATATAAATGTACCAAACTATACCTTAGAGGAACTCACTTCTATGCTAAATCAAGCTTATGACACAAAGGAAAACTACCCGAAAGTTGCATCTCAGCTGCAGCCCCGTGAGCTTGTAGAGCCACCCACATTGCCTGCACCAAGGCCAGTTATACCAGCGCAACTGCCCACATTGCATCTGCCTCCAATAATGAGTCCCCCACCACCACCACCACCACCACCGACCCAGCCACCCGTTTATTTTTCGTCAATACTGAGTGCAGCTTCAGCTGTGCCCAAGGTAAGCAATGATGTGAAAGTAATTGCCAAGGCTGTTGCAACTGGTGGTCGGGCTGAGGCCAAGGCTGTTCGTAAGACACCATATATAACAGAAGAAAAGGTTGTGTCATCTGGACCCAACGTATATGAGACGTCAACAGTGTATCCTCAACCTGTAACAGATTATATAAATCCTCCGAGCATAACCGATTCATATCCCATAAGCCCGACTGAGGCGTATCCCATACCACCACCCGAGCCTGTGGCGAAGCCATATCCTAACAGTGACCCAAATTTAAGCAAGCCGGAGTCCTCGTCCAGCTTCGACATGGCTATTGATAACTATCTTAAAGATTTTGGCTATGGCAATCCTGTAATTGGCCCTTATGCAAACTACTAATGTTCATGTGGGTCCAAGCGCATTGTGTTGTTATTATTTAGCCCTAAGTGTCCATAGTGACAAAAACTTATTTAGTTTTATTTGTTAATAAATAGTGTGATAAAAAACGACAAACAAGATGTTATGTGTTCTAAAGAACAGATTCAATATATTAAAAATACATATATAATATGTGATGCATCTTTACAAAATGATATGATAATGATTTAATGTACATACGAGTATAACTTAAATATGATAATGCAATGTAATAATATCGGTTACATAAGTTTTAACAGGTGCTTGGTTGGTATGCTGCATATGATATGCATATGGCAGGCATTTGGCACAATTAACAAATTCCTCGGTTTCCATCATAAGTCACAATGTGTTGTATGTAATCAGTTCACACTTAGTGTTAACACACTTAGTATTTGTATTGTGATGAGGGTCCTGATACCGAAACATAGTTACCATGATCCTGTTCTTGTTTTACAATCGCTTTGGGCGCATAGTGAACCAGCGGCGAAACAATCTTTGCGGCAATCAGTTTCTTTGGCTCTGGTAAAGGTATCTTAATATCGGTTGGTTCACGGTGCACAATCGCCTCGAAGCCATTGTGGTCATCTGCTTTGTATTGCACTATGCGACGATATCCATCAGAGTCGATTAGCTCGTAAATGCCCTCCACCTTGTCGTCCTTGCGTGTTTCCTTTTGACTCTTAATGTCGCCAGTATGCGGATCATTTACGGACCAATGAAACTCATACGCAACAGGACCATAATCGGGCTCCGGATGCGATTCGATTGCCCACACAGCGCTTGTCAGGCATATGCACAGCAAATAGCAGAGCTGAAATATTGCAATTGAAAAGCGGTCTCTTGATTTTATAATAAGACCATACACTTACTTTGGCCATTATTTGAATCTACTAGAGTTCTCTGTGATATGCACACGGCAAAGTCTAAAATCAAAGTCTCATAAATCTGCCAAGTCCTCGTGGCTTTTATACACAGCTCATTACTGGCTAAACAGCATCAAGTTTCATAGACACGCGTTTTTCGATGTGGCAATGCATCCCATGTGCCACAGCACACGTCTCGAGTACGAAACTCATTTAGTGGACTCCAAAAATCTTAATAATTAAATATAACCCGTTCAAGTAGACACTTTAGTGCGCTCTATGCTACCTACAACTAGTACTATACCACTTAGATGCAGGTGATCAAGTGATCGATCGACACGTCGTTATAATTATTGACCAAGCAACGCTAACCAATTAACAACTTAATTTATTTTGTCATAATTTGCAAATTAGAAGAAATATACTTGGCATACGTTTTGCAATATTGGACTACATGCATTTTTACATGAGATTTCAATTCAATTAAAGACTTGGAACTCTGATATCTTCCCTATTACACGCTTGTGATCAATATATATATATGGTATCTACGCCATAACACGTTTAGACTCTTGGAACAGACTATTTCAATACTTTTAATTTTTATTTATTTATTATGTAATGATTTTAAAAACTTTAAAAGCAATCTGTGGTATGTGCACTTGTAAAGTGCAACTTGCTCTAAACTGGGTTAACTTTGGCGCAGAATGGGAGCGAAATTATCATACTAAATGGACATTGGAGACATTTTTAAATAAAAAAAAAAAAATTAAGCCATCAACGACAAACAGCAAGAAGTGGATAGCCTTGCCAGAACAGTTTCTCAAGTGGGTCCAAAAGCTTATGGGCGGGTTTCTCAATTTTCATATGGTTAACAACAACGTTGCAAAATTTTCGTTAAAACCTTCAAGCGGCTAATAATAAAATTTGATTCAGTCAAAAATTGACTAGTTCAGCGTTTTTAAAATAGGTACTAGAATATGATAGGGGTCCTCAATTCTTTTATTGCTTACCTTTATGTTAGCGTCGAAGGTCTTGGGACACTATGCGCACTATTAAATGTGGGATTGGAAATTGACAGACACAAAGATAGACAGACAGGTGAATTGGCGGTCATGGCCATATCAATCTGGCTGTTGATGATCATAATTTTTGTAAAAGAAAATATACTAGGAAAACCTGTAATTTGTATGTAAAACATCATAATTAACATTTTTAATAATTCGTAATCGTCATTAGTGGCAGTGTTTCCAACTTTTCAGAAGCTCACAATTCGGAACATACCCTTCCAAACTGAATGCTCTTCGACATACATTCCATATGTCAAGTTCAAAACTACTCAGTTTAGTCATGGATCGATTAACAAACGAACAACCCGCAAGATGGATACAGGCGTACTATGAAAAAACATTGTTGACGTCGCGCCATCGTTTGTCGAATTTTGCATGCGGATCTGCTTCTCTTTCTTCAGCTTATTTATTAATCTAGAAAATTGAAGGGAATGGACTTAATCGCTTATTAACTTGTGCTTTGCCACGCATCCTTCTGCATGTCAAATACTAAGCCCAAATCTAGTTAAGCTTTTCTCCTTACACAATGAATGTGGGTAGAGGCGGATTTACGGGGCCGTTGTTCCCTCATTATACAGCTTACCTCTTGAAACAAAGGTTATACTCAGGTGCCGATTCAAGATTTGGTCTCGAGGGGGTATTCTTCACTTCGAAGTGCATATATGTATATCAGAGCTCGCAAAACAAATTCAACCCTTTTTTCCAACTTTTATGGGGGTTGAAGTTTTTTCCTATTTAAAAAATGTTTAATATTGTATAGTGTATCATAGCATAGGGAGAACGAGGCAAGATATCCACATTTTGGTTTGAGCTGTATAGTTTTTAAGGTCCCTGAGATCAGATGAGATAGACGGATAGAAAGACAATGTTATATCGACTCGGCTGAGCATATATGTATACCATTTGAGTAAGGGCATACCCTGCCATCTCCTTTCAAAATTTGTGTCAAAATTAAACATTATCGGATAAATATTTGCAACAGTAGCGATATGTAAAATGTAGGTACTTTTTAAATTTTACTTAGGGTGTAAGTAAAGGAAAAGTAGCATATACTAAAATACCATATTATGTTTTTTTTTTCGATAGCGTAGTGGTAGCGTACTTGCTTTGTAACCCGATGGTTGTTGGTTTGATTCCCCGCGGAGGCACTGGTTCATTTGCCTCGCAGTGGCATCGCTAGCAAAGAGACGCTTTGTGACAAAACAAAAAAAATTCATTAATTCAAGACAGCGCCGTTCGGATTCGGCTATAAACTGTAGATCCCTATTCTCTTCGAACAGTTATTAATAGAGATTTCCATGCTCCACACCTCCCAACAAATGCTGATAAAACTTACGTTTACTCACAGATTTTAAAATAACCTTTTTAACTTAAGGGGTATACGCAGTTCGAAAAAGGTTTTCCAATAAGAGGTGTTATTTTGGTATTCAAAGCAAAATGGCATTTTTTGAGATAAATGATCGGATGTTTATTTCATAATAAAGAGGAAGGTATGCCGTTAATAATGAAAAACAATATCAGCAATTCCGGATCATTTTCATGCACTTCAAGGACTCAATCAGCAAAGACACGACGTTGTTGATGATTGGACGGCTTGAGTTCTTGTGTTAACTGAACTTTATAAGCCTTAAGACCCAAGTCTTTATGCAAAATACGGTGTAATGACGTTTGTGGAATGCCCAATTCCAAAGAACGACGATGGACAAACCTGGGTTTTCTTCATCACTTTGGGCTACAGCAGTTGTTCTTGAGCGACGTGCACGGGTTTTATTCTTCACATCACTAACTTGTCCCAACAGCTCGAATTTTTCCACCAATTTCTGTATTGCGGTCCGACAAGGTGCTTCACGACGACCCAAAAATGCTTTAGTTTTGCGAACTGTGACTGCAAGATTTTTTTTTTTTTTGTTTTTTTTTTATTTATTTATAGCAAAAACTCAACAAACTCACCCAGGGTTGAGCTGGAGTCATCATTGGTAATGCCATAAGGCCACATCAGGCCGTTATATTAATGATGAGTTAAATTTTTTAGTGATCGTCTTTAAAGTCTTTTAATAGTGCTTTCATTTAGCAAGTTTTTTGCCAGCCTGTTTTTGTGTCTGGCTAGACGCTCATTATATCTGCTAACGTGTTTGTTAATTTGAAGGTCCACGGTATCCAGATTGAGGTCGTGGTGCAAGGTCGAATTCCTTACATACCAATCGCAACCAGTGATAAGGCGCAATGCCTTATTTTGGAACGTCTGCATACGTAAACGATTAGAGCGAGCTGCCATACCCCAGATCTGGATAGCGTACCTCGAAGTAGGTGCCACTATTGTGTTATAAAGCGCCCTTTTACACCGTAGAGGAAGAGGACTACTGCAATATTTTCACCAATTTTAATAATTTCAATGCGTTGTTGAAGCGTGTATCGTAACAATTTTAGTAATGGCGTAGTTTCTACTTGTCAAATGTTAAAGAATAAAAGCTTCAAAAGTGACAGCTACCGAAATACCGGGTGATTCAAAATAACACCTCTTCTTGGAAAACCTTATATTTCGAACTGCGTATAGGCCTTTAACTTTCAATACGTGTCAAAATTGTTTGAAGTCATCTTTTGCGTAAGGGCATTTCGAAATTTTTCGAACTGCGTGGACCCCTTAAATTGTAAAGTTTATAAGCGTAAATTTTTTGTATACATATTTATAAACTTTTTTAAGTTTTATTATTTTTTTATTTCCATAAATAAATTTTATGGGTTACGGGTTTCTTAAAAACAATATACCAAAAAATGAAAAAAATAAATAAATAAATAATTCCGAGTTCTAGCTATAAGAATTTTTTATACGTATTTTGTATGACCTATATTTATATATAAATAGCGCCAGCGATTTCCTAGCCGAATTATAAATATAGGTACAATTTTTAATCAAAAGCAACTGCACACCCACTTACGAGGGTGGACAAATGAGTACTTAGCCTACAAAAGAAAAACGAAAATTTTGGATTCTCTTCAACACGCAGTCAAAAAAACCTACGTGTCCGAGGCTAAGTACATATCAAACCACCCTCGTACATGTAATATATTTTTTATTTGTACAAATTAAAAAAAAAAAAAAACAATTATTCTACCGCTCTTGAGAAATTTGATTATTATATTGTTATTGATTGAATATAGGGTGGGCCATCTGATGGCTTGGTTGTGAAACACTCATAATTCATAGCATACCCGTCCAAAGCGAATGCTCGTCGTCATATCTCAAGTTCAAAACTACTCAATTTTAGTCAAGGATCGTTTAACAACCAAACAACGCGTAAAATTGGTACAGGCCTACTTTGAAAATGGTCGTTATGTTAAAAAACATAGTTGAGTCGCCGGGAACATTGTAGCGCCATCGCTCGCCATCGTGGAATTTCGCATGCGGATCTGCATTTACACGCTTACAAGATTCAAAAGACGTAAAAATTAAAGTCCACTGACCGTTATCAGCGTCGCATATTCGTTCAATGAATGGGAGAAAAGCCAGATGAGTTTTCGCCAAAAAAAAAAAGTTTTCGAAAATTAGGATGTTCGAATGAGTGGTTTCAAACTTGCATTTGGTATATACATTTGCTCAATTTTGTTGGAAAATATACGAACTAAATGCAATTAGCAAACGTACCAACAGATGGCCCACCCACCCATTGTTGCCAATGTTTTTAAGTTAGCCTACAATTAAATTTATCAAAGGCCTGTGCTCAATTGGATATTTACTTATTTTAATAAAATCTTTGTACAATATGTTATTTACTTTAACAGAGCTAACATCTTAGTACTTGTTTCTATGAATCGCTATTCTTTGCTTGCTCCTTGTTATTCCTGTCCAAGTTTTTCCGCATAGAAGCATGCTCCCAACGCGAACGCAACAGTTCTCGCCTTAGACAATGACTTTCCGCCTCAGCAGTTTCGATTAACTTTAAAGGAAAAACCAGTTAGCTACATACATAAGTATATCTTTACTTAACTAATTGTTAAATGATAATAGTACATACACTATGAGTAAGTGCGGAACGCTCTAGTGTTTCCGCATCGGAATCATTGTCTTTAAGGACGGACTCAAATTTGTAAGAACTGTCGCCTTCTTCATATTTTGGCGGAGGCTCGTGGTGCTTCATTTGTTGCAACTTTAGAGCAGCTAACTCATCGCGCAAGGATTTATTCTGCATTTCAAGAAGGTCGACCTGAAAATAAGCTTTTTGACTAATGGACTTTAAAATACAATTGTGTTGTGCTACTTACACTATCCAATTCAAAATCCATTTCATCGATAATGTCGTAGGATTCATCCAAAGCCGCCTGAAGCTTTGACAACTTAAGCTGAAGCGTTTCCAAATTGGTAATTTCGCCTTGCTTCGTTTTACGCTTTTCCTGCAACAATTGTTGCTCTAATAATAGCATGATAGCCGTTCATTGGTAAATTAAACCCACCTGTTTCTCTCTGTGCCAAGGCGGATTTCATAACCAGACCAGTCATTGTTTTCTGCATTCTGAACGTATTCTCAAGAGCTTTACATCGCTGCACCTTGCTCAAATACGCGTCATAAAGTTTGTTATATCTCTTCTTGTGCTGTTGCAGCGTATCCTGAAGATGGTCTCGTTCTTCCTCTAACTGATATACCTTGATCTTGGCTTCAACATTTACACTAGCATTTGTGTGCTTATCGCTGGATGCACGATTAAGTCGGTGACGCAGCAGCATATTCTCTTCCTCCAAACGAACATTTTCTGCTTTAACTATTAAAAGTTGTTAGCTGGAATAGAACCTTAAAAATATACGTTAACTCACCACAAAGCATCTCTGCCTCTAACATTTGAGCCCTGGCTGATTGTTCCATTTGATATCTATGGCACTTGTTCTTTTTCTGTTTTAATTTAAAATTTATGCACCTGCTTTGTTTGTTGCATTAAAGTGGTTGAAGGAATTTTGTTTTTACAAAATAGATAACTTATCTGCAGTTGTTTATCAAAAACAGTGTTTAAGAAGTCATAAATGTATAAGTTCGTTTTTTCTACTACAAAAAAAAAGTATTGAAAATGCATTTACTGTAAAGCTTTTTAAATCAAAGCTTTCAAGTTTGGGTTGTGAAATCGGCTGAAAAAAGTTAGGGTGGGTCAAATTTAGTAAAACTTAAAACAGCATTTATTTGATAAATGTTCTTTAAATACGAATAAATTATTTAGCCAGATAAACATGAAGTAAATTTTAAAGAAACGAAGCTATAAAGTTGTTGTTATAGTTGTAGCCCTCGTATATAGTTTCGTTCCAACGTAAAATTTTCGTAAATAAAACTAGTTTACAAATTTTAAAAAGTTTTTGTATACTTAACATATTTGAGTCATTTCCGTAGTAAAATGGCATGCTAAAAACGAAAATGCAGTCCACAAATTTTTTCATGGAACAGATTTCGAGATATTTCGAAAAAAAAACAATTTTTTTAAATTAAAAAAAAAGTGTTAGCTAAAAAGTAAATATCTCCGGTTGTTCTAAACTATTATAATTTTGGCAATTTTTTCACTAAACTGTAGATAATTGAATTACACATCGATTATACTTGTAACATATTTTTGTCAAATTACAGATTGGCCGCTATTCATTTGAAATTTTTTGTAATTTTTATCAAAGTTTTAAAAAAAATTTTTCATGGCTCGTAAAGTTTGTTTGGGAGGGAAGGAGTTGACTTCAGCCTCACCAAGAAAGATTCTGCAGACTTAGCAAAGGACATACCTATGCTTCTGCAACCAAGGGATGAAATGCTGGCTGAGTACAAGTTCACTCAGAGCTTTGATATCAAACTCAGCACGAAAGAGGCCTGGACATCTCTTACGGCAGTCCACCCAATGAAACCACAAACAATAAAGTGGTACACAGACGGATCCCTCACCGGTGAAGGGAGTGGCCTTGGGGTAGTCGGACCCAGGGCAAAGTACTACGAATCACTAGGCAGACACACCAGCATTTTCCAAGCTGAAGTCTGTGCTATTGGAAGGTGTGCAGAGTTCAACCTGCAGAAGAACTATCATGACAAGGATATCTCCATCCTGTCTGAAAGTCAAGCAGCGATAAGAGCATTAAGCAGAGCCAAGATCACATCAAGGTTGGTCAAAGAAGTGAGAACTGCACTAGACAAATTAGGTGCTAGGAATAAGCTCACGATTAGATGGGTTCCAGGACATAACAATATTCCTGGAAATGAGCTGGCAGATAGACTAGCAAGGACCGGTGCAGCAACACCGCTAATCGGACCAGAACCATACTGTGGGATTGGTAACCACGTGGTAAGGGAGCTGCTGAGAATGGAGGAGGAAAATAAACGGCTGCTTCACTGGGCACAGACACCAGGACTCAAGCAGTCAAAAACCCTCCTCTCTAACTACAACCGCAAGTGGTTCAAACTCATGATAACTCACGGGAAAAACACCGTGAGGATCCTGACAGGTCTCTTGACGGGACATTGTAGGCTCCGCAGCCACTTAAATAAAATAGGCATTGCAGATAGTGGACTATGTCGCTTCTGTAGCATGGAGGAAGAAACTTCGGTGCATGTACTATGCGAATGCATGGCACTCATCAGCAAAAGAAACAAGCTTTTGGGCATGTACGTTCTCTCACCGAGGATCGTTGTTACCCTAAGTCCAGTCAAAATACTGAATTTTATGCAGGCCATTGGACTTCTGGGAGAGCTATAAGCCGTGAAGGGGGTACAATAGATCCGCTTGGGTCGCAGTACATCTTAATACCCATTAATAATAATAAAGTTTGTTTATCAAAATCGTAGAAAAAGTGTGGAAATAATAGGAATTTTTTTAAAAAGTGAAAAATGTCAATTTGTTTTAAAAACCAAAAGATTTAGATCAATAATTCGTTTGTTTACAACGATATCTTTATCAAATTTGGCATTCGAAAGTTTTTTAGCGTTCTCATTTTTCTATGAAATTCGTTGTGTTTCGCGTGTTTTTGAAGATATCGTGATCAAATTTGGTGTTCCGAAGTTTTTTATAGTTTTTTATAGTTTAATAGTTATTTTGGCCGATCGGCCCTATAGGTGCTATATGATATAGTCAACCGATTTTATTCAAATTGATTACAGTACTTTGGAACTCTGAAAAATTATCAAACATCAAATTTGGTTACGATATCTTCATAAGCAAGCGATAGTTCACGAATCTAAAACTTTAGGTTTTGAGAAAAATTGTCTTTTGTACTTTTCACAAAGATTTCCGTTATAATGTTTCTTCGATTTTGATAAGCAACCACTTATTTTCTTCATTCAAAATTGAATTTTTCTCATAAATTTGCTGAAAATTATGAAAAAATTCATATGAATGGATAAATAATGACCAAACCGTAAGTTTGACAAAAGTATCGTCCACACATAATCGATGGGTAATTCAATTATCTATAGTTTCGTTAAAAAATTATCAAAATCAGTTAAGTATAATCAGACAAATTTTCTTTTATGTACACTTTTTTTTTTTAATTACGAAAAATGTTTTTATCGAAATATCTCGAAATCCGTTCCACGAAAAAAATTTTGGACTGCATTTTTGGTTTTAGCATGCCATTTTACTACGAAAACGAGTAAAACATGTAGAGGATACATTTTGTTATAAACTAATGTAATTTATTCACTATAAATAAAACACTTACAGCCTACAAGCTAAAGTTCTTTTAGATTAGTTAGTTGATTTTTGAATACTTTAATTTATTCCAAAAATGCCGCAGCCAAGCTCCCTTTGGTTTTAAAGATATCAATAAATAGTAGGGAAATATTGTATGTAAAGATGCACTATGTTCTTTTAGTACAGGGAAATCTTAGAGTCGGGCAGACACGACTGTAGCTGTAGACTGTGGGAATTATTCAATGTAGAGGGACCCGCCAATGGGAAGTCTTGAAATTATAGAAAGCCGTACGCAAAACGGATAACCCCAGTTATTTGTGTTATTTTAGGTACACTCTAAAAAAAGAAGCTGTTTCGTGGAAAATAAATTTTGTATGGAACCGAGATGCACAGAGGTTTAAATTTCAAGTTAATAATCAAGTTATGTAAAACACCGATCTACAAACCTATTTTGCGTCTTTTTGCGATTTTGTAAAACATTTATGATATTGTTTAGTAAGATATCCATTTGGTCATGTAACACTTTTTGACGTTTGGGTGATTTCACAAAGAGTGAATTGCAAAATATTCGGTCTATAACTGAAAAAAGTTTGTGCAAATCGGCCTGTTCGTTCATATTTCCATATGGCAGCTATATGAAAAACTGCTCTAAAAATAATAAGTCAAATTTTGCAAGTCTTCTAAGGAGCTTAATATGTAACAAAAACAAGAACAAATTTATTTAAATTTAGTTCCAAGATATAAATGTTTTGCCACAGAATTCAATAATGCCAGTACGACACCAAATCAATGACGTGAGCACCAAAAGACGTCATCTGATTGTTAGAAATCGTTTGATTCTGACGTCTCGCCAAAATTGTAAAGGCGTGGAAGATTTTTGTAAGTAATTGCGCGATGCAATGGAATAGTACTTCCGCAACATTTCTCAGTTGTTGGATTCATGCGTTATATTTAAGTGATATTAAAAAGTCTGAAATATTTTCGAATTGTAGTAATTTCAAAGAAATTATGATGACGGTATACAAACGGGAAAGTCTGTAAAAAACTGTTTTTTTCTCACCTTATTTATATTACAATATATTAATTTTAAGCAAGAAACTTTTAAACCAATTTCATACTTACTATACATAAACATTGCTTGTAACATTTATTTAAACTTCGAAATAAAAGGCAAAGTAGTTGATCTAGTGTATTATTTATTTGTTGTGTCAGGAGTCTTATGTTTTCATTCATTACGCTATTACACACAAATTTTTTTTTAAGGAATACGTAATAATTTCCCTAAATAAAAATATTTATTTCTTAAAAATAGTTTACTTGCTTGCACTTTAGAAATACGCAGCTAAACTGTATTAAAATCGCTTTTTTGTTAATATATTTATATTCTATAATTGAATTATAATACGAATACAAAGACAACGTCTATATTTTCTTCATTACTCTTTTAATGTATGTATTATATTAAATAGTTAATATAATGGAGCGCTCGGCTTCACCTGCAGACATACATACATCGAATAAATTTTTATTTATAAATTGCAACTCGTTTTAACTAAATATTGCAAACAATAAGTGTCGAATTCAAATACATTGTACATAGTATGCAATGTAATTGCATATCTCCTTGTAGTTTTGTATACATTTTCATTAGATACTATCTATACATGTATATTTAATTGATATATTTAAGGCATTATTGCATTTAAAGTACGTCGTTCTATTTAAAAACTAAGACCAATCAAGGCCTATTCTACATGCTGTTTGTTAAAACTATAGCTAAAGAAATTCTTTCTTATAGCTAAAGATACTTTAAAACTGGCTTTCTGGCTTATTCCAACCTTTGACATATTGCAGTGATATGAGTTTTTAATTTATCATATAAGAAATTAATATTCAACTTTTAATTTACGCAGCTAACTGTACACTTTATATATCATTTGCTCTACATATTATTTAGTTATTTACTCACACATCATTTCACAGCACAATTTCCATTGACAATTGTTTTTATTTTATATTTTTAGTTGAATCTTTTGCTAATGATTCCCAGATCAGGTAATTGAACCCCTTTAAACAAATTTTATTTCGTATTTAGAAACCGAGATTACACAATACAGCAATGAAAACAGATTTCCAAGCGGACAAAGGTATTGTGCTTAACCATAATAACTACTAGATTCATCAAATTGCAAGCGAGGGGATTCGACAGTTATCTATACTTAATGTCCTATTACACGCATTGCCTTAGAGCGTAAACTTAGGAACTAAATGAAAATAATATATTAGGGCTGGGCTCTAAATATGTCTACTCATAAAACTGTTACTAACATTTAAATACTTAAAATTTAAATAAGCCTATCACATCTATAGACTACCACTAGCTGTTGACCATTAAATATGTAGATGTACTTCATCTAACTTTAAGCCATATTGCAATGCTTTGCTAACCAAAGTTAGTAAATGTTTATACATTTTATATAAAAAGAGAAAAGTAAATTTCATTATTTGTTTTGTTTTTTCTTAGTCTTTAGAAAAAATACGTAAAATTGAACACTTGGTTGTATAATAAGTACAAAAGCAGCTGAGAAACGCATATTCACAAAAAGGGATTCTGAATACATGAATTGCCACAAAGGATAGCTTGGAATGTGTGGGTCGCTGTTGCTGCCACATATGGAAATCAGCTTAAAGATAGGGAAAATATGGTATTTTGCTACAGTGAGCAGAGGAACATTATGGACAGCATTTCAATACCACAACCAAAACTACAAGCGCAATGAGACATGCTCCTCCTCATCATTGTCGTCGATGAGCTCGTGACGATCATCATCGATCTGAATTCTGTGGTGCGAAGCGTTGCGGGTATGCGGCGTTCTGTTGTTAGTTGTGGGCCCAACAGCAGTTCCGTTGGCTCCTCCAACAGCGGCCACCTCTGTATTATTGGGTAGCACACTGTAGTTTAGGTCTTTTGAATTAGTTCGACGATGACGTAGAATGCTCAGTCCAGCTGTTTCATTTACAATAGCATGATTGTTTGCAACGACATTTGTTGAGCTGGAGGACTTAATATTTAAGTCCTTTGAATTATTACGAGAATGGCCACGTGAGACTGGTTCAGTCTCGTTCGAATTCTTCGGTTTTGTCTCTGTTGCAACAAGGTTTTTTAAGACATTGACATTTTTCTTTGCGTTGCTGTGATAAGGGCGCCGTAAAAAGTCTGCATCGAAGCGTATATTATTGGGCATATATATTTGATCGTAGGAGTGATTACGTGAGTGCTTTTTTACAAAATGCCCACAGCCAGTAGTCAGCTCATCGTCATCGTCTTCTTCGGTACAGTCCTGCGGCCGCAGTTGGTTCTGTATGAAGCGTATGGACAGCACTGGATCATCGCGCGACAGCTTATGACGCAGATCGTGCGGATTTAGGTCTGTAGAGTGGTTCCGCGTATGCGTATGTAGCTTCTTGAGATTCTTGTAGTTGCTGCAACTTCTTCCTTCGCCAGCAGCATCGTTAGATGCACTGGCCGGTGCATTGTGGTCCTTGGCAAAGCTCTTGATCATCTTAACATCACAAGAAGAGCTGCGAAAGTGCTTCTTGGACTTAGTTTGTGGCAGGTTATTTGTGTTTGTAGATGGCAGCACATTTCCACATTTGTCGTAACTGCATGAAGATATAAAACGTTTGATACGTATTAGTTTGGTTACAAATAAAACTCATTGCCAAGTAAGTTGTGCAAGGAAATTAAAATTTTTAAAGGAAAAACCGGCAGTGTAAATCCTGCTTCAAATTTTCATTATTTCTTAAGGATTATACGCGTATACGCGTCAAGGAAAATTGATTGTTGATATATTATTGCTGCTTTTGAGGAGGGCGCCAAAGTGGCTACATTGAAGTTTTTGTACTATCTTAATCATAATCTTCTCAGCGACAAGATGTATAACTTTGTCCATAAGCTTCTAAGCTGTCTTATAGTTTATGATATAAGCTCACTTTACATTAATAAATAACTATGACCATTTTTGTAGGGGTCGCTTTTAAAGTGTGTGTAAGCGTGTAAGCCACTAAATTCTTCTGTGGAGAGACGCACCTGTCACAATATGGTGTCATTAAAATCTAAGTGTTCATATACATATAAGAGCGCTAAGCATATTGGTGCAAGTTTATGGCCTGCTACCTGTTATACATACTACACAAAACTAGAATACCCACGACCTTATGTGGACAGGGCATAACAGTTGTTACAGAAATCATTTTTATACGTGTTAACGAAATGATACTGGTAAGAGATGTTAAGGCCGATAAAGGAACAAACTAATTTTCTCATCCTTGTTCTGGAGTGCCTTGTAAAATTAGCAAGCCCTTCAAATATGTTTAATAACATTTGGTAACTTACCAATACTCCTGCTGCATGGTGCGTGAGTCATTGCGGGAGTGCCGCATAACCTCGGTTGGAATGATTAGTTCTCCGCTATTTACAAAGTTGCTATTTGGTTCACTGCTGGACAGTTTTTCTTCAAATACTGTTAAAGAGTGGAAAATTAGTTTATTCAATAAAAATAATTTTTAGCGTCTTACGTTTATCCAGACTGATGATTGAACCAATTATTGGATCGCTGGCGTTTAAGGGTTTCATTTTTTCGAGCTGTCTGCGCTGGCGCACTAGCCACCAGTCAATAATAAATATGAACAAGGCAATCAATTTGACTGAAGCACACAAGCCCACATACCTTTAGAAAAGCTCATTTGTTTAATTATGTGCAATAGCAATTGAATGGTTCACTTACTTGAAACGAAACTTTTCAATATCGTAGATCAGACAGCGACCGCCTTTTTCTCCGCAAGACGATTTCCAGAGCAAACATGTGGAGTCTATCAAGTTGCCAAAAAGTATGGGTGCTGGTATATAACCAAATAGACGAAATATGACAAATTGCATTCCTAGCGCAAAGGAACGTTCCTCTTCGGAGACGGAACGCAATACAATCATAAGTAGCGGCATTTGTGTCGATGCGACAATAAACGTCATAAAGAAGAGCAATATTAAAAATGGATAGATGGTACGACAGGGCGTGGCACAGGGTCCTGCGGTAGCTACTGGTACAACCGTCACCTCGGCAAAGTCTTCGATGGCGCTCAGCGCCTGTGCTTGGCTACCGCCGGCGCCTCTAAAAATGCTGCTGGTAATATTTGCGTGAACACCTACAAAAACATTTTGAGTTACAACTTATTACCAATTTCTTTACTATTTCTGGACTTACATGCACAATTAGTATAGTTAGAGCTGGACGAGAAGGCAGTGCAGCCAGCATGGCAAGGGCTAAAGTAGGTTAAACCATTGTTGCCACATACCGGCTCCACTTCGCTGGTCAGGCACTCGCAACCAAAGTTGCAAGCAGCCGTCAAGTTAACCTGAAAAGGTTCTAGCGTGCCCTGCTTCGAGCTGGTGTAATAGGGTATAGTGGTGCCAGCCATTTTCAGATTATCACACCCCAAAAAGAAGAGCATCGCGTAGCATCCCAGGCAGATAATGTTTGTTATAAGCACGAACTGCACGGCACCTTTAGGTTTAAGCTGAAAGCGTTTTAGTATGCACCCGCCAGTGAAGATGCCAATACAAGCGCCGGGCACAGCAATCGAGCCGGTAAATATGTTGGCTTGACTTTTGCCCAAGCTAAATTGTGTCTCCAGGTATTTGGGAAGGAACACCACAAAACCAGAAACAATCATAAGCTCCATGCAAGCACCCAAACAGGTAACAATGTAGACGGGATTCTTTACCAGCCGCAACATTGACTGGGGTATGTCTTTGATATCCTTACCATAGCCAGTGTCGATTTGCGGCGGGGGTTCTTCCTCTTTGCTGGTCACTGCCACGAATTCCTTCTTAACTTTGCCTAACTCGTCCGTGGCGGTGGAATTATTTGGCAAAGCAGGTTGGACCACACTGCCTTTGCGTATCTTTTTCTTTTCTCGAGTAAGTACTTTTGGAAAGGAGAAAAATGGCACAGCCACAATGAGCAATACGACGCCGCAAAGCAGAAATCCACCCCACCACATGCCAACCCATCGTCTGTCACCAGGAGCTAAAAGAGAAATTTAACAACTGTAACCATGGCAATTCCGTTTTGTAATAATGTATATCTTACTTATCGAAATGATCGTGGAGGAGAGCGAGTCCATGTGAAAGGACAGTAAATAGGCGCCGAGTAGAAAGCCCACAACCGGTCCAAAGGCGGCCATGCTGTACATGCAACCAATATACATGGAGGAGCTTTCGGTACGCACATGATCATCCACATAGGTTGTTCCCAATGTAAAGAGCGGACTGCCGCCGCATCCAAGAAGCAGCTGGGCTAATACAAACAATAAGACTGGGCCAGTTGTTGAGGACTTTCCCTCTAGGCAGTTATCTTCGCGCAGCGTGTGTGGCGCCAAAGGTTGATTTGACAGCCCACTTGAAAGGCGGCCAAGATCCATATCCTGATCTCGAACTAAGGCGCTGCGGCATATATTGTCGCTTGTCTTGTTCTTAATAGCAATACCAGGGTTTGGCTCGCCAGTGAAATGCGGCACCATAAAGACCAGCGAACCAATGCCCATAATGACAGCTCCTATACCAATCCATACGGGAATATGGCGGCGACTGCCTAGGTAGCTGACAAAAATTACGGTAATAACATTGCCAATTTCATAGCTGGAGGCTACAAGACCGGAATAACTCGAGGGTATCTCAAACCGCTTCTCAATTGTGGTTATCACCGAGTTAATGTATCCTGAACTCAGCGCCTGCTGCATCATGACTAACAGCGAGAGCAGAAGTACAAATATCTTAATTCTAGCAAATCTTTGGATTTTATACGGCCGACAACTGAGTATGCCACAATCGCGTGTGCGGAATTGCTCCTCCTCATCTTCATCTTCTGGATCACCTGTGTTGGTGCTGCGATTATTGGCTGCAGACGGCTGCCTACTATGTCCCTTGGAGACAGCAGTGTCTGCCGTCGTTTTGCCAGTTGGGGTGACAACCGGCGCCAAATCCCCTAAACGTGAACTGTCCTGAGCCGCATCTATGCTACTATCGTCGCCGCTGTTCGTTTCTGAATAAAGGCCAGTCATCTGGTACATTGATTCCTGTCGCCTGAAAGCAAAACAATAAACTCTATATAAATAATGCTTATAGATCTCCAGCAGCGTATTATGAACATTTATTATACTTTGATTTTATTCATCACGGGTTCCAAATACCTAATTGTATTTAGGGCTTTATAATTTTATAACCATTAGATTATGTAGATATTCAGTTCGTAAAAAGCAACCAATTAGAATTATATTTCGGGGCGAAAACTACAAATTTTGTGTAAAACAATAATAAAATCTGACGACAAAAAATAAAATAAATTTAGATATAGAACTCTGTACATAACAATAGAGTTGATATACACAGTATACATTTTCTTTTTTTTTCTTACTAGCCCGATTTTTTATTAAAATTGGATCAGCTTAACAAGTGGCACTACGTAAACGTTTTTCATCAGATTGCTGGTCATTTTTAAGTTCATGACAGTAAGTCAGATCTTCCTGGGCAGCAGCAGAATCTACTGTAGAGTGTAAGTGGCCTTGAAATTTTATTGCCGTTGCGAAGGACAAAAATTGTGTTGTTCTCCACTTGGCACTACTCCATAAGCTCCCACTATCAACCACTTCCCAAGGCGCGGCATGCCAAACTAATGAATGAACTTGCTTGTATGGCTCTACTTGGCCTGGCACTGGCTCAATTTTTGCCTTCCAACTTTCTGCCGCGGCACGTGTTTCTTTGAGCTTGTTGGCGCATAGGCCTTACAATTTTGACCGAATTGTTGCAATCGTAATCGACTTGTATCGATTGTGTGCCAGGGAGCTCATGTAATTTGGCTAATGACAGCATTAGTTAATATTTTATTTGTGTAATTTTTTTTTAGGGTGGGCGACAGGCGTGATAAAAAAATAACTTAACTAATATCGTGTATATAAGTGCATGTACACGTATTCTTTCTGATTCTCACCTGTGACCTTTGCGAGTGGACGTATTGGCATTGGCAACGCTACCTACAGTGACAGCGGTACCAGATTCGGCTAGGCTCGTACATGTGGCTGTGTCTGTATCTGTTGGTACTGTTACGTCGACCTCCAGTTCAAAGGAAGGATTTGTATACTGTTCGGAGTGCTGAGGACCTGGTCGTTTGGCTGACATAATTTCGAATTTAAGTTTAATAAGCTACTGAAGCTAAAATAGGTCGCAATCAATCAGTTCTTTGGACTCGCAGTGAGATTAAAGGTGGCTGGCATAATCTAAAAACAGAAAATGTCTAGTGTTAAAAATAAGCTATAAATAAAAAAATTGCTGAAAAAAGGACAGACATTCACTTCCTAGAACGTTGCTCAGAGCTGCTTGAGCACCAAAACAACGACGCCAAAGCAAGATACAACGTTTACAGCGCCAGCAAAAAGCATTGTTACTGAAAGCAACACTTATGTTAAGGATGTGACTACTAGCTCAAGCCGTTTTTCATTCAATAGATACACCAACACAAGCTTGGAAGCCATGTGCCAACCTAAAACGTGCCCATATAAAAATTATGGGCGTAAAGTGACATAACCTCAAAACAAGAGGATGCGTCGATGGCAAAAGATGCCACCCACGCAACCATAATCAATTCGACTGTAAACATGTAGTACCATACCTAAAAAGTCAGTTCTCTTTCATAAATTTGTTTACGGTCTAGGAATGAGCAACAATACTTAAACATGCCCACAATTCAAAGCTTCATATAATTATCGATTACTCGGTAGGAAAATTTTGAAAATCAACAGGGCTGGTATGGTAAACAGGCGCCAGGCGTTTTTATTTAGTAGTAGAAGATTTTAAGAGGAATTTTATAAATTTGTAGCTTTGAAGCAATCCCGGTTGCAAAAGCCATGTCGTTGTTTTATTGGGCCTTTAATCTTTGGGTTTTGTTAAGATCTTCAGACTGATCATTCGGCTTGTTACCCTACGAATGTTGCAACTCATTGCTGTATGTATATCGTTTTTTCAAAACGAAACTTGTACACCGCAGCATCATCAGCTGTTATACATAGATGAAAAAAACGCGCATAAACTTTTTTGGTAAATTGTCAACTCTTATTTTGTTTGTCTTCTCACCGTAAATAGTTTATATTCATAATTGAAATTGAACAAGTTTAAAGAATCCACCATCCAGAAATACTGCATTCTTTCTCCCTTGTAGGGACTCTTTATCCGAAGCATTTAAGTGGAACAAGAACAATTTGCTAATTACTTCAGCTTCAGTTAAAAGTTAATTAAATGACTCTAAAAAATGTAAATGCTACGCGAAAATTAAATTGTTTCCATTTCCACGGAATGATTCACCACGACCGAAAAATTAATAGTTAAATTAAAAAACTGTTCTAGCTAGCATTATTAAAGAAAAATATTTTAAAGTTATATTACACTGGTCAACAGGGTTTACTTATTGGAAAGCTAGGGGTCATTGCCGAAGTAATTTGCTGCGTAGTATCCGAATCTGGTGTCAGAATTGGCCCATCACGTCAGGATTTTGAGATATTTGAGGTTATGCACCGGAAAAACGGCGTTTTTTCCTACTTTTAAGGTTATGTACAGGGAGCATTGTGGTGTCTCTCCAATTACATAATTTAGTACCACTCTTACTCTTTAATTTAAGATTCCAAATCAATCAATTACGATTTTTTTTTTCGCAAAGTTATGGCTATTCGAAGTTACGAAATATATCCCTTCGACGTCATTAGCATTTCAAAGGTCTACAAACCGGGGTCATGTCAGTTGTTGGAAAGCTTAGGGTCATTTCCGAAGTCTATTATTTTAACTTAAAACTTGACATACGCATCTGTAAGGCAAAAATAATAAATCGAATCAATACAAGAAAAGTTACAGTCGAAGAAGTATTTATTTCACCAACTACAAGTGAAATATATGTGAGTAGCGTCACGCTATATAACATAACGCCAGCTATTGGGACTAACAAAAAAAAAAGAGAAAAGGATTTTCGTTGTAATAGCTTGCGAAATTAAATAACATTATTTAAAAGCTTACGCAAAAAAAATTTGAATACCAAAAGACCCAAAAGCCCAATTCGCAGAACTTTCTCATTTTGCAATCCAAGTCAAAACGCGCTTCCATTTTTTGTAAAGTAACACCATCGATAAGACTGATTATTTTAATTTAAGTAAAATTGATGTGCTACATTATATTTTTGTTCACCAAAATCAAAGCTCTTTTGTATTTGTGAACCAGAGTTTTGCAAAACTGCATAGTGTAAGAATCTCAATTAATTCAAACCACCGCCGTTCGGATTCGGCTATAAACTGTAGGTCCATGTTCTCTTGCAGCAGTTATTAATAGAGATCCCTATGCTCCGCCTAGGGGCGACTGACAAAATAGTCAAGTCATGGAATTATATACACCTAATTCTGTTTTTACACGGTCTTTTTTTACACGGTTTTGATTTAACACGGTTTGAAAATAACAAAATTTTAAGTATATTTACACGATTTTATTCCATTTAGCACGATTCAAAATAACACAAGACAAATAAATCATTTTTTTTGTACCTAAAAATTGAATAACCTATTGGTTTTGTTAACAACATAGCTGTTTTACATACATACATACTTGTTTTTAATTCCTGAACTTGTCATAAATTAAATTTACAATACATACTTTTTTTACACGGTTTTTTTTTACACGGTGTTTTCTGGAACCAATCTACCGTGTAAAAACAGAATTAGGTGTATAGTGTAAGAAATGCAACTTTTCATGGAAAAAAGACGCCAACAAAGAAATTTTATAAATATCAAATTTATTTCACACAATGTTTCCAAATAAGTACATTTTTTCCATTTTTTTTCAAAATTTGGTGGAGCAAATTAACTCATTAAATTGACTTAAGCAATTTAGGTTAGGCCTAGCATGAATTTGAAAAAAAACACATTTTTTTGAAGCAATTACTAAAGCCAGTTACGTCATACTTGCATAATAAGCTAATGACTTTTTTTTATAACTTTTGATCGCAATTATGAAAAATGGAAATGAGAAAATATGTATTTGGTATAATATAATCTTAAGTAGTCAGATTAAATATTGCATATTTTTGAAAACAATATTACTTTGAAGATTAATTCGAAGTTGGTCTGGCAAGCCAGGGCCAAATTGAACCGTCTAGGACAATGGAACAGAGTCTTCCTTAGATGGATCCCGGGTCACAAGAACATTCCCGGGAATGAAGCTGCTGACGAACTGGCGAGGAATGGCGCCGCAAAACTTTACTGTGGCATTGGCAGACACACTACCAAGCAGCTGCTAAGAGATGAAGCAAGGTCCAGTTGGGAAACTGACTGAACTGGCACGGACGGCTTACGGCAGCCCAAGCAACTTCTTGGTTTCTACAACTTAATTAGGTTCAATAAAATATCCCATTTGGGCAAGAATTCCCTTAGGATACTGACTGGGCTACTAACGGGTCATTGTAGGCTCAGGAAACACCTGTGTACTATTGGCATCCTCCCAGCACATACTTGCAGAGTGTGATGTCCTTGCCAGAAGACGGAAATCCATTCTTCGAGGGCATAGAATACTGGTGCATGATATTACCCGACTAGAACCTTCTCAGATAATAAAGTTTGTTACGGAAATTGGGCTAGTTGAGGAGCTCTAGGAAGGAACACAATAGATCCTAAGGGTCGCAGTGCAGCTTTCCCAAACAATATTATTATTATTAATACATTATTTTATATCCTACCCTTACCCACATGGCAACTATTTTTTTTATTATAATTAAAGGAGTACAACTAAGTACAGTTGACCTTATATGTATTATAAAAAAAAAAAAAAAAAAAAAAAAATTATTATTAAAATTAAAAAGAAGATAGAGGGAATTAATTGGGGATTTACAATTTTTTTCCCCATCCTTTATCTATAATATTTAGAAGCTTATAAAATTACAACGAAGGATGCACATTTAGTACAGTAAACGAAGAGTATCAGCTGGAAAAAAATACTTAATTGATGAATCTTTCATGAATTTTTAGGGACCTTGTTCTGTCTAAAACCGAGTTTTCGTATTTGTGAGTAGTGGGCGCGGCAACGCTCCCTGACAATATATGTTGGTACGGTTTTGCATGATATCTTTTTTTCTATTAAAGAGAGAGTAATGAATTGTGCATTTACGGGTGCACATAATCATCTGAGTGTGATATTCAACAAATTATTGCAAAATTTCGCAGCTTTTATGGTGAATAATATGACATTTAGCGCTCAGCAAACAAACCCAAAGTAAATTGAAGTGATCTTGATTTGAGAATTACGGCTTTGTCCGTTTACCACATGGAAAATTTTGCATTGAGATCTTGGTTTATATCCAAAATATTCAGCCTGTTCAAGAATTGAAGCCATATGACTAACGTTTGCGTATCTTACGAAATCATCAAATTAATTATTATAAATCAAAGTTCCGGACACTCTTAAAAAAGCGCCCATTACATGTTGTACTCTCATAAGATCGACTTAAGGTTGTTTACAAAAATGAAAATTTTTCAAAGAACCTAATATTCCTTTACTATTAACAAACGCTACAAATTTACATATTCTAGCTTTCGGCTATACATTGTCGAGTCTTATATATGCCAGCTTTTGTTTTTCTTGGCCTTCTCAGACTGTATAGATTGATTAAAGAAACACACCCACACATAGATCGGAGGTTTGAACCATTTGAATACGAATGCTTGTTACCAAACAAGATCAGTGGGTTGGTGTACATTTGTTTTATTATACGTTTGCTGACCATTTGAAATTCATCTGGTAAATACTCCGTTTCAAAACAAGTCAAGCAACTGTATATGGAGCTTATAATCGAGGCCACTGCTTATAAAACAAAGCAGCCCCTTCGTTAATAAGATCTTTGGCCGCGGTCAGCAAGAAACAATGACGACAACTACGGCTACATTGCGAGCACCCATAGTTCTCCTGACTTCTCGTACACTAAACTTGATGACTCAGGCGACACCTCTTCGTGCCCGTGCCATGGAGCACGACTGCTGGCCAATTGTGCAACAAAGACAAGTTACAGTAAAGCGACGATCTTAGGCAACATCAAAGAGTCGGACAAACGAACAAAGGGCGTCTCTCTTACACACTGGAAACTACGCGTGACCTTTAATTTTTTTTATTATTTTAAATTAAAAGTGGCAAAAAGTCAATTTTACAAAATTTGTTACATTCACCAAAAGCTGTTCGCAAAATCATTGCTAAATATGAAGTTGGTGTGCACCTAATTGAATAAGCGGATTACGATTTTAGATACTTCAACGATGTCGACGCCATCGTTGTTATTGTCACCCAACAGTCACTCGCTTGTAATCCGATAT
Source organism: Chymomyza costata (assembly GCA_018150985.1). Classification (NCBI taxonomy): domain Eukaryota; kingdom Metazoa; phylum Arthropoda; class Insecta; order Diptera; family Drosophilidae; genus Chymomyza; species Chymomyza costata. The sequence goes on along the minus strand of JAECWU010000003.1, from coordinate 962,338 downwards.
ACTCCGTCTAACTTAAGCCCAATGACTGTCTGGATGCCTGACTAACTGGCTGGTTGGTTGGTTAGCTTTCTGTTTGGCGTTGTGCTTGGAGAGTCATTTGGGTGGGTGGCCAAGCGCGTCAACTGCGAAGCCACTTTCGTGCGCCCACAGGCGGGGTGCGCAAAGCAAAAAAAAATAATTAAATAAAAACAGATGCTATACTATCTACTGTATTCTAAAACAAAAAGCTTAAAGCGAGTGTGTTAAATTCCAAAGCCAGATAATTTCAGTGAACGGCAAAATTACATTGGGAAGGCTTAAGGAGTTGGGCAATCTTCGGTTCAATGCACTTATTGGTTTCCAGTCTTTGTATAAAGTGTAAACGAAAGTAAACAGCTGGGGAAACCTTACGAATTCGCTTTACTTTTATTGTTCAAAAATGTTGGCTATTCGAAAAATTTAAAAATGTTGCGATTATAACACTATGTTTTAGTAAATTAAAAAAAAGTCTGAATTTAAGAGTTTTCGTCTTAAGATTTTAAGATTTGTGAAAATCTTAAATTCCGAGTTTTCGGTTTGGACTTGGTTTAAGTTTAATTTGATAATTTTGTGTTACTTAATTTACAACTTTTAATCTTATTAAGTTTTAAAAAGTTTTATTAATATCAATTGAGAACTTAACGAGTTATAGCTGAAAGTGAAGAAGACCAACTAAAAACAACCTGTATGCGCTTGCCAACAATATTGGTGTGTAGCCTTATGTGAGCTATAATATGGAAAATCTGTTTCTTCAGACCACTGCAACTGGTTTTCACTATTTACCCTTAAAGTTTTCCCCATAGAATTCTAAAACTCGACCCAGACATTCCTCTTACATAACCAATGCAACAAAGAAAGATTTTCTTTAAATCGATAAATCCCGATAGTTACATGATGAAGTGACACTAAAAAGATGCTTTAAAAAAATCGAGTGACTGCTATAGAAATCAAGGAAAGTTCATGGTATAGTACAGTCGTGATAGCCTACTGGATCCGTCCCCCGGGAGTTGAAGTGCGAATTATAATTTTATTTCACGATTAAAAATATTTTGATTACTTTAGGAATTATTGTCTCGTTTTAGGAATTTTTGGTCTCACTTTAAGAATCGCGAATGCAAATATCTTAATTTGCGATTTTTTTATAAGTGTAGGAACTACAACTACGCCATAAAAAGCTTTGAAACGTTCATGTGCCGGCAATAAAAAGTTGCATTTGTAAATTTGTAAAAGCTTTAATTTTTTAGAATCCTCAAGAGTTCAAACATGAACCATTTTCTAATGCTACTTTCAATACATAATTAAGTTTAACAATCGTCAAAATTTGGTGAAATTCGATTACATATTATGAGTTTTTTTTTTAGAATTTGGTCGAAGAAAATTCAAAGTATTTCATTTTGCGCAAGAAAAATTTGATATTATACAACAATTTAAAAATGGTTCATAAGGTCAAACTATTGCTTAATCGTATACATATTATGAAATATTGAGGCCTCACTTCAGTAAAATTTGATATTATCGAATAAATTAAAATTGGGTCATAAGGTCAAATTATTGCTTAATCGTCTATTATGAAATATTTAAGCTCACTTACAAGCTCTTATCACATTAAAACTAACAGTCACGAAACAAAACATAGCTTCTTTGCACTTTGAGCCAGTTATATAGGGTGCTTCATCTCGTGTTCATTCATTAAAACTTCCCATAAAATTACAATTAATTTTTTTTTTTTTTTTTTTTTGAATTTCGACACAAATTAGCACTTATTGGAAGCGTCACTTTAGTACAATTTTAGCTATAGAAGACGAATATTATGTTTACTCAATGTTTCTACTATACCTAAGATAATGGAAAAACTCAATGAAAATGGTACTGTTGCAACATATATGACAGCAAATCGACCCAAGAAAATTATGCAGCTCATCTAGACACGGTCATTGGAGAGCACTATCGTTCCATGATTTGTGGTTGTTTAGCACCGATTCTCGAAAAATCGACCTGATACCCTGGAGCAGCTGAAGCGTATTCCCAGAGAATGGTTGGAAAAAATTATGAAAAACGCCGAAAAAATTGCTAATCTTTGCGTGCCCACCGAGCGTGAACTTTTGCACGATGTTATCTTCCACAAATGGCCAAACAAATTATAGCGGACCAAATAAGGTCCCCATTAAGTTTTTAAGTATTTTTTCAAGTTAGTTAAAAAAAATTGGTGACCACGAGATGACGCACCCTGTTTATTCTTCCCAACACAACATTCTGGCAAGTAATGAATTGAGAATAGACATAAAAATTAAGCTCTGATAAGTAATAAGCTTAGTTTTCCCCAGGGCATATATGCTATAGCTTCATATTATATGTTTAATTAAATAGATGATCAATGACTTTAAATGCATAGCGATATTGCATATCTATTTGAAACAAAGTTACAAAAGATTTCCTCTTATTGCGTACATAGCAACTAGATTGTGTGGCTTTTAGAACATTTTCCGTCCTTGACGTAAAGTTTACATATTTATTTTATGAAGTCTTATTCAAGTAATCAGCTACACATTTAAGTCCAAGAAACGTAAATGATTTTATGCCCGAACACAAAGAGGCATAAAAGAAACGGGTTTTGCCCAAGTCTCTCTCTGTCTAGGAACACAACGCCATAACTTTAATTGTTTAGTTTTCAAATGCCCGCAGTCTTATCAGCTTGTTTATACACTTTTTTTCGTAATTGTTTATACAGTGTATTTTTTATTTTATTTTTTGTATTTGCGCAAATGTACTTTGTAGGAAGAAGACTATGACAAAAAAAAAAAAAAAAGACATTACAAAATGACACTCTATACTATATGGCTGAGCAGCAGCAACGATCTGTAGTTGTTTCTGTTGGGCCTATCCGTCTATCTACTAGTATGTCGATTCTGTTATCATTTGAAAAATAGCTAATTAAACTTGTACTGAAGATCGCAGTTTAGATGGTGCATGTCACAGAACCAATTAAAATGCTTTTTCCAGCTGTTGACATTTATTTAACGAACTCTCAATTTAAATCACAAATAATTCGCACATTATTTTTTGTTCTAATCAGAGATTTATATAGCATTACATTAGAATTTTTTTAAAACTTATTCATAGCGTATTTCTAAGTATGAAGCTTGCTATTTTAATTCAAAACTTAATAAATAACTAATAGAACACGACTAAAATGAAAATACTGGTCAAAACGAGTTTTTTGTTAAGCTTTCTATTAATACACGCTCGGATAATCATTTCATAAGCTATGCTCATATGTTCATTTCGATAGATTTTGTACCTAAATCGATCTATTGTGCACACTAAGCACTTATGTTTTAAAAGATTTTCAACTTTTTTTATTTATTTGCCGTGCACAACTTACTTAAGACTAAATTTGTTAAAATTAACATTAACATTCTTAAAACGAAACAACGACAACAAAAGTAAATGAGCAATTAAACAACGGAAGCTAAGGGGCTCCACCTCCCGTTGCTTTGCACACCCCTACTGTACGAGCTTCTGCATTGATTTCAAGACTGCCGACTTTTAAATTCGCTGCACTTTTACTTAATATCTATAATGTTCATCCAAATGAGAACATTCACCCTATACCAACACAATTGGCAGCTTGAATTCTACAATGTCGGCTTGAGATGTGAAGAAGTTTCTTGCTATTAAAAAACACCTTTAGATACCTTTTTATCGGAGGGACTTTTTCTATCAAAAAGTAAAAAAAAAAATGTACTAATTTTGGTGATTGTAGCTCCTTTACAAAAACTTGTATAAACAACGTGAATTTAAAGAATCTTCTATGCAATGGGAAATTTGACATTAAGGTTGTGCAAATGAATTTACATAGAAGAAAGCATTGGAGACCAAGATCAATAAATTGATCTAGTCTGCCTGTATAATGGTAAGAGCCAGAGTAACCAAACTTTCTAGTTGAATGCCCCTATTACATCAATATAAAAAGTTTATTTTATTTTTTCGATACCGGTGTTATATAACATAGCTTCCATGCTGGTATTACCTAATTATTGCTTTGTTTATGAACGTATCGTAACCAAATTTGGCATTCGCAAGTTTTTTAGAGTTCCAATGTACTATACTACATTATAAATATCGGTTAATTATGCCATTTAGCCCCATAGGACCGATTCAATATGTCTTAAGTTAAGACTCTTAACTAAACTTGGTAATCGGAAGTTTTTTAGTCTCTAAACACCACCAAATTTTATAAAAATCGTTTAATTATATCATAAAGCTCCCATAGAACCGATCGATCTTTATCCGCTATATTATATCAACATTTTTTTTAATGTTAGCAAATTTACCTTTCAAATTAAAAAATATTTTTTGACTACAAAACATTTTGGTTTTTAAATACACAGTATGATTTATAAAAAAAAAGTTGTATATTAAAAATAATAAATGACGGATATATGGCCCCGATTTCGGTTAATATGTCCTATTCGGACCAAAAACGGAACGTATAAGCATCTTTATACCCTGTACCTATAGGTACAAAGGGTATACTAGATTTGTGCAATGTATGTAACGGCAAGAAGGAGGCGTGGCAGACCCCAAGTCCTTTATACCAAAATGCTTATCATAACCTCGGGTAGCGATTGAGCCATGTCCGTCTGTCCGTCCGTCTGTCCGTCTGTCTGTCCGTCCGTCCGTCTGTCCGTCTGTCCGTCTGTATGAACACCTAGATCTCGGAGACTATAAGAGCTAGAGATACGAAACTTTACCAGCTGGTGCGCATATTTCCTCAGAAGATCAAGTTTGTTGAATCATGTCAATATCTTTCCCCGTTCCCCCGTAGCAGAGTTTCGCGGTTTTTAGCTAAACCGTTTAATATTTTAATCCGAAACTTAACAGAGCGATGCGTTGTGGTTACATGCATCTGTGTGCCAACAACAAAATCGGACAATTACAACAAAAGTTATAGTCTAAAATGTAAAAATTTCACCTCCCCTTGCCTATAAACTGCGTCAATATTTGACTCTACGTAATAATAGTAATAAATGACCTAGAACCACCAATTTTGGTAAGCTAATTCATGTGCCTCTAATGAACAAATCCACATCCAAATTTTATCAATGCGGGCCCCCCACCCCCCGCAATCGATTTACCGTGTTTTCTCCCACACCCCTCAACTTATCTCCTTGAAACTTACCCCATATACTTTAAATAACTTCTTTGACGTAAATTTCGATTTTCATCAAAATCGGTTAAAATTTGCGGAACTTATAGGTATCAATATCGTTTTGCACCAACAAAAAAATGTTCCAATTGGAAATTCTCAGTAAGAATATGCAGGAACAAACCTTTTTTTTGACAAAAGGTACAGGGTATTACACTGTCGGGCACCGCCTCGACTGTATTACATTTTTTTATATTTGTATGTGCTACAATTTGATAAAGACAGATTGATTGTTTTATAAGATATTTTCTTCCACTCGATGGGCCAAATCGATCATTGTGCTCGGTACAGAGTAAAAATAATTTACAAAGTCAAGACAAAAGATGGCGCACGTTAAAGTCGGACGCGGAGATTTGATTGCTAAAATTGGTTACGATATCTTCATAAACAAACAAATAACAGCTGAATTTTGCACCAAAAACTTTTTTTTACTGATCGGTCCAAAGTGGGCTATATGATATAGTCAACCAATTTCAATAAAATGTAATGCAGTGCTCAAGAGCTAAAAAAACTTCCGAGTGCCAAATTTGGTTAAGATATCTTTATAAACAAACGAAATATCCATCTGAAACAGTTGGTTTTTTTCGAGCGTCTCTGAAACACACCTATGGAAGCTATATAATAGCTCCGATATCAAAATAAAAAATAAACTTATCTTCTATGGAATAATAAGGGATCTAATCTGAAAGTTTTGTTGCTCTAGCTTTTACCATCTCTGGGATGTGGGCGTTCATACGAACAGACAGACGGACAAAGGTATATCGACTTTTCAAGTCCCGCTGATCATACTTTAGGTAACTTTGGGGGGTTTCCCAGGTCTCATTCTGCACAAACTTAATATACCCTTTGTACGATATGGTACATGGTACTGCGGATAAAAACAAAAGCTTCTCTTATGACACATTCAAAAATCATTGAATCCTCCATATTCGTTTACATTCATACAAATTCATTCACATTCATTCATTCAGCAAGTTATCCTCATATGCTCATTGGAATATATTTTGTATCTTTATCGGCTTTATCGTGCACACATAGTACGTAAGAGTGAAATACTATTAAGCAAATTACATTTTGGTTACTTAAGACTCATTTTTTTTAAGTTAACATTAATATTCTCAAAATGAATCGAATGTGTACATTGAATGCGAATGAGTAATTAGTCTGACACAAAAAGTGAATTACAAAAACAAACAAAAAACAAGCTTGTAGCATGAGACATTCAACGCACAACTTTTTGGACACTTTAAAACTCTCGTTAGGTGTTTGGATTGTATCAGAACCCAAAAACGAGTTTCATTATTTGGTTCTTTTTTAGTATTGCTGAAAAATTTTGCACTGAAATGACCTTTACCATTTTAGTCGGAAACAAGTGCTTAAATGTATACTCGTTTGAATGCGTTTAAATAGATATTGTGGCTAAAATTGTTTTTTGTGCAGTGCATACTTTAAATTTATATCTTCGATATCGGGGTTATTATATAGCCTCCACAGGGGTATATCAGAGGACTACGAAAAACTCGAAAAGTTTCGATATAACTAAATTAGGCAATCAAAAGTTGCTTCTTTGTTGTGACGCCATATTTTAAATCTTTCACGGTTTTTTTTTTTTTTTAGTTTTGAGTACATAAATGTGTAGTTCAATACCGAAAATGTGCAAAAAATATTTTAAAAAAAATGGTGGTAAGTAAATAATCGCTGGAAAACGGAAAAATATACATTTTTATTTAGCGTGACTTGTGATTAAGGACACGAAGTATTGAACCATTTTCTATCTTTAATAAATGATTTGATGTGCGTATAATAAAAACTGAATGTAAGGTCAGACAGTCTGACATTATTGCACATTAATTTCATCAGCCGCCTGCTCGAAGATTTAAGTTCAATGAACGTATGAAAGGCGAACAAGACAAAGAACTTCTGCGGGAATCTTCGTACGTGATTCGAATTGAACGAATAGTTAACCATACAAATACCCCGCAAATAGCATGACAAGTTCCCTTAAGTAAGTATGATGCATGAAAATGATCAACTTTTATAATCAAGCGCAAATGTCAAATATTTATGTAATAAGTGTACTTTTGGATTTGAAAGTGTGGTATCTCTGTGCATATATTTACCATATATTTGCCAATACATATCAGTTAAAGTATAGTACAAATATTAGAGAGCATTAATAAATCTGTAGATTTACAAATTGTTTCATAATATTGCTGTTTGGATTTTGAAACTTTGTAGCTAAAATCTCTTATCATTTTTAGTCTATCTGCTATAGAACAGTTTTATACTATATACATATTAAAAATAAAGTTTCTGTTTTTCCATTGCTGCTTCTTGACGTCATTAGATTTGTGATTAATTTGCATTCGCAGTAAAAAGATTTGAATTATGTACATTATGGGTCTTATCATTTACTGCGCTATACTTCTACAGCTGTATCCGAAAATTATAAATTATAAAATTATTTTAGGTTTACAAAAAAGTATACTGCACTTAAACCATAATATGAACTAAGACGAGCATTAAAGACACCTGACATATTAAAGTACGTAATTACTATATTAATGGCAATTAAGAACATTAATGAAATGTTTTTTAATAAATTACTTTAGTTTGAAAGATAAACAATAACATAAGACAACTACGTCATTGCAGCTTTATGACATTAATAAGTTGCTTTAATAGCGCCACGAAACATCGTCCCAAACGCAAATCAATCGTCCCAATACTAAAATAGCATTTAGCTTATATAAATACATACATACATACAATTTTGTAGTTTGAAGAAGGGGCGCCAGCGTTACCTCCCAGCCGACCTCTTAGCGATTAAAAATAAATTTACGGCGAAAAATAAATTCACACACGCATTCAAAAGTACATAAGTAATGCTAACTCAACTCAGACAACAAACTCAATAAAGAATCAAAGTAATAAAGCAAATCGACCACGTGTTTAAAAATCTTTACACAGAAAATCTCAGGCATCTATCATTGGGATAATGTTTATTTACTAGATTAATAACGCTGTATATGTGGTAGTCAAACACCCCAAACGTAGTTTATTAAACTTAACTTCTAACAAGTGAATATGTATGTATCCATCAGCACCACATTTTAAACAGATTTAAGAAGGCATACCATTATGTATGCAGCCCTATGCTTCACTCTGAAGTAAAAGGAATAAATATATACCATTATGTATAATCTATACATCTTTTGGCGGACTATGTGTAGATAGCTTGAATTTTAGGACAAACATTTTTTAATAATGAAGTCTTTTTTTAATGAATAAAAATAATTGGACCCGTTTATAACTAGATGAATGTAGGAAGATGAATTGCGAGGGTTTCGAATGAGTTTTTTTGTCACGAATTCCATTTCTGATCAGTCTATCTTCATTAGTCTGCATTTAATACTGCTATAAGAATCAGGGTTTAAAGGAGATAACTCTTTTTTTCATCTCAATAATTTTTAAATAACAGGTGTCTGCCACGAAAACTACATTGAGGGGAGCGCCAATTATGATTAGGCCAACTTAAGCAGCGAACGTTATTTAGTGCAGCTTAGCAGACTCTATTATTATTTATTTCCATACTCCTTTTAGGAGCTTAAGGTTTCTAAAAAAGATTTCCAGTTTTCTCTGTGTTACGTATAGTTCTCTGCCAAGCTATTGATGGTCTCCCTCTTCGTCTTGTTCCTTGTGGATTCCACGTCAAAGCAGCGTGTGAGATATCGTCCTATTCTTTCCGCAACGTATGCCTACTCCAACCATATTTCCGCTTCTTAATTTTTATATTTACGTCGCTCGGATGAGTAAGTCTGCATAGTTCTGCATTTTTTGTCGTCCTTGGTCACCACATTCGTATTATGTTCCGCAAACACCTGTTTACAAACGATTGTAATTTTGCCTTTAGGACAGCCTTCACATGCCAGGTCTCCGATCCATAAATTAAAACTAATATTATATATGCGTTAAAGATTTTGATTTTAGTCTTAGAGTTGATTTCATTAACTCTCCATATGTTTCTTAGTCTTGAGAACGTCCCTCGCGCTTTTTGAATACGTCTCAATACATCTTCTGTAGCTCCCCCATCTTTGGAAAGAATGCTTCCCAAGTAAGTGAAGCTCTCTGTGTTTAAGATGTTATGGCCATTTACGTTCTTATGCGCAGAGAATCTATTTTTCCAAACTTTCACAGATGCAGTATGTAACTCACTTAGTTTTGTTTGCATTTGGTGATGTGAGTAAGAGAGCAAGACTATATCATCCGCGTACTCCAGATCTTCCAGACTGGAACCAACTCTTCAGTTTATGCCTCGCTTTTCAGTTTGAAAGATTTCAAGCACCCAGTATAACACAACCACGAAGTGCAAGGGCGATAGGACGCATCTTTGTCGTACTCCTGTGGTGAATGTAAAGGCTTTATGTACATTTAGTGTCGTTGTAGATATTTTTTATTATGCTTATAATTTTTTCTGGAATGCCTAGTCTTCGTAATCAAAGGCTTTTCAAAATCGATGAAAACTGCGTATAATGTTGTGTTGCATTCAATGCATTGTTCTATAATTACATGCATGGGGTTTATGTTGTCAGTGCACGAGCGGTTTGTTCGAAAACCTGATTGCTGCTTTCAAAGTTGTTCATCAACTGCCTTTGAAATGCGCTCCATGATAATTTCATTGAAGACTTTACTGACAACTGAAAGCAGTGAAATGCCTCTCCAATTGTTACAGTCAGAAAGTTTACCTTTTTTTTTGGCAGTTTTGCCAAAATCGACTGTTTCCCTTCTTCTGAAATTTCCTTAGCATTCCAAATATTCCGAAATAGTGGATACAACCATTCCACAGAAGTGTGATTTTAGGCATTCAGCTGGAATGTTGTCAATTTTAGCAGAATTTCCGATCTTCAGTGAGCGAATGGCATTCGCAATCTCTTCTTTACTTGGCTGTTTGGTGCAAATATTACGGTCTTCTATCACGGATAGTTGTGGGAGTCTGGCTTGTATTCTTTATAACATTAAAAGTTCTTTCAAAGTGTTCACGCCATACTCCAAGCTGCTCTTTCTCGCTCTTTACCAAGTTTCCATCACGATTTCTAATCTAATCTAGACTCTATAAAGTATATATATTTTTGGTCAGCATGAACAGCTGAGTCAATATAGCTTGTCGGTTCGTTCATCCACATAAACTAAGAGACAACAAGATCTATAGAAACTAAAAGTGGTAAAAATCAAGTTTGTCGATTCATCTAGGTACCTTGCTCTGTTCCCCGTAGGAAAGTCACCTGATTTGCACTGGCATTATAAGGACAACTCTGTTAAATTTGACAAAATTATTAACTTTGTTTCTAAGAAAAGTATGTATTAAAGATGGCGAACGTTAAAGTCGGGCGCAGACGACTTTGGGATACCCTGTACCACCTCATTGCAATTAAGTCCGACATATTGGTTAAGACCTCCAAAAGATATAATTTATTCGGCAAATTTGGCTACGATATTTTCATAAATAAACAGAAATCAGTCGAATTTTACACCAAAAATTTTTTTTTGACCGATCGGTCCTATGGCGACTATATGATATAGTCAACCGATTTTGATCAAATTTGGTACAGTGCTTGGGAACTCTAAAAAACTTCTTATTGCCAAATTTGGTTACAATATCTTCACAAATAAACGAAACACAACGAATTTTGTACAAAACACGATTTTTTGACCGATTGGTCCTATGGGAGCTATATGATATAGTCAACCGATTTTGATCAAATTTGGTACAGTGCTTGGGAACTCTAAAAAACTTCTTAATGCCGAATGTGGTTATGGTATCTTCACAAATAAACGAAACACAACGAATTTTGTACAAAACACGATTTTTTCGACCGATTGGTCCTATGGGAGCTATATGATATAGTCAACCAATTTTGATCAAATTTGGTACAGTGCTTGAGACCTCTAAAAAACTTCTTATTGCCAAATTTGGTTACAATATCTTCACAAATAAACGAAACACAACGAATTTGTACAAAACACGATTTTTTGACCGATTGGTCCTATGGGAGCTATATGATATAGTCAACCGATCTTGATCAAATATGGTACAGTGCTTGGGAACTCTAAAAAACTTCTTATTGCCAAATTTGGTTACAATATCTTCACAAATAAACGAAACACAACGAATTTTGTACAAAACACGATTTTTCGACCGATTGGTCCTATGGGAGCTATATGATATAGTCAACCGATTTTGATCAAATTTGCTACAGTGCTTGGGAACTCTAAAAAACTTCTTAATGCCAAATATGGTTACGGTATCTTCACAAATAAACGAAACACAACGCATTTTGTACAAAAAACTAATTTTCGACCGATCGATCCTATGGGAGCTATATGATATAGTCAACCGATTTTGATAAAATTTGGTACAGTGCTGGGGGTCTCTAAAAAACTTCCGATTGCCAAATTTGGTTATGATATCTTCATAAAAAAAAGAATTATCCATCTAAAACTTTTGATTTTTTTCGAGGTCCTCTGAAACACTCCTATGGGAGCTATATAATGTAATCCCGATATCAAAAAAATAAAATAAACTTGTCTCCTATGGATTAATAAGGGATCTTATCTGAAAGTTTGGTTGCTCTAGCTCTTACCATCTCTGAGATCTAGGCGTTCATACGGACAGACGGACAGACGGACATGGGTATATCGACTTCTCTAGTCACACTGATCATACTTTAGGTAACTTTGGGGGGTCTCCGACTTCTCCTTCTGTACGTTACATACATTTTCGGCTTGCACAAACACAATATACCCTTTGTACCATACGGTACAGGGTATAAAAACGTATGAAATCTTCCAAAGATACCGTCCCGAATATTGAAAGTTATCCTATAACTTAGACATGCTTTGACATACAGCTTGAAATATACATTTTAACTTTCTACGTTGCCATATTAATCAGATTCGACTCAAGTTCAACACATGTCTGTCTTTCCGTATAAATACCTGGACCCCTGACTTTGTAAAGATAAGATAAAAGGAAGTCAACAAAACAGTGGGAGTAAATAGTTATATAGACACATTTATGGTGTGAGTGAATTCAAGGGCAACGAGTGGCGTGAGTAATGAGATGTAGTTTTTAGATAAAGAGACAAAATTTGTTTACTAGGCTCACATGGTACAAAGATACCAAATTTGGAGGCTCTAGCTTGTTTTTGTGCAGTTGGTGCAGTTAAGCATCCTGACGTAACAGCTTTTGATGTTTCAACAAATCTCGTTATTTTACCGTGTAGCTCCAATATTTTCAACAGGACAAAAGAATCTGATCCGTCCTAACGCCTAGATCTTGAAGTTGAAGTTAGATGCCACTATTTTTTTTATTTTTCGATAACGGATTTAAATTATAAAGTTCTAATAGGGTTATTACGAAGCACCTTTAAAAAACTCAACAATTTTAGAGAAATAAATCGCTTGCTTATGAATATTTCGGAACTTTGGAATTTTTTTGAGAGTTCCAAGCACTATTCCAAATTTTGTGTTAAATCGGATGTCTATAAATAGTACAGCGCCCATAGAACCGATTAGTAAAACAAAAATTTTTAAGGTCGTATGGCCAGAAATAAATTTTGATTTTTTCTTCGAAGTTTACTTATGTTAGGTTTTCCTATCAAAGATGGTAGCGCTACTGCTTACGAATTCGAAAAAAGAACAAAGTCTCCTGTAAAATTGGCTGTGTGGAACATATGATAATTTCGCGCAACAGCGCCAAAAGACTGTATATGTATATATATGGATATAATTGTTGTAACTCTACGTTAAGTATATGGTAAGCAATTTGCCAACACGGCAAAATAAAAGTTCGCACCTGGCGATTGCTTAGCGAATTCAAATCCGGATCTACTGTAAAATTTACAACTTAGATGTGTATGCCGATTCAACAAAATCCATAACTAACATATTGCTGTTGTACAATGCTTCTTATCGCTCACTTCCGGCAAACAAAACAAAGTAAAGAGCAGATCAGTAGTGCGGACGTCCATGTAAAGTTTAACAACAAAAGTTATACACTTTTTTTAATCACAAGTCCCATGCAAAAGTGTTGTAGATTTTTCCTAAATGTTGTAAAGATAACTCACAAATTGCATTCGCTTATTAACCAGAGAGATGATTCTAGCTAGGTTACAAGCGCGCACCCATTTTTAGCGACAACGACACACTTTCAAATATAACAATAACAAAAAACAATAACAACAACAAACCCTACGGTGACCCAAATACAAAACAAAAAACTCAGACATGCGACAGCGCGTTACATTTTTTTTTAAATTACACTACAATTTTACTCTTTTTTTTATAAATTAAATAAACTGAGCTTTTCAAATGGTCGGGGACACGCACACAAAAATATTTCTGCATTTGCAGAGATGAGACTTGGTATTTGGTTTATAATAAAAATTATTTGAAATTTTAAAAAAGTATTTTGTTTTATTTTTTGCTACGTCTAAATAAATGTATACAACTTTCGGCTTTATCTTTAATGACTGACTAACAACTGTGAAGTAGCTTTCTCCGTTGAGAATGAGTAGCGAAAAACAAAAATTTTAAGAGGGTGGCATTTATATTTTCTTACAATTTTTGGCAGTCCAAACTAGCCTGTTAGTTAAGATGAATATATTGTAATTTTAGGCGAATTTCGTAGGACTTGGGCGTGTTTATAAGCACAAAACTAACAAAACAATAGATTGTGTGAGTTAAAAGACTGAAATACAGTCGAGGCGGTGCCTGATCTCCAGTACCCGCTTTCCCGAAAATTAGTATATGCGACCACACTGCTTGTATTCAGTATATAAAGAGATTTCTATTGGAAAATATTGTTTTTGGGTTAAAATTATATAGACGCCGATAACTTCCAATGACCTCCATTGGGTAATCTCGCCAACCCGTAAACTTAAGCGTGCAGATGATGCAAAACTTTGTATGACTTTTTCAACTAACGAAATATTTAAATAGCATGCAATTATGATGTAAAAGTTCAACAATCAGCCGTGCTCCGGAGAACCAATCGTTTTGAAACCGAATGTTTGGTGCTTCCAATTTCACCCAGTCGAATTTTTTATCGAATGTTATGTTGCAAGAGGAATTAAAACGAATCGGCAAAATAGGTTTAACACTATTTCTACCAAAAGGTGTCAAAAGACATCTGTCAAATTTATCTTAGTTTAACATTTATAAAAAAAAAATTTTTTCTTTTGGTTGATTATGTTAGGAAAAATCCAAAAGAGCACCGTTTATCAATTGAATGATTCACAATTCAGAATTGGTCGAAGTTGCTCGAAGAGGCAAGTCAAGATGACTTAAGATAGAAGTAGTGATAGAGAATTAAGACAGTTCGAAATAGATAATATTATAAAGACTATTATAATTAGAGCTCATGCCGAGCAAAATTGGATTTACAAAGTTGCAAGGCTAAGGGGCGAAAATTACGACTCACTCTAGAAGGCACTGTAAATATAACTTTATAAAGAGATAAAGATAGATTCGATAGAATCTACAAGACCAAGTAGCAGTTAACGCATGAATAGCACGCGTGGCATTTTCTACGGGAGCTTAAGGAAGCCAACTTTATAAGGTGAAGTTTGTCAGAGTAAGGTGGCAGTCCGAAAGTGCAAAAAGAAGGAACAACCGCTGTTGTTGAATTTTAAGCATACATTTGAAGTTTTTAGCACACTTTTGCCCTGTTACCGAACATATTGGTCAGGATAACTATGAATTCTTATTTCATGGATGTTGGAACCAAAGATTTCGTATTCTGACTAATCGTACGGCCCTTTTGGCCAGAATACAGGTTTATTGCTAAAAATAATGATGTCATCGAAATCATGCCTAAATTCATTCAGTGCGGACTTTTTAGAAAGAATTGAATTTTTCTAAAATCATTGATAAATTTTCAATATTTGGAAGCGTTATTTGGGTATAAGTCTGACCAAATAGCAGTACCGAAAACAAAACCGGAACAGCTGACAAAATGACAGTCAGCTGTCAAAATAGCAGTCAATAATATCAAAGAATATAGAACTATACATCTCGCGCAAATTCAGCTTAGGGCTTGTTGGTAATATAAAATTAACCTTAAAAAAAACGTTGTAAGCACCCAGTATTTATTTTACTTAGGTGTATTATAAGGTATATGTATATGGTACTGTATTTATTGCAAATTTAAAAGTTATATTCAAAGGCGTAACACTAATACTATCTAAAATTTGGTAATTTCAATATTAATACCTTTTTTAAATAAAGATTCGATCGCAATTGCATATTGTTTCCAACAAAATTTTTTTGCTGTAGATTTTCCTTTTTTAATTATTGCATATAAATTAAATAAAAATGCAGAAACAAAATTTTTAAAAGACTAATTGAAATTAGAAGATAAATATTTTTTTTAAACTAAATTAAAAGGGTAATTCACAAAATGCTTTATATGAAAAGGCAGCTTTCTCAGTTCTCGACAAAAAAAAAGATTTAGC
Organism: Chymomyza costata; assembly: GCA_018150985.1. NCBI lineage: Eukaryota > Metazoa > Arthropoda > Insecta > Diptera > Drosophilidae > Chymomyza > Chymomyza costata. The sequence goes on along the minus strand of JAECWU010000003.1, from coordinate 946,597 downwards.
ACTGTGTACTTTTACTAAATTTTAAAACGTACCTGGAATATCCTTCTGTTACACTTAATTTAATGTAATTCTTTATCAATTACAATTTTTAAATAATGAAATATATGCATTTTTAAATATTATAGTACATATTTTTCATTGGGTATTTACTTTGTTGTGTTTATTGAGCAATATGATTGCACAAAATTACATTTATTATGTAATTAAATTTTTGTTTTTAGCCCAAATACTGAACATTAAATTGAAAAATCCGAAAGCAAAACAAACAACAAGGTAATTAAGCAGTTATGCAGTTCGCCTCAAATTAAAAGTCCATTCGCTGCACACAAAAATTAATTAACGAGTCAAAAGTTGTAAAAGTGTTGCATTGGGTACTGCGTGTTTTAAAGACTCTATCGAACCCAATGAAAGAAAGCACTCAGGATCCAGTCAAAACAAGAATCTAGAATTACATTTGGTTGAATAGCCGCATAACAGCGTTTTGCTTTGATTTAATCGATTTTTCCACATTTTCATGCTACGATTGGTCACAGAAACTACAACAAAGAACGCGACCCGCTTGGAAAGCTTCAAAAGTTATTTTTTTTTTTTGTTGTGCATTTGTTTTAAGTGTGTGGCTTTTTTATACCCTGTTTCCGTAGGGCTAAAGGCATTATAGATTTGTGCAATTTATGTAACAGTGGAAATGATGGGCAAAGCCCTGGGCAACGATTTAGCCGTGTCCCTCTGTCCGTTCGTCATTACGTCTGTATGAGCATCTAGATCTCAGAAATTACAAGAGCTTAAATTTTACCAAAAGTTTGTTAATTTATGACGATATCTGCTGTGATATATACATCAAACATATAGTCAAATATGACAAACTTAAAATTTCAACAATTCATTACCAACACCATATAAGGCAACAATTTATCTGCATGCATAGAAATATGTGTGTATGTATTGCATAAAAAGAGAAAATAAAAAAATTCCGTCGACTCAGTATTGAACCAGGCAGTCAAGCCGTCTTCAAGGTTTGAGAGAAACAGTCTACACAGCAACGCTTAAATATGATTTTGCCACTGTGCCGATTCGAAACTTGACGATTGTCCCCGATGTTTTAGGGCGTTTCTTTCTAGACTAAGAGTTATATACATTGGCACAAACTTAATATATCCCGTACCTTAAGGTTCACAGTATAAAAATGTACTTATTTCACCCCCTATACTACTTATCGAAACTCGACTATGTGTTAATTTTGCTGTACACCAGCTAGAAAATATGGTATGTAGTCTCTATAGACCTAATTATCAAAGCCATCAACTTTTTGTTGACATAACCAACTCCATCACACCCACAATCGATTTACCGCGTTTACTGCCACACTTCTTAACATTCGCACCTAATACTTATTTACAAATACTTTCAAAAGCGTTTTGGACTTAACGTGCAAATGATATAAATATGTTTTTGAATATAAGGAAGTTAAGGGTATTTTGGACAAAAAATTGTCTGTATGAACAAAAGGATCTCAGAGACTTTAAGAGCTAAGAGCCCAACATTTAACAAAAGATAAGCACATTATCGCCCGGCAGGTTAAATATGTCGAGGTCTTGCCAACACTGTAAGAGCTATCAGATACAAATTTACCATAGTTATACGCAATGTATAGAATATAAAGGGTTTTCCAACAAGAGGTGTTATTTTGAATTACCCGGTATTTCGGTAGCTGTCACTTTTGTAGCTTTTATTCTTTGGCATTTGACAAGTAGAAACTACGCCATTACTAAGAATGCAACGATACACGCTTCAACAACGCATTGAAATTATGAAAATTCACTACAGCAATGGTGAAAATCTTGCAGGCACAGTTCCCAAAACTAAAGCATTTTTGGGTCGTCGTGAAGCACCTTGTCGGACCACAATGCAGAGATTGGTGGAACAATTCGAGCTGTTTGGACAAGTTAGTGATGTAAAGAATAAAGCCCGTGCACGTCGCTCAAGAACAACTGAGAATATTGCTGCTTTAGCCCAAAGTGTTGAAGAAAACCCAGGTTTGTCCATTCCTCGTCGTTCTTTGGAATTGGGCATTCCACAAACGTCATTACACCGTATTTTGCATAAAGACTTGGGTGTTAAGGCTTATAAAGTTCAGTTAACACAAGAACTCAAGCCGGCCGATCATCAACAACGTCGTGTCTTTGCTGATTGAGTCCTTGAAATGCATGAAAATGATCCGGAATTCCATCGAAAAATCATCTTGACTGATGAGACCACCGAGATCTTGTGATTTAACACCTTGCGACTTCTTCCTTTGGGGCCACGTGAAAGATAAGGTCTACGCCAACAGCCCAGCGTCGATTCAAGACCTCAAAGATAGAAATCGTGAGGCTATCGAGGACATAGGGCAGCCACTTTGCGATTTGGTTATGGAAAATTTCATGAAAAGGATATGGTCCTGTAAGCGTGGTCGTGGTGGCCATTTGGCTGATGCTGTTTTTCATTATTAATGGCATACCTTCCTCTTTATTATGAAATAAACATCCGATCATTTATCTCAAAAAATGGCATTTTTCTTTGAATACCAAAATAACACCTCTTAATGGAAAACCCTTTATAGTATGTGTAATGTGCCGCAAAAATTTGTAGTTTTTTTTCATTGCTCATCGCTGGATGAAAATTTACTACAAATCGGTTAGCAATTACGAGTGTTATAGGCAAAATCGACTAAATTAAGTCCCATAGCCTAAAAGATCCATTAAAAACAAGTTGTTTCTGTGAAGAATCTTCAATCACCAAAATCGTTATATACTCGTAGACTAAAATAAAAAAATTATTATAACGTTTGTACAGAACACGACTGTAGTATTCTCAATCCAGTCTCAAAATTAAGATGTTTACATGCTAAAGCACGCAGGAGACAGATCCCCCTGATTTGGTTGGTTTATATGCGGCAATTCGTTCGTGCGGCGTTGTGGTAACATGCATCATGTATAAGAAATGCGCAAAATCGGACAAACACAACAAAAGTCATAGACAAAAATGTAATACAGTCGAGGCGGTGCCCGACAGTGTAATACCCTGTACCTTTTTTTCTCAAAAAAAGATTTATTCCTGCATATTCTTACTAAGGATTTCCAATTGGAACATTTTTTTGTTGGTGCAAAACGATATTGATACCTATTAGTTCCGCAAATTTTAACCGATTTTGATGAAAATCGAAATTTACGTCAAAGGAGTTATTTAAAGTGTATGGGGTAAGTTTCAAGGGGATATGTTGAAGGGTGTGGGAGAAAACACGGTAAATCGATTGCGGGGGTGGGGGGCTGCATTGATAAAATTTGGATGTGGATTTGTTCATTAGAGGCACATGAATCAGCTAACCAAAATTGGTGGTTCTAGGTGATTTGTTACTATTATTACGTAGAGTCAAATATTGACGCAGTTTATAGGCAAGGGGAGGTGAAATTTGTACATTTTAGACTATAACTTTTGTTGTAATTGTCCGATTTTGATTATTTTTGACACGCAGATGCACGTAACCACAACGCATCGCTCCGTTAAGTTTCAGATTAAAATATTAAACGGTTTAGCTAAAAACCGGGAAACTCTGCTACGGGGAAACGGGAAAAGATATGGACATGATTCAACAAACTTGATCTTCTGAGGAAATATGAGCATCAGCTGGTAAAGTTTCGTATCTCTAGCTCTTATAGTCTCCGAGATCTAGGTGTTCATACAGACGGACGGACGGACAGACGGACATGGCTCAATCGCTACCCGAGGTTATGATAAGCATTTTGGTCTGCCACGCCTCCTTCTTGCCGTTACATACATTGCACAAATCTAGTATACCCTTTGTACCTATAGGTACAGGGTATAAAAATGTACAAATTTCACCTCCCTTTGCCTATAAACTGCGTCAATATTTGACTTTACGTTATTATGGTTATAAGTGACCTAGAATCACCAATTTTGGTAAGCTGATTCATGTGGCTCTAATTAACAAATCCACATCCAAATTTTATCAAATTTTTTTTTTTGAGACCTCGCCTCGAGTGTACTACAATTTCCTATTTTGTTTCGATAATTTAATTAATTTCAAATAAGTTTTTCAAAATATATGTATACACAATATTTACCTCGATTCGTTTAAATAGATATCTATATCTTGACACATACTACATATGTAGTACTCATAGAATGTGTTTTTGAAAGAATAACACGGTTTTGATAATTGCTTTTCCAGATTAGTGCTCCAGTCAATTGCGTATTTTTTTTCGAAGCCAACAAAAATTTAAACAAACAAAACAAATGAAATATCTAAACCTTTCTGTCGTATGCGAGAAATATCTCACATTGGTAGAAGAGATTTCATTAAAAATAAAGCTGGCAATTGAGAGTTTGGGAACAAGAACGTATTTTGATATTTTTATTTTATAGATAATTCTTTGCACTACGCCAAAATGAGAAAATAAGAAAAAAAAAAAAACGAATGCCTAAGATCACCATGCTCACATGTTTTTGAGAGTGGCTAAATGCCAACAATGAGCAACTTGAGCCAGCAGGCGGGCTTATGAAAAACCGGTTTACGTTTTCTTATTGGAATGGTAACAATGAGATACACAAACACCGTTAGACCCGTGAGCGAAACGCGTCTATTATGTTGATTTTTAGGTCTTTGTTACGTGCAGAGTTTGTCAAGCGACGACTGCTAATTGTTGTTGCAAATTCATGACAGTGGTATTAGGAAACGACCTTAACTAATGCCTTTTAAAAACGCAACTTTTAAAGTTAACTTATTTCTCACAGAACACAAAAGAAAAAAAAAAAACACTTTTTGCAGTTTTTTCGAAATATGCAATGGATAACAGCCTTAAGTGCTGCTCATTTTAAATCTAAAAAACCATACAAATTATCATAAGAGTTGCCAGTTAAGTTTTGCACTAATAGTTGCTTTTAATTGTGATTAATATATTTTTATTAAAAATGTGCACAGAATTGATAAAAAAGCTTAAAAAGTATATTTGAAAGTTTTTAAAACCACAAGCTTATCATACTTGGTAATAATAATAAACACTTTCCTAAAGCAGTTGCTTCTATTAGTAAACCAAAGCAAGGTTTCAACAAGCTCAGAAAAACATACCGCCGTTTTATAAATTAAAAAACGTTTATTTACAAGTGTTTAAGCATAGAAACAGAGCAGAAAACTTGTTTTTGTATTTTTTTTTTTTTCTTGTTATGGCGGAGCCCAACTTATTCAACGCCTTTTACTCGCAACAACATCAAGAAACCCGCCAAGTTTGGCCAGACTATGACGCACTATAACTTGTTATCAACCTAAAAAGTGGAATGGACCATGTTTAAAATTTAAAATATTTTTTTATAAATATTTTTAGTCTCTTCCATTAAATCTAGACTTTTTAAGCTAAATAAGAGTACCTACAAATTTAAACCTTATTGGTTGCCACAAATACAACCAATAAGTAAATTATATATAAAAATATGTGGTAAAGACACAAAAAGGTTTTCATATTTGCGCCCAACGTGGGTCTCGAACCCAAGACCCTGAGATTAAGGGCTATACCGACTGAGCAATTTGACATACAATTCGTGCTTCAATTCATTAGGTAGAATTTTCGTAATACGCACATAAACAGTTTGGTACATATGTATGTATTTGTGCACATATTTACATAGATACAAAGTTATGTACATACGAGTATAGTAACATAAATATGTTCATTTAAAATATGGGCATCATAAAAACTGTTTACTTGTCGTCTTTTCAAATAAGCTGAATTGAGCTACTCGAGATACATACTAAAAAATTTTAATGTATTTGTCTGCTCCTAAGTCTAGTTAAAAAGATTATGCAAAAAAAAAATCAATTGAAAAGCAACAAAGTCCAAGAAAATGTGACAGCAATGGCACCAAAGAAAAATCGTTGGCGATGTGGGGGACGCTTTTTCTCAATAACATAGAGCGCTAAACATGAAGATACGTCAACGTTAAACACACACACACACAAATGAAAATAAACAGTGAATCAAAAAAGTCTTGGCACATGCTTAAATAATCGACGATAAAACTTTTCATATCAATAACACCCGAAGAGAAACATAACTTAGCCGCTGAAAGCTCTATCGAAAATAATTTTCGATTTTGTAAGTATATTTTTTTTTATACAAAATCACGACACTTTTTCTGGTAAAAAATATTTTTATTTCTTTTTTAGTAAAATGTTTTTTAATAATGGCTTTAAAATTAATTAGGCGATTAATTAAGCGAAAAAAGTTATTTACAACTTCGAAAACAGCGCTGGGTCAAGTTTTTTTTTGTTTCACTATATGCACATACTTATGTGGAGCAAAGCGAGTTTTATATGTTGTCAGTGGGGGGCAAAGGGCCATATTGGCCAGACAAAACACGAAGATACATTGCAAACAGATGTCTAGGTACCTCTCTACCTCCAGTAGAGATATATGTGGTCGTACAAGTGGATTAAATGATCAAAAAAAATCATTTTCTCTTGTGTACATACACACTTTTCATATTTATTTCTTGCTGATGGCTGATATTTTTAGTGCTGCACTTTTTATGCTCGTTTCGATTGCTCCCTCTCTTGTTTTGATACACACATATGTAAATACATACACACATATGTACACGTGTGAATTGCATTGTTTGGTTGCATCACTTAGTGATTTCTTTATTTTTGGGTTTTTTTTTTTTGCGTGGTAGACGCTTTTGTTGTGTTACACATTTTTACCTTTTATGGATATATATATATTTTTGGTTATTTGTTTGTTAAACACGTCTAAAAAATTGGCATATACATTTTTTTTTAAATTGGTTTTCTTTATATTATTATTGATGTGGTTGGGTGATTGACCCTTAATTGCACATGATTTAAACATATATTTTTATATTTATCACTCCATCGTTAATTTGGTAAAAACACACACGCTTTCGACTGTTTTGTATATTTTACAAATAACAAAAATACAGCTAACATAAAATTTCTTTTATTTTTTTACACACAAAGCTGAGTCTGCAACGCGCATCTCGACATTCCGACCGTTCGCGTTTAATACTTTTTACGAATGAAAAATGAAATCAGTTGTAGTTTGGTATTTAACAGGGCTAAATCAATGAACCACAGCTGTTTGCGAACTACAATACCTGAACGGATTTATTTGACTCATCTGCTAGCACAACAAAAGCTAGTCGCTACAAAATGAACTGTCTGAGTCAGTGATTCCTGAACCAACTCAATGGAACCACTCTTGCAAAAACAAACTGGCTAAAAAATATCTGCTGTAGGTCAATCAATTATCAAAATATTTGCTTATTTGTCTTAGCTTTTATTTGCTCTTAAAGCTTTTATTAATAAGCTAACCGTGTTATTTTTATTAGGGGCTTAGCAGTAGGCAACAAAAGCTTCGAAAATCTTGCATATTTGCTAGTTTATCACAACTGATCATACTGAAGTGTTGCGCATATTTTTGTGCTGTTCAAATTTTTACAAAAGCTGCAAAAATGAAGAAAGTTTTGGAATCCTCTAAAAAAAATCTACTAAAAAATCTACCAATCTGCTTTTTGAATTAAGTCTAAAGAAACTCGGTTTTAGAACCATTTCAGTACCGCACGTTTGTTTAATTAAAATACTGGAATTGTGTAAAGTGTTTTGGGCCTATGCAAGCAATGGTGGCTTTTTTGTATACATATGATAGCTTGTAAAAAATAAAAAATTCGTTTAATGTATGTGTATGTACATGTTTATATCTTTTCTTAAAAATCAGCGCATAGTGATTTTCTATTTTAGACAATAAACAATAAATATATGCGGACTCCGACTATTACAGAGTTGTAACCGGTGCTAGCACCATCTTTAGCATATTTGAAAAACAAAAATCGGACTACGTTACACTAGCTCCATCTTTAGCCTTATTTAAAAAATTGTGCACATTTTTAAATTTATTCCCAAGCAGCTGTTCGCTATGCTACCGCCATCTATCGCCGCATCGTAGGCCTAATAAAAAACACTGCAGCTATGTACACTAAGCAACAAGCAACTGACAACTTCTTTAGTTCATAATTTCTTCGGAAATATTCAATATTAAAGTGATTCTCGATGAAGCCAAGTCAGTGCGAAAAAAGGATAATGTTTCCGAAAAGCATTCAACCTGCTAAGGGCAGTGTTCTTACTTCTCTACACTGTGTTTAATGCGGCTTTATTAAGATACTATTGCTGACGAATAAGCCATCCTATCTGCAGATGCTCTTCTTATATAGGATTATAGGCCCAACGGTGGAGCGTTCACTTAAATGGCGATAAATCAACATACACGGCTGGCCAGCATCTGCTCGTTATGGTTTTATTATACCCTGTACCTATGGGTACAAAGGGTATACTAGATTTGAGCAATGTAAATAACGGAAAGAAGACCCAGAGTCCTTTATACCAAAATCCGTCCGTCCGCCTGTATGAACACTTAGATTTCGGAGATTATAAGAGCTAAGCTAAACTTTACCACTTTCCACTACTCTGCAATTAAATCCGATATATTGCTTAAGAACTGCAAAAGTTATTTTATTTGCCAAATTTGGCTACGATATTTTCATAAACAAGCGAAAAACAAACGAGTTTTTCACTTTTTGATACAGTCAACCGGTTTTGATCAAATTTGGTACAGTGCTTGGATATTCTAGCCAACTGCTGAATGGCAACTTCGGTTATGGTACCTTCATAAACAAACGAAATACAACGAATCTTATACAAAAAACATTTTCTTGGCCGATTGGTCCTGTGGGACGTATATGATATAGGCAACCGGTTTTGATCAAATTTGGTACAGTGCTTGGGGCCTATAAAAAACTTCCGAGTGCCACATTTGGTTACGATATCTTTATAAACAAAGGAATTATCCATCTAAAACTTTTGGTTTTTTTCGAGGTCCTCTGAAAAAATAAAATAAACTTGTCTCTAGCTTTTACCATCTCTGAGATCTATAAAAAGTACTAATTTCATCATACTAATTAATTTGATTCTGAGCAGGAATTACCAATTTCATGTGGTTCCAATAAGCAAGCGCACATATAAATTTTATCGATGCGAATTTTACAATGCACTATGGGCTCAGATTGTCATATTTTGGCCAAAACCCTGTCTTTAACATAATATTTTTTTTAGAGTGATGAAATTTTGCACACGTGTTCCTAAATGATTGAACTATTTTTCTGGGAAGTGTGAGCCTCCTCCGATTTTTTCGAGATATAGATAATCCTGACCGAAATTGGAATAAAATTAAAAAAAAATAAAAAATTTGTTTTAACTTAATTAAAAAAAAAATCGGTTAATTGGAATTGGACCATATTTCACACAGAGGTAGATATGAGCTCCTCATACATTGAAAAAATAGCCTATACCCAAAATATTGAATGGTTTTGGAGTTATAGCTCCAAATATTTTCAGCTTTCCAAGCAAATTACAGAAAGACGACATCAATTTCCTGGGGGTCAATTTTTATAATTCAACTTTTCGATATAAAATTCAATTTCCGAAAAACGGGAGGAAATACATTTTGTTGTAAAACACGTAAAGAAATTTTAAATAAATTTTTCGATCAAATATCGAGTGGTAGTCGGAGGTACCCTTTAAGCAAAGCAGCCAAATCATACAAAAACCAAAAAAATTTTTTAACAACTCGGATATATTTAAAACCGAAAAGTTTTTAAGCTCAGTTTTATTTTTTTTTTCTGAAGTAATACTTATAAGCATAAAGTGAATGAAGATTTCTTAGCTACATGTATCATATTAAATGCAGGTTTTTTTTACTGAAGATGTTCGCGAAAGCTTACATATATAAAAAATTTTCAACTTTGATTGCCAATAACTTAAAAACCACTAATTATAATTTAAAATTTTTTTCTGCACAGGATAGCTTAATATGTGTAAAATAATATTAAATAGTAATTTTGTCCAAATTTTGATTTTCATCAGGAGAGCTTTTGGCCAAAATCTGACCACGCGGGCCCATTCTGCAATGGAGAAAAATATCGAACTAAGAATTTGTATCAAATTTTGTGTTTTTAACCAAATTTTGTGGACGAAGTCGTTGCAAATGTTGGAAAAGGCTTATGGTGAATCTATTTTGTCGAAAACCCAAGCCTACGACTGGTACAAAGCCTTTAAGGATGGTCGACAGACCGTCGAATACATGCCTCGTTCCGGACGTCCTTCGAAGAAATAGTTTTCGAAAATCGTCATACGAGTGTTGGGGAGCAAAAGTATGGTTTTATACGACTCCTAGGCTGTCCTACATTGCTCAATAAAACAGTGGTGACATGCCTGTATATTCCAAAGAAACAGCTGACCATTTGCTTCAAAGTTTATCAATACTATACATTGCTGTTTAGCTTCAAGCTCAAAATTCAAGCGCCAGTCACGAACTTATAAACGTCTTCTGAAGCACCGCGGCTGTATTTCTTAAATTTTTCACCAATCAACACGCGTCTTCTTTTGAGCAATCCTAAAGTTATGCGATATCCAAACGTTCAGCCAGTATTGGATGTTCCAGTCATGCCTTTATCCCAAAATATGCAACATGACTCTCTTACTTTATCATTTCGTGAACGGCATCGATGTTTCCTGCTAGTATGGCTGACTTGGACGACCTTCACGAAATTCATCGCTGAATGTGGGCGGCCGCGACTGAATACCGCAAACCAGTGTTCAATTCCATTTTGTGGCTTGGACTTAGGCTTTGAAGTTTAAACATATATATAAATAGTGACTCTCGTAATAATTTTTGCCTTGCAAGAATTACAACATTCTTTTAATCATTTGATTATACATATGTACTTATATTTAAAGATGAGAGCATATAAATAGTTTTCAATTATAATGGGATTTAAAATACAATTATGCGTTACTACATTTAAAAAATTTATAAAGAATCGAGTTTTGGGCAGTGAGTATCTTGTTCATTTATTAAATTATAGATATTAGATTTCTTCCTTATTTTCCTTATCATTTTCCGATTTGCTTGGCTGCACATAAAACCACCAGGCACCCAAAAAGAAAACAACTGAGCACATTTTACCAATCAATGCCAGTAACCACATGTATCTGAAATTATAATAATGTTAAACATACTATATAAACTGTGAAATTTTTTTGGACCTACCTGCTAATGTAAAAATTATCGTATACCAGGCAAGCGCCACCTGTTGCCTGATCATCACAGGACTCATGCCACAATATGCAAGATTCATCAATCAAGGCACCAAAAATTAATGGCGCCGGTATTGTGCCTAGCAAACGCACCTTTATCCATTGTATACCCAAAGCAAAAGAACGTTGCTCATCATGCACGCATCTGCAAAGAATAATCGGTATCAACCAAATGTAATCCAATCTATGCAAGACTCGGAATATTACCTCAGTGTGGCAGATAGCGCGGGCATCGTGGCCAAAAATGTAAACAGCATCAATACGAAGCATATGCCAACAAAGTATGGAAGATTTTGACAAGTGGACTCACACATGACATTGGTTGCTTCAGGTGTTAAAGTAGTTCCGCTGTCAATGCAACTGCAATTGCTGTATTGCTTAAGGGCGCCAACATGGTTTTCCTCACTACAACCCGCATAGCAGGGGCTATAGTACATGACACCATTGGCGCCACAAATAGGATCATAGTTTGATTGACTGCAGCCACAGTTGGCATTGCAGGCTGCTTGCAAGTTATGTGGCGCTTGTGTGTTATTAAACAGATTGCTTCGAGGATATGCTACCGTTACGCCCGCAAAACCCATGTTGGGACAGGAAAGCAGAAAACAGCTGGTAAAAAAAGTGGCTACCACAGTGGCTAAGAGACACATCTTGATGATGCCACTGCATGTCAAGTTAAACTTCTTAACTAAATAGCCGCCAAGAAAAGTGCCCCCGCCTCCAGCTGGAACTGTGATTAAGCCCATAAGCAAAGCGGACAGAACTGGTGAAATGCTGAACTGGTTCTCAATCTGTTTAGGTAGAAAAGCAGCAAAGCCTGCAATAACCAGTCCCTCTGTGGCACCGGCCAAATTCAAGAACACAAATGTTGGATTCCTAAAAAGCATCATTATTGAACGCGGCAAATCGCCGAAGCATCCACCAGTCTTAGCGCTCATTAGATCGGTATTATCCTTATTCACATGCGCTTCAGAAACTTTGGCCAAGTGTAAATTCTCGGCTCCGGGTATTGATTTGGGATAGCCAAAGACGGGTATAGCTATAAGTACACATGCCACAGCAGCAAACACAAATCCAATCCACCAAGCACCGATCCAAACCTTACTATGACTTGTCAAGCTCAATCTGTTGAAGGAACAATGGTTAGTGTGCGTATTAGATTTTTTGATATCTCTTTTATGGTCTAAAACCGACTTATCAAATCATTCTATTGATAACACTAGTCGACGATGGAAAATCTCCAGAGACGAGACCTATATTTTATGTTAGGGCAATGTTTCAGCATTCACATGGCTTGTTTTTTTTTTTCATGGCTATTTTAGTGAAAAAGGACATTTTTCAAAATACGGTTGCACATATGAGGTCATAAAAACTGTACTAATTGGAATTTTCTCATTATTTTAATGAAACTAGTCTAAACTAGTGTAGACTACCTTTCCAAAATTCCCCGAATCGCAAAAATTGTTAACCTAAAGAAAGAACAACATCCGAAAGTGTGTGCCCAAAACCCCGAAAAACACAAAATTTGTTTGACTTTTCGTACAAATATCGCTATTTCTTTTTAAGAAAAAACTTAGACAATTGAAAAGTTAGCTATTTTATGTTGTTGGTCATGGTACAAAATTTATTAAACTCTAGTTTTGAGAAAAATTAAAATAATGAAAAAATTCCAATTAGTACAGTTTTTATGACCTCATATGTGCCACCGAATTTTGAGAAATGTCCTTTTTCACTAAAATAGCCATAAAAACAACAAGCAATGGGAGAAAAAAAAATATTGAATTTGAATGCTGAAACATTGCCCTAACATAAAATATGAGTCTCATCTGTGGAGAAAAAAAGTGTTAAATTTGTCGACTAGTGTAATTTAGGTAACTTGGGGGTATTTCTGTCGTCTCCCTCTTTGTTGAGGAGGGGCCTATCTTCATATTTTGTAGTTTTCATCCGATATTTATTAAGCATACTACTTTTTGTACTTTTGCATAGTGCTAATGCTCCAATATGTATATATTATTCATGTAGACTAAAATATAAAAAATCTTCTTAATTTTTGAAGATACCACTAACCAGTCACCACAGCATTTACCCACGAACCTTTTCCCGAAGAAAGTTGAAACTCGACACACGACTTCCTTTTTTCCTTTCACTACTTTTTTTATGAGATCGGAGTGTAGACTCATTTTTACATATGCTTCAAACTCAAAAATTGGAAGGACACTGTAGAAATTAAAGTACAGGATATACTAGGGTAATTTTTTATAAGCTGCACCTATAGGTACAAAGGGTATACTAGATTTGTGAAATGTATGTAACGGACAGAAGGAGGCGTGGCAGACCCCAAGTCCATTATACCAAAATGCTTATCATAACCTCGGGTAGCGATTGTATCATGTCCGATACGAAACTTTACCAATTGGTGCGCATATTTCCTGAGAAGATGAAGTTTGTTGTGTCACGCAATATCTTCCCCCGTTTCCCGCAGTAGATAATCGTGGTTTTTAGCCACACTGTTTAATATTTGGATCTCAGAAAAACATAAACAGAAAGATGCGTCATAGTAACATGAATCTGTGTGTAGAAAATGAACAAAATCGGACAAATACGACAAAAGTTTTGGTCACAAATGTAAAAACTTCACGTCCCCTTGCGTATAAAGTGCGTCAATATTTGACTCTACGTAATTGTGGTAACAATTGACCTAGAATCACCAATTTTGGTAAGCTGATTCATGTGGCTCTAATGAACAAATCCACAAAAATCCATCAAATTTAAAATCGGTACAAATTTACGAAACTTATAGGTATATAACACGTGTTTTTTTTAGAGGTTCACAACTTTTGAGTTGGCAACACTGCTTTATCTCATCATCATCATCACTAGCTTTACAGTCTCGGGCAGACCATAGCTTCCGCAACTATTCCTCTCCATGTTCTTCGATCGAGCGCTGCATTCCTCCATTTCAAGACACAAAGAGAACGAAGATCATTTTCAACTACATCTAGCCGCCTTTTCTTTGGCCGTCCACGTCGTCTTCTTCCAATCGGCTGTCTGTGGAGTGCTTTGCTGCATTCTACTAAGGTGGCCTAGCCAGCTTATACGTTGACTTTTTATTAATCGTATCACATTTTGTTGTTGTATCATTGCTTCAAGTTCTTGATTATGTCTTATTCGGTACGATCCATCTTCTAGTCTGACAGGTCCATAAACTTTTCTTAGGATTTTTCTTTCAAAAAATAATAGCTGAGAGACTGTAATGTCCACACCTCGCAACCAAAGGTTAGTATCGGCCTTATCAGCGTTTTGTTCAAGGTTTTTTTTTTCTTTTGCTTTCTCGATAGCAGACGCGATCTGCATAGGTTAACACTGCTTTATCTGACAACCCATTTAACAGCTGATAGTTGATCTTTTTTTAAGTTTGGTTTGACATTTCACTATGGATAGACTTACACCAAAGCAACGCTTGCAAATTGTTGAAATTTTTTATCAAAATAATGGTTCCGTTCGTCAAACTTATTAAAAACTCAAAATTTTTTTCTCCGACGAAGCCTATTTTTGGTTGAATAAGTACGTAAATAAGCAGAATTGTCGCATTTGGAGTGAGGATAATTCACAAGCTTGTGTCGAAACACCATTACATCCACAGAAAAATACTCTCACTTTTCTACGTGATAAACCAGAGACAATTGAACACCTGGAAATCAACATTCGTAGAGTTATTGGCGAAATACGGCCGCAAATGCTGCGGAAAGTTTGTGAAAATTTGTGTTCCAGATTGCGCCGTGTACGTGCCAGCCGTGGCGGCCACATGGTCTTATTTTTAAACATTGATGTCATAAAATTTTCCATCCAATAAAGCCCGTTTCATTGATATTAAAAATATATTTCTTTGTTTAATTATGATTTAAACTTGTGTTACTCTAAAAAAAACACCCTTTAGTAAATATGGTTCGGCACCAAAAGAAAAAATGTTCCAATTTGAAAGTTTTTAGAAGGAATATGCGGGAATACAATTTTTCGAGAAACAAGGAATAGGATATTACACTGTCGGGAACCGCCTCGACTGTATCACATATTTTTCATTGTATAATTAGTCAAAAAACTTTCATCGCCCGGGATTTTAGGATCGAACAAAAAAGTGATAATAACCAGTACCGTGTGTTCTCAGATTGTCTATTAGAGCATCGTGCAATTGATGATCAATTTTTTTCTTCCATTTGGGCTAACGAAAATTCTCGTAAATATTAACAGCAGCCAGTACGTACTCAAAAAGTGTCTGTTTGGTATGCTTTGTGGTCAAAGGCGTCATTGAACCATATTATTTCGAAAACAATGATAGAAACCGGGTTCCCATTAATGCTACTTGACACCATGCAGTGATAACCGACTATTTCCTGCCTCAGATTGATAAAATATACTTGGATGATGGTTATTTTCAACAAAACGGACACACTACACACAAATCGCAAGAGCTTTTCAAAAGCAAATGTGCTATTGGATTTTTTTATGTTGATTTTGAAGAAGAAAAGTGCACGTCGGTAAGCCAGCCACCATCCAAGACCTTAAAAACTACATTACATGTCAATATAAATTCCATTAAAACGTATCTAATGGAAGATATCAAAAATCTTGACCGTCGATACGTTGAAAAACCTGTCATAGGGAACATTTGAGCAATATTATTTTTAATACATAAATGACATTGATGATGAACGTTCAAAATAAAGTATTAAACTTGATCCAAAAATAAACATTTGAATTTTTTTTATTTTCATTTGCGCCTCTGCGTCTCATTTGGTCCACCTTTTAAAATATTTTCAACAATTTTTAATAATCGCAATCACGAAGCATTCGAATGTGGCCTAGAAGATGCTGTTTTGTGAATGTGATGGCCCTTTGTGAATTTCAAGAAAGAAAAAAAATGGCTAAATGACTCTAGTTAAAGATACCTATCCATTTGTTCAATGGTCACGCCATTAACATAATATTATTTCATTTAACTCTATTTTCACATAAAATGATATCCACACAAAAAATTCCCATTCAACAAACATATAAGTTTATCCTTTCCAATATGTATGTATACCTACACTTGTAAAAAGTTACATAAACATAATTTTCATATTTTCCACATCATTTATAAACTCGCTGAAACCAAGCGAACAGATTCGCCTGCCGCAAGTATTATGACTTATAGCATCACCTTGACAATAAGCTTACTTTACCCATGCAACTCGAACCCTAAGAGTCATATGGATGCCTCTCTTATTGCTTTAGCTATGTGACCCCCTCTGAACCTTACACTTTGTGAATCAAACAAATCCTCATTCTCATTCACACCTTATTCCTACGTTGTCAGCACGAAATGTTGTTTTATTAGTCTCTGGAGATATTCAAGCTTACCGTTGCCGGGTAACAAATGTTTTGCACAAATAAGCAAGCAAGCCATCTCACAGATATGAACCCCTCCCGAAGCGCAAAATTAAAGTCACTTGGCGGCAGGTATTTTCCCGTGACCTCAAGCGATTTATAGCTAGCATTACAATTTTAGCCATACCGAAGTTAATCACTTACTGCGCAGCATCCACGGTAACGAAATCCGTATAGATGAGCAATAATTGTCCACCCAACACATAGCCAACAGCTGGTCCAATGATGGCCATGGTGTAATAAATACCTGCAATGGAACGAAGAGCATATGATGAAATAACAGCGTACATTAAATGACGGCTTCAAAAATATCTGATTACTTTTAGCTGGATCTTCATCTATGTGTAAACACTACAAGGTGGTTAGCTAGTTCAATTTAAGCGCCAATCCAATAATACCCAATTTGGTTGAAGACTATGCAACTTTTAATTTTTTGCAATTAAGACATACAATGTTACTCTCACTTTAGCATCTTAGAAAGCAAGAGTAAATTTTGTTGTTTACAGAAAAATAAGTGTTGAATTCAATAGCGGATCCACGTGGGGCTCTTGGGTACGGACCCCCCACCAAAACTTGAATAAATGGGTTGATAGTCTTCAAGCTCTGATATATATACATATCGAAGTAAAGAACCCCCCTAAGACCAAATCCTGGATCCGCACCTGGCTGAATCCGTACACAGCTAGTTCCTTATCAACAACAGTATAACAATAAAAAAGACAAACTTCGTGAAAATGGCACGAGGATTAATAAATAGAGTGGAGGAACGTCACTATTGAGAAATCGTTTTGGTGAATCCTTGTTTTTTAAGCCGCCTTAGAGGCCTAGCAGGAAGAAGACTCCTTGCAGGTTCACTGCTATTACACCCGAGTCTGTCACTGTATCTACTAGTGTTCATCCCAATCTGCTTTTCTTTTGTATGCAGATTAAGGTAAGGTCACGGTGCATCGTCGAGTTACTCACGTACCAGGGGTAGTTTGTTATTTGCCTTAAGATTCGATTTTGCAGACCTGGATACTTTGACAGTTTTTCTTTGCTACGATATTCCAAATCTGCAGCCCGTAGAGCCAGATCGCGGCGAAACACAGGACGCACACTGCTCTCTTTGCTCTAAGTGACAAAGTACTCTTCCTGTTTAGCAGCCACCGCAGTTGCTGCATCTTTTGGCCACACCTCTTGCGAGGGATAAATTGAAACAAATATTTTATACTGCATCCGGCAGTAAGCCCTACTCTACAAATAGTAACTCATTGTCCGTACGCGTGTAAAGCTTTTTGACTCATGTCGAAGTTTATTCCCACACTTTAGAGAACCTCCCGGCTTAATTCATCGAAAATTCTTGTAATCGGACAAAATTTTTTTGAATTATTAGCGAATTTAAGACCTCCAAATAAACTGTATTAATACTCAACTTTCTTCCCAAGTAGTAGACAACCCTATTTTATTCCCACACTTTAGAGAACAACCCGGCTTAATTCATCGAAAATTCTTGTAATCAGACAAAAACTTTTTGAAATATAAGCGAATTTAAGACCTCCAAATAAACCGTATTAATACTCAACTTTCTTCCCAAGTAGGAGACAACCCTGCCGGAATCCTTAAAATGCAGTTTGAGGTTAAAGTTAAGTTTTGCTCTCATCTTACAAGCGTGGCTAACAAATGTATCATAGCATTATTTAAGTAAAGAGTAATAGACAAAAAATTGTTGTACTTCGAAATGGCGCTACTGATGACCTTTAGGTACAACCAACGGATTATCTTGGGGGATATTCCACGCTCCCTGATTTGCCGACTATCTGCCATAAGCCATAAGAACCTGAACTACAGAAGCATTTGAAGCCCTTATAGAGTAACCATCGCTACACATCGGTCATAGGCTTTAAGTAAAAGAAACACTGCTAAGAGTGCCAAAAGAAATGACTGCCCGATGGACTGGCAAAGCAAGAGTATCGCTTACAAAGGAATTTTAACACTAAAATAATTATTAGTGCACAGAACTAAACCATTCCAGGCCGCATCAAACAAGTAAATCTAACAGCATAAATTAAAATTAACTCAGAATTAGATCGGGAAAACTTGGTTAGACCCCAGGTCATATAAACTTTGACGGAAGCAAATCGCGGATGAGCTCGCCAACAACAATGCTGCAAAACATCTACTGGATCCAAAACCTTTCTAGAGTACTAATCCAACTTAAAGCAGAGAACTGCACACTGTATGTTTGGGAGCGTGCTTAGAGCTAGTTTTCTATAACTAAAATAGGATCAGCAAAATGCCCATAACGGCCAACTGGCTAACTTACTGAAGATTGTGGAATCATGGCATAGAGACCTGCAAGACTTAAGAAAACGAAGAGGAATCCTCGCAGCATATACTTTTTGAATGGAACGCTCTTGACGACACTCTTCGGAGGACATACTCAACTTGATCAAGTTTTAGTATTAATTGCTAAACTGGACTCGGTAGGGACCTCGAATTCTAGACAGACGCACAATGGATTAATTTTATCATCCATTGTATTATTGAACTGCATTGCAATTTGGGTGACAATATGCATAGGCTCAAGTCCAAGTCAAAGGCAGGGATCAAGGCGTCTGCCCTTCAGCTACCAGCTTTGTTTTGTATCGTATTTATCTTTTCGGTTCACACAGCAAATGACGCGTTGGCAAGAAAAAAAAAAAACAGAAACAAAACCACCCGAAACAAATTTCAATTGTTTCAAAGACAGATGAAGGAGAAGAGAATGAAGCCGTTTTGGGTTTGATAATTTTGTTGCTGTCTAGCTCACGATAAACTTTACTAAGAGGCAATAAATTTCAGCGCCATCGCTGCCGTTTAGCCTTTGGGTGACATGAACTCGGCAGCATCTTCTTTCTAGTCAGAGTCAGCAACATCTGAGTCAGCAATAACCCATGTGCGAATCGCAACCCCATGATTTTGGTTGCTTTAAAATTGGGTCAGACGTTGAATATGCATGCGCCCCCATGCAGCCCCACGTGGGGGAAGTAGTGCCAAGCTGTGCAAACAGTCAATAGTCGTGTACTTCCCTTTGTAGTTGAGTCCTTTTGGCGATATTGCAAATAAGAATAAATATGCATGTGTGAGGCAACTAACAGATACTTTGTTTTTTAGTATGCCTCATCTTGAAGTATTGTATTTACTAGAAGTTTAATTTGTATTTGTGTTTGTGCTGATATTTGTGGATACTTCGTTTGTTGTAAGACAGTACGAAAGTTTGGCGCCTTTGGAGTTGCCAGCGTCTTATCATTGATGCACCGTCCCGGCCAATTCCCCCGACCAAAACTTACCCAAGTAAACAGATGACATTTTCTTTGAGACATTCTCATCGATATATGTGACGCCCAGTGTGAAGAGCGGGGAGGCACCGGCGCCATGCAAAAGTTGCGCTGCAAAGAAGAACCAAACCGTCCAAGTCAAAGTCTCATTCACGCCATCGCTGTTATCCGCCATGTTTAGGGCATCACATTCATGCTGCAATTTTAGGAGGTTAATAGATTTGGATGCATTCTTAGTCTTATTAGAAATTTACCTGTACTGATGTTTGATTGGGTAATATTTGCTCGCAGACGTTGGTTTCTGCAATGGTGGCGCGATATGGGCTCACCAGAAAATGAGGCAGCGAAAAAATCAACGAACCCACGCCCATGATTATCAAGCCGGTAGCAATAAAACATGGTTTGGAGGCGCCCTTGCGTCCACCATAGTACGTTACTGGAACTAGGCAAGCGAATGAGGCCAGGTCGTAGCCACTGGCTACGAGGCCTGTTTGCCGTGAGCGCAAGCCAAAGCGTCGTTCGATGGTCGATATAACCACATTAACAAACCCGTTAACGATAAGGCCTGCAAAGGAAGAAGAAGAAAAAGAATTTATAAAAAGTTAAACCTTTTGTTACAAATAACCCGACAATGGTCTTAGACACCTGATGCTTAAAAAAATCATTTCCTCCAAACAATTGCGCATAACATCAAAATCAGTCACAGCATAGTCCAGGAAAGGAAGCTCTTTTTTTTATGACATTTGTAGCAATTTGTAAGCATCACCCTCTGAAAGTGAACTTTTAATCCCATATGATAAAAGTGGCGTGAAAAACCAGAGCTGTAAATTAAATATTAGTTCGACAAATTGATTTCTATTACAAAAAAAAAGCTCATAAAACCGAAATTGAAGGGACAGCAGCAGTACTCGACCAAAGTCCATTGTGTGGCTATAAATATGATTCTTTTTGAGGAAAAATTCAATTTATTTTTCAATAATAGACACATAAGCAACAGAATCTCTTAAGTTAGACGGTGGACACTTAAAATGTATTTTAGAGGGTTCGAGCGGGGTGAGTGGAAAAGCGTGTTGCTTATTTCCTTCTTTTTTTTATTAAGTTAAAGTAATTTAATAAATTCATAAGTCATTTACGCTTTAGATTGCACATACATATAATATTGTTGAATTTCCCTATTAAAGATGTGACAGAGGTCGCTTAGTCCTAGAAAGGGGTTGCAACTTACTAGATTCTCAAGTGCATATCACAGATTCCTTCAAGTCAAGTGTGAACGGCGGAAATTGTTTCAGGAGCTAGTACGTGACAATCTCTGCTTTGGCACATCAATTTTAAAGTGTTCAATACAAATTCTGTACTGAAATGTATACACATGTTACACCCGGCTTATTAGCGCTGCTATAATTTATAATTAAAAACTTTTTAATCAGCACTCTAAAAAAAGAAAAATGTGGAATAGCCGAATTAGCGATACGCTGTACTATCAGTGGCGGATTTGTCGGAGGGTTTTCTAGATGCACTTTAAGTTTCAAGGCTAACACTCTACCAGCTCCGCTAATCTTATATAATATAGTACTATATTGGAACATTGCACGATATTTGTGATTCGAATGTAAAGATGTTTGATATAATTTGAAAGATATTTTTTAATTGGAGTATCAAAAGAAAAAAATACCTTGGCCTGCCAGCACATATAAGAAGTCAAAATTTCAAGTTTTTAAAATCTTTAAAATATAGGCGTTCATACAGACTAACGAATGAAAAAAACTACAGTCCCTTGCCATATTGTTTTACGATTATTATCATTACAAATTGTTATTTTTATTTGTTATAAAAAATGGTTCACGAAACGAGAAAATCGTATTTTTATGCATAAAGGAGGATGAACAAATTTTTACTTAAAAAAAAAGAGGATAGTGACGACTGGCTAGGAAATTCACCTGACATGAATCCTATCGAGAAAGTCTTGATGTTTTTGAAATCTGAAGTTAGGATAAAACCCTTACAACCAAGCAAGAGTTAATAAAGATCCTAACTTAGATGCCTCGTCACATTCAAGCTGTGTTGGCAGCAAAAGGTGGTCACCGAATGGCTTAAATGGCTCGTGGATTTGAAAAAAGTTTTAAACGCTTATGTTTATTGGAAATAATGGAGGGAGGTGCCTACATTAGTCACCCCCGGACCCGTACTATTCTTCCGACGGCTCTGGCTCTAACAAAGCCTCAAAAACCCTATCGCGCCAATGTTTTTTGGACTTCGGATTTGGATATAGCGACTCAAAACCATGTAAAAAAATTTCGTTGATTGAATATTTTGAAGTTATTGTATAAGACAGCCATGCAAAATAAATAGATTTTCAAATATCAAATATTTTTACAATTGAAAAGTCAAAATACGAAAAAGTTTGGAATATGTATCATCAATTATAAATTCGTACAATGTACAAGTACGAAAAAGGCCAATAATGGCGGGAGGACATTTATATTAAGTAAAAAGTTATTAATTTCAGAACTTTCTTTAAACTACAATAAGGATCCCCCAATGTTTCATCTATAAACAAACAAGCTATAGCCACAAAATTTTGTGGAGGTATTTTTGATGGAGGTATTGTACAAAAATTTTCCTGGAATATGTTTTTTATTTTTTGCTGAATGCTTTTAAAATATAATTTAAAGCTCTAAAGGTCCCATATGAGCGCACTGGATAGAATTATAATTATTTTAATTAGAAAACATTATTTTTTAAATTAATAAAATATGGCGTACGTAAAAGTCGGGCGTGGACGAATTTGGTAAAAATGAACGAATGTTTTTTTGATCGATCGTTCCTATTGGAGCTATATGATATAGTCAACCGATTTTGTTCAAATTTGGTACAGTGCTTGGGAACTCTAAAAAACTTCCGAGTGACACATTAAGCTTTTACCATCTCTGAGATCTAGGCGTTCATACTGACAGACAGATAGACGGTCATGAGTATGTCGACTTTTCTAGTCATCCTGATCAATCTTTAGGTAACTTTTATTACATACTACTGTGACCAAAAAATAAAATGACATTGCATTATTTTGAAAAATCTTTATTTATTCTTGCAAATCAATTTCATCGCCTTCTAAGTAATCCACCCCTGGTACACTGCCGTTATGCCAAGGGATTTTCCAATTTTCGAAACAGTTGGTAAAATCGATTTCCGGGATGGCCTTCAGCTCTCTCTCTTTGACGCGGCTTGAGGGGTTGGGGCTTTCATGGATGATGTTTTACAATTTATTTTGATACAGATAAAGGATTAGAACAGCGAAATAATAAAAACAAATACATAAGTTTAATTTATTCTATTTAAATATAGCTTAGTTTCGTAGAGCAAAACATGAAGTTCGTTTTCGATTGCGAACAATAAATGCGTCCATTAAAGATTCGATATCAAGCGTATCAACGTGATTGAGTCGATCCTGAGCCATGATAGATCTTAAATAATTTTTAATTCGGCGTAACACAGAAAAACTTCTTTCATTGGAACATGGAGAGCCTGGTATCGTCAGAACGAACGAATTCGGAAACGATTTTCAGATAATTTTCCGTTTCTCTAAGAAACTTAACAATTGTGCTCAAATCTGAAGATTTTTTACCCTCACGCGCCATTATCTCCAAGAAGAAGCCCCTATCTTTGGTCAAACGGAATTCATTGAAATCACCTCTGTAAAATTTTATGATTGCGTCAGTATTTGATTTGCCAATCGCAAAAGTTTCTAGAAATTTGAAAAATCGGGCATTGTTGGAATCAAATCTTTCTTTGACAGAAAAATTTATCTGGTGGAAAATCTCACAAAATATTTTTTTGTAATAATCTTTTGGGGAATCAAAAATATGGTTTTCTGTTACGCCATCTTCCAGTCGTTTTGGAATTCGACGTTTTCTTGGCAAATTTGGTTTTTCAATCTCAAGTTTAGATGCCAATTCGCATTTCCAACTCGATTCAAATTTCTGATCCCGAGACTCATTCATTACAGTTTACACGATTTCTACCTTTCGATAAGATTCGACAACACACAGTTCCGATGATTGCAGCTCTTTGTTGAGGATTTTAATCCGATCAAAGATTTCAATCATGGCAGTCAAAAGGAATAGAAACTTGAACGACTCCATATTAGAAAGCTCCATAGAAAATATTAGAATTTAGGGTTTTTTCCGATAATTCCGAGTGGGTATGTACCCACTGGGATGTTTTCCGAGTGGGTACCAATAACCATACTACCCACGTCAACCGCCGGCCCTGCCCGGAGCGGTCTTTTGAGTTTGTTGAATCGCCAGAAGTCGCACGGTGCCATATCAGATGAATACGATGCTTGTGGAACGATATTGGTTGAGTTTCTGGCGAAATGGTCATGATGGTTCAATGCAATGTGAGGCGTTGCATTGTCATGGTGCAAAAACCATGAGTAGTCGCGCCACAATTATAGCAAATAGCTTCACGCAAACGACGCATAATGCCTAAATAATATTCCCTGTTGACTGTTTGACCCGGCGGAAGAAACTCATTATGCACAACACCACGGTAATCGAAGAAAACAATCAACATGACCATGATTTTTTAAAGACGTTGGCGCTGTTTTTTTGGTCTTGCCTCACCTTTGGCACGATATTCACTCGATTGATCGGTTTTTTCGGGGTCGTAAGCATAGATCCAAGTCCCGTCTCCAGTTATTATGCATTTTGTCTTGTCACACACTTCAACGCGATGCCTTTTTTCCAAAAAATTCAATTTAGACATTGTGAAAATCGAAAAATTTGCTTTTAGCAGCTCACAAAAACGAAGCGTACTCAAACACTAATGAATATTTTGACGTGTAACTTAGCATGGATGATAAAGACAGTCCTATCAAACTGAAAAAAAAAAATTTCTCCAGTTCAAATTCAAATGTCACCTTACTTTTTGGACACAGTAGTATTTACAAAAAGACAGCTGAAGGAAAGATAAAAATAAAAGACTAAAAAATATTTTTTAGACAATAATAAAATAAGCCTTTTTTACTTTTAATAATTGGTTATTAATGTCTCGAGATCTGGAATACGCTTAAAACCATAAACTTATAATTCAATATTTGACGCAAATATTTGCTTCTTTTGGAAAAGTGTTTTCAGGGTATCCCAATGTCGGGCAAAGCCATACTCATATAAGTATAATTTACAAACATAAATTATCCAACAATTTTAATAATAATTTTTTTGATAAGCTAATATTTGTTAGCCCTTTTCTTTGACACGGTTTCTTTATTATAATGAGCGTTCAAAACGAAGAACTCTGTTAGGCCCGGTAGAAAAAATAAAGTGTCATAAACTGTAATAATAATGAAAGCAACGCGACAATTCAAAATTGTTGCGGATGATTTATGTTAATGCTACGATTCTGATTAATATTTTCGGTCACGTGCCGCAGTCTATCCGTAGAGCTCCGTTGTGGACAAACACAAACGCACACCGTCTATTAGGAGGACTATGTTGAACGCTGCCTGGCGATTTATCGCCACACGCGCAGTTGCAAACGATTGGGGGCTAGCGTTGATTTTGGTTGCCCAGCCAGCAATGTCATCACTTTGCCAGTAGTCATACCAGTCATAGCGAGTGACCAGCGGAAGTGTTTCGTTCACGCCCTCACGTACCAGCAAACAATGTGCAACAGATGCTGGTTTCATTCACGTAATCTGCAGCAGCAGTGGTATCCATTGCAGGGCTATGACATAGGGCTGCAATGCCGCTACTGCCTGGATAAACATGCCTCCGCATCAATGGCCTGGACGGAACAGACCAGGACTCAAGCGTGTATATGCAAGTTAAAGCTAATACCTAAAACACTGCTTAATCCGTAACGGCCTAGAATAAAGCTAATGTCAGTACGTGTCTCCAGAGTCAAATTCATAGTTATCGTAGTCGCCAAATGATCCAACGAGGGCAGGCTAAAAAGTACAATATTTGGACTAATAAGGAAGAGAAAACCTTTTCTTTCAAAAAATCACATTTATGAAAATCCATTTCTTGAATTTTGGAACAAGATGATAGTTACAGATGCTCATTATGGGGTGTAGGGCACCAATTTATAGAGCATATCATAGAATATTCTTAAGGCACCTGAGACGGTGCGATATGAATGTTGGATGAAGCAGTTTTTTGTTTATAGAATGCGTATTTTTTGCGTTAAGTCAGCTTAGAATCCGACAATCGTACTGACTTGTCTATATGGTTTATTCCACTCTCATCATCTTATTAACCAAAAAACTAAAGATGGAAAACTCAGAAATCCGCTGCTATGGATATGCCTTGATATCTTGTTTATTGTCATAGATCCAAGGATTGTTTCACGTATCCAAAAATAGTTTTTATTTGTTCGCTTAAGATGGCGTGGCCCCCAGCAATTTCCAAGACCATTCGGCAAGAACACTATGTAGATTTGGTCTAAGACTTCGTATCAAAAATATTGGCAGGATCCTTATAAAATTTGCCTAATCGGAAAACACGCTGGCTAAGAATTCGGCAGCAATTATTTTTTAAAAAATGTTTACAAAAGAAAATAAAAAGCGTGACCGACTATTTTTCAGCCTGCCCTCGTGCTTGCAATGCTAGATTGGTGAATTTTAATTAACCACATGACTCCTGCTGGCTGGCTGCTGTCGTCATGACTGCCGTCCACAAGCCAGCGTTGAGTAAACAGCGATTAACATTTCCTTGATTTATGTTCATCCAATTATATGTAGGTAGTATTTAGTAGATACATACCACATATGTAGTATGTATGACAACGGGAAAGTGCACTCACTTCTACATAGTTAGACTTCTAGCCAAATTATAAATCTTGGAGCATAAGAATCTCCATTGGCAACGGTCTGTCCCATTCAAATTGCTAAGCTTTGCCACTCTGCTGCCTTTCAAACTATTCAATGGACCAGATTCAGATTTTTGAGGTTAATGCATCCTCAGGCGAAGCACAGACTGTTGACTGCCATGGGCTGGCATTAATTTTTAATTTAGTTTCATTCAGCCGGGTGTAGAAGGCATTGCGCCAAGTGGAACTGCTGCCATTTAACCCGAAGTCGCTTATCTGTTGCTTGCAGCCGTGGCAAAAGCTAAAAACATTTAAATGCAAGAGATTCAGGATGGTAATGAGTCGATGTGTCGGTTACATATTTTATTTTCTTAAAGAAGCTATGGTTACGGTTTTAATACTTTATACGCTGCACCTTTTGGGTTACAGTTTTATTGTATTAGGAGTTGCAGGCTAATAAGTCTATTCGAACAGCACTCTGGTGGTCCATCAACCTCAAACGACGAAGCTCAAGCAGTCGTATTTTAATAAGAGACCTTGGTGATAATGTCTGAATTTCAAAAGAAACCGTCAATTTTATTTTAAAGGACGTTTTGAGCCTTCAACGCATTAAAACTCGATGGGTACCGAAAATATTGAATTTTTTAAAAGCATGAAAATACAATAATATACAATACAAATAATTAACGTGAATCGACGAGCGCTATAAAGGCCTTCCCCGCCAATGACTTTTTAGCATGGACGAAGAATTGGGAAAACTTTGGTATATGTGCATTGTTTCCGGAGGGGGTTACTTTAAAGGCGACAAAATACATTTGGATGAATAAATGAAGAGTTCTTGAGGAAAACAAAATTTGGTCTTACTTTTTGGACACAGTACTTTGTACTAGGTTAGGTTAGGTTAAGGCGTCAGTTAGAACGTGACGTCCCAACTCACTTAGGCCAGAAAAATAGGCCCGTTGTGATACCGAAATGGTGGACTTTCCTTCACCCTTCCCCACTAGAGAGGTCCTCTAGATGCTCTACTTAACAGCCATTCGGTGGCCTGAATAAACCTCGAAAGGCATTTCGGACTCCGTTCTGAGAGCTGGGATAAGGAAGCGAAACCTTGTTCTACACAGTCCCGGGCAGTGACAGAAGAGGTGCTCCACAGTCTCCAGCTCTTCCTCATCGCCACAACTCCTGCAGAAGTCATGATGAGGAGCGTTAAGCCTAAATGCATGAGTTCCCACCAGCCAGTGTCCGGTGGTTGCTCGGATTACTTTCGAGCTCTGCTTAGACAGCAAAGTTCCTTGGTTATTTTCCCGCAGTACACTGGCCAAATTAGCCGTGAGATCCTGCACGTGTTGGATGTTTGATTCCACGTTTGGTTTGCAGTGTGAGCGAAATGGGTCTTTATGCTTAGTTTGCAGCTGGCCGTAGGAATAACCAGACGCTCCTTGTCCTGAAGGAGGATGCTGGTAGTTCCTTGTCTTGCCAGTTCATCCGCAACGCAGTTTCCCTCGATATCCCTGTGTCCCGGGACCCAGATGAGGTAGATAGAAAACTGTTCTGCCATAACCTCCAGAACGAGCGACAGTTATTCACTGACTTCATGCATGATGTCAAAGAGGCGAGAGACTTAATGGCCGCCTGGCTTTCCGAATAAATGCAGATATTTCTGTTATCTATTTGTAGTTTTTTATTGTTATAAGAGCCACCTGGATTGCAGTGACTTCAGCTTGAAAAACACTGCAGTGATCGTGAAGTCGAAACGATATTCTAACGTTGAGTTCCTCTATGTAGACGCCTCCGCCGACACGGTCGTCTAACTTGGAACCGTCCGTCAAGATCTTAATTGAGCCAACTGGGCCGGGTACGCCAACACTCCACTCTTCCCTGGTTGGAATATGGGTTTTGAAATTTGTTATCAAGTATGAAGTATATATGTAGTATACTACATGGGCCCATTTTCGAAGCGGTTGTTTTTTAGGAGCCCTAGTTTGTGTCTTTCTGGGAAGAAAATAGGACAAAATCCGCAACAATATCTATAAATGTCCTGTGACCATAAAGGTATTGATATTAATATAAGAATAAGTTGAATACATGATGCGTCATCTCCTTGCCATAAAATCGTAATTTTTTGGAATTTTGACAGATATGACTCATATGATATGAGTGCTCATTGGAAACGCCATTTCAGTACAATTTTAGCTATGGAGTACTACACATCAAAACAAAACACAGAATTTGTTAAATTTTACCTTACGAGTATATAGTATGTCCATGTTAGTGGACAAATTCAACAAGAGTGGTACTGTGGCAATATTGTGTGGCGTTTGGTCTGAAAACCACATAAATACTCATTAAAATTCACCGTTTGTTGTGGTATATACGCTGAAAGAGTCATCTGGTAGTATTTCTTTGAAGACGACGCCAGGACGACCGCTTATGTCATCTCCCAAAAATAACCAAATCATATTGTACATGACTAAGCAAAGTTTTTTTCAAGGGACTTTAAAAAATTAGGTTACCTCGGGATGACGCACCCTGTATATGCATTTATAATATTTCTACAATTAGTAGGTATAACCGAGCAGTTCTTTTAGCAATTAATGTAAGCCAGCAGTGGCTAATTATTATGTTTTGGCCAACTTACAATTTGCTAACGTCAGCTTTGGCAGCATCAAGCCCGATAAGGCCTCGTAAAATAGAAACGACTGGAAAATGGGTCTTAACAGGTTCATCTTGATTCATTTGAGTTTCTGTTTATGAAAATTTCGATTAAAATAATTATTTTTTAATTTATGTGTTCTTTGAGAGTATTTTCCAATTGATATGTACAGGGTTAAGAAATGATCTTAATGCTTTATAAACTATACCCTTTGGGAAGTAGATTATGTTTGAGATTGCTGATTCATATTTTTACTTTTCTCCCAATAGTAAATGTGCCATGTTTCATGTCAAACATCTAAAAGATGGTATAAAAATGAGGATTGAAATTAATACCACTTTTTGGGGGTACTCCAAATTAGAAACTGTTCCTGAGTTAGTTTGGCAATGTATGTAAAAGTCGGAAGAATTCGTGTCACCACCATAAGTTTTTTACACAAGCATCGCCTTTAGGCAAAGAGGTGCGGAAAATGCTTGGTAAACCAAGTTTAATTGAAAGAAAATATGTACATTTAATTCATGAAGAGACTCATAAGAGATTTTCAAGCTTTTCACCCACACTATAAAGCTAAAGCTATAGTTGGCTTAAAATGGATATGAGTTTAAATCGGCGCAATTTTCGCCTATCATATCTGTTCCCATTCATAATTTCAAATGTTTTGATTAAATTTTGATAGTTTTTAAAGCTAAAAGATAATTTTGAGGTACGCGTCAAATTTCAACATTTTTTTGGGAAACTAAAAATTTAAAACAATTTTATGTAAACGTGGTCAAAATCGAAAACTGAGGCCATGTGAAGAACGAGATCATAAACAC
The DNA here is from genome assembly GCA_018150985.1 of Chymomyza costata. Classification (NCBI taxonomy): domain Eukaryota; kingdom Metazoa; phylum Arthropoda; class Insecta; order Diptera; family Drosophilidae; genus Chymomyza; species Chymomyza costata. Next base: position 916,378 of record JAECWU010000003.1, on the reverse strand, counting down.
ACATGGTTGCAAAGTTGATCCAAACTCTTCTAATTTTTGAGAAAAAGGCGGCTGGCAAGAAAAAATTTAAAGTACACCAAATTCTGTTTTTACGCGGTAGATATGTTCTAGACAATAACATTGTAAAAAAAAAACATGAAGAAATTATTAAGGAGAATTTCCTAACCAAATTTCTAAAAGATTAGGCTTATAAAAATATTTTTCTTTAAAATTTCAATCAAATAGCTTTTTTAATCATGCTAAACGAATGAAATTGTGTCCTAAAAAGTAAGGTGACATTTAAATTTAAATTGTGCGCACCAAAATTGGATTTGGAGAAATTTTTTTCAGGTTGGTAAGACTGTCTTTGTCACCCATGCCAAGTTGCACGTCAAAATATTCATTAGTTTTTTTAGTACGCTTCGTTTTTGTGAGCTGCTAAAAGTGAATTTTTCGATTTTCACAATGTCTAAATTGAATTTTTTGGAAAAAAGGCGTCGCGTTGAAGTGTGTGAAGCAATGCTTTCTAACTACATTGACAAGACGAAATGCATAATAACTGGAGATGAGACTTGGATATATGCTTTCGACCCTGAAACAATCGATCGATCGAGCGAATATCGTGCCAAAGGTGAGGCAAGAACAAAAAACAGCGCCAAAGTCGCTCAAAAATCAAGGTCATGTTGACTGAGGAGATTCAAGCCGCGTTAAAGAGAGAGTTGAAGGCCATCCCGGAAATCGATTTTAACAACCGCTTCGAATATTGGAAAATCCGTTGGCATAAATGCATTGTATCAGGATTACTTTGAAGGCGATAAAATTGAAATTGGACGAATAAATAAAGACTTTTCAAATTAAATGCAATGTCACCTTATTATTTGGTCACAGTAGTATGTTTCTTTTTTGTGGGCGGTGTTGATGAGTGAGAATACTTCAGTGGTGCCTGCCTGTTTCTAAAACAACATTTACCTAAACATAACACCACCCGAATTCGCTTCCGGTCACGCAAAGTCTTATCGAATTTCAGGGAATACCTCAAGAAGGCCATTGCAACTGCAACGCGGCAGAAGAGCATGTGATGTTTAAACGTTTCTTTAAATTAACTATTTTGGACACCTGGGGTTTTAATTTGGTCATATTTTACTACAACTCCCACGAATGAAAAACGAAATAAAATGGTTCTACCTACGCCAGCCTTAATTTGGTACATAGAAAGGTTTGAGATGAAATGGTAACAAACTATTGCAGAGGACTAGGGAGTGGTTTCTCCAAAGAGTCGCTTCGTTACAAACAGTTACACAAATGGATTATTTTTTGAACAGTTTAAAGCGGATGCGGGAAAATTGTGGTACATTTCAACATTTTGACTTAAATCGTTAAAGTCCCATAACAACCGCGAAATTCCTCTATGGAGGAACAGGGAAAGATATCGTCATGTATACATGAACTTGATCTGCTCATCTGATCCTTTTGTTCACACGGAACATGAACCGGTCTGAGTTCCAACTCTTAACTTTTCCTCAATCCAGACCTAATTCTAGTTATTTGCTGTTTGTTATATTGTTGTTAGTAGTTACTAACAGAAGCGGTGCGTTTGCACAATTGGGCCCCATATGGAAATCTAGTCAATTTACCACCAAAACGAAACTTCGCATATTCAACTCTAACATAAAGTCTGTGCTCTTTTACGGGTGCGAATCCTGGAAAGAAACGTCCAGCATAAATTCTCAGATTCAGGTGTTTGTAAACCGGGGTCTAAGCAGAATTCTGCGAATTTGGTGGCCCCAACGAATTTCAAACAACGATTTATGGTCACGCACCGAGCAAACACAAGTAGCGTATGAGATCAAACGCCGCAAATGGAACTGGATCGGCCACACAGTAAGACGACCAAATGACAACATCGCCCGACAGCCTCTCCGCTGGAACCCACAAGGTTCTAGACGTCCCGGGGCGCCAGCTATGATATGGAGGCGTACAATCAAAGCACAAATGAGAAAAGCCAATTATGCATGGAATGACGTCAATGTTAATGCGCATAACAAAGTTAGATTTAAGTTGATTGTTGAGGCTCTATGCTCCACTTAGGAGTCCAGAGTAGTATATTGTTAACAATCCAATATTTCGGGAGTTTTTGGATATTTTGTTGTATAAAATACGGCGTAGGGTGCCGAAAAAAAAAAAAAAAAATTAACAAATACAAATGGAATTAGTAAGGAAGAAGCATAATTTCCAGATCTCAACTCATAAACTAACTAAAAACTTCACACTTTAGCCAGTTGAGTTTGGTTGCAACTTTCCAATTCCTCAACTCAACAGAAAACTTTTTCAAGTACACTCCTTTTTTAGGAAAAGATTTATTGAATTTGAATTAAAATTTTCAATGCGAAAAACATTTTTTTGGATTTCGAGATTTATTATTATACTTTTTACAAAAATTCTCGTTATTTCCACATTTTTTCTCTGATTTTGATAAACAACCACTCATTTTTTTAATTATCGATCGATCTTTACGAGCTTTGAAAAAACCCGTTTAAAACATTTTTTTTTTAATATTTGAATTTACGTTCAAAATGGATTTTTTTTTCAAAACTGCTAAAAATTTCGAAAAATGTCATATGAATGCATAAATAGCGTCCAAGACGTAAATTTGACAAAAATATGTTTCAACTGAAATCGATGTGTAATTCAATTATCAAAATCAGTTTAGTACAACCAGAGATATTTGCTTTTAAGTAAAGACTCTTTTTTTTAATTTCGAAAAATGTTCAGATCTTAAAATCTGTTCCATGAAAAATTTGAATACTGCATTTTTGGTTTAAGCACGCCATTTTACTACGAAAATGACTAAAAAAATGTTGAGGATACCAACATTTTTTAAAATTTGTTAACTACTGTAATCAGCATTCAACTCCCATGTAAATTCGCTACCTCGAATTTCGTCAGTATTTCAAATCAGTATATGTAAATTTGTATCTGACAGGACTTTGCAGGGGATATCCCTATACTTGATGATTTGTTAATATTACTTTGAAGATTGCGGATAGGGGATATTTTATTTACTAGGCTCACATGAGTCTATAAAAAAACAGATTTCGAGCATATTTATAAATGAACATATAGGTACATATTGCTTACAACCTTTGGAGTTTTTATTAAATAATATTAATATTCCATATTCCGTTCTTTTAAAGTGTGAGTGTAGGAAACTCTCCGACGGGGGAACGTGGGGCAATTGAATTGGTAAAATTTTGAGCCTTTTAGATTTTTTTTTTTACCCTCGAAATGAAATTAATACCATTTAAATTTATTTGGATTCATTAGATACTAAATATACCTGAAGCTAATATATCTACATAGTTGAATTCTTTTGGTTTTTCCTACGATGCAACATTTTACTGCGAACTTAATCTTACAAAACGCACACTGAATAAAAAGCATTAAGCAAAACAATGATGCCATGAAAGATAATCCTTATCAGATTTTTGATAAAAGACTATCTAACATTTATGATATTATGATGCTGCGTTGTTGTGCGTATTAAGTTCACTTGATTGCTTCCCACGCAAAGTAACAAAAAGTTTAAAACCAATAAAAGGCAATGCATGGATTAAAAAATTCAAAAAGTAAACATGCGTGTGGGCAGATGAAGGAAGCTCCATTTAAATAAATTAAATAAGAAGAGACGAGCTTGTGATTTCGTTATAAAAAACAGAATCGCACTGCGACTCTTACCTTGTAAAGCGCCGCCCCAGCATAACCAGAAAAGCGCCCACTTGGCTGTACAAAAACGTTGCATCCACTGAGGCCGATATTTATGCCAGCCAAAGCGTTGCTCTTGCAAAGCACAGCTGGAGGAAGACCCAGCACTTGTGGCGCTACCGACACGACTGGAGCGCGCACTATTATTATTATTAACTCCTCCGATTCTAGCTGGATTTGCTGTTTTGCATGTTGACGCTTCCAACTGTATTGTAATTGTTTCTGCGTTTGCACACTGAGCTTGCGACATTGCTCTTAAGTTATATAGTATATCAAGATGTTTACACTCTGAACTCTGAATATTCTTACTTGCACGTAAAACTGCGATCCGAACCGAACGACGCGCGAACTGCAACTGAACGCACAAATTTGAATTACGCCAAATGCGCTAGAGCTCTGAACGTTTCCTCGCTTTTGATACCGAACAGCGCGCAGGACAATGTTCTGTAACCAATAAACCAAACCAACCCCCAACGTATTAGCCGGTAACATCGTCGTAAAAAGCTAAATAAAACACGAGCCCCAAATGCACAAAAATTTATGAATGAAATTTTTACAGAATATTTTTTTTTTATGCTGACCCCTCTTTTTATACCCTGTACCGTATGGTACAAAGGGTATATTGTGTTTGTGCAAGCCGAAAATGTATGTAACGTACAGAAGGAGACGTCGGAGACCCCCCAAAGTTACCTAAAGTATGATCAGTGTGACTCGAGAAGTCGATATACCCATGTCCGTCTGTCCGTCTGTCCGTATGAACGCCTAGATCTCAGAGATGGTAAGAGCTAGAGCAACCAAACTTTCAGATAAGATCCCTTATTAATCCATAGGAGACAAGTTTATTTTATTTTTTTGATATCGGGGTTACATTATATAGCTCCCATAGGGGTGTTTCAGAGGACCTCGAAAAAAAGCAAAAGTTTTAGATGGATAATTCGTTTGTTTATGAAGATATCATAACCAAATTTGGCAACCGGAAGTTTTTTAGAGACCCCCAGCACTGTACCAAATTTTATCAAAATCGGTTGACTATATCATATAGCTCCCATAGGATCGATCGGTCGAAAAAATGTTTTTTTGTACAAAATTCGTTGTGTTTCGTTTGTTTGTGAAGATATCGTAACCAAATTTGGCGTTTAGAAGTTTTTTAGAGTTCCCAAGCACTGCAGCAAATTTGATCAAAATCGGATGACTATATCATATAGCTCCCATAGGACCAATCGGTCAAAAAAACGTGTTTTGTGCAAAATTCGTTGTGATTCGTTTGTTTGTGAAGATACCGTAACCAAATTTGGCATTAAGAAGTTTTTAAGAGCTCCCAAGCACTGTTCCAAATTTGATCAAAATCGGTTGACTATATCATATAGCTCCCATAGGACCAATCGGTCAAAAAATCGTTTTTTGTACAAAATTCGTTGCGTTTCGTTTGTTTGTAAAGATATTGTTGGCAAATTTGGCATTAAGAAGTCTTTTAGAGTACCCAAGCACTGTAGCAAATTTGATCAAAATCGGTTGACTATATTATATAGCTCCCATAGGAACAGTCGGTCAAAAAAACGCTTTTTTTTACAAAATTCATTGCGTTTCGTTTGGTTTTGAAGATATCGGAACCAAATTTGGCAGTCGGAAGTTTTTTATAGTTCCCAATCAGTGTACTAAATTTGATCAAAATCGGTTGACTATATCATATAGTCCCCATAGGACCGATCGGTCAAAAAAATTGTTTGGTGCAAAATTCGACTGATTTCTTTTTTTTTAATTTGCCGAATAAAATATCTTTTGGAGGTTTTAAGCAATGTGTCGGACTTAATTGCAATGTGGTGGTACAGGGTATCCCAAAGTCGTCTGCGCCCGACTTTAACGTACGCCATTTTTTTATATATAATTTTTTGTTTTAGTGCTTGTTATGGGCTTAAAAAAATAAGCAATTTAATTAAAAAAAAAAAGAATTTAGTTTTCTCCTATGAAACTATATTTATTTTTGTATAGTTCTTTTTTCCATTTTTAACTTTCCATGTACTTATAACTTTTTTCTACAAACTACAGTAAAGTCTCTGAAGGCCTCATTTTAATAAATGTTTCGTTGTTTGTATTGGCATTCGTGAATTTGTATACCCTGCACCTAGGGTTACTAGATGGTCCGAGTAAAAAAAGCAGACATTCCACAACCGACACACCCCCATGTCGTTAAATACAAAACAGTTTTCTTTCCTTGCTTGAAATTAAGCCATTGAAACACGCGAAATTCTTTAAGTGAATGGGTTCATTTCTCCACGAATGTGAGCGCTAGATCATAAACGTTCAAAGCTTGTTTTTCAAAATGATCACATTCAGCATTTTGGCCTTCACTTCGGGTTTGCGGGAGAATACTTTTAACTTTTAAAGGAAAAAATTTATGTGGCGCAAAGACTTGAGAACAGAATCAATCACTTCCAAAGTTTCCAAAATGATGTTAGATTCTTTTTCTTTTTGTCAGTTTCTCATGGAAAATTTACCTAAAATAGAGGACGAAATACAAAAAACATTCAGAAATTTCGCTGTCAAAGAAGGGGGGTTCTCTTGGGAAAGCAAATATGATTTTAAACCTTTGAAAATTTTCAAAATTCGCTCAACTGCGGGTTTGTTTTCGTACTCTGATCCACTTTTGTGGCAAGTATACTTAAATACTTGGTAAAAGATAAGGAAATTTGTATGACTAAGTCGATCGGTCTAATCAAGCGATAAAAGCGAACATTTCTGCAAAAAAGCGAACAAGCGAACACGGGACAGAAAAAGCGAACATGTTCGCTTAAAAGCGGACACATGGTAACCCTACCTGCACCGAAATAACAAAGGTATAATAAGTTCTTGCAAGCATGTAAAGGGCATATAAAGAAGGCGTGGCAGACCTCATAAAGTTTATATAGTTGATCCTCGTCAATAGACGAGTTTACATGGCCATGTCAGTTTGTCAGTCAGTCTGTCTGTTCATATGAACAAAGGATCTCAGAACAGCTGCAGAGCCCAAATTTGACCAAAAGATGCGTATTATAGTCGATTTATGTCGAGTTTAATCAACCTATAAAAGCTATCGGAAATCTACTTAAGTAAGCCCCAAAAATCTTGAAGATCGGATAAAAACTTGTATGACCTACGCGCGAGCCACCAAAGCAAGTAAAACCACAGAATATCGGTCTCGTAACAGTGTATTTTGCTGTACGTGCGTTGTATAGGGTGGGACATCTGTTGGTTTGCTTGTTAACCACTCATAATTCAGAACATACCCGTGGATGCTCTTTGACATGTGTCAAAATCAAAACTACTCAATTTTATGGTTCGTTCACTTTGCCTCGAATTTTGCATGCGGATCTGTATTTACAAACTAACAAGATTCAAATGACGCAACAATTGAAGCGCACGGACCATTATAAGCGTCGCTTATTCATTTAATGGATGGAAGAACAGCCAAATGAGTTTTCCTCTAAAACAAAGTCAACTGCGGCGGCTATTTGGGCGATATTATTTTTCATACACAAATGAGCAGTTTCAAACTAGCACTTGGTATACCCATTTGCCCCATTTTGTTGGAAAAGATAGGAATAAAATGAAATTAACAAACAAACCAACAGATAGCCCACCCTATATTTAAACCCCATACCTAATGGTCTATCTGTCTAGATCTCAGTGATGGTAAGAGCTAGAGTAGCTTAATTTTAGATTGTAAGCCTTATATTATATCCCGGTAGCCATGTTAATTTTATTTTTATACCCTTTGTACCATACGGTATATTAAGTTTGTGCTAACCGAAAATGTATATAACATACAGAAGGAAACGTCGGAGACCCCCCAAAGTTACCTAAAGTATGATCATAGTGACTAGAGAAGTCGATATACCCATATCCGTCTGTTTGAACGCCTAGACCTCAGAGATGGTAAGAGCTAGAGCAACCAAACTTTCGGGACCTCGAAAAAAACCGAATGTTTTAGATGGATAATTCGTTTGTTTTTTAAGTTATCGTAACTAAATTTGGCACTCGGAAGTTTTTTATAGTTCCCAAACACTGTACCAAATTTGACCAAAATCAGTTATCATATAGCTCTCATAGTGCAGATCGGTCAAAAAAACGTTTTTTGCAAAAAATTCGTTGTGTTTCGTTGGTTTGTGAAGATATTGTAACCAAATTTAGTGTTTGTCAGTTTTTTTGGGGTAACCCAGCACTGTACCAAACTTGATCTAAATTGGTTGCCTATATCATGTAGCTTCCATAGGACCGATCGGTCGAAAAAATGTTTTTTGAACAAAATTCGTTGTGTTTCGAGTGTTTTTGAAGATTCCGTGACCAAATTTTGTGTTGCATGGTTTTTTAAAACCAAACTCTGCACAAGTGATCTGGAGGAATGCAGCGGTCGATCGAAGAACATGGAGAGGAATAGTTGCGGAAGCTATGGTCTGCCCGAGACTGTAAAGCTAGTGATGATGAAGCATTGTACAAATGTTTATCACAATCAATATCAATTCAATTTGTTTATGAAGATATTGAAACCAAATTTGGCAATCAAAAGATTTGAAGAGTTTTGATTGCAATGTGATGGTACATGGTATCTCAAAGTCGTACGCGCCCGACTTAAACGTACACCATCTTTTCTATATAAAATTATATATATGTATATACATACATATCCAAATTGATTGATCGTTCGATTGCTGAAAACTATTTATCGTAGAAAAGAGATAGACGGTTTTGGAGATAATTCCACAAAAGTATTTCGATATGTTTGAGAAACAACTTACCGATTATAGGGTATTTTCAGATTTTTCTCAACTTTTTGAACTTTAAACAGTCATTGTCATTGATAATTTTATTTTTTTCTTACGATTGATAGCAATAAAAATGTCAAGAAAAAACACAAAATGTTTCTACAAAAATCTGTAGGTTTTCAAGTACATATGTATATGCCATCATTTATCCAGATAAACAAACATTTCTCAAGTTTTTTATTACAATTTTTAAGTGTTTATTTAGTAGATTTTTTGTTGTTTTTTTATCAATTCTTATTTATGCTTAAAACAAATTACAGAAGTTTTAGTTTTTTGCGTTTTCCGAAATAAATCACTAGATATATCAAGATAATTACAATATGCCGAAAAGTGATAAACACTTAAGAATATGTGAGCAACGGTTAACTTGCTTTGTTGTAAATTAAGTACAATTACTTTATACTTAAATTTAAAAATAAATTTCAATGAATTTGCTGCTTTTTTATAAATTGGTTCACATTTTTTTTAAGAGCTTGCCTTTTTGGCAGCTTTTCCAATAATGCCGATATATTGAAAAAAAAAATTAGTTTTTGTACTACTTACATTTAAACAAAGAATAAAATAAATAAAAAGAAAGCATTCAAATATACATCTTTGAAAGGGGCTCTAATCTTGCTTAGTATTGTTGTACATACCATACGCACTGTCAACAAGAATTCTTTTATATAAATATATGTATATATACTTCATAATGTTATGTATTACTTTAGTTGTTACATGTTTTATAAGTTGTAATGTGACTTCAGCAAATTGCAAATGCCTCAAAGTGTGAGAGTTTCAAAAATTGTAAGCTTAACTCTCTCACAAGTCAGGGGGGTTACTATTTATTCAAAATTTCATTTATGAAAATATTAACACATACAACTGTTCGAGTTTGCGGTTTCGGGTGGCGAGTAAGTATACTTAGAGAAAAAGTATTTTCTATGTACAAATTTTACTTAACTCGTAATTTGTTTTGGTTATAAATGTAGTGAACGCTTGGGTACTACGACAAATATCACATAATGAGATCAATTGGATTTATTTTGGGTTTTATCAAATGTATGTATAAGAATGTATGATTAATTAACTGTAAGTATTCAAATTCTAGAGCCGATTCTTTGTTTTAAAACGAACTTAACAATGCCCGAAATCTACAAATTGTGTTAAGCAAAATTAAAATGGTTCCTGATGAAATAAGTAATGTAGTTTAAACTAATTTTCTGAATTTGAGCGTATTTCGTTTGTTAATATAAACTTGATAACCATACATAAGAAAGCCGATGTCAGAGCTCAGATAATTCAAACTAAAACATAATTTATCAATTTCTAAAAACAAGTAACAATACAATAAGAAATGTATTACGGTGTGCTTCCCTGGTTTAAGTAAATATTTCGTATTTAATTTTTTCTTTTTTACATCACAATAGGTATTTGCAGTTCAGCTTGATTTTGTACTGTCAACTTAGCATAACAAAAAATTAAAAAAAAATAATTCATTTTTAAAATTAATTAACTAAGTTTGAATTGTTTTATACAAAATGATTACAGGTAACAAAATAAGTCAACAGGAGTTTTTGTATGTTAGTAAGTACAAAGGTTTGCAATATTTAAGATTTTATATACTTTTTACAACTTTTTCAACTGCCACTCTTTGAGGCTAGCAATTTGCTGAATCTTATTATAAGTACTTTTAAGGGAGATACTCGTTCATAATTTCTGGCCGTATTATGTAGAATTGTAATTTTCTCTTCGCATTTTCTAAGCCATTCTCGCTAAAATATATTGATATATTTTGCATAAGTATATGTTGTTTCCTCAAATATAGTGTATATAGGTATATACATAGTGTAAAACTTAAAAAGAGTTTAACCAAAATTAAAACACTTATTTGTAAGACTTGTATACTTGTTGCTGTGTGTATGTATATATGTTTGTGTGTTGTGGTTCACTAAGGAATCCATTATTTTGTGTCTTGACAACATTTTGGGTGGGGTTTTTTGAAGGAGCGCAGTCCTTGGAAACGAATGCACGTCAATGGTCGACACGTGTGTGTCGCCTTATCATACCTAAACAACATAGTCAATTGCACACGTTATATTAATAGGCACCTTTCATCTCTAAGCTTGCGTTGTTCCTCCTACATCATCATGCTGTGGCTGGTGCTCTGCCTGTGCTAGGCAATCGGTCAGCTCGTTGTGCATTACAATTTCAATGTCGTCCAAGTCGGCCGCATCCATTACACTTAACGCCATATCCTCTAGGCGCGGTAGCTTCTGTAGTGTATGCAATGTCTCTTCATTAATAGTATGCTCTGGCGATATGTTCTCCTTAAGTTCCCTCTTTAGATTCAATGGTATGTACGTGGTACTTAGCTCAGGGGTACTTGTGTCCGTACTGCCTGGTGTCGCTGTACAGCTACCCGTGCTTGAGTTGATCGTTCCCACATTACTATCCAATTGTTGGCTACCCCCACTATTACTGATCGCTACATCGCTGCTATTATTAAATGAAAGATTTTGACGAAATACTTGTTTGCTTAAGTCACGTAGTTGCCGTGAAGCTGCATCCAAAAATGAACCGCCAGTGTCCACTGATACTGCGTTTGTATTTGTATTGTTGATACCCATGATCGTCCACACTGGCGGCGTAATTTTGCGTGTAGTCTGGCCGGGAGCACAGTTTTCACAAATGTTTGTACTGTTTGCTGCTGCTGTAGGATCTGCAAGGTATAAAAAAAAATTAGTTTTGTTTGGCGATTGTTAAATCTGTTTTTTAATACTTTTTAATATCCAGCCTGCATTATGGTTTTATAATACAAAAAAAAGGGAAAAAAAGCCTACAACAAAGCAAATCGCTTGAAGAAAATATCTAGCTATTTTTCTCCATTCTACATTATTAACTTTGGATACATAATGACGAGCAAAATTGTGTACATTTTTTCCAAATATTCTCAACATGAAGCATCAAGATGTGCCGCGTTCATGTTCTTGTGTACACTTTTGTACAATTTCTTTTATACAATATTTAACATTAAATTCTTCTGTATAAAGATTATACAAAAAATGGATTTGTTTATAGCCAGTAAATGAACGAAAGCAAATAAAATGTACACAATTTTGCTAGCCACTGTTCATAACTAAATAAAATGACTAACTCTGTGCGTTATTTGCGACTGGTGCAACAGAAACTGTTTTCGTTTTGGATTCCGGCGAAGAGCTGCGCTGGAACATTGTGCCATGTTGGAACAGTGTTAGGAATTTGTCCACAGTTGTAGGATTGGCAATCCATGAAGTTTTGCGAGCGCGCGTCGGTTGCTGTGAAGCGGGCGTGGTCTCCGCCTCCGGCTTTAATTTGAGCGCAACTACAGCAGCAGATTCTTTGGTAAGCGTTATATCATTATCTCCAAAAATGGCAATAGGACAAGTTTTGGGAGCTGCAGCTACGCACTCCATTTGTCCGCATGAGTCAGCGGCATCTGTGGAATTGCTACTGCAGGTAACGCTGCTGCCAGTTGACCCTGAGCTTGGCGATGAATTTGAGTTAGGCGTTAGCGAGACGGGCGATGTTGAATATGAGCTTGATGATGTTGGTGAATTGGTGGGATGCGGTGACAATTTCTGCGCCGCATCCTCATCAATGTTTGTACTATTTGGATGAGCTTTATCGGTATCAGAAGACTCTAAGGCAGGCTCCACTACAATAACACTAGTATTGCTTTTTATAGCTGCAGCTGCGACAGTAGCTGTTTCCATAGCCTCGGCCAGCTGGGCTGCTTTTCTTGCAGACTTTAACATAGGCGTCGGTGGCAAAATAATCGGTGGTGTGCGTGGTGTTATCGGTGGCAATTGGCGATTGCACAACGGGACTTGCGGATCCTCGTAGATGCGCGAAACGTGAAAGCGTGAGCGAGGCGACATTGATTGTCGCTTGACGGTCTGCGTTGAAGAAGTGACCGATGCCATGGCAGGCAAGGAGCTAGAAGTGGGAAGCGTTGTTGCAACATTAAGACTGCTTTGGCTGCCCAGTAGCCCGGAGCCACCGGGCGAAGTGGCCGTCGGTATGGACATGCAGCTACTGGCTGAACGCGGTGTGGGCGGATGCTGAGCTGGCATCTGTGCGAGCGGCGATGTCAAAGGACTTGTCTCGTTCACGCGCGACACATGAAAGCGACTGCGATTGGGCGAGGAGGACGGTGATACCGTGGGTGGACTAGGGCCCGGTGAGCGCAACCGAGCATTTGTCTTGCGCTTCAACTCCAGTTTTGCAGCCGGCGTCAGCATTGAGGTTACTGCTAGCGCACCAGTCACTGTGCCCGTTACCGCATCTACTAATGGACGGCTGTGACAGGTTAGCGAAATCTTGCGGGAGCCCAAGTAGTAACCACCGCGACACCTTATGCTGCTATTGTTGCTGCCGCCACCCACGTTCGCCGTCTTCTCCGCCAGTAGTTGCGCTTGAATCTTCTCATTGCGTGAGCACATCGAGCGCACAGTGCCCAGCACACGCGTGTAGTCCATGTGTGCATCGCTTCCAATCTGGAAAAAAAAAATACGTTCAATCAGGAGTGAGTTCCAAAATAATACTTGACTAAATCTGTGCACAATTAGCTAGTGATTTATTTTTTTTTTTTTTTTGTGGTTAGGAGGGTGAAAATACGCAGCAAATGCAATTGCGAGCAGAGCAAGGCAAGTGTGATTATTGTTATTTGCATAGCAAGCATTCAAGCCAGACAGAGAAAAGTAAAGAGACATAGACATGGCTGAAGATGATCTACTTACGCTCTCCTGGGGCAATGGCGTTGGCGGAATAACATTAAGTATCGGCACTATCGGTAACTTTTGAGATGGAGGCAACAACACGAAATGAAAACGATTTAATTAAAATCAACAAAAGAACTAAATTATATGGCAATATTGTACATAGTGTACACAACTATTAATATAACTATAAAAATAATCGGCATGGCCGAATCAGATGCCAATCAAACAACAACATTGCGATACTGAAGGTTTGCAACAGATTCTTTTTCGTTATTAAAATTTTAAAATAAATATTTTAAGTAAAAAATAAAAAGATGTTTAACCAATTCTCAGTGTAATTAATGCTTTTACTTAATCATATGTGTTTTTTATTGAAGTGAATGCATCATTAATAAAATGATGAAATAAAATGGCGCACCAATATCTGATTTCTATAAACATATTTCATTTTAGAGATCTTTGAACAGCATTATTTTTTTTATACACTTTACATTTAGCAATACTCCGTTTATTGTTTAAAGGTTTGCTCCGCTGAATTATTCAAAATTGAAAACAAAAAGATACATTAATTAAAATTAATTACTTAGGTAATAGGTGCAAGCTAGTATTATAGTAAAAAAGGTTTAACATTTCATTTTTGCAGGAACTAGCGTCCTTGTTTCGGTATCCTTCATAAATATACATATTAGCGTCTTTGTAAACAAGTTAGCATACTAAGCTAAACTTTGTTGTCCATCCGAGCTCGGAAACAAAAAATGGGAAATGGGATAATAGGTTTATGCGCACGCTTTTAATTGACATTTTAAAACATAACTTTATCATTTTCATTCCATTTTGATACCACAAACATTTGTATTCAACTATATATATATGTCTTGAAAAACACGCAATAACAAGCGCTTATAGGCGGCAGTATCCTCAACGCTTGCGAGCACTTACCGTCAGACGTTTAGGTTCATCATTAATATCAACTTGAGTGATAGTTTTATTGGACTTAAGCACGTCAGCGATTATTTTCAAACTTTCCACCTCTAGTTTATTGTCACGTATATCAATGCGTTGCAGCTTGCTGTTACCACCAAAGGTTAGGATGGAGGCCAATGTTTCAATGCCCTTGGCGCTGAGATGGGCACTCTGCAATCCCAATGTGGTCAGCGTTGTGTTCTTCGTCAAACTGTCTTTTATGGCGCTCACAAAATCGTTGGATAAACAATTTTTTCCAATGTTTAGAAGCTCTAGGGACACAGTCTTTTGCAAAAGCTCGGCAATGCTATGACCACAGTCCTTGCTTAGATTGTTACTCCACAGCGTAAGCGCCTTAAGTCCGCTTGGTGCTCGGTTGATGCCATCGTCTGAAGTATCAACCAACTGTCGGCGTGATAATGTATCATTTTTAGTCAACTTTTCGCCAAATTGGTGATCCGAGCTAGTGCTGCCGTCTAATGAGTTCTCGCTACACAAGCTGTCCGAACTTTGTGAGCGATTGCGCGTAGACTGATTAAGATAAGCGCAGCTGGACTCGGTGCGACGCATACCAATACTAGCGCCACCCGGCGACGTTGAAGGTGGTGGGGGTGTGGGCGTAGGACTTGTGCACGGACTTCTACTAAGCTCTTTTTCCTTCACCGCTGATAGGCATTCGGCAGCAATTGTGACCTTAGGTGCTGCAAATACCTCCTCGCTTTCTTTGGTATCTGGTAAGGACTTGAGCGTTGTTGGTGTCGGCGTTGATGAAGGCGTCACTGCCTCCTCAGCTACTAAGCACTCAGTAGACTCGGTGGCTATAGTTGCAGTTTCAATGGCCATTTCTTTAGCAATGTCATCAAGCCGCGTACTCTCGAGCGATAACGAAAGCCTGCTGAACTCGTCAGGCAGATGACGGCTTATGTCGCCTTCAGACGCGCTCTCAAAGGCAGAGTCTGTGCTATGCGTATCTTCGAAATCATCGCCAGCTTTGGCGTTCTTATTAACATCTAATGGTCGGGAACCGCTTGCTGCGGCACCATTAATGCAATCACTTTCCTCAGCGGTCACCTCATATATGCCAGCAACTGCTGCTGCACTTGCAGGTACTGGACATTGATTATTGTTACCACTGGCACAACAAGTGTCAGCGCTATTATTGTTATTGTTTTTGTGATTCTGTACACAGGATTCATTGGATTTAACGGCTTTAGCCTCTATTGAGGAAGTAGTATCTGCAAATAAGCAATTTTATTTTTTTTGTTTTGTCTTTTGAATAGAGAACTGCATAGTTACCACATAAGTTGCGTTCGCTTTGGAAACTTTGTTGCTGTTCTTCTAATTTTGGAGAATGCTGCATCTCTTTCAGCGGCTCTGTCGTAGGTCCAGTCGTGTTTCCAGCGATATCTAAACCATTTTTGTTAGCTTGAGAACTTGTAACTGCTGTTGCACCGCTAGCCGCCACTAAAATTTTTGAGTTTGTTGCATCAAAAATCTCATTGCTAATCTCACTTATATCCTCGGAGCCACAAGCTGCCAGCGTATCGTTGGATGTGTTGGATGGGGGCTCCTCGTTACTGCTGTCACTGTTCATCGAAAGCAGCTTGTCTAACATAGATTGGCCAATCGTGTTCTGATTGCCACCTCTAACAGTGCGCACTGTATCCTCTGTATTATCGTCATCTGCATCCATTTCCAACTCAATAAGCAAAGAGCTAGTACCAGCGAGCTGTTCAGTAGCAATGGCCATCTCTTCTTGTTGCTCGACATCCTTATTAATTTCAGAACTGCTAGCACAGCTGCCCGTAGAAGCATTAGCAACCGTCAACACGTCAGTTTCGGACAACTGGCTACATTCTTCAGTAGGACTGAGCTTAGCTGACGGTACAATTCCAATAGGCGAAACGGACTCATCGTCTTCAATGGCTCTGGTACGCTGCAGTGGTGCACCATTGCGTCGTTCAACCTCCGATGACTGTAGTATTAATGCTTGAACCAGATACATGACACCCTCGTCGCGTATGTTGTTGTTACTGATATCGATCAGTTCGATGCTATGATTAATTCGAATCATGTCTGCAATGTGCCTAGCGTCGACGCAGTCTAGATCGTTGTAGCCGATCCAAAGCTCTCTCAGTATCTTGTTGTTGTACATTTTGGAACCTGCAAAAAAAGTCAAATTAGTAAGATGATGGTCGCGTTGTTTAAGAGTACTTTTTACTTACATAAATTTGTTAGTGGCGCTCCCTTGAGTCCACAATGTTCTAGTTTCAAAGTGTGCAAATTCGAGGTAATCAAAGCACTTCCCAGACTGTCGGCATCGTTTTTTGATATTGGATTACCATCGGCATTGAGAACTTGCAGCTCTTGGCTTCGCCCCACCATATAAGAACACTGACTCCAGCTAAGCTTTGTCATTTGTTCCTTATTGTAAGAAATGTCCAGCTCATTGGCGGCCTCGTAGTACTCAATCATTTGACAGAGAGCACTCATAGAACTCTCCTCAAGTGTGCATTCAGATAGATCCACAGCTTTGTATTGTATCTGTTGGACGATTGCTTATAACAATTTCACATTCAGATGCCTTACAAAAAGTTTTTTTGTTACCCGCTTAAAAATCTCCTCCAGTGGCTCACAGTCGTTAGCCGTAAGCTGTAGTGCCTTAAGAGGTAGCAGTGCCTGTCGCGCTTGGTGTAGGTCTAATGTCTTCAGGTGATCCAAAATGTTTTGCAATGGTTTAGTCCGATGTTTTTGGCATGACTGTACATACAGTTCCGATATTTCGGCAATACTGTTAAGTTGACAGGCTGTAAAGAAGAGTATGATAAAGTAATATCATGCATATCACATTCATTAAAACAAAATTTATTGTAAACTTGAAACGATATCCATCTTGTCTTTTAGTCGAAATTGTATTACACAATATCTTGAAAAAGTCTATCACATCTTGCTATAACCAACTGTACTACAAACACTTATAGTATCTTAAAAGATTTTTAACTTCCAGAGAAATTTGAATTTTTTGGCATTTAAAAGCTATGCTTTAAAATTATTATTAATCCGATATCTGATTATTAAACAGATATAATTTGTACAGATTAAACTTTATATGCCAATAAAGACAATACTTCAATTTAAGCAATTTATTGGGGAGAGGCAAAATGTTCCAATTTTTTATTTTAAGTCCTGCAGTATTTATACGAATTTGATGGGCTTTATACCAGCTTAGAAGCTTACAAAAATCTGATCAGGCCGAGGCGAATTTCGTAGAGAATTTCTAAGTTGTGGACCCTTTTTTACATATTTGTGTGAAAGATTTCGAGCGAATACGTTGAGGAATGTGGAATTCGAGGAGGACAAAAAGTCATAACTAAATTTGATGAATCTAACTCGTGCAGTTTCAGGAAATATTTCATAAAATTAATCAGTTTTTGGCCATAACACACATATTTGTTTCAAATTTTTAAAATTATCTACATTTTTTCTTGGGTAAAAGAAACCAGGACTGACATGAATTGACAAACTTCGCATGCGTACGGATAATGAACATCTTTTGGTAAAATTTGGTGTGTCTTGCTCTTACGGACTCTGAGATGTATGTGTTCATGCGGAAGGGCGGACAACACTCAATCACTACTCGTGCTAATGATAAGCCATTAAGTATAAGTGGGCCTGATTTACACAAATCTCAAACCTATGGGGGTACAGTGCATAAAAATATAAGAAATTATTAAAAAAAATTTCTTCAAAACACAGTACGTTATAATAATGTAAAACCAACATAAATATTTGGAACTGATAAATAATAAGATAAATTTAGTTATAAATTTTCTTTTGACATTTTTTTTTAAATTTAAAAGTTACAATAAATATCTTTACCGCATCACAAGAAACCCAAGGGGAAAGCCCACAGAAATCTGGGTTTGGGCTAATACAATATTTCTCAAGCTCAACAAATTTTAAAGCGTCAGATTCTCTACAAAATCGGAATGCAGCTTAATCATTCACGAGATTTATCGTTAAGAGTTCACTGCTCATAGGCCTATCACATTTCCGCGACTGAACATTTAATTTTTTTTTCGGACTGAAGAATCTAAAAAAGGACAAATCCATCCGCAAAAGGCTAGTCTACATAACAAATTTTTTGTTTTTCAAAAAAAAAAAGTATAGGTCTGTCATGCCTTCTTCTGTCTTTAAAGAACATTGTTCGAATGTATATGGCAGTTTTATTGGGTTTAAATAGAATTCTGTCATCTTTAAAATAGTTGCCGAGTTCTTATGAAGAACGTAACAAATTAAATTATTCTATCACAGCAATATCTAAATACAATTACACGATCAATTTTTAGATTTACCGCAAAATTGTATGCCAAAGAAAGAAATAACAAATTTAATGAAATCCTTAAATATAAATTTTTGGCTTACATTCAATGTTTTCAAAAACATCTTTTTCTATTTGACAGGTTTTGTTTATCTACTTAATGAATCATTAGTGTTTTGCATGACAACAAAACCAAAAGTTATTTAAAACTATTTTTTTTGTTTTATTTGTTTAATATACTAAGAACTTTATTTTTGTAGTATCTAAACAAAACCAGGCAGACAACGTGACGACTGCGCTTTGCTATTCGTTTTTGTTTTTTGGTAATTATATATTATAAAAATAAAACAAATTGTTAAAACTTAACTAAACAGTTTAAAATATTAAAAATTAAATCTTATATAAATCAGGTGCATTCAAGGGTCTGTGGATATTTGAGACAACTTACTTTTAGCTAGATTGGCGACAGATACCTACAGTTCTGACTATTTTTTATCATAGCGTAAAAGACAACGGAAGTCGTTAAAAAAATGTGTGATATACCCTATTCCCTTGTTTATAAAAATATTTATTCTTGTTTATTGCAATACGGCAACTTAAAACTCTACACCTACATTTTTTTGCAAGTTCAATTAAAAATTTGTTTGTGTATTGCGGCATCATTATACAATATATCCATTACATTTTATATATTATAGCCCAAATGAGTCCACATGCCAATATTGTTGACTGTAGCTTCTTTACAAACATATTTACCTAAAGGTGGTTTCGAGGGACTTCTTCCTTTTTACCTATAGTTCGCTAAATTCCCAGCCGATTTTAACCAAATTTGAACCCACAGAAGGGTTTTCGAAAACTTAATAAGTGAAAACCCAGAAGACGCAGCTCGTGTAGTGTGCTGACCTTTCTGCTCTAAAACTTCAGACATGCGGCTTAGAAGAACAAAAATTTTGACGGATTTAAAAGTTTCAACCATCCCCGAAGATTTAAGAACTCTGTACGTAGGGCGGGAGGCCAGCTTAATATCTTTAAATTTTGGCCCTTTTCATATCTTGTAACAACCCGGGCTATATGTATAGGAACATCATAATGTTATTAGTTAAAACTATATACCTAATACCTCTTCCAACATACCTTTTAGTTTAGCATATTCATTGAATTTTGGTTGCATAACACGAAATGGTCAAATGCTATGGAGTTGGTCGATTTATTAAATATATCTTTTGGGTCGTCCAAACTACATTTCTATTCTTTTAGGATGACTACGTTATGTCACTGCGGAGTCCAGGATACAAGAGCTCGACAAAAACTAGGTCAAACCGTGAAAGTGAGTGGTTTTGGCGACCTATTTTATTTCGTTTCAAATTAAAAACCCAAAATTAACAAAAAAAAAACTTGAATCATCTCGATACTACGACTAGTAGATATGTCAAATGTCTTGCTCACATGAGTATTCAAATAGAATTCTTATATACATAAAGTATTTTGGAAATATTTTATTATTAGGGTAATGCGTGCTTCGCACTTTAACCCCCGTATGATATGCTTTATTCAATTCAGATTATCCAGATTATTATATACCCTGTGCAAGTCTCTATTTCCATAATTTTCATCAGCCCGACTTTTAAGTACCCTGAAACCATGCATGTTGCTGCTCGGATTCACAATTGGAATAAAAGTGTTTACAATGGCTCCTTTGATACTGTCCTGCTTTATATCCCAATGACTTAATTATCATAAACAGGCATTTATCTTTCCTCTAATGATGTTAAGCTTTTTATACCGGAATGGTCTGTTAAATCTGAGTCATTTAAAATTGAATTTTTCGGATTCCTACCTGCCTTAATTGTACGGCTGCAAGTTTTACAAAATGTAAATATGCCGTTAATAAAAGGAAGCATATCTGCCAGATGAAGCATATCTGGACTAAATACATAAGTTTCTATATAATACCTACTAATTCTTTCTATTTGATGAGGGAACATCAAGTCTTTACAGTAAAAGTAAACATTATCGGATCGCTGTTTAATTATTTCGTTATCGTTCTCAAAAAGCGAATTGCTATTGTGCTGCGTTACTTATCTATCCTATCTGTCTACAGGTTTCTTAATATCATCCTACCTGTCTCTGTAATGGTGAAATCTAAATATTCCCTGACGTACTTGCCCGTCTCGCCTAACATTTTCAACCTATCTGCTCTGTGATCTACTTGATTACGCTCCTGCTCTGCAGTCCTTAACTCCAACTTTTCTCTGAGCTGTCTTCTAAGCATAGTGTTTCTTCTCTACAATCTTAGACTCTATGTCTTCTCTGTGCTGCGTTCTAAGTATACTGTTGAAAACTTGTTCTAGTCGCCGAATTTCTGCATCGCGCCACGAAGCAATGAATGCAATTGCTAGGGTGGCGGAGTCAATAAAGTCAATTTCTTTTTGCCATTACTTCAATGGGCCAATGCCGACGAAAGGATGCGAGCTGTAATCAAATGTGTGAAGTATTTCTTATAGCACGTCGAAAATTGCCTCGAGACGTTTTATGGTTACGGCTTAGTTGAGAAAGATTCGAACTTCTTCGTTGTGGCAACAAATCATAGATCATCAAAATCTGTCCAGCCAAAGGAATAATAAGTTCTTGCAAATATATGTAACGGTCAGAAGGAGGCGTGGTAGACCCCTTAAACTATACATATTCTTGATCAACAGCCGAGTCGATATAGCCATGTCTGTCTGTTCGTCTGTCCGTATGAGTAAAAGAATCTCAGAGACTATAAGAGCTATGGAGCTGAAATTTTACCAAAAGATGAGCATAATAGTGACGCAGATAAAGATTTTCGATTTATGTCGATATCTGACCCCCAGCCTCCATAAGAGAATTTCGCGGTTTACTTCTTTTTATGTGAATCTTTCCGATATTTTATGCGTTACTCTGTTAACCAGTGCGAAGACAGATCCAACAAACCATAGATCATTAAAATCGGCCCAGCCGTTCTTGAGTTATAATATATAACTAACATAACTCTTAACTGTCTTTTATATATATATATAGATATCTTTTGGGGTCTTCCAAACTACATTTCTATTCTTTTAGGATGACTACGTCATGTCACTGCGGAGTCCAAGATATAAGAGCTCGACAAAAACTAAGGCGAACTAGGTAAAGCGACACCTTCGTCCCGAATGCTTTTGAGCGACCCATTTTATTTCGTTTCAAATTAAAAACTCAAAATTAAAAAAAAAAAACTTGAATCATCTCGATACTACGACTAGTAGATATGTCAAATGTCTTGCTCACATGAGTATTCAAATAAAATTCTTATATATGTACATAAAGTATCTTGGAAATATTTTATTATTTTCTATTTTTTGCCCGTTACATACATTGCACAAATCTAGTCTCTTAGTACCTATAGGTACAAGGTATAAAAAAGCGAAGAAATATAAAATTGAGATTTTTATGAAAACATGCCTTGATCTAGTGAAAGACTTAAATCAAAAACTTTACTACATACAGAAAAGGGAAAAACTTGGTGGCCACGTCAAATGTGTGCGCATATGCATATAAGCAAGTACATATGCAATTAATAATTCAAATTTTTTACTATAAAATACTATACCATACAATACCTACTCGTATTTTATAAATATGTTAACGAATTTGTATACATATGCGAATATATCTCACATAAGTATTTGTACGCATGTTTATTGTACCCTGTTCCTATAAGATAAGGTGTATACTACACTTGTGCAATGTGTATGATAGGCAGAAGGGGGCATGGTAGGCTACTATATATGCTCTTTATACCAAAATGCATAATAAACCCTCATGTTGCGAGTAAACCATGTCCGTCTGACTATCCATCCGTCCGTCCTATATCTCGGAGATCTTAAGAAATAAGTCGAATTTTAACAAAAGATGCGCATTTTCCATAGGCAGGTGATGTTTGCTGATGGTCAAGTCGATATTTTACCACTTTGTCCCGTGAAAGAATTCCGCGGTTTTCCGATGTGGCAAATCAACGATTCAATTAAAAAAGATGAAATCCCGTATGTGTTCCAAAGCCTTGGAATTCCGGCAAAATTTACGAGAATAGTATGCGCTACTCTTTCAAACACATCAGCGAAGGTCTTAATCTAAGGCCAGCTTTCTAAGGCCTAACCGGTAGAGACAGGAGTTAAACAACGAGATGCTCTGTCCAAAATAATATTTAACCTGATGTTACAGTTCGCCATAAGAGAAGTAAATAAAGGCGGGACACTTCTCCATTTATCATCACAAATCTGTGCCTACGCTGATGATATTGCAATTCTTGCGAGCAACCTCAACGAACTTAAGAACGTATTTGTATCAATCCATGAACTAGTTTATAGACTCGGGCTGCAGATAAATGAAATAAAAACGAAATATGTGCTTAAATCTTCAAAGTCACGCCACTCTCAAGACCTGAGGATAGGTACTTTTAGCTTTGAATCAGTCACCTCTTTCAAATGCTTAGGAGTTTTGTTCTCGAGCTCTGGTAACTCGACATGCGCAATTAAAGAGAGAGAGCCATTTCAACAAATAGATTTTTTCATACATCAAATTATTTAAATCTAAACTAATCTCTCGATATAAAAAACTGCAGATGTATAAAACGCTCGTTCGACCCGCCTTGCATACGGGCTGCGAGGAATGGGCTCTCCGTAAAGCTGACTGTAAGCTGTTAGCAGCATTTGAGAGAAAGATTCTACGGAGAATTTACGGACCGGTGATAGATAAACATCTATAGAATGAGCTCGAAGAATTGATACGCAATAATACGCAAGTCCCAGCGCCTACGGTGGATCGGGCATGTACTGCGCATGCTCCACACCAAAGTTAATCCTGAAAAGGCGACATAATGGCACGCGAGCAAGAGGGCGACCAAAAAACTGTTGGCTGGATGCGGTGCTAGCAGATTTGAGTACAATTAATGTCCAAAACAACGAAGTCCAAGCAATGGATAAGATCGTGAAGGAAGCTTTGACCCACCTAGGGTTGTAATGCTATGAATGATGATGATGATGTCCGTAGGCATGCTTAGAGTTTAGGAGATTAGAGCTAGGATAAGCAAACTTACTTTTTACGGGTAGTATGCGTGAAAAAAAATTTATTTTTGATATCAAAAATCATTATAATCGGGCTATAAATAAAGGAGAAATTCGATATATATAGGCTGGAGCTTCTAAGTGTGGAATAATGAGTTTCTGGAATGGTGGCATCAAGACTTTTAGTCACCTCGAGTTAATTTTTTTTTTAATTTAGTTAGTTCGAGTCCCAAATGCGACAAGACTTTTTTATGCAAATCTAAAGTCGTCTTTTAATGCTATGGAACAGGGTATCTGAAAGTCGACTGCTATTGGTTTTGGCAAACTTATTTTGAATTATTGCTTTTTCGCTTGTTTTTCTAGCTTTCCCTTTCTTTCTACAGCAATTCAATTCATTTACAAAAACAAAAACGCACAGCTTTTGAAAAAAAAAAAACATTTAGCGTATCAGCAACAGGTAAGTTTATTCATTTCCCAATTTTTAATACATATTAATAATTGTTTTTGCTATTTTTATTGTTGTAGGTATTATGGCTTTGAGGTTCTATATGAGATGATTTATTTTGTGTATTCTATTTATAATTTATTAGTTCATTCTGGTATCGTTTTAATTATAATGTTAAAGGCAAATGGAAACGACAACACGAGTAAGCTCACCTGATGATTTGAGGCAAAATATTCACCGAACAAAATATTAGTATATTTTTTTTGCCATTTCGATATGGTATATACCACTGTAATATATACAAATTTTAAGATTTTCTAATTGTTTTTAAGGATTGAATTCCTGTATTGTACATAATTGTATATACACAATTTATCTTCAAATTTTGTATGGCCGTTTATTACCATTAGTTTTGTATACCCTGATCCTAAAGGGGATACTAGATTTCTGCAATGTATGTAACGAACAAAAGGATTCGTGGCAGACCGAAATGCTTATCATAACCTCGGGTAGCGATTGAGCCATGTCTGTGTGTCTGACTATAAGAGCTAGAGATACAAAACTTTACCGCCTGATGCGCATATCTCCGCAGAAGATGAAGTTTGTACCCACTTGAAGAGTATCTCGGTTTTTAGCTACACCGTTTAGTATTTTAAACTGAGCAATGCGTCGTCGTTACTTGTGTGTCAAAAATGAACAAAATCCGACAAATACAAAAAAAGTTATTGTCAAAAATGTACTAATTTCACCCCCCTTTCTCAATAACCTGCATCAATCTTTGACTATCCGTTATTATGGTAAAATATTATCTAGAATCACCAATTTTGGTAAGTATATTCAGTGGCCCTAATAAACAAACCGACATCCAAATTTCATCGAAAGTGTGGGTCTCCGCCCCCTGCGTGTTTCCTAACCTGTACTAATGTATGCCTTATTATACCCATAACTTTCTTGTTCTCAGGGAAGGAGGAGAAGAGAAATTATAAGAGACAATATATTGATCAATTACAATTTCCTATCATTGAAAAAAAAATCTATTCTACACACCTCTACTAAAGTTTCTTAACTCGGACCAAAGTGTTTTGGTGAAGCTCTCCGTACACTTTCTCTTTATTCCGGCATAAATGGTGGAAAAAGACAATTCCTCTGAATCAAAATCGAAGAACATATCCAGAGGATGCTGTCTGTCTCCTGGAGCAATTGCTACTTCTGCTCTTTTGCCTGTACGTGCCTTTCTAACCCAAAAGCTGCATACGTATCATTTAGTTTTCTAATTAACTATGTGTCTTCTGCTACTGGAACGAAGGGAACGGATTCAGAAGAAAAAAAATAAAGATGAAGAGGTTCATTCCTCATTAAATTACTTACTCTTCTTAGCACTCTCCTGCTCTGCAATGTTAGAGTCTAAGTACTTGAGCGATCATTTAGGGTCGATTAGTACAAACTAAATTAAAATTGTTCAACAAGTGCTTATTATAGTTTATTATGCAATCATACTAGGTTTGGGACACACAGTTTTACGTTCGTGTTTGATGGGAACCAGTTCAGTACTGAAATTTTATCCTGCAGGGTAACTGTGTACGTACATGTGTTTGTGAACAACTGCTTACATACCATGCACGCCCGATTAGTTCGTTTTTGGTCGGATTTTTAGCAAGGTTGATTGAGCATACTCGAACATACCCGATGCAGCTTTCTGCCGGAAAGTCAGAAGTATATTTATTATACAAGATTGGAGCGAAGTAGAATCCTCTCTTAGTCATCCGATTTGATGTCTCTTTTTTTCTTAAATTGCCACGTCTGCGATCAAGGTAGTATACCTAAACTACCTACCATAACATTATTGTTATATGAATCAAAAAATCGAATTGTAGAAATCAAAATCTTGAAATAAGCACATTCGTGAGCATGATGGTGATAGATGGGAATGACATAAATGTAAAGATGCTTAGCACGGATGAGAGAGAAGAAGAAGAAGCGAGTCGAGAATGAGCAGTCGAAAGAGTCAGTTGTAAAAGCGGTATTCAGAGCAGCCGAGAATTAAAGTCGTTTAAAGTTGTAAGGTCGCTAAATTAATTAAAGTTGCACTAGCTATAAGACTCTTTTTTATGCACCTAATGATACTAAATTATCCTAAATAAACCCGGATTAACCATCAATCCTACACAAATGGCAAAAATCTAATAAAAAAGCCTTTTCAGATTGGGAGTCCGGAACATTGAATGTGCTAATGTTACGTCTACATATGCGCTAAACGTGTTATATACTTTTTATATGTATATGAGTGAGTGTAAAATCTTTTAGTATATACGTAAATTAACAGGTTCATGCCAATTTTTCGCATTTCTTTTGTATGTTTAAGGTTTCATTTAATTTAGCTGTAAATTTTTGCCATAATAAACATTTTACAGACAGATAAACAAAATAAATAATTTTTAATGTTGACTTTAATTAACAGCAACTTTAAAATATTATTTAAAGCATTCTTACTAACTTGTTTGCCCAAGTTAAGACCCACGATGGATGGCACAAAATCAATGGAATAATAAAAGAAGGCGCACGATAAAGACGACCGTAGACGACTTTGGGATACCCTGTACCACCACTTTGCAATAAAATCTGATATATTGCTTAAGAACTCCCAACTGCCAAATTAGGTTATTATATTTTCACAAACAAACAAAAAACAGTCAAATTTTGCACCAAACCCTCGTTTTTTTGACCTATCAGTCCTATGGGAGCAATATGATATAGTCGAGTTTGATCAAATTTGGTACAGTGATTGGGAACTATGAGTTTCGACTGCCAAATTGGGTTACGATATCTCCATAAACAAATATATTATTTATCTAAAACTTTTGGAATTTTTCAAGGTACATACTCCGAAACTGACATAATAATGCATCTAATCTGAAAATTTGGTTGCTCTAGCTCTACAGACAGACAGAAAGACAGACGGATATGTGCATATCGACTTCTTTAGTCACCCTGATCATAGTTTAGGTAACTTTGGGGGCTCTGATGCCACCTTCCGTATGTTACATACATTTTCGGTTTACACAAACTTAATATACGCTTTGTACCATAAGGTACAGGGTATAAAAATTTACCAAGTAGCTTTTATAGCCTGATAAGCGCTGACATCAGCTGCCGGCACACGCTACTGCCCGCCACTCAATCACACTTAGTGTGTTTGGTTTCGGGTTTCTTATCAATAAATGAAGAATTAAATGTTGTCTAACTCGCGTAGATTATATACTTGAAAATTATATGTTAAGCGAAATTTTGCTGGATTGATTAGGCTGCAGACCTGCGCCCTTTTTCCGAAGAAATAGGCAACAATCAGCATTTCTCAAAACATTAGCTGATAAACTGCGGAGAATGGTTGCTGGGAAACCATTAATAGGGCCTGTGCAAATCTTAGGTCCCTATGGTCAGATTAGGTGCAAGAAAATTGTGCAAGAACTTCCTTTAGATACTAACCGGGAGCTAATTTAATTTAATTTGGCGAAAATAATATTTTTATTTTTTTTGTCAAAAGTGGGTGCAGGGTATCCCACTGTCGAGCACTGCCCCAACTGATTTACATTTGTTTTTTGTTATAGTGGTGAGAATGATGACATCACATGTTTACCACAAGAAGAGCGAAAACAAACAAAAACAAATAAATAAAGGAAGTAAACGAAAGCATGAAAGAAGAAAAGACAAATACACAAAACTCTGGTTGTTCACATGATATCAAACACGACGACAAAAACCTAATCATAATCGCTTTAACAATTTCAGATTGCGCGACAGAAATAAAATGAAAAAATAAAAAATGATAAATACATTCAATAATTAAGGTAAGACGTGAAGCAAAATTGGAAACAATAACTTGGGCCAAGGAAGCTTTAACGTTGAAAATACTAATTGCAAGATAACATCGTCTTTGACCGATTTTTTAAAAATCGAAATAGATCTACTTAAAGATGTTATTTTTCTGTAAACTTCATGTATAATTAAAGTTTTAACCTATGGATTGGTCCGTACGTTCGTACACGAGAGAGAAGTAGATGGCTGATTGCTAACATCGTACGGTCCTCCTTTATGCATCATTGACACTTATTATACCACATGTTCTCTCCAGCTGCTCATACATCTATAGCCAAGGTATTGTTGCACTTTTGACTAAAACTTTTAATGTCTTTATATTCGGATAATAATAGATTCATATAAACCCGATGCCTGGTTAAAGTAAAAAAGATTTAACGCTGTGGTTGTGTGACGCATATAGGTACAGTATACATATATGCAGGCTTGACGAGAGAGGGGAAAAAGGGGATTCCCCCGGGCCCAGTGTTTTCTCAGGGTCCCTTTGTAATTATTGTCGTATTTACAGACCGAAATAATTAAAAAATTAATTTTTTTTTTTGTGCTTTCGAGTCTTTTTGGGTCTTGCGCCCTTTCGTGCTCTACGATTTGTATATTGGAATCCAAAAATAATACATCATCAACAAATGTAGTGTTGCCATTACTATCAGGTCGCTCGCCCGAAGATTTTAGCGAATGTTGGTTGAAAAGAACGATATTCTGCGTTGTTTCGGAAAATTGCACAGTTCGTAATGGCTATGCAACCTTTCATATTTTTCAAACATTTTTTTACTCGAAGTTTTTGACTTCTCGGAGAAATTGACCAGTGGCCCAGTGGACCGGTGGAGATCAACATCTAAGCCCCCAGACTCCAGGCGGGGCCCACTGAATTGGCAGCCCTAAACAAATGCTAAAACGTTACTATTGGATTCAGTAGGGTGCCACACAAAATCCTAAGCCACAGTAAAAATAATATCGACTTTGAGATACCCTGTAGCACCACATTGCAATACAAATTCGGTATATTGCCTGAGAAGTCCAAATGACATTAGAACACAGATTATACAGGTAATGAAAATTGGCTTCACTAGGAACATTGTATGGGATACGGAACGGAAGCTAAAAATTCATAGATCTAATCATTATTTTCCATTGTCGATATTTATTGATCTTTGCATGCACTTTTTCAGTCAACATACTAAAAGCTTTTCAACTAAAGAACTTGAGATTATGTTTGATATCGATCGGTGACATAAATCTAAAAAAACAAACGTAAACAGAACATAACAAAGATAAAGTAAACAATTACTTCTTTCAAAAAAATATACAACTGCATTTTCGTCTGGTTATTCACAACTGATTCTGTGTGCCAATTATGAAATTCTGTTCTTATCAGTAGAAAAAGATATTTGATCGCATATTAAAAATCAGCTGTTTTAACGATTTGTTTATTTTTTACAAACTGTCTTTTAGCTGAAAGGTCACTAGAAACAAAATCCAACGACATAGTATAGATGACTGTTTAGTTTGCGGTGCCCCACCTTTTTATTTATGATAATTAATTAAAATTTTTTTAATTTATGGAACAAAATATTTTGCTGATATTAATTCAAAAAATAATTTTCAATTAAATTTTTGTTTTTGTTATTGACTATAACAATGAATATGCAATTTTTTAATTCTTTCTTCTTAAAGGCCCCTACGCAGACACGAAATATAAACAAAAATACAAAAAAAAAAAAACGCTCACAAACGTTTGGTCACAAACTGTTCTTGCAGGTGGTATTTAGACCAGTGTTTTTTTGTTTTTTTTTTAATGCCAGTAGCAAACCATAGATGCGCAATCAGCAAAAACAGCTGTTCGGTTTTGGCGCCACAACGAAAACTTATGGCTGGTCGACAAAATCGTTGCAGATCGTTGGGAAAGGATGAGAAAATCGTTATAATAATATAATAATTCAGTTGTAACATTAATGTGCATTAAAATACGTCTATGTAATTCGTCCACACTCAGCTCTGCGCATTAAATATGGGTTCACCCAAACACTACGCCTTTTCCTGCGTTTTGCCTCCTCTCGTCGCTTTTTTTCCGCATCCAACAATTAAATTGCAATGCATGTCATTATTATAGCATCGTTTACACAAAGTAGCATAAGTAAGAAAGGTTGACGATAATTCATGTTTTTATGTTTTACTTCGCGCCTTTTAAAAATTTGCTATCTGTAAACAAAAAGCAGCTGATTATCGATAATAATTCCGATAAAATTCACATTTTCTTACTAGAGACACACTGTTCCTTTCGGGACCAAAATAAGTCTGTCTTTATGCTAGGTAGCTGTTATTCGATCGAATATTTTGAAATAAATAAATATGACATAGCATATAAATCGATCAGCATAATAAGTTTTTAAAAATCGTTCCTTGACCCGCAAGCCCAATAATGCGTATGTGTTAACTAATTTTCCGAAATGAAATTAAAGTTTTACTAATATAAGTTAATACTGCAGATTGCTAGTGAAGTCAAAATATTTCTAGATAGTCTTTCTATTTATTTGTACCTAGCTCACTAAATGAATGTATGTATTGTATAATTTTTGGGAACTGCCGTATGCTACCCGATTGTACTATGCACCTGTTCTAACTTGTATTACTAAACTTAAAGCTTTTTAAAAGTACGCCATCTTTAATATATATTTTCTCATTAAATATAAACTGCAATAGTTTGATGCCAAGTGTCGACAACAAGTAGAAACTGTCGTCTAGATCTAGACATCTGAGTTGCTTTTCCATAAAGCGGCCGATTAAATAAACAAAGAAAAGCATTAAGGAAACATTAAAATGCATTGTGCTTAAAAGTCAAAATTAACACATTTATTCAATAGGTTTAATAGTTGTTTTCATTTGCTTTTTTTAATCCAAATACGACATGAGCAGTTGCAACGTCATTTTGTGATATGTATACATACGTACATAAATATGTACATATGCAATAAAAGAATAAATACTTTTTGCGCACTTTAAGAAATTGGCAATTTCTCAACTGCAAGAGTGTAATTAGTGCATTGGTTTAGTAGTTTTCGTTTAAGGCCCATAACCCACATGAACGCACGGTTTTTGTCATCTCTAGTATTTAAAATTTTTGCAATCCTTTTTGCACTTAAATGAATATTGTATGCATTTCTTACGAGCTCATTCATCACTTTTTGCATATTTTCAATAAAATTAATCAGTTTAATTGAAATAAATCACAGGAAGTGAATTGCGAAACGAGGAAAAAGCAAGTGCTATCCGACATGCGTTAAAATTTAGTTTCCGTGTTTGCACAATACGCGAACGTTTTGTTTAAATAAATGTATAACTGAGTACAGCAAACCATAAAAAGGTTTTTCAAAAACCTTGGCGAACACACAAAAATGAATATCTCTGATTTAAAAAATCAAGTAGCAAAGATATATAGGCTAATATAAGCTTGAATAAACACGAGTAAAATGCAAAGTAAGATTTATAATAAAATGTTATTTACCCACCTTGTTCCCATGGATTGGCTGGCTCCAGATACCCAGTGACCAGTTCTCTATCACTCTCCGGAAATGAAACACGACGCGGCATAGAAGAAAGTACCAAACTGTCTGAAGATTTACGCAGCAGCAGGCTAGGTGACGTGGAGGCGCCACCAATTGTGGTTACCCTCATAACACCCGGATTTACAGTCACGAATTTATTATTTTGCGAACTGCTTGAACTTGAATTGGACGCAATTGAATCGGTGCGCCACACTGTCGTTTGTTTGGCATCATGATAGTTCTTAATTTTCTGTTGTTGCTGCGTACGCATCTGAATGCCGAATGCAGGCTCGCCACTCTCTGCTACATTCGACAAGTGCACACTGCTAGCGTTAGCCTCCGCCTCTGTCGTTATTGCCAATGTTGCTGACGATGTCGTCGTGGTAGTGGGTGCGGCTGCTACAGCTCTTATCGTCGCAAATTCTAGGCATTCTGGCACAGCTGACAATTGCGTTGTTGTGCCTTCATTGCTAGTTACCATGGCAGCCAATACCTCAGATGGCATGGTCCATGTTGCGGGCGTAGAGGCGCATGTTTCTTGTGCTCCTAATGCAGCTGCAGTAGTGGCGACAGCTATTGTTTCAGTTGTCAACGTTGTTGTTGCAACTGTTGGCTCCATTCCATTTGTTCCCATCTGGTTAGGTGTTGGAGTTGCCTCAACATTGTTGTCTTCAATGTTATGCAGCATTGTTGCTAAGCCTTGTCTGTTATTGCCTTTTTGTTTTGTTTTTGTTGTCCGGTTTCCTGTTTTTTTTTTTTTTTTTTTATTGCCTCTACGCTGGTTGAATTTTTGCTTTTATTTTGCCAAGCATTTAAATTTTGAAGAATTTTGCTTGCTTCAGCAAAATTACATTATAATTTACACTTTTTTTTTAAATTTTTATTTCATTTATGCAGCTTACATTTTTAATTAACTAGCAAAATATTAAAGAATATTAAAAGCTAATCAGAAGCAAAAAAATTCCACTCTTAAATTTTCCACCGCACAATACATATGCACGCTGTAATGTGTGGGAACATCGAAGTCGTAACAATAATGTAAAAGAAAAACGAATAAAAACACAACGTCGAACAAGAGAGCGAGAGTGAGAGCAAGCTTTGCACTACACGAACGAAGAGACAAAAGAGAACAGCGTAAAAACATTACCTAATTGTTGTTTTTGCTTTTCACATTTGCTTGCCACTGCTATTTTATTATTATTTTTTTTATAATCTTCACAAACAGCATTAAACAGAACCCAAAAGTATCGCAGAGCTTTTGGGTGGGGTGGTTGGTTTCAACTTCAAGCAATGAACAAGGGCGTAGACAGCACTTCACAAAAGGGGATCAAATTTCGATTGACAATGCCCTTTGTGTAACTTTTTGCTTTGATGGCTTTTAATGTGTATTTTATAAATATGTAATATGCATATGGCTTTAACAAATGAAGAGGCTCTGTTATGAGGCTAGTGCCAAAATTGCAGTAACGCTGCATTCTCTCTGCCTTTTTTTTTTAGGCGTTCTTTTAATTTTTTTTACTTAAATTCAATTTACTAAAATAAATGTTATTTCAACGAACTTATGTTGTTTAGTTTTCCTAGTTAATCATGCCCATCTTGGGTTACGTTTCTACCCCAGCCTAGCACCCCGACTACGCCCTTGGCAATAAATAGAAAAAGTTGCCGTTGCACACGCCGCAATTTTGTTTACGTTTTTTTTTTTTTTTTTTTTTTTGATAAGAGCCCTGTTGCATTGCAAATTAGTGGACGCTTTTACGGCTAATAAGAAAATAGCCAAGTTAATGAATTCATTTATTTTAAATTTCGTTCGATTTTTACAATAAGTAGAGTTGCACTGCATCAAACATTTTATTTTATTTTTCAAATCACATATGACGTATAATCACATAATTTTTTTATATATAGGCTTTTTTTAACACGCACGCGCTTTTTGATGTATTTGTCTCTGGAAGACAGAGATTTGGGCCTATAAACAAGTTTTGACCAGAGCGCGGGCGCCTTGATAAACACGTTGAATTTGTTTTAATACTTATTATTGCAATAGCCGCCGCACCGAGCATATATGTATATTTATACTATGTATTGTAATAGATTGCCTCATCACGCGTATTTTGATTACACTTTAGCATTTGCTTCTTCACTTTGCTTTTTTTTTGTTACACAATTTATTTTTTCCTAGGTTTTACGAAAACCTATCACAAACAGAGCTTAATTGAGGGAACATTTTTAAGTAGAACTCTAATCAAAACACATGCATGCGTACAAATATATACCTAGAAAAAATTAGCAACAAAAGATTTATTGCTTTAATCTCACATCCGCGAAACCAACCGATCACAATAACGTTGAAAAATGCAAAAGAAATGAAATTGAAAATAATCGTTTACAGAAAAATTCGAAGTGAGAGTATAATTTTGTGGAGCTTTTTCAGATAAATTTAAACTCAGAGAGTAATATTGTGGTTATCGATACATGGCTGCATAATTTTTAATATTGTGGCAACGCTTATGCTCTCTCTCACTTTTTACACAGTCTCTTTTTTTTTTACCAAATATGATGTCAGAGCAAACTTTACAATAAAAACATTGGACATATCTGCAGTATATGCTGCTCTATACTTCTTCAAACTAAAATCGCTTATTAATCTGTACAGGGCATAGCTAATAAGAAAAATGTTTTAGCACTATAACACAAAACTTAAATTTAAAGCACTTGCAGAGAATAGAACTTTCAAGGTCACACTTTAGATTTTTGCATGCACTCATTTGTGTTTGAATTTTTTATTAACAATATTATACGCAGACGCGCTTTTCAATTGCTTTCAAAAATTTTCTTGGCGTCAAATAAATAATTTGTATATTATTATTTAAAATACAATAAAATATTTTGCGAGGTCCGACCACGAGTATTGAAATAGCAAATAAACAATACGCACGCACTGCAGCTGTGTGGCAATCTCTTGCATAGATATCGATATATTTTGTTTAGTTCTGAAAAATGTGCTATATAATCGTCAATCAGCTGTTCGAACAAGACGAAAAGCCAACTCAGCTAATGTGAAGAAATTTTTTACATACACAAAAAAATTTTGCCACAATTATTATTTAGGCCGCACTTTTAAATCAATTCAATTGCGAACATTTGTAAACAAAAAAAATGCAAAATGCGGCAAACAAACGCAACCACCAAAAACTGTTTGCTGTTGAGTGATTTGTGTTTTATATTTTGCTTGACTCTAACATGTCTTCCAATAGCGACGTGGGCTTTGTCGGACAAGAGACTGTGCGCTGACCCAAAATGTGAACGTAAGTAAATGGTTTGGGTTGACATTGAAAGTGATTCTGTTTCAGTTTTAAATACCTTTGTGTTAAATTGATTACTACATAATCTCCCTGAATTCAGCTGCGTTATGCGCCACTCACTCATCATTGCCGTGTTTTACGATAACAGACTTCCGAATTATTTTCACACGTCCACATTATTGCATATAAATATGTACATATGTACATACTTGCGTACATATGAAAATGTACTTCATTGTTTGAATCCAATATAGTAAATCGACTAAAGTAATATACTACTATAATTTCATGCATATATATGTACGTCTTGTCGTTGACCCATTTTGATTTGTATTTGCGTACAAATTAATCGGCAATCTATATAAATAATCAAACAATATACATACATATACTTAAGAGATACCTAAAGATGTTTTTACCTTTTTATCTTCTGAATCAATAGTCAATCCGAAATGCAACTGAATAGATAATTATAATTTTAATTGACTTTTCTTGTGTTGTAATTTAAACTTTTATTTTACAGAAATAATTTCACATGGTATCGCCAAAATTAGCTACATGTCCGGCGGAGAGGGATTGTTATCGTTTAAGATAAACTCGCCTGTTCGCATATTGTCAAAAAGTGCCGGTAATAATATGAAGCTATGGGGCGTGGACATAAATGGACGACGTGGTTATGTCAACAAAGACTTCATTATGGAAAAGAAAATTATGATTAAAGAAGAATTACTGACTTACGTAGTTCCAGTTGAGGAGGGATCAACAGATCCGCCTGCTACTAAAACTTTGGAGGATACTAATCGCACTGTTGTTAATAGCCCAGAGCAATCAGTGACCAAGGTCGACGAATTGTCAAATGTTCCTAGTCAAATATCATCATTGTCGTCTCCATCCGAACAAATGGCAGCAAGTGTAACTGATAACACATTGCAATCTGAAAAAGCGGCCTTGGATAGTGTTACCGAATTAGTAAAAGAGAATAATGAAACGTCTGTCAAACCACCGGAGCCACAACCTCTGCTTAATGCTTCCGAATCAGCAGAAGACCTTTCAACGACAACCACATCGCCTTTAGACATAACGGAAAGCAAAGATAAACCGACTATACTAACAGAAAATAAATTAAATGAAAACGAAGCACCGCCTTTGCATACAACACCAGTTAAACCAAATAATGTGCAGCTTATCGATGGCACCGAGGTACCTCTTGAGACAGACCCTGCAGCTCATGGCGTCAGTGCAGATGCTGCTAAAATCGATACAAAAAATCACGAAGCTATCAAAATTATTGAAAATGAATTGTACGATGAACACGATGATGATGACGACTTCGATTACGAAGAAGACGACGAGGAGCTCGATAGTGAAGTAAACGAAAGAGTCAACGATAAAATTGAAATAAAATTAGATGCTGTGCAAGAAGAAGAACAGCAAACAAGTAGTAAAGTCAATGAGACGGTTGCTACGGAAAACAAACCAGAAGAGGAAACGCAATCAGCAAGCGAAAATAAAAACAACGGTGTTTTTTCAGAGCTGCCTAAAGTAAATGAAAACGTAAAAGCAGACACTGCTACTAAAGGTGAGGATCCAACTACCACACAATCTGACCCAATTAATAATGGAAAACTTGAAGTTTTAACTGAAACACCAACCTCACCAACAACTTTAGCGCAGAACGAAAGTTCTAATGCTAATGGTGAAAACTCCACAGAAGTGCCTAAAATACCGACAGAAGAGAAACCCGACAATACTGAGACAAAAGTGACAACCCAGTTGACTGAACATGTTACTGAAGCTTCCGAATCTTCTCAACCGTCTGCTCAATCAACTGAAGCAACCCATTCGGATAATACTTCAACTGAAGCTCCAACTCCATGGCAGGAGGCTCCAGCTCCACTAGAGGTACAATCTAAAGATGCTTCACCCGTTTCTCAAAGTTCAGAACAAGTCCATGATGTATCAATGGAACATACAGACAAGCCATTGAATGTTGCTCCAACGGAGCTTCCAACAGGATTGCCGCCACTATTTTATAAGCAAAAATCTATAAATAATGATAATCACAAGGATATGCTACAAGAGAATCTGTCAAATGAAGCAGTGGCGCAAGATCCTAATACCTACTATAAGAACTTGCAGGAACAGCAGCCACCAAATGATCCATATCAGTACTTACCGCCAGCAACAGAAATCGTAATGGAAGAGCATACAACGCCGAATTACAATTCTGAATATGATATATTGTACGATGCTGATGCTGAGCCCACGCCAGCTCCAGCACCAGCTCCATCGCAAAAAATGGAGAACGAAGTGCACGAAACAACTGACAGTTCATTGCCATCAGAACCGATTGCTATGCCATCTACTTCAACGCCATTACCCGATGCTGAACCGCCTAAGGAGGAAGCTGGACCTGGACTCTTTGCCACCATTCTTGGCACTGTTAATTCATTCATATCCAGTCAACCCAGCGACTCCAAAACTGAACAATTTGCTGGCAGTGATGACTTGCAGAATATACTGTATCCAGGTGAAAGCAGGCAACCAGGTAAAAATATGCAGGGCTGTTATGTGACAACATATGACTTTAATTTTTTATATATTTAGTTGCTGAGGAGGGCCATTGCATACGCTCAGACTTTAACTGCCATGCTTCCGATGCATTGAGCAACTTTACGGAAATGTTTGCCATTAAGATATTAGATCATAGCCAACTGTTGCTGTGCGTGCTTATTGCTGCTGCCTCATCGCTTTTCTTTATGTTAACCTACTATTGCTGCTGCAACAGCAGCCAAGAGGGTGAACTTCTCTCCAAGCTAAATATGCTTGAGCGTAGTTTGCTTACTGCACACAAGGAAAATCTTTTGCTTAAGCACGATTTGATGACAACACGTACAAAACTTTCGAGCATTGAGGATAATTCATTTGGCTCCAATGATATGGTTGTTGCACTTAAAAAGCAGCTTGAAACGGAACTATACGAAAAAGCCAAATTACAGGAACAAGTAAGCTCGTTGGAAAAGGTATGTAAAAGAAAAATAAAACTTTATTCTCAAATGTTTATATACATATCAAACTATAGCGAATTTCACTTTTTGCTGATTAATGTAATTAAGTCAGAATTCCGGTTGTTTTTTTGAATTTATAAACCATAACTGCGTTCATAATAATTCGAACGGTCTTAAATCCCATTTTTTGAATGGGAAAATTTTTTTTCTTTAAAAGATATCTGCATATTTATTAATTTATATTTTTCGTACATTAATTAATTTTTCATAGGATCTGGATAATGCCGCAGAGGCCGGCCTAGAATTAAATAAAATGTTATCAGAGGTTCTCAATAGTCAGAATGGCGATGAGGCTTTTATGAGCACAGTCGATGATTTACAAAGGCAGCTTAACGAACAGGAAAGTACGTAAACACGCATGCAAGTTCAGCTTAAAGCACATAACTTAAATCTTTATTTGTCAGAAATCATCTTGGATATAAACACAAGTCTTGCTGAGAAGAGTCGTGAGAACAGTGAACTACAATATTCATATACAGAGTCGACAGCACTTTTGACTAGCGAAATGCAAACTCTGCAACAAGACAATTACGAGCTGGAATTGGAAAAATCCAAATTGCAAACACGCATCGAAGAAATCAAGGCTGAGACTGAGCAAGAATTGGCCAAGGCGCTGGAAGCACGAAACTATGAAATGCAACGACTGCAAAATCAAATTCTTGATTTAAATGCCAAGTGGGAAAGGGAGCATGGTGAACTGCAAACCAGTCTAGCCAAAATAGAGGTAAGTCCAACATTAGTGCTTGACGAATTGGTGTGAAAGATTTTATTATTTATTTATTTTATATTTTTTTAATGCAGGCATTAGAGGATTGCTTAAAGACTGTTAAAAAAGATAGCAAACTCAATGTGCAAGAGTTAATATCATCGGCCAAGATACGTGGTGAACTTAATGCGACACAAAAAAAATTGGCCGCCTTGCAATCCAAAATGGAGCAGGAGCTGGCAGCAAAGAGCCGACTGGAAGCTCAGTTTAAGCAAGCTAGCGAGGATGTGGAACAGATGAAGCAGGACTTTAATCTATCAGAACGTGATAAATTGGAGGCGCAAACAAGACTTGAAGTACTTTCTGGATACTTCCGCGAAAAGGAAACACAGTTGCAAAAGTAGTTAAAAACATAGCTACGGTT
Organism: Chymomyza costata; assembly: GCA_018150985.1. NCBI lineage: Eukaryota > Metazoa > Arthropoda > Insecta > Diptera > Drosophilidae > Chymomyza > Chymomyza costata. Next base: position 877,389 of record JAECWU010000003.1, on the reverse strand, counting down.
TGGACAGTAAACTAACCAGTGTTTTTTTTAGGGAACTAAGTTTACAAGAATCAAAATGGCTGCAGCATCAGGGTGAAACTTCAAGTACCGTAGAGACCCAAACTTTGATGAAGAATGAAATTCAAGCCCTAAAGTATGATGTATTTAAAGAATGTTTTTGATAGCTTTAGTTAATAATACGTTCCATTGTATTTATTAGATCTCAAAACGATGAGTTGCGCGCTGAAATCGAGGCTCAGATTGCATCGCATAAAGCACAGATGGGAACACTGGAAAATCGCGCCCATGAGTCCTGGCTGACTGCGCGTCAATCGGAACGTCGCTGTGAAGAAGCACTGGCCGAAGCAGCTGGTCTGCGACGCAAGCTAACCCAAATGGCCAGCGGCAGTGTTGCCTTGGATCAGCTGCCCAATGGTGCAACGGCTGATGCACCACTGAAAAATGCACCTTCGCCACTACCGTTGCCAGGGTCACCATTGCTAAACATGCCAAATCCACTGCCATTCCTGACGGCGCCATTCTCACCGTTCATGGGCCTTCCACCATTTCTACCGCCAGCAGCTGGTGGGGCAAGGCCACCACCACTTGGTCGCATGAGATCGCCGCCGCCAACGTCCTCACGCGGCGACCGTTACTCCCCGCATAGGGATGACTACAGCGACTACGATGACGATGACTATGATGATGATGATGATCGCGGTATGGACCGCCGCCGACGGCTCAGCGGTAGCTGGGGACGTCGTAATTCCTATCTGCACTCGCCACGTACATATCGCTCGCTTTCACCATCGGACAGCCGGTACAACTATAATGACACTGAAACAGATTTTAGTCCGCCGCCCAGCCCACCTCCAACGGGTCTGCGCAATGGCAGCTCCAGACCCCTAAGCGAAGTATGAAAATGGCCGTATGTACTTCAGAGTAGCTTGTAGTAAGTCGTCTCTTAACTACTACTGCTAATCATTGTAGTTAAAAAAACTCAAAATTAGTTCAAATAAATTTATGTATTAATAATCGGGCAATCTTAGGGCAAAGAAAATCTATATTCAATTTGATGCAGATTAATTTGGCTCAATGTCAATGGAAGCGAAAATAACAATAAAATAAACTGAAAACAAATGAAGTCATTGGGATATTCATAAGTTCCTGGCAGGTCTTGGAATGAGCAAGCGTTACAAACATGAGCTTGTGGTGTCCGTGTTCTCTTGATGCTGCACACATCATACTTATACGGCCGAGTCGACACAGCTATGATTGAACTAAAGGATTTCGAAAGCTAAAAAAAAACACAAATTTTACCAAAACGTGCACTATTTAATTCTCCGTCGGCCAATTTCGGAATATCGAAATGTATAAACGTATCCTATTGTGGTGTTACCGTGATAATTATTGGAACTTGCGTTCGGGCACAAATGTAATATTCTCAATCGGATAAGCACTGTGGAAATTAAGGAAAGGGGATATTTTTTATTTTATTAACAATAATAATTATAGTTAAAAACTAATAATTAACATAAAAGATAGATAGCAATGGCTACTCAGACCTTCGGGTATATATGTCGTGTTGTTTGGAAGAGGATATTATAGTCAGAATGTTCCGAAATGAATAAGAAATGCAGGACGGGGTTGTATCGCACATTTATTACTTTATAGGGCCACTGCTTTAAATACATTGGACATTTTGAAATTTTTTTTACAATTGAACTTGCTGTTTATGTTTCTGAAGAAGCCAAAAGTGACCACGTATTTAAAACATACAGGTACCAAATTGCATTTATAAAATAATAAAGCTGCAAACTAGAGACAAAAACGGAAAAGAAAATACGATGACGTCCTGACACCGGCATTAAGTATAAAATTAGTAAATTTTGTGCTTCCCACCCCGTTGGTTTTGAATTTATTCAGATTTTAAAAGAATTTTCGGGAACCGACAGTAACTTGAAGACCCAATAATTATTTTGGAGAATACCCCGCATGTTTTAAGACTTTTTCCCCTACTGCCCATCTCACGGGAGAAATATTGAAGCTATTTAAGAATTAAAGTGCTTAATTATAAAGGGTAGTCCAATACAGGCTCAGGAGAGTAAACGCATATTGAAACAAAAAAAAAATTATTTTTAAACCAAGTTGGGTTCTTTATTTTGAAGCTTAAAGTGCTTAATTATAAAGGGTAGTCCAATACAGGCTCAGGAGAGTAAACGCATATTAAAACAAAACAAAAATTATTTTCAAACCAAGTTGGGTTCTTTATTTTGAAGCTTCATCGACCACATTTGAGTGTGATAAATTATTTCCGACATGAGTTTACCACGGCAGATTCTACAGACATCGATCCTCTGCTCTGGTCAACATTTGTTTCTTCCCATCCTCTATAATTTGCTTCACTCTGGCGATACTTTCAAGTGTTCGAAAACTATTTGACTCAGCAAATCACCAACCGAACCCGTTGTCTCAAATTTTCGAATGACCTATGGTGACTTAATTTGGGCCCTTGTTTAGAAATGTTCACTCGATTAGACCGATCAACTTTTGTCATACATATTTTCATATCTTCTACCAAGTATGTAAGTATTATTTCACCAAAAGTGGATCAGAGTAAACAGATCAGAGTACGTAAACAAACCCGCAGTTGAGCGCATTTTGAAAATTTTTGGAGGTTTACAATCATATTGTCTTTCCCAAGAGAACCCCCCTAAAATCGTAAACAATTTCTTTGCGAGCGATTTTGCTGAATATTTTTTATATTTCGTCCTCTCTTAGGGCCTATACGCAGTTCGAAAAATTCGAAACTTCATATAAAAAAAAAAAATCCCAATTGGGAGTTTTGTCATTCCGCGCGAAATTTTTCGAACTGCGTAGATCCCTTTATATGTCAATTTTCCATGAGAAACTGTTGGCGTTAGAAAAGAATCTAACAGCATTTTGGAAACTTTGGAGGTGATTGATTCTGTTCTCAAGTCTTTGCGCAACAGATTCGAACACAAATTTTTGCCTTTAAAAGTTAAAAGTATCCTCAGTAGTCTCTTGAATGCGACTTCCCAAATGTAGATAAAAACTAAAAAAAACAGAACTTTAAATTTGTGGAACGAATACAATTATTCCGAAACATTATATTTTTCTACTTGAGTATAAAGCTATTTATAAACATAGTACATTTAGTCTAGTTCCAATTTACGAAATGATCCTGCAACTCCAAACGAGCTTTGCTTGTGGATTTCGTTGGTATGTTCTCGAAGCTTTTCATTTGTACCAAAATCACGCGACGTTAAAAAATATTTTTTATAACTACACAATTTTAGCTCCATGGCATCGCTAATATCCTGGGTGATACCGCATGTCCCACCATACTCCACAGGCAAATATTCCCGACGTACAATTTTAAAAATGGCTTCCGGATCAGAGCTTACCGAGATCTGCATTAAATATATGTATGGTAATAAATAGTATCGATATGAGGCAAAGATATAAGAGTTACTCGATTTTTAATTTTCTCAGGAAAAAAAGAGCGAAGGGCGTTAAAGCCTGACTCAAAAGACTGCGGTACATTCACAAAATGAATGGCCTTCTGGCGCGTGGGCATTGCCTCATCGGCGTAAGCGGAGAATTTACGCAAGATCTCGGGCTGCAGTGCTAAAAGGTGTGTTAATGTTACGCCCTGCATATCCAGAATCTCTACATAGCCACTGATCGTAGCATTATCATCTTCAAACATCATTATCTCGCCGAACATTGATCCAACGCGTATTATGTCCTGGAACTTATATTTATTTGTGTCGTAGGAGCCTGCTCGTATAATAGTCACACGTGGTCCAACATCGTGGGAATCCAGCGGCAAGCGCAGAATAACGCTACAAATAAACACCAAATTAATTAATTCCAAAATGTTGAAAAAAAAATTGAACTTACCCCATGCGTATAATGTCCAATGCCAGCGGATTGTCAGCTAAACGAAGTTCATTGAACACCTCCGGAATGGATGCTTGCAGCGAATAAAATCGATCGAATTTCTTTTTCGCTCGCTCTAGACTGAATTTTGTACCACGCAGAAAAGCCAACAGAAACTGGGAATCGGTACAGCCGCGAAGATGTTGCTGCTTACGTATCCAATTGCGTAAAGCTTCAATGTCCTCCTTCACACGGTGGGGCACCTCATTTAGTTCCTTAATGGCAATTTTTTGCAATGCCGGATGCAGTGGACGTAATTGATTCGAACACAATTCTACGCTCATAGCTGTCACAAGAAAATATATGGAAAACGTGTAAAATTACACAGATCTTCATTTTTATTTTAAGTAAAGCAATCGGTTAAGAAAAAAATACATATAATTATTTTATTTGTTAAATTTGTAAAAGGTTAGAGATTCAGGGGACCCCAAATCTATATATGTACAAGCCTCAGTTTTGTTAGCTACACCATTTATAACTCAAGAAAGGCTGGACTGATTTTGATGATCTATGGTTTGTTGGATATAAGTAAACCCCGAAATTCACTTACGGGGCCAGATGACATAAATCGAAAATTTTCATATGCGTGAATATTATGCGCATCTTTTGGTCAAATTTCAGCTCTTTAATACTTATAGTCTCTGAGATCCTTTTACTCATATGGAAAGACGGACAGACAGATGTAGCTATGTATATCTACTCGGCTGTTGATGCTGACCGAGAATATATATACTTTAAGGGGCGTGGCAGTCCTTCTGACGATTACATACATTTGCACGAACTTATACCTTTGGTACATTTATAACTCAGGAACGGCTGGACAGATTTTGATGAAAATTCACATTAAAAGAAATTAAGAAGGATAGATCCATAGGTCGAGTGGATTTATTTCGTTTCCTCCGAATTTTTGTACTTTTGTCTCATCGAAAGGCGAGCTCATCAGCAACGTACTCCCGAACCGTGACTCACGCGACGATAATCAAAGGAATTTTAAAGGTGAGGAAGTTCTGATTCCCAGAATTCAACTTCCAATTCGCCTTGCATTCGCCATGACCATAAACAAATCACAAGGCCAATCGAGCGATTGAGTTTCGTTTTTTAATTGTGATGGTAAAGGGTATTTTAAAACCGGTTAGAGCCGACTATAGCAAGTACATTATGCAATTAAAGAAAAATACAAGGGATATTATAATCATGATGATTGGAATTGTTTAAAGAATATGGGGGTTGGCGTGTGAAGCACGCAGGGGGGCAGAGCCCCCTAGTAAGTAATAAAATAATGTCTTAACTTTTTCATTTCGTAAAACTACCTTCTTTACAAAAGCCGCCAATAATTGTAATTTTGTATGATAGATTCCATAAACATTATTTTTTTTTTTTTAACTTTTCCAAGGGAAATATGGTTGGGAACAGAAATATAATTTACTCATTATTTCGAGTAAAAATATCACAATTTTTTTTTAAACCTAGAAAAAAAGAAAAAGAATAACTGAAAACTGTAAATACCAAAAGTTTTGAAATCCTCTTGCTTAAATTTAGGAGTCAGTTTCGTTATGGGCGAGTTTTCTACGAAGTTTAGACCAGTTTCTACGACCAAAGTTGGAATAGGTGAAATAAGGTGCAGTGCCCATAACAACTTCTGCCACCATCCAGGTTCTGTTCGTAGGAGTTCAGATGTTTGCTTTGGATTGCTTGTAGTAACAACCCGCTTGTAGCGCTAGTCCGTTCCTGGCTTATCTCTTCGCTCCCTCGTTATCGAGCATGCCAGAGTGACCAAGCCACCAGCAGAGGTTGATTAAGTGACACTGAATACGGTTTGGCGCCATCACGCTTCAACTTGGCACTAAATTACCCATAATTTTATATAAAATTGGGACTTCAAAGTTTTTTGAGCTATCACAATTCAAACAAAAATTGATATCATTGAAATGCGTAAATACTAAACGTTTTGGAAACCTTTTGCACAGGTTAATTCGGCTATGAAAATTTAAACCAAAACTGTGATAGTTCAAATGCCTACATAACAAAAATTTTGGAATCCTTTCGTCTAGGTTAATTATAAATTTGATGAATATTACGTACTTTAGTACCAAGGAAACTTTTTTGTTTTGGTAAAAATAGCTGGGGTTCACATAGATTGCTATTTCAATATGTTGGTTTTGTTTTCAATGGCATAGTTACCGAAATGGATAATAAGAAAGCTAGAATATCTTCCGTCAAATGCCACAAGGCTAATCCAATAATAAGATTGTAAATTCTTTTGTGTATGTGTGTCTATCTGGAAAGCCCTCAAGGTAGCTCGCGCTTACTTGCAATGCAATTGTTTACTGCTCGGAAATCTCACACCGACTGATTTGGCATGTGAAATCAACAAACTTCATTCCGTGTTTGGTATGTTAGTTGATCAAAAGCCGATTATCGATAAAGTAGGACGCGCTGGCTTCCAAAGAGCTTCTTAATACTTATGCTTTGTGCGGTTTTGCAATTGATTGGCTTAATTGGCTTTGAGTTTACGACCATTTGTGCAGCAGTTTTGAGTGCATGCAGCCGTTTTTGCAAGATTATATCGAATGCCTAGTTATTGCTCCAATTGCTTTGAATTCTGTTTCGTTAAAATGTAAAAAGGTCGCTTAAGAAGCGTCACACAAAAAGCAATTGCTAACAACATTAATACGCGAGGAGATTTCTTTATGTCTTAATATTTAAAATTTTGATTCTTTACCATGTAATCCTAGAATTTATGTTAGTTAGACTTTCAATAATTAGTAGAGCACTTCTTCTGTTCCTGTTAAGCTCTATGCAGACGCAGGAAAAAGCCGCTGGGAAATTATTTCCTTCACAACCTAGCGGAGCTAGGTCCTATCTGTCCGAAAAGGATTGCAAGTTATATCGCAGCAACAGGCTGGGATTCCCTTTAAGAATATTTTCCGGGAGAAGGGGTTTAATAGAGATCCGTGCTGTATCACCACCTAAGACTTTCAATCTTTTCTCCCAATATAGTATGGCTTTGCGCCTTAATGTGATGAATAAGTTGGCAGATTTGCTTTTATTGATGCAAACGTTTTAACGCCTTTCCCAATTTTCGTGGAGATACTCTCTTCCGTTCGCGGCTTCGAGCTCGCAAGAATCTGAATCTAGAATGCAAAAGTCGTCAGCATAGCGTCTAGAAAAATCTCTTTTATCCGTATTGCTTCTGGGCATACGTTTGTCGGCCGCAAATATGTTATACAGGAGGGAACAAAGATTCCATCTCTAATAAAAACCTTTTTTATTATGTTCAGTTTACGACTCTTTGGATTTTAACGATTGGGCAAGCAATGTTTAGACTTACAATCGTACTACAAGGTTTTAAAAGAAAATTAAATTGTGTTGCACAAAAAAGAATGAATGTGCCCACATTGCAAAAGCTGTAGACTGGGCTTGTACGGTTAAATAAGCATATGTACAACAGGATGGGATATCAATTTGATTAAAAAAAACTTGATCCGCGTACGCATTATTTGAATGTTCCATTAATAGAGAAACACGGAAATTACTTTTATTAATTGCTGGTTATTTTTGCAAAGATCACTTTTATCGTAGGCCAGGCTCTCTTTTTCGGATTTCATACTTATATTGAAAGAATCTACAAATCCCCTGGTAAAAATAAATGCAATGCTGTTGATAAAAAGGTTATTCGCATGCACTTCTTTATTTATTGTCAATAACAATTATTTAAACAAATTGATAAAGTCTATGCTTTTTTTTCTGCATGCATGTATATTAGGGTGGCTCAATTTTTTTCGTTATAAAGGCTCACAGCGATTTTGATTCTTTGGGTCATTCTAAGCAACTTTGCCAAAGAAACTATGGGTCTAAAATGTATTTCGAGTCGCCCACTTTTTTAAAATAGGTTTTTTTTTCAAAATATTCAAAAATCGACTTAGTCATTGCATTCACAAGGCCAAAAAACGTTTTTTTCTCTAGCCAGATGTGTATTTTGGGGTCGAGGAATACATTTTTGACATATAGTTTTAATTTTGAGCGCCACCAAAGTGCGCTTTTGTGTTTTAATTTTTTCTGTTTTTTTTTCGAAAATTGACAAAGTTTTGCGAAAATTTACGAATATTTCACTGTTTCATAGTTCTCAAGCACTGTTACAAATTTTATGAAAATCGGTGTACTATATTATAAATTTTTCCATAGGACCGATCGGTCAAAAAAACGTGTTTTCGTGCAAAATTCGTTTTGTTTCATTTGTTTATAAAGATATCGCTACCAAAGTTGGCATTCGGAAATTTTTAAGAGTTTCCAAGCAATCTAACAAATTTGATCAAAATCGATTGACTATATCATATAGTTCCCATAGGGCCGATCGGTCAAAAAAACGTTTTTTCTACGAAATTCGTTGTGTTTTGTCTCTTTATAAAGATATCGTAATCAAATTTGGTGTTTGGCGGTTTTTTAGCGTTCCCCAGCAATGCACGAAATTTGATCAAAATCTGTTGACTAAACCATATGGCCCCCATAGGACCGATCGATCCAAAATACGTGTGTGGTGCAAAATTCGACTGATTTTTGTTATACAATTATCGTAAATAGATTTGAGAAATAAATATCTTTGGAGTTTTTAGGAAATATACTGGATTTAATACACCATCTTTGTTTTGGTATAAATAAATTTTGTATAAATTGAAAGAATCTAAAATTCCATATTACAAATATTATACAAAAGAGCTAAGTTTGATATTCATTTAAATTTATAACATTATGTGTTTTAGAAATGCAATTAAACAGGCCACTGCATTTTAACGATCTTAAAAACAACGCATCTTATGCTCACTCAGAAAACGTCTTAATAGCAATGTTGTTTGAAGGTGACAAAAAAAATACGCGACTTAACTCTAAAAAAATTGTACACTACCGTTGCATGTGGAAGATCCGATGCAACTGAGAAATAATAAATAACCTACAATAAATTTAAATTGCAATGCAATATGATTGACCTGAATTATAATTCAATCATATTCGAGCCACCATTTACTTTAAATATTCCTTGTGAACATCTACGGCAACATATAGAAGGCAATGATTCACCGCTGCCTGACCCCAAATCGAAAGCCACGTTCAGTTGTTGTGTAGGGTGTTGAAACGTAAAAAAAATATGATGGTGACATTAGAAAGCCTGGATTCTTTTCTAATACTCGTCTTTCCGTAGTACTAGAGGAAATATTTCTTCTTTATTGATAGAGTACATAAAAAAAAAGATTGTTTGTCTTAAATTGAATATTATTTATGTAAGTCGTCAAAGAGTACGCCCAAAACACCCACCCCTTCCATTTTTCAATGGTGAATAATTTGGGAAACTTAAAATTTGAGATTGTACTATGAAAAAGAAAAATATTCGACGAATTTGGCAACACTCTGTCAATTTTCAACAAAAAAAAAACGGAAAAATAAAAAAATACACTAAAGCGCCATCTGGCGGCGCCCTAAATTAAAAATTGATGTCAAAAATTGATTCCTCGACCCCAAAAACCCCCAAATACACATTTGGCTAGAGAAAAAATAGCGCTTTTAGGGCTTTTTCAATGCAATGTCTAAGTCGATTTTTGAATATTTCGAAAAAAAACCTATTTTGAAAAAGTGGGCAACTCGAAATTCATTTTAGACCCATAGTTTCTTGGGCTAAGTTGCTTAGAATGACCCAAAGAATCAAAATCGCTGTAAGCCGCAGAACATTTTATTCGGCCCCATACAAATTGACCCGCCCTAATGTAAATACATATATGTTATCACTTTTAATAATTCATTTTAATGAACACTTAAAAAATACATATATTAATAATAAATCACCACAGTAGCCGACAACCAAACCTTCCTGAAATCAGATTTCGCGGCTTAATTACGAAGTACAAAGGACATGCGGACGAGACTAGGCTGCCACTTAAAATTCTTGATTTGAACTTTAATAGCCAAAAAATTGTATCCTAAGAACTTGATTTCCACACGGATTGAAGGCTAGTTGTTTTTGAAATTAGTAAATTCAATTATGATTACAATAAAATGTATAGAGTCTAAGGAATTACATACATATTAAGATTTCCAACAAAACACAAGAGGTTTTTAGTGTAAGCTTTGAAATTTATTTTTCGTTTTCTGTTTAATTTTAAATTGTTTCCTTTTTTTAGAACAACAGCTGTCTCGTTGGCTTATGTTTGGTGTGGTTGGCAACGCTGCCCATATCAGCTGAGACTTTTCTATGTATTTTTCTCCATATGTACACATTGTTTCGTTAGAAAAAATTGTTGTAGTTTTTTTCATGTAAAAATAATTAATTACTATCGTAGTGGTATAAATTATACTTCGCCATAAGTTTAACATAATTCAGTAGCGATGACAAGCCCTGATGAGAATCCTTTCGCAGCTTTGCTTCAAGAGGGCCAGACTAAGGCCAATGGCGTGTCCAAAAAGCTTATTGAAAAAATTTTGCTTTTTACACTTAATAAAAACATTGACTCAGTAAGAAAAGAACACGGAGTTTTATGTCTGGCTGACTTAATAGTTCCCGACAACACTTCGGATGATACACTGGGTGAAGATTTGTTGGCACACGCCTTATTTGAGCGTCTTATGCTCACAGACACCAAAAAGTACTTGCTGGCATCAGGTGCTTCTTGTACAGGCCAAGAAGAGGCTTTAGAGACGCGTGCTATGTATTACCTACATAATGCATTTAAAAGATGTGAGCAGGTACAATCTCAGTGTAAGCCTGATGAACGTGAGCATTGTAAGAAAATTGTTGAATTGATTCTGAATAATGCCAGCACTTGTATGCGCCAGCCAGATTTGTTTTTGCCGCAGTCATTTGCCTCCCAATGGCTGGAACTGTTCGAGCAAAGCGATGAACATGACAATAGCACGCAGGAGTTTCTAGTGCGAGTGACCGCGAAAGTGGTCGAGGAAGACGATCTCTTAGAGGCGCTGGGTGCTTTAAAGGCAATTTTTTATCCAATGCTAAATGATTTGCAGAAAACAATCGCTAAGGATAATTTGATAACGATTAAGAAAAATATATTTTGGATTTTGGGATTTTTCGTGCGAGATAAGCGCGCCGCCGTGTTGGGAGAAGTGCTCATAGATTACACAACGCCCAATCCTAAAGCAAAAGGTAGCAAATAATAAATAAAAATAAAATAATTTGAATTAAAGTCAGTTAAATATATATTTATGTACTTTCAGGTGGAGATTACATGGAAACGCTGTTTGGGCAGTTACTTTGTTTTTCGATCATGCCAAAGACCCAAAATAGTCCCTACGAATTTTTTCGCGACTTGTCCTTGGCGTCCCAGCAGACAGATCCGTCACTGTGGCAATTGCTGGCGCATCATCAGCAGGCAATGTTTTCGTTAGTTAAACAGTTGCTTGTCTTATCTCCAGAAACCAAGAGAAAGACGCTGCAATGGATGGCTAGTTGTCTGGACGCCAACGTGGCACGAGGTCATTTGTGGAGTACCTATAACATGAGCTTCGAACAGAGTATGCACGACACGGCTAGTGATGCTTTTATGACCAGTCTCAGTGCTGTTCTAATGCGCCTTTGCACGCCGCTCTGTGCGCCCACTCTGAAGGTAATACATCCACGTTTAATATAACATATAAAATGTTATGAAAGAGTTCTGTTTTCGTAGGTACTGCTGGTTGATCCCACTTATTGTGCAGTGCCGGAAAGTGAACGCCTAGATAAAGGAGTTAGCATGCTCAAGGCATTTGAAGAGACATGCTTGCTGCCTAGTGAAGAGGGCGAGCAACGAATTTCTGCATCTAAATACAATTTCATTACCGAGATCTTTTATATGGCACACAAAGCTTTCGAGTTGGGCAATCGCGCTTGCATTGAGCGCTTGACACGCATGGTGCGTGAGCTGCAAAACACACAAACAGCCTACCAGGATGTAGCCAACACTGATCCTAATAACGATCTGGCCAAAAACCTATTCCGCATGTTGCAGGATCAAATGCAAAAGGTGCTCTGCATACGAAATGGCCTAGCCGAACCGGACAATGACGCAGCTATATTGAAATTCTTTGAAGCCTCTGCTATCTGGCTTACAGAAATAGCAACGCTACCACGCGAAAGCTATGAGGTTGCTCTGGACAAACGGGACTTTGCGCCGCAGGTACTGCGCAATTTGGAGCTACTCTCGGACTCACCTCCTTTTATAGCGCCGTATATGAAATCGGTACCCGAAAATATAATCGACAATATTGCTGCCTATTTGAATTTTTGTCGCACATCGCCCAGTGATCTGTTTATACAAATGTATTTCTCTTCGCATGACGCCTTTTTCAAAATGATCTTGCTGTTTATGGGCAGTCCAGCACTGGTGAAGAATCCACACTTGCGTGCTAAGCTTGCCGATGCCTTGGAGTTTCTCCTGCCCTCACAAATATCTGGCAGCCATCGTAAATCATTTCTTACGCATGTCTTTGATAGCCATACAGATCGACTGCAGGTGGTACGTAGCTTGCTAAATGTTTTTGTTAGCATTGAGATGACAGGGCAGTCGGTGCAATTTGAGCAAAAGTTCAACTATCGCCGTCCCATGTATGCTATCATGGAGTTTCTGTGGACCAAGGAGGAGCATGTTGCGTGCTTTAGACAATTGGCTAGTGAGGCTGAACAAAACATGGAATCCATTGAACCGCCACTTTTTCTGCGATTTATTAACTTACTTATAAATGATGCTATATTCTTGCTGGGTAAGCACAATCTTAAATTACCAAAATGCACAAGTTTATTCATTTTTAATGAGACTTTTTTTTTAGATGAGTCTCTTTCCAACTTGGAGCAAATAAAGCAATTGCAACAGGCACAGAGCAATGGCGAATGGAATAGCCTATCGCAAAACGAACGCCAGCAGCAGGTCAGGAATTTGCATCATTTGGGCATGTTGGCGCGCTTTGATAATATTTTAGGGCGAGACACCATCAACATACTTAAGTTGTTGACTACCGAGATAAAAAGTATATTTTGTCACAACAGCATGGTTGATCGAATAGCTTCCATGTTAAATTATTTCTTATTGCATTTGGTTGGACCGCAAAAAGAGCGCTTTAAAGTCAAGGATAAAAAGGAGTTTGAATTCGATCCTGCACAAACAGTGCTAGAAATTGCACATATATACATAAATCTTAGCAGCAGCGAAAACTTCTGCTTGGCTGTATCGCAGGATGGTCGCTCCTACAGCGAACAATTGTTCGGCTATGCTGAAAATATATTGATACGCATCGGTGGGGGTCAGTTAATTGGCGCCATGTCAGAGTTTGCCGAAAAGGTTCAAAAAATGAACGTCCAATACAAGGAGGAGCAAGAGCTACTAGCAGATGCGCCCGATGAGTTTTTGGATCCCATTATATCAACACTAATGACCGACCCAGTAATACTACCCAGCTCTAAGGTAACTGTGGATCGTTCCACTATAGCACGTCACTTGCTAAGCGATCAGACAGATCCTTTTAACCGTGAGCCGCTGACCATGGACAAAATAAAGGCTAATGACGCGCTCCGACATGAAATTGAGAAGTGGATCGAGGGGAAACGTGCTGCTGCATTAGCACTAAAGTCCAAAAGGTGAAAAACTTATTATTCATAAGTGGCAATGGGTGCAACCAAAGAGTTAGCTTGGGTTAAAAGCGTAAGTAAATTTTGGTTTTTGTGAATTCACGTTATTCAGTGCATATATGGTTTTTAAACTCACAAACAAAGACTTTTTAAAGACGAACTTTGGGTTTTGTTTTATTATAAATATTAACAATCTAGTATATAACGTTATAATGTATGTGTATATAAATAGACGTGTATGTATGGTTCTATACATAATTACATATGTAAACTCTGTTAAAATTATGGTCATCAAAATAAAATAGTTTAATTCTCAAATAATAATAGGTTATAACCTCAAGTACATGAGTAGCATCTAGCCATTAATATGTATGTAAGTACACCTAATTCTGTTTTTACACGGTAGATACATACGTTCCAGAAAATACGATCGAGGTACGACCGAATGAAATATCTTATTTGTGCAAAATGTTAATATTCAGATTTGGCAAAATGCTAATTTAAAATAAAAGGATACTTGAATTCCCTAGAAAATTTTAGCAATCCAAGTTACATGAGTCATATGTACATACTTCTATATCTTTTTTCATCATACCGGCTTATCGGAATCACAAGAGAGTTATAATTTATATATTGGATTTTATTTTTTAAAGAAATTTTGTTCTAAGATGGTCATCCCAATTACATATGAATATATAGTATGTACATATGTATATATTCAGATCAGTCAAAGTACGGGAAGCTACAGTTCAAAAGAGTCAGAACTTGCGTCTCGTAAAAATCAGCTGATCGAATATAGAATGTAACTAAAAACTGGAAAGAAGAAGCACAACACGTAACACTTTCAAAGCATTACACAGGAAGAATGTCTGTGCAAGCTCTTCGGCTGCTTGTCTCCAAATGCACCCACTTTCATTTTAAAGTAAATGCACGTTCTTGAAGTTGAATCACACAACATAAAGTAAATGTTTTTTTAATATTAGCGTACGGCCACCAACGCCTGTGGGTCGAAAGTGCGAATTGTCGAAGTGGGCCCTCGAGATGGTTTACAGAACGAACCGAAATTGTTGCCTGCCGAGGTAAAGATTGAGCTAGTCGATCGTCTATCGCAAACCGGTCTGCAAACCATTGAAGTGACAAGTTTTGTAAGTGCCAAATGGGTGCCCCAAATGGGCGACAATGCACGCGTAATGCAAGGTATTCGTAGAGTGCCCGGTGTTAGTTACCCAGTGTTGACCCCAAATTTAAAAGGTTTTGAAAGTGCTCTAGCCGCCGGTGCAGAGGAGGTAGCCGTCTTTGGGGCCGCATCTGACGCCTTCTCACAAAAGAATGTGAATTGTAGCGCTGCAGAGGCGATTGAACGTTTCAAACCTGTACTGACAGCAGCTAAAGAGCACGGTGTTCGTGTGCGCGGCTACGTGTCGACTGTGGTTGGTTGTCCATACGAAGGTGTGGTGCAACCAGCAGCAGTTGTAAAGGTAGTCGCGTCGCTTTACGATATGGGATGCTATGAGATTTCCCTTGGCGATACCATAGGCGTGGGAACGCCAGGCAGCATGCGCAAAATGCTGAACGAGGTCACGCGTGTGGTCCCTGCAGAGCGCTTGGCCGTTCATTGTCATGATACTTATGGGCAGGCGTTGGCCAATATACTAACATCGTTAGAGTATGGTAAGTAATTCATAATGTTAGTGTTAGTAAAAAACCGACTTGCTTATGCAACAAAAGTTTCGGTTATGCGCAGATTGCAAAGAATTAAATTTTTATACATGCTTGTAGGTATACGAGTTGTAGATGCCTCCGTATCCGGCTTGGGTGGTTGCCCGTATGCGCGCGGAGCTTCTGGCAACGCAGCCACCGAGGATGTTGTTTACATGCTTCAAGGCATGGGAGTGGAAACTGGCGTTAATTTGGATAAATTGATTGCCGTAGGGCGTTACATATGCGATGAACTAGGAAAACCTTCGGAATCCAAAGTAAATCGTGCATGGAAGTCAGAGGCGACAATAAAGATCTAGAAATATACCTTCAAGAGTTTAACTCACATGTAATCGTTGGCATTTATTATAATTATTTTTTGTTGTGATTAGTAACATTTTTCTTTAATGTTATCAATGAAAAAACTAAGTTTAAAATAAAAAATAAAATACTTGTTTTTAATAAAAGAAATCTATATTCATATGTACATATGTATGTATATCTTGATAGCATAACATGGCTGTAAATTTTAACTTAGCAGTATACAAAAGGAAAATCTATTTTTTTTGATATACCTAAACCTTCCGTAAATTTTAGCCAATTTTGATATCTCTAAAAGTCTAAGAACGAACAACAGCCGGGCGAATAAGTTTATGTATCTCAATCGCTACGCGAGGTTGTAAAAGTTCCTATCTTCCAAAAATCTAGCGTATTGATCGTGGGGGTGACTTAAATTGCAGAAATATAGAATTCTCTACCCCAAAGATCCGGCTTATGGTCAAGTGTGCTACAAAAGCCACCCTTCCATACTTTACTTATTTCTGACAAATTGTACCCTGAAAGATTTCTGAGCCTATGGTTCACACAGATCTATCATCTGACCATCTGCCAGGTATATGCAAGCTAGCCTGCGATGTGAATCACGAAAATGTTGAACTTACATCCAGTATTCAAAAACTGGAAAAAATGTAAACGGTGTCTACCTGAAACCGCTTTAATGGCTTTTTAAAAGTACTATAATCGGCATGTTGGCCAAATAATTACGTTTAGGGATTACTCAAGGCATTGCGCTCCTTATTCCCACAAAACAAGCTGCATATCCGTATGCTTCCAACAGGAATTTTAGTTATCATTGCAAACAGAAATGTTACTCAGAGACAGGGATCAGGGCAATTCAATTTAGAGCTGCTTTTTACTACCTGATAAGTCAGGAACTGTTCAATCATAATAATAATTTGTATGTGAAATGAAAAATTTTCGATGCCGAGCAGTAACTCAGTCCTTTTGAAAACTCACAATAATTTTAGATTCAAATCAAATTCTGACAGTATTCAAGTCACAATTAATAAATATAAAAAGTTCAAAATACCAAAAATTTGTCTTAAAAATATATCAGTTAAGGAATTGAACGTTACAAATTGCATTAAGATCGGTTATTTTCCACTTGTGCGGAAAACTGCAAAAATCATTCCCATTGCAAAGCCATCGAAGTCTACCGCGCCATAAGGGATCTAATCAGAAGCTTGGTTGCTCCAGCTTTTACCATCTCTGAGATCTATATAACAGATTGGCATCCGACTACAATAAAGAAAATCAACGATGGACTTAAAGTATATAAAATATTTGTATTGACGCTCTGAATACTTTTGTGAATATTTTTATAGCTGTAACGAAAAACTTTTCTTTTAATAATAAATGAGCGTAATGGAAAAAAATCAAAATTTTAAAAATTAAAAACTAAACTTCTGTTCATAATACTAAGCGTAGTATATACTTTTTATAGCTTAGAATTTTTGTGCATCTTTAATGGTGTACATGGATGTGTCGCCAGATGCAAGCGACAAATCAGCCAAACTCAGATTAGTCCGACGTGGAATATTCGAATTATTTGCGGAAACATTTTTAGTATGTGTAGCCAGCACTTTTATTTTACCATCATGCCTTAAAACCGAGGGCTCCACTGCGCTGTTAAGGTACTTCTGTATTTGTTTTACTTTTGGCATTGGCATGGGTGTGCGCTCATCAACGATCTGGAAAATACAAAATATTTAAACAAAGTCCTCGCATCGTTTCTATTATAAACTTGGCCTTGGAAAGCAAGATAAAGTTGTATAGCCAATAAATACGTTAGCTCACCTGTTTCATATCTGAAGATATATACGCCTTTTTAGGCAGTAAACGAGCTTCTGGCCCAATTCCTTGTGTTACCATTTTTGATTTGCTGCTCGGGCCCTTTGCCATGCTGAGTTTGGGGCGACATAAGAGTGATTCTTGCTCCAGCTCTGTGAATGCCAAACTAGTAAACATATCCACACCTTTCTGCTTAAACATGGTCATTAACGGTGCCGTTGACGATTTCTGTGTATACGCACGTATGGGACTAATAATATGTCCATATGGTTGTTTAATTTCAATTTGACGTCGTGTTGGGATGCTTGAGGGCGTTTTAAAGAGCTTAGCAGTTGGTTGGCCCATGTTGATATCAAAGCGAGGGGGCAAGAGCGGTGTTGCCTTTTTTCCGCTGCTTGATCCTACAGTTATCTTGTTATTGCCACGCAACGGCGTGCAATACTTAGAATTGGGAGTTTTTGAAACCGTTGTAGGTTTCATCTTGGGCGACATAGTAAATGTGTTTTGTGTTTGAAGTTTAGGCACCTCTGTGTTCTGTACAATTTTAGTTGGAACAGCAGCAGCCATATATTCCAACCCCTTTTTCATCATGTATTCCATTTCCTCAATTGTGTCATCGAAATGAAGCGACTTATCGCATTCATTCTCCTTGTTATTGTCAAAAGAAATATTATTTTCTTCCAGTTTTATTACGGGAGCCAATTGTTTGTTAAAACTTTCTTCATCGGAGGACAATTCAATAACGGTTTCGTCTACGGGCTCAGCGTTCAACGATGTATTATCCTTTGGACCGGAGAGAGCAAGAGAATTATCACTCTCATTTTCTGGTTTGTCAGGATATCTTTTCGCGATTTCCGCGTAAAACATTTTATCAACGTCCACCAAACTTTTGTCTTCCTCATACGAAGTTTGGGCTATGGAATTATTAGCAGCAGATTCGTAGCAACTAGATGCAATAGTTTCGCTGCTCTGCTGTGTTTTGAGTGCGCTGTGGAAGCTTATTTGCGAGTCATCAGACAGGGTTGAGGTAAAATCTGCCTCATTTGCCTCTAAAATCGTTGAAGGACGCAACAGTCCTACCATCTTCACTGGTGAAGTCTCTGTTGTGGGTTGAAATACCGAATCGTTGCCACCAATTGTATTGTCCCAAAAACGGGACGGTACCTCAATGTCCTCCAACTGTGTGCATTCTACACCCTTTAGAGGACTTTCATTTTCTAGCTGTTGCTCTGCGCCAAATTCATCTAACATTCGACGCAAGGCCACAAGTTCTGCGTCTATAGCTACAGTAATGCGTACATAAATATCATCATAATGAACCTACGACAAAAGCTATTTACTCACTTTTGTCTATGCTGGTATCCTTCGAGCTGCTGCTGCTGCTGCAGTCAGTGTTGCTGCGCTTCTTAGCCAGGGCAAGCACTTGCTCTTTATCATTGCTGTGCAAATATTGAAAAAGCGTGCTATTTGGATCAGAACAGGTTTTGTCGCACATGCGCTCGTACGCATCAAAACTTTCATCGTGATCATCGTGAGGCCCTTGGTGTTCATACACAGAGTCTTCACAAATACTAAGTGTTTCGGTGGCATTGTCAGTTGCCTTGGAGCTCTGCCGTTCTGCCCTTTTTGCGGCCATTAAAGATTCAAAATCTATAACCACATCATGGCTATGGCGTTGCTTTTCCGGCTCCATTTTAATTTTTTCTACGTTTTTTCGAATGGGGCTGAAAAAAGTAATTTAAGTAAACAAAATTTACGTATAGACAGAAATATACTTGTAACTAAGTTTTCGTATGTAAACTAAATTTTTTTACTACATTACTAAAAAAACATGCTTTAAGTACGTTTGCATTTGCTAGTGTGTGGATAAGGAAAAAAAAACATTTTTAAACAGTATTTACCAATCCATCAACAGATGCTTTGCCAACTTATCTCGCCATTCCGCGTTGTCTTGGAATGGTTCTAAGCCTGACATTCTACCTCATAAATGTGCGTCCTTTAGACGTAACTGAACAGAAGAATAATGTAGGCACCACAGAAAATATATTTGACCTTAACTTGAATTATTTAATATAATTACTCACTTTTAACTTTTAATAAAACCAAAACTCAAGAGTTGCAGCTGTCCTTGTGTTGCAGCGAAAATGCGAGGTATCGACGCCAGCGTCAGGTATTTTTGAAGTCGATACTTACATATGCGATAACGATCAGTTGCCTAGGTAATACAAAAATTATCAATTTTTGAAATGAGTATAAAAACGTTTCAATTGAAAATATTTTTTCTGGAATAGGTAAAACTCGATTAAAGTTATATAAATTTATATTTATTTATCCAAAAAGTATGTCTAGCCATCTACTAAAAAAGTTAATAAAAATAGTTACGTACCAGATCAAATTCACAAGTAAGGTGAATTTGTCAAGCTTGTTGGTATTGCTAGGTAATACAATACATTTTAAAATAGGGATTATTATATTAGGCAAAAAGAATACAAATGCTGTTTTGTAAAAACTTTTGTTTCAATAATTTATTTTACGCTATACTTTGTCGATAATACATATATCGATAGAAATGACGACTTCATGCAGGTATAATTGAAATGCCGGTCAAAAAAAGATAACAAAAACAAGTGTTTTCAGATACGTCGTAAAAGTTGCACAATTAAGTTGTAGATTCATTTTGCTGTAGCTGTAAGATCAGCAAAAATAAAAAATATGAACACATTGAGACACACTGTTTCTCTTATTTCGCTGAGCACATTTCAGCTGGTTCGGCGTACAAGAGGACAGCATATACGCGGATTTGTGCTTGGCGCTGGATTAGCTACGTTCGCATCGGTCACGTACGCACAAGCAGAGGCCGTAAAGGTCAACCGAAAGTTGAACAGGTCAAGGTTTATGGCAGAGCCTATAACAGATTCGGATTTGCTTCTAGAGGACCCCGAAAATATGAGGCATCGCATGGAGCTGCTCATTATGGAAATTCAGGCAGAGTTTTGTCGTTCCTTAGAGACGGAAGAATTTGGTGGAAAAAAGTTTACAGTCGATAGATGGAAACGTAAGGAAGGTGGCGGAGGAATAACATGCGTGTTGCAAGACGGGGAAGTTTTTGAGAAGGCTGGTGTCAACATTTCAGTTGTGACGGGCATGCTCCCAGCAGCTGCGGTACAACAGATGCGCGCTCGGGGCAAAAACTTGACTGAAGGCTCCAAGTTGCCATTTTTCGCTGCTGGCGTCAGTGCTGTAATTCATCCACGGAATCCATATGTTCCGACGATACATTTTAACTATCGCTATTTTGAGGTTGAATCGTCAAATGGTGAAAAACAATGGTGGTTTGGTGGCGGAACAGACCTGACTCCATATTATTTGGACGAAAAAGACGCTCAACATTTCCACAGAACTCTTAAGATGGCCTGTGATGAGCATGATGCGCAGTTTTATCCAAAGTTTAAAAAATGGTGCGACGACTACTTTCGCATCACGCACAGGCAAGAATGTCGTGGAATTGGAGGCATTTTCTTCGATGACATTGATACACCAAGCCAGAACGAAGCCTTCAATTTCGTTGCCAGTTGCGCACGGGCTGTGATACCATCTTACCTCCCAATTGTTCAGAAGCACAAAAACGACGACTACGGTAACAACGAGCGCCAGTGGCAATTGTTGAGGCGTGGACGATACGTAGAGTTTAATTTAATATATGATCGTGGCACGAAATTCGGATTGTACACTCCAGGGGCACGGTATGAAAGTATTCTGATGTCACTGCCACTTCATGCTCGCTGGGAATACATGCATGAACCAAAAACCAACTCAAAAGAAAATGCTTTGCTGAAGGTTTTGCAGAATCCCAAAGATTGGATCTAATGTAGCTCCTAGCTAAGAAAATGTTTTCCTTTTATTTTATTTATTGGTTTTGGTGAAAACGTATGCCTGTACATTTATAGTACATGTGCATACGCTCTATGTAAATATGTATTTACTTTGTTTATTTGGCGCATAAAATCAACTGGATGTTTCCGCACATTCTCTACATAAGCAAACGCGCAGAAAAACATGACATATTGGGTAGCTTAAAATATATATTTTATAAATGATCACTTAGTTATGTTTTTTCAATAAAACATTGAATTTGTTGTTAAAATAGATTTTTATTAATGGATATGTGGCCCTTTTGTTTTTGCAGTTCGGGATAAATCAAGCATTAAAGTTTGGAAAAAAGAATAGTAACCTCGGCTTGCCTAGGGAAAAAACCATTTTCGCAATTTTTTTTTAGGTTATGTTCTTTTGAAACCTAACCAATATGGATCTCCATAATTTTTGTTTAATTCCCCTAGTTAAGTACATAAGACACACCAAACCATATACAATGTTAAAGAAGCGTCGCTTGATTTGTGTATGTATAAGGGTTGTGTAGAAATACAAAGCGGGAAAACTACATATGTATACATACATATGTACGCACGTACATACATGCATGGAGTCTATTCGCGCCACCGGCAATTCTTACCAAGCCATCAAAACAAAACAACAAATACTGTTGGTCGAGCTCTTCAATTTTGTAGTTTTCAGAATGTTTTATTTTTTCAAATTATTCTTTCAAATGCACATTAATTTATTTGTTGGATGCAAACAAACTGTTCCACTACATTTTCTTGCTTATTGTGTAGAATAATGCTGTCTCTTATTTACTGTCGTCATATAAATGAAGAGTAACTAGCTTAACTATATTAATTAAACACCAACACCTCCGGTTTGCTGCTGATAAACCTCAATGGTATCACCTTCCTCCATCTCCAACGAAGTCGGAGTATCGTTCTCGTTGATTGGCTGTCCATCGAAACGGAAGCGCACAACCTGCATTGAGAGTCCGGCACGGTCACAGTAGGCATTCATTAATTTACGCAACGGAGTGTGTTTTTTTATTTTAAATTGTACGACGGCATTGTCCTGGCCAAGCACCTTCAGATTGATGTGCTCGGTTTCACCTCCCTTCTTTTCGTCGGACATTTTTTTTTCGTCTTAGCTTGCTTGCGCTTGGCGATATTCAGCAAAACTGCAATGATGCCGGGGCGTGCTGTACAAAACGCAAAATATAATGAAATACACCAAAATTATATACAATTTTTCTTTTATATGGATATTGGCGTAAATTCACTGCACAAAAACAAAAATGCTTACTCTTTAAATATGATTAAACTCCGGCTAAAATTTTTCCCGAATTATATTTAAGCGGCTTGCTAGCTACACACACGCTAAAAAAATGGTTGTATTGGGGTTGTTGATATAGGTTTTGTATCGATTGCTTTGCGTCAAAATTGCAAAATTTAGGTATGATACTTTTAGTATCGATGTTTTTAACGATATTTTTATCAACTACACAACACTTGCTTATATTCAAATGAATAGTTGTAAATAGCTGTATTGTAAATTTAATAAATAAGACGGATAAAATGGTCAAGACTTCAATATTTAATAATTATATGCCTTAGAATTGCACGATAATTGTCAATCTAATAAAATTGGAGTAGAGTATGGTGTACCCACGATTGCCACTTGGAAAATTCAGAAATTGAACCTTTTAAATTTCTTTCTGTTTGTTACTCAAGAAGGGCAGGACAGATTTTATGATCTTTGATTTGTTGGATTTTTTAACGGCCCGAATAGCAAAATAACTATTAACAAAATAGTGGATAATTTATCTTTTGTTAACCAAAATGACATGTTTTTTAATGTATGCATCTACATAAAAGTATATGTTTTGAAAATTCTTTGCAATGAAAGCATCATTAAAAAGTAAAAAGATGGTGTGCGTTAAAAGTCGGGTGCGGACGACTTTGGGATTCCCTGTGCTACCACCTTGCAATTAAATCCGACATAAGAACAGTCGAGTTTTGCACCACAATTTTTTTAGACCGATCGGTCCTATAAGATATAGTCAACTGATTTTGATCCAATTTGGTACAGTGATTGGGAACTCTAAGAAACTTTCGAGCGCCAAGTTTAGAAACGATATCTTCATAAACAAACGAATTATTTATCTAAAACGTTTGGGGTTTTTCGAGGTCCTCTGAAACAGGCCTATGGGAGCTACATATATAATATTTCAAAGATATCAAAAATTTAAAATAAACTTGTCTTCCCTGACATAATGTCGCATCTAATCTGAAAATTTGGTTGCTGTAGCTCTTACCATCTCTGAGATCTAGGCGTTCATATGGACGGACAGACAGTTGGACATCGTTATATCGACTCTCTAGTCACCGTGTTCATACTTTGGGGGGTTTCCTTCGTCTTTCCGACGTTTCCTTCTGTATGTTACATACATTTTCGACTTGCACAAACTTAATATACCCTTTGTACCATACGGTACAGGGTATAAAACCCGTATAAACAAGCATAGTGTATTATGGTCTACCACGACTTTATCTGCCTTTTACTAAAGAATATTGAACTACTACACTATATTTCGTATGGGCTAAAAGCAGACCGAAAACATACTTTGTAACTTTTCACAATTAAATTAGATGTACTTTTTTTGGGATACATTAACTATTTTCGCAAAAGATATTCTTCAATTAGTTATACAGTTCGTATAAACACTACCTTTGAAAAACAAGCTGAAATTTTGACTTAATTAGGTCAAGGGTTTCCAAATTCTTATACATACTTACCATAAAATTTGGTGTACAAAAAAATAAAAAATGTTTGCTAGCATTGTATTTCCAAATCTGCTTTATTTGCAAGGATTAAAAATAGGCGTTACTTTCCCCCTTCGATTAGGACTTACGGATGTTAAATTATTTTAACCCCAATGTTTTAAATAGTGCCAAATATTATTATTTTTTTGAAAATAGGTATATAAAATGATATTAATTATTCAATTAACAACTCAAACCAGAAAAAAAAAATAAGGTTTGTGTGGTTCTGTCTTAGGGAAATTAAATTATATGTGAAGAAAACGTTTTATCAGTAAGCTTTATTAGTTAAAAAACATAGTCGTTTAAATAAAAAAATAAAAGTATGCTATTCTATCGAAATATAAGGTATATTGTTATACCGACATAGTTAGAGAAACCTAATTTTAGTTTCGTTTCGAAACCACTTATTTTTATCGGCAATTACTTTTTTATCCAATCAGTGTATGCAAACACTAAAACTATTATTAACTTAGTTATGTGAAGTCCAATTTTTTTGTACAATTCCGTTTTAGATGTTTAAATTTTTGGAGTCCCAGAAAAACAACCACGCACCAGAAATTACCTGTTACCCACCAAGAAGCAACAAACCTTTCAGCTGGGTCATCAAATTAGTCCTTCTGTACGGGTGCCACAAATAAATCACCAAACGTACATGTAAAGATCGAGAATTGTTTACATTCAATAATCAGAGGATATGAAACAAACATACATAACTTGGATAAACCAAGGTATATACATTTCATCTTGTGTAAAATCAAAACAGCATGTCACCATTACCTACATCATATTTCTAGTGGCATGTCATATGCGCAGCATCTTTGGTCTTACCAAAAACCGACCAACAAAAACTTACAACAGCAGCCAAGGTTATGAAAATCTTCCGATTTAAACTTACACAGAGCTATTGAAATTCACTGTACCCTGGAGCCCTTACGTTTCTAGTGTTGGCCTAGAACGGTAAATGCAACGCAAATATTAGTGAAATTTATGCATCAAGGAAGTTACCTGATTGAAGATGAAATTTCTGTTTAGGACTAGCATTGCATTTTCAATTTAGTTTCATATTAAGGGGTTTTTTTTGCAACTATTTTCCACGTTTGGTGTTTAGATTTAAACAATTTTAAATACTTATTCGCACTCAGAATTCGGGACGTGTGTATGCTACACATATAGGAGCATTTTTCAGATTTTCAATATTGAAAACTGTAAAAAGATAAAGAAAATAAAGGCACGAGTTAGTGCTCATATTTAAATTTGTTGTTTAAAGGGCAAACATTTAACTAAAACACTAAAATAGGTCCCACGAACCACCATGAGACATACCAATACCAAAAGTACCCAAGAACTTATGCTCCTTTCCTTGCTCGCTTCCCTGGATCCACTCCAAGCATTCCCTTATACCCCCTTACCAAAGGTGGGAAAACAAATACATAGACAGCTGCTTTATTATTACTTACTTTTCATTGTTCTTTTGTTAAGACTTACTTAAATTTGAATATAATTAAACGTATTTAAGCTATGCACATTATTTGAATTGCGATTCTGCTTTTGTGTCAAATTTTCGATTTTTAGTTTTCATTCTTTCATTTATGTGTGTTAAAAATTATGATGTAGCTTGAGACGTTAATTGCAAGCTTTACGCTTTCAATTGTATCCTTTTTGTTTTAGTGTATAGCGACGCAACCAGGACTTACAAATAACCAAAGCCAAACCAAGTTGTAGTTTGCCTGCTTCCACGAGTTCGTCGTCAGTGGTTGCCTGCTATTGAATGCGTTTAAAATGGATTTAAATTGTATAAAAGACATAACAATTGCTCGAAATGTAAAAACACAAATGGAGCAGCGTTATTTTCAACTATATGCTATAGATAGTACGTGAGCTCTGTAAAATTAAAAACGTAGTGCATACTTTTAAACTCCAGAGTACTGATTAGAATTAGCGCCACCATGATTGCTCGCCGCTGTTTTGGCCATTATCTGTAGAATTATTGCGCCCTATAATGGGTGGGGGTGGCACACTGAACATGTTATGATGTGCAGGCGGACGATACTTCTCTTCATGCTCGTCATCAAGTTCACGCTTAATAGATGCATTTTGATAATCATTCATTGAAAAAGTAGGATAACCGTCATCAATCGGCTCCTCTTTAATTTTAATAATATCCATTTCACGGAAGTCTGGCTTGCGCTCTTTGATATCACGGTCACCCACGCTACGATCCGAACCTCGTTCACGCTCGCGTCTTTCACGCTTGCGCTCACGACGTTCGCGTGATGACTCACGCTCCCTTGACTTGGAACGCTTCTTTTTCTTATCCCGTTCGCGCTCGCGGTCACGATCTCGCTCCCTGTCTCTCCTGTCGCGGCGATCAAATTCTTCGAACTCCCGATCCCTGCTGCCAGCGCGTCTTTTTCTCCGTTCCCGAGAGCGGCTGCGGGAACGGCCACCACGGCCTCGTTCCCGCTCACGCTCCCTACGTTCACGGGAGCGCGAGCGACGTCTGTCTGGGCCAGCACCAGCCACTGCTGTTCCGTAGCCACTGCGCCCTCTTGCTTCAACGCCATTGCTACCACGCATACCTTCGCGGTCCTCACGCTCACGCTCCAGTCGATAGCGTTCCCGTTCACGCTCGTTATCTTCGCGGCCTGAATGCTTGATGTTGACATCATTACCACCACGTCGAGTGCCACCTAATCCGCCCCCAAGGCGCCGAGGCAACCAACCTTTGACTGTGCGAGCGCGTTCTACGTCTACCAGGACGCGCTTACTATCAATCTTCTTACCATCGGCGTGCTTGTAGGCTGCATGCATGTCGCGTTCGTGCTCGTACTCAATAAAAGCGTAGCCCTTGGGTTTACCTGACTCTTGATCGTGTATCAAAACGATCTTTTTAATAGGTCCATAGAACTCGAACTCACGACGTAGTTTTGACTCGGACGTGTCATAGTTGATGCGTGCTATAAAAAGTGTACGAAATGGGTCTTCTGTTGCGTTCTTGATTTCTGTCGGGTCCCAAAGAGCTATTTCACGTTCCAGCTTGTACGCTACTTGCTCCGCCTTCTCGCGTCGTCTTCGTTCCAGCCGCTCTTGCCGCGTCTCAACAGTTTTTGGAAGCGGTGTGTCCTTTGGGTCTTCAAAGTCGCTCATAAAATTGGCTACGCCCAAGTAGCCGCGTGATTTCTTTTCATGTGGCAACTTATCCACTGGTGGCATAAAGGGAATGGGATCCCTTGCAGCAAATAAGGCCAACAAATTCGGCGGCAAATATTGTGTCATTTTTATTAAATATTACCTTGGCCAGAGCTCCCTTTATGTATATATACAATTCTAAGAGAGATGTTGAGGTTATGTTTTCCATTGTTTACGACAGATACAAATATTTTCAATTGCATACCTTAAAGATCCATGCGCAGACACACAAAGATATTATTAATGCTTAAAAAAACGCAATAAAACAATTGACGAATAAATACTCTCTGTAAAGAGTTTTTAAACTTTTACCAATTAAAATAAAAATTTGCCAACTTTTTCCAGGCAGCTGTACGGCTGCATTAAATGGATGCTATCGAAAAATGCAAAATGCGTTACTATCGGACTATTTGCGATTAACATAAGTAATCGATAGTAATCGAAACACTGATTGATAATCGCTTAAATTTCATAAAGAACAAATATTATTAAATAAAACCAAAATATACTGCGCAAAACATAAGAAATTTGTAATTCTACATAATATACTTAAAGTACATTCGAGTACATATGTACGCCTCCAAGGAGCTTGCGGAGCAATGACAACACTACTTAACACACACACAAATATACAATTGCAAGATCCAAATAACGGCATCTACGATCTCGCCTCAAACGTGATTGCATATCATTTAAATAAGTAATTCCAAGTGGATCTAATACTAGTGTTTTTAATTATTATATACCCAAATATTATCCAAATAGTAAGTACACAATTCTTTAAAACAAGTATAACAAACAACAATTGAGCAGCAATACACTAAACAGCTATGTCGTCAAATACAATGCAAGCGGCTGAATTTAAAAATGCTGTCGAGATTTTGGCGCATGAAAAAAATGGCGCTGGCGCCAGCCGCAATGAAGATATTGCGACTGAGACCCCAACGTCCTCATCACAAGAAAACAGCAATTTTGTTAGCCTATCACCAAAGGAGCAACGTAAACGCATTTGCAAACACCTCGTTGTAGACAATTGTCAAATTTCTATCAGTACTGAAGGCGGGGAAAAGGAACAAGTGTTAACCCCTATAGAAAAGAACAAGTTAGTTGTATCACCGCCACCGCCTCCGCCAACTCCGGTTCAAGCTTCTGTGACGGCAACGGACCTTAATTTGTTGCATGCTACAATGCCACAACAGAGCGAGGAGGATGATCCTACTTCTGAAAAGTGGGAGGATCCATGCGCGCCACCACAGCCTCCACCTATGCCAACGAATGTATTCTTAGCAAACAGTCTGGGTTATCTGAAATTGACTGCAAGCAAATTAAAGGATGCCTTAGAAGAGGCCATAACCAAAATGGAAAAGAACAAGAAACATCACCATCAACCACAAGTGGGCACAACAGTAAGTTTAATATTGCCTTTTTTATAGTACAAAACATAAACGTGTATGCTCCCCACTAGGAATCAGATCTGTACACTCAAATGCCATGTTTATTTTTTTGCCTTGAACAATCGATTATTTTATACATTATGTCCTCGACCCATGTTTTTTATCTTTTAGATCGAATCTACTTTGAATGAAAACTTGTCGCTAATTGGTACGAGCGTTGTAACTCCAATGTCCTCCGTTACCCATTCTAAGGCATTAATTGTGCATCCTAAATGCAATAAGCCAGCTGCCATACGTCAAATGGAAAGAAGAATTAAAGTTTGTCAGCTCAAGGAAAAACAAAATAAAGTACATGAAACTGATTTAAAAGAGGCCATACCTTTGCATGCTGTGTGCGCAAAGGAACTTTCACCTAAACCAAAAACTCAAAAATCGGCAGTCAACGATGTGGCTCAACCTATTCAAAATCATCAACAGGATGATGAAGGCTTAGCATTGCAAGTTCTATCGGCTCGTGCCTCTACGCCATACACCCAGTCAACCACTATGCTGTCTTGTACGGCAGTCAGCTGCGATTTGGATCATGACCCCCGACACCTTATTTCTCCAAAAACCGATAGCACAAAGCCTATCAAAAAGATCATTTCGGTACCATCGGACCGAAATTCACAAAAGTATCGCGCAACGCCTAGCACCAAAAGCAGCATTTTAAGAGCGGGTAAGACGCGTTCTTTGCCGCTGACGTATGCAAGTGAAAGTCAACCCATGTTACATTATTCTCGTGCTAATCTGGTCACTATACGCAATGAAATGAATAATGCGCTGGTCGCGCATCGGAACCATGAATCCATGCATTTTATGCCAAACATTGCTACCTGCGACGACATTGAGTTGGAAGCGCGTCTGCGACGCTTGAATCTATGGCGCTCCTTGGAACAAAGCCATATCAACCGCTCCACAAATAACTTTATGCCGCGCATTAAAGGCAACGCAAGCAATGACGAGTGCATGCCAGCTTTCTTTAAGAATAAAACAAAGCAACAAATTATCACCGACGAGTCAATAATTCAAAGCCAGCCGCCACAGCCAGAATTCCAGGTGAGTGCAACTTTATTTCAATTCGTTTGGGGTTATTTTTCCGAATAGTGGTGTTCACCATTAATTTCTCGCAGACGCTGTGCTGCCTGCTCTGCAGTCAGATCACGCTGTGTCATTGCAAGTAACTCATAGCCCACCATAAACTTGCGTATTGTTGCTGAGCGCAACAATGGCGGATAGTAATGTGCATGAAGGGTCCAGTGGGCGGTAGATGCATTTGCATGCTCAGGACCTGTGGGCGCCCCGTGCCATCCCATTGAATACGGGAAAGAGCACTGAAATAGATTGTCATATTTGATAGTCAGCTGTTTTATAGTCAAAGCCAGATTCTCCTTTTGTCCCTGTGTCAGGTCATTGATGCGTTTGTTGTTGTTTCGTGATATGAGCAACGTTTCGAAGGGCCAGCAGGCCCAGTAGGGCACAACTACTAACCAATCGGGATTCTCAATAACAATGCGTTCACGACGCTGCAGTTCCTTTTCGACATAATCGCTAAGCATTGGACGATCATTTGCATTGTAGTAAGTGCGCAATCTTTCATGCTCATGGTTGGGTTCTGTGGGCAAAAACGAGCTTGACCAGATCTGACAGTGGGGATGTGGATTGGAACACCCCATGGCTGAGCCTTTGTTCTCAAAGATCTGCACCCAAACGTATTTGGCACTCAGCTCGTTGAATTGATTGATCCAGCTGTACAGCACAAAAGTACATAAGTCATCAGCAATTGCAATAACGAACTAAACTACTTACTCATCAATAACATATACTATATCAGTTAGACTCATAGTTGGTAATGTCAAATTGGTCTTTGGATGAAAGCACATTACACGACAATTGCCCTGCGCATCTGCTGCTTGGAACAGAGGATCCTCGCTAGCCGGTGGTGCTGGTACATTTTCAAGCAGTGCTGGAAAATCATTATCAAATACATAGGTGCGCTCATATAAGGCGGTTTTCTGTGGGTAAATTTATTAAAAATCGTCAGTTGTGATGATAAGCATTGGAATAAATTGTACTTGCAATTCCATTGGGTCGCATAACACCTGGACATAGCGGGTTGTCAGCACTAAAATCAGGCATTTCGGTTTTTTGCGGCTTTTCCTGCTGGCCCGACCAAGGGCGCAGCATGCGATGCGGACACACGAGCACCCATTGACCGGTCAATGGATTAAGACGTCGATGTTGATGTTCTGCAAAAGAGAACAAGGGTATAAGAACAGTTAGATATTTGTAACGAGCTAACAGTTTTAGTTGCGCTCACCAGTTGCCACAAATTGCATATTGTTAATATGATAAAGTTCCAATCAATACACCTATTTATATGTGTGTATATGTATTTTAAAGTCAGTGTTGGACTTGCCTAGATTGTTGCCCACGATGACACCACAATGTCAACTATCTGGAACATTTACGTTATGCACATTTTCCATTCGCTGATCACTACAGTGCACTTGCTGTTCGGTAAAAGCGCATTGCTTGCCAATCTCTCTTTTGTTTGTTTGGTTTATCAGCTGCTTCATCCATAGCATACAGCTGGCTGCTTGATAAGTATATAATATGAGTGTGTTGTCAGTGTATTTGTGAGTGTTGTGTGCAAGGGCGTAGTCAGGGGAGGTAGCTATGTGGCCTCTGTTCATTATATATTTCCATATTGGTACAGTAATATGCTAAATATTGATTAAGTCCCCCTGTGAAATGTTAGCTACGACCATGTGTGGGGGGTTAAAATATATATGTAGTGTTGCTTACTTGGGATTACCTACAGTTACAACTACTCAACAGTTATTGAGTAGAAATATGAAAGAATGATTAAAATTAACAGAACACGAAATTAAATGTATGTATTACTAAAAAAAGAAAGAAGGAATAGGCTAATTGGAATATGTATGTACATAAGTATGTATGTATATGCCAAATGCTTTAGATTGCCTGGCCATATTAAGCTCAAATTTAACTAATTTTTTATGCTATCTTTTATACAAAAACCTGCAAAATACTGAAGGTAGTTGTAGTTTTGTCTGGAGGATCCAATTTATTTTTTTGCGAAAATATTTGGGCAGCGAGCAGCATAAAACCTAAATTAAAACCTGTTAAGGAACCACGAATGTGATTGTTTTTTTTTTTTGTGTTCTAATTTGATAAATAGAAAAACTTTTTAAAGCAAAAGTAGTTTTGTCTTAAATTTGGGCTGAAAAAATGTCGAAGAAGTTATGTTTTATATACTCATAGGAGCGATGCCTTATATTTTTCACGAATCTATTAATCTCCTGGGGGACAATCTTCTCCAGCTGTATAGTAATAGTTGGTTTTGACGTTTTTTTGGTGTTACTTGGTGCTACCTCTAAATTTTTGCAATCAAATACCAAGGGGATGTTAGTTCGGAGACTGAAGTAAAGCTTTCAGTTGCTTGCAATTACATATTAACCATTCCTGAGCAGTAAATGCGAAAAATCGTTAAACAATCTGCATTGCCAATTGCCAACGATTTTAACTACTCAAGATGAGCGTAATCTGATAGAAGCTGTGTTTGAAACTCCAAAAATTTCTAGTCCAGTAGTAGGCCAAAATGTGGAGAAACATTGTAAAACAAAATTTTGCCTCAAAAAGTAGGCCATAGCCAGTTCGATGCAATGTTTGAAATGATAGAATGCTAGAATGCACCAAACAGCGCAGACCAAAGATTTCTTATACCAAATGTTACCAAAAGGTGCAATGTCTTATCGCATTTGCTGTAAAAGATCTTTGCGGTTTTCAGGACATCCCGACTATGGTACCCCCTGCATATTCCTTAATTTCCATTAATTTTTTCATCGGATTAAGAATTCTACCAGACTTTAAAATACCCTGTACCAATTCCGCTCGAAAACGCTCCTAATGTGCCATGAGCAACTGGTCTATGTATGTCATTGCAACTGCAATATTTAAAAGTTTCTGAAATGGGAAACAAGTGGATGCTCTTCCTAAAAAGTTCAAATAATTTGTATATTTTAGTCTACATGAGTCTACATAGCTATTTGTAAGACTGTAGTTTCTTTACAAAAAGTTTTATAAACAACTTGTTCTTAAAGCATATTCAAGACAAAGGGGTTTGGATTGGTTGTTTTTGCCTTTAATTCCCGTAGTTCCCAACTGATGTAATTAAAATTTGCTTCAAAGGATGTGTAATAACAAATGGATAATGTGTGGTGAGCTTTTACTACATAAAATGGTTTTGAAGTAAACAGTAGAAATGTCCTCTGTGGATTGATGAATGTTATCCCCACAAACTAAACAAAATTTGTATATTATAGCCCACATATTACATCTGTTTTAGCGACTGTGTCTTTTCTAGACACAGTATCACTAATAGCTCAATTATAGTGTGGTTTGTAGGATAGGGCGTCTAACAATTCGAAATTATCCTACCAGAGAAAGAGGCAAGATATCGACCAGAATCGACAAACTTAATCCAACTGGCGGTTATGCATATTTTAGTAAAATTTGGCGCGAATAAGTTGATACAGGGTCTCCTATGTTTTTCTCCTGTTTTTCCATAACCGAAGTTCTAATAAAGTTAAAAAAAGCAAAAGTTACCATCGACTACAGATGAAGACAGACAAACCATAACTTCTTTTTTAAAAATGTTGAGCATTAAAAGTAAAATTTGTATTGCCATGTGCGTCTGTCCGTACTCACACTAAGATTTTGGAGATTACAAAATTACGCCTAAACAATTTTCGAAACTCGATCTCTACTCTGAGATATCCCCAAAACATGCATTTTGAACGTATCGCTTCTTCGGGGGTAGAAAAACGTGGACCACGCAGCATATTTTTGACGCGCGGGAACAAATGAATTCATTGGAAGCTAAATCAGGGCTATACAGCGGATGGTCCATCAATGCAGCGTTCAAAAGCCTCTGAGTTTCGGTCAAAAAATTGCAAACTTTTCAGATTGCATCTGGCATCGAATAATTACAACCTTGTAATTGTAACCTTTTTGCTAGGTACATCCAATATTCTGCCGAAACAGCAGACTCTACAACTTGGCATCTACTGATTTAAATTTTGTGATCCAACGTTTTTTTTTTATCATTCATCCATACCCCATGGTACAATTAATAAGGTATAGTAAAGAAGCCGCGTTAGCTCATGCGAGACGCATAATTTTCAGTCTTGTTGCGACTGTGTGAGGTAGCTAGCTTAAGCACGCAGCACATGTGCATGTGTGTTTGCTTCTCTTATTTATGCCTCTAATAAACCCTCAATTACTCTAACTTATTAATTCTACCAAGTCCATACCCAAACAATTTATTCGTTATCTGTAGCACTTATTTTTAGGCTTATATTCTATTTATATGTGTTCATTTTTCAGGATGCCGCTATCGTTAATCAAAGACGAATTGGCAGTGGACGTGTACCACACTCTAAATGGTCGTTTAACAATGCGGATCTTAAGCACGGATATAATCATGCTCCTAGTCCACAGCATTATATAGATGATGTAGATGGGAAGCATGGAAAAAGCAACATGACAGTATTGCAGTATTTAGATAATGGTGATTTAAGCAGCACCCAAATGGGCCGTCCCAGAACAACAATGAATGATAAAATAAATTCAAATGATTCAACTGAGGATCTAAATCAGGCTAATGAAAACTATGTTAAACGTGTAATGTCCGGATTTCTTGTTGTTTCGAAACCCAAGTCCCGTGAAACGGAGGAGCGACACCATCGTCGTTATAGAAATCAAAACGAAGAACCTGAGTGGTTCAGCTGTGGTCCAACTTCGAGACTTGACACCATTGAATTGTGCGGTTTTGATGAGGAAGAAGAAAAGGTATTTAAAGAGTCGAACAATTCGCACCATGAAGACAGAAAGAATGTTTCGCAAAAAGAACATAGGGTAAGTAGATAATCATCGAAAGACATTGTCTCAACCCGTAATTAATTCAACTGAGCCTAATTACAAATCGTCTGCTGTAAAGAGAGATACATGAGTGTTAAAAGAGCCAAGTTGCAGCTTCAAACTCAAAAATTATTGTTTTTAAAAAAAGCTGCACTAGCCTTTCACATTATTATATATTGTATATAGAATTCGATGTAGAAAATTAGTTTCGGGATTTTGGATGAAAAATATGTACTATCGACGAAGTATATAGAACAAGTTATATATTCTTTGCTAACGATTTAAGAAAGCAATCAACACTCAAATATTTCTAAGTAATTTATTCAAT
This sequence comes from Chymomyza costata, assembly GCA_018150985.1. NCBI lineage: Eukaryota > Metazoa > Arthropoda > Insecta > Diptera > Drosophilidae > Chymomyza > Chymomyza costata. The sequence goes on along the minus strand of JAECWU010000003.1, from coordinate 842,415 downwards.
ATTCTGTGTTCCTAGGTGGACAGCAACAAATATAAATGGCAAGCTATGGATACCACTATTCGTTCCAAGTTCATGGCCAAGAATGATAGTAATAATAATTCAAACTCGGAAAATATGAATAATAGCCATCAAGAAACGTTGCACAAAGATGATGAAAAACGAATGCCGCGATTTCAATATGATAAGTTCAATTTAAATCAACATACTCACGATAATTCCCATTATGCACGCGCTGTTGGTGGAGTTGATGGCACTCACTCTCGTTTTTACCCTAATCAACAACAACAACAACAAGCACACCATTTGTCATCAAATAGCAACACAAATAATAATTCCAAATTTATGTCGTTTTTTGGAGCGAAAAGCTCAACAAATGGACCCGATAGACTTGAGCAACAAAAGGGTTCATCGTCCTCGATTAACGAATTTTTCAAACAGGCAATGTGTAACAACAACAACAACAGCAACAATAACAACAACATAAACCAAATGCAATCGGTAGATCAACTTGAAGCCAAATGGCGTCGGAACTCTTTGACAGCTTCCAATGATGTTGCTGGTAAAATTAGCAGTACTAACAGCATTAATCAAGCAGAGTGTTTCCAGAAACTCATTGGTGCATTAAGCGTGTCTAAGCCACAACAAGCGCCCCCTATTCGCAACGATGCCCTTTCAAATTTCTTACTACAACAGCAGCAATATCAACAACAACAACAGAAACAACAAGTGCTTATCCAACAGCAGCAACAGCAAACTGCTTTCCTAGCAAGCTTACAACTAAAAGGCATACTTGGCCGTGCCGATACACAGTTGTTGCTCTTACGTCTAACAAAAGGTATTTTAAAAATTCTTAATCTCTTCTAAATAATATGTAATTGCTATTGTTTTTAATAGGTGAAATATCAAAGCATGGCCTTCTAGTACAGCTGTCCAATCCATGCTTATCTAATGCGGATCGCGAGGCCATTACTGCTGTCCTGCAGTTTACCAATACACAACAGCAGCAGCAACAACACCAACAGCAGCTGGAAATGCTCTCCAATACTGTTATTGCTAATCAAATACAAAATCTTCACAACTTGGCCGTTGTCCAGCAAACTATAGCGGCTCACCAACAAACGCAACCGCAGGTACAACATCAGCCGCAGCAACTATCACAGGAGGATTTACAGGCACATACAAGTGTTATAATGCGGAATGCCTTGATGAAGCGCAAAATAGAGGAGCAATCATCGAAATTTCGCAATTGCAATGTGAACAACAATCCTTCTAACAAGCAACAATATTTCCCTCAAATGGTTAATCAAAGTCAACGTAACTTAAGCAGCACCAACCAAAATAACAATACTCAAGAGTCATCCAAGGCTTTGTTGAATGTGCTCATGGCAGGAAATAACCAAAATTTTCAGACTTCAGATGGCATGATGCAATCTCAGCACCAAACTCAGCAGCAGCAGCAGCATCAGCAACGTAGAGCCTTCTCCACGGCTAATCAAGCCGATGATAATAGCCGATTCGGCGAAAATGTAAACTTCCCCACTGGTTTTGTGACAGATTCCAATTTCCCAATGCTGCAGGTTCTGCAACAGCAAAACCAGAACAACAAAGGCAATGATGCAAGCAACTTTAACAAATCGAACACCCAAACACAAAAACAGCCTTTAACAACGCTTTCGAGTGGCGCAGGTAAGTTTTCATTATAGTTCATATAAGAAGTATTTTTCGGCATCTCATATACTTACAGTTTGTCAAGAAAGTGTTTTGTACTTACCAGTTTGATTATGTGTTTCGAGATGATATCAACAAAATGTGAAATTTCTAAGAAAATCTAAGCGAAACGTTAAGTTAAACCGTTGAGTCAATTAGGGTGTCATACATACAGGTGTTACATAAACATCTAACAAAAACCAAGCAAAATCTGCCGGGAACAATTATGAATTCAATGAAAAAAACTTGCGAATATTTTTATTAAATGTATTGGCCGTGAACGGATCTCAACCGACTTGGCTATCTGTACTTATCTTCTATATTTATCTGGCAACCTGTTAAATGCATTTCTTGAAACAGAATAACTTATGTTATTCTAGCTTGATTCTACTTTGAGGAATCTGGTTTTATTTGAACAATAATGGGTGTCCCTAGTTATTTTCTTCTTCGCGATTTACGTGTCCATACGGACATGGCGCAAGCGCTGTATTAGGATATAGTTTTTGTAATTGTGTAAGGCAGTCATGGTCTGCCACGCCTACTTCTAGCCTTCTGCACAAATCTATGTCCCGCTTCCAATGTGGATGATTCTATAAAACAATAGCAGTATCGCTGATGGAATAAATTAGTAAATTTGTTTTTGAGTCATTTTCTTTGATCATGTTCTCCATGTTGCAAATTCATTTTCGTATATACATACATAGCATGGAATGGCTTTATTGATGAGTTGTTCGCCATTAGTGCATTCCCGGTCTGTCGGTTTCACTAGTATGTAAAGGGTAAACAATCGAGTTTTTTTTTTAAATGCAAAAAAACAAAAATTTCAAATGAATCGCAAAATCTTTATTATCAATAGAAAGAACCATTCTTGCCATTCACATTTTAAAGATAATCCCTTTCAAATTTGGCCGCAACTGCGCCGTAGCTCGTCCATCCTCCGCAAATGCGATGACGCGTTCGAGCATAATTGGACAACACGGGTAATGTTAGCCTTTAATTCTTCAATCGTAGCTGGCTTATCCACAAACACTTTATACTTCACGTAGCCCCAAGGGAAAAAGTCTAATTGTTCACCGAATTGGTTCCATAAAATGGCCTAAGCGCGCGAAAAACATTCTTTACAGAACGCGAATTTTCGTAATATAATTGTACGATTTGTAAACGTTGTTCGGGTGTCTTTCCATGATGAAATGGCAACTTCACAGTACTCAAGAATCTTGAGTCAAGATTGATGACCCTTTACATTATCAATAGCTTCAACCTCCAAGGGCTGGCAAAATGCAAGAAATATCGAAAGAATATTTTAGATGCTATTGAAGTAAGTGATTTAGCTTTTGTTTGTGGTTTTAGATTAAAAGGATAATAAAGATTTTGAAATAGGCTTCAACATTTTGCATTTATAAAAGGATAATAAAGATTTTGAAATAGGCTTCAACATTTTGCATTTATACTTTTGCCTTATTCTAAGCTTTGCCTGGGTGCTTACTTGGGTTAAACGTGAAGTTGCTTTTTTACAATATAAGTGAAGTGAATCATGCAACGTTCCGTGGCATTCCACATACTAATACCTGTTAACTGCTAGTTCGATTGAGCTATTGTGGTTCTATTTGAGATGAGTAGTATATGGGTGTCTTTATGCATGTGTATGGGTTTGTGGAATTTCCAAACTTGAAATATTTGCTCGACCGATTATGTATATTTAATGGAAACTGATGTCGGGCAAGACGAATAAGTTCGCCTTTGCTTTATCAGCAAAGCTACTCGGTTATAAAATGTTTACATACTTATTTTTTGTGTATAGATAGACACCTCTGGCATTACGCACGATTAAAAATCATGCCAAGAGCATCGAATAATCTCCACTATGAAGAAGAAGAACAGCGTCACGTATTTTTTTGTAAATTGTTTATTGATTTTATATATGATTAAGTACATATTGTCAAGCGTCCCACTGCTTACTACAGCTTCAGTAATCACATCTTGTTTTAAAAAAATGGATCGTGGACCTTACCGGCAAACAATATGTTGCCTGTAGACTCCTCCTCAATGAAGAATACAAACGGTCGATTAACAATAAATTCCTCAATTGTGGAACTGCCACCAAATTTGTTCTCAATCTCAACAACGGTGGCGGCATATGCCTCTGTTCCTTTTTCATTTACAATTATGCCAGCTTTCTGCAATATGTTGGATACCTTTACTTTGCCGGCCACATCGGCTCCACGTGATAAGCCTGGCAACGATGCATTATCTGTAAAGACCTCTTGTATGCCCAATTGTTTGAGTGTATCTTTTAGACTGCGCATGTTGTCAAATTGGAACTTGGGCAGTTTAACTTTAACTTTCACCTCCTCCATAGCCCATTGGGCGCTTTTGAGCACATCGTTCTCTAGTGCACGAACGAGTTCATTTATGCCTTCAATAGCTTCTGGCAGTAGCACGAACATAGAGTTTTTTCCCTTATATGGCAAACGCAAAACCTTTGCCTTTAACTTGTCTGAGTTGTAATAGTAGAAGTAGTCTGTCTGCTCCATATAATTCACACGAGTCTGCTGATCATGAGTGCGGAAGAATGCACCTTCATATGTTAAGGCAAACTGCCGCCGCCAAAGTCCATTGAAATAAATAAGGTTTGTTAGTAACATAACGCTGTTTTGAACGGACTGCTCCGTTACTAGATTATGTAGGCGTCCATCAGTGATGTTACTGGCCCAAGCGTTGATGGCAGACGCAGCAGCAGGCGCATTGCTAAAGTCAAGAGCTTCTATGTCGCTGTCATAGAAATGTTTGAGAGTGGCTGCGAATTTCTGCTGCGACTCGATAAAGCTGTCTGTAAAGAGTTTAGTGCGTACGTTTAAAGTGTTATATAGTTGGTTCTCCTTTTTAAAAGAGTTAAGTGTCTTGCGATAAAATTCGCGCACATTGTTCTGGGACTTAATGTCGGTTTGCGTGCCGATCAACTCCTGCTGTGTCTTTGTGTCAGTGCCAGCGGCCTCTGAGAGCAGCGCCAACACTAGTTTAACAGAGAAAGGCGAAATGATTATGTTGTTTGGTGCCGCCTCATCCTGTAGCACCGTCTTGAACAGCTGCCAAGAGAAATGATCGTGCGAATCGCTGCGAAATGGCACATATGTGTCAATGTCGTCGTATGCTCCGCTGGGCAGTGCCGTCGTGGAAACTTTGTTGATCTGTGTACTGAACACACCCTTTGGTGTGGTCAGTGTTTGTGCTGTAGCAGTAGGTATAGAATTAGCGTACGTTGAGTCAGAGATTATCAGTAGCACAAGCAGCAACAATGCTCCCAATCCATTAGTTACTTTAAAGTAATTTTTTTGCATTTTGTTTGTCATATTGTTTGTGTTTCTTTTTATTACTGGCGCACTTTTTCAAATGTATTCTTCACACTATGGCCAATAATGGCGAAGAAAACAAAAAAAAACCAACTGTAACGTTTAGAGAACTAGCGAGCGAGCACCGTTGTGTTTGTTGATCCAATTGAGAATGACTCAAAAGATTGATCTTACAAGCGTATTTAAAAAAACCAGCTTGCTGTTTGACGTTGAGTAGTTGTGGGTAATTGGGAGTCCCAGCTTGACAAAGTTGATGCTGCGCTCGCGCATACACAACACATGCGAGGGCAGGCTGAAAAGAAGAGTCAATATAGAGACCATAAAATTTCATAGAGAAGGAGATGTCGGAGACAGTCCAAAGTTACATAAAGTTTGACCAGGATGACTGTATGAATGTCTGTTCATATGAGCGCTTAGACCTCAGGGATGGGTTAGAGCTATAGAAACCAAACTTTCGTATAAAAAATCCTTATTATGTCACGAGAAACAAATGTATTTTATTTTTTTTGATACAGGGGCACCACAAAAAAAAAAAAACTTTTACGTTTGCTTTTTAAATTTCTCAACCAATGTATTAATTTTATCAAAATCGGCCCATAGGATCGATCAGTAAAAAAAGGTGTTCAGGGCATACGACGTTTGTTTATGAAAATTCGGCAACAGAAAGTTTTCTCATTCGATTGAAATTTATTTATTTACTTGTTTATTTTATGGTACTTGGTATCTCAGAATCGGACGCGCCCGACTTTAAGGTCCCCCATTTTTAGTTATTTTTTTTTATAAAATTAAATAGCTTTTTGAACGTTTGGTTATATCACTGTATAAAAAAGGAATAAAACCTTTTTTGAATTACATAAGTAGGTAAGTTGGGTCTTTGGGTTATGCTTCTGTTGATACTCTTAATGTTATTAGTCATTTTCTTCAGCTTCGTCTGACTTTTTTCACCCTCATCAACTTCACTTAATTCAGTGTATTAATCCTTAATGCACGAAACTTTTTGATTTCTAAATTTTATACTCATTGTAACCTAAAAGTTATTTGAAAAGCAGATAAAGCAATGTGGGAATCAGTGGCGGATCCAAGGGGGATTTTGGGTCCGTACTCCCCCAAAAGTTGAAAAAATGGGTTAAACGTCTTTTGCGAGCTCTCATATACACACTTCGATGTGAAGAACCCCCCCAAGACCAAATCCTAGATCCGCACCTGGTGGGAATTATAAAAAAGCACTTAACACTTTAAAAATCACACGCCAATTATTCTTCTTATTCGAATCGACGACGAAATTTTTAAAACCTCAAACTTGCACAAGGCTAAGTAACCTGCACGAGGTACTTTTCAGCAGATTTACGACGACTAGACCGAAAATAAGCACAAAACGATAAGCGTACACATATAAAAGAGATATTCGAGAAAACTCGAAAATTTTCATCCCTAGAGTCAATCATTTTCTATTTAGCCATTTCTTTGTCTTGATAAAAAAAATTAACTTTTTCTTTGCCATATACAAACGTTCTCTAATAGGTCCAAATTAAAGAACCATAAAAAATGTCAACTTTTACATTTTTTGTCCAACATTTATTACTTTTCAGCCTGCCCTCGAATATACATACTATACATAAGCCTAAAGCTCAAGTCATGAATTTGTGTTTTTTAAATAAACACATATGTATGCATACATATGTGTACATAAATTGAGCGAAGTTAGAGCAGCTACTTGCTCTCTCTCTCTCTTTCTCTTATTCTCCTTTACTTTGTTTTCAATTAATTTTTTTGCATAATTTGACATGAATTTGGTTTAGAAATCAAATTATAGTTTTAAAGATTTTATAATTAAATAATAAAAAACACATACATATGTATGTATATAAGTTTTAAACCAATTGATAAAAGTTGGCGTTGATAATCTGGCAACGCTCTTAATCAGTGTAGCAAAACGCGTGTACAATTTTTGGCCTGTACGGCCACACCAAATTGATGTAATAATGACCGGCAGTCAAGAATTATTTACTATTTTGATTAGTTTCTTTAACGTGCAATGCAAATTCGTCGGCCGCGCGGTGTAACAATACCTCAATTAATGATTGTTACTGCAATTGGTGTTCTGGGCGGTGTTTATATCTGGCAACCATTAATATTAAAATATAAAAGCGAAAACAAGGAGTTAGATGAACCTAAGTCAAATTCCAAAAACTCAGAAAAGTGTGAAACCTTATTATTATATGTAAGCACTTTATATTATAAAATCCTTTTTTTTCAACTGCAGATGAACATCACTAAAGGATTTAAAAAGTTTGCTTCAACGACTACCGGTTTAATGGCCATCGGCATCGGTTCGACCCTTTTCATTTTTTGCAGTCATCGTTTTTATATAAGACCATACCTCAACCAGCAACGCCGCCTGGATGCAGAAGCCTATGCGGAATACATATTTGAGCAGGAGGCAAACCGACAGCAAGTAAAATCACAACAGCAGAATTGATCAGTAGGCAGCAAGACTTAAAATCAAAGATCGTTTTTTTTTGATTATACAAATAAGAAACTTAAATATGTGTAAATTTCAATGAAACCCAAAAAGCCAACACTTAAATTTTATCCAAACAAAGGCTTCATTTAATATGTGAAGATAAATACTTTTAAAAAAAACTTTGTATCATTAATAACTTTTTCACATGAAGACAGAGAAAGTTGGCATTATTTAAATAAATTGTTTACTCTTAAGTTTTTTCGTAGTATGAAATGAAATATTGCATAGCATTGCGAGATATATACATACATATGATGAAGTGCAGGAATATTGTTGAATAAATAAAAATTAATAAAGTGTTTGAATTATGAATTAGAATGTGTAATAAATTTAATTTAAAAAAAAACTTAATAGTAATAGCGATAATTAAGCACTATGTCTATCTTAGCGGCGTAAAGAGACTCAGCTGGCTGCAATCCTCAGCTCTTTGACGGTGATATTGACTGCACACGAAAGCGTTTACCTTATGTTTGGGATAAAAGTTCCATATAGAAAAAGATCCATCTAAACCTGCAGCTGCCAATTTTGTTCCATCTGGTCCCCACACCATAAACACGGAACCTCTATCTTGACTGCCTAGTATGTCGACAACGCGATTCAACGATGAAAGTACTAAAATCTCGGAAACAATACAGCCACCACCACGACGAGAAATGCTGACCAGCAGCTCCCCTGTGACCTTACAAAAATTAATTGAATTTATAATTATCTTTTTATCCATGCGCTGGTAGTAGGCAACAATTTCACGTCGAGGTACATGGAATATGAAAATAGAGGCAGGCGTGTTCTCCGCTGTAATTTTCGCCTATTAAAAGTATGCTTTGTAATATTATTTATTATTTGTGCTTACAAATAGCCAAATGTACGCCAGTCCATGGATGCCAATCCAACATAACGCCATAGCGCACTTTGGTGCCCACGCGCATTATTACTTGATAAGTTATGCCATCAAAAATATAGATGCTGCCTTCAACATCGGCCGTAGCCAAGTAGCGCACATTCGGAGAGAAGCGCATGATGGTTACCTCACTTTTATGCTTGCGAATTTGGGTTACGATTTTTAGTTTGGGCATGGACAAAACCAATATTGGGCCACAAGCGGTGCCGCACAAAATTTCTCCCGATTCAATGTTCCACTCAATGCAAGTAATGGCCTCAAGATGTTTAGCAAAGTATTTGCCATCGGCAACTAAAAAATCCTTGCCCGACTGCACTTCCCAAAGCTCTAAAACTTAAATTAAATAAAAAATACGAATAGGTTCACTAACAGCCTTAGACATAAAATTGTAAGTACAAACCAGGAAGTTGGCACTCTATACAGCCAATTGCCAAATGTTTACCACTAGGGGAGTATTTCAAAGATCTTGGATTCTTCACATTAAAAACCAAGGTGGTGTCATCTTTGTTTCGCCAAATAATTACATCCTTACCAAATGAAACGGCTATGTGATCAAGAGCTGACCAGTCCATTAAATTGTAATCTTGATACAAAAAGGTTTTGAATCTAAAACAGTATAAGATGGAAGTACACTTATGCTTACCAGGCGCTCTGTCAATCTCCGGCTGATCATGCGTTGCATCTTGAATTGCACAGGGCATTGAACGGGGCGAGCAGGGCCAGTCTCTATCTGTATGCAAACGTCTTCTGCACTCTGTTGGCCGGGGACTGTGCCCACTGTAATTACTAAACTCCAATAGACGACGCTCTTGGATATTAAAAGTATTGTTGATGGTAGATATAAAGCTATTTTGGCGCCAATAGTTTGAGGTTAAAGTGAGATCCTATAGACCAATAAATAAATAGTCTAAAATTCTGGAATGCTTTTTTATTAAATTACCGATTTTAGGATGTCTTTTTCGCATCTTGTATCAATGTATTTCAAATTGCGTTCAATATTATCCGATTTGAATCGCTTGGGAATAAATCTGTCGCCAATATAACTAAGCTTGCGTTGATCGGCGCTATTGTTGCTCTGATGGAAAATTAAAAATGTAAAAGCGTTGAATAACAATAACCTGGTTCACCTATTCGTGTAAATACCTTATAGACCTCATGTTGCCATTCTTTCCGGCGTGATTTAACAAATGGATCCACGCACTTTTGATCCATTCGAAAAATATTTTTCTTGGGACTTTCACATACATTCATAACGAACAACTAGACTAAACTAAATTTATTTTTCTTATTCCTCTCTATTATGCTTGGGACATGAGCGCAAAACTTAAGAACGTGTATGTATGATATGCACATATATGCATAATATAACTGTTTCCTATATGTACTCCAACATGGTCTCCCCCTTGCGCTAACCCCCTCTCATTAGAAACAACTCCATTTACTCACGAACTTAAACCTAGATTTGGTAAAGTAAATATTAAAGATTAAAATGCTGGAGCGAATTAGTTTAGTTATAGTGTATAAGAAACTTGTTCAAATATTGACATAGTTAATGGTGTTTAACATATCCACCATAGACTGGTTCCTTCAAAAATTAAAAGATTCATGTCTTGATAGATATTCTGACTGCAAAAAGTGTGCTTATTATTACCTATACGGTTGCCCTATTTGCAGGTGAAGAAGGTTGGTTTCTTGCCACGTTCTCTAGTACAAGGGAGCTCACACACGTACCCACTCTATAAAACCACAGCGGTTAACGAATAGACAAATTGCATGAAGATAACCTACAGCAGAATCTTTATTAATATGTGAGGTTAAAAACTTGAACTCCTAGATAAATATAAATAAGGCTCATACAAGTCTTAAAAAAGATCGCTTCCACTCAGGACAGTTAAATGAAATGCTGCGAGTTAACTCAAACACGCGACTTCATCATACTCACGTCGTATTGCGTGTGCCATGACCAGACCAGCACTAACTACAGGGCGTTTTGGCAAAATCCACTACTCGAAGACAGCAATTACTTTAATGTTTTTTCTAACAAAGTATAAATTTATTTTAAGTAGTGTATAAAAATCTTTTTTTATCAAAATACCACCACTGGCATCACTGCTGATGATCAGTGCTGAGTCTGGTTGTCCATTTTTCATTACAACTCGGACAATTGTTGCGCTTTCTCAAATATTTACGAATGCAATCTTTGTGAATCTTTCGTTTGCAGCTTGAGCACTTGATATCCCAGAATACGAGGTTTTTGCACAGAGAGCACTCTACAATAGTTTCCGCATAATTTGTGCGTAAATAGAAGTCAAATTCAACCATCGTCAGCGGTCCTAAATAATAGTCGTCGCCTTTCTCTGCAAAATAGCCCCGCATAGTCCATTCTTTCAGTAATAAACCCATTCGTTCTTTTTTAAGAGGATTGGGGGTGCCCTTAAAATCAAGATCGCTAAATGCTTCGTTCCAGTGTATTTTGCAATCGACCTGCTGGGCCATCTTTTCCAGTAAGGCATGAAAGTACTGACACTCTTCTGGCTTCCAAAGTGGATGATTCTTTTGTGCGGCACCCACATCGCTGAGGGAATAAACCAAAAACTCCTCTCCCAATACTGGGTGCGTGATAAAACTTAAATTTTGCCCAATATTTTTTATTTTTGCATCAATATCTTGGACGAATTTTTGTACTGCCTCCTTGTTGCTGGGCATTTGTGTTCCGTAGCGTTCACACAACGATTTTAAAATTTGATCAATTTCCTCAGTTCCAAGGCATGATTTATTTTTGCAAGCTCGCAAAAATGCTCGCTCAACAAACTCCATTGTTTAACATTTGTTTATATTTGAAATCAGAACTTAAAATTTTACTGTACGCTTGCTTTGATCTAGGGTGACCATCATATAATATAGAAAACTGAATTTGGTATTATTTAATAAATTTAATTAGTTACAATAATCGAATATTTCTCATGCAGTTAAATACTAGGTTTAAGTTTTCTTAAAAAGAAGGAAACAAATTTAAAAAAATATACGCATTTGCCTGACGCTCGTACAAATAAAATTTCAATTTTTTAACTATTGTAAATTATTTAAAGATAATCGAATAAACAAATTACTAACAACAACACATCGTACGAGAAGCAAATATACATACATATTTGGAAGTTAACATATTTGTTTGTTGTTCGCTTGTTTTGTTGACTAAAATAAAGGACAAAGCTAAAAACCCCCAATGGTTAAATCAAAAGCTAGTTTTTATTTATTTGATTATTGCAAAAATTATTAGTTAAAAGAGCGAGTAGTATATGTAAACCAATAAAATGGCTACTATGACAACTATTGTAAATACAATGGCGTGAATTTTGGTTTAAATGTTGTTATTATTATTATTTGCAATGGGTGTAATATGTACTGCGACCGAAGTGGATCTATTGTACCCCCTTCACGGCTAAGAGCTCTCCCAAAAGTCCAATAGCCTGCATGTACTCCAGTATTTTGTTTGAATTTATGGTAACAATGCTCTCCGGTGAGATAACGTACATGCCTAAAAGCTTGCTTCTTTTGTTGACGAGTGCTACGCATTCACATAGTAGATGAACTGAAGTTTCTTCCTTCATTCTACAGAAGCGACAAAGTCGACTATCCTTTATGCCAATTTTATTTAAGTGGCTGCGGAGTCTACAGTGTCCCGTCAGGATCCTAACGGTATTTTTCCCGTAAGTTATCATGAGCTTAAACCTCTTGCGGTTGTAGTTAGAGAGAAGGGTTTTTGACTGCTTAAGTCCTGGTATCTGTGCCCAGTAAGAATTTTTTTTTAAAGTTTAGTTTTCTTTTTAAATTGTGTATGTTTTTACTACTCCTACTACCTACTAATCACTAATTCAAGTATAATTGTATTATAATACTGTTGAAAGTTAAGATGTGAACCGGTTACAGACTACTCTAAAAAAACGCCAAAATCGGGTGGAAAAAGGGAGCGTTTGAACAATTAGCAGTAAAGTTTCTGTTCTTTCAAGGCAGACCTTTCTTATGTAGATGTAATTAAAAAAGTTGATAGGTTACAGTCGGGATATCCCGGCTCTAACACGCGCTGTACTTTGCTGAACTTGACGCGTTTTCTACTATCTCTTCTATACCTGATTTTCAATATCGTGATCTGAAAAATGTGGAATTAAATTGCAAGCTTCAATTATTATTAGTTCCTTGGCAATTGCACAACATAACATACATAAATATAAATTGAGTTAAATATTATTGCCGCTCTTTGGTAGAGCATTAGGCGGAACTCCAATTGAGAAGTATTAATTGAATGCACGTAAAGAACTAGACCAAAAAACGCACTTTGCGGCAAAAACTTCATGCTCCAGCTGTTTTGGTCTTCGGGAATCAGTCAATACGGGCACACTCTCCGACATGGCTAAATCAACTTATTTTGTTGTGGGGAAAGGCTTGTAAGTTGCCACCCCCTCTAAGTTGCCACCTGCTCGATTTTGACGTTTCGGTAATGAAAACACGAAAATTCCAGCTTTCATCGATGGCAAATACGATATAGACAATTTTAGTTCGGTTTTGATGCGAGCAGACGCAAAAACGCAGTGTGTGCTGTGGCAAAATATAAAAATTGTTTTTAAAGAAACGGAAAATAAAAAACATTTGATTGCGCTCAAAAAATGATCAAATCAAAGTGAAAAATCAAGGTAAATATACATATGTATAAGGTAAATATGTATGTATATGCTGGAACTGAAATAACATACAGTGAATAGACAAATTTTTTTCAATGCATTCCAAAATGGCTTTAAAAATGTAAGATGCCACCCTTTTTTGGTTTGTAAGTTGCCACCCTATTTTCATTTTTTTTTTTTTTCATTGCTATGTTATTTATGTGACTATTATTGCGTTGAAACTAATTTGAATTGTTTTTAGTGAATTTTTCTGCCATTTATTAGAATATTTTCCATAACAATTCATTTTAAGTATGGCTGCACGTCGACCAAGAAAAACCAATCACGGTGTGAGCGATTTTGATGCATTACTTAATGCAATCAAAGCCGTCCTTATTGACGCAAAATCGAAGACTGCCACCGCAAAGCAATTTAACATCAACATGCGTAGTTTTTGTCGTTATCTCGATAAATTCAAAGACGAAGTGCCCGATATTAATGCCGTTGGTGACGATGAATTGTTGAAGGTGGTTCGTCGTATTGCTACGTATTCCGGATGCGGAACAAAATTGGTTTGTTTTTTGGTCATTATATGTATATTTGTGCATGTTATGATGAGTAATTTTATTGAACTTTTTGCAGGTTTTTGATGAAGATCAAGAAACTGCGCTAATAGATTGCGTTATCAAATACTGTCAACATGGGCTGAGCATAACAGAAATAAGGCAACTTGCGTATCAGTTTGTCAAAAATCTGAATATAGCGTATCCTGCAAGCTGGGATGCAGCTCAAATGGCTGGCAAGCAGTGGTACTATGGTTTTATGCTTCGGCATAAAGCGTTGACCCTGCGCACACCCGAACAAACAAACCTTAATGGCGTTAAAGGTTTTTGTCGTGAAAACGACGATGATTTTTGCCGTAATCTCGACGAGGTAAAGGCTGCTTATCCATATTCGCCTTCTCCTACGACCAGTTTATCTTCGGAACCTTCTTCCGTTGGTCCGTTGCGTGTTGCAACGCCGCAAAAGAAATCTAATCGTGGCCCAAAGCCACGAAAAACCAATATTTGGACATTTCCGGAAAGTATTGCCGTTCTGAACGAACGACAAGGAAAACGTGCGGCTGCGAAAGAGAAGCAAGGAGATAATCAAAAGAAGAAAGTGACACCAGCAAAACGCACGAAGAAAAAGGCGTCCACTTCGAGTGAAGACTCTGACGATGACTGTATTATTTGCTCATAAAAACTTCCGGAGAAGTTGACCAGCAACAATATTAGCAGTGCTTCAGTTGCCGATGAAGCATATTTTGTAAAAAAAAAATTATTTAAAATTTTGTATTACTTTCGCCAAACGACTTAACTTTTAAGCAACACTATAAAAACCTTAGAGATAATTTAAATAAGCGCATTAATATAATAAAATTCCTAACTTCCAAACGATCTCATATCCATCCAACCTCTCTTATACATGTTACAAGGGCCTTACTTTTAGCAAAAATCGAGTATGGGTTGCCAATATATGGTTGGTGCGCCCCCAGTAACATGAAGATTTTTTTTCCGCCTTATCAGGCAGCGGCGCGACGAAGCACTGGTGCCTTCCCAAAGGCACCAACCAAATGTCTATTTGCCGAATCAGGACTTATACCTAAAATTTTATGTTCCATCAACCCAATACTGCTCGACGACTTCCAGACCACTTGCAATCACCGAAGAAAATTTAAAGTTATATCCACTATTTGGAGATGTGCGAGCTTCAGCAAAAAACATGGACTAGATACACCCTACCGTTGGAATAGACTCAACCCATCTCCTCCTTGGCAAATACAAAACGACTCCGTAAACACATCTCTACACACATTTAATAAAGCCGTAACAAACAAGTTTTCCAGCAATTGTTCGCTGCCGAATTAGGGAATACCCCAACTGGAAATGACTTTATAGTTCAGAACAGACGACACAACTTGCTTTTCTGTGGTCGACCCCTCTTTTATTTCTTGGGGAATTCTTCCGGCTTACTTCTCTATTTAAAAGCTATCAAGTACGCTAAAGAAGTTAAAGGAAAACATGTCATCTGCAGCGATAGTTTATCCACCCTGCAAGCGGTCAAGAATCCCTACAACTACAACAGCTACTTTGGGTCCCAGGGCACATGCACATAAACGGAAACGAACTTGCAGATTCGGCTGCCAAACTTGCAGGGCGATCCCCTAGCATAACGATTATCCCTGCCGTCAAACAAGTATTTTGGCGAAATATCAAAAATATTTTGAAAACAACTGAATTGTCCGAATGGCTTTGGGTTTCCCACTGGTATATTTTTTTTATTAATGTATTTTTATTTGCAATCTATCTGAAAACAATCAGCAAATTTTATAAGTAACACAAAAATGGCAAGATTGAATCTGCTGCAGTGAGTCCAAACAATATACAACAATACTATTTGTTAAAGGTTATTATACAAATCTATCTGGAAGGTCCAGAATATGAAATCTTTTCAGACGTCTATCATCATGGTTAATTGCCAGCGAGTTTTCATGGCTAGGAAATCTCTCTAAATATATTCGTGATGTTTTGCTTATTTCATCTTTGACGTAAGGAACATTCAAGTCTTTGTGTATTTCTTGGTTGCTTACAACCAAGGAGCGCCTGCAATGTGTGTTAGTGTTATAGATTGATATCTTTACAAGATTTCAATGTTTGAGGTGCTCGCCACCCCCAGAGCTGCATGCCATACGTCCAGACTGACTTAAGGACTGCCTTGTCTAGCCGAACTAGGCTGAGTTGCAATCGTGGGCCTAAAACATATTTTAGTTTTTAATTTTAGCTGCTGCTGTTTCGCTTTTGTGTGCGCCTTCCACGTCAGTCTTCGGTCTAGATGTACCCCGAGGTATTTTACAGTTACACTTTCGGGAATGATGGAGCCATTTAATGATACCGAGGGACATTTTCCGCGTCTTAATGAGAAAGTAATTTCAACAGATTTCTGCGTATTTACTTCTGTCCTCCATTTTTTTTAGCCATTTTTCAACCATAGTAAGCTGTTCCTGTAAACGCAGTATGGCGTCATTTCTTTGTTTATACCATAAATAAAATGTTATCTTTTGCATGAACAATGGATAAGTGTGATCAAAGATATAATTTAAAAACACGAATATAAGTAAAATACTAAAGAAGGGGACAGATAGGGATGTTGGGGCGCACAGCTATCACCCAGAATTCCACTCGCCAGAAAATAATGCAAAAACTTCAAAATCTTTTCAAGGAGCAAATAAATGCATAGAGTGACATTGGAGTAGACGTAGCTATTGAATTGGTTTTGGATAATTTTTTTATCCAAGCACCCAGACTATCTTCAAATTTGGCTTGATATGTTTGCAACGAAGTAGTCCATCAAAATGGACAAATATATGCTATTATAAAATTGTATTCCATTTAATAATTATAAAGGGTGATTTTTTTGCTATTTGGGTTTTCAACCTAATTTTTGTGACAGCTCACGCGTGATCATGACATTTGTCCAAGTCAAAAATACTCAGCATTGCCATTTCATGATGGAAAGACTAACGCCCGAACAACGTTTACAAATTATTTAATTTTATTACCAAAAATCGTGCTCAGTAAAAAATGTGTTTAGAGCACTGAGTCCATTTTACGGTCGTCATAATCGAGCTTCTGAGCAGGCTATTCAAGCACTTGTTACCAAATTTCGCACCAATTTTACTTTATTGGACCTTCAAGAGAGTACTGAAGAGAATATTGCTGCTGTAGCAGCCATTGTTAATGAAGACCATGAAATGTCTATTCGGCGTCGTTCGCAGCAGTTGGGTATGTGTTATTCGACCACATGGAACATTTTACGCAATGATCTTGGTTTAAAACCATACCAAATACAGTTGGTGCAAGAACTGAAGCCGGACGACCTGCCACAACGTCTCGTGTTCGGGGAATGTGCTTTGGAAATGCTCGACGAAAGTCCGCTTTTTTCTCGAGGAAATGTCTTCAGCGATGAAGCGCATTTCTGGTTGAATGGCTACGTCATAGGCAAAATTGCCGTATTTGGAGTGAAGAGCAACCAAAAGCATTGTAAGAGCTGCCAATGCATCCAAAAAATGTACTGTTTGGTGTGGCTTATGGGCCGGTGGCATCATTGGACTGTACTTCATCAAAGACGATGATGGCAACAACGTTACGGTCAATGGAGCTCCCTACCGTTCGATGATTTCCAACTTTAGTTGACAATGTAAAGTCACTTGTTTATTCAGAAAAGCCAGCAACTATTGCCACCTTGGAAGACAACATAACTGCTGTTATTCGTGAGATACCAGTCAATATGTTTGAAAAAGTATGCCGAAATTGGACCTTCCGGATGGACCACTTGAAGTGTAGTCGCGGTCAACATTTACATGAAGTAATCTTTAAAAAGTAAATGGCAAAGATTGATTTACAACTTCAAATAAAAATTTTATACATTTTTGCACATTTTTTTTTTTTAAATTTAAAAACCAAACGCTTAAAAAATCACCCTTTAGAATTTTCAAATTTGCAATAGGTTTTTACTTTACAGCTCTTTTCTAGCAGTCGCCTTGCAGTATTAGATGTTCGGTTTCAGATTTCCGCTTGCTTAAGTGGAAAAATCTGGAACTGGAAAGCCTTGCAGCGAATGCAGAAAGCGCAGCCGGCGAAAATAACATGCGCTCACTATACCAGATAATAAATCAGCTGACTGGAAGCTACCGAAGGCAAACCCAACCGATCAGGGATTCAAATGATAACCTCCTAACGAACGATGATGCGCAAATCCAGAGATGGCGACAACACTTCATGGAGATAAGCTGTAATGAACCACAAAGCAGCAACCATGAGGATTACAGAGATATCGCACCCAACAACAATCCCAGGATACCACCCACACCCACGACAGTGAGAGAAATTGGTAACGCAATAAGGAAACTAAAACACAAGAAAGCAACTGGAATCGACGGGATACCTGCCGAACTACTCCAGGTGGAGTCGCAGCTAGTTGCCACCCATTGCACCCACATTTCACTCGTATATGGGAGAAAGTCAAGCTACCAAAGAAAGGAGACCTTAGCGACTGCAACAACTGGCGAGGAATAACGTTGCTAAACACTAGTTACACGATACTAGCAACCTGAACGCCTTCAAGATAAAATCGAGCCAACAATACGCGATGAACATGCAGGTTTGAGACCACACAGTAGCTGCGTAGACCAGGCTAACGCACTACGTATAATAACCGAACAAGCTGCGGAGTGGCGCTCACCGCTGTACCTCCTGTTCATCGACTTCAAGAAGGCCTTCGATTCAGTAGACAGAGCGGCAATATGGCGGGCATTGGCGAGGAAAGGAGTGCCAGTCAACATCGTATCGATAATAAAAGCGATGTATGATGTTGCTGTTGCTGATTAGTGCACCTTTCCAAACAAAGTAGTTGACGAGGTTATGAGAGATGTATGCAGGTCTAGGCGTGGGATTACGTGGAGTCTCACCCGTTACTTGAAAGACCTTGACTACGCGGATGACATATGCCTCATATCTCATAAACTTAGTGATATCCAAGCCAAAGCGAATGACCTCGAGATCCTTGCCAGCAAAGTTGGACTCTCAATAAACGCATCCAAAACCAAAGCGATGCGCCTCAACCACACCAGCCAAGGTAGCATAACCATCTGTGGGAACACTATCGACTTTGTCGATAGCTTCTCATACCTTGGCATACAATATACACCAGTGGTGGGGTGGATGAGGATATAGAGAATCCTCTCAACAAAGCGCGATCAGCATTTGGACGCTTGTTCCGCATATGGTGAAACCAGCAAATAAGCAGAAGAACAAAGCTGCGAATGTTCAACGCGAGCGTCAAATCCATCCTATAGTACGGCAGCGAGACGTGGCTGACCCCGCCAAGAATGATGTCGAAACTGCAGTCATTAGTCAACAAGTGCCTAAGGATTATATGCGAGATTTTCTGGCCTGATCGGATATCAAACGCAGAACTATGGCATTGTACAAGGGAAGTTATTTTCGGCACCGAGATAAGAACACGCAAGTGGCGTTGGATTGGCTATGCTCTCAGGTAACATCGAAGCAGCATTGTCAGGATGTCCCGATATGGAACCCTCAAGGAAGCAGACGAGTGGGAAGACCAAAGGCAAGCTGGCGATGTACAATACTAAGCGAATTGTCCCTGTACAACATCAGCTGGGACACAGCAAAGCAAACTGCGCCTAACAGAGTCCGATGGAAAGCTCTTGTAGAAGCCCTAAGCTCCCTGGAGGAGTACTAAGAGGAAAAAAAAAAAAAAGTGGAAAAATCATGGTAAAAATATAGTTAATATCCTTGTTAAATATAGTGGCACCGAATTTATCAAGACAGATATGCTTTAGCCAATGGCATTAAATCAAGGCCCATTTTATCTCTTTGTTGTTCTCTTACCTTAAATTATTTTTTGTAGAATAAAATATTTTATTTTAGCTACTTGTTTAAGAACTGAATTTGATTCAAACCACAAACAATTTAATAGCACAACAGTTAATATTTATTGTATTTGTTTTAAAATAGCAATTTATGTATAATTAAAATTTTTTTTTAGACACCACATTTATTTTGTATTAAAACTGAAGAAGATATTGATATTGTGCAGCTTTATATCCGTTTGGTTCTTAGCCGAAATTAAAATCATCCGAAAATAGCTTAATTATGTTGGCTGCAGCAGATTGAGAAATAACATTGAGCATCGAAACAATTATTTACTTAATACAGTATTTAAAAATTTTATAATAGGTAAAAATTTTGTAATTTTAATTGTGAATACAAGTGGTTTGTATTATGAGTCAGATATTTTTATAATTATCTGGTTATAATAGATAATTTCAAAACGAAACAATTTCTAACAAAATTTGATTTAAAAACTATATTTTAAATTATTTATTGTATTTGTATTGTAGATTTTGGAATCCCTATGTAATGTACAAAAATAGCTTTTGTTGCAAAGTAATTTAATTAAAACATAAACTTTTAATTTTATCTATAATTTCTTTCCATAAAATCCTAATAGCTTTATTCTTGTAGAGACCGGACTTTGAACGTGCTCCAGAATTTCCATCTAATTGTTTATCATTTTGTAGTATTTAATATTTAATCAAGTATGATGGAGTATTTATACAATAAAATGTGGCAGCGATTAAAAATGAAAAGAGAAGGATTATTTCTAAGAAATTTTATTTCAAGCAATAAATTTTAATTTTATACAAATACGTGTGATTATAAAAGTGAACAACAAAACAAAAATTGAAAACTTATAATTTAAGAAATTTATATTATATTCACAACCAATAAACAAATTATAATAAAAGTAAATCTAAAAGTATTTTGTTTTTCTTATAAACTGGGTTAAACATTATTGCGTTGTTTCGAGTCCCTCTTAACTTGGCAAACTATATTTCACTAAAGTAAAATCACAAATTTTGAATGAAATAAACCAATTTGTACGTAATTTCATTTAAAATGAGACCAGTTCAATTGATAACAATAATAAAGATATATAAAAAATAAACTTAAGTATTAACATTATCAGCTTCGTTTAACGTTATCTGTAAAAAATAAAATTAAATAAACTTGAAATTGTCATATTTTAAAGTTGAAATTAAAACGAAAATTAATTTCGTACTTTTAACATGCAAGCACGAGTTTAGTTGTTAAAAATGTGGCTGTTATTTATATAAGTAATAAGTTAATATCTTTCAACCATTATTTTTAAATTTTTTATTTATACAATGTTAATATAGTAATGATAAATAATGGAAACATAAGCTGCGAACAGTGAGTAATAAATACAAAGAAAAATGTATGTACTTACATTTTTTAAATCATTTAAGATATAACAAAATACCAAACTATACATATTAAAAAAAAATTAAATTATTTTGTTGTTAAACTGATGCTTGATAAAAGTAAAATTATTGTTATATTTCTCGTATTTTTATTACAAGTATTTTAGTATATCAAAAGCTAAAAGGTTGCAAGTGTTTTGAAAATATGCAGTATGTATAATAATTTATGTCGTTAACAGAGCAAATGCTTTAAGTATCCTACAAACATAACGACAATGTTAGACAGTTTGCCCTGTTTTAATCCCTAATATTAAGTTTTAAACAAAATTGAAAATCGAAAAGTTAAAAACCTAATTGTTGCTATATTTGTTTCGTTTTGAAATTTTTACATAAAATCATTAGTAACTAAGCTAAGTTCGTTAGCAATGTGATTTGCTTCATTCAAGACATTTGACTTTTTTTTTTTAACAAAGCGTTTAATTAGTTGAATTCATTCGAATGTATTGGTAGGTGTACATAGTAGTTGTTAATGTTTTATTTTGTATGCATTTAGGTGTTGTTTGTAGGAGATAGTATTACGCAATGTACAACAGAACCCAAGTCAAATTGATAAAGTCCACATGAGATTTTGTTAGATGGTTGTAGAAAGAAAGATGTCGCAGATATAAAAGAAATTACTATTTGGTCGCTCAGAAAGAGTAACTCTTATGTTTCGATTTAATATAACTAAAAATATGTATTATTAGTTTTAAATTGGCTTAGCATGCGTTTAACAAATTGCAAGAAAAACTATATTGACTATATGTCAATATATTATGACTAGAAAATTATTTCACATAATTATAAATAATTAACAATAATACAATTAAAATTTAATGTTCATATAATAATACAAACTAAAAGATTATATTTTTATAGTCAAAATACAAAATTAGATAAATTGTTAAACTAAATATATACAAATCACAATTTAGTATTTTCAAATAAAATATTGGTGCAAAATTAATGTGTCTACTATTTGTTGGTTTGTTAGGAAGTTTCAGTTTTTTTTGCTTGACATTGTTAGTTGATCATATTTTATGGTATTAGTCTTTGGTGGTTCATTCAAGATTTCTGTAGCTAGCAAGTAGATTGTGAGTATCGCCCATATAACGAATACTTACACGATTAATAGAGTTGCGGCGCGCAGCGCCTAGGCCATCGCTGCTCAAACCATTGCCCGTATCATTGTCAATGCATATATCGGAGTCCGAGTCAACGCGTCGAAATTCGCTGCCATCCTAATAAGAAATTAAAAAAGTTGAAAATTATCGGTTGTAACTAAAAGTAAAAAATGTATGACTCACTTGTGTTAGCTGTTGTGTGGTCGTCAGAAGACGTGCAATTGGATTGCAGCAAACTGGCAAGGTCTCCAGAAGTGTTGGTCTTGAGTGCGTCAGCAAGGGTTTCATGTATCTGCGCCATTAGATAATATTACGTTTTAAATAATTCAAACATTTAAATTCCATTAATACATTGATTGTTAATTTCGTTTTCCCCCCGTTTTGCAGTAACCATATTTTTTATTAATAAGTTGAGATTTGTCTTCGCAAGTTGCACTTATCGAACCGACCCACAAAAAAAATGTATACACCTAGCCCTTAACACGAACTCTTTTAACACGAACTCGGTCTAACACGATTATAAATTTGTTCCCTTTCCTCTTTTAACACGCTGAAAACCTCGTTCTAGCACGATTGGAAAATATACATTTTTTTTTCGATTGATGCGTGAGTATTTTTTTTGTATCACTACGCATGAAATGCGTGCAGAAAAAGGGGTATCCAATTTTTAACACTTTTTTATCAAAGATAGATCACGGATTTAAGGCACAAAAAGATCGTTTTACACTTCTGCTGTGTAGTAATGCATCAGGCGACTTTCAAGTTAAGCCAATGCTTGTTTATAAGTCCATGAATCCTCGTGCATTTAAAGGGGTAGAGAAGAGCACATTACCCGTTTACTGGAAAACAAATTCCAAAGCTTGGGTTAGTGCAGAATTATTTAAAGACTGGTTTTTTAATTGCTTTGCACTTGAAGTTGAAAAATATTTGAAAAAGAAAAATTTACAATTTAAAGCGCTCTTGTTGTTGGACAATGCCCCAGGTCATCCAAAAAATTGAATCCATCCGAATATTAAAATAAAATTTCTTCCACCTAATACAACATCACTTCTGCAGCCAATGGATCAGAGTTAAATTTAATTTTTGGAAACAACTGAAGCTGACTCCATCGATGTTATCAGTGCTTGGAAGAAATTTTCTATTAAAGATTGCCTTGAATTGGTTATTTTATCATTAAAAGTGCTTAAGCAGTCGACATTGAACGGATGTTGGGAAAAATTATGGCCAGCGGTTGTTAAAAACGACGAAATGCAGTTGCCACAAAGTGAGCTCCGTGACATATTGGAATTTGCTCATTTAATTGAAGGTGAAGGATTCGAAGCATTGACTACTAATAATGTGTAAGAGTTGTTTGAAAATAACGGCATGGATGACGAGCTTTTTCTTGAAATTGCTGTGAATAAAGCAAACAATTCAATATCAGAAGACACCTGCTCAGAAGAAACCGAACCTATAAATGGTTTACTATCGAAAAGCTTCAAGAAGGATTCGCATATGCTACCAGTTTGGAATCGTGCTTTGTAAATACTGATCCCCTCATTGAAAGACATTTAAAGTTAAAAAGAGAGTTGGAAAAAAATTCTTTTACCTTATAGGGAGTGTTACAAGGAAGCTTTAAAAGCTACTAAACAAAGCAAAATGACTGATTTTTTTATCATCCAAGACGAGCCACCACGCATACTTGAACAGAAAAACTCGTTTTTTTTTTAGTTTGCTTAAATCTGGGGACGTAACCCCATATTTTGAACTGATTCCATGTCTCTTTTAGTACGATTTTGCTTAACACGAGGTGGGGGAGGGTCTGGCGAAGCGTCACAATCATATGGAAAATCGTTAAAAATATTCCGTCACTGTGTCACAAGGGGGACGAAATTCAGCGTCACGTAATTTATGGATGATCTCTTAACAGATAACGCGCATTTTTGGAACGATTTGGTCCTTGTGGTCCCTAAGATCGAACGTCTTTTTTTGTCTATAATACAAGCGACTTGTGCAAAGTACTTAGGGGCCATACGTTTAGGGGGGGTCTTGAAAATACCACGCTTGGTCACTCGACCGGGGGGTCTAAGTTTTTGTCACGTAGTCCAATGACCTTTTTTTTTTTTTTAAACATATTCCTTCCACAAGTGATACTTTTCTATGTTTTTTGGTTTGTTCGACCTTTTTACTTGTTATTCATTTTTTTAAATGTAGGACCACGTGACAATTAGGGGGGGAGGGGGGGTCTTGGCATATACTACGGTTGGTCACCGGGGGGGGGGGGGGGTTCAAAAATAGTGAAAATCGGGTCACGTAATTTGGGTATGGCCCCTTAATAGCATAACGTTAATATTTTGCTCCGTATTCAAACCCAAAATTTTTAAATTTCTACTTACTTTGTATCAAAGTTACCCCAAATACGCGCTAATATGGCTTTCTCATGGCTATTGCGACGTGGACCGCCGACATTAGGCACATTTCCGTCCATAGGTGTGTCCAGATTTGTATCAGCACCACCAGGTATATGCGTTTTGCCACGACCACCTCCGGTCTCAGCATCCTGTAAATAACCATCGGACTGAGACAGTTTAAACGAAACAGAATTAGCAACTCATTATAAGCTTTAAAAATACTATTTATGTTTTATGTATCTAGATAACACTTAAAATCATAAAATTCAACTGTGTATTGTATTAGTCTATGAGATAAGTTAAGCTTTATATGTTGGTACTAAATGCGACGGAAAGCTAGCACTTTGAGATATGCATATAAAATGAATTATTAACATACCGGCGGTGGATGCGAATTGTCCATGGAATTGTAAACCTTTTGCCAGATACAAAATGTTGTTTAATGAATAGCGTTAAGTTAATTCAAGTTACAAAAAAAAAAAAACAAAAATTATATTTGTTGATCTGCATATAAATAGTTTTTGTTTATAAATGTAGTAATATTTTTTTTAAATGGCGTGATATGTTTTAGAATGAATTTGATTATGGTGCAAAATTAATATTGAAATAATTAATGTAATATTTAAAAAGTTTTTATATGTTTAACAAATAATCACAAAAAAGATGCGATTTCATTTATCCATACATTCTAACAACTCAAGACAGATACTGACTTATTTTTTTCAAAACATATATTAGAAACTTATAATTCCAGAATAGCTACGATTACACTAGGCAACAAAATACAATTATTATTTTTTGTTACCTAGTGTATATACCAAATAATTATTCTGGTAATTGTTAAAATATTATCGTTAAAACCTCGCAAGACATTGTAGAAAAAAACTTGACTGTAATTGAAGTAGTATTATAAATTTCTGCTTTACTACCAAAAAAACGTTTTAGGCTTTAATTTAATATACATATGTAGTATATATTTTGACATAGTATATGCTTTGACATGCAATACTTACACTATGAACTTGGTAATTGTTTAATTGTTCAGTCTCATCATCGACTCCGACACTAATAAAAAAAAGAGAACAAATACAAATTACTGAAAAATCCTTTACTTGCAGTTTATTTTGAAAACTTACGGTATTTTTAACCATTTCAGCAAAAAGTTTGAGGCACCTCCTTGTATAATAACAGTGAATATAACGATTAGCGACGTGGCTGTTAACATGGTTTGACGGGCGTCCGATACTGTATTCCTAATGGCCAAGGCAAATGACATGGCACCACGTAGGCCTACAAATGGATTACAAAATAATTAACTTTTAGCAACAAAGGTTATATTTCCTAGAAGAACTGATATTTACAAACTAATTTTCCAAATAATATATTACGAGCCTCACATTTATGTATTCTTATTTGATAAAAAAGTTGCGTGTAAGGTAAGGTTAAATTAAGATAGCTTAAACAAGCAGTCCGATTAAAATTCGCAAAATAACTGCCAAGTTACAACAGCATGGTATAAAATGTTAAAACTGTCAAGGGCCAAGGGGCTACCAAAAAAATAAAAAAAATTTAAAAATATCAAAACATAATAAATGCTTATCAAACTCCAAACTCGTCTGCAATTCAATATAACTAATAAAAAAAAAATAAGTCACATCACACATACACTCCGCCCAAATAAGTCATACAATAAGTCTTTAAAAGAATAGGCTCATCTAACCAACTCATCAGTACAGACAGCAACAATTCCACAATAAATCCGATAATGCAATAGTGCAGCTCACTAAAAATATGCCTCAAATACCCACCAACATCAGCTAAATCAGCACCAGCTTTGATCTTAATTCTATAATCACTAAGTAGCTCTGTAAACATCTACAACACAGCCAACATATCACAAACTATCTTTACAAAAGAATTTAACTGATTCAAATTAATTCGCAAAAGCAATAGCTTCATATACACAGATATATCCCACATTAACGAGTCTAACATGCAAGACATATAAAACATATCATCCTGCACAACAAAATCTACCAAAACTAAATACAAATTACCTCAAACTGGTTCCAAATAAGCAACCCGCTTAAAATCTGAATACACAATCTATTAAGACAATAATTGGTCCCCACCAACCTTCTCCACAACACCTGCTCTAGATGTATAAAGCCAAATCCTATTAACAACGCCGTTTACTCAACTACTGTCGAACTCTATACGCTAACAGAGCGCTCATATTTGGTTACAATATTCCAGCAGAGCTCCACTACAGTATACATCAAAAAAATACATAGAAGATAATCACATTCTTAAAACTTAATACGCTTAAATAACACTTTTCCGGATCTGAAGGCCTCAACATTTTCTTCAAGCTAGCCTTTTTAAATTTGCTTTAAAAAATACTTTATAATAAAAGTATTGCAATGAGTAGCGAGAGAACATGATGAAGGTTAGGTTAGGTTGAATAGGCAGCTCAGTAAACTGAGATCACCCAGAGACCGTGAGGTCCATTGTGTTGCCTAGTTTGAGAGGGAAAGAAAGGAGTTGGAGAAAGGGTGGGGAAGGGAGAACATGATGAAACTTCCGCGAAAATCGCAACGTCCTATATTGTTGGGACGCCAAAAAACCATTCCCATTCAGGTTTAAGATTTGGGTGCAGGGCATACAAATAACCGAACAAACATAATTGACACACGGACATAGCTTAAAGGACTACAACAGTCTAAACAGTAGTCTATACCATTTCTCTCACGAAGCGTCACCCAGGCCCGACGAGATGAAAGGAGAAAGGGGGAATGCTTCCCGGGCCCGGTTTAATAACTGTCGAACTGTCGTAATTCAAGCTAAAGGTGTAAAAGATGGGCCGGTACATTTACCACCGGGCCAGGATTTTCTCTCTATGGCCCTGGCATCACCTAATAGATTTTGTTAAGATTTTGTATTACTTTTTTGTGACTTACCTGCAAAGAAAAGCATATGTTGAAAATTAGACGAAATTTTTGGTTTACGTTTAATGTTTAAGAGCCAGGACAATGGATACACGTTGACGGCACGTCCAAGGGCAGCGCAAAACTACAAAAGACAAAAAAAAACATGATTTTTTGCTTCAAGCTATAGATTTTTGTATTGCTTACAAATGCAGTTATGATAAAACCAGCATTAAAATGATGTTTGGGAAACGTAAACATCGACACTCCAATATATGAAAAGATAAAGTTTTCGGCTAAAAAGTTCAAAAGCTCAAAAATTTGTTTGGTCCGGTGTCGTGAACACTCTGACAGATTATTATACGTATAATGCGCCTGGCAAATTCCGCAAAATAATACAGATACTACTCCGGTCAGTTCCGTAGCCTCAGCCAGCAAAAAGGTGCTGTAAGACATAAGCACAAACAAGGCCGATTCCAATAGCGGAAAGTCACGCACGCGAGTAAACTTTGTCAAGTGTGGCAGGAGTTAAGGAAAAAAATATGGCGACATAGATAGATAAAATAATCAAATTTTTGGTTGTATTCTATTTGACAAATTAGTTATTAGCTTTTTTTTTGTATAGGGACTAGTCCAAAGTAGTGCTCTAATGTAAAGGAAGTGAAAGTTTTCCCAAAAAAAGTGAATCGCTTACAGTCTAGACAACCCAAATGAAACGTTCCCCCTTACCTTCCTAATTTTTCATCAAATTTTAGTCTGTAAAAGCTGTTCCGCGTAACTTATGCTCGGATTAATATTTTAATCTGAGTCTACATATCGGTTTGGCAACTTTCGCTTTTTCACAAACATACATATTTACAAATAGGTAGATTTTAGTAGAGATTCTAAGTAGAAGATGTTCAAATTTGATAACAAACACCCGAAGTTCCCATACAATGGAAATAGACTTTGTGTTAAGCGATTTTCGATATTAATAAGATAAATGGATAATGCGATAAATTTTGTTGACATGACCATTTGGGTATAAACTAATTAACCCTTTCACCCTCGTGATGCAGGCAAGGCTAATCAAATCGATTTTGCCGTGTAGTAACTGTAACCCCTTTTTTTAACCAATTGTGTATGCCATGACATGTTAAAGTCAATACCCACTTCAAACTAGTTCAAATATTCTACCTATTTTATTTTGATATTAGTGGAAAGGGTTAGCTCGGGTGTACTATCAGTTCTTCAATTGTCGGATAAAAGCCTTTCATATTTCATATTCTCAAAATATAGAACCAAAAATTGTAACACTTTGTGTTTTTAAAAAGGATATCAATGCTGTTAAACAGCCCATTACTGCTCCAATGGTTAACGACAGGAAAAATATAGAAAAGAAGTCGCTTAACGAACGTAAGAACGCCGTTGTCTCAAATTCTCCCGAATTTGAGTAGTGTTCGCCGTAATTCTGTATGGCACTGAAATGACATAATAGTTTTAATATTGACAGAATTGCAGGCACATATAGTATATTGAATTAATTACCCGCTGAGTACAATGGCCACGGCATCATTAAGCACAGATTCACCCAACACCAGCGCATATAAGTTAACATCCACATGCAAGTCATGAAATATGGCTAGTATGGTGAGCGGATCTGTGGGTGATATCAACGCTCCGAAATAAAGCGTGTCCAGGAATGTGAAACTGCTGCTCAAATATTTTGGCATCAATTTCACACAGCCGTACATAAAACCACCAATTAGGAACGCTGATAAGGTGGTGCCCACAATGGCAAACATTAAAATGGCTCCCAAATTTCGAAAGAAATATTTCTGTGGGAACAAAAACAAAAAATAATGATTACATTATACAACCTAATTTAGGCGTCAACAACTTACTTTTTTTAAACTATAGCCAGCATGAAAGATGATTGGTGGCAATATAATATTAAAAAATACCTCAGGATCAAATGTAGCCTTTAAATCGATATCATTTTCAGCTACATCGTATACTTGACCACGGAATACATATGCATAAGTACCCTCGGCAACCTTAGTACTGTTTGTCTGATTGACGGGATACTAAAATGAATGATATTCAAATAAGTGTTTTTTTTTTTATATAAAAATATATAAATATGCTTGTGTACCTTGAACCAAAGTGTATCTGGCGGTAATTTTTCATTATATGTGGGGATACCTTGAGGTTCCACCTGCATATGTACCAGTGTGGTGGATGCGCCCGCATATCGTATTATGGCACCAACAATTAAACCTGAAAGATATATATAGTTACGTTAAATTGCATAATATCAGAAAATTCTAAAACTTTAAAACCCTAGCATTTTAAATTCCTCGGATCACATTATCACTAATATATAACAGGCAAGATCCAATTACTTCTTATTGCTGACCTAGCACAAAAATGATATGTATGTACGTGCTCTGCAATTCTGATTAGGATATGAATCAAAGAACTACATGTCATGTCAATTTGTTGACTCAGCCAATTTCTTATCGTCATTCTGTTTTGCTTTGCTGCTTTAAGTATTAAAGTTAATCTTAAAATGGTTTGTTTTTCGCTAAAATCATTTTTTATGGCACTCATTTGCAATTTTACAATTATGTACGTAAATATATAGTATATTTATTTAACCTGTATTCACAGCGGCATGGTACTCCATCAATTTTACATACCAAAATCCGTCTATACGAACAATAAGATCTCAGGGACATCGAAAGCTAGGTTAGGTAATGGCGGTAGCTGGCTTAAAATGCCAGCACACTTAGGCCTAGACTGGCCCGTTGTGACACTACGAAAGCTAAAACTTCAAAAGTAATTACCCACTAGTTTAGAACTCATGTGAGCCTAAAAAACAAAGACACGTTGACTTTTGCATGACAAAGCGACTACAATACTGACTTAATTTTTTGTTTGCGAAAAGTTTAATAAGTTGTTATAAGCACAATAAGTTATTTTGTAAATAAATTAACTTTGAAATTAAGAAAACATCCTGGTTGCACAATTAAGTGCGGCGGTAACTTCACGCTCTAGTCATAAGTAGTAGCCTTTTAGTTAGTAAGTTAGTTATAAGTTTAGTCTTAGCTCTAAAAAATCTAATCTCTGTTTCTATTAATGCAAATCTTATACTTTCTTTGGCAATAAAGCAAACTTTTGAAATTTAAAATAATAATAATATTTAATTGCGATAGCAAATGTATATAAACATTTTATGGGTTTGTCCAACCGGGAATTTTACTTGTTAACATTTTAATGTAAAAATTAAAAAACCCATAGTACATAGAAACAAGGTGACAAGGCCAATTAAAAATGCGCACGTACAGCAGAGAATGAACACATATATATATTTATTAGTATATATAATTAAAATGTTTATATGCTAATGGCTAATGGTATATGTACATAACAGTACTTGGCACACATAATGGTGGCTAAAACGAACCGTTAGCAGTAACGAGCAGTTATGTAGATGTGAAATGAAAAGTAAAGAAAAGGCCCAGACAATTATAAAAAGGTAATGTCAGCTTGACAAAGGTGGTATTGACTGCGTCATCAACATCTGTCTTGCTTACTACTATACATCAGACAGACGAAACACACTAACCAACTGACGGGCTAAAGAGCACACCAGTTAGAGGTTAAAGACAAAAAGAAATGCGATTTAAGCAATCTTATAGTCAATAGCAAAAACCTATGCCTAAGAGAGAAATATACTAGCACTTACCATAAATCACAGCCAAGCCGGTCTCGTGCAGCCACGAAACGCGATGATGCTTAAACAGCCATATTGTTAGCACAGTAAGTGTTAGCAGGAAGGTATATGCTAACAGATTAAGGCTATCGATTCTGTGGTTCAACGTCGCCTTTGCATCCAAGGCAATATCTGTATCTGTTGCATTACATCCACCAAGTACGCTAAGCGCACATAGTGCAGTGAAGCTCAAGGACAGCGGACTTAACCATCGCTCTTGAGGCCTCGCTGTATGGGCGACTCGACTGTGGCGGCACTTTTTTGGCGTACTATTCATTTTGTTATTGTTGTCTTGCGTCATTAAGTACAACAATATGGTATTTACGTTGTTGACAATTTGAGTTGCACCTTTGTCACAACTAATCACAGCCTGCACCCGAAATCGATTTTCAAGTTACGCCTGACAATTGATTTCGCACAAGTTCGTGGATGTTTCGGTGGTGTGCGGGTGCTGTCGCACTGGCCACAAGCAAACGGAACGTATGGCGTATGACTTGTTCTTGTTTCGTTTCCTTGTTCGCGTTTGTTCTTACATAAAACAAGCAAATGCTCTCTGCGCGCACACTTTCACAAATGCTATTCAAAATGAAATAAATAAATTGTTTGCCACTTTTTTGTCACATCAATTATTTGTTGTTATTAGTTTGTTTTGTACATACTTATAAGAACTTTTGCAATGTTTTGAATTTATGTGTGTGCCTGTGATTAGCGGCTAGTGTGCCCGAGTCGTAGAATCGACAAAATACCGATTAATACCAAAACTATTAGGTGCAAAATTTACGAGCTACATAAGTTTTCATAAATAAGTTTTTGAACACTGTTGGCTTGGCACGGCTTTTGTCAATTCAAAAAAAAAAAAAGTTGTTTTACGATTTGATTTTACTTCTAATAGAATATATTTCGCAATTATATAAAAAATATTTCAAATCTCATACACAACATTCTCAGCATGTGGTTGATCCTGATCCCATTAAAAGCCTTAGTTACCGAAAAAGAATTTTGATCTCTTGTCAAAAGTAAGATGGGTGTAAATTTTTAAAAAGATTTCTAGAAACACAAAAAAAATACACGATAAGTTTCGTGTTTATTACTTAAGAGTAAATTTGCCCAAATTGTAATTGTAAAAATTGTTATGCGCGCATACGAACTTTAAATGAATCACATATTAAGCATGAAGAACTTGAGAAACTTTTCAGGACCGACAATAAAATGGATGCAAAATCTTTTATACTGTTCGCACATTTTCGGATTACAGAAATGTTCAACTCATATTATCATAAAGAGACAAAATTCTGAAAGCTCTAAGAATGACATTGGTGAATCAGAACACTTCTCAGGCACCATGGAACAAGGTAAATAAAGGGTTTGAATTGTTTTTCATATATAGCATATGTATGACATATAACATATAACATATAGTGGCTCAAAAGATCAGACAACGTATTGGTTTGGAGATTGGATACCATACAATTCCAAAGTGTCGACAAAACCTGCTTAAATTCCAACCAACGCATGATAAACTGCCCCAGCGCTGCATGAAGGACTCTTATACTGAAGCCGTATTACCATTGAAAGAGGATGAGCTAATAAGGGAGCGCTATGTCAATCACCTGGGAAGAGTGCGCATGGGACGCATGTTGGAGGAGCTCGACATTTTCGCTGGTATTCTTAATGCTTATTTAAACTTTATTTTCTAAACAATATGTCTTTATGTTTTTTATAGTTTGGATATGTCACCGTCATTTAAATATTCCTTCGCTACCAAAACATGTACCCCTACCTTACACCTTTGTAACGCTACTCGTCGAGAAAGTCGAGTTTCTACACCCATGTGATCCCTATTCAAATATAAGATTTTCTGGCCATGTATCCTGGGTTGGCGTTAGCTCAATGGAAATTTCAATTAATGTTCACCAAACAAAAGGTACCCAGCTTAAACATGTTATTAAAGCAATTTTTATAATGGTGGCACGCAATGCGACAAGTACAGGGCCAGCACCAGTTAATCCTTTAAAGCCCGCCAACAAATATGAGAAACTTTGCTTGATCGAAGCGGATAAACGAATTCGATTACGGCGATCTAATCACATCAAGTCTGTCTTTCGAGCTCCACCGTTACCATCCGAAGAAAATATAATGTATGATCTTTTTAAGCTAACGAAAGGCAAAGATGCTTTCCATTTAAGTAAACGAACACTTCCCTTAAATAGCCGTTGGATGGCTCAATCATACCAAACAACTATGATACATCCATTTCCCGAGAATCGGAATGCAGCAAACACAATTTTTGGTGGCTACATAATGCGCAACGCAGCCGAAATTAGCTTTATAGCAGCCTCCATATACGCCTTGGGTCGTCCGCATCTTAAATACATTTCTGATATAACCTTCTTGAGCCCTATCAATGTGCATTCTTTTATAAAAATGACGGCCTATGTCGTATACACTGCTGACAAGTACATGCAAATTATGACCGTCGTCCAGGTAGCGGATGCAAATACGTTTGAGAAGGTGACGACAAATACTTTAAATTTTACATACGCTGCAGATCATCCAGTTGAAATGGTGCTTCCGCGTTCCTATCAGGAATCTTTGTGGTACATACATGGGCGGCGTAAGTTTTTAGAGTTGGATTTGATGAAGCCGAAAACAAGTGAATCAGAAATTGAGAAAACGTCTGGTTAAAATTTGTAGATAAGTACATTTTTTCGCTTCGTAGCAGTAAAGAATGCAAAATTACCATGCCAAGTGAAATAAAATAAGTATATTTGAAATGTTGGGCGCAATTAAATTACATTCGCATTTGGAAGGCTGATTTCGGTAAGGAATGTAGACGCTGATGACGTTTTGCCTCCATCTCAGTGGCCAGTTGCCATGTCTCTTTATCAAGTGTAGCACTGCCGCGGGCAATGCCTAAAAGACGCGACAGCACCAACAAGCAATGTAAATCATCGGCATTGCTCTTAGTATTTGATTTGCGCATTTCAACAAAATGCTGCTGTATCATTTCCGTATGTTCTTCGCTGACATTAAATTCACTTGTTCGCGCCGTGGTCAAAAATTGACGGAATTGTTGTAGTCTAGCTGGTTGTAAATAGTGCTTTGCCGCTTTAAATGACTCCTCGATAAGTTCCACGGATTTTACATCAGCTTTAATGGGCAATGCAAAATCATTCTGTAAATTAGTTTTCATTAGTCCCATTTGTGTTATTGCAATGACCGTATATCAACCTACCGGCAGCATACTTCGCCCTTCGCTAAGCACAAGCACTGGTATATTCGCGTTATAGTCAATATGGTAGTACTGAAAGTCGCACTTGAGCTGCTGGTTATTGATTAAGTGCGCCAATTGCTGAATAGCATGTACACCATTAGCTTCAAGCTTGCCTTGCTGCATACGTGTTTCGTCAAGCACTAAATGCGTGTGGGGTGCCAACTGCAGCATGCCAGAGACAAGTTTATTCGTTTCATAGTCTTTTCTATTGGAATTACAAAAAAAAAATTGAATAACATCATTATTGTATATTGAACAGAGTCGTACTTACTTTGGTGCAAAGGCAGAGGTGTTCATTGTATCTAGCGTCATCGGCAGATAATGGCTAGCTGGTAGTAGCTGTTCCAGCACTTCATACAATTTCGTAGTGTACAGCTGTAGACACTCTTTTGGCAGATTACATAGATTTAAGGCAAATTTACCAATACATTGCATTTCCGAACGACTATATACTGTTGAAATTAGATGGGATAATAGGTAATCTGCAGCAAGATCATCATCAAAAAGACATAGCTTAAGCAACATGAGCATATTCTTATGCACGGTTTCGTGCGATTGTTGCAAAATATGGAGTTTCTGAAGAGCTGGCAGCTGTAGGCTTAGATCCAGCATCGGATTGGCATGAGGCAACAGTCTTACGCCAAATGCATGCAAGCGCGGTATAAGTGAAGGTGGTGGATGCTGTGCCTGTATCTCGTTAATATTTTCAAAATCTTTGTTTATCATGGCATCGACATCCAATGTGGACGCGTCTAATGCAGGATCTACAGATAGAAAGCCAATAAAGTCCACCAATGAGTTTAGGGTGTAGGTTTCATAATTTTCATAAACTTTAACCATACAAGCCATGCTAGGACGATTGGGTAAAGGGGAATTGAGAAGGTAATCAGATCCCAAAGTAGGCAAGTTGTGATTGTTATGATTGTTGGTGTTCCTAGATTGTGAGACGCACTGCATTTTAAATGCATTTTCAGTGGAGGACGTCTCCATATTAGTTTCGCTATGCATATCATCAACGGGACGTTTTGTTGCACCGCTCGCTAGCCTTTCTTGCGTTTCTAGCGGCTGTTGAGGATTGCAATGCTTTTCATGTTCTTGCGCCCAGTCATTTAAACCGGGAATTGAAACCACAAACAATGTACGACGTTCACCATGCACATTGTTTTGTGCATTGTAGTCAAGTTCTTCCCCGTGGCCTAATCGTAAACAATCACGATATTTGCCCATTTGCTGGCGGCTGGTACCATCCGTTGATTTCACCTCATAGCGTTCTAGGTATATTTCCGGATCCATCATATCCTGTACCATTCCCCGAAAGCGTACAACCGACTGGTCCTTAAGCTGGTGAAGCGGAGTGTAGTTCAGTAGTGGAATTGTTTGCCAAATACTGGAATCATTCAGTAGCTCTTTCCAGATCGCGCTGTCCTGTGCAACCAGCATTTCTGGAGTGCATGGCAATTCCTTGTTGCAAGGCATTTCTTTGCTTTTATTTATTGTTAAAACAGGCTGGAATAATTTAACTCTTATTAATTACGGTTACAAACAGACCAGCTGCAGCGTGTGCGCCAAAACACAATGCTAGAGGTGCACAAGTTTCGATTAAAATAATCATAAAACGTCGAATCCAGTGTTGGGTATCTACAAGATCACGTCACTAAACAAAAATGTTTTGCTTTGTTCAGTTTCTCTTTTTTTCACTCTTCTTTAGGTGGTGGATTATATTTGAAAAAGATATGGCGCAATTTGGCAAAATTTTCACAAAAATGTTGCAAAAAGGCCAATAATGCAGAAGTACGAAAATTAATCAATCGTTATAAATGCGTACATAAAAAATTAAATTTTTAGTAAGAGAAAAAATTACCATCAGAATAATATAGCGCGCAAACGTTAACGGCAACGGTCGGTTGTTCGACCAAAGAGTATATATTATTATTATTTAGTATATTCTCTTTGCTACAAACCGTGAAAATGTACTAGGGGGGAACTGGGAAAGATATTGATATAATTCAACAAACTTTATCTTCTCAGGAAATATGCCCACCAGCTAAAGTTTTGTACCTCTAGCTCTTATAGTCTCTGAAATCTAGGTGTTCATACAGACGCTACCCGAGGTTATGATAAGCATTTTCGTATTAATACTTTGGGTCTGCCACGCCTCCTTCTGTCCGATCATTGCACAAATCTAGTATGCCCTTTGTACCTATAGGTACAGAATATAATAACGGTAATAGACCGTCAAAGCAAACTAAATTTTAATTTTGTAAATATACATTTTTTAAAGTAGGATCCAGATAATAAAGATGGCGTACGTTAAAGTCGGGCGCAGACGACTTTGGGATACCCTGTACCACCACATTGCAATTAAGTCCGACACATTGCTTAAAACCTCCAAAAGATATTTTATTTGGCAAATTTGGTTACGATATTTTCATAAAAAAAAAGAAATCAGTCGAATTTTGCACCAAACAATTTTTTTGACCTATCGGTCCTATGGGGACTATATGATAAAGTCAACCGATTTTGATCGAATTTAGTACACTGATTGGGAACTATAAAAAACTTAACACTGCCAAATTTGGTTCCGATATCTTCAAAACCAAACGAAACACAACGAATTTTGTAAAAAAAGGGTTTTTTTTGACCGATCGTTCCTATAGGAGCTATATGATATAGTCAACCGATTTTGATCAAACTTGGTGCAGTGCTTGGGTACTCTAAAAAACTTCTTAATGCCAAATTTGCTAACAATATCTTTACAAACAAACGAAACGCAACGAATTTTGTAGAAAAAACGATTTTTTGACCGATTGGTCCTATGGGAGCTATATGATATAGTCAACCGATTTTGATCAAATTTGTAACAGTGCTTGGGAACTCTAAAAAACTTCCTCTTGCCGAATTTGGTTCCGATATCTTCAAAACCAAACGAAACACAACGAATTTTGTAAAAAAAACATTTTTTCGACCGATCGATCCTATGGGAGCTATATGATATAGTCAACCGATTTTGATAAAATTTGGTACAGTGCTGGGGGTCTCTAAAAAACTTCCGATTGCCAAATTTGGTTATGATATCTTCATAAACAAACGAATTATCCATCTAAAACTTTTGCTTTTTTTCGAGGTCCTCTGAAACACCCCTATGGGAGCTATATAATGTAATCCCGATATCAAAAAAATAAAATAAACTTGTCTCCTATGGATTAACAAGGGATCTTATCTGAAAGTTTGGTTGCTCTAGCTCTTACCATCTCTGAGATCTAGGCGTTCATACGGACAGACGGACAGACGGACAGACAGACAGACGGACAGACGGACAGACGGACATGGGTATATCGACTTCTCGAGTCACACTTATCATACTTTAGGTAACTTTGGGGGGTCTCCGACGTCTCCTTCTGTACGTTACATACATTTTCGGCTTGCACAAACACAATATACCCTTTGTACCATACGGTACAGGGTATAAAAAATTGCATACTTTTTTGATTCGCTTAACTGAAACGACTTAATGATGTCAATATCATCTGCATAGGCAGTCAACTGGGCACTACGGAAAATGGTCTTTTCAGATAAAAAAATTGAGTAAGCAGCGACTTGTGGCCTCTTTCGCCGAAACATTCCTCAAAAAGACATCATCCAAATTTTTTATAGATTCCGACGCATGAAGTATGACTTCTTTTTTAATCTTAGGTGACCATTTTGGAATAAACGGGAACTGAACCAACCAGTGCCTGTTGGCATACGTTCCAAGTCGATCTCTATAACGACCAGACAAAAAGGATACCTGCTCTTCTACTGTTATCAGGTCGAGGTCTCTATGGAGCTTGAAGTACATAGTGCACCAGACTTGTATAGGTTGGTGTTATTATTCCGATAATTACAGTTTGCTTGTGTTGCAAGGACAGTTTACTTGGCTGGAGAGGAACCAGTTTAACCGGAGCGGCCGGTATATTGTTAACCGCAAAATGCAATTATAAACTGCTGGGACTCTTACAATCAGGAAATTCCGATTACAATGCATCATGTAATTTCCTTAATCTACCCATGCCAGGTCATTGAGTTTACATACCCATTTGGGCGTAGTTTATTCCAAGTTTTTATTCGATTTTAATAATTTGGCATACTATAATATAATATATTAAATTGTGCCAAACTTACATTTGGTGTCTTTTACAGTGAACGAGAACAAGGTACGGACATGAATCGCCAAAATTGATCAGCTTGCGGGTAATGCGAATCTTTCGAGACATGACTGTGTTGACTTCACATATGAACCTAAATATACCTTCTTAATTTGTAGCTTTCAAAGCGCCAAATAATATGGCATAGGCTTTTTGGTTAAATATTGTATTCTTGAACTCAAATATTTCTAGTTTATATAGAGCGTGCACCATCAAGGAACACATGAAGGGCTCAGTATATTCAGTAGGATTTTGAAATGATTATGAGCCATGTTTTACTGTGGGCAAATTAAAAGGAGTCTATAGTAGGTTTTGGAATGAACTGAATCCAGTTGTTTTTTAAATTAAATTGTGGAATTTTTCATC
Source organism: Chymomyza costata (assembly GCA_018150985.1). Taxonomy (NCBI): domain Eukaryota; kingdom Metazoa; phylum Arthropoda; class Insecta; order Diptera; family Drosophilidae; genus Chymomyza; species Chymomyza costata. Next base: position 803,365 of record JAECWU010000003.1, on the reverse strand, counting down.
AGGTGGGTTAAAGATGTAGGCGCATAGTAACTGCCATATAAGTCTTCTTCTGGAACTGCCGATGCCTAGATTTGGTTAGCACGAGGTAGGATAAACGTCAGTCAGTGAGTAGTCAGCGAAAGGTATATAGGACAGCCGTCATTAAAGGGAATACAATTTGGGGAAGTAAATATAAAAATCGTGTTCGAAGTATCTTTTGGGCAACGTTCGTTCCTGTGGGAATATTTTCTTTGCAGTTTATGCAGCAGTGGAGTGTTTGGCAAATCTCTGATACTTCTGTGTTCAGGTGGTATCTCGATCCTCTATTACTTTTATTGTTAATTGTAATAAGTAGTTGTATTCAATAAATAAATTATATGAGGTTTAGCTTTGAAAAACGACCGGTTCCAATAAAAGTTGACTGTAAGATTACTAGTAGTACTTTGCACTACATTGTAGTGGACCAAAGGAAACAAAATATTGCTTTATAAAATAACATGAATATACTGATAGTTTTTGTGTTAGTCTTAATATATTAAAATTTGAAATAAACTGTTCATATAATGGTTTGGATTTTATACTTTTAGGGTTAACTATATATATTTGAATTGTATAAATGCAGCCCATACGCTCAACCTCTGTAATCCGGATCATTGTGTTCCTCGTCCTCATCCTCCTCTTCTTCTTCATCATCTAAAATATATTTAACACAGTTATGCGATTAAATACAACTATACCCTCAATGTACTAACCGTGATCCCTGCGTTTACGCGTGTAAGCTCGGCGTGTTGCAACCGGCGCCTGATCAGTTTCACCGTGAAGCAAAGAATTGCGATACAAGGCCAGGGGTTGCCACTCCTCAGCTCTGCTAGACGGCATACCGGGCGGTATGATTTTATCCAAAAAAGCCATAATGACTTTTTTGTCTTGCTTAAGAAGCTTATAGTTAAACTCGTTTAACACCTCTAAAAACAGCAAGCGCGTGGGTGCTCTCACTGGATCATCAGGTTGTTTGTTTGCGGCAAAATATATGCCACCACGATGTATAGCAGCTACAGATTCCCTGTTTTTCAAAGCATCAAAACCGAATGTAAGTGCAAAACGTTTTGCCAATTCTTTTAAATCAACAAACTCCTGTGAGCTTTTAGCAACAATGCCATCTTCGGCTTGTTCCTGCAGACTTTTAAAGACGGTTATTAAGCTGAGCAGCAACGTCATGGCAAAATTAACTTTATTTATTTCCCTTGCTTTACCCAATGTTGCCTTGATTATATCGCCGTATTCATTGTAGCACTGTGAAACACAAAATTTGTTTACTTTTAAAACCCTATTAGTTTTTCTTGCATGTACTTACCTTAACATAATATTTAAAAATACTTGCTGCTCGCATAGTGGGTATAATATTGTAGACAATAAGTTTACAATAGCACGCCAAAAAATTTCGCTTTTTATGCAATTCTTCAATGCGTGTCTCATCTTGAGCAACAACTTGCTTCAGCGAAAAGACATAGTGCTGTACAAAATTGTCCAGTATCAGATGTTCGTCCATTCTTGACTTGTACTCCAAAGTGCGTATATGTTCGATTTCGCTGCGTGCCAGTTGGTCAGAAAATATGATTAGCAGATCGCAAATGGATTGATATGCCTGTGTGCAAATAAAAATATGTAGCATACTTAGTAAGTAGTCGGCAAGCGACTTACCGCCTCCTGTATTTGTACTGTAGGTCCATCTCGCGTCAACTCAAAACAAGCCGACATAAATAAATCCAAGTTATTGCGCAGCTCGGCCACAACATCAGCCACATTTAAAGACTCACATTCGTTTTCTACATAGTGAAGACCCCAGCTGATTGAAAAATAGCAGGCCTCTATGCAATAAGCCAACGCTTCATTTGGCAAACAACGCTCAATATTTTCTTTTGACTGTGCCTCCTCAACGTCTTGAAATAGTGATTTAAATAGATCCCATGGATTTAAATTGTGCGACGAATACAAAATTGACATAACTTTTAGGGTTATAGTTATGTTATATATGTCATCTTCATTAGGTGTCTCCTCGCCTGAAAACGGGGAAAAAAAAAAAACATTTTAATGTTAATGGTATCCTTGCGAATAGTTTAATTTAGCCATTATAAGTTATATTAATTGCCAACCCTCGAAAATTACTCACCCTGTATCAAATTTCGCCATTCTTCAATGGCATCTTTGTATTTGTTTACGGCACTTTCAATGATATTCGATCGCGCGATATTGCAGCGCGTGTAGGTAGCACTACCTTCGGCGCAGAGGCATTCTAAAGTCTTTGCGCAAGTTTCGAGAACTTCGCGACCTGTGTGCTTGCACATTACTTGGCTAATCTTGTCCAGCAATGCCTGAAGATTGCTTTCTTGTCGGTTTGTAGTGTAAAGATTTAGATCGAAATATTGTGGCACGGCTAACAAGTTTGCAAGTTTCTCGCTATCAGCCTGATATTTTTCAAGCAGCGCTGGCAGCGTTACAATGAAATGCTCAGTAAGCTTGGCCTTCTCGTCTTGTATGGCTTTAAGCTCCTTAGAACTGACAGTAAATTTACGATTACTTGCACGACCAACAGGCACCTCGCCCGTTGCTGATTGTTTTACACTGCTGACCATAATCTCGATAAGTGTAGATTCCTGCTTGTTGTCTAACACTTCTTCATTGGGACCAGGCTCTTCCAGCAACAGATCCGTCATACATTCCCAATCGCGCACCATTTCATTGCTATCGATAAAAGAGTCTACAAGATATGCACCGTGCTCATGTAGCTCAGATTCAATAAAAAACTGCACCAGGTCCCGTATGAGTGGCGTGTTGGGCAGGCGTAGTTTACCGCGTTTAGTTTTGGTTTCCTCCATATCCGCAGTTAAATGAAAGAGTCGTACATTGAGAAATTCTGCTGCAGCTTGTGCTACACCGCGATGTGACGAGTACACAAGTTCATAGACAATCTCGCAATCTTTGTCGGCCAAAATTTCTGGATGTATTCTGAAATATATGGCACAGTTAAGAAGTAGATGCAAGTATTAATTTTAAGAAACTCACTTTAAAATGCTGATAACTAACTTAACAGCTTGCACAGACACCTCAAACTCCTTGTCCAATGTCATGGCCACTATTCTATCTTTAAACTTTGATGTAAAAAGTTCCAGTTTGCCTTTAAGTTCCTCTTTGTCGTAGAGCGGAAGCAGCGACTGTAGGCAGCGCAGACGCACTTCGCCAATTTTATCATACAGTGTCCAGCCAATATATTTCAAGTACGAATCATCTAGAAAGTTTTGAGGATAATTCTCCATCCAGATTCCAATTTCGGCCATACAAATGGCACGTATATCCGGCAATGTATCACGGTAGCGATGCACAAATACGGACTTAAACATGTAGGTTAACATGCTCTTAATTTCATCCATGTTTTCCTCAAGTTCAGAGCGTTTGGTCATTAAGGAATCAAGGCGATCAGACGCACGGCGATCACGCGACTAAAATGTTATCGTAAATATGCACATTGTTTTTAGTTTTAGTTTTCTTGTAAAAAGATAAAAAACATAGGATGAACCTATTTATGTCCAAAGTAAGCCGACGTTACAAAAGTTCTATTAAACGTTAAAGCTTGAACACCTATTTCCCAATGATTTATTGATGGTATTTTGATTAATCGCATTTTTCCTGCTAGACTAGACCATTAAAAATTAGTGATTTCTATAGTCAATAGTGCTAATATGTAAACGCAGATGGATCCATTTTTTGCAACCCACGTATAACCCCTTATAGCTTACCTTGACGCGCTCAGCTTCAAATTGCTTTGCAGCATTGTCAAAGTTATTTGATACAAGTAAGGCTACATCCACTAAAGCAGTCATCAATTTCATGGCGGCCAGCGTAGCAGTGTGACGAAAGGCACGAACCTGTGAATCCGACAAGCCCGTCAATAGTGAAATAACGTTGTCCATTAGAAATTGATCGTAGATAATGGAATACTGGCATTGCTTGACAAGCGTTTGCACAAAGTCACAAAAGTTGTTTTTGAACTTTTTCCATTGTGTGCCAGTCATAATCAGTGGATATTCTCCGCTTTCCTTAAATAATATAAGAAAAGCAATTAAATCCAACTCTTTTATATTATTATAAGGTCAGCATTTTGTACCTCGTCAAACTCTTCTGTCATCCTGCGTATAATCGCCGTATGATCAACGGGATATTGTATATCTTCAGATATTTTGCCCTTGCATCCGCTGGCATTAATGAAAAATTGCATAAGGGCTACCAGGGCGGTCTCTCGGTTTTCTTTGTACTGTTCAATCCATTGATCGACAATGTTCTATATGAGGTATTTAAATTAAGTAACTTCTGTTATGGCAACAATTTGAAAATATATATTTTGTATGAGTACTTGCCGCTATGGGACTCTTAGAATGTCGTACAATATAGTACAGACTGTTTTCATCGGTTGTAATTTCACGCTCATTGTCAATGCGTTCATGATGAGCCCTTTCGACTGGTTCCTTACGCTGTCTTTCGACGCGCTCCTTGCGCTCAGCTGGTGGTTTTCGTGTTTGTGGCGCCTTGCGTTTGCGTGCCACTGGCGCAAAAAACTCGTCCTCGTCATCGTCAATAATTGGAGGTTTATCTCGTACGCCACCGCGAGCTCGCAATCTAGTCATGCGTTTAGTTGGACTATCCCCATCAGATATGCTTTCATTTAACAGATCGCTGTATTTTTTATTCATTATTATTAAGTTTTATGTTTTTGTGCATTAGTGTATTTACCTGTGCAGACCCTCTTCATATTCCGGAGGTGGATCGTCCATTCGAATTCGCTTACCCCCACGACGAGCCATCATTTTGGTTTTGTGTAAGCAAAGTTGATCAAATACACAAGCTTATTTTAATGCTTCAAATATGTTGTATTGGTTTTGTTTTTAAACTTTTACAAACTTTTATTTACAAGCAAGCGTCAACACGAAAACAGCGTGGCTGCAACATTGTCTTCGTAAAATACCAATTACTGGTACAGCACGCACTAACCCAGAAAATACTGATTTAATACTAAAAAATACCACTATTCTGCACAAACCGCAGAAATGAATCGATAGAAAGCTATCAACAAATTTGTCTTCTCTAATTGAATTATTTTATAAACACAACAATTGTAAACTCTAAATGGCTGATTTCGGTTCTGAATCGGGAGGCCGCCTTAAAGGTGTGACTATAGTTAAGCCCATAGTGTATGGAAATGTTGCACGTTCTTTTGGAAAAAAGCGGGAGGAGGACGGACACACACATCAATGGAAGGTTTACCTAAAACCATACTATAACGAGGACATGTCCATATACGTAAAAAAGGTGCACTTTAAGCTGCATGAAAGCTACGCAAATCCCAATCGTATTGTAGTAAAGCCGCCCTACGAGGTTACTGAGACTGGCTGGGGCGAATTTGAAGTTGTCATAAAAATATACTTTAACGACCAATCGGAGCGTCCAGTGACTTGCTACCATATATTGAAGCTATTCCAGTCTCCAGTAGTTGATGGCGAGCTGACATCCCCAACAACAATGGACACCAAAAAGGGATTGGTATCCGAATCATACGAGGAAATTGTCTTTCAAGAGCCTACACAGATAATGCAGCACTATTTGCTTATGTCTGATCAAAGTTCCAATGGATTGCTAAACCACGACACAGATTGTAAGCCAAATATTTATATCAGCAAAAAAAAAACTTAATAACATTTATTGTATTTCAGTTGAAGAAAAAAAAGCGAAAACATTGGACAACATTGTTAACGTTAAGCAAAAAGTAAAAGGAGAAATAATCACACTAAAAGATAAGCTCAAATTAGCCCGCGAAACTATAGTGAAGTTTAAAGCAGAGCTAGCCAAAGTGCAAAAGCCGCCTGCATAGCTACATTTTAATAATTAGTTATAGGTTTGATTAAATAACTAAGTATCAATTATTGCAAATGAAATAGTAATAAGAACTAGATTTGCTGAAACACTCAATACAAAATAATCCCACAAGTCAATAAAAAAAACAAATTTTCATAATATATGTAAGTCTATACAATCGCAAAATGCATTTTGTTTTGCTAACAGTCTTGGCTATTATATTTAATAATATTAACAGATAAACTCTCTTTAATTCGAGCATTTCTACTGCGTGCTTATTCTTAAAAATTAATTTATAAATATTGAACAACAGAAATTGTATTACATGCGTAAACGTATATTTTTAAAAATTAGGAACATTTAACGAGAAATATTTTTATTCTTAAACTACTGACTACAACTGCGACTTGTAATATTGCATATTTTGCAGCTTAGCTGGAAGACTGACAGCGCAGTCTCTCCAAATTTTAGAGCAATACGAGCAAGATACATATGTACATTGATACATGTAGGCTTTTAAAGATAGGCGGTTTATTCTTTGTTAAAAACTGGGATTTTCCGCAAATAAATGGATTAGGATACTGACATTTCTGTTGATTTGCTTGATTATGAAACTTTTATAGTTGCTAAAGGTTTGTTTTTTATCCAAGGTATGGACTCGTTATTTATGTACTTATATGCAAATTAGTAATAATGCTTGCGCTTTCGTGTGTCAAAGACAGAAATTGTTTGGTTAGTTTTTCATATTTCTTTTGAAAAGAGAACCTGATATTAGGATGATGTTGTGGTCATTGCTAGAGCTATGTAACTTAGTATTGTCAGCGAAGAAGTGCAATTGCTGCACAGTATGGCGCTGAGGACAGATTATTGAGGTGCACCAGCAACAATATGGTTTGTCAATGTTAGCCTGAACGAATCTGCCAGCCTAATTATTTTTGTGATGTAAATTGGGGTGCCACAACCTTTTAAAATTGGGTGTGTCAAATGTTTCCACGTCCAGTTATAGCTACAGATCATCTGCCACATGTGCCCTGAGTTTGTTAGCGGTTACATCCAAAACTGTGCTTGGCATTTGAAATTATTTTGTTGTCCTCCAAATGCGATCTTACTCTCTGTTTTCGTATTCAACTGTAGATTTTTTAAACTGTTTAGAGCAAACTAATTGGATGATAGCTTATTCGGCTTAGGAATGACAATTGTTTTTGGCAAATTTCCATTTTAAGGGTAAAGTGGGCTATGAGGAGGCATTTGTTAAAAATTACAGAGAAAATCGTAGCAGATTTAAGTGTTCAGGGTAAGGTTTAGGAATATGGTAATATTTAGCTGTTGTAATGGCTAGCTTAAGGCCCATACGCAGCATGCAAAAATTCCGCACGAAATGTCAAAACTTCATATAAAAAAAAATATCCCAAAAAAGGGAATTTTTCTACTCTTACTTGTATTCTTGCTAGGCCAAGACCTTGTATGTTCCACGAATATCCACGGTAGAAATAGTGTTTAAAAATTTGTTTTGCCATACCTTTGCTTATTTAATAGGCTCAACACCAAATCACTCTTCAATTACTGCGTTAGATTAAAAGATGACGGGAAGGCCGTTGATGGAAAGCGATAAATTCCTATAATCAACCGCATAGCAAGGACAACTCGCTGGCTCCGGCTTTCGTTTGGTAAGTAATAATACTTGCGATACTATTTTTAATTATTGATGAAAAGTCGCGTGCTGTCTTTAGGAAAAATGGAATGAGTAGCAAAAGTTCGGTTTTAAAGCATACAGACTGAAAGAAACAAAACTAGACAGGCCCAACTACCATAATCACTTTTGTTGCCCATATATAACTACATTAATAACAAGAAAGCCATAAAAACTATAAAGTTGATTAGTGACCTATAAAAATGTTAAACAAAGTCTTAGAATAAACGTACGATCTTTTTTATTCAATTCAAATCATCCAGATCATAATATCCCCTGCGCATTTCTTTATTTCCATAGTGTTCATTCCATTTCATTCAAGCATGTATGCTTTATCACAGCCAAACCATTCTGTCCCTGGAGCTGCAAATGATATGTATTTATTTCTCTAATTAACTCTCTGTCTTCTGCTGTTGCAACGAAGGCAACCTTTCCTCCTCATTAACCCCTATCTTATGTTTTCTATGAAGCTTTCTTTAAGAATTAACTATAGTATCATAAACGGTTGCCGAGATGAGGTTATTGTTTCTATTTGATGAGGGAACCACAAGCCTTTACAGCAAAAGCAAACCTTACTTGGTCCCTATGAAACTATTCTATTATAGTTTTCAAAAAGCGAATCTGTATTGTGCTGTGCCACTTGTCTATCCATCTGTCTACCAGTTTCTCGTCCTTGCGCATTACGTTTACGATTTCGTTGGTTCTGCTGAACGATTCTATTGCCCTAGTGCTGTATGGAATTACTCGCAGGACTGAGTTCCTAAAACCGTCAAAATCTGCCTGGCGTATCTCGTGGCCGATCAACTAAATTACGTGTTGGATCAGCCTTAGCCCGTGGACCTATTAATTGTATCTTCTATATTTCTCTTTTTAATATTCCAATTTCAATATTTCGTCTTCATGCTGATCTATATAAAATGTTGCGCACCTGTTCTAATATTTTTACTAAGGCATTCATTCTTATCCTGCTCTGCAACCCTAAACTCTAAGCTTTCTATGAGCTGTCTTATGTGCAATGTGATCCTTACTTTCTCTTCGCGCTTAACATCTTCAACGTCTCTGCTCTTCGATCTACACAATGTATCACTCTAAGAACTACGCCTTATCCCTCTCTTGGTCTGCATTTGTAATCTATAAATCTTCTCTGAGATGCGATCTTTGCATAGTATTAACCACTTGCTCTTGTAGCCTAACTTCTACATTTAGGCGCTTAAGCCAATTGGCGCAAATCCCGAAACATAGAGAGACACATCGAACACGTTGTGTACTGTGCGAGTGATCTTTTGGTGAAATGTCAGCTTCATAGCTCTTATAGTCTCTGAGATGCTTTTACTCAGACGGACAGACAGACATGGCTATATCAACTCACTTCATTCTGTTTCACTCTTGCTAAAATTTTATTTCATTTGAAAGTGAGAGCGTTTTACATTTGAGCAGCGAGAGATGCTTTTTTTCCATTTTAAGAAAAGATAATATATTATAATATTTACATAACAGACTTATTGACAAAACCCGTATTCAGAAGAATGGGCGAACGGCACCAACTAAAATATTCACCGCCAGGGAAGAACTTCTAATCGAGCGGAAATTTTAAAAATTCCTATGTTGTTGGCTCCGAAACTATCTGTGAAGGTACAAAAAGATTAAGATTAAGTAGCCCGCAAAAAGCCATTCATCAATGAGAGGCACTAAGAAGCACTTCTGGAGCATAAACCCAAAGTTAAAAAAGTTAAGGTTATTTTTAACCTGCTTGGATCGGATGGAAGGGTATTTAAAAAATTTAAAGCCAACAATTAAGCACGGTGCGGCTCTGCTATTGTATGGGCCTGTATGTCAGCTGGAGGATTAATGAAATAATGGATAAAGATCAAGCATATCTTTTATAATTTGAGTTCGAAAGAACTAACAACAAACCAGGAAAACATATGTTACACACAGCTTATAATACCAATATGATAGATGAGTTAGTTTTATATATTGATTGGGCCAAATAAGCATTCAAAATGAAAATTCTTTTTTTGGCATTGCAAAAATATATTTCAACTTTGATGTTATCTTTTTGAATATATTTTTTTTTAGGGTTGCACCGTAGAGTTGATTAATTTGTACATAAAGTAAGGAAGGGACTAATTATATGAAGAACGCATTATATTTTAATAAAAAGAGAGAGCTAGGAGTTTGAATATCCATTACCGATGCGGAGAAAGTAAGAAACGTTGGAAGTACGTTAAGGGGGAACCCTGTCCAATTCGAGGAAGCTAGACGGCTTGACTGGAATTGGCCGAAGGAATGAAGGCGTACGTCTAGTGCGTTTCACAGGGCAACAAAAGAGATGTATAATGTATAGCAGTGTGGACAGGCATCAACTTCCTCAGGTTTTATTCTCACCAGGTAGCTATTAAATTGCTTCGAAAATCCTTAGCAGAGTTGGGACAGGGCAGTGATTTACTGCATTGGAAGAGATTTTTCTATAGGGGGATGATTGGTCCTAAGACTGGGATCGGTCTTGAAGTAGAGATGAAATTACCCACAGACTCCATGCAGATAATTAAAAGTCTCTCCTTTATAGATATGGGTGGTTGAGCTACATTTCAAATGGCAGGTAACTTACTGTGGATGGAGGATTCTCCATTGCGTATCGCTAATGGCAGGGGTCCAGACTGGTGAGGGGTGGTCAACAAGCGGGGGTCATTTTGCTTTGTGTGTGATTGTTGTAATTTCTTTTTAATTATGCTTTAACGATTCTGTTTCTATTACGACCTATTTGGCAATTCCTTTCGAGTGCTTGGCAAACAAGAAGAGATTGTCAAAGACGACACCAAGAATTTTGAGATACCTCTTAGTGGAGATAGTATGGCCATTTGAGATGGTATAAAGGTCGTGGGAGATCTACTTAGTACAGGTGGTGAAGAGTTGAGCTGAAGATATGGGTGCTGAAATTCAACAAAAGATTGAGTTGAGGCCGGAAAACCGGCCATAAAAATAACAAGCCAACATTTAATTCTAGGGGAAAGTCATGTTTAAAGAATACCCTGGAGAAGTTGACTTGGTTGACAGTGTCAGGTGCGTGTAGTATTCGCTCCTCCGCTGGCTGGTCAGCCTTTTGATGGTCTGCCATAATATCGCCGAGCCTGCTGACCCTAAGCTGTCGCGAGTAGCTTGCGTTGCTTTGTCTGCTCGGTATTATAAGGGCCTTGAGGCATCACAGTAACTTGCATAACTCGGGAACATTCCTCGTCGTATCTGTCTGTTAGTTAAGTAGTGGCTTTTAATGATACTAAATGGGATGATATTATTTTTATATTATAGCAATCGTTTTGGAAAATAATGAAAGTAGGTTAACATAAGTTTTTTTGTTTTTTTTTCGGAAACGCTGTTATCTCTCTTATTTTTCTGGAGTGTATCAAATTCATACGACTTTGGGTGATAAGCCGCACCGTACGCAAGTATAAATCTCCGGTTTACAGAACTCAGTCCCGGGCGAATAAAACTCACCGACGAATTTTGTGAAGATCGTCGAAAATCAGCATTAATTGCAGAAAACATCGATGCCGTGTAGGAAATGATAAGCAAGATCGTCTTGTGACATATTTTGGGGTTGACGTATCCCTGGACATTAGTTCCACCAGTGCATATTCAATATTATATGAACCTTTGGACAGGCGACGATTCTTAGAGTATGACCATACGACTGAAACTAAACAATAATCAAAAGTATGGGTCCTCCAAGACGAACCAAATCCGACAAAAGTGTACGTAGGCAAGACACTTGAAAGCATCTTATTTCTTTAATAAGATTATGAATGAACCGAAGGTAGGTCCAGCATGGTGTAAATTCGTTGTTGTCGTGCGTTAAGTTTTTTGTTATACAAAAGTTAATTAACATAAGAACGTTTTGGTACACTCCTCGGGCGTCCTTTTGCGCTGTTTAGTCTGGGTTCCCCCACATACTACGTTTTACATTAAAGGCTCCTTCATGTTGATGTCGTTTCCCAAATAGGTCAATGTAATGATCTTTTTTATTGTTGAATTTAGTTGGACACTATGCGTACCATTTAGTAAATTAGTCCAGTTGGATTGTTGATAGTAACTAATGTCGCTTTTATACATACAAAAATGCATATGGTCCGCCTTACAGCCCTTCAACTCAGCGCAACTGACATTTTTAATAATAAGTACTCTTCCGCCGCGTGCTATATTGTCAGAATGGTTGGAGGAATATTTATCATATTTTGGCACGAAACATGAGTTTGGAAATAAAGCAGACTATCGATGGGTTGGTCGGTTAAAAAAGTTTTTCACTCCAGCAAATAGCGCAAGAGTCCGTTGGCATTCCAGATGGCTATATGTATTAATTATTATTTGTCAAAATTAGCATGAAGGCTTATGTTGGTCTGGCTGCACACCATTTATAATTAATTTCTTCTTTATAACTAAATATTTGTCAAATTTTAATAGAGCAGGACTACGATGTTCATCAAGACAGTCATTTGGGCAACCAGTTGCTTCATCATAATTTTACGTTCGCTGATCATCTTGCTGAAGGGTTGTGTTTGTGGTGTTGATTGTAAAAATACGTTGTTGGTCGGCTAGCTTTGTTTGTTGGTTGAGAGCTGCTGCATACGATATTTTGACGAAAATCATATGGATGATCCCTTACACAAAATTAATTTTAATGCCATAAAATACATTTATTTAATTGAATAAGGCCAAAGCAAAGCTTTTAAATACGTTTTCACTTTTGTCGCAATCCATATCTAGAACACCTTTCGTTTCGATTTAAATAGAACGTTTCTGATTATTATTACTATTTTTGTTAAGCTCTTGAAAAGTTGGCAACGCTGCCAGCAATGTTTATTTTTCAGCATTTTCAGCTACGAGAACAATTTGCTTAACATTTAACAAAGCAAGCCGGCTTTGTGCACATACATATGTATGATATGTATGTATGCACAAATGTATTTATCGTAGCATCTGCAGTTTTAGTGTTGAAAAGTGTTTGAAAAGCGTTTGAAAAGCGATGTAAACGAAAATTAAAAACAAAACACAAATACAGTAACCACAGCTTTTATTTGTACACCACTAAATATAAGTTTAATGCGCTGTAATGTCCACACAAACTTAAAACTAAATGTTTTTTTGAATATGTACGAATAAATTGCATGCTCACTGTTGTTTGCTTCTCTCTTCCGCATTTTCTTACTTGCACAGAATTTCAGCAGACAGAATCATCCTACCTTATTTAATATACCACGCTAGGTAACGACTGCACAAAGCAGCAACTGCAGGAGCAACAACAAAATATGTATGTATATGTGATATTCAAGGCGAATTGAAAATATAGCGGCGAACTTCTATTTAGTGTTGTACCGCTCACACACATGCAGTGTTGTGAGATGTTGTTTTTGCATACTCGTCTCTTCGTTCCAAGGCGACCCGAATGTCTTTTACGCCAAGCTCGTCATTTTAACGTCGTCAGTGAAGCAGTGAACATATTTGTTAGCGCGCGTGAAACAAACTAAAGTGTTTTAACTAATTTAAGTGGAAGAAATTTTAACATTTCTGCAGGTAATTATCGCCCATATGTAAAAAATATGTGCGTTAGTTTAATAATATGACAATTGTGGTAAAACTAAATGCCTATAAATATTTACTTATGTATGTACAAGCGCATTCTTGCTAGATGTATAAAGATACATATGTATATTGAATACGTCCGCGTCGCATATAATTTTTAGTTTCTCGGCGTCTTAGGGGTTAGCGAGTGTGTGCGGCTTAATGTATGTATATGAATGTTGGTAGACATGCTACATATGTATGTATGTATATATGCATGTATGTACATGTGTTTTATATTTTGCGCTGCTTTTATTTGTGATCTAAGATTTTTCAACACTTGAATAGCCCGTGTTTAAAAACATTTTGTCAATATTTGTTAATGTTTGCGTTTACATAAAGCCGGCTTGCTGCGTTTAAACTTCTGAGAGTATAAAATGTGAGACAAAAACAAAAACCTCCAGCTCAAAATGCTGAAAATTAATTAATTGTAGGGACACATGTTTAACAAAGTATGTGTCGGCTTGTCGCTACAATTTCGTGACATTTGCAAAAACGAGCAGCTAGCCTGCTTCGTCGCACTAACCTATTTGTTATTGAGTGTGCCGAGCGTAAAGACAACCTTCCTCATGGGCATCCGCAACGTGAATGAGGAATTGAAAAGTGAATAGAACAAACGCAGAGAAACTACTTTACCGCGTGACAACCTTCCATGTAAATATTCTTCAAGGTACTAAAAAATAAGTCGAACGTAAAGTGCGCCAACGGCAGAATTCATATTTCTTGTATGTATCTCTTGAAAGTCAAGATAAGATTATATTGTGTTGCTTTATATAAAGTCGACATAGAATTTATTCGTCCATTTTTTACTTTTATGTTTATTATTTTTGTATACCCTGTACCGTATAGTAAAAATGAAAATGTATGTAACATACAGAAGGAGACGTCGGAGACCCTCCAAAGTTATCTAAAGAATGATCATGTTGACTAGAGGAGTCGATATACCCTTGTCCGTCTGTTTGTGTGTCCGTATGAACGCCTAGATCTAAGAGATGGGACCAGTGATACCAGACTTTGAGAACTGAATTTCCGTATTCCACCTAGTAGCGGAGGGGTAAAGGAAAAAAAAATCAGTATAAATCAGTATGACTTATTTTACATTACTTACTAGTTTTTTATATCAATTATTGCGTAATTTAAGTTAGCAAGGGCGTTCTTTTGCGATTTAATGAATTTTGATTACTTATATTAGTGAAGTATCTATCTTTACTGGTGTTTAAGTGATCTCTATAAGCGCTGAGAAACTCGAGGTTTTCTGCAGGTACGTATCACATCAGGAAAACATGGGGGAAAGCTTGGAGATAATGATGAAAGACAGTTGAAAAATGATTAAATAAATGTGCTTCATTTGTTTCCGAGTAAATATTTATTTCTGTGTAAATTCATTTTCATTCATTCATTTTTCGTGGAAAAATTCTCACATAATTTTTACTGTAATAAAATCACATGAAAGTGAACCGAAATTTTTTTTTTTTAAATGTAGTCACCGCTTTCCGACGCATTGAAAATAGCAAATCTTCAATAATAAAAAAATTAGAAAGATTCAATCGTAAATAATAAAAAAAAACAAAGACAGAAAAGTTGAGACAAAAAAATGTATTTTATACTATACAGCACCAAGTTTACAAAAAATAAAGTGTCTTTGATCATATATGGCAAAAGCGGCGTAACATCAATTTGAGAGAGCGAATCCTTTTTTACTATTTCATTTCCATGGAAAATGCCTGTAACAAGTTCGTTTTTCATTTTATTGTGAGTTTTCGTCTTATTCAAGTTGATGGTCGAAAAAACCCGCTCCACATCAGCGGACGTGTGAGCTAGCACCTTAACACGGTGAGGGGGGACTCTGGCGGCCCATCCTCTCCTCCACTCTGAAAGTGTTGACCGTTTTTTGCGAGCTGTGCATATATACATCATCTATTAAGGTGATTTTTTTTACAGCATCTATTTAGGTGATTTTCTGAATACAAGACGGTGTATAACGAATTTTTTCTTTCCCGTCACGTGATAAAGCAGGAATAAATTACATATATTCGACGTAAAATCCTTATTTCTTACAAATCAGTATAAAATCAGTATTTTCTTCCAAATCAGTATAAAATTCAGTAAATTTTATCGACAGGCTTGAAAATCAGTAGAATACTGAAAAATTCGTATATCCGGCGTCACTGGATGGGATCTATCGGTCAAAAAAACGTGTTTAGTGCAAAATTCGTCTGTCTGTCGTTTGTTTTCGAAAAGCGACAGCTCAACACTTTAAATAAGTTTGTTTATAGTATACTAGCGTAGGAAAATTTGTATGTTAAGGGAATTAAGCAATAAATAAATAAAAAATTACATATATTCGACGTAAAATCCTTATTTCTTACAAATCAGTATAAAATCAGTATTTTCTTCCAAATCAGTATAAAATTCAGTAAATTTTATCGACAGGCTTGAAAATCAGTAGAATACTGAAAAATCCGTATATACGGCAACACTGGATGGGACCTATCGGTCAAAAAACGTGTTTAGTGCAAAATTCGTCTGTCGTTTGTTTTTGAAAAGCGACAGCTCAACACTCTAAATAATTTTGTTTATATACTAGCGTAAGAAAATTTGTATGGTAAGGGAATTAAGCAATAAATAAATAAAAAAAAAAAATAAGTCATAGTGGAATGCACTGTTGTGCATTATCGATCCTTTGTCCAATATCAATTGTGCTCCCAAGAACATAAGTTGGATGGCGCATTTGACATTTACATATGAATTTTGTCAGTATATAAAAAAAAAGGTTGGCTAAGTAAATGGGCATTAAACTTAAGAATAAAAGGTGTGCGAATAAATTGTGTTATAACTGTATGTATTTTTCTATAAATTTCCATTCTTTGAGTTTAATTGGAGATAGAAGTGTAGTGAGCAAAAGAGTAAAAGGTTCCCTGCTTAATAACAGTTAAATCAGTTCAAAATGAAAAAGACAAAAAAAAAATGAGTGAGGGCGGCCCCTTTGACTATGTATGAACTGTCAGATTCTGTGGAATTGGAAACGTAAAAAAAAACATGCCGCTCACATTTATACTTCAGAAGCGTCGCATACACTGATGCACACATATGTACAAATGCGGCGAATTAGCAGCCCATTCGTACATAAGTCAGCTGTTTGCCGGCGCTGCCATACCGATCATTAAAGGTTATCGATATGCCACTTGTAATGACAATAAAATTTTAAATAGCTGAATTTGTTCCTTTGGCCAAACTGTTTCTTAAATATTTTTTTAATATTTCATTTAAAAAAATATTTTTATATACAACTAGGCTCATAAGCAATCGAAGAAAATAATTGCATTTTAATTTAAAATGCACAAACACTTTGCAGCACAGTGGCAACGCCAGTTTGCTTGCTTGCCTTAATTCTGTCTCGCACTCCATAGCGACGCGTTGTTGAATATGTTTCGCATTTGTATTGTTTTTAACTAGAATTGAATTGTAATAATTGCTTAGATTGTGTTAAAAAATGTACGTTTAAATAGTGAAAAGTGTATTTTGCCTATGTTCGTTTGGCCTTTGGTCAGCAACACATTTTATTTTTTCAACGCATGTATGTACATAAGTTGTATATGCACATACTATATGAAACAGAATGCTATAATTGAGTGCGTATACATAGTATATAGTATATAGAAGTATGGTATACATACAAATACACTCTTCTATAGTTTAATTGAATAAGTAGGTTGTGCCTCTGCTGGCGGGACTTGCTTGTCTATGTACTAACATATACATACGTGCATTCATACAAACAAGTTTGTTTTGGCATTTGTTTCAACATTTTCATGCGAATACATTCTTATTGCAAAAAATGCTTAGTTATACATTGATTACGTATATATTTTATCCTTAAGTGCACTGACTACACCAACGTGTAACTACATTATGGCCGACAACAAAAAAAGAGCATCACTGAACATGCCAGCTGCAAAGGAAAAGGATAACTTGGGTCATAGTACCAACAGAAACAATATATACCTACAGGATAATGATGATGACGATGTTGTCGAGATCGTAGACAACGAGCATGCAGAGGATGCGGACGTAAAGTTGCAAGAACTAAAAAAGAAATTACCCTTCATAAATTCCGTAATGAAAATGTTTCGTCCCCATCTGAGCCTTGATCAATACAAAAAGTTGGAAATGTTAAAACAGTTACTAGGACGAAGGTAAGTGCATATACGCTTCGTGTTTCAAGACATTCCGACATGATGGGTTCAAAACGCTGTCATAAGACAGGTTGTAATCTTCGGTCTTATCAGTTCGTCGCAATCACTCTCTCAATCAGTTCTGGTAGCCAAGCTCGGTTTTGTTTTCAAGATAAAACTTTTGTTAATCGTCTCATGTGCGACTGTGATTATGCTGGTACTCCACCCAAACTGTTCTGAACACAGGTCGTATTGTTTTGGTACACACATAAGATGTACAAGACAGTTTTTAAATACTAATCAATATGACAACAAACATTTAAATTTTTTTTAGCTGTCTTTCTCTACAAACTATTAACAAAATAAACGGCGTACTGAGCAAGCTTGAAATTCAATTCCAAGCGGTAAGTTTCAATTTTAACGTATACATAATGCCGTCCCGTAGAAAGTGTAATGCCGGGATTAAATTATGTTCAAAAGAGTACTCTTGCGAATGCTTAGAGTTTTGAAGTTACTAACTTGATTTATGTGACTATATTTTTTGTAGCGTGTCGTTATAAATATAACTGATGACTCTCCAGAAGAGACACCTGCTGTAAGCACTAATGACACATTTTCTGAATCGTTGACAAGTTCCGCTTGTGGAGCTGCACGCTCACAAAATGCTGCTCACCAACAAATCAAAGCAAACGTTCCTGAAACCGTACAAAAAGATGATTCGGTTAACACTTTGTCACAAATTTCAACAACAAAAACCGACTGGGTGAAAAATTCGATTCAGTCAAAAAACAGAAACATAGAATCAGACTGTAATGTTAAAGACGCATCTATATCAGCCCATACAGAGAAAATAGCTCTTCAAAACAAGAATTTAGCAGATTTTTTGACAAAAACCAAAACAAGTGTTGTAGCTAACTTCGTAGAACCGAATCGTGCGACAATAACCGAACTTGATAAAATTCTGACACAGACAGGTGAGACTGCGACCCAGTCAGCTGGTAGCGCTTCACTAGAAGAGGCTCGCAAGAAGCTTGCTGCACTACGGAGTTCTGCTGAACCGTTTACACCGCAGCCGCAACCTCTAGCTTCTAACGTTAATGATCCGCGTAGACGTTTGCCACAGTTTTGCAACGGAATAACAGCCACACTGGATAAGGAAATCTTTAACAAAATCAATAAGCCTGCTGTACCGTCTGCGATGCCAGTCCCAGAAGTTAAAAAATCGCTACCGGCACACCTAGTGACGCCACCAGCAACACTGATAAAAAATGTAGGCCTACCAAGTACTGGTGGCAGATTGAACGCGATAGAACCGACAAACTCCCGCACGTTCAGTGGTGATACAACATCACCTTTAAGTTCATTAAATATGTCTGCAACAGTTCCAGTTAGTCCAGCAAATATTGCAGACCGATGGAGCGCTATGGAACCTTCAAATTTGCGTATATCCAACATTGACTTCCCCGCTAAAGCCACATCGCAGCTAGATACGATTAGCGCTATGGGACGGGGACCATCTCAAGGTGTAAATTTGCCTACAAAGAATCTTCCTTTGGATCATCCAATTCCGCAGAAATCAAATAATTCCGCTAACAACAATGTTGCTAGTGTTACAAATTCCGTTCGTTTCTTTAACGGTCCTTCGAACAATGGTTCTTCGAATAGCTTAAATGAAGAATCACGGCGCTTTAACAACGCAGCAGCAATCAGCGAGTCACGAGATCCTCGGCGGAATCAACAAGCACAATTGCAGGGGAACCCACGAATAAGCGATCCGCGTTGGAATCGGGGTAACGTGCCACCTTTTAATGAGCCAAATCTACGAAATAGCTTTGGAGAAACGAACATGCCACAAAATGTTACCAATTTTAACGAGCCCACTCACGAAAACGCGCCGCCGTGGGGGAAAAATAACTATAGGGGAGCTTACAGCGGACCTTATAGAGGTGGCTATCGTGGCCGTGGACACGGGCCTAACTATGGCTCACGTTACCAAACTTCGCCTCATCAATCTTCTATGCCCCAACACGAACCAAGGACATACAAGGAGCATAGAGAGGCCAAAGCAAGAGCAGCAGCGGCTGCCAATGTTGGGAAACAAAATTCGATCGAAAACATTCACGCTTCGGAAATACAGCTTGACACTTCATATCGCACTGTAAATTTAAATGACTGGCCGAAGAAAATTGATTTTAAGATACCAAAAAAGAGTAGCAATAAAATTGTAAGTGGTGATCTAGCCTGTGATCAAAAAGAAAAGAAAAGCCAAGATGGCAAACAGTGTACTGATAAAGAAAAGAGTAAAGATAACCATAAAGAAAAACAAAAAATTAAATCTAAGGAAAAAGAAAAGGTTGAGGAGAAAGTTAACGAGACTGAAAAAAATAAAGAAAAGCTAAGAGCAAAAGAAAAGATTGAGGAAACGGTGGAAGTGACTAAAAAGCATCATCAACCAATGCAAAATAAGGATGATAATGCTCAGACAAAGAAGTTGAACAAGCCGTCTGCAGTAAAAGAAAATGAAAATAATCAGAGAGAGACTAAGATAGATAAATATCAAAGTGAAAAAACTGCCGTGGAGGGAAATTCTGCCAAGCCAGGCAATGATCGTGACAAACGTAGCAAACCCAAACTTAATATAGAAAAGGAAGTCAAATCTACTGCTGGAACGGTTAAAGAAAGTGCTTTAAAATACTCAAATGATGTAGCAAAGGACGAGAACAATTCTTCAAAAAAGTTGCGGAAATCTTCTCAAGTAAAAGAAGTCAATAGTAAAAATCAATTGAAGTTAAACAAGGAAATAAAAAATTCTGAAAGCGAAACGACTATAGTAGAGGCAAAAGATGCTAAGCCAGTCAACGATCGCGACAATCGAATCGAACGCACAAAAGACGATCCAAAAGAAACAAATGATGAGTGCGATGATAGCGGCAAGAACCACCTTGTTCCAGAAGAAATAGATGCGGAAACACCAAATGATGCATCCACTGGCCAAACAGAGCAAGTTTCTAGCCTCACATTGCCTAAGTTGCAACGCATTTTGAAGCGTCGCTCCTCTATGGCGCCAATCGCCAGCAAAGCGTTAATAGACGAAAGTGACGTTATTCCTAATTACAGCCTTATGTATGAGGATCTGCAGGAGCAGAATCGCAAAAAAGAAGATGACGATAAACTCACAAAAGCGGCTCGACTAAGTAAAAGTCTGGCACACATGTTTGAAAAAACTACAGATAATTGCACTGTGTCGACACAAAATATAATCGTTGGAAAGCGTACCCGCGCCAATGAGTTAATATTGAACGAAGTAGAACTAACGCGAACTGCTTTTAAACACGCCAAGCCAAAATCTAAGTCGAATGGGAAAAAGAGTACGAATTTAAGTGGAAAGCGCAAACGTGACCAGCATTCTAGATCAACAGAAGATTTTACTGATACGCCTTCGGCTGATGAACTACCTGCAGCTAAGCGTGTACGCTCTGAGACAACCAAGTCTTCTGATGCACCCCCAGTGGATGACCTTTCCGCAGCTAAGCGTGTATGCTCCGAGACAACTAAGTCAACTGATACGTCTGCGGCTGACGAGCTACCCGCAGCTAAAAGTGTATGCCCTGAGACAACCAAGTTAACTGATACGCCCCCGGCTATTGAACTACCCGAAGCTAATCGTATATGCTCCGAGAAGAGCAAGACCACTGAAAAAAAACCACGTCGCACTAAGCGGAATGAGCTGGAAAAGCTTAATGAAGATATTGCCGCAATGTACTATGGAGATGATGTAATGCGTGCTACAGGTCGCCGCGCCTGTGCACAGTCACAGCAGGCGACTATACCTAAGGACGAATCGGATAGTGTGTTGCCAGTGACTAGCCAAATCATTAACTTCAGTCGCAATACAGCTCGCCGCGGACGCAAATTTAGTGGTCCTTCGAGGAGTGGCATTGATCGAGTCACCACAAAAGAGAAAATAGAAGCAAAACTGAAAATCAAGCGCTGTCTAGTTCGGCTACAGCGATTTGATAAGCACATGATGGCGTTTTTACAGCCAGTTGTAAAGAATACAAACAAAGAGTGGCATGTACTTTCTCAAGCGGTAAAAACCTGCGTAGTTTGTGAGAATGGTGTAAAAAGCACATTGGCGCACTATGTGCAGCATCATGGTGAGGTATATACTGCCCGCTTTCCTCCCGGGGTACTCAAAGAGCTGCAGGCATCAAAAATGAACCGTCCACTTTATGGAATGTTGGAGAAATCCAAGCGATACCATCATACTTGTCCATTCTGCCAAAAAACATTAACCATTACATATACCAGCTGGATAGAGCATTTCTCTCGCCATACCGGCGAATTAAATTATCAATGTTCGGAATGCCTTCTTCCCCAGTATCGTCCTGGAAACATTGAAAAGCACATTTTAAGCTGTCTGCCCGGGGCTAAAGTAATTGTAAACAATTTCTATAATATAAAAGTGCCCTGCCGTGCCTACGTGTGCCACATTTGTGAATTCGTTCAGCTTAATCAAGACAACGTAATCCGGCACTACTCCAAACATCATGGACTTACTAAGGAAGCCGTGGCTGGTTCCATTATAAACATTATACTTTACCATCATGAAAATGTACCCATGGCGGCTTCGAAGCATGAAGCAGATGTTTTGGAAGAGCAGCATAAATCTCAGAGCAAGAATAAGTATAAATTTGTTCTTGACCAAGACGAACCTAGCCGAGACAGTGGCACCGATGAGGGGGTTGATAAAATAGAACCGCTCGAGGAGAAGTTAGAGCCTCCATTAGCACTGGATACAATAAATAGTGAAGAAGTACAACCGATAATTGTTATAAACGCTGCCAGCCCTGCACAAGGTAATGAGGCTTCAGAGTGTGAAGAAAAGTTGGAGATCGATCAAGAAGAAAACTGCTCAGATGCTAAAGACTCAATAGTAGTTGAAACTTGCAAACTACGGAGTAATCTATCTGGCATTTCCAGTGATGTTTCTCAAGATGACGAATGGATCGATTGTCAATCAGATGATAGTGAAATAGATGATGTACCAAGGAAATCACTATTCCAAAAATTCAATAAGTTAGTTACAAAAATTGTTCCAAAATCCTTGCCAAAGCGTCGCAAGTCGAAAGATACTCGAAGCACATGCAGTGAAACAAGTGAGGGTCCCACCGAGAATAAAAATAGATTATCTATCAAAAAGTTGCCGCTCAAGTTAAAAGTTAGTACTGCATCAGTTAAAGCTCCAGATCCAGCTAACACTGCAGCCACCGTGGAAAACGTAGCCTATAGATTGCGCAATGCTGCTACGAATGACAATGCCTATTATTGTATGAAACCGTGCTGCAACTTTTCGTTTTCAAATGAGTTGGAGGGTTTGGAAATTCACTTTGCTCAGGATCATCCGGAAGCTCGCTGGAGCGGCCACTGCAACACTTGTAATAAGTTGGTAGAAGCCAATCCAAGTGCCATATCTGCTGAATTGTTACACATGGTTGAAATACATGTAAAAACAGCCATATCTTCTAATAAGGAACAAGAGCAGCCAAAACAAAATGCTGACATTGCTCCTGAGACTATTCCAGTGCCTAAATCGGAGCCTGATCAAGCTCTACCAAAACTAACTGTACGTCGCTTTACAGGGGATCGCCTGGCAGGCAACTTTGAAAATACAAACAACAACGAGTCCATTCCCAATACAACTGATGAATATGTTGATAATTCAAATAGCAACTCTACACTCCGTAAACTGCTAGTAGCCGAACCTCGTGTCCCCACTCAACAAGCTGATATAAATGCAGCGGGACTAAGTGAGTTCTTAAGTGCAAAATCGGCTCCAAATAACTCGTCGGACAGCGTGGTAAATCATCCCACAGAGCTGGGCCTTGTCATAGGTCAAGTGTTTAGTTTAACGGATACATTCAACCAACCGGATGATAACGAACCGGTGCTGACCAGCGAAGCTGTATCACTACCTCCCGCTCAAAGCGGAGACTTTTTGCTCACGCAAAGCATAACCCAGAATTACGATTCAATTCCTCAAATTCACATAGCCATATCGCATCAAGCAAATGAATTGGTGACGACCAACAAGGAAGCAGACAATGAAACATTGCCAGAGGCACCTCTACCTGATACTACTATTGGGAGACCATCAGCTGATCGATTCCGCTGCATGGCTGCCAATTGTGCTTTTGAATCCCCCACAGTTTTTCGCATACGGCAGCACATGGACTTTCATCGCTTGGGCTTCGGAAATTCCGATTTTCTACAGTGCGCTTATTGCTCTCACAAGGCTAGCGATGTTGAATCCTATATTCAGCATGGAATTGTAGTACATAATCTACCTCCGGATACAGAGCAACAAAAAACAGTGGACGCACTCAATGAGCAAATACGTAATGAGCTTAAGAAGCGTAAACAATGTACCGGTGCTCAGACAAATAAGTTAG
Organism: Chymomyza costata; assembly: GCA_018150985.1. Lineage (NCBI taxonomy): Eukaryota > Metazoa > Arthropoda > Insecta > Diptera > Drosophilidae > Chymomyza > Chymomyza costata. The sequence goes on along the minus strand of JAECWU010000003.1, from coordinate 779,549 downwards.
CCGAAAAAGTCACATCCACAGGTAAAGCTTCGGATTCAAAGGATACAACAGCAAGCAAATTGCCATTGAACAAGGTTATTCGTGAGCTTGTCTTGCCCACTGGAGTTAGCGGTAAGTAAAAAATATATTTAAAAATCATAAAAGTGTTACGATTTCGAAACTTATCTTTGGCCATCAGCCTGCTTATATTAAACTAGTCATCTTTGATGCTTTAAAAAAAAAAAAAATCAAATTGTATATTCTTAATAGGCATATCTATCAACTAAATAATCTTAACTTAAATTAATTCCTTTCTTTTAGCCGACGGGGTCTATGCTTGCCCCCAAAAGGATTGCAATGCCAGCCTTCATGAGACCGACTTTGTGGCCCACATTATGTTCCATATGAGAAGTTGCGCCTCGAACATGAACATTCGTTGCAAACACTGTAAAACACCCGTTTTCTTTGAGCGCCCAGGACAGCTACGGCTGCACCTAGAAAGATGCCATCAACGTCATAGTTATTTTTGTGGTTATTGTTTAGCAACCACGGTGGATCAATTACAGATGCAGCATCATATTAGATCGGTACACAAAGCCGATTATACGCGGGCCAAACGTCAAATGTTTTATAAAGAGGTGCCCGGAAATGGCGACTACTGGATGTGCTTATGCGAGCTACCTACCAAAAATCAGATGAATGATTTTATAAACCAACTTTCAAATGAGCTGGACCAGCGCAAAAGTGGTACAAAGCGTATATACCATCCGTCGGAGATGCAGTTGCTTCCGCGTCAGCCCTATTTTAACACTAGTTTACAATGCGGCGAGTGTATGTACCAATCAAATATACGGGTCAACTTCAAAGGTCACTTGCAAGCACATATCAATGCCAGCATTAGTGCTGCATATGACGATGTTTCAACAGAGCAACATGGTGACAAGTCGGACGAAGATGCCACTGCCTTAAATTGCGCCAGCAGCGTTCAAGTGGTGCCTTCAACTGCAGTTAACGAAATTACACCGGCTGCAACAACAGGTGTGCCGTCACCATTGCCTTCAGCTGTGGCATCCGACGAAGTAAAACCGGGAATCCACGTCATTGGGACGCCCAAGTACGGATACATTCCCGAAGATGTGCGGTACACATGTGGCGTATTACCCTGCAGCTTGCAATTCCCAACAGAGCGCGAATTTCGCAATCACCTAAGCAGTCAACATTCATATAAAGAAATCTTCTATTGTCAGCATTGTCACAAATCGGTGCGCGGCAACCTTACTCTGGAAAACGTAATGTCTCACTTGCAGTTGCATAAGCAGCACATTTACCAGTGCGGTGCCTGCTCAAATTACCAATGTAAACGCGGATTGGTCGAGCGACATATTACTGGCAATCATTCAGGCAAGGATGTCGACTTGATTATTCACAAGCGTACCGAACTGAATAACAAACGTGGCCTGGCGCGATGGATAAAACCAGGTAAGTTATAACTTGAACTCTACAAAAAAGACTGTAATATAATAAATATATTATTCCATCGTTTTACAGCTCACAACGTCGTGGCGCAGCAAAATGATTATATATGCTTTGTATGTCAGAAGGTGTTTCCGACCTACACCGAAGCGAAAGAGCATGCCGGCACATTGCATGGAAAAAACTGGCAGTACACATGCCCGTATTGCGACTGTGGTTCCAATGAGTCTGTTGATGTGATACAACACATTTTACGCGAACATCCCAATCAGCGCGTGCAACCCTCACAAGTTTTTCAGCGCATCAAATTGAAGGACAGGCTTACGCTGGGCTATTATTGTAATACTTGCTTTACCGTGGCCTCTGTATATTCGCGCATTAAACACCATTGTGAGGAACAGCATAAAACCGGAACACAGTTCAAGTGTGCCCACTGTGATTGCTCATACAATTCAGAGCGTAACACGATGGTTCATATGATGCACGAGCATCCTGATCTGATGGGTCTAGCAGTACAACAATATGTGCGCATTACAAATGAAGTGCCGGATGCTGATTCGTGGAATGAAGGCCAGACTATTGAGCTTAAATCTGATAGGATAATTTTGGGGAACTTGTCTGCAGCACATGCTCCTATGGCTACAACTGCATCTAATACAGCAGCTACGTCTACTACAACGGTTACATCAACTGCGTTGACTGCCTCAGACCAAGAAATTGAAATCATTTCCTCAGATGAACAGGAAAACGAAGATCAACAAGTAAGTTAAATCACAATTGCAATGGTCATATTCAAGTAATCAAACGTGATTGCCTTTCTATTCTATTGATTTCACAATAATTCTTATGTATGCTTTATAGAAAACCATTGAATTCGGCTGCTCCCATTGTCATGAGACCAGTGATGATGCTGAAGAGCTACGCATGCATCACTACCCAAAGAATCATCCGGACTTACCATTTTACTTCAACGTACAGCCGCAGCTGAGATGTGCGAAATGCAATGTGTATTCTGGTAATACACGTGCCCTACTAGACCATCTACTCAACACCCATCACATAAGAAATCTTATTGCTTGCGACACACTTCGTCCTAATGAGTGCGCTTATTGCGATCATAAATTTTTAAACTGGACGGAGCTTGCACATCATATTAACGCCGTTGGGCATACGACCAACGACATGAAAAATTTGGTAGATGCCGAGCTCAATGACCTACTAAAATTGAATGCAGGAGCTTCCAATGATTACTTTCAGTGTAATGTGTGCTCAGCCATATTGCCGACTCAAGTAGCCATGGCCCGTCATGGCTCTTCAGAGCATAAAAACGCGGAGGACTTATTTTGCTTCCGCAAGCTAACAGTTGACCTAATATTTCACTGCCCCTTCTGTATGTATGCCGCGACGAGTGAGATGGATACTCTGCGCCACATGATGGTACATTACAAGAAGTTCAGCACCTGTCAATTTTGCCATACCGCACAGGAGGGTGGATTTGACGAATACATTCAGCATTGCTATAACTATCATCGAATGGATGTATTCAGGTTCCGCGAAGTGCATTCTTACGCAGAGCTTGAAAAGTTCATGGTGCAGCTATTGTATCACTTTCAGAATGGCCTTATTGTAAGCAAGGCCAGTCTGCGCAAAACGCGTTTTCACAATGAGGCACCCATGCGAGAGCTGTATGAGTATCTTATGCGTAAGTCACAGCAGCCACCTATACCACGTATCGTCATACGGCGTACTAGTATAATCGCAACGGATTCTTCAACTGAACAAAAAAAAGTAACAGCAAAAACGTTTACACCAAGCGCTGTCAGAATAACACAGCGTCGTAAAACATTTAACCCTGCCATCTTGAATCCCGAAGCGTCTGCTATACCTACAAATATGAGCTTTAAGCCACTTGTCTCCACTTCAAATGCTCTAAGTAAAGATGCATCACCTAAGAGTTTGGTAGAAAACCTTATGGCACGTAGTGCAAGTGGAAAAGGAACTTTAACAGTAACTAAGCTTCCAGCCAATCATACCGTCTCTGGGCTAAACATAAGCAGCGAAAAATCAACTGTCGTGGCCCCACAAACTTTCGACGCTCCAAGAGCTCCAACTTCAGCAGCAGCTGCAACAGCAACAACCAACACTCCGCTTCGCATTATAAAACGCCGATATACTCAACAAGGTGAACATTTAATTTTCCCAAAACAAAAACGACAATTTTAGACAGGCTGCAAAAGCTTTAACAGTGTGGCATACACAAACTCCTATAAAATATTTTTAAGAAACGGCCAAATGGCATAAAACTTAATATAATCAAACCTGCTCCAGCATTACTCAACTCAATTAAAAAGTCCATTCTTCCTGTTGAACAAATTTTGGACGATACGGATGCACAGGGTTCATATTCAGACGCAACTAGCCCGTGCGCACCGTACCGCTTTGGCAAACTAAGTTATAATCTTAATTTAAACCAAGTCGACTTAAAAGAGAAACAATGGAAAGCTCACAAGTTTTCAGATTCAAGAAACTTTGGTGAACGACATACTATATATCCAAATCATTGGATAGTTGCTATTTTTTTTGTTAATTTTATTTAATTACACCCTACTTACGTGTACTATTTTATAACTTACGTGAGCAGTCAATTACATTAAATATAATAAAAACAATAAAAGTAAAAAAGTGGTTTTTCATCATGATAACACCCCAGCTTACACAAAGACCAAAATCCACGAAGTAAAATTCGAATTGATTTCTTAGCACCCTTTTTATCAGACTTAGCTCCATCCGACTATTTACTTTTTTTAAACTTCCTGTGCCTTTACTTACAAAGGTAATATTAATTTTGTTTAAACTGGAAATGTAGACCGCAAAAAGTTACCTAAAGTAAAATCAGGGTCAGTAAAGAAGTCGATGTACAAATGTTCGTCTGTCCGTTGGAATAAACGCTAAGTGTAAGAGCAACCAAACTTTCAGAAAAAAAAGTGTATTTTCTTCCTCTCATGAAAATTTGCATAGATCTCAGAGATGGTAAGAGCTAGAGCAACCGAACTTTAGATTAGATCCCTTATTATTCCATGGAAGACAAGTTTACTTTATTTTTTTTTTAAATCGGGGTTACATTATATAGGGGTGTTTCAGAGGCCCTCGAAAAATACCAAAAGTCTTAGATGGATAATTCGTTTGTTTATGAAGATATCGCAACCAAATTTGGCATTCGGAAGTTTTTTAAAGATGTTCAACACTGTACCAAATTTGATCAAAATCAGTTGGCTATATCGTATAGCTCCAATAGGACCAATCGGACAAAAATGTTTATTTTTTATGAAATTCGTTGTATTGCGTTTGTTTTTTAAGATATCATAACCAAAGTTGGCATTCAGCAGTTTTTTAGAGTACCAAATTTGATCAAAATGGGATGACTATATCATATAGCCCCCATAGGACCAATCGGCCAAAAATTGGTTATTGTACAAAATTCGTTATGTTTCGTTTATTTATGAAGATATCATAACCAAATTTGGTACTCGAAAGTTTTTTATAGGTCCAAGCACTTTACCGAATTTGATCAAATTCGGTTGACTATATTATATAGCCGTCATAGGACCGATCGGTCAAATAAACGTGTTTAGTGCAAAACTCGTTTTATTTCGTGTGTTTATGAAGATATTATAACCAAGTTTGGCAAATTAATATCTTTTAGAGCTCTGAAGCAATATACCGGATTTGATTGCAATGTGGTGGTACTGGGTATTCCAAAGTCGTCCGCGCCCGACTTTAACGTACGCCATCTTTTTATAAAGAATTTATAAGTTAGTAAGTTAAGTTATTTAACGTTTTGAAGCACAGCTCCAAATTTGATCTAAATCGGTCTGTAACATTAGTTTATTGTTTAAAAATAAAAATGTGTGCGACAGAAATAATCATTATAGCATGTTCTAGATTTCGATTCCGATAAAAAGTGTCGGAATCGAAATGAAAGGTGTTCTGTCTTTCGATTCCGTAAATTGGAATCGTTTTGAAAAGTCTGGCTCGCAGCTGTCGAATTGAAAAGTATTTGGCTTTGTTTACTTAAATAAATGCATTTAATGTCACTGAAATTAAGTTTTTATTATTTTTTAATATTTTAAGCAAAAGAACTGTTCAGTTGAACGGATTATGGTTAATTTTCTTTAAATATTATGGTTAATTTTCTTTAAATATATGTATTACAAAATTTGTCCATTAAAAAATCAAAACGAGTGGAATGAAAGCGTAAAACCGCGTGAAAGAAAACAAAATGGCTTAAAATATGTATATAAAATAAATTTTACAAAATTTGTAAATAAGGAAAAAATATTTCTCTTAGAAAGATGTTGGCGAAAAGAAAAAATAAATAATTTAGTTAGTTGTTCGAAAACTTGTGGCAACTCTACAATGTGAACTTATCGATAGGTGGCCAGTTGGTCAGCTGGCAATTTGGCGCACTTTTTAAACAAACAACAATGAGTCGCTTTTTTTTGTAGTTATTTGTAATAATACATTTTTGAAGGGGCAAAAAAGGAAGCGCTAAGCGGTAGAGTAAAATGCGTGAGCATTATTTTGTAAGCCAACACAATCCAAAAGTTGCCAAATGTTGGTAAATTTGCAAACACTGAAGTAGTCAACTACAGAAACTACGGCTGTACGAAAGATTTGTACCTGTTCAAGCGATGACATGGAAGTCATCTGCTTGGATTATATTGATATAATTAACCGCATGGCCTAAGCATTTGTGAAATGCTTATGGAGAGCAAAACATTACAGGAGCAAGGAGGATATAGCAGAGAAGTAACTGAAGGCGACTTTGTAGCTGCTGCTCAAACTAGTTTGTTGAATAAAATAAAATAAACAACTTTTAAAGTTTGCGAAAATTTGTGTGTTATACTTATAGCAGCTTAATTTTTTACTACGTTTCCATTTAAAAAAAAATGTTATACAGTCGTGGCGGTGCCCAACTGTAGCTCGAAAAAAGTGGTATTCCTGCATATTCCTTCTAAGAACTTTCTAACTGGAACATTTTTTTTGTTGGTCAAAACGATATTTATACCTATAAGTTCCGCAAATTTTAACCGAATTTGATAAAAATCTATATTTACGTCAAAGAAGTTAATTTAAGTATATGGGGTAAGATTCAAGGGGATATGTTAAGGGGTGTGGGATGCATTGATACAATTTGGATGTGGATTTGCTCATTAGAGCCACATGAATCAGCTTAGCAAAATTGGTGATTCTAGTCCATTTGCTACTATAATTACGTAGAGTCAAATATTGACGCAGTTTATAGGCAAGGGGTAGGGAATTTGTACATTTTAGACTATAACTTTTGTTGCATTTGTCCGATTTTGTTTATTTTTGACACACAGATGCATGTAACCACAACGTATCGCTCTATTAAGTTTCAGATTGAAATATCAAACGGTGTAGCTAAAAACCGCGAAACTCTGCTACGGAGAAACGGGGAAAGATATGGACATGATTCAACAAACTTGATCTTCTCAGGAAATATGCGCATCAGCTGGTTAATTTTCGTATCTCTAGCTCTTATAGTCCGAGATCTAGATGCTCATACAGGCGGACATAGCTCAATCGCTACCCGAGGTTATGATAAGCATTTTGGTATAAAGGACTTGGAATCTGCCACGCCTCCTTCTGTCCGTTACATACATTGCACATTGTACCTATAGGTACAGGGTATAAAGACGGGTGCTGTATGATGTCGCTGCCATTTAAATTTGAGCCACATAAACAGCACAGCTGTTTCTGGCCTGAATGAAAACGATTCGAACTCAGTCTAAATCGGAAACACCAATTGTGGAATGGACTCGCTATGACTTTTCAAAACGGGTCGGAATCGGGAACACGGCTGATTTGCTTTTAAGTAGACACATTTCTTTTTAGTTTCGAGAAGTGTTTTTTTTCGAAATATCTCGAAATCCGTTCCATTGAAAAATGTTTTGACTTCATTTTAGCGTGCCATTTTACTACGGAAACGAGAAAAACATGTTGAGGATACATTTTGCAGTAAACTTTTTAAAAGCGCGAAATAAAACATAAAAAAAATGAATTTAATTTTTTCGCTATTTTACGTATACATATACGCTATGATAATGACATGCATTGCCATTGAAATGTTAGATGAAGAAATAAAGCGACGAGAGGAGGCAAAACGGCGGAAAAGGCGCTGTTTGGGTGAACCCATATTTAATGCGCAGAGCTGAGTGTAGACGATTTTGCGCATTAATGTTACAATTTAATTATTTTATTATATTGGGTCGTTCACTAAGTAATTTTTGTATTTCGTCTGATGACAACAGCTGATCTTATTAAATTTGTTCGCAGCCAACTTCACACTTAACCGCTTTACCTTTATATATTTGAACAGCTGATATAGTAAGGCTTTTTTGTAAAAAATTTTGTTACATTTTTTGGAATAGTTTTTGTTTGGTACCCTATCGAAGATGGAAGATCGAAAACAGCATTTTCGGCATATTTTACTGTTTTACTATCAAAATGTAAAAATGCAGTTCATGCAAGGCGAAAATTATGTGATGTGTACGGAGAAGATGTGTTGACCGAACGCCAATGCCAAAATTGGTTTGCAAAATTTCGTTCCGGCAATTTCGATCTTCAGGATGCACCACGTCCTGGAAGGACTCTTGAAGCCGATGTGGATAAAATAAAGTAGTTGGTCGATGCAAATCGTCGAATAACAACTCGAGAGATTGCTGAAAGATTAAATTTGTCTAACGCAACCGTTCACAAGCACATGAAACGTCTAGGATTAATTTCGAAGCTTGACATATGGGTGCCTCATGTTCTTACAGAACGAAATTTGCTTCGTCGTATTAACGACTGTGATTTGCTTATCAAACGTCAAAGCAGTGATCCATTTTTGAAGCGCATTGTAACTGGCGACGAAAAGTGGGTTGCTTACAAGAATGTAAAGCGCAAGAGATCATGGTCTAAAAAGGATGAAACAGCTCAAACCACTTCGAAGGCCGATAGTCACCAAAAAAAGGTTATGTTGTCTGTTTGGTGGGATTTATTTTAAACTTTTGCCCGACAATACCACGATTAATTTTGAAGTGTATTGTGATCAGCTGGACAAATTGAGTGATGCACTCAAACAGAAGAGGCCAGAATTGATCAATAGAAAAGGTGTAGTGTTCCACCAGAATAATGCGAGACCTCATACAAGTTTGATGACTCGCCAAAAGCTTTTGGAGCTTGAATGGGATGTGCTACCACACCTACCATATTCTCCAGACTTGGCACCTTCGGACTATCACTTGTTCCGGTCTCTGCAAAATTTTTTGGATGGGAGAACCTTTACCTCAAATCAGGACGTCAAAAACCCCTTGGACCAGTTTTTTGCCTGCAAGGATCGAAAATTTTATGAGCGTGGAATCAATCTCTTGCCCGAAAGATGGCAAAAGGTATTGGATCGAAATGGAGAATATATAATTTTATAAAATGTTTTACACAATAAAAAAATCGTGTTTAAATTGCACTAAAAAAAACGAAATTACTTAGTGAACGACCCAATAGCTATTTTCTCATCCTTTTCCAAAGGCGCCAAAACCAAACAGGTGATGTGGCAACACCGAAGCAGTATTGCCGATAGGCGATAGTGCGATAAAACGCCTCTTTTTGTTGCTATCGGCACGAGCCTTGATCGAAGCATCTCTCATCGCTATCTCTCGATCTTCTCGCGCCTAAACACAATGCATTTCGACGCATCATTTCTTTGTACTTTTTAGTATTGCCGATAGGCGATAGTGCGATAAAACGCCTCTTTTTGTTGCTATCGGCACGAGCCTTGATCGAAGCATCTCTCATCGCTATCTCTCGATCTTCTCGCGCCTAAACACAATGCATTTCGACGCATCATTTCTTTGTACTTTTAATGTTAATAAAGATATAACTTATTATTAGCAATCAATGCGTTTGATTGCTAAAGTGATTTTGCTGATTGCGCCATCTATGGTTTACTATTGGCATCAAAATGTTTCTATGTTTTATTTCGCGCTTTTAAAAATTTGCTATTTGTAAACAAAAAGCAGCCGATTATTGATAATAATTTCGAAAAATTTTACATTTTGTTACTAGAGACACACTGTTCGTTTCGTGACCAAAATAAGTCGCACTTTGTGCTAGGTGGCTTTTTCTTTTCTGCGTCGAGCCCTTAAAACTTTATAACAGTCGTCCTCACGGCATTATCGCGTATATCAGAGAGTACTAAATAGACAGATGGAACAATTCGTTTCGAGCTTTTTTTACCGTTAAAACATTATGCATGGAGATGGGCTCGGTTGGGGTAAAAGCAAAATCAAACACAAAATACAAACCCCGCGCAACAACAATAAGCATCAGCAATGGCAGTCGGGCTGCGTTTTGTGTTGATCTTTATGCATTGACTGAAGAAAGGCAAAGGCAAAAGCAAGCTCGTTCTGTGTTGTGCTGCGACGTTTTTGCGTTGACTTGGGCTCGGTCGAGGCATTGGCTCTGGCTGGGTTTGTTTTGATGTTTATGCATTGACTTAGGAACATTTTAGTTCAATCGCTACCCTAGGTTATGATTAGCGTTTACTCATAAAAATTAAGTATGTATCTCCGTGACCCTGACTACTACATAAATAAAAAGAAGCCATAAACTATTTGCCTGTACATTTTAAATTAATTAGCATGTTTTGAATTTATTTTAACTTAATCACCAAAGACAAATAACCACCAAAGCATTGTTGAGCATTGTTGCACCAAATCAGTTTCAGATCTGTACAAGCATCTCCCAACTTTTTCTTTGGAAAAATTTAGTTAATAATGAAATTTGAACTTTGATGGTTGTCGGGAGCAGCAGCTTCCCAATCAAAGCACTACAAACATATTACGTGAAACGTGGTTGATTGGAATCTCAAGGGACCAAGACATATGTACCAATTATTGAGGGCTTCCAATAATCCAGTTTTCCAATTAAGCAGGTTTAAAATTATAGTTGTCTCATTTACAGAGGCCCCCGCTTACAGAGGTCGAAATGTGCCGTTATTCCATTTTTAGAGGTGGAAATTACTGTAGTCTCTTTACAGTCTTCTTCTTCTTATGTGTCCAAAGAAGAATACATGGCAACTATGTCATCATCATTGAGCTCTTCTGAAATGAGTACATTATCATCCATAGAAACGAAATCCAGGAAAGTCGCCTGCTATCCCATTCTGGAAACGTTGCACAGATCTCTAGCTCCTCTTGTAGGCTCTCAGATGCATTCGTCACTTTCAATCCAGCTTTTTTGAAGCAATTACTTATTGTCTCACTTATACAGCTAATTGAGCTACAGAGTCTCAATTATAGAGGTAGACATCGAAAAAGTCTTAGAATTCAAATCTCATTTAACCAGGTTCAAAAAGTCCCATTAACAGAGGTAATTTAATGAAAAAGAACCGGGATCTCATTGCAACTCTCAATAATAGAGGTTTCTCACTTATCCAGGTCCCACTTAACCAGGTTTCACTGTATAACATAACATAAACTCTTAAGATATGTAGCTAATTACTCTTATCTTGCATATCTGTGCTTAACTGATTCTCTTTTTGTTAGTTATCAATTCCTTTATGCTATGTACGATACTTGGCAGCGCTGCGGCCCTTGCCTTGCCGTCAGCGTTCCACTTCTTTTAGTCTTTGCTTACCTATCTAAGCATACGGTTGTAAGCAAAGAGTATATATTTAACTTTAATTATTTAATTTTAATAATTAAAGAGAGGCGTAAAAACGGCAGTTGGCGTTTGAACGCCATTATCATATTCTGAGCTAGAATACCGCAATGTTTAAGTTGACTTTAATGTTAGCTGGTTGTGTTTGGTTTGAGGATGGAAAAAAACCGAGAGACGCTGTCTACACTGCTCTAAGCTGTTAAGTTGTGCTGGCAACACTTGTTTTGCTGGAAACATGTGCATGTGTGTATGTGTATGGAAGCGCAGCGCGCAGCGTGTGCTTGGTTTGTCAGTGTGTGCGGGGCATGGGAGGTGTTTTCTCCTACAGCGTTTTGATACAATATAAATATATGTACATTGTGCACATACATATGTAAGTACATACATATGTATAAATTTGATTTTTAACATAAGATTATAATCATTGGACACATAATATTAGTGAGGCAATTGCTATTATTGCTAAAACTACTTAATTAAATAAAAATAGTTTTATTTTTATTTCTTTAAAATTTTTTTTTTACTTTTTTATTTGTAATTTTGTGTTGCTTGTTGTTGCTTCTTTGCTTAAGTTGCGCGCCTGGTTTTGTCTCGCAGAACAAACGTTTATCGCAATTTGAAACAATTTTGTTATACAAAAGCAAAAGGCCTATTTTGTCAAAATCACAAAAAACAAAAATGATGTAAGTCGATTCGGCTAACATTGTGTGTCTAGGTTTAAGCAAATCTTGTACATTTTTTGGCAATAAAGCAAATCTTTGAAATTAAAAAATAAATTTTTATTGAATAAAGCAAGTTTAATTTGATTTTAGTTTTTAATGTTTTTTTTAATAATATTAATAATAATAATATAAAATAAATGATAAATGATAATAATAATTAAAACAATAATAATAAAATAAAACCATAATTCAAAATTTCATTTTTTTTTCTTAAGGCTGTGGCTCTGGCTTTTGTTCAGCTTGCTGATGCTCATCCTGTTGTTGCTGCTGTTGTTGTTGTAGCGATTGGGCATCCGAGATAATCGGGGGTTGGCTGCCCTTGGTCAGGTCATGGAGACCTGCGTTGACTCCGGTACAAAGAACCGGCTGCCGTGGGAGTTGTTGTTGTTGCTGCTGTTGTTGTTGCCGTTGCTGCTGCTCCGAGGCGCGAGGCTTGGGACCGCGGGTTATTCTTCTAAATCATCCTCGTCTTCAAAAATGGGGAAAGTTTCTATTGCAGCTTCTAGAAAATTTCTATTTGCTTAACAAGCAATATAAATTCTAGCACTTCATGACTAAGTCGATTCCTATAGTCAGTGAGCACTAGCCTTAGAGTAGAGAATGCTCTTTCAATCGTCACCTGATATAAATAAAAATTTTAAGTTATATATATGTATATATAAACTATACCTATATTTTTATCTACCTAAGTCGGTGGTACGGTGAAGCAAATATTGCTAATTGCATATAATTCTTCATCGCTACTTTTTTTCGCCTTCCAAAATATTAAAACGTCGGTATCACTTCTATTGAAAGGAAATTTTAGATTTTCAATTTTGGCATACACATCGGTAGTGCTGTTGACTCTTTCATGAACATCTTCTTCTAAATATTCATTAAGCATTTCCTCTTCTTCATCAAACAAATGATTTTCCAATTTTTCCATATTTGAGTTCGATGTCGAACAGGAAGGGCTGGATGAATTCATTTCAAGGATTCTATCCCAAATCGTTTTTAAATAGTTAATGGCATCTATCTTTTGAAGTGTTGTTAATTTGTGTTGAAAGCGAGAATCCAAATAACCAATTAAACTTTTATTTTCAAACAAAATTTTTATGCGCTTTTCCATTGACTGCAAAATCAGGGTTCCAATACTTTTGCTCAAAGCTCAAAGTTGCTTCCTTAACAATTTTGTCGTTGCATAGCGTGCATTTTAGCCATTGAGCGTAAAAGTTTCCGTAATGCAATTGTTCTTCCTGAAATACTTTTATGGTTTTTGTAAGGGAAAAAATGCATCGCAATAGCATTCGATAAATTCCCAAAGTGAAGCGTCAATTTCAAAGTTTTCATCTTGAGATTTGTTTTTGACCGATTCTATTTTAGATACTACGTCTTTAGCTATTTTTAAATTTTCTAACATTGTGTAGGTGGAGCCCCATCTAGTTGGACAGTGAAGTTGAGGCATCTTCAATTTCTTAAACTCAAAAATTTCACGGTACCCGTTGGATGTTTTTCTATAGATTTAGAAATATTACGGCAAATGAACAAGTATTTATTTGAGTATTTCTGAGGATTTTGTCACATCAAGGACACAAAGTTGAGCCGTGTGCCCAACACAACGACAAATTGGAATGCTTCCTATTACAACGTTTGGTGATTTTTTGAATAATTCAATTTTTTTTAATTATTCTTCGTTAGTACAGTTTTGTTGGCTGTCCTCCTCCGAAATAAATGATAAAATGTTACTTGCGTTTAACATATTTGCACCGTTGTCAGAAGTAACAGATATTATTTGTTTTAAATTTATATCATATTTATTCAATACATTTATTATCTCAATGGACAAGCTTTTAGCTGTGCTTCAACCAAAACCTTTTAGCTCGACCATCCAATTGAATTTCTATTGTTTCCAATTGAATTTTATGCACTTTTGTTAAGTGTGTTTTGAGATTTGAAATTCTGATATTTCGGAGTTTATTGTGGCCTGTTTTGCAAGTAGCAAAGCCGTCGTCAATATTATTATGGAAATAATTCCAAATTTCACTTTTTTCAACGGGTGCCATGTCGCTTTACTAGTATTCAAATAGTTTATAGAAAATTTTATGTTCAAGAGGGAAGCTTATCTTAACAACTGATTCCTAGAATTAAAATAAACCACACGACGATGCTGCTGCTGATGACGACGGGGACAACGAAAACTGAATGTTCCAGAATGTTCTTCTGGCGGTAGCTGCTGCTCGCTTTTTTTTTTTACATATTCAGCGCATGAGTCAGAGACAGACGACGATACACTCGTTTGTTTCATTAGCTGCCGTCCTTGTCATATTTTAAACGCCAACGTCACCTGCTGCCTGCTGCTTTGCCGCGATTTTCGAAGTCGCTTTGAACGACACTTCGTGCCGAACAGCACAGCTTAAGCAAGTAAAAAAATTCCGCACGAAATGTCAATATCCCTTTTTTGGGATATTTTTTTTTATATGAAGTTTTGACATTTCGTGCGGAATTTTTGCATGCTGCGTATGGGCCTTTAGCAAGCAAATAATCAATCGAGTTCGACCGACTTGTCGACTGCGACTTGTTCGAAGCAAGCAAAGCAAAATTAAAACTTTTGAATCTGACGACTGCCGAAGCAAAGCACAGTCGGTCAGTTGCACTTTTTGACTTCTGCTTTGACTGCGACTGCTTAAATTATACAAAGCACAAGCAAAAGCAGCAGTTCATTTTTCAAATTTGACAATTATCGAAGCAAAGCACTAAATTTAAAACTTTTGCTGCTTCGGCTGAAGCAATTTAAACACTGGCTCTGCTCAGTGTGCAGAGTATAACATATACGTCCCGCATAAAATGAAAGTCGATGATATTGTCGAATTTAAAGACAACTATGCCAAAAAAAAAAATGATTTGTCCCATTGTACCTTGGTCTTTGCGCACACAGGCACAAAAAATTGCATTAGTAGTTTTGTTGCACTATATCAGTGGTCGGCAAGGCCCTACCCCATGGGGTAGGAGTTTACACGTACTGTGTTGTACACAAAACACATGCATGTGTGCGTGATTTTTGTACTGAACTGCTCTCAGCAAATTCTCTGGCGTTGCCATGCTCTTGTTGCAAAGCAACAGACACGAAGTTGTGCTTGTGCATGACTTCGGCCTTGCTTAGAGAGCGTGCTTGCTCTCTCAACGCTAAAGCGCTCCAGCATTAGTATGCCGTCGCTTTTGTGCTGTGTGGCAAAAAAACACAAAATCAATTGATGTTTAGTTGGCTGCATGATTAGATCGTGCTGCGCAAATAAAAAAATAATTAAAAGTAAAGGGACGGCATTGCTTTGCTAAAGCTAATGCTACAGTATAGGACGCTTTTTTTTTTGCGGGTAAAGGGTCATTATGTGCATATTGGGGCATTGCATCAGCTAAAAATATTAGAAAAAATTTAGCTTGCAGCTCTAAAATTTTTTCTAAACGTTCAGCTCCTTCTAATTTCTTAAACCTATCATGCATTTTATTATAATGCCTTTCAATGTAATACAATTCACATTGTGAGACAACACGATGACAAATAACGCATTGCGCGTCGCCATCCATATTTTCAATGAAAAAAAATTTCTCCCACCCCTCTTTAAACATTTTTCCCTTTTAATTCAAAAATTTGCGCAGCGCGATCTAAACATGCAGACAGCTAAACATCAAGTGATTTTGTGTTTTTTGCCACATAGCACAAAAGCGACGGCATACTAATGCTGGAGCGCTTTAGCGTTGAGAGAGCAAGCACGCTCTCTAAGCAAGGCCGAAGTCATGCACAAGCACAACTTCGTGTCTGTTGCTTTGCGACGTCAGCGTCGAAATACGTCACAGCGGCAGAAAATGTTCAATACAAGCGCAAAAAAAAAATGCATATGTATATTTTGCCGACCACTGCACTATATGGAAGCCGAAATGCAGAAACGCTTCAACAAACGCCGTAGTCAATTCCGCGTCCGAGTAGAAAACTGCTTTGGATTGTTAAAAAACAAATTTTGCAGCTTGAAGGAAATGCGAATAAGAATTGGAAACATAGATAGCAAGAAATTTTTTTGTAAATGGGTAACAGTGTGCTGTATATTACACAACATATTGCTCACTGATGACGAAGTGGGGAATATGCAAACAGAGAGTGAAGAAGATGATGACTACTACCAAGAAGCAACTTTGCACACAAATTCTAATGAAGAAAAACGACAAGCAATTTATAATTTAATTTTTAATGAATAAATTTATTTTTTACCATATTTTAACTCTAATTCATACTTTTTTAGCTCTTTCATTTGTTCTAATTCCATTTTTTTTATTTCAAATTCATTTTTTATTTTTTGCTCCTCCATCAGGAGCCGCCTATTTTCAACGGTTTGTTGAAACTGCATCGCTTCCATTTCTAGCAGTAAACGCTTTTCTTCCCGTTGCCGTTGCTGCTCCTGGTTCATGCGCATCCATTCCTCTTTCTCAGCTTCGAACTTCCGCTTTTTCTCCTCATTTTCTGCTTCGAGCTTCAGTTTTTTTTTCTTCATGCTGCAGCTGCCGCTCCTCCTTGCTGCGCCTCCACTCTTCTGCTGCGGCTTCCAACTGAAGCCTTTCCTGCTCCTGTTGCAACAGCTGCTCCCACTGCTTAAGACGACCATCTTCAATGTCTTGAAGTGCTTCCACAGCAGTTCGCTTTCTTTTTAACCGTCCCACGAAAGACACTTCTGGTACCTCAACCTCCGTGTCTTCCATGGGCGAATCAGCGTTATTTTCAGCTAAATAACACGATGCAAAGCTGCTGCAGGTTACGTTGTCTTGTTCCGAGTGCAACGCATACACCTCCGCATCTTTTTCTTTTGCAAAAATTGCCTCCAGCGAATCAAAGTACGGGCATATTTCCCGCAATTTTGCTGTAATTATACAATTTTTAATAATTTAAAGAAAAACTAATCATTTAATTAATCATACCTTGGATTGAAAAGTGACTGTCTTCATCATCTAAACCAGCACTAGTAGAGTTGCGCCATTCGTTGGCCTCCTCATACTTCCTGCGCATATGGCGAATCTTTCCTTTTATCATCGTCCAATTTGCATCGATTTGAAGCTCTGCCAGCATCTTCTTGTAAAACGTTTGCGCTGTGGGTTTCTGTCAAACAAACGCAATATTTATAGATCTAACAGTTCCATAAGTGCTTACACATCTTACCTCAAAACCTCTATGCTCCAATATATAATTTACTATCTGTTCAGGATCCTCGCTTGTTTGAATCAATAAAAGCATTGAGTATAAAAATATAAGCATTGGTTACAAACTAAAATATATTAGTTAATCCAACAATGGTTTTTTTGATTTTTAAAATATCGCAACTAAATTTATGTCAGCTTAATTTAGTGTCAGTCTTATTTGTGTGAAGAGCTCAAATTGGCCCACTATTTTCAGCTACCATACAAAAAGTAAGCTCGATCCGATTGTTTGCGGCACCTTGTAAAATTCTTTGCATCATGAGTAGTGTGACCATATGTCCCGTTTGCGGAAGATTTGTCCCGAAAGCTTCGCTCGGAAAAACGGGGAAATGTCCCGTTTTCGAGCTCAATGTCCCGGAATTTCATGCGTTGAATTTTTTATTTTATCTCATATTAAGAATTCAGCTTAAAACTCCCTCCTAGAAGGTGTGATAGTGAAAATTCTGTTGCTCACCAATGAATCGATTGAAAAATCTATTACCATTGCTGACCTCATATTCACTGTACTGACCAATTTTGATTGGATAAAAAGTTGGTTGGATTTGGTGCAGATAATGCAAAAGTGAGCTTTGGTGGGCCGGTTGTAATGGATTGCCATTTGACGTCTTGAAAACTTACTCGCATTTCAGCCAGTTCACAAATTGTGTCACACAACTGGAGATATTTTGCGGTGAATTCGACGTTCAATTCCAGTGTTTTGGGCTACTCAAAAAAGCGCTTCCTTTCAATGTTGCCAGCCATTAATTCGATACTAAAAATCTTTACCGCATTGAAAGAGTGTTGAAACCAGAGCAAAGATGCTCCGAAAATTCTTAAGGATTTTCACAATAACGATTTGTCAAAATTATGGCTTCTATTTCTTCGCGATCGAGTAAACACAATAGTACATAGCTTAATAAAGATCTCCGACTCGTTGCGTACCGCTGCGGATGACATTATTGGCCCCTGTCGTCCGATTCGCAACTCCTGGTAGGATGACGAGTGTCGCGCGGCAACTGCAGAAAAAAACGCGGCCTACCATGCAACACTGCGAACAGTTGAGCGGACATGAAATATGGCCCGAAAATTCTATCAAAAAGTAACGCGCCTTACTCAAGGTTTTAAGACCGGGGCCAATTCCTGCAAAGACGCCGTGGGGAATCTAGTAACAGACGTTCAAAGCACGCTTAGTGTATGGAGAGATCACTTTTCTAAGCTGCTTAACGGTGACAGCAGTTCAGCCAACACGGAAAGTGGTCAAGAAGAAACAATCACTGACGATGGAATTATCGTCTCACCGCCCGACTATAAAGAAGTCAACAGCCATCCAGCGGCTCAAAAACAACAAAGCTGCCGGTGCTGATGGCCTACCAGCAGAGCTGTTTAAGGCTGGCGGCGAGGAGCTCATGAAGCGCATGTACCAGCTCCTATGCAGAATATGGTCGGAAGAATGCATGCCGAGTGATTGGAATCCAAGCGTTCTTTGTCCAATACTTAAGAAGGGGGATCCAACGATCTGCGCCAACTACCGTGGAATCTCTCTACTTAACATCGCTTACAAGGTCCTTGCCAACCGTTAACCAACTGATTGGACCTTATCAGTCTGGCTTCAGACCTGGTAAGTCCACCATTGACCAGGTATTCACAGTAGGGTAAATCCTGGAGAAAACCCTGGAAAAGCAAATCGACACACACCACCTGCTAGTCGATTTCAAAGCCACCTTTGACAGCATTATTAGGTGTCACTTGTACGCTTCTATGTCTGAATTTGGTATCCCTGCAAAGTAAATAAGGCTTTGCAGAATGACGCTACAAACCACTTCCAGCTCGGTGCGAATTGGAAAGGACCTCTCCCAGCCTTTTGATACCAAACGAGGTTTCAGACAAGGTGACATTCTATCATGCGATTTCTTCAACATTATGCTGGAAAAAATTATACGTGCAGCAGAAATCCATCGCACTGGCACGATATTGGGGCAAAAGAGTGCCGTGCTACTGGCGTATGCCTATGATATCGGTATCATTGGTAGCAACAACCGCGCCGTATGTGCTGCACTTTCCAAGCTTAATGAAGAAGCAAGGCGAGTGGGTCTTGCGGTGAACGAGGACAAAACAAAATACCTCTTGTCGACACAGAAGCCCTCTCAGCGTCTTGGGCAACATGTAACTGTCGATAGCTACACCTTCGAAATAGTAGAGACAACGGCAGCCTTGAGATCAAGCGTAGAATTACTCTTGACAAAAGGTGCTATTTTGGGCTAAGTAGGCAATTGAGAAGTCGAGCCCTCTCTCGCAGGACGAGCTATATTAATGACAGCTGCAGCTTTCTACGGTAAATCAATTCTTTGGTTATATTTAAATATGTTTCATTGTAAACATCGAATTAAAATCTTGAATTATATTTTTTATTTAAATTCAGTTACGTGCATCGATTGATGTATTGAACAATTTGACGTGGTCGAATCGTTTCATTTGGCTGTTCTGCAAGATTTACCGCAATGGGAAAACATCAATTGAGCGCTGTTTGAAAACTGTTGATGGTTTAAAATCATATTTTCTTTCCCAAGAGCCCTCCTAAAATCATAAAAAACTTCTTTGTCAGCGATTTTTCTGAATGTTTTTTGTATTTCGTCCTCTCTTATATGCCAATTTTCCATGAAAAACTCTTAGCGTTAGAAAAAGAATCTAACAGCATTTTGGAAACTTTGGAAGTGATTGATTCTATTCTCAAGTCTTTGCGCAACAGATTCCAACACAACTTTTTTCCCTTAAAAGTTAAAAGTATTCTCTCGAAAAAACCCTGAACACCTGCGTTCACTGATGACTAACTAGTCCTGCCTTGCTAAAAATCCTTTCTGACTCACAAGAGGATGCCGGTACACAGAAAAAAATAGCTTAGCAATGTTTTTCATCGGTAACATTCCCTCTGAAAGCATCTGAAAGAATTATTTGTTTATTATTTTTAAAGCTTTATAATTATGTTTTTGCTTATGTATATTTTCCCTCTAAAATATCAGGGGATTCCAAGTGTTTAGCAATATAATCGTATCTGCTCTGCTGGACTTCACCATGCGAGCCTTTTTGATGCTTTTTTATTTTTAGATGTTGGTTTATTTTAGACAGTATTATTTAATTACTATTATGAACTACAAAATTAATTATTAAAGCACTGATCCCGATGGGTACTCAACCTTTTTTATATTATTTAAAATAGGGGATTCCAAGTGCTTAGCAATGTAATCGAATCTGCTCTGCTGGACCTTACCATGCCAGCCCTTTTGTCTGATAAAAATGTAAAGATTTGCGGTTCCTTGTCTTCAGGTGGTGTTGACGTATCTTGCGTTGTCTTGGACATATAAGTAAATATTTGTTCTTACAAAGCTTTAGCTTCTTGATCAGCATTACCAGGCGAAAGGGAGCCCATATTTTTTAACCAGTGGCAATCCGTGGAACTGTCCGCGTTTCGTAATGGCTGAAACATACAGGCGGTTTTTGCTTCTGTAGCCTTGAGTTTGCCTTCAACGTCCCTCATTTCCCTCAGTTCCTCTAACAGGATAATTTCTTCAGCCGAAAAAGGCGGAGGTGCTTACAGAGTACTTAGGAGCACAGACGATTTATAAGAATTTGTAAGTAAAATGCGTTCCACCATAAAAAACCGGGTGGGCACTTCCTGTATTAGGCTATCGCCTTGTGCCTTTTTAAATTTTTTTGTGGCTATTGCGCTGCTTTTGTAAAACGCAACACGGACTGAATAGCTTGTAATTTTAACGCATCCTGCACCAGTTAATTTAACGCCTGAGAAATGTTTTAGCTCAAGTAGTTCGCATGCCTTTTCATAGTTCTATCGTTGTCAGTGACAACCATAGCCACCTTATTACGGATACCCCACTTGCCTTGCACATTACGAAGAGAATCGGCTACGGACTCTGCCGAGCGGATTGTCGATGTTGACAGTTTTGCTGTTGACAAAACGGCAGATTTAAGTTCGTAAGTTTTATTTACGAAATGACACGTTACGGTCTAGTATCTCTCATTGGCTTTTGAGGTCAAACAATCCGTTGTAATACCAACATGTTTAACTCCCTACAAAGTTATTATGAGTTTTGATTTTAGTGAATTACATTCCGCTTCTAGGATATCGTTCCGAAGACGTGTCTTGCTCAGGATTTGGTAGCGAGGATCCAGAGCATTCACAAGGCTTCAAAATTAAATGGTTGAATATCGAACACAATCATTTCAAGAACAGCTTTGTCAAGCTTATCTTTTCTAGCAGAGCCATTTGCATAAAAGCTAGATTTGTCTAAAAATTTGCTAATGCAGGGCGGTTTAGGTTCTTTTTCCGCTTGCACGCTTTGTGGATGCGCTCGCTTAGTATGCTTTTGCTTAGAGAGCGTGCTTGCTTTTATACTCTCACAAAAATCCAGCTTACTTTAGCGCTACCGAAGCGCTTACTTAGAAGTCGTAAGCGCTTCTCACTATATGAGACTCTGGCTTACATCGTTGCTTACTTTTATATGGGCATGGCTGCCAAAGTGGGGTGGTCGGTCCGCTATCCGCATTACCATGAACACAGAATTGTAGCCGCTTACATTGCTGTCAACTTATTTTAAAAAGTAATGCATATCGTAAGCACTTACATTGCTATATATTATTGTATAAAAAGTAAGGCAGCTTGTAAGCGCTTACTTAGTTGCCCACTTTTTTAGTAAAGTAAGTTACTTTGCAATCAATTTTATATTATTTAATATACAAAAATTATTTATTTAATTAAACAATATTATACTTTTATTCTTTTCTAAACTCTGATTCAATACGTAAAGTCAGTTTAAGATTTGTTCTCATTTTATTGGCAAATAAAGCAAATTGTAAATTATAATTATTTTTAATCTTTGGGATCTTCATTTGGCTTACTTTTTTTCAATTGATTTTTGTTTTTCATCATATTTGGATTTGTGAAATCGATTTTTATGAGTCCG
Organism: Chymomyza costata; assembly: GCA_018150985.1. Taxonomy (NCBI): domain Eukaryota; kingdom Metazoa; phylum Arthropoda; class Insecta; order Diptera; family Drosophilidae; genus Chymomyza; species Chymomyza costata. The sequence goes on along the minus strand of JAECWU010000003.1, from coordinate 757,477 downwards.
GAAAGCCCCTCGAATTTCCCAATATGCAAATAATGGCCTGGGTTTACGGAGCGTACTATGGGTTTACATCTGTAGCCAAGAAGCTTATGAAGAGACTGGTAGATCGTGACACCACTTGTTTAATATCTTGAGAAGGTGCTCTGTGCTCGATCGACTTGGGTTATGAATGTGTTGCCAATCTAATAGTTCCTCAAGCAGCGTTAGCGTCGCAAATTGATGTGGTGTGGAAAGTATAACGGAGTCAGAATTTTTTTCAGGGATGCATTTGCTAACAATACTATTGGGTCGGTCTGTACAGTCAGTCGACTTTGCTGGCTTTCACTTTTTTTTTTGAAACGCGGTTAAGCGACGTAAATGTCGCTTGATGAGCCCGGCCTTTCTTATAATTTGCTTATTTTAAAACACGAAGCATAATCAAAAACATTAACTTTAAAAGCAGACAACATTAAAACATGAAGTTCTATAAATATGAAATTTTAAAGCACACAACATTAAAACACAAAGCATATACATATATATGTAGGCACAAAATAAACGTAATATTTAATCACACAACAATTTTACACACATATGTACCTCTCACTCTTACTATTGAAAAGCAACTACATTCTGATGAAATCACGAAAACAAACGAGTATGTACAACAAACTAGAAGAAAATATAACGCGACTTGTAAAGATCATATGTTTGCTATAGTATGCGAATCATTTTGGTAAAAATAAACAAGCGTCCAAAGCATAAAAAAAAGAAAAGTAACTGCAATATGCAAAACTGAGTAACTCAGTTAAGCGATGTTTTTGAGCATACAAAACTGCTGGGGGAGCAGCGAAACTTTCAGCGCACACAAAACTACCGGAAAGTAATCCATAGTTTCATCGCTTAAAAATCTCAGCGCCGTGGCTTTGGTGCTGTATGGCGCTACGCACTAAAATAATTCCATACTATGGAATTCCCTCTTGCCTCCTCTGTGTTTTCCTTTTGCTTGGGTGTTACTTTAGTAAAATAAAAAAGTAAAACTTTATTATTGTTTGAAAAGGTTGAATTTTGTGTGGTTAACATATACAGAAACATATGTACAGTTTGTCAAGAGTGTTTTTATAAGAGGAAAAAACATCAAATTTTATGTTTGTTCATAAAAATATATATTTTTTGATAATTTTGAAGTAAAACTTTTTAGGCGGCGTTGTGCATTTTTGGGCATTGTTGGGCATTGTGCATTTTTGGGCAGTGTGCATTTTTGGGCATGAATCAATGCGTGAGTGAATAGTGCGTGAATGAATGAATGTGAATTTCTATGGGAGTAACTTTGAAATTTTGTAAAACGAGAAAAACGTTAGCTGCTTTTGATTTTCTCTTTCGCATTGCGACGCTGACGTTGTGTTGGTGGTCATGAGTCATGACTTCGTCTCTTGTTGAGCGAGTGAACCGTGGTCATGGTATAGAGAGGGGAGTAAAGCGGCCGCGGCTGGTCAGCTAAAGCATGGTATAATTATACCATGATCTAAAGCACGCAGCACATGTGTATGTGTGTAAACGAAAGAATTGTTTTTGTATGCATTGCGTGAATACAACACAGCGACATACATACACACATACATTCAAGTGCCAGTGTTTGCCATTAGCTTGTGTGCCAGCTCGTATTTTTGCTTGCTTCTCTCTCTCTCTCTCACTTTTTATTACTCTCACGGCAATGCCGCCCAGCGGCGCAAAACCTCTATACGTAATCAATTACGCTTGTATTACTTTGTCGACAGTAATGCTCCAGAATCGCGTACAACCTGGCATACTTTGCCATGGGCATGGCCGCTTTGTACGGGCTGTGTCCAAAATCTGCATTACACGTAAACCAAATTGTGTACCAGAGCCGAACAGCCTTCGGCCCTCTTACACTTGGTTTACTTTTCAATATACTGGTGAATACTTTAGTAATGCACTTTGTTTACGATTCAATATACTGCTTTAAAAATTGTACATAGGTTGGTAATGTACTTGGTTTACTTTTCAATATACTGCTGAAAGAACAGCATAAGCGTTAGTAATGCGCTTTGTTTCAGATTCAATATACTGCTTTTAAAATAGTATATGGGATGGTAATGCACTTGGTTTACTTTTCAAAACACAAATGTAAGAGTAGTATACAGATTTGTAGTGCACGTACATTACCGCCCATACGAACGAGTAATAATATGGTAATACACTTAATTTTATTTTAATTCATTTAAAGTTTTTTAATTTTCAATTTTACATTTATAATTAGGTTTGATGTATCATCTGGACGTATTGGCGGTGGTAGAATCCATTAAGTTTTAATCTTTTTATAAAGAAAAATAAATTTACATATTAGGTTTTTTTTTATTGAATGTGCTATGTGAAAATATTGAGGCATACCATTCAGCGTGTCGTTGAACGCATGGAACTGCTTGAAACCTTTTTTCATTAATGCCGTCATAATTGAAGTCCAAGTTTGTGCCTAATATGTAGTTAAAATGTTAATATATACATACACGAGTGTATTAATATTTATGTTATTTATGCTATATTATTAATATTACTTACTATGAACGCTTTTTTTATTGTTTTGCAACTTAATCGCAAATAAATGACCAATAATCACAACCGATACGATACGTGCTTTTTAAACTGAAATAAAAATGCAAGTGACACGACGCGATGCTGATACAAACGACACTTGTACTTTTTTACAAAAAAAAGGAATAAGTAAAAGAATAAAAAACGGTATTGTCATGCCCGACAAAAGGAATGCCGAAAAATTCGTGTTAGGGAGTGCGTAGTACTCTTTATGCATTACTTTATCCGCAGTAGTAATGCAGATTTTCGACAGATGACATTCGGCCCAGCGGCGTTGAAAGGCTGAGAGGGAAGACAAGAAAGGGAAGGTAATGCGAGTCGTTTTTTCTGTTCGCCTCCGATTACTATCCCTCTAACGAAACGCAGCGCTTGTAATCAATTACGTTTTCTGCGGAGGTAATGCAGTATTTCGGCAGACCATATTCAGCTCTGCGCCGCTGGGCGTGGTCTTGGTGCGTTTGTCTTGATTTTCTCTTTCGCATTGATGAATTGACGCTGACGTTGTGTTGGTGGTCATGACTTCGGCTCTTGTTGAGAACGCCGGAAAACGTTCGTTTCATTTCGTTTATATAAAAACAATTAACTAAAAAATATTAGTTAATCCAACCCTTTTAATATACAACTGTAAAAATGCTACATCAGAAAAAATAAAATATGCATAGAAATTATAATTTGACGTGTTCTATCTTTTTGCTATACATTTAACAAAAATTGGCATCACATATGTACATATATCAGATATCTCTCTGGAACGAGAATTCCTTCACTTTCATTATTATTATAAAACATAATTGATTGTTAAGAACCATTTAAAGTCCAAAGTAATGTTAAGACGGCTAAAATAAAGAAAAAATAAACAGCGTAGAAAAATAAGTTGGGCGAAAAAGTTTCACTTCTAATGCGTGCTTGTACTGCACGTGAATTTTTTAATAAAACAAAGTAAACAGTATGGTTAAATAATTTATTTTAAACAATATAAAAACAAAAAATGTAGCATTGAATGCATAAAAGTTTCTATAATAAAACTAATAAAATAAGACTAAAAACTAAAATCACACATTTTCAAGAGTGTCAAGAAAGTGTTTTTACACTTCTTGTTTAACTTAAATTATAAACTAATATATAATATAATATAAGGTTTTAATATTTTGTGTGCCTGCCATTGGCAACACAAACAGCTTCCAGTCGACGTTTCATAGAATCAACTAAGTTGCCCATGTCAAATGTCTCTGGAATTTTGTGCTACTGTTTCAGTATAGCGGCTTTTAGCTCGACATGATTTTTGGGGCCCTGTTTAGCCACTTTTTTCTTTAAAAACGATCACAAATTCTGAGCTTAAGTATCTATCTCGTTTTAAAGTCAAAGAGGAGCCACATCCTTACCATATGTGCTTTATGCTTTGGGTCGTTGTCTTGATAGAATTGAAAAGTAGGCCTGTTGGCATAATGAAATCCAAATTTTGTGGCACTACTTGGCAAATGTTATTTTAATATTTCCAAATATCGTGGCGCATCCATTGTATTGTCAATAAATGCCCATTCTCCAACCCCTTGGCATAGCCCCACACCATCACCGATTGTTTGCCAAATTTTACGGTTGGGATTAAGTTTTTATTTTCCAGCGCTGCCAGGGACTTTCTCCAGACTCTGGATGGTCCATCGTTATAGTGCATCATAATTTTTGTTTCATCACAAAATATGACGTCATCCCAGTAAGCAGAACCCTTCTCCAAATGCTCCTGTACAAATAAGAGCTGCTTTTCTACGTTTAAATTAAAAAGCAGCGGCTTTTTATGTGCTACTCTTGATTTGTACTCGTTGCGATGGAGCACCACTCTCGTCCTTAAGTTCGTTAGCAATAGCTCTGGCGGAAATTTGAAGATTTGTTCCCATTTTCCTCATCCCTGTCCGTAATTTTTTGCTGCCGTTCACATGCTAGCTTTGCTTCCAGCCTATGTTCCCTGTTGGCACGATTTAATATGTTATACATATATGGTTTGCCTTGCTAAGGCCTATACGCAGAATGCAAAAAAATGTCGCACGGAATGACAAAGCAATTTAAAAAAAAAAATCCCTATGTTTTGGGTTGCTTTCTTTTTGTGTCTTGCAATTGAACTGCAGCCTAAATTAATGTTAATGTCGAAAGAGCGGAAGTATTGACCAAACTAGATCTATCCTATTGTACCTCAGCCTCGTGTAATAGTCTATTTCCGTTTTTTACGTTGGCCAGTGAAGTTCTGCCTAGAGCTGCTTAAGTATTTTTGTAAGTGCTGCTAAAAGGTTAAGTTTTGTTTTAAAAAAAGAAAGAAAACGTGAAGTGTGGAAATTGCAAAATTGATTTGCAATTGCTCAAAAAAATCAGCATTTGTTTTAAAAATAAATAAAATTTAGTGCGTCTGTGAAAAGGCTGAAAATTGAAGAAAAATTTCTACAAATGTGAGTAGTGCATTAGTATATCATTTAAAAAAAAAAATGTGTGATTATGTCAGGGGAGACAAGTTTATTGTACTTTGTCGATATCGGGGCAATATTATATAGCTCCCATAGGGGTGTTTCAGAGGACCTTGAAAAAAAACCAATAGTTTTAGATGGATAATTCGTTTGTTTATGAAGATATCATAACCAAATTTGGCACTCGGAAGTTTTTTAGAGTTCCCAAGGACTGTAGCAAATTTTATCAAAATCAGTTGACTATATCATATAGCTCCCATAGGACCTATCGGTAAAAAAAACGTTTTTTGTACAAAATTCGATGTGTTTCGTTTGTTTGTGAAGATATTGTAAGAAAATTTGGCATTAAGAAGTTTTTTAGAGTTCCCAAGCACTGTAGCAAATTTGTTCAAAATCGGTTGACTATATCATATAGCTCCCATAGGAACAATCGGTCAAAAAAACATTTTTGGTTCAAAATTCGTCTGTTTTTGGTTGTTTTTGAAGGTATAGTAACCTAATTTGGCAATCAAATGTCTTTTGGTGTTCTTAAGCAATATACCGAAGTTTATTGCAAGCAGTTGTACAGGGTATCCCAAAGTCGTCCGCGCCCGACTTTAACGTACGCCATTTTTTTTAGTATGTTTGTCCGGTTCTAGTGCACACTTGTTATTGTGGCTAGTTTGGTTTTTTTTCGTTTGATTAGTGCAGACATGTAGTGCAGGGACTCTATAATAAAGTTCGTGTAGTGCGAGTAATCGCAGTAGCAAAAGACCCACCCACTTTTTCATAGTGCAATCTCAAATTTGAAGTTTTCCAAAATATTCAGCGTTTAAAAATGGAAGTGGTGGGTGTTTCGAGGCATACTCTTTGACGGCGCACATAAATTATTTTAAATTTAAAGGGGTCTACGCAGCTCGAAATATTTCGCGCGGAATGACAAAACTTCATATAAAAAAAAAATCCCATTTGTGTATAGGCCTCAAGACAAAAATTGTTCGAGAGAGATTAGCGCAGCAGCCGATGCATTTATATGCATCGCGCTTGCGCGAATGCTTACACGATTTAAGAGAGGTGTTAGTCAAACAATTCACTCTCTCAGATTACACAAACAACATAGTTTATTGACACTGAGTCTTAAACGGTAAATGCTGGAGCGAGCAAAGCTATTAACCCTAGGCACACAATGTTAGTCGAATCTTCTAGCATCATTATTATCATTGGCGAATGTGCAACATCTTAAAATCGTGTTCGTCAAGTTGACACTAGGGTTAATAGATTCCCTCTCTTAAAAATTAAATGGATATCGTTACTTTTGTCAGTTTTTACGTTTAAGCTATAATACGTTTCACAAATTGAAAGTAAAGTTTGCTTTTTTATTTTATACTGTGTTTATTTTGGTTTGAGCATCATTTAAAGTGTAAACAACAAAGTTATAATCTTTCTAAAATTAATACGAAATTGAAAAGAAAAAGTCAATTATGGATTCAGTGCCGTCTACATCACAAAACGCAAAATTATCAACAAGTACTTTGAAAGATTTACCTTCTCAGTCTGCCAACTAAACAGGGTGTTTCAAAATATCATTGTTTCTTGGCCGAACGTGCTAAAATGGAAAGTAAAATCTTTTCATATAGAACATTTACTCCCAAGTTATGAACAAGTTGATTGAATTTTTAGCAAACATAATATTGAAATTACACAGTAACGGAACATTGTTTTTAGACAATGAATTTTCCCAAAATATTTAGCGTTGAAAAATTGTGTTTTGAGGCGTACTCTTTGACGACGCACATAAACAAAAAAAGAGTCAAAATTCGCAACTGTCGTACAATCAACAAATGAATTGTTTTATATTGGCAAATGTCAATGTGACTTGAAAGCCGCTCTGTGTTCTTGTAAAATGATTCCACGACCGACTCCTTTGCAAGTTAAAGAAGCTTCTTCCGCATCCTTACTTCTGTCTCCTTAGGTCCTATCTAGAAGATCGAATATTCACGGTCAAGATACGAGACACCTTTTCCTCCCTTGGCCGAATAAAAGTTGGAGTCCTGCAGGGCAGCGTTCTTGGTCCGCTCCTCTACTCGCTTTACACTGCCGATCAATCTTTAATTGCGACTTACGCTGACGATATCGCCATTCTCTACAGCTCCAATTAAAAACTTGTGGCGGCTAACGGCCTCCAAAAGCACCTCGACACACTGGTTGGCTGGTGCAGGAGATGGAATTTGATGATAAACCCAGGCAAGACATCTAACCCGTACTTCACACTTAAAATGACAATCCCCCCACCCATACAGTTAGAGGGTGTGATTCTGGAGCAGCCTAATCTAGTTAAATACCTTGCTATCACGCTGGATAAGCGACTTACCTTTAGGCCACACCTGAAAGCTACTCGCAGGAAGTCTGGTCAAAAGATGCAGCAACTGCGGTACGTGAAGTGGGTATTACACTGCTTACGGCTAAGTCCAGAGTGGCACCACTTAATGACGAAACGATTCCTCGTCTGGAGTTGTGTGCAGCACTCCTTTTAGCCAAACTTTGGCGACAAGTGTTGCATACGTTAGCTAAATTTAATATTGAGAGCGTAAATTTCTGTTCGGACTCGCAAGTTACTTTATATTGGCTAAAGCGAGATCCATATACACTAGCTACGTTCGTAGCAAATAGAGTAGCTGAAATTCAAGAAATTTCCAGTACCAAATATGGGGTCATGTTCCAACTGATTGTAATCAAGCGGACTTGGTCTCACGGGGCACAGACATTGATGAAATGGTCAGCTCCTTATGGCTTAATTTTAAATTTGGTGCAGAGTGATGGCCACAACTGCATCAATTTGAATTGTCTTCTGAGCTTCAAAGCTCTGAAGATAAAAAGAGTGTAGCTGTTCATACCGCAATTTGCTCAGAACCAGAATCAAATTGTATTCTGGAACTGATTAGTCGTCAATCATCCTTTCCGAAATTGATTCGCATTGTGGCGTATATTTTACGCTTTTGTTTCAAAAAAATTCATAGCATCTCGTTGTTCGTATCGGTATCAGAGCGAAAGGTGGCATTTCTTAAATTGATTTCAATGGTTCAAGCTACCACATATAGTCGCGAGTTTGATTTGTTAAGCAGGTCTAAAGTGCTCCCTCCACATATACAGTCGCTAAATCCTTTCATACACGATGTGGAAGAATCAGGGCTAAGATTTTAATTAATTCGTGTAGGTGGAAGATTGTTACATGGTTCCATTCCCTATGATGCAAAATTCCCAATGCTGCTGCCTAAAGATGCGCCATTCGTAGTTTTATTTATTCGATAGTAAATGCTAGAAAGGCATGCTCTGCAATTGTACGGAATTGCGTACATTGTTTTCATTATCGCCTTCGGGAAGGACGACCTTTTAGAGTTTGCGGCGTAGATTTTTGTGGACCATTTTTCGTGAGGTATCGCATACGTGGAAGATACCCTGTAAAAACTTATGTTGCCGTTTTTGTTTGTTTTGCGTCAAAGGCTGTTCATCTTGAACTTGTTATAGATCTGTCCACTGATGCTTTTCTTAATGTTTTTAAAAGGTTCTTTGGGAGACGCGGACTGCCGGAGAAGATGGTGAGCGACAACGCGACCAACTTTGTGGGAGCGAGCAGCGCGCTGAAGGAACTACATGCAGCCTTCCAGAAGCACTGTTGGAATTTGCAGCCGAGCGAGGTGTAGAGTGGGCTTTCATTCCTCCCAGGACTCCTCACTTCGGGGGACTGTGGGAAGCGGCAGTAAAAGCCGCCAAGCACCGATTGGTCAGAGGCGTAGGCAACGCCAATCTGACACCAGACGAGCTGGCGACTCATCACGTAGATGTAGGGGCACTGCTGAACTCACGGCCTTAAGTGGCAATCAGCAGCGACCCGAGCGATAGAGAGGCCATCACCCCAGGGTATCTGCTAATAGGGCAACCGCTGGTTACGTTGCCGCAAGGATACGGTCCAGGAGGGCCATTGAAAGAGGGTGTGTCCGGGTCTTTGAGACGGTGGCGGCAGTTGTCAGAGCTCAGACAGCAGTTGTGGCACAGGGGGTCCAAGGACTATCTGCTCAGTCTGCAGCAGCGAGCTCAGTGGGCCAAAGACGAGGCCAACTTAGGACCAGGCGACTTAGTGTTGATCCACGAAGACAACGCACCCCCCCAGAAGTGGCGTAAAGGGCGCGACTACCTTTGTGTGGATAAAGACCAGCAGTTTTTTAACGGGGCCGGAATGTTGGAGCTTAGACAAAAGTTAATTTTTAAAGACAATATCTGAAGTTTAGATATAGTTATGAATTAAGAGAATTGTACAGTGAAGTTGTTAGTTTAATTTAAGAGAAACAGAATGAATTATTTAATGCTAATTGCTAGCCCTAAGAACTGTTCTCACTATCCACAAGCTTTTACTCTTCGGGATTTCCCGACGACGGTCTCATAATCTTAGAGGCCACTTAAGCCTCCTTTTTAGAATTAATCTCGTTTGTGTACCGAAACACTAAGCACTTACATGTATCGCTCAACAAATTTATAATTATACTTTTTTTATATACACTAAAGTTAAATACCGCGTCCTTATTTATTTTTGTTACTTTATAAAATCCAATAGAATACAATAAAAGATACATATTAAGGGAGCCAGTGTGAATTATTTATTAAAATTCAGTTGGTGAGCAAGATGCACCTTCAACGAGTCGAGGACCATATAGATAGATACGATGCTTTGAACTTCGCTATGATGTGAAACAGATTTGGCGTGTCCCATAGAATAGCATCAGCATTGGCAACATCTCTACTGAAACACATTGGCCTAAAGGCCCATACGCAGACACGAAAAATAAACAAAACTTCATTTAAAAAAACGATCACAAAAGTTTGGTCACAAACTGTTCTTGCAGGCAGGGTACGAAAATAAACCGTACTTTTCACGAACGTTCGTCCAAAGAAGCAAATTTTTTAAATTTTTTGAATCGATTTGTACACGAACATAAACAAAAACAAAACTTTTGCAATGCTAAAGAATAAAAACAATACAATTCCTTTTTCGCACTTTGAAGCTTTTTGATACACCGTAGCCTATAAAGAAAATATACAAAAGGCGATAGTCGAATTATTTACTAAAAATGGCAGACCTCTTCGCATGGCTGATGACACGGCATTCAAAATTTTAACAAAACCATTGTTAGAAGCATCAAACATAATATTCAATGAGCACAATGTTGTTGAAAAAATTGCCAAATTTGTTTCAATATGAAAAAAACAAATTGCAAAAGAACTTAGTGGAAAATTATTGTCTTTAAAAATTGCTTACGATAAAGGAGCTAAAGGACCGGCACACACGCGACTATTTGAAAAGTGTCTTGCTAGAAGTTTTGGAAGATTATGGCATAAATTTGAACCAGATTTTAACAATAACAACGGATAATGGAGCTAATATGGACAAAGCCGTCAATGATCTAACCCACACAAGCACTCAAACAGAAGCAGACTCTGAAATATCGTTGATATTGAAGCCTTATCTATTGATAAAAGTCCGTCTTTTGACAGCATTACAAACGTAAGATGTGGAGCGCCCACCTTACAGCTTTGTGTGATGGACGTCCTCAAAACAGGAAGCATCAAAGAAAAGCTGGAAAATATTCGAATGGTTGCAAGAAAACTTAAAACTCCAACTTATGTTAACCTTCTGAAAAACTGTCCAACTAGATGGAACTCAACATATCTTATGCTAGAGAGAATAATAGAGTTAAAGGAATTCATCAATTTGATCAAAGCGGATAACCCATTTTTTGAAGTTAGCCAAGAAAGCTGGGCTTTCATAAACGAATTTTTGACAGTTTTCAAAATTACATATTCAGCGTCAAAAAAGTTGCAATCGGAAAACTTAATTTATAGCGATTTATTTATATACATTGAAATTTTGAATGTTATTCTTAGATTGGAGAGTCTCCCGACAACGGAATTAAGCACAAAATTAATTGATGCTATTAATAAACGCAAATCTCTTTTATTTGAGAGCGACTTATTCTTACCAGCAAAATTTTTGGACCCTAGGATTAAACAATAAATAAACAATAAACAATAATGTGTTGACAATCCCATGCACACAAGCGTTTATTTTCTGCACTGAAATATATTTTAGCAGAGCAGCGAAATAAACTGACTGCAACCAATTTAGAGAATATTTTATTGGTAAGGGCAAACGGCACATTTGAATATATTTTTTTAAACTTAAATAAGTCTATATTTTTAAGTTTCAATGAAGTTTGCATTTTTGTTTTTTATTATGCGCAACTAAGTTATCGTTTGTCAATAGATGGCTTTAGCAGAAAGTTCTGGTCGATTTTGACATACCCAAAACTTCATAAACGAAGCTTAGGCATATGGTAAGAAAACTGCTTTGGCACATTAGTGAATTTCTTTTTGCATTATTTACTTGTGGTTGTGTGAAAACGTCTAGTTTTGTGCCAAAAAATCATCATTTGCGGGAAGTGTTGATTTTCTTGATCTGTTCGAAAAAAACGGCAGCTGAAGCGCATCGAGAGCTCCAAAAAGATGCTGCTCCAAGCGAAACAACGTGCCGTGATTGGTTCCGTCGCTTCAAAGACGGTGATTTCGATGTTGACGACCGTCCACGTAAAGGAAGACCCAAAACCTTCGAAGACGCTGAATTGGAGGCATTGCTCGATAAGGATTCGCGCCAAACGCAAGAAGAGCTTGCTTCAGCATTAGGAGTTACCCGCCAAGTCATTTCCAAGCGATTGCATGCGTTGGGAATGATTCAAAACTAAGGAACTTGGGTTCCTTATGATTTGAAACCAAGGGACGTTGAGCGTCGTTTTTTCGCCTGTGAACAACTGCTCCAGCGACAAAGAAGGAAGAGTTTTCTTCATCGCATCGTGACGGGTGATGAAAAATGAATTCATTACAGCAACCCAAAGAGGAAAAAATCTTGGGGACAACCCGGTCATGCTTCCACGTCACTGGCTCGGCCGAATATTCACGCTGCGAAGGTTATGCTGTGCATTTGGTGGGACCAGGTCGGTGTTCTTTATTATGAGCTGTTGAAACAAGGCGAAACCATCACTGGGGAACGGTATCGAACTCAATTGATGCGATTGAGCCGAGCACTGCGAGAAAAACGGCCACAATACGAGCAGAGGCACGAAAAAGTGATTTTACTGCATGACAACGCTCGGCCTCACATTGCCAATCCTGTTAAAACCTACTTGGGAACGCTCAAATGGGAAGTCCTACCCCATCCGCCATATTCCCCAGATATTGCGCCGTCCGATTTTTACTTTTTCCGCCCGATGGCACATGGTCTGGCTAATCAGCAGCTCCATTCATATGAAGATATCGGAAAATGGCTTGATTCGTGGATAGCCTCAAAAGACGAACACTTCTACCGTCAAGGTATTCGAATTCTGCCAGAAAGATGGGAAAAAGTTGTAGCTAGCGATGGGCAATACTTTGAATGAGTCATTGATAACAATTTTTTTATAATAAATAATAATAATTAATTAACTGTTGTTGATTTTGATGTATTTTATTTTGTTTTAACGGCGTAATTGAATACCTTTTTTTTTAATATTTTTTAGTTCTTTTATTTTTATTTTATGAAATCATGTTGTTTAAGTTTTCATGAATATTCTTTATTTTGTTTACATTAAACATTAAAAACACAAACAAGAAAAATTTGTCTTTCAATAGTTAAAAATTCGTATCTATGTACCAGCAAAAAAGATACATATTCAGTTGAACCAAATCTCTATAGAACTACATACAAAGTACGCGTTCCCTGCATTTAATTGCATAGTAAAAGACGCATAATACAATAAGGCGGTAGCCTTATGTGTTCCCAATGACAATATACATACTAAGATGTGTATGCAAAATTTTTAGAGCTCTATGGTGCGGGCGGGCAGAGAACAAACGTCCGTCGGCAATGTGCATATTTTCAGCCTCAGCCAAATTTGTAAATTTTTAGTTTTTGAACCCTCATACCCTTTAGGAGCATGTGATTACTATGCCAGTTCATAACCATTTTTGACTTAACACTAACAAACGCATTCATACAAAGCAAAAAGGATATTTTGCTATCGACTTCCAATTTGTTGAAGGGTTTAACCGCATGCATACACAAATACTAATACTTGAAATTACATGTATGCCTGTGTGTGCACATCTGATAAAGTTAGTGATAGAGAGAGTAAGCACAGGTCCTTTTATTTTAATTTCCCATAGAAGGCTGAACATTATATTAATTAAATAATCCACTTTCCGATTCTTTAGTGGAAGCATTCAGAAGACATATTACAAATAAATCAACATATCATTCAACTTTACCACACTACGACTCCAGAATTGTTCCTTGGTGACTGCAGAGACCAAAACTTCAATTTTTATTTGTTTCTTTTTTTAACTTTTCTTAAATTTGATGTATTTTGACTTTCTACTTTTAAGTCTATTAGTAAATATTGTTAAAAAATTGTTATAAAAGTAGCTATCAATCGCCGTTTAAACTAAATTAATATCAAGTGTAGTCAAGGAGATATCACGCTCTAAAGTTAAAAAGTAAACTGTATCATTTAAACTGTTAGCCACGGTACATGCAAACATACACACGTGCCACGTGCTTTACCAGCAAACTGCAAATGAAAAAATGCTCTCAACAACAATCCTAGCCAAAGACAGCCGCAACGCAACATACACAAAGCAAAAAAATGTAATACAGTCGAGGCGGTGCCCGACAGTGGAATACCCTGTACCTTTTTTCTCAAAAAAAGATTTATTCCTGCATATTCTTACTAAGAATTTCCAATTGGAACATTTTTTTGTTGGTGCAAAACGATATTGATACCTATAAGTTCCGCAAATTTTAACCGATTTTGATGAAAATCGAAATGTACGTCAAAGGAGTTATTTAAAGTATATGGGGTAAGTTTCAAGGGGATATGTTGAAGGGTGTGGGAGAAAACACGGTGAATCGATTGCGGGGGGTGGGGGGGCTGCATTGATAAAATTTGGATGTGGATTTGTTTATTAGAGGCACATGAATCAGCTTACCGAAATTGGTGGTTCTAGGTCATTTATTACTATTATTACGTAGAGTCAAATATTGACGCAGTTTATAGGCAAGGGGAGGTGAAATTTTTACATTTTAGACTATAACTTTTGTTGTCCGATTTTGTTTATTTTTGACACACAGATGCATGTAACCACAACGCATCGCTCTGTTAAGTTTCAGATTAAAATATTAAACGGTTTAGCTAAAAACCGCGAAACTCTGCTACGGGGGAACGGGGAAAGATATTGACATGATTCAACAAACTTGATCTTCTGAGGAAATATGCGCATCAGCTGGTAAAGTTTCGTATCTCTAGCTCATATAGTCTCCGAGATCTAGGTGTTCATACAGACGGACAGACGGACAGACGGACGGACAGACGGACATGGCTCAATCGCTACCCGAGGTTATGATAAGCATTTTGGTATAAAGGACTTGGGGTCTGCCACGCCTCCTTCTTGCCGTTACATACATTGCACAAATCTAGTATACCCTTTGTACCTATAGGTACAGGGTATAAACAACTCGTTGCTAGTGCACACACATGCACAAAAATTGCCCACGGCAGACTTACTCTACACCAGCGGTGGGCACTTAGACGGCACGCGTGCCAAAGAGCTTTCACACGTACGAGAAAAGAGCTTTTTGCCATAAAAGTTCGTCTCGTACGTGTGAGCTAGTTTTACAATGGAACGCAAAGCATAGTCACATGTCAAAACACGAAAGAGTTCGGACTCTCCGTATATTTGGATATTGTTGGTCATTAAAATTTGCAAGTCTGGCTGGCGATACTTGAATAAGTAATGAAGTGAGCAAGTCATATTTTTTTGTAGGTTACACGACCCTATCCGAATTTAAGGCGAAATTGCTCTGCTCAAAGTACAGAGTATAACATTTACGTCCCGCATAAAAATAAAAATCGGAGATATTGCCGAATTTAATGAAAACTATGCCAAAAAAAACTGATTTGTCCCATTGTACCTCGGTCTTTGCGAAAGCTCTTTTTTGTTTACGCACACAGGCGCAAAAAATTGCATTAGTAGTTTTGCCCAACGCTGCTCTACACATACGTAAAAAATAAACCAAACGACAATTATTCGTTCACGAATTGTTCCCAGTTTAAGTTCTCTTGTTTAGTTCACTTACCGAGAACCTTTCGGCATGGGTTTCCTTTTCGTTCCTGTGCACAAACAATACAAAAACAAATCAAGTGTACTTTATTTTTTTTTTTTCATTCGTTTGGGTTTTCTTCTCGACAAAGAAGGAAACCAAACCAAAAAGCACTTTACGTTTAGTTTGTTTTCGTACTCTGCTTGCAGGTGGTATTTAGACCAGTTTTGCTCGTTTTTTTTAATGCCAATAAAAAACCATAGATGGCGCACTCAGCAAAAACAGCTGTTTGGTTTTGGCACCATAAACAAAACTTATGTGCAACTAGTTATTTTGTAATAAAACCTATGGCAGGTAGGCAAAATCGTTGCGGATCGTTAGAGCAGTGGATATATGGGACTTAACACATATGTAAGTCCCATTACCACTCCATTGCTATAAAGAGCGCTTGGGAGCAAATTGTGAAAAATTTAAATAGAGACTGTAAGTAAATCACATATGAATGCACCTTAAATGCACGTATACATTTTGGGCAACGCGTGCAAGGTGGCTTGGACGTTATTAAGGGATAGCCACCGGTATTATATGAAATTGCCTGTGGCCAAGCGTGCCAAGAGTGGCAGTGCTGGTGGAACGCGCCATTTTCCCGCCAAATTAAGGCATTCAGTGGGAGTTTGCTGTACATCTGGCTTTTTTGCCAGATATGTCTTCGAAAAGAATGTATGTACTTTAAAATTGAACATTTGATATTGTGTAAAAAAATCCATTTTAAATTACAGAGCAACTAGTAGCTCCTTCATATCCGATGAAGATAGCACGAGTGCAGCAGCAGCTGGCGAGAGCAGATCTCATCGATATGCTAGAATTCGAAGAGACGGCAATAGGCAGTACACCGCTTAGTGGACCAGGCCAATACTCCTACGTAAGTATTAATATATATGTAAGATAGTTTATAACTATCAGTTTATTTATAATGTTAAATGTGTATGTTAAAAACAATGATGTGTAGTAATATAAAATATAATGTGAAAATGTTCAGCACAAACGCGACAGCCTGCGTTATATTCTTAGCTATATTCGGCACCGCACAGCACAATCAACTGCTCTCGCTCAACTCCTCGCTCTACTGCTCGCTGCTCAAACTTCCCAGCCGCTCTCTGCTTCTCTTACCGGCGTTACTGCCTACGCCGTTGTTGCTACCACCGTTAGGGTGACCATCTCACATATATATATATATATATGAAGATACATATATTCATAACTATGCTTAACAAATTTCTTTTCTCAGACGCCAAAAACTAGTGCAACAAAAACGGCTAAGCCGGAACAAAAAAGTGAGTTGCACGGCATCCTATCTGGCCTTATGACGATGCACACTGAGCTTTTGTCCCAGGTAAAAACTGCAACAGAGTCCCGTCCTGTCCCAGAACCAGAGGCGATGGAGCTCAATTTTTATATTGGAGGAGCATTTTTAAAAAAATGCCTCAAAATGTCGCGGATAAGTGCATAGGCAACATAACAAAGTATTTAGTAGTGCAGCAACAAACGCTGGATTGATCTTGATCTAGGAATAAAAATATAAACATATTGTGATTAAATTGTGATTAGGAAAATCTTAAAACAATGAAGTGATGTAATGAAATTGAATTTATAATAGAATAAGTAGTTATAATTATATGTATATTTACAAAATGAATAAAAATAAATCTCTTTTTTTTATTCTTCCCTCAGTCCAGCAGACGCGTTCTGCCATGGTACAGATCCCTCTGATGAGTTGACAAAGTTTTTTATATTATTTCTTATAGCTTTTGGGTAGTCTCTTGGACGACCAAAAGTTGTTGGAGTGGTGTGCTCTAAGCTCTCCAATATAATTAGATCGTTTGTTCTGCCGTACTCAAGTGGACTTTGCTTCATAAGAAAATTGTGCAGCAGGCAGCATGCGTACACAATTTTTTGCGCTCTTGTTGGGTTACATAACAGGGTCCGTTGCACAGCGATCCACCTAGACGCAAGTATTCCAAACGCGTTCTCAATACAAAGGCGAGCGCGGCTCAGCCCATAATTAAAAACGCGCTCTTCTGCTGTCAATTTTCGCGATCATGATATGCTCATGCAAGGGAAATGCACAAACCCCCACTACAAAGTACGGAAAGAGCATATTTCCGTGCTGTCTGGCTTTTGGAAATTTAATGCTGCCTGTCAGGAAACGCTTTTCCAAGTTTGGAGTGTTCATGTCGCATTCACTGCCATATGCACCAATTTCAACGTATGTAAAACAACTGCATGCATCGCAAATGGCCAGAGAATGAAACCCCTAAAAAAAATGATGTTTTAATGATAAAAAACTGTTCTTTTTTATGTGTACATACCTTATAATTGTAGAAAGCACTGCCACAATTGGGTGACGCTCGAAGAGCAACGTGCTTCCCATCGACGGCACCCACGCAGCTCGGAAAATTCCACTTTTCGCTGAAGCCCATTGCGAACTTGAGCATATTTTCCTCTGTCCAAAGTGGAATTTCCTTTGACAATGCTTGGGTAATGGCGTTGCAAACTAAGTCTATTGTAATACCCATATGTTGCTTGCTAACAAGATATATTGATGCAATATGTCTGTCGGGAGCAGAACATAACACATAACAAACAAATAATTAAATAATTCAGAACATTTGTATGTAAATGCACTTGTTGCATATTCTCTTTAATCACGCTCTACGCTTTGCTTCTACTGCGGTAGAGCCACTCAAGCGGGAGCTTTTGTTTGTTACCTTTCTCTTTTGCTCAAGTCAAGCTTTCGCATGCAGCCGGTGCTGTTTGCGCTGGCCGGCAAAAGCACTCCAAACAGATCACGCAATAACACGCACATTTATATTAATTGGCTCGGCTTTATTTTTAAATTAATTATTTTTTATAATTTAGCCAAAGGTGGGAGTGGGTTAAGATTAGCTCCGCCATTTCCGATGATGTTTCGTGGAAAAAGCAAGGATTTTCGGCGCTTTTTGGTCTCGTCTCTCTTATCGGCAAGTACACCGCGAAAATTATACATGTCATCGCGAAATCTTCCTACTGCCGAGCCTGTCACTATTGGGCAACGAAATAAGGGATGCCAGAGTACGAAGAATGGAGCGAAAATCATGTTGACGAACGCACCGCGAATCACACTGGCAGTGCGGGCAAAATGGAGGTGGACGGCGTGCACGAGATGTTTTTGCGATCCGAAAGTTTTCTGGGAGTCAAGTATAAGAATTGTATCGGCGACGGGGACCCGAAAACTTACAAGGCTCTCGTTGATTTGAACCCATACGATGACTGCCCGGTGTTACAGGAAGAGTGCGTGGGTCACGTCCAAAAGAGGATGGGGAGTCGACTTCAGAAGTTGAGAAAGGATACGAAGGGGCTAGGAAGAAAGGGGGCCGGGAAATTGACAGACAAAGTGATCGCGGATCTGTCGTTGTATTATGGATAGGCGATTAGACGCAACCCGGATTCCTCTGCAAGTATGAAAGACACTATCTGGGCTACTTATTTCCACAAGTATTCAATGGACAAAACTCCACAACACTATTTATGCCCTAAAGCTGATGAGAGCTTGTGAAAGTGGCGAGTTGCAGAGAAAGAAGGAAGACAGGACACTTTAAGGCATCCTCTTCCTCTCGCGAAAAATGTTGCCGAAGCCATCAAGCCGATTTACGAAGCGCTCATAAACCCGCTCCTCCTAGAACGCTGCGTTGGGGCAAACTCACAAAACTCGAATGAGTCTTTCAACTCTACAGTTTGGAGATTGGCGCCCAAGCATTGGCATTGTGGAGTGAAAGTTGTCGAAATTTCGACATACATTGCTGCTTGTTCGTCCAACGAGGGGAGATCATCTTTACTAAAGATCATGAACGCCCTGGATATCAGTATTGGCATCGAGGCGAGCCGACACTCCACCGAAGCCGATGAAGAGAGGATTTTGGCAGCTGAACTGACGAATATCGTTAATTTCTCGAAACGCCTGCCTCGGGAAACTTCTGCAGAAGCACGCAAATCAACTCAATCCTGTACGGACCAGGAATAAGCGACTAAGATCCTGATGTATGAGTATAATGTAGCATATTCAACAAAAAATTGTTTGGAAAATTTTGGAAATCTTAAAATTGTTTGGTTTTAAAAAATTTTTTATATACTTTTGACAATTTTAAAATTTAAAATATTTTTAAAGGGTTGATTATCGTTATATATTCGTCAATTAATATCCGCCATATTGGATCCACCATCTTGAATTTTGTCATTGACTTCACATTTGTCAATGAAAGTTCATACTTGTCGTGATAACTGATCAAACAAGAAAATTATTCCACGGAAAACTTTATACAAAATTTAAGCGAGTTTTTTTTTGGAACCATGCTTTTCACCCGCATTTCAAGCGTAACTCTTGATCTATTCTTCCGATTCCCTTCATTTAAGCCATGTTTAAAGGCATAACAAAAATTAGCCTTCTACTAACAATATACATGAAAAAATGTTAAATTGTTTTTTTTAAGCAAGGTCAAATCACAAAAAAAATTTTTTTTAAACATCCATATAAGGCATAGAGAATTTCATTAACTTCAATAAACAAAAAACATTTTTCATTTTGGCTCACTACAAGAGGCTGGAGAACTGAAATGCGGGGACGATATTCTGCGGGCAGAGGCAGACAAGAGCCGCCATTTTTGAGCCGCCATTTTTAATTTCGTTCTTTATACTAAATCAGAATGAGTTTTGACGAAAATGAAAAATTTACGAATGTTAATTTTTGCACATTATTACCAGCGTAAAAAGCAGTGTGTGCAAATTAAGGAAAAGTGGTATTTTTTTATCGAATTCTGTTTTTTTTTTTTGTAATATTCATCGATATTATTTTCCGATATGTTGAGTTGAAAAGGCAAACAGTCACACTACAATCAGCTGTTTTTTTTTTTTTAAATTAAGCGCGCACAATTTGCAAATAAAACACAAATAGATCTCTATGAACAAATGTTGTTGGCATTACTTTGTGTGAATAATACAAATGTGTTGTGTTGGTGCCATCGATGGAAAACATATTGCAGCGGTTTTTGCAATTAAAAGGTATGCATATACGAAGCATGGTATAATTGAATTTTAAATATTTTATTTTTGTATTTTCAGGGCTTTCATACTATTGTCGTTGTGGCCATTTGCGATGCATCATGTCGTTTTACGTATATCGATGTAGGCGCGTATGGCAGCGAAAGCGATATGAATGCATTTTCTAATTCGCGGCTGGGGAAAGCCTTGCTGACTCGAAGCCTCCAATTTCCGGGCAAAAGCGTCATCGTAGGTGTGCTCACACGCTATTATCTTTTTGGCGATAATGCTTTTCCATTAGATGAGCGTCTTGTGAAGCCATATGGGGCCCAGAGATTAATAAGGGAAGAACGCGCTCTCACCGTGCATTTGACATAAGACCCGTACGCAGCATGCAAAATTTACGAATGTAATGAAAAAACTTCATATAAAAAAAATAGTTGTGAAAAATTATGATCAAGAATTTTTGACAAGTGATAGCAAAACAAAACAGTGTTGTCTTATGATTTGAAAAATGCTTAACGTAAGATGGCGCCACTAGGTGTGGTAGCACTAACAACAGTTTCTTTTTTTTTTTTTTGTGGCCCAATCCAAATTAATGTGCAAGCTTATTATTACATTCGTAATACAACATTCGTATGCATGGGATGACGTAGCAGGAACTCTGAGTAAAGAGGGTAAACTGAGACTTGGATACATGTTTCAGCTTAAAAAATTGCGGAGTGGGAATTTGCTGCGTATATGGTATTTTTGCCAGACATGTCGTTGAAAAGAATGTAAGTAATTTAAATGTAACTTTTTTTATAAACTATATTTAAAAATGTTTGTTTTCTGTTAAGATCTATCTACAAGCAGTGAGTTCATGGCATAGTTACCGTGCACCAGTACTGCCGCAGCAGAGTACGCTGCAATGAACACTACGAAACCAGGGTCAGTAGGCAACACAAGCCAAACTGGGCAATGTTTTTATGTGAGTACACAAATAAATAATATTTATGTGTGAAAACTCAGGGAATTTAAAAACAAATTTCGTTACAGAAACCCAAGAAGGTGGCTAATAAAACATCGAAGCAAGAGGCCCGGCAGGAACCAAAGTCCCTGTGTCTGAATTCATAACAATGCAGACAGGAATTTTGGACATTTTTAAAAATGTAACAAATGGACTCCAAGCCGAAACTCAAGAGCCACTTGAACCACATTAGTGTTCTGGAGATGCATTTTGGCAGTAATGTCTCCAAATAGAGCGGAGCTCACAATACGAAAATAAAATACACGAAGAAAATAATTAAAAATAAATAATCGTATTATATACTATATAGAAAATTAGTAAATTTTATGTTGATACATAGATACATGGTGGAAATATAAGTGATAATCATTGAATGAAAATTGAGCTGAGCGTCGTCAGTCTCGCGAATTACTATGTCTGCCATATTTCCATATTGATGTGGGCTGCGTTTCATAAGAAAGTTATGAAGCAGACAGCAAGCCGAAATGATCCGCTGTGCTCTAGCTGGGTAGCACAAAAGCGTCCGTGGTACCACTGGCCACCTTGCTGAAAGAAGGCCGAACGCGTTTTCTATACAGCGTCGAGCACGACTCAACCTGTAGTTGAAAACGTGTTCTTCCCTTGCCAATCTCCGGTTTCATTAGGTGCTCATCTAATGGGAATGCATCATCGCCAACAAGGTAGTATGGCGTGAGCACACCATCTATTCCCAAGTCGCGAATGAGAAAAAGCATTCATATCGCCTTCACTGCAATATGCGCCTACATCGATATACGTGAAACAACATGATGAATCGCAAATGGTAAGAAGAACAATAGAATGAAAGCCCTGAAAATACCAAAATAAAATATTTAAAATCAAATAAAATTATGCTTCGTATATGCATACCTTGTAATTGTAAAAAGCGCTGCCACTATATGGAGGCGCTCGAACTGCAACATATTTTTCATCGATGGAACCTACGCAATCGGGCAAATTCCACCATTCTTCGAAAATTTTTGCAAATTGCAGCATGTTTTCGGTACTCCAACATATCGGAAATAAATATCGATGAATACCACAAAAAAAAAAACAGAATTCGATAAAAAATACCACTTTTCCTTAATTTGCACACACTGGTTGTTACGCTAGTAATAATGTGCAATGCTGCGCACGGACTTATATGATGAACATTTTCATATGGCACTGCTACCACGCCTAGTGAAGTAGTGGCGCCATCTAACGTTTTTTTTAATTAAAAGACAATCCTGTTTTGTTTTGTTATCTGCGACTACTTGGCGAAAATTTTTGGCTGTAATTTTTCGCGACTATTTTTTATATGATGTTTTCATTACATACGTAAATTTTACATGCTTAAAGCCTAAGGTACAATTTTTTCAATACAACATTTCTGAATGCATATAAAGCGTTTCTGGAATGGAGAGGGGAAGGCAGAAGTTTTAGAGTTTGCTTTCGCTTTTCGTTTTATTCTCAAAGAAAACAAAAGTAACAAATTCTTAAAATCTCATCAATATCGCGCAATTCACTTTGCATTTAACATTTGAAAACTATGGAAGATTATTTTTGTTAAGTAAGAGTAAGATTTTAAATACACCACAGCAATGAACACCACGTGTATATTATTAGTATTGTTCCTTTAAAGTCAGAATGGCTTCGACTGCGGCAAGGTGAAAAAATGTCGTAATTCTTTAAAATATGAGGAACATAGGCTGAGCACAAAGCTGAAGAAACCAAACAAAAGCAAGCGGCTAAAAGTTAAAGAACAATTAAGCATATACCCATTGCTTGGAAAAAACCATCAAATTTCAGAGCGAGGCAAATAATCCAAGCAGCTGTAAAAGTACATGCTAACGGCTCTAATAAGTGCCTAAAGTACAATAGGTCATTCGTTACCTACAGACGTTGATAAAAAATGCGTTATAGAATTTTGTTGAAAAAAAACTATGGGACAACAGGAATTTGTTTCGTTGGTTGCCACACTTGTCGATTTTTCGCCAAAACTATTTTTTTTATACCCTGTACAGTATGGTATCGTCACCAAATTTGGTACTTGGTATCGTAACCAAATTTGGCAAAGAAATATCTTTTCGGGTTCGTAAGCAATATATCGGATTTGATTGTTGTACAGGGTATCCCAACGACGACTTTTTTTTTTTCTGCTGCCCTGTCTCTTTTTTATTGAGTTTGGTTGCAAATTATTTGCGTAATTTCTTAGGTGAACGAATTAAAACATTTTACGATTTTCGAATGTGACTTAGAGGAGAACAACCCTATTATAGTGACCGATAAAGGATCAATCATACAAGCCGCTTTCAACGGGCTTAGTAACAAACATTGCACTAATTATATAATTCAGAATGTTATTGGGAAGGTTGTTAATGAGGTTCCCGAGTTCCTCGACATGTTAACTAGTTGTAGTAACAATAGTTAAGCATTTTAAGAAATCTGATGAAAACTCGAACTTAAAAACTAATATTGCCTAACTCGTTGGAATACAGTACTTTATTTATTCAAATCAATTGAAATTAGTTGGATCGAAATTTCGAATATTTTATGACATAGAAACAAAACAATCAGGCTGCAAGACATAAACGTTAGTAATATAAATTTGATTATTAAACTTTCGGTTCCATTCGAAGAATGTTCAAAAAAATTTCAAGGAATAACTATCCAACTTAGCCCATAGTAATTCCGTACATCAACAATTTAAAAAAATATCCACTATAAGCAGCAACGATTCAGATATAGCCAAGAAACTTAAAACATCATTAAACAATATTTATCAATCCGTTATTTACGAAAACTTAAAAAAATTTCTCATTACCGCCCTATTTTTGTTCACCCCAACAAATAAACTATCACAGTTTACTAACTCCGAAATAGATGATAAAATTATAGACTTAAAATAAATGATGTTACAATAACCAATAGAAACTGAATCCTTGACAGAATCCCATCCGCAAACAAACCCAATTTTTGCTGACTATTGTAAACCAACAAATACAATAGCACACTTGATGCCATCAGTAATGAATTGGAAATAGACATATATTGATCATACCGAAGATTTCAATGTCTTGCAATGGTGTAGCCTTAAAGCCAATACGCAGCATGCAAAAATTACGCACGGAATGGCAAAACTTCATATAAAAAACAATCCCACAAAATTTTTGCATGCTGCGTGCCCATAAAAAACTTAAACAAAGATAGCTTTCCACTTCTTTACCAAATTAAATGTAAGGTTTTAGCGGTTCCAGCAACCAGTGCAGCATCCGAGAGGGCTTTCTCAATAGCAAAAAACCTAATTTCGAAAAAACATTGCGAAATTGCTTCAATCGAAAAAATGGTCAATAATATTCTGTTTTTAAATGCCAACATAGAAAATATTGAGGAAAATATTTTATACTAATTATTTTTAAACAAAATGTTACTTTATGTTTCTTTATTATTTACTTTAATTTTTTTTACTTATTTGAATTTTTTTAGAGAGGAGAGTAAAGTGGCCGCGGCTGGTCAGCTAAAGCCGGGTAGTCGCATACACCGTTTTCGTTGACGAAAACGAAATCCCAAACATTAGCAACAAAAAAATTGCAACGAAACTACGACGAAGCTGCAACGAAACGGCACCGTACACCAACGTTTTTCAGTTTTCGTTGCCGAAAATTATTTGTGGGTTGTTTTCGTTGATTGTGATTAACTTAAAATATTAAATGCTAAGTTTTTTTCTATTATATTGTTAAAAACCTAATAATTAACCATATTGCATACTTTTTAAGCTATTGCATAGCTTTTATCTTGGGCTTTGAGCGCGGCGACCGAATCAAGGAATTCCGTATCGAAAATAAACCTAACACCGCAGCGGTGCGGCGTTGAAAGCCGTGCATCGTCTAACGTCGCACAGTGGCACGGCAGCCGCAAAAGCGTTGCAAAAATCGATTTTGCGATGAAATCATTTTGTAAAAGTAATACATGCACCTTATTTAGAATTTCCCAGGGATCAAGAAAATTAAAACTTTATTCAACTCGGATAAATAGTTTAGTTGCTACAGCCGCTCAAAGTGTAGTATATTTTCAACTTTGAAAAAAGTCGGAGTTTTTTGAATAAAAGTGCGTGTTTAAGATCGTTTTGCAAAAAAACTTCGCAACCAATCCATATTTTCTTCGATTCTATGAAAAGGTATATGAAATTTAAACATAAAAGAGAAAAAAATGACTTCGTATCTTTTCTGGTTTTTTCAATACTACCGTTTACCTGAACCACTATATTTGAACCACTTTTTCAACTTTGGAAGAAAATAATTCAAATTATATTTTTTTATATTTTTTAGTTTTAACATAAATAAGTTTGTTATCAATTTATTTACCTTCTCTATAAATTTTGTGTCCGCCTAAATCCAGCTGTGGCCTTACAGCCCACTAGAAGTGCAGAAACCCAACTCAAAAAAATGCTACCGCAGGTGAAAGAAGAAGAAGAACACGCAGTAGATGCATCCACTAAATTAAGAGATGTTTGCTTATATTTGTACTTGACAATAAAAAAGCACCTACCTGTGACATTTCAAAAAAACAAGATTAATTATTATTAAGAGAAATGCAAATTCTTTGCATTTTAAGGTAGTTGAACCGAAAACATACGGATAGGGATGTAACCTTTCCCTTTATAATGTTAGGTACCAACTAAAAAACATTTAATGTAACTACATTTTTACCTGTTACGCGTTTTGTGAATTAAGGATTAAACCTTGTATATATTTGCCTGAATATTTCAAAAATTTGGATAATTCCTTATTTAATGAGGGAAATCTGGCATTTGGTACTTCACCATTGCATGCCAGAATTAGATGCATGGAGTTTATTTTGAAGCTTGCATACACTTTTCCGCAAGTTAACGAATCCTTTGAAGACAACACACCAGACAAAGAAAATCAAAATATCAGGAAAAGCAAAATTCAAGACGATATCTTTAATCGACTTGGACTGATAGTCGACCGCCCCAAATATGGATACGGTAACTCAAACGATGGAAACTCATTACGAAAATTCTTTGCTGAAAAAAAAATTACATCAGAAAAAACTGGAGTAGATGATGAAATTATCAAAAGATTGGGTGTTATTTTAAACATTATGAACTGCAAGGAAAAAATTAACGGCAGCAAATAATGAATATGCCACCAAGACTGCAGAGCTGTTAATGGAAAAATATCCAGGAAAGAAACTGACTCCTACGCTTCACAAAATTTTCGCACATGGCCAAACTATAATTGAATATCATTGCCTACCCATTGGGGAGATGTCAGAAGAAGCCCAGGAATCGAGAAACATGGATTATAAAAAATTCAGAGCTATGAATACATATAAAATATCACGATCAAGGGAAAACGAGGATCTTTTTAATATGTTAGCAGCCTTTTCAGATCCACTAGTTTCATCCCTTAGAAAAGTGAGATCCAATACAGAATTAACAAGTAGTTATTCATAAGAAATGTTAAGTCTTGGATATTCCTTCAAATGTAAACTTGGATGATTACTTTACAAAAAACTACTGATAAGACAAATTATATAACATATTATAATAAAAAAGCATTGTTAAATTAAATTTATTGATTGAAATATAAAATAATGAACAAAAAAATTTATCAGCAAAATTTCTTTATAAATGAACAAAAAAAATATTTAATATTTATACATATTTTTCAATGGCAAATGTTGCACAGGCAACAAAATTCAACTTCCACAACATATTGCCCAGCTCTCAGATATCGTGTCACGATGCATGGGTACTTTTTTTAAAGCCTGAACATTTTTCTTTCAATTTAAGTTTAATTCATAAAAATATCTCAATTGGTTTAGAAAAAATGAAAAAAATATGTATATATTTTTTAATGGTAAATACTGTAAAGGCAACAAAATCCAACTTCCACAATATATTGCGCAGCTTTTAGATATCGTCTCACACATACATATGAGTACTTATTTTAAAGCCTGAACATTTTTCTTTCAACTACAATTTATTTCATTAAAATATGTCTATTGGTTTAGAAAATATGATTTTTGCAACGCTTTTTCGGCTTCCGTGCCACTGTGCGTCGTTTCAGTTCGGCAGACTTCGGCACGGTGTTTGTGTGCGTGCGACTAGACGTATGCGTGTAGACTGTACGAAGCTCGCACGGATCGAGACGAGCTGCTCCGAAATCGGACGAATACGTAAGCAGCTGTATGTAAGAAAGTACAGTGAAACCTGGTTAAATGGGATCTCAAGGGACCAAGACATATGTACCAATTATTGAGGGTTTTCAATAATCCAGTTTTCCAATTAAGCAGGTTTAAAATTATAGTTGTCTCATTTACAGAGGCCCCCGCTTACAGAGCTCGAAATGTGGAGTCTCTTCACAGTCTTCTTCTTCTTCTGGTTCCAAAGAAGAATACATAGCAACTATGTCATCATCATTGAGCTCTTCTGAAATGAGTACATTATCATCCATAGAAACGAAATCCTGGAAATCCGCCTGCTGCTCATTTAAGTCATTCATACATCTGGTAAATATTCTATCCCATTCTGGAAACGTTGCACAGTCTAGCTTCTCTTGTAGGCTCTCAGGTTCAGATACATTCGTCACTTTGAATGCAGCTTTTTTGAAGCAATTACTAATTGTGATTTTGCTTACAGAAAACCAAGCTTTTCTTGAAAATCTCATGACCTGGAGCATGTTGATTTCTGGGCTTTTATCCTCTTCTAGAGATTTCAGAACATACTGAACAACTTTCTTCCTGTAATAAACCTTAAAGTTGTTGATAATACCCTGATCCATGGGCTGCTATATACTTGTGGTATTGGCGGGTAAGTACAATAATGTAACATAGTCTAATTTGGGCATATTGTTGTGAGCTGTGCAGTGTTCGACAAACATAATGATTTTTCGTTTTTGGGCCCTCATATCGGCCTTCACTTTTTTTAACCAAGCTGCAAATAATTCAGCAGTTATCCAGGCCTTTTTATTGTTTTGATAATTAACAGGCAACGTTGTAATACCCTTGAAGCATCTTGGTCTCTTAGATTTTCCAATTAAAAGTAGTGGCAGTTTTTCAGTTCCAGACATATTCGCACTTAAAAGTACAGTGACTCGATCTTTACTCAATTTACCACCATGGCAAGGCTCACCTTTGAACGTAAATGTTTTATCCGGTAGACACTTGTAGAACAAGCCCGCTTCATCGGCGTTGAATACGTCATCGGGGGAATCGTGTAATAAAGCTGGAAGGTTTTTAATCCACTCATTACATACGTTATTGTCCACAGAATTGCTCTCGCCACAAACATTTTTGAATGCAATATTGTTTCTTTTCTTAAGTCCCTCCAACCACCCATAACTGCCACAAAAATTATCAATATGGAGCTTACTTGCAAATTCTTTTTTTATAATTCTATACAGGGTTGACTTTGGTATGTTATTCTCCTTACACATTTCATCACGCGACTTTCCACAATCATAATCTGATAGAAATTTTAATTTTTCAGATATTGATAACGTTTTATATTTACGTTCGGACATTTTGTACACTTTTATTCCCTTGCTTTTAGGTCAAAACCTGAGATGTGACAAACAAAGCGACGTATTGCGACGCTGAGGTTGCTCGACAAGAGCCGAAGCCACGCACCATCAACTGTGTGTCTGTTGCTTAGCAACGTAGAAAATGTGAGTGTACATATTTTGTGCCGACCACTGATGTAAACAAAAACAAAATATGTACACTCACATTTTCTACGTTGCTAAGCAACGGACACGCAGTTGATGGTGCGTGGCTTCGGCTCTTGTTGGTGTTGCTAAAACCTCATTAATTTGTCTCACTTATACAGGTAATTGAGCTACAGAGTTTCAATTATAGAGGTAGACTTCGAAAAAGTCTTAGAATTCAAATCTCATTTAACCAGGTTCTAAAAGTCCCATTAACAGAGGTAATTTAATGGAAAAGAACCGGGACCTCATTGCAACTCTCAATAATAGAGGTTTCTCACTTATCCAGGTCCCAATTAACCAGGTTTCACTGTATATAGGTGTATAGGTATCTATCATCTATGTACAACAGTGAATAGCTGTACGCGTAAAATTTGTGTATAAAGTGTTTTAAATATGAATAAACAAAGTGCATTTATTAATGAAGAAAGTGATGAAAACATAGTGAAAGAAAATGAGTGAGTACTCTATATATGTACATACACTTAATTATTATTAATGCTATAAAAATAACCTAAGTTTTTAATATTAAAATGAGCGATCTTAAATGTAGCCCTCTTTTATACACACAAACACACACACACACATATAGTTTAAATTCTCAATTTAGTTTCTTAATATATATATTTATTCCAATATATATATATATATATATTCATTCTTCATTATGTATATAATAGAAACCATTAAACCAAGCACGTGTACTATTTAGTTCCTTTGTTCGATGATCAAACTCTTAATATCGTTCTTTTTCTTCAAATTTTTTGAATGAATAATTGTTTTGGTGTGTGATTACATTATTTATACCTAATTATTTATATTTATTATTTATAGTATGAATTTCATACCTAGGTATTTTCGTTTGATAGAGAATGCTCATGCCACAACGGCATGAGTGGGTTAAGCCTTACTCCGTTATGAAGCTCCGGTCAAACTCCGCCCACACACAAAGCTGTGGTGAAAAGCTGCACTTCCAGCCTCACTGAGTGCACGCTGTTCGTGAGCTTGACCTAGTTGTTGAGTTCTAAATACATCTCCGAAGTAAGCAGACCCTCTGCAACACAAAACACAAAACTGTTCAATACAAACATACAAATAAACTACAAAGAGGAAAACAACTGGATTTTAATAAAGGGTCAACTAGAGGGCATTTTACGACACAATACAAAGACGAGGAAAGAACACCATACTACATAAACAGAGGAGAAGAACTGAAAGAGCTAAAAAGAAAAAGAAATTGTGAACGTCAAAGGGAAAATTATCAGCGTCAGAAAGATTTGAAGAAAAAAGAACAAAGAAAAAAAAAAAAGAAACAGTACAGTAATCAAATGCTGAACGTCAAAGGAAATTTCTTCAACGTAATGCAGAAAAATCTTACGTGAATATGTAATTTGATTTAATAATAATATTTAAAAACAAATTGTAATATATGCTTAAAAAAACTTACGTTTCTTACCCTCATGTGTGGTTTTCCACACACATGGGATTTATATGAATTTTTATGTAAAAAACACAATTTTTTTAATAAGAATTATAATTTCTCTTTAATAATAATATTATGTGTTTATTTTTTATATTATATTAGTTATGTAGTTATATTAGGTTCTCCTCAATACATTTAACACAAACATTTCGATTGTGTGTTCGCTTGCAAACACCTTTTTTACAGAAACAGCAAATAGTATCATAAGTATAATTCTTATACTTTGACTTCTCAGTATAACATATGTGGCACCGTGCCTTTCCTTCTGTTTTTGGCGGAACGCTTTTACATCTCTTTTGAGGAATGCCAGACGTTGCTGGTGTACTGTCTCGAGAAGATTCGCGACTCTGGGCTGAGGGTGAGTCGTTGCCTAACAAGGTCCTGCGCCACCTCATCGGCTCGCTCAGGTTTTCTTGGTTAACGCTGGATAGCAAAGAAGCCGCTGACTCACTTCTGGGCATTCCTTTTCTCATTGCCATATATGGCTTTGCGAGACTCAATCCAAGCTCACGCAAAAAGACTCGTCGCATGGTTTGTTTGTTTGGTTGCCAATTTGGAAACCAACAGTCAAAATTTTATACCACATCTCACAGGCTTAGAAGGCATGTATTGTCGAAACTTGCATCTACCACGAAAACCAAGTAGTTGCTCATCAATTCAGATGGGTTGAAATAATCTGCCAAAAGATCTGACCATTTATCAAAGATTCCACGGATTGGAGCAAATTTGTGTGTAGAGCTTTGCTGGCGTCAACTCATAACATCATCAAATCGAATGGCTTTGTTCATGTATTCAAATGTTTTCTTTGACATTATCGCTCTAAAAATTGGACGCGGAAAATAAATCCAACATTGTTTCGTTTTTGAATCTAAATAAAATTGATTGGAAAACACTAGATTCATTACAAGCATGAACGTAAAACTAAAAAAAGACACACCTGTACACTCCAGCCAAAATGAGAACAGCGACATATGCTTTCAACAAATTCGAATCAATTTCTATATATTGGTCACTACAGTTCGCATTTGCATATGCGTTTGACCACTTCAGAATAATATTCATGATTGGTGGTGAAAAGAACAAGAGGAAAGCATCTATGATGTCATCGACACGTGCTTTTGCATATCTTGTTGTACCTGGATGCAAATTGATAACATTTTCCTTCCGTAATCTTCCGGTTTGATCTTGCACTGGTTGTGATTTCCACACCATACCGTCTTTTGAAACGAATCGATCGTGTTATTTGGTGCAATTGCTATTTCTGGTTCACTGGAATAACTTTCACTTCCTTCATCTGTTTCTCCCGACGAAACATCATCATCGGGATCCTCATCATCAGATGCATTCATAATTTCT
The DNA here is from genome assembly GCA_018150985.1 of Chymomyza costata. NCBI lineage: Eukaryota > Metazoa > Arthropoda > Insecta > Diptera > Drosophilidae > Chymomyza > Chymomyza costata. The sequence continues at coordinate 725,625 of JAECWU010000003.1, read as the reverse complement.
TCTAACTCCTCGTCTATGATATATTTTGGTCTAGCCATGATTTAATTTCAAGCTGATTCAATATATGTTTGTATTATAAAACGTGTCTAACGACTGAACTATGACGTCAAATGGTTTCACAAACAAAATTTTTCAACCGGCCACACACAAAGCAAATAGCACACTGATCAAATTTTGTCTCTGAAATGATTTTCGTTTGCATTTGCTCATAGCTAACGGTATCTTTCTTTGGTATACATTTTTATTTTCTCCAGTGGCGTCTACAGTGTGTGCAAATTTGTGTGTTAATTTGAGTCCCCTGAAAAAATCAAGCGTACGCCACTGGATTCTCTTTCCTTCTTCTTTGTGCTGCAACAGAAACAATCTGCACATGTTTAAATATTTGGGGTATTCACGCTTTGTGAGCAGTTGAGCGCTTTTACAAAAACAAAATGTATGGCGAAATACAGCCCTGCGTTTCAACTCTCAACTGCTCAACCCAGACCCAAGTCTACTTTTTGCTGTTGAGTTGAGCAGAAAGTTTTGCACAATATGGTAATTCGCTGCTTTTTCAGCACTAACGCATTTGCCATTTTTTAGTCAATTCGTGATATGAAAAACAACGAGTTACTTGGTACTCGTTGAAAAAAAAAGAGCGGGAAAATAAAATTAAACAAAAAATTCAAAGAAATAAAAGGTTGTGCATTTTAGTGGCAAATTAAATAAATAACAAGTTATAATTTTATTTAAACAATCATTAATAAATAAAAGAGTAAGTATTGTGTATTCAATGTACTAAATTAAGAGAATTAATTGTTAATGATTTAAAGTGGCTGAAGCAACACCAAAAAGCGCCAGGATGCCAAAGCAACAAAAAAAATGGACAAGCGAGGATGTTGAGCAAATTGTGAATTATTTATTGGAGCATAGAGGTTTTGAGGTAAGATGTGTAAGTACTTATGGAACTGTTAGGTCTATAAATATTGCGTTTGTTTGACAAAAACCCACAGCGCAGGCATTTTACAAGAAGATGCTGGCAGAGCTTCAAATCGATGCGAATTGGACCATGATAAAAGGAAAGATTCGCCATATGCGCAGGAAGTACGAGGAGGCCAACGAATGGCGCAACTCTACTGGTGCAGGAATAGAAGATGAAGACAGTCACTTTTCAATCCAAGGTATGATTAATTAAATGATTAGTTTTTCTTTAAATTATTAAAAATTGTACAATTACAGCAAAATTGCGGGAAATATGCCCGTATTTTGATTCGCTGGAGGCAATTTTTGCAAAAGAAAAAGATGCGGAGGTGTATGCGTTGCACTCGGAACAAGACAACGCAACCTGCAGCAGCTTCGCATCTTGTTATTTTGCCCATGGAAGACACGGAGGTTGAGGTACCAGAAGTGTCTTTCGTGGGAAGACTAAAAAGAAAGCGAACTGCTGTGGAAGCAGTTCAAGAAATCGAAGGCGGTCGTCTTAAGCAGCGGGAGCAGCTGCTGCAACAGGAGCAGGAAAGGCTTCAGTTGGAAGCCGCAGCCGAAGAGTGGAGGCACACCAAGGAGGAGCGACAGCTGCAGCATGAAGAAAAAAAGCTCAAGCTTGAAACTGAAAAAGAGGAATGGATGCGCATGATCCATGAGCAGCAACGGCAACGGGAAACGTTGCAGTTTCAACAAACCGTTGAAAACAGGCGGCTCCTGATGGAGGAGTAAAAAATAAAAAATGAATTTGAATTAAAAAAAATGGAATTAGAACAAATGAAAGAGTTAAAAAAGTATGAATTAGATTTAAAATATGGTAAAAAATAAATTTATTCATTAAAAATTAAATTATAAATTGCTTGTCGTTTTTGTTCATTAGAATTTTTGTGCAAAGTTTCTTCTTGGTAGTAGTCATCATCTTCTTCACTCTCTGTTTGCATATTCCCCACTTCGTCATCAGTGAGCAATATGTTGTGTAATATACAGCACACTGTTACCCATTTACAAAAAAATTTCTTGCTATCTATGTTTCCAATTCTTATTCGCATTTCCTTCAAGCTGCAAAATTTGTTTTTTAACAATCCAAAGCAGTTTTCTACTCGGACGCGGAATTGACTATGGCGTTTGTTGAAGCGTTTCTGCATTTCGGCTTCCATATAGTGTGAATTGCTTCTATACGGAACAATGACGAATTTTGACAGTGGGTATGCAGAATCACCAGCCATCCATTGCTCACCACTGAAGTACTCCAAGCTTCGCCTATAAATCATTCCGCTTTTAAATATTTTTGCCTCGTGCCAGCTTCGTGGGTATCCGACAATAACGTCGCGAATCCGTAATTTGTAATCGCATACCGCCTGCAATTTAATGGCATAATTTCGTTTTCTCGAGAAGTAAGCTTCATGATTGTACTGAGGCTTTTCTGCAAGTTTAATTTCTGTGCCATCTACGTATCCTATGCAGTGCGGCAGTTCTTTCATTGTATGCGACACAATCTTTTGCCGTTCCTGCTCATCTGGCCAATATAGAAACTGCTTCAGTTTATCCAAAATGGCATCAAAAACTCGACTTGTTATTTTGGCCAATGTGCCACTATCGCCAATTCCGAAGAGCGTCGCAATTTTTTTAACAGACCCACTGTTGCCTGAAGAACCAAGTAGAAATAGAACTATCGCCACCTGCAAATCGGCAGGTATTTGTAGGCGCGCTCCACGATTCATAAAATTTGTATGGGGCTGCACTATGTTTACAATACGCTGGAATTGTTTTGGAGTTACCCTCAGCATTTGAAGAAATCGATTGTCGTCGAACGAACAGAGCACGTTCTGGCGCCAGTCAATTGACTTAGGGATATCGAAGTGGTCACCGCGATGCGAGAGTATAATTGCACGCATTTTTAAATATAAATTTTAACTATTGATGATAATTTGCAGCAATTAAGAAATGTAAACAAACACAAGAAGAGGAAGCACAAATCAAATACGGTTTCTCTGCAATTAGTTAATTTTCGCAGCAATAAAATAATACAAATCGATGTAATACATAGCTCCTTTAGATACATGTTTAGTTAAAATAGATTTTATGCTTTGACTCGGCATTTTTAATTCAGGTTTTTAAATTTTAATGTAAATTGTACCAATTTACAAATGTAAACAAACTCTGGCAAGAAGAAGAAAAGTGCTCAACTCAACACAAAAAGTCAACAGGAGGGATTCACGCTTTAGCCTGAGCACTTTTTCCTCAACTGCTCAAGTGCTCACAAAGCGTGAATACCCTAATTGTATTTACATAAAAAAAAGGGATGTACATATAAAAAAAATTGTTTATAGTGAAAAACACATAGAAATCCCATATGTGTGGAAAACCACACACGAGGGTAAGAAACGTAAGTTTTTGAATATCTCGATATCAAAAAATATTATTGTATTAAACTATACGTTTTTTTTGTTATATTGATGTTTCAGGAATTGTCGAGAAGTTTTATGCGGCAGTCCTTGAGTGCCACACATATTTTTTTGTTTTTTTCGTTGCTGTCAAAAACTGTCCTTCGTCACGACTTGTAAGTAACAATAAATAGTTTTGAAAAATATGCAATATATTAAATTTTTGGCAACTTGAATTTTAAGGCGACTTGAATAATGCTGAAAACGTTTCTATGGAGGAAAAAGTATCAATATTAACAAAGGAAATGACTTCTATGCATTCTAAAACGGATGCTTTACAAAGTATGGAAAATCTTAGAAAGTTTTGTATAAATTCATACACGTATATGCTTTTAGAACAAAATAATGATTTGAAGGCGCACATGTCAACAATTGTGGATGCCATGGCATAATTAAAATCAAACGTTAGAACTTTGCTGCGGGAAAAAAATTATGAAGTATCTTTGAGCTCTAAGTTCCCCGTAAAATCGGCCGACGAAATGTACCAAATTGAGTCACAAATTACGGATGGAAATAAAGAATTATATGTAAGTCATATTATATACATTTAATTCATATATAATAATAATATAATGGACTCTTAGGATTTCCGACCAACTTTCTCAATTGGATTTCTTCTTACCTTGCTGGTAGAACCCAAAGAGGTATAGTTAAGGTCTACTGTTTCTAAAATTGTTCAAGTATCTTCCGGTGTTTCGCAAGGTAGTCATCTAGGTCCTCAGTTTTTTACACTTTTTATAAATGATCTGCCAAATGTGGTTAATCATGTCCGTGTTCTTATGTTCGCTGATGATGTTAAACTATGTTTCTCATTTAATGATTCCGCGTCGCATCTTTTACTTCAGGATGATTTAAACTCTCTTTATAACTGCCTCACTTCATAAATGGTTCTCTTCTGGGGCGTATTTATTTATTTACTGATCTAGGTGTTACTTTTGACCCGAAAATTAACTTCAACACCCATGTTTCTACAGTTGTGAATAAAGCCAGGTGTGTTTAAGGGTACATTAAACGCTGGTCAAAAGAATTTAACGATCCGTATACGACCAAGGTTCTTTATTGTGCTCTCGTTCGCCCAGGACTTGAGTACTGTTCCTGTGTTTGGTGCCTCCAATATAAAAAATATCAAGCACGAATCGAATCTGTACAGAAACAGTTTCTCCTGTTTGCTCTTATCTTAAATTGGGACCCCAATATCCGATTGCCTCCCTTTGCCAGTAGACTTCTTCTAATTGATCTTTCTTCATTAGAAAATCGTAGGATTGCCCTTAATGCTATTTCCCTGCATAAACTTATAACAGGATATATTGATTCCCCTTTCCAACTTCGACTTTATTATAAGTTGTATTTATTGTTTCTTTTGTATTGTCTTTTTATATGTATTAATCAACTGTTTAATTTATATGTTGATCTTTCCAATAAATAAATAATAATAATAATATCTTATCTTACAGATGACAACCATTTTAAAACTTTTATCGCCAGATAGTATAGTTATGTGTTTAAAAAAACGTGCTGTCAGATGATGTTGTAATGGCCCACAACGTTGATGGTGTCCGTGGCAAGGTTGCGTTAAAAAGTTTGAAAAACTTCTTCAGCACTCTCTTGGGTATTAAATTATTATTAAAAATTAATTTTTACACAATATTTAATTAAATTCCATAATATTTCAGATGCCATAACAGCAACTAGTTAGTGTTGGAGCGCAGGCGGAGGACCAGCTACGCAAGGCGATCCAGCTGCAAAAAAAAGGTGTTTTTAAAAAAATTACTCGGCAAAGAGCGACATAATTATATTGAATAACTCAATTCCTTAATAACCTTAATTAAGAACTTTATTGTTAACCAGTCAAAAACCGCAGAAACTATGGCTGTCCTTAGCTGTAGCTATAGGTTTACATTATTAGCAAATGGATTTCGATAAATAAATGAATAACTGCTAAACAAATTTAATTTATTGCTTTTAAATTAAATCTGAACCACAGTCCAGTATGCAGCATACATTACCGAACTAGTGCCATTGTACTATATACCGAACTATACACTAGGGTGGCCGCCGCTGGTATGGAGGATTTTTAAACCGTCTATATCAATAACGCCACCCCCTAAAAAGTTTCCTTTTTACCTGCATATAGCGCCTGTAAAATTTAAAAACGATCCGAATGCATGCGATGCGGTATACAGAATACCAAACTGGTCCTTTCGAACTATATATCGCACTGTATACCGGTAAAGCGAAGGGTTATACAGTATACTGAACTGTATACTGTAGATACGAAGGGGGGGACAATTGTATACGTCCTAGTACATGTCCATGTTAAAGTATACAAAGAAAAGCTTGCTGGTGGATTGGCGTGGAACCAGTCCTATATGCCAAAAGAATAGTCGTTTCACTATTTCTGTACTAGTACGCCGTACTGCAGGGTTGTTTTTGTATGCATTGCGTGAATACAACAAAGCGACATACATACATACTTACATACAACTGCCAGTGCCCTGCGGAACATCCGAACATAAAAAACTTATAGGTAGGCTTTATTCAATGTTCGGTACAACATTCAATGGCGAAACTGCATTTTCCACTATGAAAATAATATTGACTAAGCATCGAAAACAAATATCTGATCAACAATTGACTGACCTTTTGCCAATTTATTTTACATAACTCTTGAAATAAAAATGAAGAAATATTAATCTATCTATTGAATTTGGACCAAGACGGTTTCTCTTCTCGGTTATAATATTGCCTGCCAATGAAAATTCTCTCATTTTTCGGCCGTTCTCTTTTTGCCCAGCTCTGATATAAAGCATTGCTGGTGGGTCGCAAAGTATCTTGAGCCGCCACCTTAAAACGAAACATCCATCAGCTCTTGTAGCAACTGTAAAGCAAACTGTTGAAATTGGTCCGCGGCCTCAATATTCATACGAAAACATCTTTAAACATCACTTTTATTTTTATTTATCACCTACGCTCTGCCAACGCAGGAGTAGTGCGAATAAAACAAAATCAATAGTTATTCCACTGCAATGAGCGCGTAAGAAAGCAGCATAAAAAGAAATAGAGAAAGAGTTAAACAATGTATGTAACTGTCACGTAATGCTGCTTGGCTTTGTTGTTCATACAACTCTCACCTCCCCCGCGCCTACTTCTAGGTCGTTCTTTGCGCACCGCGATCTTATTTTGTAGCCAACTTAACAGCACCAAAGCCGCGGCACTACCGGCCTTCTTTCATGCGAAAGAGAATAATAAAAAAAAACGCACCAAAACTAACATTTTTCGAGTTTACAAGATTTAAAAGTTGGCCGCCATCACAATGCCGCCTAAAAATCACAATGCCACCTAAAAAGTTTAACTTCATCGAAGCTCATCGCTGAGCTGCGTGGCCTAACATATACAAATCCCAGACGGTACAAAAAATGCTCTAAAGTACCTGGGTTCGAACTCTACGTAGTTCGGTTATAAGTTGAAAACAATGTGGTGTTTGTTGTTGTCGACTGACTTTGGAGCTAAAGTAAACACCAGATAAAGTGCGGGGACTCATTCATAAACCTAACAAGCAGAAAATACAAAAAAAAAAAAATTAATAAAATATCTATGCTAGCAGCTTCTGCTATAACTATCGCGTTGATAATTACACATTTTTGATGATATTGAATTTGATCAAGGAAGACATGCCATCATCATCAATATCCACAGCATTACAACTTGCAACCGTACTGCGTTTTTTGGAGTCGGCTCTTATCAAAGGGGCATTGGCAAGGATAAAGATTTAGCAGTGTCTAGGCAATTTGTCGGCAAAATTTTAGGAAACCTACTTCTGCTTTTGGAATCAAAACTTTACCCTCGTTTTATAAAATTGGACCAAAACGCGGATAGGGTATTAAAATCCAAGGCACATTTCTACGGAAAGTTCGGCATTCCAGGCATTATAGGGTGCATTGATGGCACTCATGTCAAAATAATGAAACCAAAAGATGCCGAACATCAATTTTTAAATCGAAAAGGGTTTTTTAGTATAAATGCTATGATTGTAAGTAGGACACTAATCAGTTTAAAGGCCTCGTTTCTTGTATTTGGTCTTTAAAGTATGTTTCTGAGTATCCGTCCTATTTGTTACTTAAATGTCATGGCTTCTTTTTTAATAGTTTTTATTTTAAAAGATTTGCGATTATGACCTTCGAGTACTTTATGTGAATGCAACAATGCACGGCGCACACATGACATGAGCGCAGCTCGTGAATTTTTCAAGCAGAAGTACGACAGCGGTTTTAGCAGCAGTTGGCTTCTCGCTGACTCTGGATATCCTTTGGAGCCGTATATGTTGACTCCATGCAGAAGTCCAGTGCCGGGAACAAACCAACATTTATTCAATCTTCGGCACGCATCAGCTCGAAACGTTGTGGAGCGGACAATCGGTGTACTCAAGAGTCGATTTAGATTGCTTCAGGACCGTCTTTTGTATCACCCTGCCAAGGTTTCAACAATTATAAATGTATGCTGCGAGCTGCACAACATACATATGCCGCCAGCGAAATGAAGCACAATTCGATTATGATCCACCCACTGATGATAACGATTATAAATGTATGCCAGCAAAAATAAGGCAGAATTCGATTATATGTATGTAACCTTTTCAAATAAGTAACAGTTTCTTTGAATAAAATAGGTTTTATTGGTGAATTTAATCAAATCAAATGCAATTTTGTCAAAGATTTTGAAACCGTTGCAAATCATGTCTGTGGCCCCAAGAATAGGACTTGCAACGAAATTGACAAGAAATGGTTTTCTGTGGCACAACAGAATGATTGCTTTTGTTTAGTTTTAATAATATGTTGTGAATATACCTTAAAGCATTATTGTTATACAGCAATGTGCATAATCAGAGTAAAACCCGGTAGTAAAATGAAATTAAAATTACTCAAAAATTCAATTACTTTTATAAATTGAATTTATCACATGGATATATGTAAAATTTATTGTAACCAATCGAGGTTGCAGCTTGCTGCCGTCGCTTTGGGGCTGCGTGGCGTCGTCATCCATATTTACAATGAAAAAAAGTCTTCCCATTCCTCTTTGAACATTTTTCCCTTTTTAAAATCAATTATTTGCGCAGCGCGATCTAATCTTGTAGCCAACTAAACATCAAATGATTTTGTGTTTTCTGCCACACAGCAACAAAGCCACGCCATACTAATGCTGGAACGCTTTAATTTTGTGAGAGTAAAAAAGCAAGAGCGACCGCAGCACGCTCTCTCAACAAGAACCGAAGTCATGGTGGAATAATACATAATGAAACAATGCAAAAGAACAATGTAATGTACAAGCAGCAATAGCAAAACAAATATACAAAATATACAGCAAGACAGATAAAAAAGATGGCATACGTGAAAGTCGGGCGCGACCGACTTTGGGATACTCTGTACCACTGCTTGCAATAAAATCCGGTATATTGCTTAAGAACACCAAAAGACATTTGATTGCCAAACTAAGTTACGATACCTTCATAAACAACCAAAAACAGGGAAATTATTAACCAAAAATGTTTTTTTGATCGATCGTTCCTATGGGAGCTATATGATATAATCAACCGATTTTGTTCAAATTTGGTACAGTGCTTAAGCACTCTAATAAACTTCCAATTGCCAAATTTGGTAACGATAACTTCATAAACAAACGAAACAACGAATTTTGTGCAAAAAACGTTTTTTTGGCCGATTGGTCCTATGGGAGCTATATGGTATAGTCAACCGATTTTGATCAAATTTGGTACAGTGCTTGGGTACTCTTAATGCCAAATTTGGTTATGATATCTTCATAAACAAACGAATTATCCATCTATAACCTTTGTTTTTTTTCGAGGTCCTCTGAAACACCCCTATATAATATAACCCCGATATCGAAAAAGAAAAATAAACTTGCCTCCCCTGACATAATTACGCATCCAATCTGAAAATTTGGTCGCTCTAGCTCTTACCATCTTTGAGATCAAGGCGTTCATACGGACAGATGGACAGACGGACATGGGTATATCGACTTCTCTAGTCATAGTACAGTATAAATAGACCAAAACAGGGGCTGACCTGGAAAAAATTGCATACTGGAATTTCTCTTGCTTAATGTATTAAGGACCATCTAAAAGGTCTAAAGCCAAACTAGAAATCTATAAGCCGTACACAAAAACTTCCAAGGCAGAAAATGTTTAAAATTGAATTTAAAATTTTATTTGTACTGGAAGGTATACCCAGAAGTTCATATTTTAGGCGGCAGAGGGCGCCAAAGTTACTACAACGCAGTTTTTCTTATGTTTTTCTTTGCCCTTTTTTTTTTGGTGTGTTAAATTCAATTTTAAACATTTTCTGCCTTGGAAGTTTTTGTGTACGGCTTATAGATTTCGAGATAAATGGGCTCAAACATATGTCAAAATAACGGAAAACCCTACGGGTGACGGGTGGAGGAGGTCTCCAATTTGGTTTTAGACTTTTTGGGTGGTCCTTAATACATTAAGCGAGAGAAATTCCAGCGTGCAATTTTTTCCAGGTCAAAACCTATTTTTACTGTACTATCACTCTGATCATACTTTAGGTAACTTTTGGGGGTCTCCGACGTTTCATTCTGTATGTTCCATTTTCGGCTTGCACAAACTTAATATACCCTTGGTACCATACGGTACAGGGTATTAAAATATTTTTGCCTAGCCTTATGCTTACTCGCTCTCGCTACAGTAGCAAAAAGAGAATGTTTTCTCATTTGTTGTTTATTTTTCGTTCTTGTCCTCACCTTGAATTATTACACTATGGACCCGAGCATTGCGGCATTCTGGCTCAAATATGATAACAGCGTTTTAACGTTATTTCGCCTCTCTTTGTAAACAAAGAAAATTAACATAAAAGCAATGAGTATAAAAGTAGATAGAGTGGAACAACTGGCCGTTACAAATTTTTCTGCGAGTGTTGACAAGAGTAGAGGATTTTGCTCGGGTCATACAAGAAGTTGTATTTTGCATGCGTGCAAAGAGAATGGAAGAAAAACCTGAACGCCGTCGTCTACACCGCTCTAACATGTTAAGTTGTTTGTTGGCTGCTGTATTGCAAATTTTGTTTTGTTTCTTCTTCACATTTGTTTTTCGTGCAACTGGTAAAGTGCATGAATATGTTGTCAAGGGACGGGCGGAGAAGTGAGGTTTTTTGTGTGTATTTGACCGAAAGGCAATAGCATAGTATACCATGGGCAATAGTTTCGAACAGATAGTAATTTTTGTTGTTGTTTGATTCTTTGTGTACAAGAAGACAATGGACAATTTGTATGCTTTTCAAAAGAAAAGAGAAAAGAGCACTCGGAGCAAAAAGAGCCAAGGTGTGTACAAATGTACATACAGTGTGCCACAAAAGTGATAGTAAAGCAGGCGATTTTACACTAAAATGTGAATTTCCTCTATATTGTTTTGTATATAGTATTGCTAATAATCAAAATTTTTCGTTTTCTAGGTCCCACGCCCTATAGAGTTTTTTCCCACTGACTCACATGCAACAAAACAAACTCTACTTTAATGATGTGGTGCAAGTGCTTCTGTTCAGCTGCCTCTGTATTATTTGCGTGTTACAATTGTTATTAATCTCAGTTTTTTAATTGAGGTAACTGTACACTGTAAAAATAATTAATTAGTTATACATATATGGGGTCATACCCAAATTACGTGACCCGTTGAGGGGGGGAGGGGGTCTTGAAAATACCACGCTTGGTCACTCGACCGGGGGGGGGGTCTAGGTTTTAAAAGGGGTTAAAAAATAGTAAAAATCGGGTCACGTAATTTGGGTATGGCCCCTATGTATGTAGGTACAAAGGGTATACTAGATTTATGCAATGTACGTAACGGACAGAAGGAGACGTGGCAAACCACAAATCCTTTATACCAAAATGCTTATTATAACCTCTGGTAGCGATTGAGCCATGTCCGTCTGTCACACAAATTTCAGTCCAAATTACGTTTACACTGAAACGAGGAAAATGCCCTTCCGTATCTGTGCAATTGAAAAGAAAATTAAAATAATTAAGGAATTGTACATTTTTAAAAACAAACCGTATGCCTAAAATTGCATTCTTTATTATATTAACTTGACTGAAAACACGCTCCATTTCAGCATTGGAACACGGGAGTGAAAGCATTTGTATTGCGAATAATGCAACATTTTTGAAAGATTATTTCTTCCAGCATCTTTTTAATTTACAACCTCTGCCCAAAATTTTGTGGAGTCATCTGTATGCTCCCATTTCATTAAATATAGTTTATCAAATTACGACTTGATTTGTTCAATTTCGTCGCATTTGAAATACTCCAATATTTGTATAATATCTAAATTTTTTGTGGCACGCAACACGTTAGCCACAGAAAACACACTCATTTTTTGCAGAATTTCAAAATTTTCGGGCAATCTGAAATGGGACAGCACATATTAACATGGAACTAAGCAAAAACACTTGTAACATACCTTTTTCTTAGTTATTTTATTAATTCCATAATAAAATTTCTGGGGCTTGTTAGTTCTTCAATTAGTTTCGAAGATTCGAACTCTTCACTTTGGAAATTTTTGTTTAGTTTCTGCATATCTTTAATATAAAATAATAAAAATAATAAATATAATAAATTTACTTAATTGCTGTAAAGCCCATGCAAAATTTTGGCTTTGTAGCAATTTTCAACGCTATTGGGATTTTCAATGGTGCTAAATGTGATAGATGAGTAAAACCAATCAAAATATATATAACAAAACATATGGGCATTTCCAGGATCGCAGTACGCGACATTCGTACGCCTTTAAAGTGAAAAAAAAGTAAAGAAAAAGTGAAATTCTTTGTTCCTTGTATTGGATAGAGTTTTTGTAGCAGTATAATAAAGGTAGGGTCTGTTAATTTGCCGCTTCCAATATATTGACAATAAACCTACGATTTAGTACGTGAAAAAAATAGAAGTCGATTTTAACTTCATCTACAAAAATCTGCGAATTATAAAAGAATATTTCAAAGCGTTTAATTTATAACTAAAGTGGAATATTGTAGCTTCAATTTATTTCATTAAAATATATACACTAGTTATTTTTGTATAAGCCTAAGTCTGATTTAGTACGTGACATTCAGTACGCGACAAATTTATACCCTGTACATTTGGTACAAAGTGAATGGTAAGTTTTTGGAAGCCGAAAAAGTACCTATGTAATATACGCCAAATTAAGCGTTCCGAAGCTCCCAAGCACTGTACCGCAATTGATTAAAATCAGTTTACTATACTATATAGCTCCCATAGGACCGTTTCGTTTCGTTTGTTTATGCAGATATCGTAACAAAATTTGGCATTAGAAAGTTTTTTAAAGTTCCGAAGCAATTTGCCAAATTTGATCAAAATCGGTTGATTATATCATATAGCCTCCATAGGATTGATCTGTCAGAAAAACGTCCTGACGTGATGGTCCATTTCTGGCCCCGGATTCGGATTCTTCGCAGCAAATTACTTCGGAAATGACCCCAAGCTTTCCAACAACTGACATGACCCCGGTATCTGTAGGCCTGTGTTATTGATAGTTAAGATTAGGTCACCCATTTTGACATTTTCTAAAAGCAAAATGAATTCAATCAATTTGCCCTTCCATATTTTACCAAACAACACGCAAAAGCAATTTTGTTTGTTTTGCTGTGAGTTGTTGTTGGGTTCTTAAGTCACGCATAATTTTCGCCTCTGTCTGTTTTAGTTCTCTCTGCCGCGGGAAGATGGCAACAAAGAATAATACGAAAAAACATTCGGCGTTCATTCTGTTCATCTCTCGTGTATGTGTATGTTTGACCCAAGCTGATTGGTCAAGCGAACTTCTCCCTTTAATTTTACTCTCAGTTTTAATCTCAGCAATAACTAAAGAGAATGAATTAGACAGAGGAGAACATTTTCTCTTAAATATGTTTACCGTTGAAACTGTCGAGCATAAAAGTAGGTAGAGAGGCACAGCTGGCCCATGGTAGAATAAACAAGGTATGCTATTCACTGCACTGAAACCTTATTTTTAGTCTGAGCGAAAAAGTGAGAGAGCGAAACCACCCCCATTGCTGTTGTTGTGCGTAGGCAAGCATATTAAAAATTTATTTTTTTTGTGTTGCTGGTTGCAACTAGAGTGGCTTATTTTTTACCGCTGCACAAAATTACGGTAAATGCTAAAAAACTATGCGCGGAAACAACCTTTCTCGTGAGAAATATCAACGAAACTAAAATAAGGTTTGAGTTGCGAAAATTTTTCGGGAATAGCATACCTTGTTTATTCTACCATGTACCATGAGCTGGCCCATGGTAGAATAAACAAGGTATGCTATTCCCGAAAAATTTTCGCAACTCAAACCTTATTTTAGTTTCGTTGATATTTCTCACGAGGAAGGTTGTTTCCGCGCATAGTTTTTCAGCATTTACCGTAATTTTGTGCAGCGGTAAAAAATAAGCCACTCTAGTTGCAACCAGCAGCACAAAAAAAACATTTTTAATATGCTTGCCTACGCACAACAACAGCAATGGGGGTGGTTTCGCTCTCTCACTTTCTCGCTCAGACTAAAAATAAGGTTTCAGTGCAGTGAATAGCATACCTTGTTTATTCTACCATGAGCTGGCCTTTAAAAAAATATTTCAGCCAATGATGTCAAGATTACGCGGGTCATATTTTTCAGTCTTGTTGTGACTGTTGATGAGGAATGTAGGTTGGCGCGGCGCATGTTTTTTGTTTCAGCTGAAGCACGCAGTATGTGTATGTGTGTAAACGAAAGAATTGTTTTTGTATGCATTGCGTGATTACCACAAAGCGATAGCATATGTACGTACATACATACATACACGTGCCAGTGTGCAGGCATTATTTTTTCCTTCTTCTCTCTCTCTCACACGCTTTTTTTATATTCTCATAAAATTTATGTCTCTAATAAACTCTCAATTAAGATTAAAGTAAATTCTGAAAATTGTTAAGATAAAGGAAATTTAAAAAAACATCATACCAAGTAGCACGCCATAAAAATTTTTCAAAGATTTCAGCACCGATTTTCCTTGTACGCCATAATGACGGAATTGGTGAAGACATTGTTAAGCTGGTTAAGAACACCATGAGGCTGTAATAGTGACCCTAGTGCAGTAATCTAAAAATAGATAATGAAATTAAAAACAAGATAATTTTTTACTTAAAATTATATTTACATATAAATCTGTATTGGTACTGTATATTTCGGCATACATAGCAATTAAATCCTCAGTTGTGTTGACTGGAAATTTTGTTTTCTCCCAGTTTGCCTTTCCCCTTGATGTCGCACCAAAGTCTTTAACGACCCGCATTGCTCGGAAACAGTTTCTACTTAAACTTTTTATTGCTCCTGTATTACAATTGCTTCCACTGCATGTAAATAAATACCCTACATTTTTAAATGTACCTTATAATTTTGTTTACCAAAATCAATCAAACATTTAACAACGTATTTTAATACTTACGACTTATTGGGATTAAAACACGCTTAATTCGCTTCGTTTGATGCTCAGATTCTAATATGGAACTATGGAACTTTTGAGTGTCTGGTAGACTTTACTGTTTCCTTAAATGGTGTAGCATTGACATTATTAGTAGTTGATTTGAAAATGAAATAGCGTTTGCTTTGCATTCAATTTGGGCTAATGAAAAATTCTCTTCAATAAACGATAGTTCAGTATCCACTAAATAAATTCCTAATTTAGCAGAAGAAATTGGTTCCGTGTTGTAGTCTCTCGCAATTTAAATGTTCCGTCGAAGTATTCCGGAATCAAAGTAATAACTAATGGTATACCTTGTATATAGCAGTAAATGTCAGGCCTTTTCGGTCAACGTGCTTCCTTTGAAATAAATTGTTTTTTTAACGAGCTTTCTTCTTCAATTTTTCGGTCTGTTGAAAAATTTGTGTTGGCTTTCGAACGCTACCCTTAAGAACTTGTAACTACATCGTTTATTTCTTTTAGGGGCATAAGAAGCACTATTAATTGCGACATTTTTTGACAGACTTTTAGATCTTTGCTACACATGAAACATAACTTAGCGTGTGATTGGGCCAAAAGAAAAGCGTTATACTGATCGTCTGTGAGTTCGTCTTTGAAAACGAAAATTCCTGTATATAGTTAAAACTGTCTCAACTCAGTTGCTTTTTAGTTTAGAAGTTCGCTCAATGGCCTGGGCTTTCGTATAAATTCTTTAGGCAAACTTTTTCCAATTTTATTGGTCATTATTCTAACAAGAAATCTGCGCATCACTCCCAGATCAATAAGATGCATACAGTCTAATGGAATTTGAGATACCATTTTTATATTTAATTTTTCAAATGGGGACTTTAACTTTAAAAATTGGTTAAGGTGATGGTCCCCATAAGTGGTCTTATAGGTCAATGTGCCATTAAATTTGCGTGTTATTTGGATACATTTTGAACATCCGTGTGAAGAGGTATGACCAGTAGTGCTGGAGAAAACATCGATGATCGAAGTTTAAAATCTCTATATATCGATGTTGGCCAACAGAGATTTTTCTCCACTATTATGTGTCTTAAAAACAAACTTATTTCTAATAAGAAATTGTTCATTATATTACCAGTCTTACACTTCATTAACTTGTGACACTTAAAAACTAACTTAGCTCTGAATACAAATTTTCCATTACTTTGTGGTGACTTCATTAATCTTTTTTAATGGCTTGGAGCAACTGCTTTTGGAATGACTCCTGGTTATCGGCCATTCGCTGCAGTAGTGCTGTTTGCTCGCGAAGCACTTCATTTCTGTCGCGAGCTGCTTCCACAAGCTCCGCTTGTTAGTCGCGTTTCATTCGCTTGGATGGTGGCCCTGACTCGGTCAGGATGTCGTATGACACATCAGCGTCAACCACCACGAAATCCTCCGCTGCATTTAATGAAGCATCTACAATATAATTCAAATTAGCGTTTCAATTGTATTTTATTTAGCTCAAAATACTTACTTCTATTATCCACGGTGACCTCTTCTATATTATTAATTCGGAAAGACCCGAGAATTTCGTGGACTTTTTGGTAGTGGGACCAACTGGAAGGTGTCACGCCACTTGGTCCTACCTTTTGCTTTTCCATTCTGTAATTATTCTCACTCCGTATAGGAATCCACAGCAAAATACGCCCGAGCACTTTTATAACTTAAAGCATGCTGCAGCTCGGAACATAATTGAGAGGACGATCGGCGTTTTAAAAAGCAGATTTAGGTGTCTCCAAGGAACCCTTTATTATGAGCCGAAGTTTGTGGCAAAGATTGCATAACATTTGCCGCAGGCGAAATCTTTCAATGCTGGAAGTCAACAACGTTGATGGCAGCGATGACGCTAATAACCAGAGGTGGGCACGAAAAATAACGGAAAGAGCACTACAACAACATCAAGAAAAAAGGTCGAAAAAAGGATGCTCGAGTAGGGCCATAAAAATCGCACACTGTGTGTATTTTGTTTTTGTAATATTCTGCGAGTCGAGCGAAGGCACACATTGTGTGTATTTTGTTTTTGTAAGTTGCTGCGAGTCGAGCGAAGGCACACATTGTGTGTATTTTGTTTTTGTAAACTCGGCGCGTCGCCGGCAATCTGCTTGTGCGTGAAACACTGAACGAAATTTTGGGATACATTCAAAGACATGTATGTTAATTTAGGCATTCTTTTATTAAATTGTGAAAATCTACATTTTTTTCACTTATAGATGTACGCAGTAAATCTAAAAGGTTAACATCAGTAATTTTATTTCTATATACATTTTTTATGTGATTTACATGTGAAAATGCAGATTCACAAACATAAGTGCTTGCAAAACTGCACTGCAACTTGAGCATTGATGTTTTGAGAACGGGGTATTTTCCTTCCGGAACTTTTCTCCAAAAGTCATCCCCAGATTCTCTTAATGCAATTAATTCAAAATCCGACTGTAAATCGCAGAGTTCCATTTGGTATTTCGAATCTTGCGTATTAATATCTATATCTAACGGGCTTAGATATACATTGATTAGTTTCTTAATGTTGTCGAAATCGTTGAAGCGTTCTTCAAACACGTTTTTCATCCGTTGAATGTACACAAAATATTGCGCAAAGTTAAGCCTCGGATGTAGTGTCGCAAGTTCGCGGCAGCAGGGAAAATGATTTAAACAATTGTTGCTTAAATCACTTTGCAGAATGTCCATTTTCTTTTTAAATCCATCGATTGCTGACAGCATTTGTATTATTGACTGCTTTGGTGTTTGCAGCTGAGTATTTAAAATATTTAAAAACTTCATAAAGTCCGTTAAAAATGCCGCTTCGGATAGAAAATTGATGTCCTCCAATTTGGTAACCAAACCTTCCGAGTTTTTTACGTCAGTTTTAAGGAAAATTTTTATTTCTTCTCTAAGAGAGAAGAACCTATCCAGACACTCTCCTCTGCTGAGCCAACGAACTTCGGTGTAGTATTTTAAGTCACCATATTGCGCGTTAAGTTCGTGTAAAAGAGCCTGAAACTTGCGGTGTGTCAAGGCGTTGTGTCCTCCTTTTATTTTGCCAACTATTTGCACCACGCTTTCCATCGTCTCGTTCAGCTCCAATGTTTTGGCACATAGCGCCTCTTGGTGTAGAAGGCAGTGGTAAAAGGGAACTTCAATTTGTCGTGACTTAAACTGCCCGTTAAGCCCTCTGATGTTGCCGCGCATGCTTCTTGCTCCATCGGTGCAAATCGAGCTAAGTTTTCCAAATCCACCGATTTCCCGGACAGATATTTCAATTGCTCGAAATATGTCTTCCCTGTGGTATTTGCGTATAACGGAACTAGGTTTAGTAGGTCCTCCTCAACATTGAAGTCCGAGTCAATGTATTTAATAAATATTAGGACTTGCGCTACATCATTGATATCGGTACTTTCATCAACCGCCAATGAGTAGTATCGGCATTGTCTTATTTTATTTAATAATTTATTTTTCAATTGTTGGCTAAGTGTGTTTATGCGTCTCGTTACTGTTCGCCGCGATAGTGGCACTTGCGATACCATTTCACACATTTCATTAGCTTTATTGCCGAAACACTTCAGCATATCAATGCAAGTTGATTTAAAAAACTCCCCGTCCTGAAGTGGCTTTTGCGCTTTGGCCAGATTGTAGCTGACAATAAAGGAAGCATGCAGAAGATTTTTTGAAGAGTCTTCCACTTTTTTTATTGCAGCTTGGCAAAGCGATAGCTTTAGCTTAGGAATAAGCTGCTGCCTTTCTTCTATGCTTAGTTTTCCATATGATTTTTTATGGAAATTACAAAAATGCCGTTTTATATTATACTTCTTTTTGTTAGATATTACTATGTTACAAATAAGGCACTGAAAAACACCCAGTTTATAATTTTTGGTGAAAAAATATTTTTTTTCCATTTCTTGAATTATCTTATCACTCATTTTGATGTGAACTCGGTTATGACTTTTTTTAGACTGTGACAAAAATAAGTGCGTGCAGTATTTAAATAATTTTCGTACATACTAAAATGAAACTCTTTACCTGAGCAGGTAAAAAGGGTAAGGGGCGTAAAAACTTATAAGTAACCAAAATAATTGCAAAACGCCCTTTATTACCTGGTAATGATGATGAACACGTGCAGGATTGTTTTATTATCATAGGACTTCCCAAAAAATATATATTCCATTCATATATTTGTTACCTGCAGCTTTTTAAATTAAGATGCAAATTTATTTTATTACCAGTGGATTTCCCGAAAGCCTAAAAAAATTCTTTCGGTCTTATAGTTGCCAAATTAACTATATTTCTGTGCTCAGTGTACTTGTGCGAATTTTTCGTCCGCGAGCACCAATAAAAACTACCGTTACGGTCTAAAAAGGGATGCTCGAGTAGGGCCATAAAACTCGCACACTGTGTGTATTTTGTTTTTGTAATATTCTGCGAGTCGAGCGAAGGCACACATTGTGTGTATTTTGTTTTTGTAAGTTGCTGCGAGTCGAGCGAAGGCACACATTGTGTGTATTTTGTTTTTGTAAACTCGGCGCGTCGCCGACGATCTGCTTGTGCGTGTACACTGACAAAATTTTGCAACACATTCAAAGAAACAGAAAAGTCATATGAGTTTATATGACAATTTTAATTTACCAAAAAAATTACTGGGTCTTACAGTTGCCAAATTAACTATATTTCTGTGCTCAGTGTACTTGTGCGAATTTTTCGTCGCGAGCACCAATAAAAACTACCGTTACGGTCTAAAAAGGTCGAAAAAAGGATGCTCGAGTAGGGCCATAAAAGCGCACACTGTGTGTATTTTGTTTTTGTAACATTCTCGGTTTTTTGCGTGTGCGTCTGGCAGGCGCCACTTACAAGACCTAACGGAAAGAGCACTCGGTGCAAAAATGTCCAAGGCGTTTTTTGTACTGAGTGCTCTTTCCGTTATGTCTTTTCTGTGGCGAAAGATAGGCGCACAAGCAAAAAGTGCTCTTTCCGTTATTTTTCGTGCCCACCTCTGCTAATAACGATAACAGCGATGAGGATGACTTTGTAAGCAAGCAGCCACCATGCGAAGCTGCAAATGCTGTTAGAAACGAAGTCGCAACTCATTTGAACGTGTAAAGCTAATTCTATATAATTTCAATAAAATTTATTTAATTATACCAAAAATGGAATATAATTCAGTCTTATTCAGTCGTCATTTCATAAGGAACTCTTTTTTTTTAAATTTGTTTATAACTATTTTTAAGGACGCTTCTTCGATTCCTCTAATTGCATTTGTGCAATTTCCTCCATTTTTGCATAGTGCCGTTTTTTCTCCTTAAGCATTTCCTGCAATGTTGAGGAGTTACAGCAAAGAATTTTATTTTGCTCAAGGCAAATGTCCTCAAAACCATCAATGGACCGGGCACGCTTTCTTTTAGAGCCTGATGGGCCTTCCTCAACATCCCCTTCAGCTGTGCTGCAGTCTACTTCCTCGACATCCATTTCATCGTCGGTATGGCCAAAAGTTGTGACGGTTTCCATACCTTCGATGTCTTTGAATAGGCCACACAAAACTGCAATTTCCTCCTCTATCGGGAGAAGAGGCTGCTGAAAATTTGGGCCTCCACCTGTTGCAGCACATTCCTTGCGATTATTCGAAAGTTTCTTCCGGATGGAGGCAACCCATGACTGCAATTAAATTACATTTTAATTTAAAAGACATTAACATAATTGCAAAACATACCTTCTTCCATTCCCTGGCATCTTTACATGGTGGACCCGCTGCATTCATGGACTGCGACAATGACGTCCATTTCGCATCCAACTCCACCCTATCACCTTTAGGGAAACCCACTGCAAAGCTTGGGTTGTTTTGCATAAACGCGACCATTATGCTCTCCTGCTTTGCGTTGCATTTTTTGCCCCTTCAAAAAAAGAATATTTATTTTAAAATGCAAATAAACCATTTAATTATTACTTACATATTGCTGTTTACTACAAATTTACGCCCAAACAGCTGACCAACTGGCCAGCTATCGATAAGTTCACTTGCCACAAATTTTCGAACATCCACTTTATTAATTTATTTTTTTCTTTCTGCCAACATCTTTCCGAGAGACAAATATTTTTAATTTATTTACCAATTTTGTACAATTTATTTTATATACATATTTTAAGCTATACCTTAATAAAATTCGGCCATAGCCGAATTACGTGACGCGATTTTTACTATTTTTTAATAATGAAAATTAACCTTGATTCGTTCCAGTGAGCACATCTAAATTTTCTTAATACATTAAAAAATAATACGAAACTAATTTTAGTGACATTAATGCGTTTATTTATGTAAACAAAGCAAAATACTGTATTGGAAGGTATACCCAGAAGTTAACATTTTCGCCGTTAGAGGGCGCCAAAGTTACAACAACGCCGTTTTTCGTATTTTTACCCACCCCGTTGGCCTTTTTTGTTTTTGGTGTGTTTGAAAAAATTGTAGATCTTTTAGACTGGTTTTTGAATCATGTAAGTATCTCTAGTAGTTCCCAAGTTATAACGCTTTAAAGTCTGCCAGTGCCTTGAACGGCAGGGGGCGCTAAAGTGTTGATCGCAGCGCTTGCTTCCCGCAAATGACGAGAGTTGGGCTCGAACACTGGCAGCTTCGATCAGGGAAACATTTTAAATGAGTATACAAGTTCACTGATTTGGTTAAGTCGTTATGTTGGCAGATGACTAAGCTTATTTTAAAGCAATTTAATTTGCGAATTCAAAAGTTGTGCACCTACACATGTATATAATATTTAAAAAATTCACGTTAGAACGTTTTATACGAGCTTCTTTTTAAAATCGTAAAAAGTCGTTCTTTTATATTGGGTATAAATTTATTTATTTATAAAAAGAAAAGAATATAAAAATAAAATGTTTACAATTCAATTTAAATTCAACCTGGCATACTTACAATTAAATCGATTTACGGCGTTGCAACGTTGTTCTATTGTTCAAATTGAACAATTTCGCCTTCAATTTGGCCAATTCCGCCTCCGCCTCTATTATCGGCTGTAGTCGCGCCCTGGGGTTGTTAAGCTCGTTTACTAATGCCCGCTCCGCTTTTCTCCGGAGACGGGCATTTCCAGGCCCATTTTTGGGGTCCTCAAACGCCTTCAATTTCGCCTCGATGCGTTTTATGTTATTTTGTATTTCCAGGGGCCATCCTTCTTGACGCCAGGTTCTTCTTTAGGCAACAGGCTTGCCGAGCGAGGCAAGCGTCCGCCTTGTTGGCCACCTCGACGGCTTGCCGGCAAGCGTCCGCCTTGTTGGCCACCTCGACGGCTTGCTTCAATGCTTCTGTGATTCCCTAAAAGAATATAAAAATATGTTTACAATTCAATTTAAATTCAAACTGGCATACTTACAATTAAATCGAATTAATCCAATTTTAATCATACGCTGGTTAATTGCTGCTGCCTTATGAATATGAAAAATATGTAAAAATTCCCTAAAATAATATAAAAATGTAATTTTAAAAATTCAATTCAACTTAAGCTTCCATACTTACAATTAAATGGATTTGCGTCGTTGGAACGATGGCCTGTTGACAAAATTGAAGGCGAAATTAGACAATTTTGCCTTCAATTTTGCCAGTTCCTTCTCCGCCTCTATAATTGGCTGCAGCTACGCCCTTGGGTTGTTGATTTCATGAATTAATGCCCGCTCCGCGTTTCTGCGGAGACGGGCATTTCCTGTCCCACGTTTGGCCTCCTCGTAGGCTTTTAACTTTTCCTCGAGACGTTGTATCGAGTTTCGTACTTCCAAGTCGCGGCTGCCTCGACGGCTTGCCTCCATCGGCAAGCGGCCTTGGCCACCTCGACGGCTTGCCTCCATCGGCAAGCGGCCTTGGCCACCTCGACCTCGACTGCTTGCCTCCCTTGGCAAGCGGCCTTGGCTGCCTCGACGGCTTGCCTCCCTTGGCAAGCGG
Source organism: Chymomyza costata (assembly GCA_018150985.1). Classification (NCBI taxonomy): domain Eukaryota; kingdom Metazoa; phylum Arthropoda; class Insecta; order Diptera; family Drosophilidae; genus Chymomyza; species Chymomyza costata. The sequence goes on along the minus strand of JAECWU010000003.1, from coordinate 702,773 downwards.
CCTTGGCTGCCTCGACGGCTTGCCTCCCTTGGCAAGCGGCCTTGGCCACCTCGACTTGCCAAGGGAAGCAAACGGTCGCCTCGTTGGCCGCCTCGACGGCGGACGCTTGCCTCCCTCGGCAAGTCGAGGTGGCTTCCACCGTTACTTCCATCTTTGGCGAAGTTATAGAAACTGTACATCTAGAAATAATTAAAAAAACACAAATTAATTTTCAGGCGTCGTTTTGATGCAATGGTGGCTTATAGCATATATGTACGTATGCTTGTAAATGAATGTACGTTTAATAGAATATGTATATAACTATGTCTATATTAAGGATTTTATTGTGCCTTACACAATATTTACTATATTAATATATAATAAATATACAAAACTTACATTTTAATTCTTTTTGGAAATTCACTTTACACTTATAACTTTAACAAAATACACTTTATTGGCGCCCGCCGCAAAATAATGATGCCGGATGCCGGATGCAATGATGCATTTCCATTTCTATCGATGTAAAAAACAATTTATATCGAGCACTTTTGTCATTTTTTAGGGTCTTTTTGAGTCAATTCGAAAAAAAATATATATAACTGATAACAGAGGTGCACGGAAAAATATACAGCCGCTTATTTTTTTATTGTTAAATTTCAATATGCGTATAGGCAAATGCATTAATCTATAAAAATTAATCTATAGAAACTTATTTAAAATTGTATTGTATGTTTATATTACATATTTTGAACTACAATCACGCATCACAACGCAAGCGTTTTACAACACCAGTAACTAGTTAACTGTAAACTGCCAAAATTTGTTTTTTTGTTTTCATTTTTCATTGAAAATTGTTGATTGTTGCTTGTTGCATTTTTTGTTTTTTGTGCAATTACAATTTCAGCCAGCTACAAAATTAAAAAAATCTACAAAAATGGTGCGTTTGTTTTTTGTTTGTTGAATTTGATAAATTCATAAAAATTGTCTTGCAAAAATAATTCTAATTCCATCATATCGTAAGGTGTTTTGTGTTTAAAATAATAATAATAATAAAAGCAAGTAAATTTTATTGCCATAAGAATCATAAAAATATAACCGATTATCAGTTGATAATGACTTAAAAAGCGCTATATTTATGGCTGACTGGTCAGTAACGACTGCTCGCACTGTTAATCCTATTTCATTAATTTTCGTTAAATTTTCGTGTAGAATAGATTCTAGTTTAGTATTGTGAACACCATTTGATGTACAATAATACGAAAAATTATATTTCCAGGGATTAATTACTCCCTCTATTTGGAAAAATAGAAATGAGTTGGCCTATTTCCCTTCTCTGTCAGAATTCCCATAATCAACAAATCCATCTATTTGGTCTGTTGTGGAGATATACTCCAATTCAGAGCGACCACGGATTTCATCAATAACTAAAATACAATTTTTGTCCTTTTCACTTAATAAATCTATGTGTTTTTTTATAAAGAAACACTATTATCTATTCCAGGGCAAACTCTGCGTACTGGCCTCCAATTTGACAAACTTCTGGGATGAGGCAAAGGTAATCCCAAGCTTGATCTCATAAATGTATAGCATGTTGCAGATCTATAATTAATATTCAATAGTAAATTTCTCTCTTCTGTAGAGTATTTTTTTACATTTGTTGTGGACAAAATTTCAATACATTTTTTGGTTGTCTCATTCATTTCGGGATCAATTAAGACAGAACTTTCGACTAGTTCACTACATTTTTTTATATGCGATTTATTATTTATTTGTATCTTATGTTTATACATATTATTTTCTTGTTTTATCTTATGGTATTTTGCCTCAAGTTTTTTGTACTGGTTTTCTAATTCGTAAAATTTTTTCTTATAAATATCCTCATTCCTGCAATACAGCTCACAACGAGGGCAATACATTGTACATTCACCATTTTGTATATTTACTTGTCTGGTATTTTGGCAACTAATAGCACACTTCCTCCAGGCTTACTTCCTGAAATTTTTTCACATGAAATAACAGGAACTGGTTCATTGCGCCATATTAAGTTTGTCTTATTTTTGAAAGGCACATTTTTAATATTGTCTTGATTTTTATATACAGACACTTCTGCAGTGCCACTGGTATATTTTAAATTTTCAATATTGTTAGCTTTTGTAAATTTTTTTGGGATGTTGCCACTTTCAATGTACATAATGGGATGAGCATTTTTTTCAATTTATTATTTGTAATATCACTTACATGAAAATGCTTTTTGCAAATATAAAGTGCTTTAGCACTTTTATTTTTTAAATTGCAAATTGCTTTCCAGTTATTACGCTTTTCAACGTTTACTGGAAAAGCAAAAAGTTTTTCTATTCGCGATGTCGCAATACATCCTTCAATGCAGCATGTTCTGTAACCTACCCGTTTGGTGAGCCACGGAATTTTTTTTTGGGTTTTCCTTGTGCCCTAAAATAAAAACTCAAAGAAAATAATGAATGATTTTTAAAGCCAAAAACTTCGCACTTACCCAAATACAATGTAGACATTGCTCCTTTTTTTAATTTGCCTTGCCCAAGACATTCGAGGGTAAAGTGGCGATCGCAAACAAGAGCATATTGAGGCACTTTCTCTAAGTTTAGACGGAAGTTTGCGCACCACTCCTCCCTCTTATCAACGGGTATCCTAAATGCATGAGCTCCACCAGCACATCCATTTACAATACAGTTACGTTGAAAATAATCCATTTTTGTTTTGTACATATGCATATTCTCAAATTATTATACGTTAAAAATTATATATAAATTATAAAATACACACGACACGTCTTAACTTTGCAAAGTGCAAAATTCTAATGACAGATCAAAGCGTGTGCAATAATTTCTCTCTCTCTCTCTTACGCGGAGCACATGCTCCGCCCGCTTGTGATACATGCGTATGGACCTACTTGTATACATGCATGTATGTATGTGCAACACATACGGCATGCACGTCAACACACCAGCTTGTTGGTTGGGGAGGGGGAGGTGTCTTTTAACCGCTTGGCCAGAATTTGCAAGTAAAAGGACATAGAATAAAAACATTAGATTGAAGTATGTAAGGATATGCGTGCATAGTGACATTTATACGTACATACATACATATGTATGTAAATTGCCTAACGAACATTTTTTGCTTTTTGCCTATTGCTTACGATCAAAGAACGCGGGAAAATGCGCAATGATACAAAATTCTTTGGTATGCGTACATATTTCTATGTATGTACATATGTATGTATGTACACCTTACAAAGGTGAGCTTGAAGGAATAGCAGAGACAAATGCATACGTTAGTATGTGTGTCAAATAGCGATAGGCAAAAAGTAAAAACGAAATTCAGCATCGCATCACTTGATCTGTAACAGCGAACGAAGAAGGTAAGTTTTGCGCGTAACATAAAATATGCATTTTTATTGATGTTTGGTCCAGCAGCTATAATTTAATTACTTATCTATAATATTTCTCTTTGTTTTATAACTTGCCCTGCGTGGCAAGATAATTCTCTTATTATAACTCTCTCTTAAGCAAAGTAAGCTTTCGCGCAAGCGCATTGCATGCGTCGGCTACAACGCCGACCTCCCTCAGATTTGTCGCTTTACATATCGGCAGTTCGCTGTTTGTAGCGACTTACCGGTAAATAACTAGCAACAAAGGGGCAAGTTACCAGCGACATCTTCGTATCCCGCCTAATTTCAATTTTACACACGATGTCATAGGGCGGGTGCAATTGTCGCCTCCTCGATGACATGTTGCCAGCAGAGCTCGCAAATAACAGTTGACCGTTTTTTCCTTTGCGGTCTACACGCTAACATAACCGAAAAAACCATGCACGCTCGCTCTCTCTCTGAGCATAACACTTCGCTTCTCTTTATTTCGGTTTTCAGTTGAGCTATTCTTGTTACGGTCTTTCAATAACAACTTATTGAGAGCGAACTGATTGAGCGCTCGCACATTAAGCATCAGCAGATGACCGAAAAAATTAAATGCTCAGCGCAATCGGTCTTTTACGTTTAATTTGCTTTGCTGAGAATGCTGCGCTGTGTGTGTGTGTGTCTTACTAACAGGCCCAAACAGACGCCTCACTCACATACACGCATACAAACGCAAAAGACCTTTATTTTTTCGCTCGCGACAAAACGGTTGGCGAATAACCAGAGCAAAAGTGAAACAAAAAAATGGCGTACGTTAAAGTCGGGCGCAGACGACTTTGGGATACCCTGTACCACCTCATTGCAATTAATTCCGACAAATTGCTTAAAACCTCAAAAAGATATTATATTCGGCAAATTTGAAAGAAAAGAAATCAGTCGAATTTTGCACCAAAATATTTTTTTGACCGATCGGCCCTATGGGGACTATATGATATAGTCAACCAATTATGATCAAATTTAGTACACTGATTGGGAACTATAAAAGACTTCCGACTGCCAAATTTGGTTCCGATATCTTCAAAACCAAACGAAACACAACGAATTTTGTAAAAACAGCGTTTTTTTGACCGATCGTTCCTATGGGAGCTATATGATATAGTCAACCGATTTTGATCAAACTTAGTGCAGTGCTTGGATACTCTAAAAAACTTCTTAATGCCAAATTTGCTAACAATATCTTTACAAACAAACGAAAGGCAACGAACTTTGTACAAAAAACGATTTTTTGACCGATTGGTCCTATGGGAGCTATATGATATAGTCAACCGATTTTGATCAAATTTGGAACAGTGCTTGGGTACTCTAAAAAACTTCCTCATGCCAAATTTGGTTACGGTATTTTCACAAACAAACGAAACACAACGAATTTTGTCCAAAAAATATTTTTTCGACCGATCGATCCTATGGAAGCTATATGATATAGTCAACCGATTTTGATAAAATTTGGTACAGAGCTGGGGGTGTCTAAAAAACTTCCGATTGCCAAATTTGGTTATGATATCTTCATAAACAAACGAATTATCCATCTAAAACTTTTGGTTTTTTTCGAGGTCCTCTGAAACACCCCTATGGGAGCTATATAATGTAACCCCGATATCAAAAAAATAAAATAAACTTGTCTCCTATGGATTAATAAGGGATCTTATCTGAAAGTTTGGTTGCTCTAGCTCTTACCATCTCTGAGATCTAGGCGTTCATACGGACAGACGGACAGACGGACATGGGTATATCGACTTCTCGAGTCACACTGATCATACTTTAGGTAACTTTGGGGGGTCTCCGACGTCTCCTTCTGTACGTTACATACATTTTCGGCTTGCACAAACACAATATACCCTTTGTACCATACGGTACAGGGTATAAAAATTGGTTATTGGTTGAGCGCATGGTATAACTATACAGGTAGTCTATTCCGGCTCACCGAATTCTTATTTTTTGTGGGAGCGAAAAACAGCAAAAAATCGGGAAAGCGAAAAGAAAACCAGCCTCGTTGCTGTTGTTGTAGATAAGCAAACATACATACATATGTACATATAAAAAGTGTTTTTTTGTTGCTGATGCTTGCAACACCAAATTAACCGCTGCACAAAATAACCGCATATGCTTAAAAACTATGCGCAGACACAACCTTCCTCATGAAAATTCGCAACGAAACTAAAATTTTGAATTTTCGTGGGAGTGAACTTACGGAATAGACTACCTGTATAATTCTACAATGGTTGAGCGAAGACCGATTTATTAAAAGAGCAATGTAAACGGTTGATCTCTGACACGTTGCTCAAAGAGTCAGCAAATAAGAGTTATTTTTGGACAACAAAAAACGGTCAACTGTTATTTGCGAGCTCTGGTTGCCAGTAATTTACCATAGATAAGTCGCGAGTAGTTTACCAGAGACATGTCGTCAGTAATTTACCACAGACAAGTCTGAAGTAGTTTACCACAGACATGTCTGAAGTAATTTACCAAATTAAAATACAAAATTTTCAAATTTTTAAAATATTTATATAAATTGATAAAAAGATTTAAAAACCATAAATAAAAGCAAAAAATTTAATAAATTTAAATGAATGAGTATGTAGTGTATAAATTAAATTTATAAATTTGTTTCTTTTATTTATGGTTTTTAAATCTTTTTATCTATTTATTTAAATATTTTAAAAATATGCAAATTTTGTATTTTAGGTTTATTTCTACTGAAATTAAAATTACATTTAGTGCAATATTGTGCCTGCACTAATATTTTTTTTAATGTTTTATATTAACTAATAATAATTTGTATTCCAATTTTTCCACAAATAATAAAAATAAAATTCATTTTAGTTTACAATAAAATATAATATAAACGTAGACTTCATATGTTTTCAATTTCATTATTTTTTCGGAATGCCAATTTAAACATTTTTTTGTTTTGGCGGCCCATAGCCGTACCTTGGGGTCCTTCTGGATCACCAGTGGCAATTTCTGAAATTGAGGCTGTAATTAAAAGAAAAAGTCATATCACTAAATAAATAGTGGATTATATTTTGTAAAACTACTTACTTATTAAAATGGAATATTAATTTCTAAGTTTCCTCAAAGACTCTTTGCCTTGGCAGCCTCCGATATTACAGGCCATTGTTACCTCATCGGACAAAACGAATTTTAAATTTTGATCAATACCTCTAGGCCGAATTATTCAAGTGACTGTGATAATCTGCAAAATTGAATATTATTTTTAAATAATTACTTCACTTACCTGCTATTTTGCTTTTTATTATTATTTTATTTGTTGTTTTTTAACACTGCTTTTGTACTTTTTTGCCGATTAAAATGCTTCATAATTCACAATTTTAAAGAAATAAAATAAATTTGTTAATTGCTCCGGCTAAAAAGAAACAAAATTATTGAATGTTCAATTTACAATTACAAAACGCGTACGCACTTGATGCAAGTAATAGTTCAACTAAAAGGTCACGCGCGAAAGCCAAAGCAATTAGCGGCTGATTTACAGAAAATCAGAGTAAACATAAAGAAAGACACATAACAAAGAGGATACGTGTAGAAAATCAGGCGCGCGAAAAGTGGTTGACAAAAAATTGCCGCCTCCACAACGGTGCAATGCAACGCAAATATTGTTGTTTGTGTAAAACTAAAACAAAAACCAAAAAATTATCTATTCTTTTTTTCCACTTTTCTTTTATTTTGTTTGTGTCATTTTGAGACGCTGCGAATGTAAAACACGCATACAAAAATGTAAAAGAAAAGAATCGGGTGGGCGACTTTTAGATACCCTGAACCCTTTTAACAAGCAAATTTATAAATAGCCCGCTTTTTATCATATTCGACTAAGTGATTAGGTATAAAAAACAAATAAAAGAATTATACCCATAGTGCTTTTGGTTGCATTTAACGCGTCATAAAATGCGCCTTTGTTAGTATACTAGAAAACTTAATATACTCCTATACACACTTTGTACAGGGTATACAAAATTTCGTTTGTTGTTTGCCTAAGCAAGCAAGGCAACAATTACATAAAATTTTTTCGCTTTTTTTAGTAGCGACATGTCGCCAATTGCTGGCGGCCGAACTGCAGGGTTGAATTGATTCGCAAAATGTTGTTGCATTAATTTTCCGTATACATAGTTAATATTATTTGCGTTTATTATTTTTGTATTGTAAATGTTTTAGGCCTTTGTTTGTATTCGTTTTTAAATTAATAAAATACGTTTATGGCAAATTGTTGCCACAAAGTGCTCGTTTAGGCTATGGACTGCCCAGCTCAATTTGAACTTGTCTATTTTAAAGAATTATCAAAAACACGATGTGTCATTGATAAATTCGACAAAGTAACCAACGTATGCGATTTTGTCTTTTTTTGTGGCTGGCAAATTTTGTATCCGCCGTTGATCCAAGTAATAAGTAAAACCAAATTTGTAGCATTAACGAACTTATGTACGTATGTTCGCAGTATTTATTAACATGTTTTGAATATGAATGTATGCATCTTAAAAAACTAAAATATAATATACTTAAAAACTATACAATAATGATAAGAATTTAAAAAATAACAGACTGTCCATTGATGCTGGTCCCAATCTGTTTCGTTTTTCTGTCATAATGTTGCCTGCCAAAGAAAAGATGCGTTCAGCCGCAGCACTGCTTGCAGGTACTGAATGTATTTGCATTGCTACTCTCGACAAATAAGGATATGATTTTTCATTTTCTTTCCACCATTTCATCATTTCAAAATCCCCGTCGTTAACACTCTTTCTTTGGAATATTTTTCTATCTCCATCATAGGAGGCGCGACGTATTCGGGACTGGCTTTGGCAAACCTATTTGTGGCAAGAAATGGAGAACTCATCGAATTTGTAGATGAATTGGCTGGGCTTTCAGAACTTGATGAATATGATGGAATAGAAAATCCCTCATTTAAAATCAACTGTTGCTTATAATTCTTATCATAGTCCTGAATATTTTTTATTTGAGTAACGCCACAGGCTTTGATGATAGGCAAAGAAGGTTGTCTTATGCCATATTGTCAAACTGGTTTCCCAAATGTTATTAATATTGCGAACTATATTTTGTTTTAAATTTAATATGGAAATTATGTCGGCATCATTAGGGACGCAAGTGCTTTTAATTTTGTGAATCGATGGCAAAATAAGGTATAAAGAAAGGGAAGAGGAATTCTGCATTTGCTTAAAAATTGTTTCAAAATTACTACATAGATCTACTCAAGCACTAAGTATCGAAATACTTAAATTACATAGGCGTTCGGGTTTCTCTTGATCCGAAAGAATATTATTAATTTCTCCCCAGTTGTCAGCAATAGACTTAAACATACTGTAATTTGAATTCCAGCGTGTAGTGCATGGATTTTTCAACGTTGTGCTTAGCTTATGTTGTAGGTTGGATTTTTTTGAAATATTTAACGATTTTTTTGCGGATCAATTCTGATAATTCGGTTGTTTGCTCAAACGACTTATCTAAAATATTATTTAATAAGTGACTACTGCAACTTAAACGAATATTTTTCTCTAATGCCTTTACAATATTTTTCCCTCTATCCGTCACAAAAGTAATTTTTTCAAAGTTATTTATATTAAATTGCTGAAACAAGGCTTTTTATTTTTAAAATATGTTGCATGCTGTCGAACGCTGGAAGTCCATTGACTTCAGTCCAAGAATTATATCAATAAGCTGAAAATTCTTTTGATAATGCAGCGTGACGCCAAGAAAGTTCCTTTGCATATAATCATCAGACCACATATCGATTGTGGCCGATGCACCGCCACTTAACACTGCCTCTTGTATTTCTTGGCTTAACAAAGCTCTTTTATTTTCAGCATCTATTTTCACTTTTCTTGACATTGTAGTTGGGTCAGGCAGCAGATCGTCGACGTCAATATTTTCGCCGTATGTGGCCCCGATTTTTATAAAAAACTTAACCATATCCTTGAAGCCAGATCCCGTAACGGCAGTAAATGGGCGGCAGTCTTCGACTATCCACTTTGAACAGGCATTAATCGCTTCTTTTTTGTCCGCTGGGGATAACGCAATCATGACTGTGGGCCCTTGCCGGCTTGGCAACACTTGTGGCGAATTAAATTTGATGTTTGCGTTCCTGTGAGCTTAAGCACTTTGTGACATGTGCGGCAGTACACCAATTTCTCTACAACATTACCATCGTCTTTTATAATTTCGGAGATTACATTCCAAATGTGGCTTTTACTTTTTTACTCCATTTTTTATTTGGTCAACGATATAAGAATTGTTGTCTGACATTTTGAAACGACTTCGCTCTACAAATGCTACGCATGAAATGAGTTGAATTTCAGAAATAGTAGTTGCTTCAAGCTTGTATACAACACATCAATAAATTTTACCGTTAAAAGCCCCGTTACGGTCGCGCACGGTGTACATTCCGTTTCAGTAACTGCATTTTGGCTATCTTGTGTGCGTCTGGCTGGCGCCACTTGCAAAAACTAAAGTATTATAGCAAGTTTCTACTTAAACCTACTATTGTGTTAAATATAATATATAATATAAAATTATAATACATAATATATAAATATAATTCATAAAAATGTAATACATTTTGGCAGTATATACATAGTATAATTAAATTTTAATAATTTATGCAACAAAAATTTGTAGCACAACTCATTTGCACAGTGTATACCTAAATAACCCACCCTCATTTTTCGGCCGCTCTCTTTTTGCCCAGCTCTCATACTGACACGCAAAATAAACATTTTGCTCTCACCTTTCTCTCTCTCACTGCTCGAAAAGAGTGTCATTGTCACTCTTGAAATTCAAAAAAGTGTCCGCAGAATGGTATAATACAAGGATGTCAAGGCCCATTGCTCCTCAGGCTCTTTTTGTTTTTGTAATGGCTCTTAGGCATAGGCAGCGATGCGCGTGTACATGCACGGCCCTAACTGTATATCACCCATGGTATAATAAGTAAGGTAGAGTAAGATTTTCTCACTCGGGGCCATAAATTTTGTGAGAGCAAAGAAATGTGAGAGAGAGAGAAGCAACCGACAAGCTGACGCATACATTCGCAACGAGAATGAAAAGTATGGCCCCAGCAAAGAGAACGTTGCGACAAACTTACTCTACCTTACTTATTATACCATGTATATCACCCAGTGCCTATGCAAATTACAAAAACAATTTCGAGCGTTCTCTCACTTACTCTCTGTTACTCTCTTTGCTCTCTGATCTCGTGTGCACAAAAACAACCCTTGCGTATATTTGTTGTTGGCCCACAGATTTTCAATGTAATTTGTTGTTGCTTTTCGTTTGAGCATGCACTCACAAAAATCGGTATGAGATTCTTTCGCTATTTTTTGGGAAACTTGTTAATTGGGACTTTTAAGGCATTGCTTGCAAACAAAAACTAGTTATGGCCCTGTATCTTTCATATGGCCATCATAAATATATATTTTTCGGGAAATCCCTTGAAAGAAATTCGCACTTGTATACAATCTTTTTTCTAGTAGTAACAAATGTTACCAGCTACCAAAGGGTGTTTTGCATCCATTGACCAAGTTTAGTAACTTTGCAATTTTTACGCCCCTACCTGCGCAGGTAAAGAGTTACATTGTAATATCTTTCAATTTTACATTTTAAATCATTTTTATACTGATATTTTCCTATTGAATTTTCTACCTGTTTCGGTAAATTAAAAAACTTTGTCAAGTGCACTCAATAGTAAATTTCGCCAGATCATAATACGTTTTGTATTTAAACAGTGCAGACCTTGTTGTCAACATTCATTTTATTAAGTGCAAACAAAATAAACAAAATAAATATATTACTGTGTTACAGGATAATAATAAAACAGTGAAGATTTAAAGATGGAAAATTGAAAGCCATTTTCTGACGGATACTTTATAAAAAGCGTATGTCAAAAAATGTTATTTTGTTATGGAGACACTGGGGCAACTTAAGCAAACTCAATTGGCGAAGTTTGCCTTTCACGTAACACTGTTTCTCGCAGAATTGTAGATCTTCATAAGTATTTGGATTTACTTTTAAATAACAAAATAAGATCCTCTTCATTCTTTTCTCTTGCATTGGACGAATCAACTGATGTGTCAGACACGAGTCAGCTTATATTGGGAATTCGAATGATTGAGAAACATTTCAATATTAATGAAGATTCTAGCTGTCTAGCTGTGATCCCTCTTCATGAAAATACAAGAGGCATAGACATATTTAATGCGGTCAATAATAACTTTGAATAGTAAAATTGAAAAACTATCTGCTATTTGTACCGATGGTGTACCTGCTATGCTTGGTAAAAATGATGGGTTCATTGGACAAATCATGAAAAATGGAATACAGGCTCAATCATTTCATTGTGCAATTCACCAAGAGGCCATGTGTGCGAATTGGACGAAGAGTGTATATACAATTAATGTTGTCACTAAAGTAGTTAACAGGATAAGGGGTGGCCATAATGCTCTTAGCCACCGCAAACTCAAAAAATTCCTTAATTCCTTCCTTTTCACGCAACATGTGGACGTGAAGTGAGGTGGCTCAGTAAAGGAAAGTGCCTTGAACGTTTCTTTGAATTGCGAAGAGAAATTGTTCTGTTTTTGGAATCAGAAATTCAAAGTGTTGATTTATTAAATGAAGTAAAATCTTACGAATTTAAGATTAACCGAGCATTTTTCACAGATTTTACTTTACACTTGAATTACCTGAATGCTTTCCTTCAATCCAGAATAAGTCTAATTTCGATTTGGTAGGCTCTATAGAAGGATTTATTCGAAAAATTGATATATTTATTTTTGACTTAGTTATGAACAAACTGTGTCACTTTTCACGATTAAAAGAAATTCTAGACTAGCTTCGAGTTTCAACATATGATTTTTCTATGTACCTCTACTATTTAAATGAATTAAAATAAAATTTTAATCGAAGATTTAAAGATTTTGAATGGGTAAAAAAAATGATGCCCATTTTTTTTAGTCCGATGATATCCGACATATATAATCAGAAACCAGAACTGCAACTGTAACTTTGTGACTTGCAGTGTGACTGCGAATTAAAAACAATTAATTTAAGTGGACTTGACTTTTGGAAAGCTGTTAACGCAAACAAATACCCCTTACTCCACAGCGAAATTATGCGAGTTTTATCTATTTTTGGAAGCACATATATTTGTGAATGTGCGTTTTCAAGCTTAAAATTAATTAAAAATAAACTGAGAAATGGATAAACAAACGAACATTTGGAGGCATTATTTAAACTATCATTAACTAAAATAAATATTGATATTGACCAATTTTTAGGTTCTTTATAAATATATGTACCATAACATTTTTTCATTATTTTTTACCACTCTTATAAGAATGCACATACAATTTCTTACAGTGCACTCAATAAACCGTAATAACTGTTTACTTTAAATGTGTTAGTGTTTTTCTTTATATGTATTGGTTTTTGCTCTTCCATAAGCAGTGTTTGGACATCCCTGGACTAGACGTATGCGTGTAGACTGTACGAAGCTCGCACGGATTGTGACGAGCTGCTCCGAAATCGGACGAATACTTAAGCAGCTGTATGTGAGAAAGTATATAGGTGTATAGGTATCTATCATATATGTGACAGTGAATAGCGTAAAATTTGTTTATAAAGTGTTTTAAATATGAATAAAAAAAGTGCATTTATTAATGAAGAAAGTGATGAAAACATAGTCAAAGAAAATAAGTGAGTACTCTATATACATACATTTAATGATTATTAATGCTATAAAAATAACCTAAATTTTTAATATTACAATGAGCGATCTTAAATGTAGCCCTCTTTTATACACACAAACACACACACACACATATAGTTTAAATTCTCAATTTAGATTCTCAATATGTATGTATATATATATATGTATATTCATTCTTCATTATGTATATAATAGAAACCATTAAACCAAGCACGTGTACTATTTAGTTCCTTTGATCGTTGATCAAACTCTTAATACCGTTCTTTTTGTTCAAATTTTTTGAATGAATAATTGTTTTGGTGTGTGATTACATTATTTATACCTAATTATTTATATTTATAATTTATAGTATAAATTTTACATCTAGCTATTTTCGTTTGATAGAGAAGAAGAACTGAAAGAGCTAAAAAGAAATTGTGAACGTCAAAGGGCAAATTATCAGCGTCAGAAAGATTTGAAGAAAAAAGAAAAAAGAAAAAAGAAACAGTACCAAAATCAAATGCTGAACGTCAAAGGAAATTTCTTCAACGTAATGCAGAAAAATCTTACGTGAATATGTAATTTGATTTAATAATAATATTTAAAAACAAATTGTAATATATGCTTAAAAAAACTTACGTTTCTTACCCTCATGTGTGGTTTTCCACACACATGGGATTTATATGCATTTTTATGTAAAAAACACAATTTTTAAAAAAAATTTTTTTTAATAAGAATTATAATTTCTCTTTAATAATAATATTATGTGTTTATTTTTTATATTATATTAGTTATGTAGTTATATTAGGTTCTCCTCAATACATTTAACAGAAACATTTCGATTGTGTGTTCGCTTGCAAACACCTTTTTTACAGAAACAGCAAATAATATCATAAGTATAATTCTTATACTTTGACTTCTCAGTATAACATATGTGGCACCGTGCCTTTCCTTCTGTTTTTGGCGGAACGCTTTTACATCTCTTTTGAGGAATGCCAGACGTTGCTGGTGTACTGTCTCGAGAAGATTCGCGACTCTGGGCTGAGGGTGAGTCGTTGCCTAACAAGGTCCTGGGCCACCTCATCGGCTCGCTCAGGTTTTCTTGGTTAACGCTGGATAGCAAAGAAGCCGCTGACTCACTTCTGGGCATTCCTTTTCTCATTGCCATATATGGCTTTGCGAGATTCAATCCAAGCTCACGCAAAAAGACTCGTCGCATGGTTTGTTTGTTTGGTTGCGAATTTGGAAACCAACAGCCAAAATTTTATACCATATCTCACAGGCTTAGAAGGCATGTATTGTCGAAACTTGCATCTACCACGAAAACCAAGTAGGTGCTCATCAATTCAGATGGGTTGAAATAATCTGCCAAAAGATCTGACCATTTATCAAAGATTCCACGGATTGGAGCAAATTTGTGTGTAGAGCTTTGCTGGCGTCAACTCATAACATCATCAAATCGAATGGCTTTGTTCATGTATTCAAATGTTTTCTTTGACATTATCGCTCTAAAAATTGGACGCGGAAAATAAATCCAACATTGTTTCGTTTTTGAATCTAAATAAAATTGATTGGAAAACACTAGATTCATTACAAGCATGAACGTAAAACTAAAAAAAGACACACCTGTACACTCCAGCGACATATGCTTTCAACAAATTCGAATCAATTTCTATATATTGGTCACTACAGTTCGCATTTGCATATGCGTTTGACCACTTCAGAATAATATTCATGATTTGTGGTGAAAAGAACAAGAGGAAAGCATCTTTGATGTCATCGACACGTGCTTTTGCATATCTTGTTATACCTGGATGCAAATTGATAACATTTTCCTTCCGTAATCTTCCGGTTTGATCTTGCACTGGTTGTGGTTTCCACACCATACCGTCTTTTGAAACGAACAATGGGTCGATCGTGTTATTTGGTGCAATTGCTATTTCTGGTTCACTGGAATAGCTTTCACTTCCTTCATCTGTTTCTCCCGACGAAACATCATCATCGGGATCCTCATCATCAGATGCATTCATAATTTCTTCTAACTCCTCGTCTATGATATATTTTGGTCTAGCCATGATTTAATTTCAAGCTGATTCAATATATGTTTTCATTATAAAACGTGTCTAACGACTGAACTATGACGTCATGAAATGGTTTCACAAGCAAAATTTATCAACCGGCCACACACAAAGCAAATATCACACTGATCAAATTTTGTCTCTGAAATGATTTTCGTTTGCATTTGCTCATAGCTAACGGTATCTTTCTTTGGTATACATTTTTATTTTCTACAGTGTGTGCAAATTTGTGTGTTAATTTGAGCCCCCTGAAAAAATCATGCGTACGCCACTGGATTCCCTTTCCTTCTTCTTTGTGCTGCATCAGAAACAATCTGCACATGTTTACATATTTAGGGTATTCACGCTTTGTGAGCACTTTTACAAAAACAAAATGTATGGCGAAATACAACCCTGCGTTTCAACACTCAACTGCTCAACCCAGACCCAAGTCTACTTTTTGCTGTTGAGTTGAGCAGAAAGTGTTGCACAATATGGTAATTCGCTGCTTTTTCAGCACTCACGCATTTGCCATTTTTTAGTCAATTCGTGATATGAAAAACAACGAGTTACTTGGTACTCGTTGAAAAAAAGAGCGGGAAAATAAAATTAAACAAAAAATTCAAAGAAATAAAAGGTTGTGCATTTTAGTGGCAAATTAAATAAATAACAAGTTACAATTTTATTTAAACAATCATTAATAAATAAAAGAGTAAGTATAGTGTGTTCAATGTACTAAATTAAGAGAATTAATTGTTAATGATTTAAAGTGGCTGAAGCAACACCAAAAAGCGCCAGGATGCCAAAGCAACAAAAAAAATGGACAAGCGAGGATGTTGAGCAAATTGTGAATTATTTATTGGAGCATAGAGGTTTTGAGGTAAGATGTGTAAGTACTTATGGAACTGTTAGGTCTATAAATATTGCGTTTGTTTGACAAAAACCCACAGCGCAGGCATTTTACAAGAAGATGCTGGCAGAGCTTCAAATCGATGCGAATTGGACCATGATAAAAGGAAAGATTCGCCATATGCGCAGGAAGTACGAGGAGGCCAACGAATGGCGCAACTCTACTGGTGCAGGAATAGAAGATGAAGACAGTCACTTTTCAATCCAAGTTATGATTAATTAAATGATTAGTTTTTCTTTAAATTATTAAAAATTGTACAATAACAGCAAAATTGCGGGAAATATGCCCGTATTTTGATTCGCTGGAGGCAATTTTTGCAAAAGAAAAAGATGCGGAGGTGTATGCGTTGCACTCGGAACAAGACAACGCAACCTGCAGCAGCTTCGCATCTTGTTATTTCGCCCATGGAAGACACGGAGGTTGAGGTACCAGAAGTGTCTTTCGTGGGAAGACTAAAAAGAAAGCGAACTGCTGTGGAAGCAGTTCAAGAAATCGAAGGCGGTCGTCTTAAGCAGCGGGAGCAGCTGTTGCAACAGGAGCAGGAAAGGCTTCAGTTGGAAGCCGCAGCCGAAGAGTGGAGGCACACCAAGGAGGAGCGACAGCTGCAGCATGAAGAAAAAAAGCTCAAGCTTGAAACTGAAAAAGAGGAATGGATGCGCATGATCCATGAGCAGCAACGGCAACGGGAAGAAAAGCGTTTACTGCTGGAAATGGAAACGTTGCAGTTTCAACAAACCGTTGAAAACAGGCGGCTCCTGATGGAGGAGCAAAAAATAAAAAATGAATTTGAATTAAAAAAAATGGAATTAGAACAAATGAAAGAGTTAAAAAAGTATGAATTAGATTTAAAATATGGGAAAAAATAAATTTATTCATTAAAAATTAAATTATAAATTGCTTGTCGTTTTTCTTCATTAGAATTTGAGTGCAAAGTTTCTTCTTGGTAGTAGTCATCATCTTCTTCACTCTCTGTTTGCATATTCTCCACTTCTTCATCAGTTAGCAATATGTTGTGTAATATACAGCACACTGTTACCCATTTACAAAAAAATTTCTTCCTGGCCATGTTTCCAATTCTTATTCGCATTTCCTCCAAGCTGCAAAATTTGTTTTTTAACAATCCAAAGCAGTTTTCTACTCGGACGCGGAATTGACTATGGCGTTTGTTGAAGCGTTTCTGCATTTCGGCTTCCATATAGTGTGAATTGCTTCTATACGGAACAATGACGAATTTTGACAGTGGGTATGCAGAATCACCAGCCATCCATTGCTCACCACTGAAGTACTCCAAGCTTCGCCTATAAATCATTCCGCTTTTAAATATTTTTGCATCGTGCCAGCTTCGTGGGTATCCGACAATAACGTCGCGAATCCGTAATTTGTAATCGCATACCGCCTGCAATTTAATGCATAATTTCGTTGTCTCGAGAAGTAAGCTTCATGATTGTACTGAGGCATTTCTGCGAATTTATTTTCTGCGGCATCTATGTATCTTCTGCCGTGCGGTAGTTCATTCATCGTATGTGACACAAACTTTTGCCGTTCTTGCTCATATGGCCAATATAGGAACTGCTTCATTTAATCCAAAATGGCATCAAAAACTCGACATGTTATTTTAGCCAATGTGCCACTATCGCCAATTCCGAAGAGCGTCGCAATTTTTTTAACAGACCCACTGTTGCCTGACGAACCAAGTCGAAATAGAACGATCGCCACCTGCAAATCGGCAGGTATTTGTAGGCGCGCTCCACGATTCATAAAATTTGTATGGGGCTGCACTATGTTTACAATACGCTGGAATTGTTTTGGAGTTACCCTTAGCATTTGAAGAAATTGAAGGTCGTCGAACGAACTGAGCACGTTCTGGCGCCAGTCAATTGACTTAGGGATATCGAAGTGGTCACCGCGATGCGAGAGTATAATTGCACGCATTTTTAAATATAAATTTTAACTATTGATGATAATTTGCAGCAATTAAGAAATGTAAACAAACACAAGAAGAGGAAGCACAAATCAAATACGGTTTCTCTGCAATTATTTAATTTTCGCAGCAATAAAATAATACAAACCGATGTAATACATAGCTACTTTAGCTACATGTTTAGTTAAAATAGATTTTATGCTTTGACTCGGCATTTTTAATTCAGGTTTTTAAATTTTAATGTAAATTGTACCAATTTACAAATGTAAACAAACTCTGGCAAGAAGAAGAAAAGTGCTCAACTCAACACAAAAAGTCAACAGGAGGGATTCACGCTTTAGCCTGAGCACTTTTTCCTCAACTGCTCAAGTGCTCACAAAGCGTGAATACCCTAATTGTATTTACATAAAAAAAAGGCATGTACATATAAAAAAAATTGTTTATAATGAAAAACACATAGAAATCCCATATTTGTGGAAAACCACACACGAGGGTAAGAAACGTAAGTTTTTGAATATCTCGATATCAAAAAATATTATTTTATTAAACTATACGTTTTTTTTGTTATATTGATGTTTCAGGAATTGTCGAGAAGTTTTATGCGGCAGTCCTCGAGTGCCACACATATTTTTTTGTTTTTTTTCGTTGCTGTCAAAAACTGTCCTTCGTCACGACTTGTAAGTAACAATAAATAGTTTTGAAAAATATGCAATATATTCAATTTTTGGCAACTTGAATTTTAAGGCGACTTGAATAATGCTGAAAACGTTTCTATGGAGGAAAAAGTATCAATATTAACAAAGGAAATGACTTCTATGCATTCTAAAACGGATGCTTTACAAAGTATGGAAAATCTTAGAAAGTTTTGTATAAATTCATACACGTATATGCTTTTAGAACAAAATAATGATTTGAAGGCGCACATGTCAACAATTGTGGATGCCATGGCATAATTAAAATCAAACGTTAGAACTTTGCTGCGGGAAAAAAATTATGAAGTATCTTTGAGCTCTAAGTTCCCCGTAAAATCGGCCGACGAAATGTACCAAATTGAGTCACAAATTACGGATGGAAATAAAGAATTATATGTAAGTCATATTATATACATTTAATTCACATATAATAATAATATAATGGACTCTTAGGATTTCCGACCAACTTTCTCAATTGGATTTCTTCTTACCTTGCTGGTAGAACCCAAAGAGGTATAGTTAAGGTCTACTGTTTCTAAAATTGTTCAAGTATCTTCCGGTGTTTCGCAAGGTAGTCATCTAGGTCCTCTGTTTTTTACACTTTTTATAAATGATCTGCCAAATGTGGTTAATCATGTCCGTGTTCTTATGTTCGCTGATGATGTTAAACTATGTTTCTCATTTAATGATTCCGCGTCGCATCTTTTACTTCAGGATGATTTAAACTCTCTTTATAACTGCCTCACTTCATAAATGGTTCTATTCTGGGGCGTATTTATTTATTTACTGATCTAGGTGTTAGTTTTGACCCGAAAATTAACTTCAACACCCATGTTTCTACAGTTGTGAATAAAGCCGGTGGTGTTTTAGGGTACATTAAACGCTGGTCAAAAGAATTTAACGATCCGTATACGACCAAGGTTCTTTATTGTGCTCTCGTTCGCCCAGGACTTGAGTACTGTTCCTGTGTTTGGTGCCCCCAATATAAAAAATATCAAGCACGAATCGAATCTGTACAGAAACAGTTTCTTCTGTTTGCTCTTCGTATCTTAAATTGGGACCCCAATATCCGATTGCCTCCCTTTGCCAGTAGACTTCTTCTAATTGATCTTTCTTCATTAGAAAATCGTAGGATTGCCCTTAATGCTATTTCCCTGCATAAACTTATAACAGGATATATTGATTCCCCTTTCCAACTTCGACTTTATTATAAGTTGTATTTATTGTTTCTTTTGTATTGTCTTTTTATATGTATTAATCAACTGTTTAATTTATATGTTGATCTTTCCAATAAATAAATAATAATAATAATAATATCTTATCTTACAGATGACAACCATTTTAAAACTTTTATCGCCAGATAGTATAGTTATGTGTTTAAAAAAACGTGCTGTCAGATGATGTTGTCATGGCCCACAACGTTGATGGTGTCCATGGCAAGGTTGCGTTAAAAAGTTTGAAAAACTTCTACAGCACTCTCTTGGGTATTAAATTATTATTAAAAATTAATTTTTACACAATATTTAATTAAATTCCTTAATATTTCAGATGCCATAACAACAACTAGTTAGAGTTGGAGCGCAGGCGGAGGACCAGCTACGCAAGGCGATCCAGCTGCAAAAAAAAGGTGTTTTTAAAAAAATTACTCGGCAAAGAGCGACATAATTATATTGAATAACTCAATTCCTTAATAACCTTAATTAAGAACTTTATTGTTAACCAGTCAAAAACCGCAGAAACTATGGCTGTCCTTAGCTGTAGCTATAGGTTTAAATTATTAGCAAATGGATTTCGATAAATAAATGAATAACTGCTAAACAAATTTAATTTATTGCTTTTAAATTAAATCTGAACCACAGTCCAGTATGCAGCATACATTACCGAACTAGTGCCATTGTACTATATACCGAACTATACACTAGGGTGGCCGCCGCTGGTATGGAGGATTTTTAAACCGTCTATATCAATAACGCCACCCCCGTTGCGAAATTGCATTTTCCACTATGAAAATAATATTGACTAAGCATCGAAAACAAATATCTGATCAACAATTGACTGACCTTTTGCCAATTTATTTTACATAACTCTTGAAATAAAAATGAAGAAATATTAATCTATCTATTGAATTTGGACCAAGACGGTTTCTCTTCTCGGTTATAATATTGCCTGCCAATGAAAATTCTCTCATTTTTCGGCCGTTCTCTTTTTGCCCAGCTCTGATATTAAGCATTGCTGGTGGGTCGCAAAGTATCTTGAGCCG
Source organism: Chymomyza costata (assembly GCA_018150985.1). NCBI lineage: Eukaryota > Metazoa > Arthropoda > Insecta > Diptera > Drosophilidae > Chymomyza > Chymomyza costata. The sequence continues at coordinate 681,803 of JAECWU010000003.1, read as the reverse complement.
CTACCTTAAAACGAAACATCCATCAGCTCTTGAAGCAACTGTAAAGCAAACTGTTGAAATTGGTCTGCGGCCTCAATATTCATACAAAAACATCTTTAAACATCACTTTTATTTTCATTTATCACCTACGCCAACGCAAGAGTAGTGCGAATAAAACAAAATCAATAGTTATTCCACTGCGCTGAGCGCGTAAGAAAGCAGAATAAAAAGAAATAAATAAATGTAACTGTCACGTAATGCTGCTTGGCTTTGTTGTTCATACAACTCTCACCTCCCCCGCGCCTACTTCTAGGTCGTTCTTTGCGCAGCGCGATCTTATTTTGTAGCCAACTAAACAGCACCAAAGCCACGGCACTACCGGCCTTCTTTCATGCGAAAGAGAATAATAAAAAAAAACGCACCAAAACTAACATTTTTCGAGTTTACAAGATTTAAAAGTTGGCCGCCATCACAATGCCGCCTAAAAATCACAATGCCACCTAAAAAGTTTAACTTCATCGAAGCTCATCGCTGAGCTGCGTGGCCTAACATATACAAATCCCAGACGGTACAAAAAATGCTCTAAAATACCTGGGTTCGAACTCTACGTAGTTCGGTTATAAGTCGACAACCATGAGGTGTTTGTTATTGTCGACTGACTTTGGAGCTAAAGTAAACACCAAATAAAGTTCGGGGACTCATTCATAAACCTAACAAGCAGAAAATACAAAAAAAAAATAAAATAAAAAAATATCTATGCTAGCAGCTTCTGCTATAACTATCGCGTTGATAATTACACATTAATAATGATATTGAATTTGATCAAGGAAGACATGCCATCATCATCAATATCCACAGCATTACAACTTGCAACCGTACTGTGTTTTTTGGAGTCGGCTCTTATCAAAGGGGCATTGGCAAGGATAAAGATTTAGCAGTGTCTAGGTAATTTGTCGGCCAAATTTTAGGAAACCTACTTCTGCTTTTGGAATAAAAACTTTGCCCTCGCTTTATAAAATTGGACCAAAACGCGGATAGGGTATTAAAATCCAAGGCACATTTCTACGGAATGCCGAACATCAATTTTTAAATCGAAAAGGGTTTTTTTTAGTATAAATGCTATGATTGTAAGTAGGGCACTAATCAGTTTAAAGGCCTCGTTTCTTGTATTTGGTCTTTAAAGTATGTTTGTCAGTATCCGTCCTATTTGTTACTTAAATGTCATGGCTTCTTTTTTAATAGTTTTTATTTTAAAAGATTTGCGATTATGACCTTCGAGTACTTTATGTGAATGCAACAATGCCTGGCGCAACACATGACATGAGCGCAGCTCGTGAATTTTTCAAGCAGAAGTACGACAGCGGTTTTAGCAGCAATTGGCTTCTCGCTGACTCTGGATATCCTTTGGAGCCGTATATGTTGACTCCATGCAGAAGTCCAGTGCCGGGAACAAACCAACATTTATTCAATCTTCGGCACGCATCAGCTCGAAACGTTGTGGAGCGGACAATCGGTGTACTCAAGAGTCGATTTAGATTGCTTCAGGACCGTCTTTTGTATCACCCTGCCAAGGTTTCAACAATTATAAATGTATGCTGCGAGCTGCACAACATACATATGCCGCCAGCGAAATGAAGCACAATTCGATTATGATCCACCCACTGATGATAACGATTATAAATGTATGCCAGCAAAAATAAGGCAGAATTCGATTATATGTATGTAACCTTTTCAAATAAGTAACAGTTTCTTTGAATAAAATAGGTTTTATTGGTGAATTTAATCAAATCAAATGCAATTTTGTCAAAGATTTTGAAACCGTTGCAAATCATGTCTGTGGCCCCAAGAATAGGACTTGCAACGAAATTGACAAGAAATGGTTTTCTGTGGCACAACAGAATGATTGCTTTTGTTTAGTTTTAATAATATGTTGTGAATATACCTTAAAGCATTATTGTTATACAGCAATGTGCATAATCAGAGTAAAACCCGGTAGTAAAATAAAATTAAAATTACTCAAAAATGCAATTATTTTTATAAATTGAATTTATCACATGGATATATGTAAAATTTATTGTAACCAATCGAGGTTGCAGCTTGCTGCCGTCGCTTTGGGGCTGCGTGGCGTCGTCATCCATATTTACAATGAAATAAAGTCTTACCATTCCTCTTTGAACATTTTTCCCTTTTTAAAATCAATTATTTGCGCAGCGCGATCTAATCTTGTAGCCAACTAAACATCAAATGATTTTGTGTTTTCTGCCACACAGCAACAAAGCCACGCCAAACTAATGCTGGAACGCTTTAATTTTGTGAGAGTAAAAAAGCAAGAGCGACCGCAGCACGCTCTCTCAACAAGAACCGAAGTCATGGTGGAATAATACATAATGAAACAATGCAAAAGAACAATGTAATGTACAAGCAGCAATAGCAAAACAAATATACAAAATATACAGCAAGACAGATAAAAAAGATGGCATACGTGAAAGTCGGGCGCGACCGACTTTGGGATACTCTGTACCACTGCTTGCAATGAAATCCGGTATATTGCTTAAGAACACCAAAAGACATTTGATTGCCAAACTAAGTTACGATACCTTCATAAACAACCAAAAACAGGGAAATTATTAACCAAAAATGTTTTTTTAAACGATCGTTCCTATGGGAGCTATATGATATAATCAACCGATTTTGTTCAAATTTGGTGCTTAAGCACTCTAATAAACTTCCAATTGCCAAATTTGGTAACGATAACTTCATAAACAAACGAAACAACGAATTTTGTGCAAAAAACGTTTTTTTGGCCGATTGGTCCTATGGGAGCTATATGGTATAGTCAACCGATTTTGATCAAATTTGGTACAGTGCTTGGGTACTCTTAATGCCAAATTTGGTTATGATATCTTCATAAACAAACGAATTATCCATCTATAACCTTTGTTTTTTTTCGAGGTTCTCTGAAACACCCCTATATAATATAACCCCGATATCGAAAAAGAAAAATAAACTTGCCTCCCCTGACATAATTACGCATCCAATCTGAAAATTTGGTCGCTCTAGCTCTTACCATCTTTGAAATCTAGGCGTTCATACGGACAGATGGACAGACGGACATGGGTATATCGACTTCTCTAGTCATAGTACAGTATAAATAGACCAAAACAGGGGCTGACCTGGTAAAAATTGCACACTGGAATTTCTCTTGCTTAATGTATTAAGGACCATCTAAAAGGTCTAAAGCCAAATTAGAAATCTATAAGCCGTACACAAAAACTTCCAAGGCAGAAAATGTTTAAAATTGAATTTAAAATTTTATTTGTTCTGGAAGGTATACCCAGTAGCTCATATTTTAGGCGGCAGAGGGCGCCAAGCCATTAAGCGAGAGAAATTCCAGTGTGCAATTTTTTCCAGGTCAAAACCTATTTTTACTGTACTATCACTCTGATCATACTTTAGGTAACTTTTGGGGGTCTCCGACGTTTCCTTCTGTATGTTCCATTTTCGGCTTGCACAAACTTAATATACCCTTGGTACCATACGGTACAGGGTATAAAAATAATTTTGCCTAGCCTTATGCTTACTCGCTCTCGCTACAGTAGCAAAGAGAATGTTTTCTCATTGTTGCTTATTTTTCGTTCTTGTCCTCACCTTGAATTATTACACTATGGACCCGAGCATTGCGGCATTCTGGCTCAAATATGATAACAGCGTTTTAACGTTATTTCGCCTCTCTTTGTAAACAAAGAAAATTAACATAAAAGCAATGAGTATAAAAGTAGATAGAGTGGAACAACTGGCCGTTACAAATTTTTCTGCGAGTGTTGACAAGAGTAGAGGATTTTGCTCGGGTCATACAAGAAGTTGTATTTTGCATGCGTGCAAAGAGAATGGAAGAAAAACCTGAACGCCGTCGTCTACACCGCTCTAACATGTTAAGTTGTTTGTTGGCTGCTGTATTGCAAATTTTGTTTTGTTTCTTCTTCACATTTGTTTTTCGTGCAACTGGTAAAGTGCATGAATATGTTGTCAAGGGACGGGCGGAGAAGTGAGGTTTTTTGTGTGTATTTGACCGAAAGGCAATAGCATAGTATACCATGGGCAATAGTTTCGAACAGATAGTAATTTTTGTTGTTGTTTGATTCTTTGTGTACAAGAAGACAATGGACAGTTTGTATGCTTTTCAAAAGAAAAGAGCACTCGGAGCAAAAAGAGCCAAGGTGTGTACAAATGTACATACAGTGTGCCACAAAAGTGATAGTAAAGCAGGCGATTTTACACTAAAATGTGAATTTCTTCTATATTGTTTTGTATATAGTATTGCTAATAATCAAAATTTTGCGTTTTCTAGGTCCCACGCCCTATAGAGTTTTTTCCCACTGACTCACATGCAACAAAACAAACTCTACTTTAAAGATGTGGTGCAAGTGCTTCTGTTCAGCTGCCTCTGTATTATTTGCGTGTTACTATTGTTATTAATCTCAGTTTTTTAATTGAGGTAACTATGTACACTGTTAAAATAATTAATTAGTTATACACAGCGGTGGGCACAAAAAATAACGGAAAGAGCACTTTTTGCTAATGCGCCTATCTATCGCCACTAACAAGACATAACGGAAAGAGCACTTGGTATAAAAAACGCCTTGGCTCTTTTTGCACCGAGTGCTCTTTCCGTTATGTCTTGTAAGTGGCGCCAGCCAGACGCACACGCAAAAAACCAAGAATATTACAAAAACAAAATACACACAGTGTGCGCTTTTATGGCCTTACTCGAGGATGCAGGCGACCGTAACGGTAGTTTTTATTACGATCATCGGCGACGCGCCGAGTTTACAAAAACAAAATACACACATAGGGTATTCACGCTTTGTGTTGACTTGCGGACTTGTTGACTTTTACAAAAACAAAATGTATGGCAAAATGCAACCCTGTGTTTCAACTCTCAACTCAACTTTTCAACAACCCAGACCCTAGACTACTTTTTGCTGTTGACTTGTTGAGAAAGTGTTGCACAATTTGTTAATTCGCTGCCTTTGCAGCACTAACGCAATTGCCATTTTTTAGCCATTTCGTGATATGAAAAACAACGAGTTCCCTGACACTCGTTGAAAAAAAGAGCGCCAAAATTAACGCAAAGTACGTGGTGTAACAAAAAAAATTTAAAGTTTGTGAATTTATTGTAGAAAATTCGATTAAGGAAAACAAAATAAATAAAAAAAGTGAGTATTGTGTATTTTATGTACTAAATTAAGTGCATAAATTATTGTTTTATTTTTGTAGTGGCTGAATCAAACGCAAAACGTTGCAGGATGTCGATGCAGCTGAAAAAGTGGAGTAGCGACGAAGTGGAGCAAATTATTAATTATTTATTGGAGAATAGGAACTTCGAGGTAAGATTAACACTTATTGGAAAATTGCGTGAAATTTGCCCATATTTCAATGCCCTCGAGGCCACCTTTGAAAAAGAGAAAGATGCGGAGGCTTTTGGAAGATACGGAGGTAGAGGCGGAGGTGGATGTACCAGAGGTATCTTTCGTGGGCAGTTTGAGACGAAAAAAAACTGCAGCGGAGACTATTCACGAAAATGAGCAAAGTCGTTTAATGCAGCGCACCCAGATGCTCAAAAACGACGAGGAAAGATTGAAAATGGAAGCCGCAAGTGAGGAGTGGAGGCGCAAGAAGGAGGAAAAACAATTGGAGCAGGATGAAAAGCGCTTGGCACTTGACTTGGAAGCACTGCAGTTCAAGCAGAATATTGAGACAAGGCGGCTTGAGTTGGAAGAAAAAAAAATACAAAATGATTATGAGCTTCAAAAAATTGAACTTGAAAATTTAAAAGAAATAAAAAAATATGAATTAGAATTAAAATATAAAAATCAATAAAATGTATTTTCAAAACATTAAATTATAAATGGCTTGGCGTATTACTTCATTAGAATTTAAGTTTAAAGTTGTTTCTTGGTACAATTCATCATCTTCTTCACTATCTGGTTGCATATTCTCCACTTCTTCGTCAGTGAGCCTTCAATAAAATTTATTTCATCCAAAGCCAAAGTCTTGGCATTTTTAAATCAAAATTTTTATTTTAATGATTATTTGCAGCAATTTATAAATGTAAACAAACACAAGAAGAGTAAGCACAAAATCAAATACGGTTTTTCTGCAATTATTTAATTTTTGCAGTAATAAAATAATACAACTCTATGTAATCCATAGCTACTTCTGCTACAGATTCTGTTAGTATAGATTTTACTCTTTTACTTGGCATTTTTAATTGAACCTTTTGAATTTTAATGCAATTTGTACCAATTTACAAATGTAAACAAAAACAAGAAAGAAGAAGAAAAGTCAACAAGTCAACTCAAAAAGTCAACAGGAGGGATTCACGCTTTGGCCTGTTGACTTTTTCAACAAGTCCGCAAGTCAACAAGTCAACACAAAGCGTGAATACCCTAACAATGTGTGCCTTCGCTCGACTCGCAGCAACTTACAAAAACAAAATACACACAGTGTGGGCCATGGCACGACTCGCAGAATTTTACAACAACAAAATACACACAGTGTGCGATTTTTATGGCCCTACTCGAGCATCCCTTTTTAGACCGTAACGGTAGTTTTTATTGGTGCTCGCGGACGAAAAATTCGCACAAGTACACTGAGCACAGGAATATAGTTAATTTGGCAACTGTAAGACCCAGTAATTTTTTTGGTAAATTAAAATTGTCATATAAACAAACTCATATGACTTTTCTGTTTCTTTGAATGTGTCCCAAAATTTCGTTCAGTGTACACGCACAAGCAGATCGCCGGCGACGCGCCGAGCTTACAAAAACAAAATACACACAATGTGTGCCTTCGCTCGACTCGCAGAAAATTACAAAAACAAAATACACACAGTGTGCGATTTTTATGGCCCTACTCGAGGATGCATTTGCGACCGTAACCGTACTTTTTTTCTTGATGTTGTTGTAGTGCTCTTTCCGTTTTTTTTCGTGCCCACCTCTGGTTATACATATATGGAGCCATACCCAAATTACGTGACCCGTTGAGGGGGGAGGGGGTCTTGAAAATATCACGCTTGGTCACTCGACCGGGGGGGGGTTCTAGGTTTTAAAAGGGGTTAAAAAATAGTAAAAATCGGGTCACGTAATTTGGGTATGGCCCCTATGTATGTTGGTACAAAGGGTATACTAGATTTATGCAATGTACGTAACGGACAGAAGGAGACGTGGCAGACCACAAATCCTTTATACCAAAATGCTTATTATAACCTCTGGTAGCGATTGAGCCATGTCCGTCTGTCACACAAATTTCAGTCCAAATTACGTTTACACTGAAACGAGGAAAATGCCCTTCCGTATCTGTGCAATTGAAAAGAAAATTAAAATAATTAAGGAATTGTACATTTTTAAAAACAAACCGTATGCCTAAAATTGCATTCTTTATTATATTAACTTGACTGAAAACACGCTCCATTTCAGCATTGGATCACGGGAGTGAAAGCATTTGTATTGCGAATAATGCAACATTTTTGAAAGATTGTTTCTTCCAGAATCTTTTTAATTTACAACCTCTGCCCAAAATTTTGTGGAGTCATCTGTATGCTCCCATTTCATTAAATATAGTTTATCAAATTACGACTTGATTTGTTCAATTTCGTCGCATTTGAAATACTCCAATATTTGTACAATATCTAAATTTTTTGTGGCACGCAACACGTTAGCCACAGAAAACACACTCATTTTTTGCAGAAATTCAAAATTTTCGGGCAATCTGAAATGGGACAGCACATATTAACATGGAACTAAGCAAAAACACTTGTAACATACCTTTTTCTTAGTTATTTTATTGATTCCATAATAACATTTTTGGGGCTTGTTAGTTCTTCAAGTAGTTTCGAAGATTCGAACTCTTTACTTTGGAAAATTAATTACCCATGCAAAATTTTGGCTTTGTAGCAATTTTCAACGCGATTGGGATTTTCAATGGTGCCTAAATGTGATAGATGAGTAAAACCAATCAAAATATATATAACAAAACATATGGGCATTTCCAGGATCGCAGTACGCGACATTCGTACGCCTTTAAAGTGAAAAAAAGTAAAGAAAAAGTGAAATTCTTTGTTCCTTGTATTGGATACAGTTTTTTTAGCAGTATACATAGTGTAAAAGGTAGGGTCTGTTAATTTACCGCTTCCAATATATTGACAATAAACCTACGATTTAGTACGTGACAAAAATAGAAGTCGATTTCAACTGCATCTACAAAAATCTGCGAATTATAAAAGCGTTTAATTTATAACTAAAGTGGAATATTGTAGCTTTCTTATTCAATTTATTTCATTAAAATATATACACTAGCTATTTTTGTATAAGCCTAAGTCTGATTTAGTACGTGACATTCAGTACGCGACAAATTTATACCCTGTACATTTGGTACAAAGTGTATGGTATGTTTTTGGAAGCCGAAAAAGTACCTATGTAATGTACGCCAAATTTAGCGTTCCGAAGCCCCCAAGCACTGTACCGAAATTGATTAAAATCAGTTTACTATACTATATAGCTCCCATAGGACCGATCGGTCAAATAAACGTTTTTTTGTAAAAAAATAGGTTGTGTTTCGTTTGTGTATGCAGATATCGTAACAAAATTTGGCATTAGAAAGTTTTTTAAAGTTCCGAAGCAATTTGCCAAATTTTATCAAAATCGGTTGATTATATCATATAGCCTCCATAGGATTGATCTGTCAGAAAAACGTGCTGACGTGATGGGCCAATTCTGGCCCCGGATTCGGATTTTACGCAGCAAATTACTTCAGAAATGGCCCTTAGCTTCCCAACAACTAAACCAGTTGGCCTGTGTTATTGTCTCAAAGGCTTAATGAAAATGCTAATGACGTCGAGGGATATACTTCTTAACTTTGAATAGCCAACTTTGCGAAAAAAAAATCGTAAATGATCGCTTGAACTTTTAAATTAAAGGGTAGAGTGGTACTAAATGATGAAACTGGAGTGACATACCACAAAAATTTGTTGCACCCTGTACATAACCTCAAAAGTAGGAAAAAACGCCGTTTTTCGGGTAAATAAAATCATATATCTCAAAATCCTGACGTGATAGGCCAATTCTGGCCCCGGATTCGGATTCTTCGCAGCAAATTTCTTCGGAAATTACCCTAAGCTTTCCAACAACTGACATGACTCCGGTATCTGTAGGCCTGAGTTATTGATAGTGACGATAAGGCCACCCATTTTGACATTTTCTAAAAGCAAAATGAATTCAATCAATTCGCCCTTCCATATTTTACCAAACAACACGCAAAAGCAATTTTGTTTGTTTTGCTGTGAGTTGTTGTTGGGTTCTTAAGTCACGCATAATTTTCGCCTCTGTCTGTTTTAGTTCTCTCTGCCGCGGGAAGATGGCAACAAAGAATAATACGAAAAAACATTCGGCGTTCATTCTGTTCATCTCTCGTGTATGTGTATGTTTGACCCAAGCTGATTGGTCAAGCGAACTTCTCCCTTTAATTTTACTCTCAGTTTCAATCTCAGCAATAACTAAAGAGAATGAATTAGACAGAGGAGAACATTTTCTCTTAAATATTTTTACCGTTGAAACTGTCGAGCATAAAAGTAGTTAGAGAGGCACAGCTGGCCCATGGTAGAATAAACAAGGTATGCTATTCCCGAAAAATTTTCGCAACTCAAACCTTATTTTAGTTTCGTTGATATTTTACACGAGAAAGGTTGTTTCCGCGCATAGTTTTTCAGCATTTACCGTAATTTTGTGCAGCGGTAAAAAATAAGCCACTCTAGTTGCAACCAGCAGCACAAAAAAAAAATTTTTAATATGCTTGCCTACGCACAACAACAGCAATGGGGGTGGTTTCGCTCTCTCACTTTTTCGCTCAGACTAAAAATAAGGTTTCAGTGCAGTGAATAGCATACCTTGTTTATTCTACCATGAGCTGGCCGTTAAAAAAATATTTCAGCCAATGATGTCAAGATTACGCGGGACTGCTCGGGTCATATTTTTCAGTCTTGTTGTGACTGTTGATGAGGAATGTAGGTTGGCGCGGCGCATGTTTTTTTTTCAGCTGAAGCACGCACTATATGTGTATGTGTGTAAACGAAAGAATTGTTTTTGTATGTATTGCGTGATTACAACAAAGCGACATACACACAAGTGCCAGTGTGCAGGCATTATTTTGCTGCTTCTCTCTCTCACACGCTTTTTTTATACTCCCACATAATTTAAGCCTCTAATAAACTCTCAATTAAGATTAAAATAAATTCTGAAAATTGCTAAGATAAAGAAAAATAAAAAAAAAATATACCAAGTAGCACGCCATTTTTCAAAGATTTCAGAACCGATTTTCCTTGTACGCCATAATGACATAATTTACTAAATAAATTCCTAATTTAGAAGAATGGCCTGGGCTTTCCTATAAATTCTTTAGGCAAACTTTTTCCAATTTTATTGGTCATTATTCTAACAAGAAATCTGCGCATCACTCCCAGATCAATAAGATGCATACAGTCTAATGGAATTTGAGATACCATTTTTATATTAATTTTTCAAATGGGGACTTTAACTTTCAAAATTGGTTAAGGTGATGGTCCCCATAAGTGGTCTTATAGGTCAATGTGCCATTAAATTTGCGTGCTATTTGGATACATTTTGAACATCCGTGTGAAGAGGTATGACCAGTAAAAAATCTGTAATGTGAAATCTGTATGTATCGATGTTGGCCAACAGAGATGTTTCTCCACCACTACTGAACACCCATTTGATTGACAGATAATTTTATTTGCACAACACCATTAAACCATGAGTCCAAGTTTGATAGAAAAAAGATATCCAGCAAAAACCAGAGCAATATATATTGTCAGGGGACGATACCCACAAACACGAAAACTCGCATTATTGTTGTTCAAAATACTGTACCTTAAGAACTAGGCACTTTTAGATGGACTTAAATAAATTGACGAATTGTAGGATCCAACGCTCTCATTTTTTGAGCCAAATTTTCATGCAATAAGTGATCATCCATAAACTACGTGACGCTGATTTTCGTCAAAATAAAAAAAATTCACGATTGAATTCCATTTTTACAATTTTGAAATCAAATTAGGACCTTTGCTAAGTGATCTGAATTAGTGAAAACCATGAAAAAAGGTTGGATTTTTTATATTGAGAGGGGCTAATTTGGTTTCATTTTTTATGTTTGATGTAATCTTATTCATTTTTATTGAAATCGCAACATTTAAAGCAAATACATAATTAAAAAATAATTTGTTGAGCAAAGTCAAAATTTTTATATTTACCTACAAAATAAATACATTTTTTCCATCATATAAACAAGAAGTATGCACACTCTTAAATATTATAAAATTTTTTTTTAATTTTTGCCATCTTTTGACAAAATTTTTTTTTCATACAATTAAAAAAAAAGGTGGCGTACGTTAAAGTCGAGCGCGGATGACTTTGGGATACCCTGTACCACTAATTGCAATTAAGTCCGATATATTGCTTAAGCACAATACAATTGATTGCCAATTTTGGTTACGATATCTTCACAAACTAACGAAACAACGAATTTTGTGCCAAAAACGTTTTTTTGAATAGAATAGAATAGAATATAGTCAACCGATTTTGATAAAATTAGGTTCAACAACATCGTTACCAAACCAGCAAATTTTTAACTACCGTTTGTCTAAGTCCAGACGAGTAGTAGAATATATTTGGCCATTTGAAAGGAAGGTTTCGACGCATTGGCAGAGGACTGTATTTCCATCCAAAAAATAATAGAATGATTGTGATGTGCTGTTGCATTTTGCACAACATTCTAAATGAACACAATAGCGCAAAAAGCGACACTTGGAAAAACTTTAAATCAGGCACAAATGGTTTTTATTAGATTCAATAATTTGAGCGACCTATGTTGACTATTATGTGTCTTAAAAACAAACTTATTTCTAATAACAAATTTTTCATTATATTACCAGTCTTACACTTCATTGACTTGTGACACTTAAAAACTAACTTAGCTCTGGATACAAATTTTCCATTACTTTGTGGTGACTTCATTAATCTTTTTTAATTGCTTGGAGCAACTGCTTTTGGAATGACTCCTGGTTATCGGCCATTCGCTGCAGTAGTGCTGTTTGCTCGCGAAGCACTTCATTTCTGTCGCAAGCTGCTTCCACAAGCTCCGCTTGATAGTCGCGTTTTATTCTCTTTGAAGGTGGCCCCGACTCGGTCGGGATGTCCTATGACACATCATCGTCAACCACCACGAAATCCTCCGCTGCACTTAATGAAGCATCTGCAATATAATTCAAATTAGCGTTTCAATTGTATTTTATTTAGCTCAAAATACTTACTTCTATTGTCCACGTTGACCTCTTCGATATTATTAATTCGGAAAGACCCGAGTATTTCGTGGACTTTATGGTAGTGGGACCAACTGGAAGGTGTCACGCCACTTGGTCCTACCTTTTGCTTTTCCATTCTGTAATTATTGTATAATAATTATTATATGCATATAAATAATGAAAGCTGGGGTGTACATACCTATACTTCCTTGTCAGATTGTCTATTTGGGTCCGGACATCGGACCAAGTTCCTCTGAAGCCGGACGCCTTCAGAGTTTCCGCCATTTTCATGTAAATATGCGAGTTTTTTCGCACACCTCTTAGATTTGTAATATTTTCACACCACAGATCTGAGAGGTGGCTCTCGGAATCAGCGGTCCAGCGCAGCCTACTTGTGTTCGCTTTTTTGTAATCTGCTGCAGCCATTCCTTCTCACTCCGTATAGGAATCCACAGCAAAATACGCCCGAGCACTTTTATAACTTAAAGCATGCTGCAGCTCGGAACATAATTGAGAGGACTATCGGCGTTTTAAAATGCAGATTTAGGTGTCTCCAAGGAACCCTTTATTATGAGCCGAAGTTTGTGGCAAAGATTGCATAACATTTGCCGTAGGCGAAATCTTCCAATGCTGAAAGTCAACAACGTTGATGGCAGCGATGACGCTAATAACGATAACAGCGATGAGGATGACTTTGTAAGCAAGCAGCCACCATGCGAAGCTGCAAATGCTGTTAGAAACGAAGTCGCAAGTCATTTGAACGTGTAAAGCTTATTCTATATAATTTCAATAAAATTTATTTAATTGTTCATTCATTCATTTCATAAGGAACTCTTTTTTTTTTAAATTTGTTTATAACTATTTTTAAGGACGCTTCTTCGATTCCTCTAATTGCATTTGTGCAATTTCCTCCATTTTTGCATAGTGCCGTTTTTTCTCCTTAAGCATTTCCTGCAATGTTGAGGAGTTACAGCAAAGAATTTTATTTTGCTCAAGGCAAATGTCCTCAAAACCATCGCTGGACCGGGCACGCTTTCTTTTAGAGCCTGATGGACCTTCCTCAACATCCCCTTCAGCTGTGCTGCAGTCTACTTCCTCGACATCCATTTCATCGTCGGTATGGCCAAAAGTTGTGACGGTTTCCATACCTTCGATGTCTTTGAATAGGCCACACAAAACTGCAATTTCCTCCTCTATCGGGAGAAGAGGCTGCTGAATATTTGGGCCTCCACCTGTTGCAGCACATTCCTTGCGATTATTCGAAAGTTTCTTCCGGATGGAGGCCTTCCAATCAACCCATGACTGCAATTAAATTACATTTTAATTTAAAATACATTAACATAATTGCAAAACATATCTTCTTCCATTCCCTGGCATCTTTACATGGTGGCCCCGCAGCATTCATGGACTGCGTCAATGACGTCCATTTCGCATTCAACTCCACCCTATCATCTTTAGGGAAACTGCAAAACTTGGATTGCTTTGCATAAACGCGACCATTATACTCTCCTGCTTTGCGTTGCGTTTTTTGCCCCATCAAAAAACGAATATTTAGTTTAAAATGAAAATAAACAATTTAAATATTACCTTCATATTGCTGTTTTCTACAAATTCGCGCCAAAATCATATCGGCCAAAACAGCTGACCAACTGGCCAGCTATCGAAAAGTTCACTTGTAGAGTTGCCACAAATTTTCGAACATCCACTTTATTAATTTATTTTTTCTTTCTGCCAACATCTTTCTGAGAGACAATTATTTTTAATTTATTTACCAACTTTGTACAATTTATTTTATATACATATTTTAAGCTTTACATTAATAAAATTATCTTCGAAGTTACTTGTGCAACACGACAACATACAACTTTTCGAAGTTCTGTTTTGTCTAAATCCAGAACTGGGTATACCCAGAAGTTCATATTTTCGCCGTTAGACGGCGCCAAAGTTATAACAACGCCGTTTTCGTATTTTTACCCACCCCGTTGACCTTTTTTTGTTTTTGATGTGTATCAAATTGTAGGTAAAAGTACACAAGACTGGTTCTTGAATCATGTAAGTATCTCTAGTACTTCCCAAGTTATAACGCTTTAAAGTCTGCCCGTGCCTTGAACGGCAGGGGGCGCTAAAGTGTTGATCGCAGCGCAGCGCTTGCTTGTTTTTCAAGGCGCGGGAAGACTTTAAAGCGTTATAACTTGGAAACTACTAGAGATACTTAAACGATTTAAAAACCATTATTAGAGTACTGCGAGAGTGTCCTAATGAGTGCATGGGATATGTTTAGATTTTCTTTTTAATGCTGCCCGCCCACATCATAATATGCGCGTTACACATCTTGGAGTTTAAACTTTAAACTGTCTTTGAACGAAGTTTAAAAGTTCTAAAAATATAACTAACATTTCGTTTCTCTTTGTACTGCCCGCCCTTGCTAACGAGCGCTGAACTAAATTTGCGCGCTTTTGCTTTTGTCTTTCCTATTTCCTAATTCAATGCATAAAGATCAATACAAAACGTAGTCCGACTGTCGTTGCTGTTGCCTTTTTTTTTTTGCCCCAGACGAGCCCAAGTCGTTGCCTTAAGTTTCAAGAGAAAAAAAAGTACAGTGAGAATTTGCTCCTCTGTCTATTTCACTCTCTTTGCTTATTGCTGTACATTTTGTGTGATTGTTTTGCGTCATGGTATAACTTTATACATACATACATATATACGTACATACATAAGTATGTATATGTTAATTATACCATGGTTTTGCGTATGCTGCTTGTATGAGTTGCTGAAATTGTGATCTCTCGTAGTTGCTGGAAATTTTTTATGGACTTGTTTTCTTTAATAAATAAAATACTCGGTTAGTCCAATTTAAAATTTGTTTTTATATTATTTGTTTAACCATGTTTGTCTATGCGTTACCCAGGCAGCAAAAATTTTAACGCCGCCCATGTCAAATAATAAAATATGTAAATCGCTCCGCGTAGCGAGATTAAGAGTTAGTTTGGTAAAGAGCCAATGCCTCTCAGTTAGTATCAATTAATATTTCTCTCAATTGTCGCTTGCCATCTGCAAGCCAAGCACAGCCGCTGTCGCCTGTTGCTTTGTCTTAAGCTAGTTAGTCCATATTACATGCCCGGTGCGTGTGGTTCGGGGCCACTCTACCTCGCCCAATGCGTAACAATCGGCCTTTCGTTCGCTAAGTCGCCGAATTATGTATTTAACAGCAAAATAAACATTATTAGTTTTACATTAAATCGCATCGCTTTAATTTTTACAGCCAACGAAATTTTAAGATATTTGATATTAGAAATTTGATGCGTTGGCAAACCCGCACCAAAAAAAATATATTCAATTTTTCTTCAAGTGTAAATTTATTGCATTGCTTAACCCTCCGTCGGACACATATTTTTAACCCTTCGGACGGACACATGATGCCTGGCTGGCGCCCATGTATTTACATATGTACATTTATATGGGAATTCACCTCATGTTTCGGCTCAATTATGTACATACAGTTTGTCAAAATGAAAAAAATCACACAAATTCAACTTTAACTTAAAAACTTATTAAGAAATACATACTAACTTTTTTCAATTTTTTATTTTGTAGTATTATTAAGGAAAGCATCAGCTGTTAATATGTAAAAAAAAAATTGGAAAAATCGAAATAAAACCTAAAGAAAAACAAGCAAAACCAAGAAGCAGCAAATATTGCGCTGTCAATTAAATGTTTGCAAAATGCAGACACAAAGCGAAAAGAGAACACAAACAAGCTAACTGTAAATCAAATTCGAAACAAATGAACACCTGCGTCTTTTATATGCATTGCGTGATTGTGTCCTTGGTTTTTGATGCCTTGGACATGTTTATCCTCCTATATTTTCTTCCGATCTTCCTATTTTGCCTTAATAAGAGTGGTTTTGCTTGTTGTGCTCTGTTTAACAACTCCCATTTCCAATAGTACCCCCAAATTTTGAATGTGGTGTAAGTAAGGCATCTAGGCAAGTATGTTGGTGACATGGGTGCCACTTTGCGGCAGCCAGATACTGCATAGCAACGATTTTTGTTTGTGGTCGATGTGCTGGTACTGCTTTTTGTTTAGTTTAATGTGGGTTTGAGGATCAACAAACCCAAATTTCATCGCGCTCCTTGACTATTCTTGTTTTAAATTGTCCACATAATACTCCTCCGTCATTACATTATTGAAAAAAGGCGGCTCATGAACACCAGTGGATGATATGCAATGCCTCATCATTTAATACGGCTTGCCAAAGCCTGCTGTTGGTATTGCGTTCTTCTGCTGCACGGTTGTGTTTGGTTTTTTCCAAACTATTCTTGGTTTATCATGATAGTATAATATTATTCTCGTCTTGTCGCATAAAATAACACCATTCCTCTACTCCGGAGACTTGGAAACGATGACAATATAAAATTTAAACCGACTCTCAATGTTAATAGCAAATAGCAATGGTTTTTTTCTGGTTATGGCGAGGAGCGCTTCGGCACTTTTTCAATGATGTAATGACGGAGGAGTATTATGTGGACAATTTTAAACAAGAACAGTCAAGGAGCGCGATGAAATTTGGGTTTGTTGATCCTCAAATCCACATTAAACTAAACAAAAAGCAGTACCAGCACATCGACCACAAACCAAAATCGCTGCTGTGCAGGATCTGGCTGTTGTATAATAACAAAAAAATCACTGATAGACCTGCCCAGATGCCTTACTTACACCACATCCAAAATTTGGGGGTATTATTGCAAATGGGAGTTGTTAAACAGAGCATAACAAGCAAAACCACTCTTATTAAGGCAAAATAGGAAGATCGGAAGAAAATATAGGAGGATAAACATGTCCAAGGCGTCAAAAATTAAGGACACAATCATGCAATGTATAGCATAAATGCAGGTGTTCATTTGTTTGGAATTTGATTTACAGTTAGCTTGTTTGTGTTCTCTTTTCGCCTTGTGTCCGCATTTTGCAAACATTTAATTGACAGCGCAATATTTGCTGCTTCTTGGTTTTGCTTGTTTTTCTTTAGGTTTTATTTCGATTTTTCCAATTTTTTTTTTACACATTAACAGCTGATGCTTTCCTTAATAATACTACAAAAGAAAAAATTAAAAAAAGTTAGTTTTTGTTAATAAGTTTTTAAGTTAAAGTTGAATTTGTGTGATTTTTTTCATTTTGCAAACATTTAATTGACAAACTATTTTATATTTTCTTAAATAATCACCATTCTGTATGGGTTTGGCATATGTTGAGCTACTTGCCTGAGGATATAAATATTGGAAACAATTTTTTTTTTTTTTTATTCTGATTAAATTCAATGTTCGAATGAAAGTAAAGGGATTAAAATGTACTTTATCATAAAATATAATGCTAGCTCATTTATGGACTCTTAGGAAAAAATAGAAAGAAAGTATAAGCAATTTTACCGTGTTGTTGACACACGGGATTGTTACAAAAAAAAAAAAAAGAGTTTTGCGACGCAGCTTATAGTGTTTTTTGTTAAATTTAGAAAAAGCATTAATTTACAAAATATTCTCAATTTGGCTACAATATCTTCATAAAAAAACGAAAAACAGCGAGTTTTTTACCAAAAAATATTTTTTAGTCAACCGATTTTCATAAAATTTTGTACAGTGCTTGGGAACTCTAAAAAACTTCTAAATGCCAAATTTAGTTACGACACATAAATATTTATGAGATACATTTTTATGAGATCTAGGCGTTTATACAGACCAACATACGCACATGGATATATCGACTTCTCTAATCACCCTGTTCATATTTTATATAACTATGGGGTCATTGATGACGTATGTTGCATACATTTTTGTCTTGCACATACTGTACCATACGGTACAGGGTAAAAATAATAGTTTGACATATTTTTCTCTAAAATGTTTACCTAAAACAAATTTGCATAATCGGAACTTAAGTTCTAATTGGGTTGCATAATCATTAATGCACCCTTTTAAGCGCATATATATTTCCTAGAGTTCCAAGGTGGAACATAGGGCGCATAGCTCCGAAGAAATGCTCCAGTGTAAGCATCTGGCTCCGTTTGGCCCCACTGTCTAGGTCATAATATTGACTTTTTTATCAAAGACATTCCGTTGCACATACAACTTTTGTCCAAAAGGACTTTTTGTCGGAAGAAGATTGCAAGTCGACTATTTTGAGTTGAATATGTCGAACCAATCATTAAACAATTTTATAAAGCCTGCAGTCTTTTCTCCCTTGTAAACAATACAGCCAAGGTTGTGGCAACGTCTGATTGCGCTTGCAGTAGAGTTGGAGAACAACCGAGTTTCCATCTTAACCATTTGGCGCGCCGATCCTTAATGCACCTACATAACAGCATTTGATGGGTGAGCAAACCAGCTTCGCTCAAATAATAATAAAACAATTTATTTATTAAATTTGTTTTTAACCATTTTGGCAGCATCAGGGAATACACCAAGACTTTTCCACAATTTATAATTTGTTGGCCGCAGGTCTGATATTATTGCCACGACAGGATATCCTGTTATGAAGAGTTTTTCGATTATGTACGTCAAAATCTCTACATTCATAGGAGTATTGAAATAAAAAAAAAAGTGCGACGGGTGGCATTTGGCCGTTTAGGCGGGCTGAAACGACGAGTGACGATCTGTTGCAACACGGTCTGGCAAAGTTCGCCTGATACAGTTGCCGATGTGACTACATTCTCCGCACGCCGTACTCCTCGTTTAAGGTGGCAATTTCGGCAGCATTAGCCTCATTTTTCGGTAAGGAAAATGCCAACCGCCGCTGCATCAGTTAGGGGCGCGCCACCCGACACTCCAACCACCACGCCATCCTCCACGAAACCCGCCTTTGCAGTTTTTACGTGGGACAACAGCTCACTCTGTGTTGTCATAAGGCCCGATAAGATTCCGTGCAACCCACTGTTTTGTTCCGGCTCAGCCGTTTTTGTTGCACTAGTTTTTGGCGTCTGAGAAAAAAAAATTTTTTATGCATAGTTATGAAAATGTGTCTACATACATATATATATTAATACTTACGTAGGAGTATTGGCCTGGTCCACTAAGCGGTGTACTGGCTATTGCCGTCTCTTCGAATTCGAACAAATCGATGAGATCAGGTGAGAATCTGCTCTCGCCAGCTGCTGCTGCACTCGTGCTAGCTTCATCGGATATGAAGGAGCTACTAGTTGTTCTGAAATTAAAAATGGATTTTTTACACAATATCAAATATTCAATTTCAAAGTACATACATTCTTTTCGAAGACATGTCTGGCAAAAAAGCCAGATGTGCAGCAAACTTTCACTGAGTGCCTTCCTTTGGCGGGCAAATGGCGCTACCACCAGCACTGCCACTCTTGGCACTCTTGACCACGGGCAATTTCATATAATACCTTTAGCTATCCCTTAATGACGTCCAAGCCACCTTGCACCCGTTGCCTAAAATGTAAAGGTACATTTAAGGTGCATTCATATGTGATTTACTAACACACTCTATTTAAATGTTGACCAATTTGTTCCCAAGCGCTCTTAATTGCTATGGCGTGGTAATGGGACTTATGCGTTATATCCAGCGGTGGGCACGAAAAATAACGGAAAGAGCACTACAACAACATCAAGAAAAAAAGTACGGTTACGGTCCCACTAGAGATTCTCGAGTAGGGCCCTAAGACTCGCACATTGTGTGTATTTTGTTTTTGTAAACGCGGCGCGTCGCCGGCAATCTGCTTGTGCGTGTACACTGAACGAAATTTTGGGACACATTCAAAGACATGTATGTTAATTTAGGCATTCTTAATTTGTGAAAATCTAAATTCTTTTCACTTATAGATGTACGCAGTAAATCTAAAAGGTTAACATCAGTAATTTTATTTCTATATACATTTTTTATGTGATTAACATGTGAAAATGCAGATTCACAAACATAAGTGCTTGCAAAACTGCACTGCAACTTGAGCATTGATGTTTTGAGAACGGGGTATTTTCCTTTCGGAACTTTTCTCCAAAAGTCATCCCCAGATTCTTTAAATGCAATTAATTCAAAGTCCGACTGTAAATCGCAGAGTTCCATTTGGTATTACGAATCTTGCGTATTAATGTCTATATCTAACGGGCTTAGATATACATTGATGAGTTCCTTAATGTTGTCGAAATTGTTGTGGCGTTCTTCAAACACGTTTTTCATCCGTTGAATGCACACAAAATATGGCGCAAAGTTAAGCCTCGGATGTAGTGTCGCAAGTTCACGGCAGCAGGGAAAATGATTTAAACAATTGTTGCTTAAATCACTTTGCAGAATGTCCATTTTCTTTTTAAATCCATCGATTGTTGACAGCATTTGCATTATTGACTGCTTTGGTGTTTGCAGTTGAGTATTTAAAATATTTAAAATTCGGAAAAAAAATTGATGTCCTCCAATTTGGTAACCAAACCTTCCGAGTCTCTCTAAGAGAGAAGAACCTATCCAGACACTCTCCTCTGCTGAGCCAACGAACTTCGGTGTAGTATTTTAAGTCACCATATTGCGCGTTAAGTACGTGTAAAAGAGCCTGAAACTTGCGGTGCGTCAAGACATTGTGTCCTCCTTTTATTTTGCCAACTATTTGCACCACGCTTTCCATCGTCCCGTTCAGCTCCAATGTTTTGGCACATAGCGAATCTTGGTGTAGAAGGCAGTGGTTAAAGGGAACATCAATTTTGCGTGACTTAAACTGCCCGTTAAGACCTCTGATGTTGCCGCGCATGGTTCTTGCTCCATCGGTGAAAATCGAGCTAAGTTTTTCAAATCCACCGATTTCCTGGACCGATATTTCGATTGCTCGTAATATGTCTTTCCCTGTGGTACTTGCGTATAACGGAACTAGGCTAAGAAGGTCCTCCTCAATGTATTTAATAAATATTAAGACTTGCGCTACATCATTAATATCGGTACTTTCGTCAACCGCCAATGAGTAGTATCTGCATTGTCTTATTTTATTTAATAAATTCTTTTTCAATTGTTGGCTAAGTGTGTTTATTCGTCTCGTTACTGTTCGCCGCGATAGTGGCACTTGCGATACAATTTCACGCATTGCATTAGCTTTTATTGCCGAAACACTGCAGCATAACAATGCAAGTTGATTTAAAAAACTCCCCATCCTGAAGTGGTTTTTGCGCTTTGGCCAGATTGTAGCTGACAATAAAGAAAGCATCCTTTTTTATGCGGTTTGGCATGCTCTCAGCCAATTTCTCAACTATTTCTTTCGGAATTTGATTAGGTTGGATGGGGCTGATTGATACTGCCCGAGCCGTCGCTTCACGATTGACCACAGGCTCTCAATCGGATTGAGGTCGGGACTTTGAGCTGTCCACTCCATCAACTTAAAATTTTGGTTTTCCAGCCATTCTTTAACAATTTTCGCAGTGTGCTTAGGATCCCCATAGGTGTCGCTTTGTATACCGCTCCAAATGCATGATGGATAGCAATAAATCTTCGAATCTCGCATATAAAGTTAAAAAAATGTATTAAAAAAAAATCTTCAATCTTGCCAGCAACAATATACGTACATTAATTCCACTTATGTGATACTTTGCACATTTAAAAATCGAAAATCTATCTTTTACGATAGTTTTGACCCTTAGTAAACTTTTCGATTACTTTACTTAAGCACCCACCAATATTTTATTTTAAAAAACTTAATAAGCTTCAAATAAAGTGATAAGCATAAAGCGTTTAGAAATAATTTGTCCGTCAACGATTAATGTTCACGCTTGCAAAGGTCTTTTACCACATTTAATTTTCTTTTCCAAAGAAATCTTAGAGATCTGCTCAGAAGTACCTATTACCTGGTTTCATATACTTTTCATTTAAAACTGAAGAAAGATAATGTGTTTTCTGCCTTCTTCATAGCTTTTCCAAGTGTTTGGCTGCAGCTTAAAGGCGTTTCTTTTTATCACGCACCATTTTGTGCCCTATGCGAAATTTTTCATAAGAAAAAAATGTTCGGTGTGCTTTTTATCAGCGTTAAAAAAGTAAGCTACTTTTTCGTAGCTGCTGCTGCCGCTACGTATCCTGCCCCAGTCTGTTCCGGTAATGTGTTAGGAACATCTTCAAGGCGGAAAATGCGCATTCTATCGACACTAGTGTTGGTGGAACGACAAAGCAAATGTTGCTTAACATAAATAAAATAAAAAATAGGATCACTGTGCTTCCTTCTCATTCAATATACAAGAGAGACTTCATCTATCCGTCCGCCAGTTACATTGGCATACTTAATCTTTGCATATGCCTCCTCTGTGGGATTAAGGATAGCATATGCTACGTGGTTTAAGCGTGCTGCCACCTCGTTGTCTGTGGGTTCGGCATATTCTATAGTAAGCCGAGGTGCGCTGGATTCCGGTGGTATTTGCTCAGAGACGTCAGATTTTAATGCAGCCATTCTGTCCCAAATACTTTTGAGATATGCAATCGCATCCATTTTTTTTGTACTTTTGTCATGTTATTGTTGAACCGCGGGTCCAAGTATAAGCAGCATGCAAGTAGACATTTGTTGAGCATTAATGTTCTTGTCCTCCTTGCTATGGACTCAAAAATTTATTTTGCAATTGTAATCGTCGATGTTTGATGTGCTCCTCTGACAATTTTTTCGATTGCCATCTCGCACTTGAAATTTTCAAATAGCTTTTTGTAATGGACCAAACGCAGTACAATAGCTTTCAATGAAATCCCAAATTGAGTCATCTATGTTTCAAAGTTTTCCTCTTCACTTCCATTTCGGATGGGCCCAACTCCTAGCAAATGGCTCTTTGCTGCTTGTAAGCTCTCGAGCATTACATAAGTTCCCATTCCCATCGCGTTGGGCAGTCCAATTGAGGTATCTTTAACTTCTGAAGCTCCAATATATCCCGAAATCTATTTGAAGTTTTCCGTATGTACTTTCGTTAAAATTACGGCAAGAGAGTATGCACTTTAACATCCAATCCGATTTTGTGACATCCAAAGCACAAAGTTGAGCTGTATGAGCAGCGCAGCGACAGACTTCAACACTTCCCAGTGTTATGTTTAGCGTGGTTTCGGCTGACTCGATATTTTCCATGTAGTCCTTGCAGTCGCTTCCACTATCTTCTGTGTCGACATTAAGCGCATGAGATAAAAAATTCGTTGCTTGCAGCATATTTGCATTGCTGTCCGAAGGCACCGATACAATTTGTTTTAAATCAATATAATATTTTGATAGGGTTTCGAGGGTCAGATTGATCCAATACCATTAAGCTTCATTAAAAGGATGCGCGATTTTATATCCCCGTCAACAATATAATGCGCACTTATACCGTAGCAGTGTAAATTTTTAAAGAAATCATGCGTCCATTTGCTTCGATTAAGCTGTCGCTTCTTATACTTTTTTCCACGTGACTCAACGCATTTTTGCAGTTGGCGGCGTTCAAATACGTTATTTTTTCGCCAGCATCTCGAATTTCTTGGCGAATTTAGAATATTGCATAATATTGAATTTAACATAAAATGGAATGCAGTCTTCATTTACCAATCCAATGCATGATCGCAGAAGCTTCTTCTTGCTAGACGGGGGTTATAGGTGAGTCCTGCCCTGCTTGATTAGAAATTGTTAATGATGGTTTAATTACTGGTAAATTGGCCTTTTTGCGCTTAGGAGAGACTCTCATGAAGTGAAGATAACTTGGCGTGCGAAAGTCCTTATAAAGATCGTCAAATCCAAGTTTGGTTTGGCGCATGAAGACTTTCATTTCAATTTCGGCGAAACGACAAGTTGTGCAGGTCCACCTTTGCCCTCACGTATGCAGTCATAGACACGGCCGGTCAAACCGGCACATTTTAAATCAGCCTAAATGTCGCACATCCAACATGCAACAGCTTCGGTTTGGATACCGCTCTATTTACATGAAGGATAGCAACAAATTTAAGGTCACTCATGGCTGTATACACAAATGCGATATTGATGTTAAAAAAATGCAGCAGACAGACAGATAGAGTATAGCGTCCAAAAGTGTGATAATAAAATGAACGCTCAGAGCGAAACTAACGCGGAACTGTTATAAAGTTAGTGCACGCAACAACAAAAGATCGTTGGCGAGCAAAGCACAAAACGCAAAGCACAAAGCAATGCACGAAAGAACAAAAACAAAAAGCACGCACTGAGAAGTTCAGCAACAGCAAGTTGAGCGAAAAACAAGAATAGCACATAGAGAAAATCTGGTGGCACGGTAGTGCCCCCGCCAAGACGAGCCAAGCGAAGCGTAGCGTAAGGGCACTACCTACCTTTTCTCGAAGCGCTTCGTCGTTTTTTTGAGCCCTTATAACTTTGGTTAGGATTATGCTAGATCAACAAAATTTTCGGGATATGTTGTTAATAGCGGACTTATTAAACGTATAAAGTTTTAATTGCATAGCTCCCATACTTTAGATTTTATTGATACCTAAAAAACGCTGATTTCGTCACTGATGATCATCAAAATTCTTAGGTATTTCCCAATGTCCTAGAAAGCTGAAATTTTGTATGTAAGCTAGTATTAGCACAAAAACAACAAAAAAATTATAAAACTTGTAACTTTCATCCCCCAACCCCTTAGACTTGGGGATGCAAGTTTGTATGAGACCTGCAATTTTTAATTTTGACGCTAGAGCAGTGGTCGACACAAAATACACTCACATTTTTTTTGCGTATGTATTGTACGTTGCTAAGCAACAAACACGCAGTTGATGGTGCGTGGCTTCGGCTCTTGTTGTTGTTGTTGACGTCAAGCAACGTCAGCGTCGCAATACGTCACTGCGGCAGAGAAAATTTTAGTAGTACAAAAAGCACGCACATATGCGCGTTTTGTGTATTACACATGAAGTGTGTCGACGTCGCCTTAGCCTATGCGCCAGAGATAGGGCCGTGCCGACCACTGCGCTAGAGGGGTAATCTGAACTGAAACTTGATGCCCCCAGATATATACATATATAAAGAGGCTCCTTGTTATTATAAATTATTATTAAAAAAAATAAAAACCAAAAAAAAAAAATTTAAATTAAAAAAAAAAAAAAAAATTTGTTACAAACAACTTACAAAAAGAAATGAAATCCCACCAAAAAACATTTTCATGTAAAATGTTGCCAAGACGAGAACATATAACTCGCACCGTCAAAAAGTTATCAGATCTCATATAGAGCCAAGCTTCTAACTCTACACGCCCTAACTCTACAAGGCCTAACTTCACAAACTCTACACCTTAATCAAAATATGTGGCTTGGCCATTTCGCTACATTCACATAGGCGTAAGGTGAAAAATTAATTCACTGTTCATTACTTTTCTGTTATACAATAGTTCTTGTAACGATCGGCCAAGCCACATATTTTGACAGTTTTGGGTTGACAGTTTTTTGCGAGCGAAAATTTGAAGGAAACCTGCATTACCCTCTGCAATACCTCAGACTTAGAGCAACAAAAATATTTCACTTGGGGCTGTATTTATTGTATCCTGTTTTCTTAGTTCCCTTTTGCATTTTTCGCAGTTTAGTTTAATAACTAACTGCAGTTTATCCTAATTTTCCAATTTATCTTGGTTAAACCGCTTTGTAAAGATGAAAAATTTATCACAATTATTTGCTAGAACTTCATCCGCAAGATTTTAGCTTTTTGCTGTTTACAAATTTAACGTTTTCTATATACTGTATAAATTCAGAAATACTCTTGTAGGATTGATCATTAAGTTGCAAAGCAGATCGATAGAAATTATCAGAATGCAGGGCTCCACTGTTCATGCAATCAAAAATTTGATCTACTTTAAGTATAAATTCAACAGAAGGTAGGGCGATTTCTTTGTAATCCTATTTGAACCCAACTGTGTCGCAAAACGTTTCAATGGCAGCCTGAACTGTTTTACTAATAATCTTAGTTTGAGTCTGATCGGTTAAGTTTGGGATCACATGCTGTTTGGTTAATTTTGGACACATTTTAGTTCTTGCATTATTCTCTTTTTCTCATAATTCTCTAACCATACTAAAAGTCGATCTGCCATTGGAAGTTTCAATCTCACACTCCATCCAGTTATTTCTCAAAGACTTCACTAAGTGGGGGAAGTCAATTTTTAGTATTCAAACTGAAAATATGGAAAATCTACAGTTGCACCCAGATTTTAAAAGCATTTTCTGTTGGAAGAGCCTTTATCACACAAAAGAACTTTAGCTGATACGAGAGATTTGTCGGTCATACCCTTTTCCGAAACAAAATAATTTTAAATTGTACTCCAGCATGAAAAAACGGATCTATTCATGAAAACGCAAACCTGCTCTGCAATTATACTCTATCGCATGTGCCAATTGGCTTCAAAACCGTCAGCCAAGTCTTATGTTTGGTTATATCGGAGCTCTTTGTCATTTCATCCACTGACAGTGCCATTTGTGTATCCCTGTTCTCTTTGAGCTCATAGAACACTTGTTTTATAGATTCAACTGCACGATTTGCAGAGCTTATAGGGGGAAAGTTTAAATGAAGCCTATCGCTGAGAAAAACATAATTCTATGCTGACATTTTTCATTGAATCAATAGCTGTTTCTAAGTTTTTAACTAAAGTCTCTTTTTTCTTTATGTTTCTCTTAATTTTTAACAGTTTGGACAGTGCAATGTTGTTTTTAATAGCTCGTTTATTTTCTTTTTATAAAATTTCATAAGATTAAATTACGTTCGCAATTATTGCAAACGTCAGCAACACCTTGAGCTTTTAGGGGGAAGATCGTAAGCCGGAAAATCTAAATGCATATTATCAGAATCATTTTTTAAATTTAAAGTTGAACCTGCTCACGATTTTAATTTTGTTGTTCCCAAATAAGTACTGCAATAATGATTCTGACAAATTAAAACAGTTTTCCTGTTCCTTGTTAATATTAATTTTGCATTTTTGCCTCCAAATTTGCCCCATAATTTTATCCTGATCAGGAAATCGAAAAAACTTAAAACTCGTCTGTGTACGTCTGGAATTACGGCATACACAGCAAAATTGTTTGCCGGACGGCCGCTTATTATTTAGACTCTTCTCTCGTTCAGCGCTCATGATTCACCAAGTTACTAGATCGTCACTCTAGTCACCAAACCAACAATTATTCTCAAAACTTCACTGTTTAATAATCACAAATATTGTATTCATATTCAATCAGTACTCCACTGTTTAATCACCAAGCATATACTAATATTATGTCATGCAAACCGAGTCCGATAACCATTCCTTAAAGAGCATACTACCGATTTTTGTAATTCATCGTTCGAAAATCATAAAAAAATGGTTTCTTCAAGCAATGAAATTATTACCAGTGCAGGCAAACGAAAAAGAATTTTTTAAATTGTGTACCTGTATCTGTTAAAAGTAAAGTTCATTCACTGACTACTTCTACCCTTTGATACTTCAATCTCATTCGGAGAAGATACATTAAGCTTCTCGCAAATTAATTGTTTTATACAGTTTTCGGTTGCCGATGGCATGAGCCTGGAAACGAATATAGATATTTTAGGTGACACTACAACCAATGATTCCAAAGGCTCCACATTTGAGGGGGTGGTAGGAAGCGGGACGTTGCTCCGAACGATGGCACAAGACGGCCTATCAGTGATCGTACTAGTAGCGCAGTCTATAGACAGAGAGCAGGACCAACACTCAAATTAACGTCAGTGTCGACAGCAACAGCACTAGCCGAGCCCCAGCAGCGGCTAAAGAAACTGGGACAGGTGTTGCAAAAGAAATAAGCTGCGTCGGACGGGGAGTTATAGGCGAGTCCAGTCCTGTTTGATTAGAAATTTTTAATGATGGTTCGATTACTGGTAAATTGGCCTTTTTGCGCTTAGGAGAATAATCTTATAATCTGCAAATTGGCAAACATACTTGCAAGTGAGCACATTTTAAGGGAGCCATATTGTCATACATCCGGCATGCAACATAGGCTTCGGTTTGTATACCGCCCCATTTGCATGAAGGATAGCAACAGATCTTTGGGTCGCTCATTGCTGTATACTCAGAAGCGATGATTATTCTCAAAAGGTGTAGCAGACAGTCTGATAGTGTATAAGCGTCCAAAAATGCACTCAGCAGTTTTATAATAACAACACAAATATACACTCAGAGCAAAATTAACGCGGAAAATGTTATATATAGGGTATTCACGCTTTGCGGATGATCGAGTTTTGCAACGCCGCAAGCCTTACAATAGGTGGTTCTCTGTTTCCACATCACAATTGTCACAAAATAACTTGGATCTCTCCTGACGGGGCGACGGGAAATCAAATAGATCACTTCTGCATCAAAAGAAACTGGAGGGGTAGTCTTCTTGACGTTCGTGTAAAGAGAAGCGCAGATATTGGCTCCGATCACCATCCATTATGTGCATCGGTACGTATAAAGATGGTCGCAATCAAACACCAATAGAGCCACATCCCAAAACTTGCAATAGGCAAATTAAAGAACGAAGTGGCCCGTATAAGTTTCTTAAATGAATTAAATAGGAATCAGTCCACTACGGAAGCAGTCGATAACTCCATAGAAGCTAAGTGGTCGAAGTTTAAGTCTTGCTTTATTAACGCTGGAAAAAATGCAATCGGTTTTTAGGCCAAGCACATGAAACCTTGGATGAGCGAAGACGCCTGGAAGCTCATTGAAAATCGTAGAGATGCCAAACGTCATCGAGACTCAGCAGTATCGCGAGTACAAAGACAAAAGGCGGCACGGCAGTACACAATCCTCGATAAAGCTGTAAAAAAGTCCTGTAGCAGTGATAAGAGAAAAGCAATAAATGATCTTGCTCAGGAAGCAGAATCTAGCGCTGAGGCTAGGGATATGCCAAGGCTGTATGAGACCACCCGTAAACTTGCAGGTCATAAATTTCGTCAAAGCCGCCCAATTAGAAACAGTGCCGGAGAACTACTGACCTCAACTGACCAGCAACTTTCGTGATGGAAAGAGCATTTTGAGACCACAGTTAATTTTGCACCGCCCTCTGATATTTTACAGGTTCCGTCATCTCAACCTACCTTATCGGTTGATAGCCGGCTAATATCACAGCCACCATCGCTTCCTGAAATAGCATCGGCAATTAAGGACCTCAAAACTGGGAAACCCCCAGGGGCCGATGGGATTGTAGCCAAATTGTTTAAAGCGAGCCCAGAGCAAACAGCAGAAATGTTACGCAAACAAAGTGTATTAACAAAATAAATTAAAGGTTGTGAATTTATTGTGCCAAATTTAATTGAGTAAAAGGAAATAAATAAAAAAAGTGAGTTATGTGTATCTTATGTTCTAAATTAAGTGCATAAATTATTGCTGCTTTTTTAAGTTGCTGAACAAAACGCAAAACGTAGCAGGATGTCGAGGCAGCTGAAAAAATGGAGTAGCGAAGAAGTGGAGCAGATTGTTAACTATTTATTGTAGCATAGGAACTTCGGGGTCAGATTTATACTAATGGAACTATTACGTCTACAAAATGATGCGTTTGTTTTCCAGAAACTAACGGCGCAATTATATTATAAGATGAAATTGATGCGAATGGGATGAAGGTCAAGGGCAAAATCCGGTATTTGCGCAAAAAATATGAGGAAGCCAACAAATGGCGCAATTTCACGGGTGCTGGCTTAGATGACGACGATTCTCACTTGACAATCCAAGGTATGATGATTGAAATGTTTTCTTTTTATTAAATAATAATATATAAAAATTCTACAATTACAGCAAAATTGCGTGAAATTTTCCCTTACTTCAATGCCCTCGAGGGCATGCTTATGGATTTCATTCGGCAGACTTTCATGAGAACGCTACCAGCAGCAGCATGTCATCGGTTTATTTCGCAGAGGATAATGTCGACTTGCCCATGGAAGATACGGAGGTAGAGGCGGAGATATACCAGAGGTATGTTTCGTGGGAAGTTTGAGACGAAAGAAAACTGCAGTGGAGACCATACAAGAAAATGAAAAAGTCGTCTTATGCAGTGCAGCCAGACGTTAAAAAACGATGCGGAAAGATTAAAAATGGAAGCCGCAAGTGAGGAGTGGAGGCGCAGGAAGGAGCAGAGACAATTAGAGCAGGAGGAGAAGCGCTTGAAACTCGATTTGGAAGCACTGCAGTTCAAGCAAAATATTGAGAATAGGCGGCTTGAATTGGAGGAAAAAAATATACAAAATGATTACGAGTTAAAAAAACTAGAACAAGAAAATTTAAAAGAACTCAAAAAATATGAATTAGAATTAAAATATAAAAATCAATAAAATTTATTTTCAAAATATTAAATTATAAACAGCTTGGCGTTTTACTTCATTAGAATTTAAGTTTAAAGTAGTTTCTTGGTAGTCGGCGTCATCGTTTTCACTCTCTGTTTGGATATTTTCCACTTCTTCGTCAGTAAGCAGAATGTTGTGTAATATACAGCACGTTGTTATCCGTTTACAATTTCTTGCTATCCTTGTTTCCTATTCTTAAGCGCATTTCCTTTAGAAGGGTCGAAATATTCCGAACTGCGTATAGTCCCTAAGCTGCAAAATTTGTTTTTCGATAAGCCGAAGCAGTTTTCTATTCGGACGCGGTATGGACTATGGCGTCTGTTAGAGCGTTTCCGCATTTCGGCGTCCATGAAGTGTGGATTGCTTCCAATGGTCGGCACAAAACACACACATTTTTTTCTTGCGTATGTATTGAACAAAACGTTGCGCAGTGTAATCCAACTTTGTCAATTGACCACTCAGAAGCAACTGATATTGTTTTCTCTGCTGCAGTGGCAGTAAAGAAGCGCAACAAGAGCCAAAGCCACGCAACATTAACTTCGTGTCTGTTGCTTAGCAACGTCAGCGTCGCAATACGTCACTGCGGCAGAGATAATTTCAATACAAAAAGCACGCACACATACATGCGTTTTGTGTATAACACATGACGTGTGTCGACGTGGCTTAACCCTATACACGCCAGACAGAGCCGTGCCGACCACTGATTGCTTCTATACGGAACAATGACGAATTTTGACAATGGGTACGCAGAATCACCTGCAATCCATTGCTCACTACTGAACTACTCCGAACTTCGATTATAAATGATGCCGGTTTTAAATATTTTTGCATCGTGCCAGCTTCCTGGGTATCCGACAATAACGTCGCAAATCCGTAATTTATAATCGCATACCGCCTGCAATTTAATGGCATAATTTCGTTTTCTTGAGAAGTAAGCTTCATGATTGTACTGAGGCTTTTCTGCGAGTTTAATTTCTGTGCCATCTATGTACCCTATGCAGTGCGGCAGTTCTTTCATCGTATGCGACACAATCTTTTGCCGTTATTACTCATCTCTCATTACCACCCACAAATCGGCAGGTATCTGCAAGCGCGATTTGTAAAATTTGCTTTTACAAATGTAAATTAAAACACAGGAAAGAAGTAGCACAAACTCAAATTAGTTTTCCTACAATGAATTAGTTTTAGCAACAAAAAAGTAATAAAAATCTATGTCATCCATAGCGACCAACTACCAATATTTAAAATCGATAGGCACAAAATCTACATATGAAAAAGGAAACGACGTACTAAATGATGCCATCAATGACGAAGCTGCATGTCAATTGCTTTAAAACGAATGTATATATCTACTAAAATATAAAATTGAAAAATAAAAATGTTTATTCTTTTTTTTGTCCCTTTTTTTAGTTGGTTTGGCCTTTTCTTTGTGGCAACTACTTTGTGTGTAGTTGACATCACTGACATCTCGCTGGGCGAGATGGAATGGTCTCGAACTAAATCAGAGCCGGGGAAAAAGAGAGCGATCTGCCATAAGTGCACGAACAAAAAGTGCCCGTTTGGGCTATGGGCTGCCCAGCTCTGAACTAGATGCACCAGGCATCTAATGAGAACTAACTAACTTAAGACAAAGCAACAGGTGACAGCGGATGAGCTTGGCTTGCGGATGGCAAGCGACAAAGCGGCAATTGAGATAAATATAAATTGAGATTAGGCATTGACTGCCAAAACTAACTACTATTCTCGCTACGCAGAGCGATTTATAATACATATGTATTTTATTTTTGACATAGGCGGCGTCTGCTGCTTGGGTGAGACACAAAGCCAAACATTGTTAAAAAAAAAATTTGTAACTTAACTAACCGAGTACATATTTTATTTATTAAAAAAAAGTACATAAGTATGCATAAAATTTCCAGTCACAACAAATGATCACAATTTCAGCAACTCATACTAGCAGCAAAAGCAAAACCAGAGATCGCAAAAAACTTTCAACCCATTTTTCCAATGCGGTCGGCTCACTAATAAAACAAAAAAGTAAAGCAAAAACGGTCTCTCACTGAGTCAAAAACTTTTTTCATTTAATTGTGGGTTCTGGTTCGTGTTTTCGGCTGATCACAACAAACGCGTCTTACTTTGAGCGAGCAAGCGCTCACTGAAAACTGTCCGCAAAGACCGTTTCGCAAAATGTGTGAGCGTAAAGTTTTTTTTTATTGTTGTAATGCATGATGCAAGGAATTTTTTGTTGGATCATGGGCCTATTTTTGCTCCGAGTGCTCTTTCCGTTATTTCTTGCAAGTGGCGCCAGCCAGACACACACGCAAAAAGTGAGTTTCTGTTATTTTTCGTGCCCACCGCTGGCAATGATTCATGGCTGTAATGCGTGTGCGAGAGATGTGAGAGTAGGCCTGAGCAAGTCATTTGTGTGCGACACCGCACGCGTAATGCGCTTAGTTTTATGACAAGAAAAAACATAACAAACGCAAGCATATTTGTGTATTATATGTAAATTATTTATTTATTAGGAATATATATTTATCATACATTTGTATGCACTTTAATTCAGAACTATTTGAATGCACAACTGCTGTTATTGTTTACATGCACAAGCGCCTCATACAACACGCATACATACGCAAAAGACACTTTTGCCGAAAGTCCGAAGGAAAAATGAAAGCGAATAACACAATCAAAACGGAAGAGAAAAAATTGGTCTTGGTTTGAGCGGAACGTTGTTGAGCAAAAAGACAATTGACTCAATTGAATTGAGTGTGTTTTGTCAATCTCTTTTCTTAGACTTTGGGTGTTCGTAAGACAGCGGTGTTTTCGGACACTCTTAAAGTGTTGGGCGTTTTTTGCAAGCTCTCAGCAAAACAAAAACACAAAATGTACAGCAATAGGACAGTTAAAATTTTGTGCCTGCCCTTATGCTTACTCGCTCTTGCTACAGTAGGAAAAGTAATGCTTTCTCTTGCTCACACGCACACATTTTTCTATGGGTTTCTTATATTCGACAGCCTCTGCAGCCGAGCTCACATCTTCGGCAGCAGCGTCCGCAGTCGAAATATTTTGTGTGTAAAATCCGAAGTGCAAATATTACTCGGCTGCGTGTGCAAAAAGTACGCTGCTATGGCTCTGAATTTCGTCGCGTTGGTGACGTCGAGCTACGATCGGCTGTATTCGTTTAGTCTTTTCGGCTACGACTGCTGCAGCAGATACTGAAAATTAACAGAGCCGAAATAGCAACGGCGGTGGCTGCTACGAAGATGTAGCTTACTTTTTAAACGCTGGCTGAGAGCATTAATAAGGTAGAGCAAATTATCAGTCTTATTGCGATTGTTTGTGAGGTAGGTTGGGTCTGCGCATGATTTCATTTGCAGCTAAAGAACGAAACAAATGAACATAATTACTGCTTGCGGAAATAATAGAAAGTCACGCACTCAATTGCATTGTATTTAGCTTTTTTTTAACTTTTTTCTATAATTTGTTTTACGTTTTGTGACGCATGTGGCGGCCATTTTTCGAATGCTTAAATTTTTTCAGAGTGGGCCATCTGTTGATTTGGTTACATAAGTATTTTCAAATAATAAAATGCAATTAACAAACAAACCAAGAGATATCTATATTTTCATAATATACCTTTCAAAATTAATTACATTTCATAGAAAAATGGGCAAAGAAATAATAAATGACAATCCAAACTTATTTTTGCCGATCGGTTCTATGGGTGCTATATGAAAAAGTCAACCGATTTTGATCAAATTTGGTGTAGAGCTTGAGACATCTAAAAAACTTTCGAATGCCAAATTGGGTAACGATATTTTTATAAAAAAATGAATTACTCATCTAAAACTTTTGCTTTTTCAAACAAATTTACACTTTACAAAAATACTTGATGTTTCCACATTTTTTTTTTCTGATTTTGATAAACCACTCATTTTTTCCGTAATCGATCAAAAAAATTGTTGCAGCCGCCTCATCTTTGTACCTTTTGACTGCATTAGCGCGTATCATTGATGTAACTTGGATAAGTTAAAAAAATTTGAATTAGTAGGGTTTAAATGCCTTCGCGACGTATAGCAACCGTCGTTGCTACGTATGTGGTGTATCCACTAAAAACTCCCTCCTCCTCTTTTGGGGTATTTCATGCTATACCCGGCACTCCCCGCCCCCGGTGGATCCACCAGGTGAACCATGTCCGGCGACCATACCAGGTACTGTTATGGCAAATTCAAAAACCTCCGTCAAGGTCCGCCACTTAAAGGCACTTTCACAGTGCCATGAATTTCTTTCTGACGGCACTTTAGCAGTGCAATTAGAATATTGTAAATTTTAAATATGTATTACAAACTAAAGGCACTTCAGCCATTAGCATATTCTAAATTGCAACCGTCCATCGTTTTTTCAGTAACTTTTCGTTTTTTACTTTCGACGATTAGCTTTTCTCCAAGCCATTGAGCTTTATCTCTCAATAAATTTATTATTAAATTCTTGAGAATGCTTTGACGATGGTCACAGCATTCTCCGTGGTTAGCAGCAAACCACTCCGGAAACAATTCATTTGTTTTCGATATGCATTTATTCATTATTTTTTTGCCAATATCTTTTTCATGCGCATTTTCTTCAAAATTTTTCGCAATGATATTGCAATGTAAATTGCAAATTTTCGAAAAAGTATCCGATGCATTTAAATGGAGCTCCGATGTGGAATGTTCAGACACATCATTATGCTGGAGCTCCACTGTTTGCATTGCGTTTTCACAATCGTTGCAGTGAAACTTCTCATTGTTATTTTTGATTAAATCCCCGTACAAACGTAAACGTGATGCCGCTTTACCGACATCACCGGGGCTATTTAACAATTGCTCATTGTCGTCGGCATATGGATCACCGATTTCGGTGATCCAATTCAGTTCCGAATCTTCATCTTCATCGCAGCAGTTTTCAATTAAAAACTGCATTTCGTGTACTGATGGAGTTTTGCCAACTGTGGATCTAATAGCGCGAAAGAAGTTTTCTATACTGTCTTGGTTTAATCGCGTTAGATCCACAGACTCCGCACCTTCCGATATTAATTCGTCACACAGTGCTATCATATTCTTCAGTGTGACGATTAGGCCATCGATACAGAAATTGGCTTTCATTTTTATATTGTTTAAGAACGACGCAAATGTAAGTAATTTCAACTTGACATCATTTCCAGCCGTATAAAGCATTTTTCGGCAATTAAGCACATCAAATGCGTCGTTCATTTTTAATACAAAATCGGCTGTTGGCAGTGCGTGGGGCATAAGAGTTTCAGTAAACTTATCATTACTATGGAACTCTCTTATGGCATCTGCAACCGATTTTGAAAAAATTTGCGCTGCCAAGCTCACTTTATTTTGTTGCCAATTCAGAGG
The DNA here is from genome assembly GCA_018150985.1 of Chymomyza costata. Classification (NCBI taxonomy): domain Eukaryota; kingdom Metazoa; phylum Arthropoda; class Insecta; order Diptera; family Drosophilidae; genus Chymomyza; species Chymomyza costata. The sequence continues at coordinate 645,802 of JAECWU010000003.1, read as the reverse complement.
ATTCATATGCTCCTCTGTCAGTTTCGGAACTAAACGTGTTGTTTCGCTGTTTTTGTTTAATTCGAATAGTTCCGAAATGACTTCCCATTTTGCTGTGGTGCCGTTTGGCATTATTACAGCATCAGACACGAAGTTATTACGTACATTTGTGTACATATGTACATAATCATGCAACACATAAATAACATGGCCATCTGCGTCTGTAAATTTCGATTCGCATCCAGCGAAAAGTTTATAAACACTCATGTTTGATTTGCTTTGATCGCAGATCAATGCTCTGACTTGCAGGCCAATATTTTTTAATACGCTCACATTTTCTTTTATAATGCGGCCAAGATGGATACCTTGTATCCCATGGGCACCGCAGTAATACGAGAATTCGTATTGCCACGGTGTTACTATTCCTTTTACTTGGAATAATAAAATGGTTCTTGCAACCATTTGAAATCTTTCCCCATTGCCAAAGTCAACTAAGCCATCTATCTGGTCTGTAGTGACATTATATTTCAGTTCCGGGCGAACTGCCGTTTCATCAAAAACAAGAACACATTGTTTTTCCAGTTCTTGCATATCTTTGATGCTTTCTTTAATTTTTTGGCAAACTTTTAAGTCAATGCCAGCCCAAATTCTCTTTATGGAAATTTGTGAATTGTTATCAGAATGTTGTTCCAATTCTGCTAATTCATTTTGGCAAGGAGGGGAGCCCATGACATTTCCAATTTCAACATTCATTTCGAATTGTTGTTGTGGAAGAATTTCGGGATGAGCTTGAGCAGCTGCATCCATGAAGGGCATTGCATTTTTTTTTAATGATTCATTTATTAAGTCTTCACGTCTGAAATGACTATTGCATATATAAAGCCGTGCGCGATTTTGAAACGACAGCTTTATATTGCATTCTGACTTCCACTCCTCCTTACAAATATGTAGGGTGGAGGTGGGTCTTTTACGGCTGCACTTTTCAATGCAGCACATTTCATACGGCAGTATTTCATAAGGGTCACCTGGGTTACCTGTCAAGAAAAAGTTCATTATAAATATATAAAAATTGTAGTTATAAACATTTTGCATGAAAAACAACTCCTTAAAAAATAAGCGCCAAATTTAAAATAATCAAAGAACAGATGTGGTGCAGACTGAAAGAATCGGGAGGTCTGATGTAGAAATAATTTTAAGACTCGGTGACCGAGCTAGCTGTAAAGCTATGTTTTGTTTAGATATGTTCCTAATAAATGCACGAATAAGATTTTGTCAATATAAACAAACCGCATATTTTTTGGCATACTGGTATTTTAAAACATCGAAAATAGTATGGAAAGAGCTACAGTGGATCCGATGATGTCCGATGTACCAAGATTATCTAAGACGAACCAGCCCTTTCAAATTGTAGACCCTTTTTTTTACTTTAGTTGCTAATTTTTAAAGCCGATTTATTTTATTTAAACAAAGTGCTGAAATTTTTTTATGCCACTAAATATTAATATTAACATTTCAATTGCTTAATCTATAAATTCTCTTCGAGTCCACCATAATTGTGTTGATGGGTCAGTGGTATGCGTGCCTGAATGGCGTGAGACTATTTTGTGTTTTGTGTTCAACTCCAGGGCTCGGATTTTTTAATATTTTTTGATTGGTTTCACAATTTTAATTTTTGATTTTATAGGCTTTATTTTTTATTACGTAAAAGAAATTTTTATTTTGATTTATTTGTTATTCCTCTGGTTATTTCTCAAAGCAATTGTGAAAAATAATAATATGTCTTTTTAATGCTTAGACTAAAAAATAGGAAGTTGGAAAGAGCCTACCGAAATCAGATTTAGAGCAATAATTTTTATAAAATAAAGGGCCCTTTACACAACATAAGCAACTGGGGCTCGTAAAAACTTAACATTATAAAATGCCTATGTAGTAGCCTCAAATTTAATTGCAACACACACACACTGCTGCTCAACATTGCGAAAACTAAAATAGAATACGGTTTGTTCCTATACGGACACTCACCCAAAAGCACATTAAACAAATTAAAAACACCATTTAACTCCGCAATACGTTTAGCCCTTGGAGCCTTCCGCTCCACTCCAATAAACAACTTAATTTACGAAGCCAATATTCCCTCTATTGAACTTAAACGCGACCTGCAAACAGCAAAACTCTCCAAAAATTTTATTAACTCTAACAACACACCTATCCACAAATTAATAAGACACCGGAAAATTCAAAAGAAAACCCCATCACAATAAACAATAAATATATATGCAAGGAACTTAATCTGCCCTACGAACCACAAAAACTCCTTAAGTATAAACCACACTGGGACCAATCTCATAAACACAACGAAAGATGTATAAACACATTCAAAACACAAGACAACTTAAAATCACACCAGTTTATATTTTATATTTTATATTCACAGACGGGTCAAAAATAAATTGCACAATATCATATGCCATCACAACCGAAACAAACATAATAAAATAAACAAAAACATAAAAACCTTACCTGCTAAGTCAGTGGGTATTGCCCCCTTCCACAATCGCAATCGGCCGCCGCCGCCGTTGCCTACCCACTTTGACTCGAAATGCCTGCTGCATATTCGAGAGTATGTTTTAATTGCATTTTCAGCAATTTGTAAGTTATTGCACCATCTTTCACGTGCAATTTTTTCTTTCGGGAATGAAAATAAATTTATCCCATTACAATTTTTTACAATGCATTTTTTTTTCATTGTAATTTTTAGTTTTTCAATTTTAGTTCACTCTTAATGCGCGTAAAATCAAAATGATTAGTTAGTTTTAAGGCTGCCACCCTGGTCAAAAATAAAAACGCGGCAAAGCAACTGCTGAAAAAGAGGGTGGAGGGTGTGGGAGGGGAAAAAAAATATATGTACCCCAAAAAAATTAAATGCAACCCAACACTAAAAAACTATTTTTATCGATGACTATTGACTATTAGTGTTGGAGGGTCAGCAAAACCAAATTTTTACCAAAAAATTTAAACCAAATTAGAAAAATATTAAAATGAGCAACTCATTTTTTACCAAGCTTGTGCAACGTGGCACAAGTCAAGTTGACGACGCAAAGCATTTTATTTATACCCATAGCAAGTGGTTAGATAAAGAGCATGAAGTACAATTTCATATTTTGCTAACAACAAACAATCAAAGCTATAGAGGTACAACAAAGTTTGCAGAGCTCCGCAATAAGGATCAGCCATATGAAGAATTTTACAATGAGTGCAAGAAGGCACTGGTCGGACCCACAGATATGGTCGAATTTGACTATGAATTGAGCTGCAATGAGGACCCGCCATTGTTTAAGCTGTACATTTGTACAAGGAGGCTGTGAAACAGTGTACATGGAAGTTGAGCTGCATAAGATATCGAATTGTTTTGAACTATTAGATGCTGCAATCGCCTCAAATAAACATAGAGCAGTATTGGCAGAATACAAACAATATGTGGAGGAGTCCAAAATTCAAGAAACCAAGCTGCTTAAGAAATTCATTCTACTCATGAATAGTAAAAAATCACGTATAGTTGAGCTTGAGCGGCAGCTGGAGGAGGCACTCGATCAAAAAGCCGATGAAACGGATGTGGAGCCTGAGCCGCCTGAGGAAGGGGAAAAAGCAACAACAACTTCTGCAAATTAGTTAATTAATGATTGTGAGAAAAAACTCATTGAATTTATATTATTTTATGTAAAATTTTAGAATAATTCATTTTTATTGATTTACTTATAAAAAGTACTTAATTAAAATTACATTTCGATCTATAATTAGCTTTGGAATAAGTTATTGAATATTAGTTGAAATAAAAAGTACCATTATACAATCAAAAATGTAAAGTTAATTTAATTCTCTGGTAAATTTCCGTAGTCGCATTGTCTCACCTTTGGACCAGGCTGTTTGGTATGCGGAGCATCTTATTTCAAATACCCAACTTTTCCGGCACTTGGCGCTATCGCCGAGTCAACATATCGCGCGCCACTCTTGATGTGTTGAATGCTGCCCCTGTTGTTTTTGTTAATATTCGTATTTAAACAAAAAAGAAAAACAAATGCAAACAACTTTTCATGAAAGCCGTCCAGCAGTTGTTTAGTTAAAATTTTAACAAACTGAAGCACAAAGCACAAACACACACATGGGCACACTTATACACGCAGACAATTGGTCACCAGGCGAGCGCCAATGACAAGCTGTAACCCCAACAGCGCCAAACAGCTACAAAGTACAAAGTGCTCATTTCGAGCTAAACCAGTCAAAGAAGTACTTAATTTGTTGTTTTTATTGTATTTTTTGGTAGTTTATTTCAATGCCTTATTCATAATAAAAAATAAAAATTTAGAGCCAACTTTCTTATTTGCAATAATAAAAAAAAAAAAATTTAGAGCTTCAATGCTTTCTTATTTGCAATAACTTAATAATAATACAAAATGAAATTAACAAAAAATAATGCCTGTCCATATTAGCGTCTGTAATACGCTGGTTAATTGCTGCTGCTATATGAAAAATATGTAAAAATTCCCTAAAATAATATAAAAATGTAATTTTAAAAATTCAATTCAACTTAAGCTTCCATACTTACAATTAAATTGATTTGCGTCGTTGGAACAATGGCCTGTTGACAAAATTGAAGGCGAAATTAGACAATTTTGCCTTCAATTTTGCCAGTTCCCTCTCCGCCTCTATAATTGGCTGCAGCCACGCCCTTGGGTTGTTTATTTCATGAACTAATGCCCGCTCCGCGTTTCTGCGGAAACGGGCATTTCCTGTCCCACGTTTGGCCTCCTCGTAGGCTTTCAACTTCTCCTCGAGACGTTGTATCGAGTTTCTTAACTCCAAGTCGCGGCTCCCTCGACGGCTTGCCTCCATCGGCAAGCGGCCTTGGCCACCTCGATCTCGACCGCTTGCCTCCCTTGGCAAGCGGCCTTGGCCACCTCGATCTCGACCGCTTGTCTCCCTTGGCAAGCGACCTTGGCCACCTCAACGGCTTGTCTCCCTTGGCAAGCGGCCTTGGCCACCTCGACGGCTTGCCGAGTGAGGCAAGCGGCCTTGGCCACCTCGACGGCTTGCCGAGTGAGGCAAGCGGCCTTGGCCACCTCGACTTGCCAAGGGAGGCAAACGGTCGCCAGTGAGAACATCATCTACGTATAGGTCTTTGAGCAAAGTTGCAGCGCCTATGGGAAACTCGCTGACACTCGCTGAGCGACATTATTTTAACTGTTTTCTTAGTTCCCTTTCGCATTTTTCGCAGTTTAGTTAAATACCCAACTGCAATTTATCCTTATTTTCCAAATTATCTTGGTTAAACCGCTTTGTCAAGATCAAAAATTTATCACAATTATTTGATAGAACTTTAACTGCGAGCATAAGCACCGATGACAGCCTTAATTTTATGCCATCCAAAAAAAAAATACGTAATTTTCCTTTTTGCTTTTTACAAATTCAACGTTTTCTATATACTATATAAATTCAGAAATAAACTTGTGGGATTGATCATTAAGTTGCAAAGCAGATCGATAGAAATTATCAGAATGCAGGGCTCCACTGTTCATGCAATCAAAAATTTGATCTACTTTAAGTATAAATTCAACAGAAGGTAGGGCGATTTCTTTGTAATTCTTTTTGAACCCAACTGTGTCGCAAAACGTCTTAATGGCAGCCTAAACTGTTTTACTAATAATCTTAGTTTGAGTCTGATCGGTTGAGTTTGGGATCACATGCTGTTTGGTTAATTTTGGACACATTTTAGTTCTTGCATTATTCTCTTTTTCTCATAATTCTCTAACCACACTAAAAGTCGATCTGCCATTGGAAGTTTCAATCTCACACTCCATCCAGTTATTTCTCAAAGATTTCACTAAGTGGGGGAAGTCAATTTTTAGTATTCAAACTGAAAATATGGAAAATCTACAGTTGCACATAGATTTTCAAAGCATTTTCTGTTGGAAGAGCCTTGATCACACAAAATAACTTTAGCTGGTACAAGAGATTTGGCTGTCATTCCCTTCTCCGAAACAAAATAATTTTAAATTGTACTCCAGCATGAAAAAACGAATCTAATCATGAAAACGCAAACCTGCTTTGTAAATTTACTCTATCGCATGTGCCAATTGGCTTCAAAACCGTCAGTCAAGTCTAATGTTTGGTTATATCGGAGCTCTTTGTCATTTCATCCACTGACAATACCATTGGTGTATCCCCTTTCTCTTTGAGCTCGTAGAACACTTGCTTTATACATTCAATTGCACGATTTTTGAAGCTCGGCTGCAGATTTTTTATTGACGCCCAACGGTTTGCAGAGCTTATAGAGGGAGAGTTTAAATGAAGCCTATCGCTGAGAAAAACATAATTCTATGCTGACATTTTTCATTGAATCAATAGCTGTTTTTTTTTTAGTTTTTAACTAAAGTCTCTTTTTTTTATGATTCTGGCAAATGAAAACAGTTTTCCCGTGCTTTTTTACAATTTTTTTCATTTTTGCCTCCAAATTTGCCCCATAATTTTATCCTGATCAGGAAATCGAAATAACTTAAGACTCGTCTGTGTTCGTCTGGAATTACGGCATACACAGCAAAATTGTTTGCCGGACGGCCGCTTATTATTTAGACTCTTCTCTCGTTCAGCGCTCATGATTCACCAAGTTACTAGATCGTCACTCTAGTCACCAAACCAACAATTATTCTCAAAACTTCGCTGTTTAATAATCACAAATATTGTATTCATATTCAATCAGTACTCCACTGTTTAATCACCAAGCATATACTAATATTATGTCATGCAAACCGAGTCCGATAACCATTCCTTAAAGAGCATACTACCGATTTTTGTAATTCATCGTTCGAAAATCATAAAAAAATGGTTTCTTCAAGCAATGAAATTATTACCAGTGCAGGCAAACGAAAAAGAATTTTAAATTGTGTACCTGTATCTGTTAAAAGTAAAGTTCATTCACTGACTACTTCTACCCTTTGATACTTCAATCTCATTCGGAGAAGATACATTAAGCTTCTCGCAAATTAATTGTTTTATACAGTTTTCGGTTGCCGATGGCATGAGCCTGGAAACGAATATAGATATTTTAGGTGACACTACAACCAATGATTCCAAAGGCTCCACATTTGAGGGGGTGGTAGGAAGCGGGACGTTGCTCCGAACGATGGCACAAGACGGCCTATCAGTGATCGTACTAGTAGTAGCGCAGTCTATAGACACAGAGCAGGACCAACACTCAAATTGACGTCAGTGTCGACAGCAACAGCACTAGCCGAGTCCCCAGCAGCGGCTAAAGAAACTGGGACAGGTGTTGCAAAAGAAATAAGCTGCGTCGGACGGGGAGTTATAGGCGAGTCCAGTCCTGTTTGATTAGAAATTTTTAATGATGGTTCGATTACTGGTAAATTGGCCTTTTTGCGCTTAGGAGAATAATCTTATAATCTGCAAATTGGCAAACATACTTGGAAGTGAGCACATTTTAAGGGAGCCATATTGTCATACATCCGGCATGCAACATAGGCTTCGGTTTGTATACCGCCCCATTTGCATGAAGCATAGCAACAGATCTTTGGGTCGCTCATGGCTGTATACTCAGAAGCGATGATTATTCTCAAAAGGTGCAGCAGACAGTCTGATAGTGTATAAGCGTCCAAAAATGCACTCAGCAGTTTTATAATAACAACACAAAAAAAATGTTATATATGGGGTATTCACGCTTTATGTTGAGTTGAGGAGTTGAAAATTTGATGACTTTTACAACAACAAAATGTATGGCAAAATACAACCCTGCGTTTCAACTCTCAACTCAACTTTTCCTCAACCCAAACCCTAGTCTACTTTTTGCTGCTGACTTGTTGAGAAAGTGTTGCACAATATGGTAATTCGCTGCCTTTTCAGCACTGCTACCATTTGTAATTTTTTAGCCATTTTGTGATATGAAAAACAACGACTTGCCTTACACTCGTTGAAAAAAAAAGAGCGGCGAAATTAACGCAAACAAAGTGTATTTACGCAATAAATAAAATGTTGTGAATTTATTGTGTCAAAAACAATTGAGTAAAAGGAAATAAATAAAAAAAGTGAGTATTGTGTATTTTATATTCTAAATTAAGTGCATAAATTATTGTTGCTTTTTTAAAGGGCTGAATCAAATCGAAAACGTAGCAGGATGTCTAAGCAGCTGAAAAAATGGTGTAGCGACGAAGTGGAGCAGAAAGTAATCTATTTATTGGAGCATAGGAACTTCGAGGTCAGATTTATACTAATGGAACTATTACGTCTACAAAATGATGCGTTACTCTTCCAGAAACCAACGGCGCAAGTATATTATAAGATGAAATTGATGCGAATGGGATGATGGTCAAGGGCAAAATCCGGTATTTGCGCAAAAAATATGAGGAAGCCAACAAATGGCGCAATTTCACGGGTGCTGGCTTAGATGACGACGATTCTCACTTGACAGTCCAAGGTATGATGGTTGAAATGTTTTCTTTTTATTAAATAATAATATATAAAAATTCTACAATTACAGCCAAATTGTGTGAAATTTGCCCTTACTTCAATGCCCTCGAGGCCATCTTTGAAGTAGAGAAAGATGCGGATGCTTATGGATTTCATTCAGCAGACTTTCATGAGAACGCTACCAGCAGCAGCATGTCATCGGTTTATTTCGCAGAGGATAATGTCGACTTGCCCATGGAAGATACGGAGGTAGAGGCGGAGGTAGATATACCAGAGGTATGATCGTGGGAAGTTTGAGACGAAAGAAAACTGCAGTGGAGACCATACAAGAAAATGAAAAAGTCGTCTTATGCAGTGCAACCAGACGTTAAAAAACGATGAGGAATGATTGAGAATGGAAGCCGCAAGTTAGGAGTGGAGGCGCAGGAAGGAGGAGCGACAATTAGAGCAGGAGGAGAAGCGTTTGGAACTCGATTTGGAAGCACTGCAGTTCAAGCAAAATGTTGAGAATAGGCGGCTTGAATTGGAGGAAAAAAAATACAAAATGATTACGAGTTAAAAAAACTAGAACTAGAGAATTTAAAAGAACTCAAAAAATATGAATTAGAATTAAAATATAAAAACCAATAAAATTTATTTTCAAAACATTAAATTGTAAATAGCTTGGCGTTTTACTTCATTAGAATTTAAGTTGTTTCTTGGTAGTCGGTGTCGTCGTTTTCACTCTCTGGTTGCATATTCTCCATTTCTTCGTCAGTGAGCAATATGTTGTGTAATATACAGCACGTTGTTACCAGTTTACAATTTCTTGCTATCCTTGTTTCCTATTCTTAAGCGCATTTCCTTTAAGGAAATTGACTATGGCGTGTGTTAGAGCGTTTCCGCATTTCGGCGTCCATGAAGTGTGGATTGCTTCCAGTGGTCGGTCGGCACAAAATACACTCACGTTTTTTTCTTCCGTATGTATTGAACAAAACGTTGCGCAGCGTAATCCAACTTTGTCAATTGACCACTCATAAGCAACTGATATTGTTCTCTCTGCTGCAGTGGCAGTAAAGCAAAGCAACACGAGCCAAAGTCACGCAACATTAACTTCGTGTCTGTTGCTTAGCAACGTCAGCGTCGCAATACGTCACTGCGGCAGAGATAATTTCAATACAAAAAGCACGCACACATACATGCGTTTTGTGTATAACACATGACGTGTATCGACGTCGCTTAACCCTATACACGCCAGACAGAGCCGTGCCGACCACTGATTGCTTCTATACGGAACAATGACGAATTTTGACAATGGGTACGCAGAATCACCTGCAATCCATTGCTCACTACTGAACTACTCCGAACTTCGATTATAAATGATGCCGGTTTTAAATATTTTTGCATCGTGCCAGCTTCCTGGGTATCCGAAAATAACGTCGCGAATCCGTAATTCATAATCGCATATCGCCTGAAATTTAATGGCATAATTTCGTTTTCTCGAGAAGTAAGCTTCATGATTGGACTGGCTTTCTGCGAGTTTAATTTCTGTGCCATCTATGTATCCTATGCAGTGCGGCAGTTCTTTCATCGTATGCGACACAATCTTTTGCCGTTATTACTCATCTGGCCAAAAGAGGAAATTCTTAATTTTTACCAAAATGGCACCATAAGTGCGACTTGTTATATTGGCCAAAGTGCCACCATCACCAATTCCAAAGGGCGTCGCAATTTTTTAAACAGATCCACGAGCCTAGTCTTAACAGAACTAACGCCACCCACAAATCGGCAGGTATCTGCAAGAGCGATTTGTAAAATTTGCTTTTACAAATGTAAATTAAAACACAGGAAATAAGTAGCACAAACTCAAATTAGTTTTCCTACAATAAATTAATTTTAGCAACAAAAAAGTAATAAAAATCTATGTCATCCATAGCGACAAACTACCAATATTTAAAATTGATAGGCACAATATCTACATATGAAAAAGGAAAAGACGTACTAAATGATGCCATCAATGACGAAGCTGCGTGTCAATTGCTTTAAAACGAATGTATATATCTACTAAAATATAAAATTGAAAAATAAAAATGTTTATTCTTTTTTTTGTCCTTTTTTTTAGTTGGTTTGGCCTTTTCTTTGTGGCAACTACTTTGTGTGTAGTGGACATCACTGACATCTCGCTGGGCGAGATGGAATGGTCTCGAACTAAATCAGAGCCGGGCAAAAAGAGAGCGATCTGCCATAAGTGCACGAACAAAAAGTGCCCGTTTGGGCTATGGGCTGCCCAGCTCTGAACTAGATGCACCAGGCATCTAATGAGAACTAACTAACTTAAGACAAAGCAACAGGTGACAGCGGATGAGCTTGGCTTGCGGATGGCAAGCGACAAAGCGGCAATTGAGATAAATATAAATTGAGATTAACTGAGAGGCATTGACTGTCAAAACTAACTACTATTCTCGCTACGCAGAGCGATTTATAATACATATGTATTTTATTTTTGACATAGGCGGCGTCTGCTGCTTGGGTGAGACACAAAGCCAAACATTGTTAAAAAAAAAATTTGTAACTTAACTAACCGAGTACATATATATATTTATTAAAAAAAAGTACATAAGTATGCATAAAATTTCCAGTCACAACAAATGATCACAATTTCAGCAACTCATACTAGCAGCAAAAGCAAAACCAGAGATCGCAAAAAACTTTCAACCCATTTTTCCAATGCGGTCGGCTCACTCATGGGGAATAATGGTGGAATGGAATATTACCACCATTGGCTCACTAACAAAACAAAAAAGTAAAGCAAAAACGGTCTCTCACTGAGTCAAAAACTTTTTTCATTTAATTGTGGGTTCTGGTTCGTGTTTTCGGCTGATCACAACAAACGCGTCTTACTTTGAGCGAGCAAGCGCTCACTGAAAACTGTCCGCAAAGACCGTTTCGCAAAATGTGTGAGCGTAAAGTTTTTTTTTATTGTTGTAATGCATGATGCAAGGAATTTTTTGTTGGATCATGGGCCTATTTTTGCTCCGAGTGCTCTTTCCGTTATTTCTTGCAAGTGGCGCCAGCCAGACACACACGCAAAAAGTGAGTTTCTGTTATTTTTCGTGCCCACCGCTGGCAATGATTCATGGCTGTAATGCGTGTGCGAGAGATGTGAGAGTAGGCCTGAGCAAGTCATTTGTGTGCGACACCGCACGCGTAATGCGTTTAGTTTTATGACAAGAAAAAACATAACAAACGCAAGCATATTTGTGTATTATATGTAAATTATTTATTTATTAGGAAATATATATTTATCATACATTTGTATGCACTTTAATTCAGAACTATTTGAATGCACAACTGCTGTTATTGTTTACATGCACAAGCGCCTCATACAACACGCATACATACGCAAAAGACACTTTTGCCGAAAGTCCGAAGGAAAAATGAAAGCGAATAACACAATCAAAACGGAAGAGAAAAAATTGGTCTTGGTTTGAGCGGAACGTTGTTGAGCAAAAAGACAATTGACTCAATTGAATTGAGTGTGTTTTGTCAATCTCTTTTCTTAGACTTTGGGTGTTCGTAAGACAGCGGTGTTTTCGGACACTCTTAAAGTGTTGGGCGTTTTTTGCAAGCTCTCAGCAAAACAAAAACACAAAATGTACAGCAATAGGACAGTTAAAATTTTGTGCCTGCCCTTATGCTTACTCGCTCTTGCTACAGTAGGAAAAGTAATGCTTTCTCTTGCTCACACGCACACATTTTTCTATGGGTTTCTTATATTCGACAGCCTCTGCAGCCGAGCTCACATCTTCGGCAGCAGCGTCCGCAGTCGAAATATTTTGTCTGTAAAATCCCAAGTGCAAATATTACTCGGCTGCGTGTGCAAAAAGTACGCTGCTGCTATGGCTCTGAATTTTGTCGCGCTGCGGGCGTCGAGCTACGATCGGCACTATTCGGTTTTGTCTTTTCGGCCTCGACTGCTACAGCAGATACTGATAATTAACAGAGCCGAAATAGCAGCGGCGGCAGCTGCTACGAAGATGTAGCTTACTTTTAAACGCTGGCTGAGAGCATTAATAAGGTAGAGCAAATTATCAGTCTTATTGCGATTGTTTGTGAGGTAGGTTGGGTCTGCGCATGATTTCATTTGCAGCTAAAGAACGAAACAAATGAACATAATTACTGCTTGCGGAAATAATAGAAAGTCACGCACTCAATTGCATTGTATTTAGCTTTTTTCTATAATTTGTTTTACGTTTTGTGACGCATGTGGCGGCCATTTTTCGAATGCTTAAATTTTTTCAGAGTGGGCCATCTGTTGATTTGGTTACATAAGTATTTTCAAATAATAAAATGCAATTAACAAACAAACCAAGAGATATCTATATTTTCATAATATACCTTTCAAAATAAATTACATTTCATAGAAATATGAGCAAAGAAATAATAAATGACAATCCAAACTTATTTTGGCCGATCGGTCCTATGGGTGCTATATGAAAAAGTCAACCGATTTTGATCAAATTTGGTGTAGAGCTTGAGAAATCTAAAAAACTTTCGAATGCCAAATTTGGTAACGATATTTTTATAAATAAATGAATTACTCATCTAAAACTTTTGCTTTTTCAAACAAATTAACACTTTACAAAAATACTTGATGTTTCCACATTTTTTTTTTCTGATTTTGATAAACCACTCATTTTTTCCGTAATCGATCAAAAAAATTGTTACAGCCGCCTCATCTTTGTACCTTTTGACTGCATTAGCGCGTATCATTGTTGTAACTTGGATAAGTTAAAAAAATTTGAATTAGTGGGGTTTAAATGCCTTCGCGACGTATAGCAACCGTCGTTGCTACGTATGTGGTGTATCCACTAAAAACTCCCTCCTCCTCTTTTGGGGTATTTCATGCTATACCCGGCACTCCCCGCCCCCGGTGGATCCACCAGGTGAACCATGTCCGGCGACCATACCAGGTCCTGTTATGGCAAATTCAAAAACCTCCGTCAAGGTCCGCCACTTAAAGGCACTTTCACAGTGCCATGAATTTCTTTCTAAAGGCACTTTAGCAGTGCAATTAGAATATTGTAAATTTTAAATATGTATTACAAACTAAAGGCACTTCAGCCATTAGCATATTCTAAATTGCAACCGTCCATCGTTTTTTCAGTAACTTTTCGTTTTTTACTTTCGACGATTAGCTTTTCTCCAAGCCATTGAGCTTTATCTCTCAATAAATTTAATATTAAATTCTTGAGAATGCTTTGACGATGGTCACAGCATTCTCCGTGGTTAGCAGCAAACCACTCCGGAAACAATTCATTTGTTTTCGATATGCATTTATTCATTATTTTTTTGCCAATATCTTTTTCATGCGCATTTTCTTCAAAATGTTTCGCAATGATATTGCAATGTAAATTGCAAATTTTCGAAAAAGTATCCGATGCATTTAAATGGAGCTCCGATGTGGAATGTTCAGACACATCATTATGCTGGAGCTCCACTGTTTGCATTGCGTTTTCACAATCGTTGCAGTGAAACTTCTCATTGCTATTTTTGATTAAATTCCCGTACAAACGTAAACGTGATGCCGCTTCACCGACATCACCGGGGCTATTTAACAATTGCTCATTGTCGTCGGCATATGGATCACCGATTTCGGTGATCCAATTCAGTTCCGAATCTTCATCGCAGCAGTTTTCAATTAAAAACTGCATTTCGTGTACTGATGGAGTTTTGCCAACTGTGGATCTAATAGCGCGAAAGAAGTTTTCTATACTGTCTTGGTTTAATCGCGTTAGATCCACAGACTCCGCACCTTCCGATATTAATTCGTCACACAGTGCTACCATATTCTTCAGTGTGACGATTAGGCCATCGATACAGAAATTGGCTTTCATTTTTATATTGTTTAAGAACGACGCAAATGTAAGTAATGTCAACTTGACATAATTTCCAGCCGTATAAAGCATTTTTCGGCAATTAAGCACATCAAATGCGTCGTTCATTTTTAATACAAAATCGGCTGTTGGCAGTGCGTGGGGCATAAGAGTTTCAGTAAACTTATCATTACTATGGAACTCTCTTATGGCATCTGCAACCGATTTTGAAAAAATTTGCGCTGCCAAGCTCACTTTATTTTGTTGCCAATTCAGAGGATTCATATGCTCCTCTGTCAGTTTCGGAACTAAACGTGTTGTTTCGCTGTTTTTGTTTAATTCGAATAGTTCCGAAATGACTTCCCATTTTGCTGTGGTGCCGTTTGGCATTATTACAGCATCAGACACGAAGTTATTACGTACATTTGTGTACATATGTACATAATCATGCAACACATAAATAACATGGCCATCTGCGTATTGTAAATCACTCATGTTTGATTTGCTTTGATCGCAGATCAATGCTCTGACTTGCAGGCCAATATTTTTTAATACGCTCACATTTTCTTTTATAATGCGGCCAAGATGGATACCTTGTATCCCATGGGCACCGCAGTAATACGAGAATTCGTATTGCCACGGTGTTACTATTCCTTTTACTTGGAATAATAAAATGGTTCTTGCAACCATTTGAAATCTTTCCCCATTGCCAAAGTCAACTAAGCCATCTATCTGGTCTGTAGTGACATTATATTTCAGTTCCGGGCGAACTGGAACAAGAACACATTGTTTTTCCAGTTCTTGCATATCTTTGATGCTTTCTTTAATTTTTTGGCAAGCTTTTAAGTCAATGCCAGCCCAAATTCTCTTTATGGAAATTTGTGAATTGTTATCAGAATGTTGTTCCAATTCTGCTAATTCATTTTGGCAAGGAGGGGAGCCCATGACATTTCCAATTTCAACATTCATTTCGAATTGTTGTTGTGGAAGAATTTCGGGATGAGCTTGAGCAGCTGCATCCATGAAGGGCATTGCGTTTTTTTTTAATGATTCATTTATTAAATCATCATGTCTGAAATGACTATTGCATATATAAAGCCGTGCGCGATTTTGAAACGACGGCTTTATATTGCATTGTGACTTCCACTCCTCCTTACAAATATGTTGGGTGGAGGTGGGTCTTTTACGGCTGCACTTTTCAATGCAGCACATTAGATACGGCAGTATCTCATCTGGGTCGTTACCTGTAAAGAAAAAGTTCATTATAAATTTTAATTAAATATTTTTATAAATATGTATGAAACTTTAGATATAAACATTTTGCAATACAATATTTGTACTCATTTAAAAATGAAGTTTCGATGGTTGCTTATACAAATTTGTGTCTTTAAATGAATATTAATATTAAGATGTATTGCTGAGAAAGTGTTGCACAATATGGTAATTCGCTGTTCTTTCAGCACTAACGCATTTAACATTTTTTAGCCATTTCGTAGTATGAAAAACAACTCGCTTAAAAATGAGCGCCTAATTTAAAATAATCAAATTGTATCAACGCAAGTAAAAAAAGGTTGTGCCTTTTTGTTCGAAATTAAGTGAATTAGACATTATTACTTGTTGTTGGAGTTAACGCAAGTAAAAGAGAAAAAATAGATGCGAATTGGAAAATGCTGGGGCTGCACTAGTCATAATATATGAGGGAACTGTTGTGGAGTTACTCGCAGCATTTGAAGAAATCGGTTGTCGTCGAACGAGCTGAGCACGTTCTGGCGCCAGTCAACTGACTTTGGGATATGGAAGTGGTCACCGCGATGCGAGAGTATAATTGCATTTGCGTCCTCATGACAATTCTTTAGAACTTCGTCAATTTGTGTGTCGCCACGCAACCCCATTGTCTCTGTATTAAACAAAATTTAGTTTTTCTGCAATGAATTTGTTTTAGCAGACGTGCCTGCAATAAAATTTATATCATCCAAAGCGATTTCAGCTACAGCTTCAATTAATTTATATTTTACGCTCTATTTCGTCATTTTTAATTCAACATTTCTAATTGTAATGATTATTTGCAGCATTTTGCAAATGTAAACAAACACAAGAAGAGGACGCACAAAATCAAATACGGTTTTTCTGCAATTATTTAATTTTCGTAGCAATAAAATAATACAAATCGATGTAATACATAGCTACTTTAGCTACAGGTTTAGTTATAATAGATTTTATGCTTTGACTCGGCATTTTTAATTCAACATTTCTAATTTAATTATCATCACTTACCCGCTAAGTCAGTGGGTATTGCCCCCTTCCGCAATCGGCCGTTACCTACCCACTTTGACTCGAAATGCCTGCTGCATACTCGAGAATATGTATTTATTTTATTTTTATCTATTTGCAAATTATTGCACCATATTTCAAGTGCAATTGTATTTTTGGGGAATGCAAATAAATTTCTTCCCATAAAATTGCAATTTTTTACACTGCATTTAACCATTATACTTGGTTTATTTTTTACTGCACTTTTTAATATCAATAAATTTTTACTTGAATTTTCTCTTGTTTCGTTTTACTTTTCAGATTTGCTTTTGTTGCAAAAATTTGGATTTTCATAAAACTTACGTTTTATTTTCCGTATAAAATACACAAAAGCAAAGGTCAAAGCACTTGTTCAAGATTCAATATGCGTATAAGAGGATGCCCAACAGGCGATATATTTCTATCGATTTAAAAAATGAATTATTATTATTATTGTAATGGGTGTAATATGTACTGCGACCCAAGTGGATCTATTGTACCCCCTTTCACGGCTTAGAGCTCTCCCAAAAGTCCAATTGCCTGCATATACTGCAGTATTTTGTTTGGATTTATGGTAACAATGCTCTCCGGTGAGATGACATGAAAGCGACTTACAATTGTTATCAATATCATCTATGACTATTTTACATATTGGTAGCACTTTTGTCATTTTTTAGCAAACCAAATTAGAGAAATATTAAAATGAGCAACTCATTTTTTACCAAGCTTGTGCAACGTGGCACAAGTCAAGTTGACGACGCAAAGCATTTTATTTACACCCACAGCAAGTGGTTAGATGAAGAGCAAGAAGTACAATTTCAAATTTTGCTCACCACAAACAATCAAAGCTATAAAGGTACAACTAAGTTTGCAGAGCTTCGCAATGCTGCTGAGGAGTTGGATCAGCCATATGATGAGTTTTACAATGAGTGCAAGAAGGCACTGTCCACAGATGTGGGTCTGGTCGGATTTGTCTATGAATTGAGCTGCAATGAGGACCCGCCATTATTTAAGCTGTACAAATGTCAAGGAGGCTTTGAAACATCATCATCATTGTACATGGAAGTTGAGCTACGTAAGATATCAAATTGTTTTCAACTCTTAGATGCTGCAATCGCCTCAAATGAACATAGAGAAATATTGGCAGAATACAAGGAATATTTATGTAGGATTGTTGTTGATCCCGAGTTTATTAATCGTGTAGTGTATAAAACAATGACTTAAGGCTAGTGCGACTTGAACAGCTTTAGCGACTTTAACAGATTTAGCGACTTTACAATTTAGCGACTTTAACAACTTTAGCGACTTTAACAACTTTAGCGACTTTAACAACTTTAGCGACTTTAACAACTTTTACTTCGCTCTATTACTATCGACTACCGCTTATGCAACTTATTCGCTCGACTGCTCTTTTTCTACTCTCTGCTATCGGCTGCTGGCTGCTGCTTCTTCTTCTGTCATCCGTGCTGCCAACTCCTGCTGTTGTCCGCGCTGCCAACTCCTGCTAACTTTCTTTACATATATATGAGCTAATATATATATGAGATAATATATGAAATTCTCGTGTTTGGTGTTTGTGATCGTGATACTCCGAAACGACTCGACCGATTTTTTTGAATTTTTTTTTACATTTGGTAGGTACGGTAATTTTATCAGACCTTCTTTTCATTAAAAAAATACGTCCCAGTTCTTACCCTGTAATTAATTTGAAAGTTTCATAAAGTCGTCTGTCAAAGAATTTTGTACTTCGTGCCAAAGTTGCTTTTTTAAATACAGTGTGCCACAAAAGTGACAGAACAGCAGGCGATTTTACACTAAAATGCGAATTTCTTCTATATTGTTCAAACTAATAAAAAGGTTTTCTTAAAAGTATATTTTTAAACAAAAATAAAAAAAAACAATTCGTCAACGGGTTGGCTTAAATTCTAAAAAAAACTAAAAAAACACGTGATTTCGGCGCCACAAAAGTCCTAGGACACTTAGTCGGAATAACGCATTTACGTTGCTTGCAGCTGGTTTGTTTTGATTTTTGTAACGGGACTTTTTTGATATTGCTTTGCTTCACTTTAGTTTGTATGTATGAAGCTTTGCGATAGCAAAAGTTGACTTATTACCCGTAAACATGACGCGCAAGGTGCTCTCATTAGAAGAACATAAAATAATTTTGAATTTGCCTGCAAAAGATGGAATATCCTATTCCGAAGTTGAAAAGATAGTTTCGAGACCCCGGTCAAGTGTCCATAACGCCATTAGGCGAAAATCAGTTTCATTATTTCGCCAACAATTCCAAAGGCCTTAACACTTAATGACTGGATGCTCTCCAAAAATGCCTCCCTGCCTCTTCATAACTTTTAGTAATTTCCTATACCGAAAGTCAAAATACCAAGCCAACTTGGACAGTATCTGTTTAAATTAAACGAGCCTTTTCACTAAATGGCCAAATTAGAAACATCAGCTTCTGTAACTTGTACTCTATCCACATTATTCTTAAGCAAGACAAGCAGCTCTGGCCACCTTGTCTCAGCAGCCGGCAGGGTAAAGAAAAGTAGGCAGACCTCATGATCATGGCGTTAGAAGCTGTTATGCCATGAGGGCCGCTACGCTTTTTTAAGCAAATTGAAGTATTATTTCGAATTAGCTCCAACATCTTATAATTAAAGAACAGTTTGTCAGTTCTACAACCTCTCCTATCCACATTCAGAAAATATTGTAGGAAATGCAAACTCCTCTGAGTCAGTTTTGAGAATCATGTCTAAGGGGCTTTGGCCTTCGCCAGGAGCAATCGTGATTTTCAGCATTGCAATCTTTTCTACCTGGTTATTCCCAAGCAGAGTTTCTTGATCCCCTGGATTGAGCTCCTCTATTTCGACATTTTCTTCAAGATGGGCTTCATCGCTATTACTGCGCGTTAGTCCCTCCACTAACTCTGTGTCTGCTTGAGAAGCTACGAAAGAAACAGTATCAGATGTAAAAGCAGACATTGTTCATTAATAATAACGTTTTGTCTTCTATAAAGCTCAGTATTGACTAAGTAATAATATAAAAAATTATGGCGATATGTCATTCTACGCTTGAGGTGGAGCTGAACATCCTCTGCTTCATTAAAAGCTCGTGGGAGGGAAGTCACGATGTTGCTGACTGGAATTTGAACATTTATTACAGTTCCCTTAAATTCGTTCATAACCTATAGACTTAATTATCATAAAAGGAAGTCGAGGAGAAATAAGGCGTTCCTCTAATGAAGTCAGCTCTTAGAGACAATCAGGCAGTTCTGGAAATCTAATCCATTTGTAATGGATGAATTGGGTTATTTACCTAATTTAATATTGCGGTTACACGTTTTACAAAATGTATATATGTCGTCAGAAGAAGGAAACTCACTTGATAGAGCTAAAGTGTCCGCACTAAACTCGTTACGATCTTCAATAAAAGTGCGAGTTATTCTATCTACTTGGTATGGAAACCATAGGCCTTAACAACAAAGACAAATTTGGTTGGGACCCTCCTTAATTGTTTTATTAAAAATAGCTATTTTAGCTGCTAAGGTACTTTGGGTACCGTACTGTTCTGAAAGACTATCGCACGTTTTTCTCTATTACGGGCTGCATTACGTCTATTTTCTGCTTCTGTCTTTTCCCTATTGCACCTATATTGACCAACTCTTTGACTAATACTCCTTGAGGCGTCAAATGCCGCTTGTCTTGCTAGCAACCGCGCACTTCTTCGCTCTATCGTGTTGCGCGATTGCTCAATTGTCCTGCGAACACAATTTGCCCTAACTTGAGAATTACTTAATCTATCCTCCTTTCTTTCTAATATTCGGCGTTTGATATCGGTACGTATCTGCGAGTGCTGAACAGTGTTTTGTCTTTGTTCATTTGCCCGATAGTTCGTATTCCGTCTACGGTTCGACCGACGAATAGTATCGACAATCTGTTCTGCCTGCCGAACCCCTGTTACCGTCCGATTAACTGTCCTGTTTTCCGTATTACGGGTCTGCTCTAACGCTCGGATTTCCCTACTTTGCCTAACGACTGCCCGCCGACGGGTATTTGCAGTCTGTTCTGAATTTGTTATTCTTGTATTTCGTCTAACTGATGAACGCCGAATCGTATTACTAACTTGCTGGCTTATCTTATACTCCTCAATAGAATTTAATTTTTCTGTCTTTCTATCTCAACGTATTCTTCATCTTCCCTATGTCTCCTATTCCTCAATCGAATATTTCGAGACCGCTGAGAGGTAGACTGGCGATTAAGCCGTGGCATTTCGGACATCGGCCCAGCCGTTCTTGAGTAATAAATGATGTAACTAACATAAATCTTAACTCTCTTTTATATATATAATAAATATAAATTAATAAAACAAAAACAAAATAAATTATTTGAACAAACGAAAAATAAGCTGCAAAGTCCCCGCCTAACCGTTTTTGTACAGCCAATACGTAAATGAAGTTTACAAAACGATTCGAGAATTTCCCGCCTATTCGAATCCAATTTTAACATACATATATGTATGTATATCAGTGTTTAAAGCAATAATTTTTTACCATTACATATATAGAAATAAATAAAACAAAAAAAAATTAATTTTTTGAACAAAAACATATAAACAAGTTGCAGATTTCCCGCCTAACCGCTATTGTATAGACGCGGAGTCCCATAAATAAATAAAAGCTACTTATTATATATGTATGTTGATTAGTACTAACGCAAGAAATACGCTCACTTTGTCATCCGTTTATATGCGTTTTGAGTTAGGATTTTCATCGCTGCAGCGATGCGTTGCAACGTCGACACAAGCAAAAGTTTGGATTTTTCGAGAAGTTGTTTTGTTGTCCAGAGGCCTTGGCCTTTGTGATTATAGAATTGGTGCGCTTCCCAGGTGATTTATTTATCCAGGATAATTCCTTATTCCTTTACCTCCTTATACCATTTAACATACAAAGTTTTATATTAAAATGGTGGATCGATCTTGTTGAGATTAAAATCGTTCAACATTGACGTTATGTCGCAAAGAAATGCCAAATCCATTAAAAATTCGGGGTTTTCAATCGAGACAATAAGATCTTCGGCGCCCATGGCAATAGTTTTTAAGAAGCTAGCGACTTCTTGAAGCAAGTTAAAAAGGCGCTCCCAGCATATTCCTCTACTAGCCACCGGACTTCTGTGTACATTAAAAGATCTGCATATTCGGTATCTAGGTCTTTGAGGAATTCCTTAAATTTTCTATGAGTTAAAGTATTATGTCCACCTCTGATTTTGTTGATAATTTTGACGGATATACTCATAACAGACGCCATTTTCAATTCTTTAGCAAAAAGAGATTTCTGGTGTATTACACAATGCAAAAACGGGCAAGAAATTCCATTATTCTTTAGCAGCGGTGGGCACGAAAAATAACGGAAAGAGCATTTTTTGCTTGTGCGCCTATCTTTCGCCACTGACAAGACATAACGGAAAGAGCACTTGGTACAAAAAACGCCTTGGCTCTTTTTGCACCGAGTGCTCTTTCCGTTATGTCTTGTAAGTGGCGCCAGCCAGACGCACAATCCAAATAATTGCGTGCGGGGTTTTTGTTACGCTGATGCTATAGAAAATTACTAGTCCTTTGCATATTAGTAGTAGATTGTTATGTATGGTCTTCAATTTTACTAGTATTTTTTTGTACCAGAAGACGACTGGTACGCTCCGCCCGTAAAGGAAACTATTTTAAGTTTACATATTAGAAACTATTTTATTTTTGCATAACATTATACGAATGTTTCAAATTCAAAATGGCTTACAAAAATTATTAACATAATTAATAATAAAATAATAATAGATACCGGCTTACTAATGTGAACATTGGATCCCCAGGTCGATGCAACGATTCCTCAGTCTTTCGTTCGACAGAATAATTGTTTTATGCTGTTGCATTTTGCACAATATTCTTAATGAACACAATAGTAGGTACAATAAACGATACTTGAAAAGTTGCCACGAGTGAGCTTCGTGAGCAACCAAGTCACACGAACGTTTCTGGTGACTACTCACAAGATGCGGAAGAAGCAAGATCTGCAATAGGGTGGCCATTTTTGCAACATCTCACGATTTTACTAACGCCACCCCCTAAAAAGTTTCCTTTTTACCTGCATATAGCGCCTGTAAAATTTAAAAACGATCCGAATGTATTTGATGGTTGCGGGAATAGGTCAAAGGTCATAACTTGCACTTTTTCCGTTTTTCACTGTATTGTTCTACATAAACTTTAAAATCTTATTTCCAATCAAACAAATGATGGTTCAAAAAGTCTCATATCAATTTAAACATAATTTAAAAATAATATTGAGTCGGGCTGAATAAATTTGGTACGCTCTTAATCTGAATAAAGTGGGAAATTCTGAAATTTTTTTGTTTATTTAACAATAAAAATTATAATTTAAGAAATAAATATAAACAAGTTTCAAACTTATTTTTACCTTTGGTTTTTTAAGAAACCAGTTCTATATGTATAACACGAATACTTATAATTAATACACAGTTTGGTTGTGTTTCCTGCCAAAGAAAGATCTGGAAGTGCCAAAAAAACACTCATTGCTTAGTCAATGCAAATTTTGTATGCGACTGATATTTTTTACGATATGTATCGACGATTTGCAGGATGAACTGGTACTCTCGTTCATCATGCGTTAAAATTCGATTATATTCTTTCATAAATTTAACTCCACGTTCCACAACGTCATTATCAACAAATAGTTTTCGAAAAACCTCCAAGGCAGTGAGATATTCTTCATTATCTTTCCATTGGGACGGATCAATCTAAAAAAATTCGTTATAAAGATTAAATTTGGTAAAAAGATCTTTAGTCTTGGACGACAAAAAATGAGATAAATCGTTGTCCAATAAAACTTTAATATTTGGATACTTGCGGTATTTAAGAAAAGTTACAGCTGGATTCTTTTCCGTCAAACGACTAACCATTTTTCTTTTTATTTCAAAATTAATATTATACTAAATTTTAAAAATTATAAAAATAAAGCAAAGAAACTAAATTATATTATTTTTACTTATTATTTTTTAGGAAATCCATGATTTCCTTGTGGAAGTTTTTTTGATTTTCAATCAGTTGCCCCAAGAGCTCTTCCTGTTTTTCTGCCCGGTTACGAGCCCCTTCGACCAGCTCGCCTAGATAGTCTCGTCGCACGTCAGACCAAGTACCTTTGAATCCACTTGCCCTAAGGGTTTCCGCCATCTCCGCATAAACATGCGAATTCTTTCGCACACCTCTTAGTTGTGCTATCTTCTCCAGCCAAATGTTCAAGAGGTGTAACTCCATCTCATTGC
The DNA here is from genome assembly GCA_018150985.1 of Chymomyza costata. NCBI lineage: Eukaryota > Metazoa > Arthropoda > Insecta > Diptera > Drosophilidae > Chymomyza > Chymomyza costata. Next base: position 621,879 of record JAECWU010000003.1, on the reverse strand, counting down.
TCCAATGCGTTCTCTGCGCGGTTGCTTTTCTGCAAGCTGCTGCTACAATTTAAAAATATTTTATTACAATATAAATTAGAATAAACAATTTATAGTTTTACTTACAAGTGCTTGGCGGTTCATTTTGTTTTTATATTTTAAAGTTGCCAGTCTTTTTCGTTGACGTTTTCGCAGCGAATGACAAAAACAAGAGGTGCACAGAAAAATAATCGAGTAATTTCTCATCGGAACGCAATAAGATAGGAACATTTCCACAAGATGTTGGAATGATGCAGAAGTATTCGGAACGGCAAATTCATAAGTAACATCTTCGACAAAAGATGTTAGATGTAAGATGTGCCCCAGTGCGAAGAGAACAAAATCAATAGTAATTCCTCTGCGCTGAGCGCGTAATAGCCTTTTCACACTGAGCACATTTAAGCGGAACGCATGGGATTTTTTGAAGATGTGAAATTGCTGTTCACACTGACAACATCTAACATCTACCATCTTGCTGCCATTTTGAAACCTGGCTGGTGGTGAAATAAGCAAATTGTGACGAAAATTAATAAATATGGAATTAAAAAGAGATTTAGCTCTTGTTTTATGTGCCTGTCAGCAACAGGAAGAAATATTAAGAAATGTTCTTGTGAAATTAGGTCAAGTAGACCACGACGATCTGTGTAGTACCATGAACATGCAAGTGCCACGCCCGAGAACAGTTTGGATGGTTGTAAGTGCTGAGGTTAAATTAACTACTATAATTTTCTAACTTTTCAAAATGTATAATTTATTAGCGTTATGGCATGTTTTGGGAAAAGGACGTACCTGAAAATACAGACGATTTTTTTAAGGAGAGCTTCAGGATGGAGCAAAGTACATTTTCAACGCTGGTGGACAGGCTGAAGGTATTGGAAAAAAAGGATACAAATTGGCGGAGCGCAATTCCGCTTCAGAAGCGGATTGCCATTGCATTGTATACCCTAGGCTCCGCTTCAGAGTACAGGGCAGTAGGACGGCTGTTCGGAGTTTCGCCAAACAGTGTGTGCAATATTCTGCACGAATTTTGCAGGGCAGTCGTATTGGAGTTCGCGGAGGAGTTCATGTCTCCAAACTACCTCACGAATGAAAAAATTGATGAGTGTGTGCAGGGTTTCGAGTCGCTTGGATTTCCACAGTGTTTTGGTGCAATTGGTAAGGAAAATCATTATTATAAAGGTTTATATATTTAATTACATTAACTACTTGCTTATAAGATGGGTGCCACATTGAAGTGAAGCCTCTAGCAGAAGAAGCTGTTGACCACTACAACTACAAAGGCTGGTACTCAATTGTATTGCTTGCCTTAGTAGATTATCGGTAAGTTATTATTATATGTTAGCATGAGCAATGCCCGATTAATGGAATTAAATTTGTAGGTATCGGTTTACTTATGTAACCATTGGGTCTCCAGGTCGATGCAACGATTCTTTAGTCTACCGTTCGTCTTCACTTTGCAAGGAGATTGAAACTACACCGCTGCTAGAGGAGAGGGCAACAGAAATATGCGGCGTCAAAGTTCCAGTTTTGTTAATTGCGGACTCTGCATTTAGGTTTACAAGGAATATGATGAAGCCATATGCATTCTCAACAACATCGTCACCAAACCAGCAGATTTTTAACTACCGTTTGTCCAAGGCCAGACGAGTAGTTGAAAATGCATTTGGTCATTTGAAAGGAAGGTTTCGCCGCATTGGCAAAGGACTGGATTCCCATCCAAAAAATAAAAGAATGATTGTGATGTGCTGTTGCATTTTGCACAACATTCTAAATGAGCACAATAGCGCAATAAATGACACATGGAAAGTTGCCACTTGTGAGCTTCGCGAGCAACCAATTCACACCAACATTTCTGCTGATTACTCACATGATGCAGAAGAAATTAGGTCTGCAATAGCTAGATCTTTCAATAATATTGAATTTGAATGAAACAATAAATAATAAAATCTTTAAGTCAGGCACAAATGGTTTTTATTAAATTCAATAATTTGAGCTATGTCTCTTCAAAACTAACACATTTTTCATTATATTTGCCAGTCTTACATTTCATTGACTAGTGACACTTAAAAACTAACTATTCTAAATACAAATTTTCCTTTTAATCTTTTTAAATTGCTTGCAGCAACTGCTTTTGGAAAGACTGTTGATTTTCGGCCATCCGCTCCAGTATTGCTGTCTGCTCGCGAAGCACTTCATTTCTTTCGCGAGCAGCTTCCACAAGCTCCGCTTGGTAGTCGCGTTTTACTCGTTTTGCAGGTGGCCCTGAGTCGGTCGGGATGTCATATGACACATCGGCGTCAAACACCACGAATTCCTCCGCTGCATTTAATGAAGCAGCTGCAATATAATTCAAATTAGCGTTTTAATTGTATTCGATTTAGCTCAAAATACTTACTACTATTGTCCACGTTCACCTCTTCTATATTGTTAATCCTGAAGGAACCGAGAATTTCGTGGACCTTTTGATAGTAGCACCAATTGGAAGGTGCCCCACCACTTGGTCCTACCTTTTGCTTTTCCGCTCTGTAATTATTGTATAATAATTATTATATGCATATAAATAATGAAAGCTGAGTTTTCCTTACTTATACTTCCTCGTGAGATTATCCATTTTGGTCCGGACATCGGACCAAATACCTCTAAAGCCGGACGCCTTTAGAGTTTCCGCCATTTCCTTGTATACATGGGTGTTTTTTCGGAAACCTCTTAGATCGGCAATTTTTTCAAACCACAGATCTAAGAGGTGGCTTTCCGATTCAGCTGTCCAACGAATCCTATTTGTGGTCGCTTTTTTGTAATCTGCTGCTGCAGTTTAAAAATAGTTTAATACAATTTAAGTTAAAAATTAAACAATAAAATTTTTTACTTACAAGTGGTTTGTTCCATTTTGATTTTATATTTGAAAGTTGCCACTCTTTTGCATTCATATTTTCCCGGCGAATGACAAAAAAAGAGGTGCACAGAAAAAAAATCGAATAATTTCTCATCGGGACGCAATAAAATAGGAACATTTCCACAAGATGTTGGAATGATGTAGAAATTTACAAAACGGGTAATTCATACGCAACATCTTCGACAAAATATGTTAGATGTTAAATGTGCCCCTGTGTGAATAGGCTATAAGAAAGCAGCATAAAAAGAAATAGAGAAAGAGTTAAACAATGTAACTCTCGCGCAATGCTGCTTGGCTTTGTTGATCAGAGCTGGGCAGCCCATGGTAGAATTATACAGGGAAGCTATTCACTGCACTGAAACCTTATTTTTAGTCTGAACGAAAAAGTGAGAGAGCGAAAAAGTGGGAGAGCGACAAAGCGGGAGAGCGAAAAGCAAACCACCCCCATTGCTGTTGTTGTGCGTAGGCAAGCATATTTAAAATTTGTTTGTGCTGATGGCTTATAGGCCATTCCCACTGAGCACATCTCAGCGGAACGCATGGGATTTTTTGAAGATGTGAAATTGGCGTTCGCACTGTCAACATTTAACATCTAACATCTTGCTGCCATATTGACAAGCTAAGAAGTGAAAAAAGCAAATTGTTAATAAAATTACAAAATATGGATGTAAAAACAAAGTTAGATGTTGTTTTACGTGTCGTGCAGCAACAGGAAGAGTTAATAGCAAATGCTATTTTGAAATTAAGTGACGACAACAACGAGTTCGACAGTGCATTGCATATGCAAGTGCCGCGCCCGCGAACAGTTTGGATGGTTGTAAGTTGTTTGGGTAAATTTTTAACTTTAATTCACAAATTTTTTCAAATTTATAATTTAGAAGCGTTATGGTATGTTTTGGGAGAAAGACGTACCTGTAAGTACGGACGATTTTTTTAAGGAGAGCTTCCGGATGGAGCGAAGTACATTTTCAATGCTGGTGGACAGGCTAAAGGTATTGGAAAAGAAGGATAAAAATTGGCGGAGCGCATTTCCCCTTGAGAAGCGGATTGCCATTGCTATGTATACCCTAGGCTCTGCTTCAGAGTACAGAGCAGTAGGACGGCTGTTCGGAGTTTCGCCAAACAGTGTGTGCAATATTTTGCACGAATTTTGCAGAGCAGTGGTACTGGTGTTCACAGAGGAGTACTTGTCTCCCAACTACCTCACGAGCGAAAAAATTGACGAATGTGTGCAAGGGTTCGAATCGCTTGGATTTCCGCAGTGTTTTGGTGCAATTGGTAAGTAAATGACAGTAAAATCATTACTCATTATATAAACAACTTCTTTATTAAAATGGATGCCACATTGAAGTGAAGCCATTAGCAGCAGAAGCTGTTGACCACTACAACTACAAAGGCTGGTACTCAATTGTTTTGCTTGCTTTAGTTGATTACCGGTAAGTTATTATTATTTGTTAGCATTATTAATGCCCATTTAATGCAATTTAATTTGTAGGTACCGGTTTACTTATGTGAACATTGGATCTCCAGGTCGATGCAACGATTCCTCAGTCTTTCGTTCGTCTGCAGTTTGCAAGAAACTTGAAACTACACCACTGCTAGAGGAGGGGGCAAAAGAAATATGCGGCGTAAAAGTACCAGTTGTGTTGATTGCGGACTCGGCGTTTAGATTTTCAAGAAATATGATGAAGCCGTATCCATTCTCAACAGCGTCACCAAACAAGCAAATTTTTAACTACCGTTTGTCTAAGGCCAGACGAGTAGTTGAAAATGCATTTGGCCATTTGAAAGGAAGGTTTCGCCGCATTGGAAAAGGACTGGAATCACATCCAAAAAATAATAAAATAATTGTTTTATGCTGTTGCATTTTGCACAATATTCTTAATGAGCACAATAGTGCAATAAACGAGACTTGGAAAGTTGCCACAAGTGAGCTTCGTGAGCAACCAAGTCACACTAACGTTTCTGGTGACTACTCACAAGATGCGGAAGAAGATTACATTAACTTATATTTTATATTATGCTAAATTTTAAAAATAAAGCACATGGACTAAATTAAATTATTAACTATTATTTTTAATTATTATTTTTTAAAAAATCCATTACTTCCTTTTGGAAGTTTTTTTGATTTTGGACCAGTTGCCCCAGGAGCTCTTCCTGTATTTCCGCCCGGTTCCGAGCCACTTCGACCAGCTCGCCTAAATAATCTCTTTTTTTTTCCTTTTTGGGTTGAATCTTCATTGACCTCCACGCAATCGTTAGCTGTTACCTCCAAAGCGGCTGTAATACCATTAAAATTAATTAGTTATTTGTTTTGATTATATTTAATTGAAAATACTTACATTCATTTTCGACGGTGACCTCCTCAATATTATTTATTGCGAAGTTTTCTAGAATTTGATGAATTTTTTCGAAGTGGATCCACCGTGACGGTGCTCCGCCGCTGGGCCCTATTTTTCTTTTTTCTTCTCTGAAAATACATAAGCATATTAAGAATTAATTGATTTAATTTCGTTTTTACTTACCTATATTTCCTCGTCATGTTATCAATCTTGGTCCGCACGTCGGACCAAGTGCCTTTGAAACCACTAGCCTTGAGGGTTTCCGCCATCTCCGCATAAACATGCGAATTCTTTCGCACACCTCTTAGCTGTGCTACCTTCTCCAGCCACATATCTAAGAGGTGTAACTCCATCTCATTGCTTCAATAAGTTCTTTGTGCGGTTGCTTTTCTTCAAGCTGCTGCTACATTTAAAAAACATTTTATTAAAATGTAAATTAAATAAACAATTTATATTTTTACTTACAATTACTTGGCGGTTCCATTTTGTATTTGTATTTATTTATTTTGCCCAGCTCTGTTGTTGATCGTGCAACTCTCAGAAAAAGTGAGAGAGAAAGAAAGTAGCAAGCAAAAATACGAGCTGGCACACAAGCTAATGCATGCACACCCTGTAGGAAAAAAAATCACTCTCGAACTGGTTCCGAACCACCCCGACGGTGAAACTGTGTGTCCCAAACCTAGTATGACTGCATACTAACTAACTAGTATGTTTAACATGGGCTTGGCATAGGAAGCAACCGGAATTTTTGGGTAGGATGTTGAACTGGTAGCAAACTGGTTCGTCTGCATATGGAACAAAACTAGTCGCTTCCTTCCTGGATTGTAACAAGTTGCTTGCTTATTGGAATTATACAAGTTGCTTTTCTTCTGGAGTGCAACTAGTCCCTTCTTAACCAATTGAAAACTAGTCCACCAGGTACAGAAAATTACTAGTCCTTTGCATATTAGAAGAAAATTGGTTAAGTATGATCCTAAATGTTACTAGTATTTTTTGTACCAGTAGAAAACTGGTACATATCCCGCCCAAAAATGAAACTAGTTTAAGTTCACACATTATAAACTAATTTATTTTTGCATAACATTTTTTACAAAATGATGAACAAAATTAATTACAAAACAAAAAAAATAACAATTTAAATTAAATAACTTTACAATAATCTTTACATATAAACATTCAATTATAAAGATAATTAAATTAATTACAAAACTAATGCAATAATTAATTAATATCAGAACTTTAAATAGCGCAATTACTTGACACTTCAATGCGGACGAGGAAATATGCTTGCGCCTGAAATGTTTTTTTTCTTCATCCACTGCAGAGCATGCCTGAGTTGACGTTCTGGAGGGCTGTTGTCCGACGGATTCAAAAGGCTCGACTGAGTTTCTATAGCTTCTGTAAAGAGACTTTTTATTTTACATCTGCGTATATCTTTTTATTTCTTAATGCTTACCTAATAAAATACCATACAAGTTTTTTAAAATGGTTTAGGGACTTCTTTCCATGAGTTCCAGATATATTAAACTCCATCACAAGGTCCTCGTGCAAGACCTCACACAAATTTCGAAAGACCGAATGGCGCAGCTGATTCCTCATAGCCATCAACTAATGGATGAAATAAATAGTAATTTGAAATTTGTACATGATATGTGTTTTGCATAAGTTTTTAATTTAGGGTTATAAATGCAAAGCTATAGAACTTTTCTATATTTTTTTCAAAAACACACGCAATCTTTCCTATTGTAAGTAACAATTTAACTCTCCGTTTGCTCTAGCATTTCCGCATTTCTTATGGGAAAGAGTGCTTGGATATCCAATGCTGTCTGCTTATGATTTACTATACGCGCTGTGTCCACCTTTATTTCAGCTAATGCCGACATAACAGCGGTGTTTTGGTGCAATGTTTTACCTGTGGAATACATTACATTATTTGGAATGAATTCAAGTTTATATGATTCCTTCCATTGCTTTCAATGCCGATATTAGTTCCTCAATATTTTCTGAAAAATGTTAACATAGTGTTGCTTAGAGAGCTTACGTTGCATTCCCTGAATTTTTTTTTGCAGCTCTTGGCAGTTGCCACAAGCAACATTTTCTTTATCTGAAATAAAATAGAAGAAGAATACTTTGAGGAGTAAAAAAAGTTATTGCTGAAGTAGAACATTCCTTTTGCTTTAAAAACTTGAAACTGTCTCTGTTTTAAATGTACCTGATTTGACTCGTTTAGAATTCTTTTATGAAGCTGTTGCAGTACAACAAAAAAATTGTTTCAAGTGGAGGGTTCTTGAAAGTTATATTCTTAACTCTTCATCAGTTATTAAGTGACCCGTGTCAGTACTGTAAGTTAGAACGTTATCTAATTTTCTTGCAGTTTGAGTGCACTTTGTGCAACCATGCATAGAGGCATAGCTAGGTACGCCACAAATAAACGCCTTTGGAGCATCGCACACAACGGACCGGACTTCTAATTTTAGGCTGAATCCACCAACTTTCACTCCGATTTGCATCATTTCCTTAGCATCTCTTACAAAATCTTAAAAAAAGGATTCAATGCTATCTGGCTTTTTGAAAGCATTATATATCCCTACCGAAAGTACGGACAACTTCTTGCAGTTATAAATGCGGAATGCGCCAAAATTGTAACCTCGAGCTTTTGTAAAGAGGCAAACCATCTATATTAATATCTAGCACAATTTTCCCTAACCCTTTAAAATATGTTCTGCCTTTTTAAGCGGCTGCCAAGGCCTAAAATGGCCATTGCCTCGGATAGGGATCGGAAGTCTCGTGCACTATGCATCGCTCTATGCCTAGCTCGTCGGATCGGCGGGGGTCTTTTCCTTGCCCTATTCCGTGACACCTAACATAATAATTAAAGTGCACGATATCAGAAACTAAAAGTGATAAGACAAAATTAGTTAGTGCCGATTCGGTTAGATTGCTAAATACAAAAATTTGCTGTACTCCGACTTATCGATGTGGATTAAGATGGTATTTATCCACATCTCTGTACCCACCCAACCTTGGCAATTGGCGGAGCGATGTTAGCAATTGCTCCTAAACACGTCAGCTAAAAGCTGTTAAACTCGATACGCCTGAGTCATGACGATTTTGATACTAACATAAAAATAATAATAATATATAAAAGATTTATGACAAATTTAATATAGTAAATTCAAAATTCATGGTTTCGTTTTGTTCCATAGTTTACGATTAAAACATAATTTCAAAATAAGGTACATATTTAAAAGAATGAAAAAAAAAAATTAAATTATCCAATTCAAAATTTGTTAAATTCAATCGGTTTAGTTACATTATTAATATTCTTTTTAAATAATATTGATTAAATTAAATGAAATGATTCAACTCACGTTCATCCTGGCGCGATCGTTGGGCCCAAGGAAGTAGCTGGATGTAAATCTGTTTAAATTTTGTTATATATAAGAAACTTAAAAATAAATGAAGCTAATTCATTTAGCGTATTACTTATTTCATATTGGATTTTTCTTTTGTTTTCTTTTTCTACTTTTTTTTTTCGCAAATACAAACTAAATATTACACTATTTAATAAAAACAAAAAATTATTTTTCAAAGCAAATTATGTTGCAATTCAAGTGTATATGTTACACTCAGTTATTGTAAAAAATATGTATATGTTAGCAGTTATATATATAAAGCAGTTATATATGTATATAAAGTCCGTGTGTGTTTATGTGTGTTCAGTTTGATACATATATGACATTTTGTGTATTTCTTTTAGAGTTGCTCTAGCAGTTTTCAAATCTGGCAATGCCAGAGTGCACCAAGTGCAAGCGGGCAAGTTAGAATGCTTGCAAAGAGGACGACGCTAGTATAGTGCTGGGTACACGCTAATAAATCAAAAACGTGTGGGTGTAGCGGCATGTTACTGGGTTGGATTTTGCGCAGCTCGCAGCGCCAATCAATAATCAATGTTGCGTGCGAGTGAGCTAGCCAGCAGCTAGTCTACTCGCTCTCTCGCCAATATCGATCCAGGTGACTGCTGCTACTACGACGTCGCTGACTTGCCATAAAAATGTCGTCGCTGGCTGCGTTTTATGGCAAGCTCTGTTGCCCGTTTTCACAATGTATTCTGTATTCTGCCTTAAACATGGCTGTCTATGCTGCTTTGGTATTGGGGAGCACAGTGCGGTGCTGACTGGAGAACTGCAGAACCGCGCTTTGCGCGTTTAGTTTGTTGGATTTGCCTTGGCTGGAGTTTGGGTTTGGGTCCTGCTTTGGATCCTTTTTTTTTTTCTTATTAACCTAATGGATTTACCAAGGCACAAAATGAAAAAATTCCAACAGAAAAACTGCTTAAAATAATAGTAAGGCAGTCAGTCATCCAACACTAGCTGAAAAATGCATTACAAATGTATCCCATATACATAGTACATACATGCTTCCCTGATTATGTATGCATCATGTCTCACTAACTGGCTTTGATGTGGTCACCACTTTGGTCTAAGCCTTATGGAACTACTTGCAAACCAAAGTCTAGAGCGCACAGAAGGCCGGTGTGTTTGCATTGTTTCGTGACTGCGTGGTTTCGGACTATCCTTTACTACAATATTTGGCATTCGTTCTTGCATGTGAGTAATTAGGTTTTGTTGAATCCAATGAGTAGTTCTGACTGAGAAAAAAGTGATTAACACTGAGTCACTGAAATTTGAGGTTTCACTTGCTTGAATCAAAAATGAGCAGGAAAGAAATGTAATGCATTAACCAAGGGCTAAGCGTTGTTTTAAATATAAAAACTCAAATTAAAGTAGTGAGCAATTTAAGGAAATTGAATACGAATTTGTTATTAAGAATATGTGAGCTAATATAGCAAAGGGAAATGGGGCCATTGTAAAGAATAATGTATTTTTAAACGTAATATCGCTATGCTAAACAATGGAAACCTGTCCCAATCCTGACCTACAACAAGCGCAAATCTTAACCGCAAACACAACAAAAAAGAATATTTGAAAAACAGAAAAAAAAATATCTAAAGGCTATTGTACGATTCCAAACACAACCAGTAGAAGTCACTCTCGTTCATGATTATCAATGTACTGCCTGCTCTTGTTGTTGTTGCTGTTATTGTACTATGTATTATTGTCTTTTTTTTTTGTGTATATTTTGCAGCCATTGATTCTTGGCTTTTTTGGGGGCTGCCTGGTTCACTTGTTGGTTGGTTATTTTTTTGATTCGGGCTTGGCTGCTACTCTTCATTCTTTAATCCAGAAAACCAAGCCAACCCCGGGCACACCAGACCCCTACCAGACCAGACGCAGACGTAAACTGAGGAGACACTCAGCCGGCTTTTGTTGTTACACAGTAGTTACTTTATTGTTGTTCTTGTTGTTGTTATTTGTGTTTCGTGTTTGACGATTGAGCGTGCTCAACGCGTGCGAATGAAAAGGAAGCTCATACATATAAAAAACAAAGTCAAGGTCATTGTAAAGAGTTTTAATTGTTCATACAAACCAAACCAAAAAAAAAAAACCAAATTATATATATCGTACAAACATATTCAAGCACTCCACAATGGCAGAGCAACAAAAAGCTGAATGGCAAACAAACATTCGTACATAATAAAAGAAATAAAATCGCAATAACAAAAACCACATCCCAACAATAGGAAAAGGAAACAAGAGCCAAGCCCACAACAAATAAAACTCAACAACAACAACACGTGCAAATGGCTTATAATATTGGCAAAAAAAATTTCTCACGAACTCAAAATCAAATATTTTTACCGCATTCCCTTAAAAAGTTATACTTGAGTTGAAACAATTTTGAGTTTTTCGAGGTTCTAGCTCCGAGTCAAGAATAAGGTTTAGGAACACCTTGCGGAGTCCTCACGGACTCTAATATCTGAAGTGTTGGTTGAATACTCAACACATATCGAACAAATAGTAATGAAGGTTGATTCTGGAAAAAAGCTATCACGGACTCTAATATTAGAATTTGTAGAGATATCGGTGAAGACCGTTCTAGATATGAACATCTTTGAATCTTCGTTGTTTATTTTAATTATCTTTATGCAACTTTACCAGCAGAAAAGTGCCCAAATAACTATTGCATACTTTTGTGGGACAAACGCAGAGAATAAGACTTCATGGACTTCCAAAATGGACAGTTGTATCTGTTTGTATCTCCTCTATAAACATATTGGGGGCTTGTATAAATTTTCGTAAGAAACAAAAACAAAAAAAAAAATATTTATAAATTCTTTACATATGCATACGTACGTACTATAGTTACCATATACGGAACCGTCTCAACATTTGTAGACAAACCCAAACACACAGCAATTCACAAACACGAATACACACTGTCTCTCTCTCGCACACACACGCAAGGACACTCACATCCAGAAACACATTCACATAGAATGCTATTCAGACGACTTATTCATTTTACACATTCATTTCCTCATTCAATTCGCAATTGTATACGAAATTTCAATTGTTTGTTGAATGTATTATATGCGGCATGTGGCATGACTTGTTGTTGGTGTTGTTGGTGTTGTTGGTGGTTCTAGTGATGACGTTGTTGAAAATTGCATTGCATGGCGAAGTTCAGTTCAGCTGAGTCGAGTCAAGTCAAGAGTTTGCCACATGCAACAGGTTGGTGCCAGCTTTTGAAAATACATAGGGGGGGAGTTGGAAAACACAAACAGACCAACAACAACAACACCAAACAAATAAGTGTCGAGTTGAGGGGAGCAAGACTGAACTTTATATAGTACTCGTACATACATATATGTACTATATACAAAAGTATTGCAGTAGTATTAGTGTTGTGTACTATGATTGCATGATGATAAGCGCGAAGTTCTAGCTGGAAATAGTACTATATGTATGAATGTATGCATATAGAAACGTGAACGTGCTGATGAGCAGGCGGCGTGTGGCATGTGGCGTGTTGCAGTTGCACACAGTTCTGAGTACTTTTGTTTGATTGTTGACTGGATGAAAGCGAAAGTCGACAAGTGCCACAAACAATAAATGCCATTAGTTTTGGCTGCTGAACTTGGCCAGACTAGCAGCAATGGCTAAATTTAAGCTCAAACAATAGAACATTGTAGGCAAAATGTCTGCTGTCGCTTGCCGAATGCAACAAAAAACACTGAAAAGCTCCTTGTGCTGGTTAATAGCAGTAGCCAGACAGAGAATGAGCCACAAAGAGAGACAACAAACCAAGTGGTATGCCCCACATTTTGCCAACAACAAAAATTGTGATACAGTCAAGGCAGTGCCCGACAGTGTGATACCCTGCCTTTAAAATTAGGCAGACAGGGTGGCTAGTCAATCCAGTTCTCAATGGCGGCCAGTTAGAATGCGTGCAAAGAGGACGACTATTTCAATAAAAAATGAACAATAAATGATTTACAGCTTCAATGCTTTCTTATTTGCAATAACTTAAAACTAATACAAAATAAAATTAACAAAAAATAAATTATTTACAGCTTCAATGCTTCCTTATTTGCAATAACTTAAAACTAATACAAAATAAAATTAACAAAAAATAAATGATTTACAGCTTCAATGTAATACGCTGGTTAATTGTAAAATATGTAAAAATTCCCTAAAATAATATAAAAATGTAATTTTAAAAATTCAATTCAACTTAAGCCATACTTACAATTAAATTGACTTCCGTCGTTGGAAGGATGGCCTGTTGACAACATTGAAGGCGAAATTAGTCAATTTTGCCTTCAATTTTGCCAACAGTCTCTCCGCCTCTATAATTGGCTGCAGCCACGCCCTTGGGTTGTCTATTTCATTAACCAATGCCCGCTCCGCGTTTCTGCGGAAACGGGCATTTCCTATCCCACGTTTGGCCTCCTCATATGTTTTCAATTTTTGCTCGAGACGTTGTATTGACTTTCTCACTTCCAAGTCGCGGCTGCCTCGACGGCTTGCCTCCATCGGCAATGGGCCTTGGCCACCTCGACGGCTTGCCTCCATCGGCAAGCGGCCTTGGCCACCTCGACCTCGACCGCTTGCCTCCCTTGGCAAGCGGCCTTGGCTGCCTCGACGGCTTGCCTCCCTTGGCAAGCGGCCTTGGCCACCTCGACGGCTTGCCTCCCTTGGCAAGCGGCCTTGGCCACCTTGACGGCTTGCCTCCCTTGGCAAGCGGCCTTGGCCACCTCGACGGCTTGCCTCCCTTGGCAAGCGGCCTTGGCCACCTCCACCTCGACTTCCACCGTTTCCGTTATTTTCATCTTTCACGAAGGTATAAAAACTGTACATCTAGAAATAATTAAAAAAACACAAATTAATTTTAAGGCGTCGTTGTACGTATGCTTGTTAGTGCAATGTGGCGTTTAATAAAATATGTATATAACTCTATATCAGTGGTCGGCACGGCCTATGCACGCGAGCATAGGGATTAGCGACGTCGACACACGTCATGTGTTATACACAAAACGCATGCATGTGTGCGTGTCAATTGGACAATAAAAGCAACAGATATCCTGTTGAAATTTATCTAAGTTTTACACTTTATTGCTTAGAACAGTTAAAGAACTTACTGTAAAGATCAGATGAAGACAATGAGAGATTAACCCAATATGCCGGTGCCGCTACTTTGGCCTTGGGACACCCAGGACAATACAACAACCAACAGTGCACACTCACTTTTTAGCCTGGTTTGTACTTATAACAATAAAAGGCACAAAATGATTTTCTAAATATTTTACATAAAGCTTTCGACCACCACAAGCTAACTTTTCAAATGCTCTTGTTCAGAGTCATGGTTATTATACCATGTTTCAGAGCTGGGAAAAAAGAGAGCGGTCTGCCGTAAATGCACGAACAAAAAGTGCCCGTTTGGGCTATGGGCTGCCCAGCTCTGAACTAGATGCACCAGGCATCTAATGAGAATTAACTAACTTAAGACAAAGCAACAGGTGACAGCGGATGAGCTTGGCTTGCGGATGGCAAGCGACAAAGCGGCAATTGAGATAAATATAAATTGAGATTAACTGAGAGGCATTGACTGCCAAAACTAACTACTATTCTCGCTACGCAGAGCGATTTATAATACATATGTATTTTATTTTTGACATAGGCGGCGTCTGCTGCTTGGGTGAGACACAAAGCCAAACATTGTTAAAAAAAAATTTGTAACTTAACTAACCGAGTACATATTTTATTTATTAAAAAAAAGTACATAAGTATGCATAAAATTTCCAGTCACAACGAATGATCAAAATTTCAGCAACTCATACTAGCAGCAAAAGCAAAACCAGAGATCGCAAAAAACTTTCAACCCATTTTTCCAATGCGGTCGGCTCACTAACAAAACAAAAAAGTAAAGCAAAAACGGTCTCTCACTGAGTCAAAAACTTTTTTCGTTTAATTGTGGGTTCTGGTTCGTGTTTTCGGCTGATCACAACAAACGCGTCTTACTTTGAGCGAGCAAGCGCTCACTGAAAAACTGTCCGCAAAGACTGTTTCGCAAAATGTGTGAGCGTAAAGTTTTTTTTATTGTTGTAATGCATGATGCAAGGAATTTTTTGTTGGATCATGGGCCTATTTTTGCTCCGAGTGCTCTTTCCGTTATTTCTTGCAAGTGGCGCCAGCCAGACACACACGCAAAAAGTGAGTTTCTGTTATTTTTCGTGCCCACCGCTGGCAATGATTCATGGCTGTAATGCGTGTGCGAGAGATGTGAGAGTAGGCCTGAGCAAGTCATTTGTGTGCGACACCGCACGCGTAATGCGTTTAGTTTTATGACAAGAAAAAACATAACAAACGCAAGCATATTTGTGTATTATATGTAAATTATTTATTTATTAGGAATATATATTTATCATACATTTGTATGCACTTTAATTCAGAACTATTTGAATGCACAACTGCTGTTATTGTTTACATGCACAGGCGTCTCACACAACACGCATACATACGCAAAAGACACTTTTGCCGAAAGTCCGAAGGAAAAATGAAAGCGAATAACACAATCAAAACGGAAGAGAAAAAATTGGTCTTGGTTTGAGCGGAACGTTGTTGAGCAAAAAGACAATTGACTCAATTGAATTGAGTGTGTTTTGTCAATCTCTTCTCTTAGACTTTGGGTGTTTGTAAGACAGCGGTGTTTTCGGACACTCTTAAAGTGTTGGGCGTTTTTTGCAAGCTCTCAGCAAAACAAAAACACAAAATGTACAGCAATAGGACAGTTAAAATTTTGTGCCTGCCCTTATGCTTACTCGCTCTTGCTACAGTAGGAAAAGTAATGCTTTCTCTTGCTCACACGCACACATTTTTCTATGGGTTTCTTATATTCGACAGCCTCTGCAGCCGAGCTCACATCTTCGGCAGCAGCGTCCGCAGTCGAAATATTTTGTGTGTAAAATCCGAAGTGCAAATATTACTCGGCTGCGTGTGCAAAAAGTACGCTGCTATGGCTCTAAATTTCGTCGCGCTGCGGGCGTCGAGCTACGAGCTACAATCGGCTCTATTCGGTTTTGTCTTTTCGGCCTCGACTGCTACAGCAGATACTGATAATTAACAGAGCCGAAATAGCAACGGCGGCAGCTGCTACGAAGATGTAGCTTACTTTTTAAACGCTGGCTGAGAGCATTAATAAGGTAGAGCAAATTATCAGTCTTATTGCGATTGTTTGTGAGGTAGGTTGGGTCTGCGCATGATTTCATTTGCAGCTAAAGAACGAAACAAATGAACATAATTACTGCTTGCGGAAATAATAGAAAGTCACGCACTCAATTGCATTGTATTTAGCTTTTTTTTAACTTTTTTCTATAATTTGTTTTACGTTTTGTGACGCATGTGGCGGCCATTTTTCGAATGCTTAAATTTATTCAGAGTGGGCCATCTGTTGATTTGGTTACATAAGTATTTTCAAATAATAAAATGCAATTAACAAACAAACCAAGAGATATCTATATTTTCATAATATACCTTTCAAAATAAATTAAATTTCATAGAAAAATGGGCAAAGAAATAATAAATGACAATCCAAACTTATTTTTGTCGATCGGTCCTATGGGTGCTATATGAAAAAGTCAACCGATTTTGATCAAATTTGGTGTAGAGCTTGAGACATCTAAAAAACTTTCGAATGCCAAATTGGGTAACGATATTTTTATAAATAAATAAATAAATTACTCATCTTAAACTTTTGCTTTTTCAAACAAATTTACACTTTACAAAAATACTTGATGTTTCCACATTTTTTTTTTCTGATTTTGATAAACCACTCATTTTTTCCGTAATCGATCAAAAAAATTGTTGCAGCCGCCTCATCTTTGTACCTTTTGACTGCATTAGCGCGTATCATTGTTGTAACTTGGATAAGTTAAAAAAATTTGAATTAGTGGGGTTTAAATGCCTTCGCGACGTATAGCAACCGTCGTTGCTACGTATGTGGTGTATCCACTAAAAACTCCCTCCTCCTCTTTTGGGGTATTTCATGCTATACCCGGCACTCCCCGCCCCCGGTGGATCCACCAGGTGAACCATGTCCGGCGACCATACCAGGTCCTGTTATGGCAAATTCAAAAACCTCCGTCAAGGTCCACCACTTAAAGGCACTTTCACAGTGCCATGAATTTCTTTCTAAAGGCACTTTAGCAGTGCAATTAGAATATTGTAAATTTTAAATATTTATTACAAACTAAAGGCACTTCAGCCATTAGCATATTCTAAATTCTAAATTGCAACCGTCCATCGTTTTTTCAGTAACTTTTCGTTTTTTACTTTCGACGATTAGCTTTTCTCCAAGCCATTGAGCTTTATCTCTCAATAAATTTATTATTAAATTCTTGAGAATGCTTTGACGATGGTCACAGCATTCTCCGTGGTTAGCAGCAAACCACTCCGGAAACAATTCATTTGTTTTCGATATGCATTTATTCATTATTTTTTTGCCAATATCTTTTTCATGCGCATTTTCTTCAAAATGTTTCGCAATGATATTGCAATGTAAATTGCAAATTTTCGAAAAAGTATCCGATGCATTTAAATGGAGCTCCGATGTGGAATGTTCAGACACATCATTATGCTGGAGCTCCACTGTTTGCATTGCGTTTTCACAATCGTTGCAGTGAAACTTCTCATTGCTATTTTTGATTAAATCCCCGTACAAACGTAAACGTGATGCCGCTTCACCGACATCACCGGGGCTATTTAACAATTGCTCATTGTCGTCGGCATATGGATCACCGATTTCGGTGATCCAATTCAGTTCCGAATCTTCATCGCAGCAGTTTTCAATTAAAAACTGCATTTCGTGTACTGATGGAGTTTTGCCAACTGTGGATCTAATAGCGCGAAAGAAGTTTTCTATACTGTCTTGGTTTAATCGCGTTAGATCCACAGACTCCGCACCTTCCGATATTGATTCGTCACACAGTGCTACCATATTCTTCAGTGTGACGATTAGACCATCGATACAGAAATTGGCTTTCATTTTTATATTGTTTAAGAACGACGCAAATGTAAGTAATTTCATTTTGACATCATTTCCAGCCGTATAAAGCATTTTTCGGCAATTAAGCACATCAAATGCGTCGTTCATTTTTAATACAAAATCGGCTGTTGGCAGTGCGTGGGGCATAAGAGTTTCAGTAAACTTATCATTACTATGGAACTCTCTTATGGCATCTGCAACCGATTTTGAAAAAATTTGCGCTGCCAAGCTCACTTTATTCTGTTGCCAATTCAGAGGATTCATATGCTCCTCTGTCAGTTTCGGAACTAAACGTGTTGTTTCGCTGTTTTTGTTTAATTCGAATAGTTCCGAAATGACTTCCCATTTTGCTGTGGTGCCGTTTGGCATTATTACAGCATCAGACACGAAGTTATTACGTACATTTGTGTACATATGTACATAATCATGCAACACATAAATAACATGGCCATCTGCGTCTGTAAATTTCGATTCGCATCCAGCGAAAAGTTTATAAACACTCATGTTTGATTTGCTTTGATCGCAGATCAATGCTCTGACTTGCAGGCCAATATTTTTTAATGCGCTCACATTTTCTTTTACAATGCGGCCAAGATGAATGTCTTCCACTGCATGGGCACCGCAGTAATACGAGAATTCGTATTGCCACGGTGTTACTATTCCTTTTACTTGGAATAATAAAATAGTTCTTGCAACCATTTGAAATCTCTCCCCATTGCCAAAGTCAACTAAGCCATCTATTTGGTCTGTAGTGACATTATATTTCAGTTCCGGGCGAACTTTAGTTTCATCAAAAACAAAAACACATTGTTTTTCCAGTTCTTGCATATCTTTGATGCTTTCTTTAATTTTTTGGCAAACTTTAAAATCAATGCCAGTCCAAATCCTCTTTATGGGAATTTGTGAATTATTATCAGAATGTTGTTCCAATTCTGCTAATTCATTTTGGCATTGAGGGGAGCCCATGACATTTCCAATTTCAACATTCATTTCGAAATGTTGTTGTGGAAGAATTTCGGGATGAGCTTGAGCAGCTGCATCCATGAAGGGCATTGCGTTTTTTTTAATGATTCATTTATTAAATCATCATGTCTGAAATGACTATTGCATATATAATATAAAGCCGTGTGCGATTTTGAAACGACGGCTTTATATTGCATTGTGACTTCCACTCCTCCTTACAAGTATGTAGGGTGGAGGTGGGTCTTTTACGGCTGCACTTTTCAATGCAGCACATTTCATACGGCAGTATCTCATCAGGGTCACCTGGGTTACCTGTCAAGAAAAAGTTCATTATAAATATATAAAAATTGTAGTTATAAACATTTTGCATGAAAAACAACTCCTTAAAAAATAAGCGCCAAATTTAAAATAATCAAAGAACAGATGTGGTGCAGACTGAAAGAATCGGGAGGTCTGATGTAGAAATAATTTTAAGACTCGGTGACCGAGCTAGCTGTAAAGCTATATTTTGTTTAGATATGTTCCTAATAAATGCACGAATAAGATTTTGTCAATATAAACAAACCGCATATTTTTTGGCATACTGGTATTTTAAAACATCGAAAATAGTATGGAAAGAGCTACAGTGGATCCGATGATGTCCGATGTACCAAGATTATCTAAGACGAACCAGCCCTTTCAAATTGTAGACCCTTTTTTTTACTTTAGTTGCTAATTTTTAAAGCCGATTTATTTTATTTAAACAAAGTGCTGAAATTTTTTTATGCCACTAAATATTAATATTAACATTTCAATTGCTTAATCTATAAATTCTCTTCGAGTCCACCATAATTGTGTTGATGGGTCAGTGGTATGCGTGCCTGAATGGCGTGAGACTATTTTGTGTTTTGTGTTCAACTCCAGGGCTCGGATTTTTTAATATTTTTTGATTGGTTTCACAATTTTAATTTTTGATTTTATAGGCTTTATTTTTTATTAAAATAAAAAGAAATTTTTATTTTGATTTATTTGTTATTCCTCTGGTTATTTCTCAAAGCAATTGTGAAAAATAATAATATGTCTTTTTAATGCTTAGACTAAAAAATAGGAAGTTGGAAAGAGCCTACCGAAATCAGATTTAGAGCAATAATTTTTATAAAATAAAGGGCCCTTTACACAACATAAGCAACTGGGGCTCGTAAAAACTTAACATTATAAAATGCCTATGTAGTAGCCTCAAATTTAATTGCAACACACACACACTGCTGCTCAACATTGCGAAAACTAAAATAGAATACGGTTTGTTCCTATACGGACACTCACCCAAAAGCACATTAAACAAATTAAAAACACCATTTAACTCCGCAATACGTTTAGCCCTTGGAGCCTTCCGCTCCACTCCAATAAACAACTTAATTTACGAAGCCAATATTCCCTCTATTGAACTTAAACGCGACCTGCAAACAGCAAAACTCTCCAAAAATTTTATTAACTCTAACAACACACCTATCCACAAATTAATAAGACACCGGAAAATTCAAAAGAAAACCCCATCACAATAAACAATAAATATATATGCAAGGAACTTAATCTGCCCTACGAACCACAAAAACTCCTTAAGTATAAACCACACTGGGACCAATCTCATAAACACAACGAAAGATGTATAAACACATTCAAAACACAAGACAACTTAAAATCACACCAGTTTATATTTTATATTTTATATTCACAGACGGGTCAAAAATAAATTGCACAATATCATATGCCATCACAACCGAAACAAACATAATAAAATAAACAAAAACATAAAAACCTTACCTGCTAAGTCAGTGGGTATTGCCCCCTTCCACAATCGCAATCGGCCGCCGCCGCCGTTGCCTACCCACTTTGACTCGAAATGCCTGCTGCATATTCGAGAGTATGTTTTAATTGCATTTTCAGCAATTTGTAAGTTATTGCACCATCTTTCACGTGCAATTTTTTCTTTCGGGAATGAAAATAAATTTATCCCATTACAATTTTTTACAATGCATTTTTTTTTCATTGTAATTTTTAGTTTTTCAATTTTAGTTCACTCTTAATGCGCGTAAAATCAAAATGATTAGTTAGTTTTAAGGCTGCCACCCTGGTCAAAAATAAAAACGCGGCAAAGCAACTGCAGAAAAAGAGGGTGGAGGGTGTGGGAGGGGAAAAAAATATATGTACCCCAAAAAAATTAAATGCAACCCAACACTAAAAAACTATTTTTATCGATGACTATTGACTATTAATGTTGGAGGGTCAGCAAAACCAAATTTTTACCAAAAAATTTAAACCAAATTAGAAAAATATTAAAATGAGCAACTCATTTTTTACCAAGCTTGTGCAACGTGGCACAAGTCAAGTTGACGACGCAAAGCATTTTATTTATACCCATAGCAAGTGGTTAGATAAAGAGCATGAAGTACAATTTCATATTTTGCTAACAACAAACAATCAAAGCTATAGAGGTACAACAAAGTTTGCAGAGCTCCGCAATAAGGATCAGCCATATGAAGAATTTTACAATGAGTGCAAGAAGGCACTGGTCGGACCCACAGATATGGTCGGATTTGACTATGAATTGAGCTGCAATGAGGACCCGCCATTGTTTAAGCTGTACAAATGTCAAGGAGGCTGTGAAACAGTGTACATGGAAGTTGAGCTGCATAAGATATCGAATTGTTTTGAACTATTAGATGCTGCAATCGCCTCAAATAAACATAGAGCAGTATTGGCAGAATACAAACAATATGTGGAGGAGTCCAAAATTCAAGAAACCAAGCTGCTTAAGAAATTCATTCTACTCATGAATAGTAAAAAATCACGTATAGTTGAGCTTGAGCGGCAGCTGGAGGAGG
This sequence comes from Chymomyza costata, assembly GCA_018150985.1. Classification (NCBI taxonomy): domain Eukaryota; kingdom Metazoa; phylum Arthropoda; class Insecta; order Diptera; family Drosophilidae; genus Chymomyza; species Chymomyza costata. The sequence continues at coordinate 600,355 of JAECWU010000003.1, read as the reverse complement.
CACTCGATCAAAAAGCCGATGAAACGGATGTGGAGCCTGCTGAGCCGCCTGAGGAAGGGGAAAAAGCAACAACAACTTCTGCAAATTAGTTAATTAATGATTGTGAGAAAAAACTCATTGAATTTATATTATTTTATGTAAAATTTTAGAATAATTAATTTTTATTGATTTACTTATAAAAAGTACTTAATTAAAATTACATTTCGATCTATATTAGCTTTGGAATAAGTTATTGAATATTAGTTGAAATAAAAAGTACCATTATACAATCAAAAATGTAAAGTTAATTTAATTCTCTGGTAAATTTCCGTAGTCGCATTGTCTCACCTTTGGACCAGGCTGTTTGGTATGCGGAGCATCTTATTTCAAATACCCAACTTTTCCGGCACTTGGCGCTATCGCCGAGTCAACATATCGCGCGCCACTCTTGATGTGTTGAATGCTGCCCCTGTTGTTTTTGTTAATATTCGTATTTAAACAAAAAGAAAAACAAATGCAAACAACTTTTCATGAAAGCCGTCCAGCAGTTGTTTAGTTAAAATTTTAACAAACTGAAGCACAAAGCACAAACACACACATGGGCACACTTATACACGCAGACAATTGGTCACCAGGCGAGCGCCAATGACAAGCTGTAACCCCAACAGCGCCAAACAGCTACAAAGTACAAAGTGCTCATTTCGAGCTAAACCAGTCAAAGAAGTACTTAATTTGTTGTTTTTATTGTATTTTTTGGTAGTTTATTTCAATGCCTTATTCATAATATAAAAATAAAAAATTTAGAGCTTCAATGCTTTCTTATTTGCAATAACTTAATAATAATTAATTTATTCATAATAAAAAAATAAAAAATTTAGAGCTTCAATGCTTTCTTATTTGCAATAACTTAATAATAATACAAAATGAAATTAACAAAAAATAATGCCTGTCCATATTAGCGTCTGTAATACGCTGGTTAATTGCTGCTGCCATATGAAAAATATGTAAAAATTCCCTAAAATAATATAAAAATGTAATTTTAAAAATTCAATTCAACTTAAGCTTCCATACTTACAATTAAATTGATTTGCGTCGTTGGAACAATGGCCTGTTGACAAAATTGAAGGCGAAATTAGACAATTTTGCCTTCAATTTTGCCAGTTCCCTCTCCGCCTCTATAATTAGCTGCAGCCACGCCCTTGGGTTGTTTATTTCATGAACTAATGCCCGCTCCGCGTTTCTGCGGAAACGGGCATTTCCTGTCCCACGTTTGGCCTCCTCGTAGGCTTTCAACTTCTCCTCGAGACGTTGTATCGAGTTTCTTACTTCCAAGTCGCGGCTGCCTCGACGGCTTGCCTCCATCGGCAAGCGGCCTTGGCCACCTCAACCTCGACCGCTTGCCTCCCTTGGCAAGCGGCCTTGGCTGCCTCGACGGCTTGCCTCCCTTGGCAAGCGGCCTTGGCCACCTCGACGGCTTGCCTCCCTTGGCAAGCGGTCTTGGCCACCTCGACGGCTTGCCGAGTGAGGCAAGCGGCCTTGGCCACCTCGACTTGCCAAGGGAGGCAAACGGTCGCCAGTGAGAACATCATCTACGTATAGGTCTTTGAGCAAAGTTGCAGCGCCTATGGGAAACTCGCTGACACTCGCTGAGTGACATTATTTTAACTGTTTTCTTAGTTCCCTTTCGCATTTTTCGCAGTTTAGTTAAATACCCAACTGCAATTTATCCTAATTTTCCAAATTATCTTGGTTAAACCGCTTTGTCAAGATCAAAAATTTATCACAATTATTTGATAGAACTTTAACTGCGAGCATAAGCACCGATGACAGCCTTAATTTTATGCCATCCAAAAAAAAAATACGTGATTTTCCTTTTTGCTTTTTACAAATTCAACGTTTTCTATATACTATATAAATTCAGAAATAAACTTGTGGGATTGATCATTAAGTTGCAAAGCAGATCGATAGAAATTATCAGAATGCAGGGCTCCACTGTTCGTGCAATCAAAAATTTGATCTACTGTATAAATTCAACAGTAGATAGGGCGATTTCTTTGTAATTCTTTTTGAACCCAACTGTGTCGCAAAACGTCTTAATGGCAGCCTAAACTGTTTTACTAATAATTTTAGTTTGAGTCTGATCGGTTGAGTTTGGGATCACATGCTGTTTGGTTAATTTTGGACACATTTTAGTTCTTGCATTATTCTCTTTTTCTCATAATTCTCTAACCACACTAAAAGTCGATCTGCCATTGGAAGTTTCAATCTCACACTCCATCCAGTTATTTCTCAAAGACTTCACTAAGAGGGGGAAGTCAATTTTTAGTATTCAAACTGAAAATATGGAAAATCAACAGTTGCACATAGATTTTCAAAGCATTTTCTGTTGGAAGAGCCTTGAGCACACAAAATAACTTTAGCTGGTACGAGAGATTTGGCTGTCATTCCCTTCTCCGAAACAAAATAATTTTAAATTGTACTCCAGCATGAAAAAACGAATCTAATCATGAAAACGCAAACCTGCTTTGCAAATTTACTCTATCGCATGTGCCAATTGGCTTCAAAACCGTCAGTCAAGTCTAATGTTTGGTTATATCGGAGCTCTTTGTCATTTCATCCACTGACAGTGCCATTTGTGTATCCCCTTTCTCTTTGAGCTCGTAGAACACTTGCTTTATACATTCAAATGCACGATTTTTGAAGCTCGGCTGCAGATTTTTTATTGACGCCCAACGGTTTGCAGAGCTTATAGAGGGAGAGTTTAAATGAAGCCTATCGCTGAGAAAAACATAATTCTATGCTGACATTTTTCATTGAATCAATAGCTGTTTTTTTTTTAGTTTTTAACTAAAGTCTCTTTTTTTATGATTCTGGCAAATGAAAACAGTTTTCCCGTGCTTTTTTACAATTTTTTTCATTTTTGCCTCTAAATTTGCCCCATAATTTTATCCTGATCAGGAAATCGAAATAACTTAAGACTCGTCTGTGTTCGTCTGGAATTACGGCATACACAGCTAAATTGTTTGCCGGACGGCCGCTTATTATTTAGACTCTTCTCTCGTTCAGCGCTCATGATTCACCAAGTTACTAGATCGTCACTCTAGTCACCAAACCAACAATTATTCTCAAAACTTCGCTGTTTAATAATCACAAATATTGTATTCATATTCAATCAGTACTCCACTGTTTAATCACCAAGCATATACTTATATTATGTCATGCAAACCGAGTCCGATAACCATTCCTTAAAGAGCATACTACCGATTTTTGTAATTCATCGTTCGAAAATCATAAAAAAATGGTTTCTTCAAGCAATGAAATTATTACCAGTGCAGGTAAACGAAAAAGAATTTTTAACATTGTGTACCTGTACCTGTTAAAAGTAAAGTTCATTCACTGACTACTTCCACCCCTTGATACTTCAATCTCATTCGGAGAAGATACATTAAGCTTCTCGCAAATGAATTCTTTTATACAGTTTTCGGTTGCCGATGGCAAGAGCCTGGAAATGAATATAGATATTTTAGGTGACACTACAACCAATGATTCCGAAGGCTCCACATTTGAGGGGGTGGTAGGAAGCGGGACGTTGCTCCGAACGATGGCACAAGACGGCCTATCAGTGATCGTACTAGTGGCGCAGTCTGTAGACACAGAGCAGGACCAACACTCAAATTGACGCCAGTGTCGACAGCAACAGCACTAGCCGAGTCCCCAGCAGCGGCTGAAGAAACTGGGACAGGTGCTGCAAAAGAAATAAGCTGCATCGGACGGGGAGTTATAGGCGAGTCCAGTCCTGTTTGATTAGAAATTTTTAATGATGGTTCGATTACTGGTAAATTGGCCTTTTTGCGCTTAGGAGAATAATCTTATAATCTGCAAATTGGCAAACATACTTGGAAGTGAGCACATTTTAAGGGAGCCATATTGTCATACATCCGGCATGCAACATAGGCTTCGGTTTGTATACCGCCCCATTTGCATGAAGCATAGCAACAGATCTTTGGGTCGCTCATGGCTGTATACTCAGAAGCGATGATTATTCTCAAAAGGTGCAGCAGACAGTCTGATAGTGTATAAGCGTCCAAAAATGCACTCAGCAGTTTTATAATAACAACACAAAAAAAATGTTATATATGGGGTATTCACGCTTTATGTTAAGTTGAGGAGTTGAAAATTTGATGACTTTTACAACAACAAAACGTATGGCAAAATACAACCCTGCGTTTCAACTCTCAACTCAACTTTTCCTCAACCCAAACCCTAGTCTACTTTTTGCTGCTGACTTGTTGAGAAAGTGTTGCACAATATGGTAAATAGCTGCCTTTTCAGCACTGCTACCATTTGTAATTTTTTAGCCATTTTGTGATATGAAAAACAACGACTTGCCTTACACTCGTTGAAAAAAAAAGAGCGGCGAAATTAACGCAAACAAAGTGTATTAACGCAATAAATAAAATGTTGTGAATTTATTGTGCCAAATTTAATTAAGTAAAAGGAAATAAATAAAAAAAAGTGAGTGTTGCGTATTTTATGTTCTAAATTAAGTGCATAAATTATTGTTGCTTTTTTAAAGGGCTGAATCAAATCCAAAACGTTGCAGGATGTCTAAGCAGCTGAAAAAATGGTGTAGCGACGAAGTGGAGCAGAAAGTAATCTATTTATTGGAGCATAGGAACTTCGAGGTCAGATTTATACTAATGGAACTATTACGTCTACAAAATGATGCGTTACTCTTCCAGAAACCAACGGCGCAAGTATATTATAAGATGAAATTGATGCGAATGGGATGATGGTCAAGGGCAAAATCCGGTATTTGCGCAAAAAATATGAGGAAGCCAACAAATGGCGCAATTTCACGGGTGCTGGCTTAGATGACGACGATTCTCACTTGACAATCCAAGGTATGATGGTTGAAATGTTTTCTTTTTATTAAATAATAATATATAAAAATTCTACAATTACAGCCAAATTGTGTGAAATTTGCCCTTACTTCAATGCCCTCGAGGCCATCTTTGAAGTAGAGAAAGATGCGGATGCTTATGGATCTCATTCGGCAGACTTTCATGAGAACGCTACCAGCAGCAGCATGTCATCGGTTTATTTCGCAGAGGATAATGTCGACTTGCCCATGGAAGATACGGAGGTAGAGGCGGAGGTAGATATACCAGAGGTATGATCGTGGGAAGTTTGAGACGAAAGAAAACTGCAGTGGAGACCATACAAGAAAATGAAAAAGTCGTCTTATGCAGTGCAACCAGACGTTAAAAAACGATGAGGAATGATTGAGAATGGAAGCCGCAAGTTAGGAGTGGAGGCGCAGGAAGGAGGAGCGACAATTAGAGCAGGAGGAGAAGCGTTTGGAACTCGATTTGGAAGCACTGCAGTTCAAGCAAAATGTTGAGAATAGGCGGCTTGAATTGGAGGAAAAAAAATACAAAATGATTACGAGTTAAAAAAACTAGAACTAGAGAATTTAAAAGAACTCAAAAAATATGAATTAGAATTAAAATATAAAAATCAATAAAATTTATTTTCAAAACATTAAATTGTAAATAGCTTGGCGTTTTACTTCATTAGAATTTAAGTTGTTTCTTGGTAGTCGGCGTCGTCGTTTTCACTCTCTGGTTGCATATTCTCCATTTCTTCGTCAGTGAGCAATATGTTGTGTAATATACAGCACGTTGTTACCAGTTTACAATTTCTTGCTATCCTTGTTTCCTATTCTTAAGCGCATTTCCTTTAAGGAAATTGACTACGGCGTGTGTTAGAGCGTTTCCGCATTTCGGAGTCCATGAAGTGTGGATTGCTTCCAGTGGTCGGTCGGCACAAAATACACACGTTTTTTTCTTCCGTATGTATTGAACAAAACGTTGCGCAGCGTAATTCAACTTTGTCAATTGACCACTCATAAGCAACTGATATTGTTCTCTCTGCTGCAGTGGCAGTAAAGCAGAGCAACACGAGCCAAAGTCACGCAACATTAACTTGGTGTCTGTTGCTTAGCAACGTCAGCGTCGCAATACGTCACTGCGGCAGAGATAATTTCAATACAAAAAGCACGTACACATACATGCGTTTTGTGTATAACACATGACGTGTATCGACGTCGCTTAACCCTATACACGCCAGACAGAGCCGTGCCGACCACTGATTGCTATCCGAAAATAACGTCGCGAATCCGTAATTCATAATCGCATATCGCCTGAAATTTAATGGCATAATTTCGTTTTCTCGAGAAGTAAGCTTCATGATTGGACTGGCTTTCTGCGAGTTTAATTTCTGTGCCATCTATGTATCCTATGCAGTGCGGCAGTTCTTTCGTCGTATGCGACACAAGCACCATAAGTGCGACTTGTTATATTGGCCAAAGTGCCACCATCACCAATTCCAAAGGGCGTCGCAATTTTTTAAACAGATCCACGAGCCTAGTCTTAACAGAACTAACGCCACCCACAAATCGGCAGGTATCTGCAAGAGCGATTTGTAAAATTTGCTTTTACAAATGTAAACTAAAACACAGGAAATAAGTAGCACAAACTCAAATTAGTTTTCCTACAATAAATTAATTTTAGCAACAAAAAAGTAATAAAAATCTATGTCATCCATAGCGACAAACTACCAATATTTAAAATTGATAGGCACAATATCTACATATGAAAAAGGAAAAGACGTACTAAATGATGCCATCAATGGCGAAGCTGCATGTCAATTGCCTTAAAACGAATGTATATATCTACTAAAATATAAAATTGAAAAATAAAAATGTTTATTCTTTTTTTTGTCCTTTTTTTTAGTTGGTTTGGCCTTTTCTTTGTGGCAACTACTTTGTGTGTAGTGGACATCACTGACATCTCGCTGGGCGAGATGGAATGGTCTCGAACTAAATCAGAGCCGGGCAAAAAGAGAGCGATCTGCCATAAGTGCACGAACAAAAAGTGCCCGTTTGGGCTATGGGCTGCCCAGCTCTGAACTAGATGCACCAGGCATCTAATGAGAACTAACTAACTTAAGACAAAGCAACAGGTGACAGCGGATGAGCTTGGCTTGCGGATGGCAAGCGACAAAGCGGCAATTGAGATAAATATAAATTGAGATTAACTGAGAGGCATTGACTGCCAAAACTAACTACTATTCTCGCTACGCAGAGCGATTTATAATACATATGTATTTTATTTTTGACATAGGCGGCGTCTGCTGCTTGGGTGAGACACAAAGCCAAACATTGTTAAAAAAAAATTTGTAACTTAACTAACCGAGTACATATTTTATTTATTAAAAAAAAGTACATAAGTATGCATAAAATTTCCAGTCACAACGAATGATCACAATTTCAGCAACTCATACTAGCAGCAAAAGCAAAACCAGAGATCGCAAAAAACTTTCAACCCATTTTTCCAATGCGGTCGGCTCACTCATGGTGGAATAATGGTGGAATGGAGTATTATTCCACCATGGGCTCACTAACAAAACAAAAAAGTAAAGCAAAAACGGTCTCTCACTGAGTCAAAAACTTTTTTCGTTTAATTGTGGGTTCTGGTTCGTGTTTTCGGCTGATCACAACAAACGCGTCTTACTTTGAGCGAGCAAGCGCTCACTGAAAAACTGTCCGCAAAGACCGTTTCGCAAAATGTGTGAGCGTAAAGTTTTTTTTTATTGTTGTAATGCATGATGCAAGGAATTTTTTGTTGGATCATGGGCCTCTTTTTGCTCCGAGTGCTCTTTCCGTTATTTCTTGCAAGTGGCGCCAGCCAGACACACACGCAAAAAGTGAGTTTCTGTTATTTTTCGTGCCCACCGCTGGCAATGATTCATGGCTGTAATGCGTGTGCGAGAGATGTGAGAGTAGGCCTGAGCAAGTCATTTGTGTGCGACACCGCACGCGTAATGCGTTTAGTTTTATGACAAGAAAAAACATAACAAACGCAAGCATATTTGTGTACTATATGTAAATTATTTATTTATTAGGAATATATATTTATCATACATTTGTATGCACTTTAATTCAGAACTATTTGAATGCACAACTGCTGTTATTGTTTACATGCACAGGCGTCTCACACAACACGCATACATACGCAAAAGACACTTTTGCCGAAAGTCCGAAGGAAAAATGAAAGCGAATAACACAATCAAAACGGAAGAGAAAAAATTGGTCTTGGTTTGAGCGGAACGTTGTTGAGCAAAAGACAATTGACTCAATTGAATTGAGTGTGTTTTGTCAATCTCTTCTCTTAGACTTTGGGTGTTTGTAAGACAGCGGTGTTTTCGGACACTCTTAAAGTGTTGGGCGTTTTTTGCAAGCTCTCAGCAAAACAAAAACACAAAATGTACAGCAATAGGACAGTTAAAATTTTGTGCCTGCCCTTATGCTTACTCGCTCTTGCTACAGTAGGAAAAGTAATGCTTTCTCTTGCTCACACGCACACATTTTTCTATGGGTTTCTTATATTCGACAGCTTTTGCAGCCGAGCTCACATCTTCGGCAGCAGCGTCCGCAGTCGAAATATTTTGTGTGTAAAATCCGAAGTGCAAATATTACTCGGCTGCGTGTGCAAAAAGTACGCTGCTATGGCTCTAAATTTCGTCGCGCTGCGGGCGTCGAGCTACGAGCTACAATCGGCTCTATTCGGTTTTGTCTTTTCGGCCTCGACTGCTACAGCAGATACTGATAATTAACAGAGCCGAAATAGCAACGGCGGCAGCTGCTACGAAGATGTAGCTTACTTTTTAAACGCTGGCTGAGAGCATTAATAAGGTAGAGCAAATTATCAGTCTTATTGCGATTGTTTGTGAGGTAGGTTGGGTCTGCGCATGATTTCATTTGCAGCTAAAGAACGAAACAAATGAACATAATTACTGCTTGCGGAAATAATAGAAAGTCACGCACTCAATTGCATTGTATTTAGCTTTTTTTTAACTTTTTTCTATAATTTGTTTTACGTTTTGTGACGCATGTGGCGGCCATTTTTCGAATGCTTAAATTTATTCAGAGTGGGCCATCTGTTGATTTGGTTACATAAGTATTTTCAAATAATAAAATGCAATTAACAAACAAACCAAGAGATATCTATATTTTCATAATATACCTTTCAAAATTAATTACATTTCATAGAAAAATGGGCAAAGAAATAATAAATGACAATCCAAACTTATTTTTGTCGATCGGTCCTATGGGTGCTATATGAAAAAGTCAACCGATTTTGATCAAATTTGGTGTAGAGCTTGAGACATCTAAAAAACTTTCGAATGCCAAATTGGGTAACGATATTTTTATAAATAAATAAATAAATTACTCATCTTAAACTTTTGCTTTTTCAAACAAATTTACACTTTACAAAAATACTTGATGTTTCCACATTTTTTTTTTCTGATTTTGATAAACCACTCATTTTTTCCGTAATCGATCAAAAAAATTGTTGCAGCCGCCTCATCTTTGTACCTTTTGACTGCATTAGCGCGTATCATTGTTGTAACTTGGATAAGTTAAAAAAATTTGAATTAGTGGGGTTTAAATGCCTTCGCGACGTATAGCAACCGTCGTTGCTACGTATGTGGTGTATCCACTAAAAACTCCCTCCTCCTCTTTTGGGGTATTTCATGCTATACCCGGCACTCCCCGCCCCCGGTGGATCCACCAGGTGAACCATGTCCGGCGACCATACCAGGTCCTGTTATGGCAAATTCAAAAACCTCCGTCAAGGTCCACCACTTAAAGGCACTTTCACAGTGCCATGAATTTCTTTCTAAAGGCACTTTAGCAGTGCAATTAGAATATTGTAAATTTTAAATATTTATTACAAACTAAAGGCACTTCAGCCATTAGCATATTCTAAATTGCAACCGTCCATCGTTTTTTCAGTAACTTTTCGTTTTTTACTTTCGACGATTAGCTTTTCTCCAAGCCATTGAGCTTTATCTCTCAATAAATTTATTATTAAATTCTTGAGAATGCTTTGACGATGGTCACAGCATTCTCCGTGGTTAGCAGCAAACCACTCCGGAAACAATTCATTTGTTTTCGATATGCATTTATTCATTATTTTTTTGCCAATATCTTTTTCATGCGCATTTTCTTCAAAATGTTTCGCAATGATATTGCAATGTAAATTGCAAATTTTCGAAAAAGTATCCGATGCATTTAAATGGAGCTCCGATGTGGAATGTTCAGACACATCATTATGCTGGAGCTCCACTGTTTGCATTGCGTTTTCACAATCGTTGCAGTGAAACTTCTCATTGTTATTTTTGATTAAATCCCCGTACAAACGTAAACGTGATGCCGCTTCACCGACATCACCGGGGCTATTTAACAATTGCTCATTGTCGTCGGCATATGGATCACCGATTTCGGTGATCCAATTCAGTTCCGAATCTTCATCGCAGCAGTTTTCAATTAAAAACTGCATTTCGTGTACTGATGGAGTTTTGCCAACTGTGGATCTAATAGCGCGAAAGAAGTTTTCTATACTGTCTTGGTTTAATCGCGTTAGATCCACAGACTCCGCACCTTCCGATATTGATTCGTCACACAGTGCTACCATATTCTTCAGTGTGACGATTAGACCATCGATACAGAAATTGGCTTTCATTTTTATATTGTTTAAGAACGACGCAAATGTAAGTAATTTCATTTTGACATCATTTCCAGCCGTATAAAGCATTTTTCGGCAATTAAGCACATCAAATGCGTCGTTCATTTTTAATACAAAATCGGCTGTTGGCAGTGCGTGGGGCATAAGAGTTTCAGTAAACTTATCATTACTATGGAACTCTCTTATGGCATCTGCAACCGATTTTGAAAAAATTTGCGCTGCCAAGCTCACTTTATTCTGTTGCCAATTCAGAGGATTCATATGCTCCTCTGTCAGTTTCGGAACTAAACGTGTTGTTTCGCTGTTTTTGTTTAATTCGAATAGTTCCGAAATGACTTCCCATTTTGCTGTGGTGCCGTTTGGCATTATTACAGCATCAGACACGAAGTTATTACGTACATTTGTGTACATATGTACATAATCATGCAACACATAAATAACATGGCCATCTGCGTCTGTAAATTTCGATTCGCATCCAGCGAAAAGTTTATAAACACTCATGTTTGATTTGCTTTGATCGCAGATTAATGCTCTGACTTGCAGGGCAATATTTTTTAATGCGCTCACATTTTCTTTTACAATGCGGCCAAGATGAATGTCTTCCACTGCATGGGCACCGCAGTAATACGAGAATTCGTATTGCCACGGTGTTACTATTCCTTTTACTTGGAATAATAAAATAGTTCTTGCAACCATTTGAAATCTCTCCCCATTGCCAAAGTCAACTAAGCCATCTATTTGGTCTGTAGTGACATTATATTTCAGTTCCGGGCGAACTTTAGTTTCATCAAAAACAAAAACACATTGTTTTTCCAGTTCTTGCATATCTTTGATGCTTTCTTTAATTTTTTGGCAAACTTTAAAATCAATGCCAGTCCAAATCCTCTTTATGGGAATTTGTGAATTATTATCAGAATGTTGTTCCAATTCTGCTAATTCATTTTGGCATTGAGGGGAGCCCATGACATTTCCAATTTCAACATTCATTTCGAAATGTTGTTGTGGAAGAATTTCGGGATGAGCTTGAGCAGCTGCATCCATGAAGGGCATTGCGTTTTTTTTAATGATTCATTTATTAAATCATCATGTCTGAAATGACTATTGCATATATAATATAAAGCCGTGTGCGATTTTGAAACGACGGCTTTATATTGCATTGTGACTTCCACTCCTCCTTACAAGTATGTAGGGTGGAGGTGGGTCTTTTACGGCTGCACTTTTCAATGCAGCACATTTCATACGGCAGTATCTCATCAGGGTCACCTGGGTTACCTGTCAAGAAAAAGTTCATTATAAATATATAAAAATTGTAGTTATAAACATTTTGCATGAAAAACAACTCCTTAAAAAATAAGCGCCAAATTTAAAATAATCAAAGAACAGATGTGGTGCAGACTGAAAGAATCGGGAGGTCTGATGTAGAAATAATTTTAAGACTCGGTGACCGAGCTAGCTGTAAAGCTATATTTTGTTTAGATATGTTCCTAATAAATGCACGAATAAGATTTTGTCAATATAAACAAACCGCATATTTTTTGGCATACTGGTATTTTAAAACATCGAAAATAGTATGGAAAGAGCTACAGTGGATCCGATGATGTCCGATGTACCAAGATTATCTAAGACGAACCAGCCCTTTCAAATTGTAGACCCTTTTTTTTACTTTAGTTGCTAATTTTTAAAGCCGATTTATTTTATTTAAACAAAGTGCTGAAATTTTTTTATGCCACTAAATATTAATATTAACATTTCAATTGCTTAATCTATAAATTCTCTTCGAGTCCACCATAATTGTGTTGATGGGTCAGTGGTATGCGTGCCTGAATGGCGTGAGACTATTTTGTGTTTTGTGTTCAACTCCAGGGCTCGGATTTTTTAATATTTTTTGATTGGTTTCACAATTTTAATTTTTGATTTTATAGGCTTTATTTTTTATTAAAATAAAAAGAAATTTTTATTTTGATTTATTTGTTATTCCTCTGGTTATTTCTCAAAGCAATTGTGAAAAATAATAATATGTCTTTTTAATGCTTAGACTAAAAAATAGGAAGTTGGAAAGAGCCTACCGAAATCAGATTTAGAGCAATAATTTTTATAAAATAAAGGGCCCTTTACACAACATAAGCAACTGGGGCTCGTAAAAACTTAACATTATAAAATGCCTATGTAGTAGCCTCAAATTTAATTGCAACACACACACTGCTGCTCAACATTGCGAAAACTAAAATAGAATACGGTTTGTTCCTATACGGACACTCACCCAAAAGCACATTAAACAAATTAAAAACACCATTTAACTCCGCAATACGTTTAGCCCTTGGAGCCTTCCGCTCCACTCCAATAAACAACTTAATTTACGAAGCCAATATTCCCTCTATTGAACTTAAACGCGACCTGCAAACAGCAAAACTCTCCAAAAATTTTATTAACTCTAACAACACACCTATCCACAAATTAATAAGACACCGGAAAATTCAAAAGAAAACCCCATCACAATAAACAATAAATATATATGCAAGGAACTTAATCTGCCCTACGAACCACAAAAACTCCTTAAGTATAAACCACACTGGGACCAATCTCATAAACACAACGAAAGATGTATAAACACATTCAAAACACAAGACAACTTAAAATCACACCAGTTTATATTTTATATTTTATATTCACAGACGGGTCAAAAATAAATTGCACAATATCATATGCCATCACAACCGAAACAAACATAATAAAATAAACAAAAACATAAAAACCTTACCTGCTAAGTCAGTGGGTATTGCCCCCTTCCACAATCGCAATCGGCCGCCGCCGCCGTTGCCTACCCACTTTGACTCGAAATGCCTGCTGCATATTCGAGAGTATGTTTTAATTGCATTTTCAGCAATTTGTAAGTTATTGCACCATCTTTCACGTGCAATTTTTTCTTTCGGGAATGAAAATAAATTTATCCCATTACAATTTTTTACAATGCATTTTTTTTTCATTGTAATTTTTAGTTTTTCAATTTTAGTTCACTCTTAATGCGCGTAAAATCAAAATGATTAGTTAGTTTTAAGGCTGCCACCCTGGTCAAAAATAAAAACGCGGCAAAGCAACTGCAGAAAATATTAAAATGAGCAACTCATTTTTTACCAAGCTTGTGCAACGTGGCACAAGTCAAGTTGACGACGCAAAGCATTTTATTTATACCCATAGCAAGTGGTTAGATAAAGAGCATGAAGTACAATTTCATATTTTGCTAACAACAAACAATCAAAGCTATAGAGGTACAACAAAGTTTGCAGAGCTCCGCAATAAGGATCAGCCATATGAAGAATTTTACAATGAGTGCAAGAAGGCACTGGTCGGACCCACAGATATGGTCGGATTTGACTATGAATTGAGCTGCAATGAGGACCCGCCATTGTTTAAGCTGTACAAATGTCAAGGAGGCTGTGAAACAGTGTACATGGAAGTTGAGCTGCATAAGATATCGAATTGTTTTGAACTATTAGATGCTGCAATCGCCTCAAATAAACATAGAGCAGTATTGGCAGAATACAAACAATATGTGGAGGAGTCCAAAATTCAAGAAACCAAGCTGCTTAAGAAATTCATTCTACTCATGAATAGTAAAAAATCACGTATAGTTGAGCTTGAGCGGCAGCTGGAGGAGGCACTCGATCAAAAAGCCGATGAAACGGATGTGGAGCCTGAGCCGCCTGAGGAAGGGGAAAAAGCAACAACAACTTCTGCAAATTAGTTAATTAATGATTGTGAGAAAAAACTCATTGAATTTATATTATTTTATGTAAAATTTTAGAATAATTCATTTTTATTGATTTACTTATAAAAAGTACTTAATTAAAATTACATTTCGATCTATAATTAGCTTTGGAATAAGTTATTGAATATTAGTTGAAATAAAAAGTACCATTATACAATCAAAAATGTAAAGTTAATTTAATTCTCTGGTAAATTTCCGTAGTCGGAACCAGGCTGTTTGGTATGCGGAGCATCTTATTTCAAATACCCAACTTTTCCGGCACTTGGCGCTATCGCCGAGTCAACATATCGCGCGCCACTCTTGATGTGTTGAATGCTGCCCCTGTTGTTTTTGTTAATATTCGTATTTAAACAAAAAGAAAAACAAATGCAAACAACTTTTCATGAAAGCCGTCCAGCAGTTGTTTAGTTTATTATGTTAGTTAATTTTAACAAACTGAAGCACAAAGCACAAACACACACATGGGCACACTTATACACGCAGACAATTGGTCACCAGGCGAGCGCCAATGACAAGCTGTAACCCCAACAGCGCCAAACAGCTACAAAGTACAAAGTGCTCATTTCGAGCTAAACCAGTCAAAGAAGTACTTAATTTGTTGTTTTTATTGTATTTTTTGGTAGTTTATTTCAATGCCTTATTCATAATATAAAAATAAAAAATTTAGAGCTTCAATGCTTTCTTATTTGCAATAACTTAATAATAATTAATTTATTCATAATAAAAAAATAAAAAATTTAGAGCTTCAATGCTTTCTTATTTGCAATAACTTAATAATAATACAAAATGAAATTAACAAAAAATAATGCCTGTCCATATTAGCGTCTGTAATACGCTGGTTAATTGCTGCTGCCATATGAAAAATATGTAAAAATTCCCTAAAATAATATAAAAATGTAATTTTAAAAATTCAATTCAACTTAAGCTTCCATACTTACAATTAAATTGATTTGCGTCGTTGGAACGATGGCCTGTTGACAAAATTGAAGGCGAAATTAGACAATTTTGCCAGTTCCCTCTCCGCCTCTATAATTGGCTGCAGCCACGCCCTTGGGTTGTTTATTTCATGAACTAATGCCCGCTCCGCGTTTCTGCGGAAACGGGCATTTCCTGTCCCACGTTTGGCCTCCTCGTAGGCTTTCAACTTCTCCTCGAGACGTTGTATCGAGTTTCTTACTTCCAAGTCGCGGCTGCCTCGACGGCTTGCCTCCATCGGCAAGCGGCCTTGGCCACCTCAACCTCGACCGCTTGCCTCCCTTGGCAAGCGGCCTTGGCTGCCTCGACGGCTTGCCTCCCTTGGCAAGCGGCCTTGGCCACCTCGACGGCTTGCCTCCCTTGGCAAGCGGCCTTGGCCACCTCGACGACTTGCCGAGTGAGGCAAACGGTCGCCAGTGAGAACATCATCTACGTATAGGTCTTTGAGCAAAGTTGCAGCGCCTATGGGAAACTCGCTGACACTCGCTGAGTGACATTATTTTAACTGTTTTCTTAGTTCCCTTTCGCATTTTTCGCAGTTTAGTTAAATACCCAACTGCAATTTATCCTAATTTTCCAAATTATCTTGGTTAAACCGCTTTGTCAAGATCAAAAATTTATCACAATTATTTGATAGAACTTTAACTGCGAGCATAAGCACCGATGACAGCCTTAATTTTATGCCATCCAAAAAAAAAATACGTGATTTTCCTTTTTGCTTTTTACAAATTCAACGTTTTCTATATACTATATAAATTCAGAAATAAACTTGTGGGATTGATCATTAAGTTGCAAAGCAGATCGATAGAAATTATCAGAATGCAGGGCTCCACTGTTCGTGCAATCAAAAATTTGATCTACTGTATAAATTCAACAGTAGATAGGGCGATTTCTTTGTAATTCTTTTTGAACCCAACTGTGTCGCAAAACGTCTTAATGGCAGCCTAAACTGTTTTACTAATAATTTTAGTTTGAGTCTGATCGGTTGAGTTTGGGATCACATGCTGTTTGGTTAATTTTGGACACATTTTAGTTCTTGCATTATTCTCTTTTTCTCATAATTCTCTAACCACACTAAAAGTCGATCTGCCATTGGAAGTTTCAATCTCACACTCCATCCAGTTATTTCTCAAAGACTTCACTAAGAGGGGGAAGTCAATTTTTAGTATTCAAACTGAAAATATGGAAAATCAACAGTTGCACATAGATTTTCAAAGCATTTTCTGTTGGAAGAGCCTTGAGCACACAAAATAACTTTAGCTGGTACGAGAGATTTGGCTGTCATTCCCTTCTCCGAAACAAAATAATTTTAAATTGTACTCCAGCATGAAAAAACGAATCTAATCATGAAAACGCAAACCTGCTTTGCAAATTTACTCTATCGCATGTGCCAATTGGCTTCAAAACCGTCAGTCAAGTCTAATGTTTGGTTATATCGGAGCTCTTTGTCATTTCATCCACTGACAGTGCCATTTGTGTATCCCCTTTCTCTTTGAGCTCGTAGAACACTTGCTTTATACATTCAAATGCACGATTTTTGAAGCTCGGCTGCAGATTTTTTATTGACGCCCAACGGTTTGCAGAGCTTATAGAGGGAGAGTTTAAATGAAGCCTATCGCTGAGAAAAACATAATTCTATGCTGACATTTTTCATTGAATCAATAGCTGTTTTTTTTTTAGTTTTTAACTAAAGTCTCTTTTTTTTATGATTCTGGCAAATGAAAACAGTTTTCCCGTGCTTTTTTACAATTTTTTTCATTTTTGCCTCTAAATTTGCCCCATAATTTTATCCTGATCAGGAAATCGAAATAACTTAAGACTCGTCTGTGTTCGTCTGGAATTACGGCATACACAGCTAAATTGTTTGCCGGACGGCCGCTTATTATTTAGACTCTTCTCTCGTTCAGCGCTCATGATTCACCAAGTTACTAGATCGTCACTCTAGTCACCAAACCAACAATTATTCTCAAAACTTCGCTGTTTAATAATCACAAATATTGTATTCATATTCAATCAGTACTCCACTGTTTAATCACCAAGCATATACTTATATTATGTCATGCAAACCGAGTCCGATAACCATTCCTTAAAGAGCATACTACCGATTTTTGTAATTCATCGTTCGAAAATCATAAAAAAATGGTTTCTTCAAGCAATGAAATTATTACCAGTGCAGGTAAACGAAAAAGAATTTTTAACAGTGTGTACCTGTACCTGTTAAAAGTAAAGTTCATTCACTGACTTCTTCCACCCTTTGATACTTCAATCTCATTCGGAGAAGATACATTAAGCTTCTCGCAAATGAATTCTTTTATACAGTTTTCGGTTGCCGATGGCAAGAGCCTGGAAATGAATATAGATATTTTAGGTGACACTACAACCAATGATTCCGAAGGCTCCACATTTGAGGGGGTGGTAGGAAGCGGGACGTTGCTCCGAACGATGGCACAAGACGGCCTATCAGTGATCGTACTAGTGGCGCAGTCTGTAGACACAGAGCAGGACCAACACTCAAATTGACGCCAGTGTCGACAGCAACAGCACTAGCCGAGTCCCCAGCAGCGGCTGAAGAAACTGGGACAGGTGCTGCAAAAGAAATAAGCTGCATCGGACGGGGAGTTATAGGCGAGTCCAGTCCTGTTTGATTAGAAATTTTTAATGATGGTTCGATTACTGGTAAATTGGCCTTTTTGCGCTTAGGAGAATAATCTTATAATCTGCAAATTGGCAAACATACTTGGAAGTGAGCACATTTTAAGGGAGCCATATTGTCATACATCCGGCATGCAACATAGGCTTCGGTTTGTATACCGCCCCATTTGCATGAAGCATAGCAACAGATCTTTGGGTCGCTCATGGCTGTATACTCAGAAGCGATGATTATTCTCAAAAGGTGCAGCAGACAGTCTGATAGTGTATAAGCGTCCAAAAATGCACTCAGCAGTTTTATAATAACAACACAAAAAAATGTTATATATGGGGTATTCACGCTTTATGTTAAGTTGAGGAGTTGAAAATTTGATGACTTTTACAACAACAAAACGTATGGCAAAATACAACCCTGCGTTTCAACTCTCAACTCAACTTTTCCTCAACCCAAACCCTAGTCTACTTTTTGCTGCTGACTTGTTGAGAAAGTGTTGCACAATATGGTAAATAGCTGCCTTTTCAGCACTGCTACCATTTGTAATTTTTTAGCCATTTTGTGATATGAAAAACAACGACTTGCCTTACACTCGTTGAAAAAAAAAGAGCGGCGAAATTAACGCAAACAAAGTGTATTAACGCAATAAATAAAATGTTGTGAATTTATTGTGCCAAATTTAATTAAGTAAAAGGAAATAAATAAAAAAAAGTGAGTGTTGCGTATTTTATGTTCTAAATTAAGTGCCTAAATTATTGTTGCTTTTTTAAAGGGCTGAATCAAATCGAAAACGTAGCAGGATGTCTAAGCAGCTGAAAAAATGGTGTAGCGACGAAGTGGAGCAGAAAGTAATCTATTTATTGGAGCATAGGAACTTCGAGGTCAGATTTATACTAATGGAACTATTACGTCTACAAAATGATGCGTTACTCTTCCAGAAACCAACGGCGCAAGTATATTATAAGATGAAATTGATGCGAATGGGATGATGGTCATGGGCAAAATCCGGTATTTGCGCAAAAAATATGAGGAAGCCAACAAATGGCGCAATTTCACGGGTGCTGGCTTAGATGACGACGATTCTCACTTGACAATCCAAGGTATGATGGTTGAAATGTTTTCTTTTTATTAAATAATAATATATAAAAATTCTACAATTACAGCCAAATTGTGTGAAATTTGCCCTTACTTCAATGCCCTCGAGGCCATCTTTGAAGTAGAGAAAGATGCGGATGCTTATGGATTTCATTCAGCAGACTTTCATGAGAACGCTACCAGCAGCAGCATGTCATCGGTTTATTTCGCAGAGGATAATGTCGACTTGCCCATGGAAGATACGGAGGTAGAGGCGGAGGTAGATAGAGGTATGATCGTGGGAAGTTTGAGACGAAAGAAAACTGCAGTGGAGACCATACAAGAAAATGAAAAAGTCGTCTTATGCAGTGCAACCAGCTGCTAAAAAACGATGAGGAATGATTGAGAATGGAAGCCGCAAGTTAGGAGTGGAGGCGCAGGAAGGAGGAGCGACAATTAGAGCAGGAGGAGAAGCGTTTGGAACTCGATTTGGAAGCACTGCAGTTCAAGCAAAATGTTGAGAATAGGCGGCTTGAATTGGAGGAAAAAAAATACAAAATGATTACGAGTTAAAAAACTAGAACTAGAGAATTTAAAAGAACTCAAAAAATATGAATTAGAATTAAAATATAAAAATCAATAAAGTTTATTTTCAAAACATTAAATTGTAAATAGCTTGGCGTTTTACTTCATTAGAATTTAAGTTGTTTCTTGGTAGTCGGCGTCGTCGTTTTCACTCTCTGGTTGCATATTCTCCATTTCTTCGTCAGTGAGCAATATGTTGTGTAATATACAGCACGTTGTTACCAGTTTACAATTTCTTGCTATCCTTGTTTCCTATTCTTAAGCGCATTTCCTTTAAGGAAATTGACTATGGCGTGTGTTAGAGCGTTTCCGCATTTCGGAGTCCATGAAGTGTGGATTGCTTCCAGTGGTCGGTCGGCACAAAATACACACGTTTTTTTCTTCCGTATGTATTGAACAAAACGTTGCGCAGCGTAATTCAACTTTGTCAATTGACCACTCATAAGCAACTGATATTGTTCTCTCTGCTGCAGTGGCAGTAAAGCAGAGCAACACGAGCCAAAGTCACGCAACATTAACTTCGTGTCTGTTGCTTAGCAACGTCAGCGTCGCAATACGTCACTGCGGCAGAGATAATTTCAATACAAAAAGCACGCACACATACATGCGTTTTGTGTATAACCAAAGAATATAGAACTAGTAGTTAAAATCCCAAGTGCAAATATTACTCGGCTGCGTGTGCAAAATGTACGCTGCTGCTATGGCTCTGAATTTTGTCGCGCTGCGGGCGTCGAGCTACGAGCTACGATCGGCTCTATTCGTTTAGTCTTTTCGGCCTCGACTGCTACCATGGTAGAATAAACAAGGTATGCTATTCACTGCACTGAAACCTTATTTTTAGTCTGAGCGAAAAAGTGAGAGAGCGAAACCACCCCCATTGCTGTTGTTGTGCGTAGGCAAGCATATTTAAGAATTTTTTTTTTGTGCTGCTGGTTGCAACTAGAGTGGCTTATTTTTTACCGCTGCACAAAATTACGGTAAATGCTGAAAAACTATGCGCGGAAACAACCTTTCTCGTGAAAAATATCAACGAAACTAAAATAAGGTTTGAGTTGCGAAAATTTTTCGGGAATAGCATACCTTGTTTATTCTACCATGGACTGCTACAGCAGATACTGATAATTAACAGAGCCGAAATAGCAACGGCGGCAGCTGCTACGAAGATGTAGCTTACTTTTTAAACGCTGGCTGAGAGCATTAATAAGGTAGAGCAAATTATCAGTATTATTGCGATTGTTTGTGAGGTAGGTTGGGTCTGCGCATGATTTCATTTGCAGCTAAAGAACGAAACAAATGAACATAATTACTGCTTGCGGAAATAATAGAAAGTCACGCACTCAATTGCATTGTATTTAACTTTTTTCTATAATTTGTTTTACGTTTTGTGACGCATGTGGCGGCCATTTTTCGAATGCTTAAATTTATTCAGAGTGGGCCATCTGTTGATTTGGTTACATAAGTATTTTCAAATAATAAAATGCAATTAACAAACAAACCAAGAGATATCTATATTTTCATAATATACCTTTCAAAATAAATTAAATTTCATAGAAATATGAGCAAAGAAATAATAAATGACAATCCAAACTTATTTTGACCGATTGGTCCTATGGGTGCTATATGAAAAAGTCAACAGATTTTGATCAAATTTGGTGTAGAGCTTGAGAAATCTAAAAAACTTTCGAATGCCAAATTTGGTAACGATATTTTTATAAATAAATGAATTACTCATCTAAAACTTTTGCTTTTTCAAAAAAATTTACACTTTACAAAAATACTTGATGTTTCCACATTTTTTTTTTCTGATTTTGATAAACCACTCATTTTTTCCGTAATCGATCAAAAAAATTGTTGCAGCCGCCTCATCTTTGTACCTTTTGACTGCATTAGCGCGTATCATTGTTGTAACTTGGATAAGTTAAAAAAATTTGAATTAGTGGGGTTTAAATGCCT
Source organism: Chymomyza costata (assembly GCA_018150985.1). Classification (NCBI taxonomy): domain Eukaryota; kingdom Metazoa; phylum Arthropoda; class Insecta; order Diptera; family Drosophilidae; genus Chymomyza; species Chymomyza costata. Next base: position 578,784 of record JAECWU010000003.1, on the reverse strand, counting down.
TCGCGACGTATAGCAACCGTCGTTGCTACGTATGTGGTGTATCCACTAAAAACTCCCTCCTCCTCTTTTGGGGTATTTCATGCTATACCCGGCACTCCCCGCCCCCGGTGGATCCACCAGGTGAACCATGTCCGGCGACCATACCAGGTCCTGTTATGGCAAATTCAAAAACCTCCGTCAAGGTCCACCACTTAAAGGCACTTTCACAGTGCCATGAATTTCTTTCTAAAGGCACTTTAGCAGTGCAATTAGAATATTGTAAATTTTAAATATGTATTACAAACTAAAGGCACTTCAGCCATTAGCATATTCTAAATTGCAACCGTCCATCGTTTTTTCAGTAACTTTTCGTTTTTTACTTTCGACGATTAGCTTTTCTCCAAGCCATTGAGCTTTATCTCTCAATAAATTTAATATTAAATTCTTGAGAATGCTTTGACGATGGTCACAGCATTCTCCGTGGTTAGCAGCAAACCACTCCGGAAACAATTCATTTGTTTTCGATATGCATTTATTCATTATTTTTTTGCCAATATCTTTTTCATGCGCATTTTCTTCAAAATGTTTCGCAATGATATTGCAATGTAAATTGCAAATTTTCGAAAAAGTATCCGATGCATTTAAATGGAGCTCCGATGTGGAATGTTCAGACACATCATTATGCTGGAGCTCCACTGTTTGCATTGCGTTTTCACAATCGTTGGAGTGAAACTTCTCATTGTTATTTTTGATTAAATCCCCGTACAAACGTAAACGTGATGCCGCTTCACCGACATCACCGGGGCTATTTAACAATTGCTCATTGTCGTCGGCATATGGATCACCGATTTCGGTGATCCAATTCAGTTCCGAATCTTCATCTTCATCGCAGCAGTTTTCAATTAAAAACTGCATTTCGTGTACTGATGGAGTTTTGCCAACTGTGGATCTAATAGCGCGAAAGAAGTTTTCTATACTGTCTTGGTTTAATCGCGTTAGATCCACAGACTCCGCACCTTCCGATATTAATTCGTCACACAGTGCTACCATATTCTTCAGTTTGACGATTAGGCCATCGATACAGAAATTGGCTTTCATTTTTATATTGTTTAAGAACGACGCAAATGTAAGTAATTTCAACTTGACATCATTTCCAGCCGTATAAAGCATTTTTCGGCAATTAAGCACATCAAATGCGTCGTTCATGTGGCAGTGCGTGGGGCATAAGAGTTTCAGTAAACTTATCATTACTATGGAACTCTCTTATGGCATCTGCAACAGATTTTGAAAAATTTGCGCTGCCAAGCTCACTTTATTCTGTTGCCAATTCAGAGGATTCATATGCTCCTCTGTCAGTTTCGGAACTAAACGTGTTGTTTCGCTGTTTTTGTTTAATTCGAATAGTTCCGAAATGACTTCCCATTTTGCTGTGGTGCCGTTTGGCATTATTACAGCATCAGACACGAAGTTATTACGTACATTTGTGTACATATGTACATAATCATGCAACACATAAATAACATGGCCATCTGCGTCTGTAAATTTCGATTCGCATCCAGCGAAAAGTTTATAAACACTCATGTTTGATTTGCTTTGATCGCAGATCAATGCTCTGATTTGCAGGCCAATATTTTTTAATACGCTCACATTTTCTTTTATAATGCGGCCAAGATGGATACCTTGTATCCCATGGGCACCGCAGTAATACGAGAATTCGTATTGCCACGGTGTTACTATTCCTTTTACTTGGAATAATAAAATGGTTCTTGCAACCATTTGAAATCTTTCCCCATTGCCAAAGTCAACTAAGCCATCTATCTGGTCTGTAGTGACATTATATTTCAGTTCCGGGCGAACTGCCGTTTCATCAAAAACAAGAACACATTGTTTTTCCAGTTCTTGCATATCTTTGATGCTTTCTTTAATTTTTTGGCAAACTTTAAAATCAATGCCAGTCCAAATCCTCTTTATGGGAATTTGTGAATTGTTATCAGAATGTTGTTCCAATTCTGCTAATTCATTTTGGCATTGAGGGGAGCCCATGACATTTCCAATTTCAACATTCATTTCGAATTGTTGTTGTGGAAGAATTTCGGGATGAGCTTGAGCAGCTGCATCCATGAAGGGCATTGCGTTTTTTTTTAATGATTCATTTATTAAATCATCATGTCTGAAATGACTATTGCATATATAATATAAAGCCGTGTGCGATTTTGAAACGACGGCTTTATATTGCATTGTGACTTCCACTCCTCCTTACAAATATGTAGGGTGGAGGTGGGTCTTTTACGGCTGCACTTTTCAATGCAGCACATTTCATACGGCAGTATCTCATCTGGGTCGTTACCTGTAAAGAAAAAGTTCATTATAAATTTTAATTAAATATTTTTATAAATTCGTATGAAACTTTAGATATAAACATTTTGCAATACTATATTTGTACTCATTTAAAAATGAAGTTTCGATGGTTGCTTATACAAATTTGTTTCTTTAAATGGATATTAATATTAAGATGTATTGCTGAGAAAGTGTTGCACAATATGGTAATTCGCTGTTCTTTCAGCACTAACGCATTTAACATTTTTTAGCCATTTCGTAGTATGAAAAACAACTCGCTTAAAAATGAGCGCTTAATTTAAAATAATCAAATTGTATCAACGCAAGTAAAAAAAGGTTGTGCCTTTTTGTTCGAAATTAAGTGAATTAGACATTATTACTTGTTATTGGAGTTAACGCAAGTAAAAGAGAAAAAATAGATGCGAATTGGAAAATGCTGGGGCTGCACTAGGCATAATATATGAGGGAACTGTTGTGGAGTTACCCTCAGCATTTGAAGAAATCGGTTGTCGTCGAACGAGCTGAGCACGTTCTGGCGCCAGTCAACTGACTTTGGGATATGGAAGTGGTCGCCGCGATGCGAGAGTATAATTGCATTTGCGTCCTCATGATAATTCTTTAGAACTTCGTCAATTTGTGTGTCGCCACGCAACCCCATTGTCTCTGTTTTAAACAAAATTTAGTTTTTCTGCAATGAATTTGTTTTAGCAGACGTGCCTGCAATAAAATTTATATCATCCAAAGCGATTTCAGCTACAGCTTCAATTAATTTATATTTTACGCTCTATTTCGTCATTTTTAATTCAACATTTCTAATTGTAATGATTATTTGCAGCATTTTGCAAATGTAAACAAACACAAGAAGAGGACGCACAAAATCAAATACGGTTTTTCTGCAATTATTTAATTTTCGTAGCAATAAAATAATACAAATCGATGTAATACATAGCTACTTTAGCTACAGGTTTAGTTATAATAGATTTTATGCTTTGACTCGGCATTTTTAATTCAACATTTCTAATTTAATTATCATCACTTACCCGCTAAGTCAGTGGGTATTGCCCCCTTCCGCAATCGGCCGTTACCTACCCACTTTGACTCGAAATGCCTGCTGCATACTCGAGAATATGTATTTATTTTATTTTTATCTATTTGCAAATTATTGCACCATGTTTCAAGTGCAATTGTATTTTTGGGGAATGCAAATAAATTACTTCCCATAAAATTGAAATTTTTTACACTGTATTTAACCATTATACTTGGTTTATTTTTACAGCAGTTTTTAATATCAATAAATTTTTACTTGAATTTTCTCTTGTTTCGTTTTACTTTTCAGATTTGCTTTTGTTGCAAAAATTTGGATTTTCATAAAACTTACGTTTTATTTTCCGTATAAAATACACAAAAGCAAAGGTTAAAGCACTTGTTCAAGATTCAATATGCGTATAAGAGGATGCCCAACAGGCGATATATTTCTATCGATTTAAAAAATGAATTATTATTATTATTGTAATGGGTGTAATATGTACTGCGACCCAAGTGGATCTATTGTACCCCCTTTCACGGCTTAGAGCTCTCCCAAAAGTCCAATTGCCTGCATATACTGCAGTATTTTGTTTGGATTTATGGTAACAATGCTCTCCGGTGAGATGACATGAATGCTTAGAAGCTTGCTTCTTTAAAAAATGAAAGCGACTAACAATTGTTATCAATATCATCTATGACTATTTTACATATTGGTAGCACTTTTGTCATTTTTAGCAAACCAAATTAGAGAAATATTAAAATGAGCAACTCATTTTTTACCAAGCTTGTGCAACGTGGCACAAGTCAAGTTGACGACGCAAAGCATTTTATTTACACCCACAGCAAGTGGTTAGATGAAGAGCAAGAAGTACAATTTCAAATTTTGCTCACCACAAACAATCAAAGCTATAAAGGTACAACTAAGTTTGCAGAGCTTCGCAATGCTGCTGAGGAGTTGGATCAGCCATATGATGAGTTTTACAATGAGTGCAAGAAGGCACTGTCCACAGATATGGGTCTGGTCGGATTTGACTATGAATTGAGCTGCAATGAGGACCCGCCATTATTTAAGCTGTACAAATGTCAAGGAGGCTTTGAAACATCATCATCATTGTACATGGAAGTTGAGCTACGTAAGATATCAAATTGTTTTCAACTCTTAGATGCTGCAATCGCCTCAAATAAACATAGAGAAATATTGGCAGAATACAAGGAATATTTATGTAGGATTGTTGTTGATCCCGAGTTTATTAATCGTGTAGTGTATAAGACAATGACTTAAGGCTAGTGCGACTTGAACAGCTTTAGCGACTTTAACAACTTTAGCGACTTTGACAACTTTTACTTCGCTCTATTACTATCGACTACCGCTTATGCAACTTATTCGCTCGACTGCTCTTTTTCTACTCTCTGCTATCGGCTGCTGGCTGCTGCTTCTTCTTCTGTCATCCGTGCTGCCAACTCCTGCTGTTGTCCGCGCTGCCAACTCCTGCTAACTTTCTTTACATATATATGAGCTAATATATATATGAGATAATATATGAAATTCTCGTGTTTGGTGTTTGTGATCGTGATACTCCGAAACGACTCGACCGATTTTTTGGAATTTTTTTTTACATTTGGTAAGTACGGTAATTTCATCAGACCTTCTTTTAATTAAAAAAATACGTCCCAGTTCTTACCCTGTAATTAATTTGAAAGTTTCATAAAGTCGTCTGTCAAAGAATTTTGTACTTCGTGCCAAAGTTGCTTTTTTAAATACAGTGTGCCACAAAAGTGACAGAACAGCAGGCGATTTTACACTAAAATGCGAATTTCTTCTATATTGTTCAAACTTATGAAAAGGTTTTCTTAAAAGTATATTTTTAAACAAAAATAAAAACAACAATTCGTCAACGGGTTGGCTTAAATTCTAAAAAAAACTAAAAAAACACGTGATTTCGGCGCCACAAAAGTCCTAGGACACTTAGTCGGAATAACGCATTTACGTTGCTTGCAGCTGGTTTGTTTTGATTTTTGTGACGGGACTTTTTTGATTATGCTTTGCTTCACTTTCGTTTGCATGAGCGAAGTTTTGCGATAGCAAAAGTTGACCTATAACCTGTAAAAATGACGCGCAAGGAGCTCTCATAGAGGAACGTAAAATAATTTTGAATTTGCCTATTCTGTAACGTTCAGCTGGTTCACACCTCTCCACTTGTTCTATCCCTTTGGGCTCCTTTGAGCGGCTAACAAAAACAGCCTGTGGTGGGGTTCGTTGGATTAGTTCAAGTGGAGGCCAGAACAATAACATGAATACAAAAATGTGGAGGCCCTTGCCAGATTACACTCAAAGAATATGAGAATATATAAAAAAAGTAAAATAACAGACAGACATAGACATTCAGAGATAAATATTGACATTGCCATCCTAATGTTGCTTGGATGTTCTGCAACATCGCGCGTCTGTACCCACCCTACCTATGAGTCATTTGATGCGTTAACATGACTCCCTAATTTGCTTTACCCTATCCTCTTTTCCTTAGGAAAATAATACTAAATTTATTCCATTATAAGTAGTTTATTCACGTAATCAACAAAAAATGTAATTATTTCATCTTTTGGAGTATTGACATTAATAACCCCTTAAATGAAAGGCGGTTGGTCAGATTTCACTATTTCGTTCATTAAGATAATAGGGTTTTAGAATAGTATTAACATAATGGTTTTTAGATAAATTATAAGCATGCTTTGAAGTTTTCGTTATTTTAACAATATTTAGTGCTGTCGTTACATTATAGATTAAGGGTAGTTTAATTACTTATTTAAATGATTAAGTTTCAATTTGTTTCATTTGATCTCTCTTTGTTGTTATGGAGTTGCAGTTTTATAACAACCTAGGTATTTGAAATCGTTCAATTTTGGTTTTGTTTTGATTATTAGTAACTTGTTTAGAGTAGTTACAAATATGAATTTTAGGCAATAACGAACAGGTGATAACAGATTACCCCTACGTGGGAGTTATTTATGATTACATGTTTCGTGTTTGTTCTTTTCTTTAATTTTTTTTTTGTTCTTTTGTTTATCTACATACGATAGAGAAGTATAGTGGATTTTAATTGGAGATTATCAATACCTAGCCAATTATTTGTTTACAATTTACTCTTCTACTATGTTACTTATTGCTTATTACTTTTTATCAATGGTTTTGTTTTCGTATGAATTTGTTTTTGTTTACATATTAAGTGACAATTAAATTTTACACATTTTAACTTGTGGTGTTTCTTGTTTCTTCTTTTTTTTTTTTCTATTCTTTTTGTTTTCTTAGTTTTTTTTTTTTTTTTAACGTGCGCGCAAAATAATCAAAACAAATGACCGAAACCCTGCTGCCAACTTATGATTACTAAAGCGATTACATATTTAAAATTTTGTTTCACTTTAGTATCCATAATTAAACATCAGTTTTCCGATTGTAATTTACTTTTTTTTTTTAACTCTTGACCAAGGTTCATACTACTTCTCGTCCAAAAACTCACCCACCATCCAATCCGTGCTGAAGGCCTTCCCACGATGTATGGTGTTTGCTGTAACTTGAATGCTTATAAAAGATAGTAGTAGTTACTTGGTCTTGCACGTATCTTAAAATTAATATTATGAAAAAATTGTTTTTTCCTAATTGATATAAATGTTTAGCTTTTGGGTTTAAGAGTGATATAAGATACAAAATTTTTGCATAATAAGTAACTTGTGTAACATTTTATAAGATAAATTTAATTTTTTTTTTTTTTTTTTTTTTTTTTTTTTTTAATAAATTGCTAGGCAGGAGCCTTTAGAAAATTTTACTTTAGCTTTGTAGTTTCATGCTTATTCTCTTGGGTTTTTTTTTTTTTTTTTTTTTTTTTTTTTTTTTTTTTTTAGGGTTTATAGGGTATTTTTAGAACCGTTGTATTGTTATAATATACAACTTTGTGGATATTTCTTTTATGTTTGGAAGTTGTTGTCGGTGTGGTTGGTGTGATGTCCGTATATAGAAGCTGCTCCGAAGGTTCTGCTGCTAAAGCTGCGCTTTGCTGGCTCCGAAAATAATTTAGTTGGATTGGCAGTTTCTGACTGCGACGGCTGCGCTTTGAGCATACGCTTAGTGTGCTGGTTTAGCAAAGGGGTGGCTAAATGAACCACTCTAACAAAGAAATCTTATTAGGATTATGTGGGCCTTGTGAGCTTCTTACTTACAAGAAAGAGGTTATATCTTCGAACTATGAAGATCCCACCATGGGTAGTTTTAGGTTAATGTCTGCACTTGTGACTTTATTTTTACGAAAAGCAGATGTTTTTCGTTTATTATAATATAGGTATTCACGGAGGTTTATTTTACGTCTGTCGCACAATCGCACTTGGATATAATATTATTGCAGCTGAACCGAAAAAGAGTATAACACGCTGCCTTCAGGGGTTTATATAGCCGCGTAGGCCGGATATGCAACGAGGCTTACTTCACGATAGCTTAGAGCTTTAAAAATGATCGAAAGTGTTGGGTATTTAAATACCAAGATATCGAGTATGGGAATGCCAGACCACCGAATTTTGAAGGTGGTTCACTGGAACTATAAATCGTTACGTTTAGAGCCTCCTTTTTACTTCGTTGTTAATTATTTGAATGTTATAAATTATATATAAATATATTATTTTTTCTCTTTACTGAGGGATAATATTTTGAAAATTATTCTGTCTATTACAATTCCGAAGTTGAAAAAATAGTTTCGAGACCCCGGTCAAGTGTCCATAACGCCATTAGGCGAAAATCGGTTTCATTATTTCGCCAACAATTCCAAAGGCCTTAACACTTAATGACTGGATGCTCTCCAAAAATGCCTCCCTGCCTCTTCATTACTTTTAGTAATTTCCTATACCGAAAGTCAAAATACCAAGCCAACTTGGACAGTATCTGTTTAAATTAAACGAGCCTTTTCACTAAATGGCCAAATTAGAAACATCAGCTTCTGTAACTTGTACTCTATCCACATTATTCTTAAGCAAGACAAGCAGCTCTGGCCACCTTGTCTCAGCAGCCGGCAGGGTAAAGAAAAGTAGGCAGACCAAACGACGAATCATGGCGTTAGAAGCTGTTATGCCATGAGGGCCGCTACGCTTTCTTAAGCAAATTGAAGTATTATTTCGAATTAGCTCCAACATCTTATAATTAAAGAACAGTTTGTCAGTTTTACAACCTCTCCTATCCACATTTCGAAGCTCAGATCTAACTACGGTTGTAAAACTTCGAGAAGCCGTTCGCTTGTTGTCAGAAAATATTGTAGGAAATGCAAACTCCTCTGAGTCAGTTTTGAGAATCATGTCTAGGGGGCTTTGGCCTTCGCCAGGAGCAATCGTGATTTTCAGCATTGCAATCTTTTCTACCTGGTTATTCCCAAGCATAGTTTCTTGATCCCCTGGATTGAGCTCCTCTATTTCGACATTTTCTTCAAGATGGGCTTCATCGCTATTACTGCGCGTTAGTCCCTCCACTAACTCTGTGTCTGCTTGAGAAGCTACGAAAGAAACAGTATCAGATGTAAAAGCAGACATTGTTCATTAATAATAACGTTTTGTCTTCTATAAAGCTCAGTATTGACTAAGTAATAATATAAAAAATTATGGCGATATGCCATTCTACGCTTGAGGTGGAGCTGAACATCCTCTGCTTCATTAAAAGCTCGTGGGAGGGAAGTCACGATGTTGCTGACTGGAATTTGAACATTTATTACAGTTCCCTTAAATTCGTTCATAACCTATAGACTTAATTATCATAAAAGGAAGTCGAGGAGAAATAAGGCGTTCCTCTAATGAAGTCAGCTCTTAGAGACAATCGGGCAGTTCTGGAAATCTAATCCATTTGTAATGGATGAATTGGGTTATTTACCTGATTTAATATTGCGGCTACACGTTTGACAAAATGTATGTCGTCAGAAGAAGGAAACTCATTTGATAGAGCTAAAATGTCCGCACTAAACTCGTTAGGATCTTCAATAAAAGTACGAGTTATTCTATCTACTTGGTATGGAAACCATAGGCCTTAATAACAAAGGCAAATTTGGTTGGGACCCTCCTTAACTGTTTTATTAAAAATAGCTATTTTAGCTGCTAAGATACTTTGGGTACCGTATTGTTCTGAAAGACTATCGCACGTTCTTCTCTATTTCGGGCTGCATTACGTTTTTTTTCTGCTTCTCTGTTTTCCCTATTGCACCTATATTGACCAACTCTTTGACTAATACTCCTTGAGGCGTCAAATGCCGCTTGTCTTGCTAGCAACCGCGCACTTCTTCGCTCTATCGTGTTGCGCGATTGCTCAATTGTCCTGCGAACAAATTTTCCCTAACTTGAGATCTACTTAATCTATCCTGCTCTCTTTTTAAAAATCGGCGTTTGATATTGGTCCGTATCTGCGAGCGCTGAACAGTGTTTTGCCTCTGTTTGTTTGTCCGACAGTTCATATTCCGTCTACGGTTCGACCGACGAATAGTATCGACAATCTGTTCTGCCTACCGAACCCCTGGTACCGTCCGATTAACTGTCCTATTTTCCGTATTACGGGTCTGCTCTAACGCTCGGATTTCCCTATTTTGCCTAACGCCTGCCCGCCGACGGGTATTTGGAGTCTGTTCTGAATTTGTTACTCTTGTATTTCATCTAGCTGATGAACGCCGAATCGTATTACTAACTTGCTGGCTTATCTTATACTCCTCATTTCCTCTGCGAAATCTCTGGGAATTTTAATTCTTCTGTCTTTCTATCTCAACGTATTCTTCATCTTCCCTATGTCTCCTATTCCTCAATCGGATATTTCGAGACCGCTGAGATTAAGCCATGGCATTTCGGACATCGGCCCAGCCGTTCTTGACTTATAAATGGTGTAACTAACATAAATCTTAACTCTCTTTTATATATATAGATATACAAATTAATAAAACAAAAACAAAATAAATTATTTGAACAAACGAAAAATGAGCTGCAAAGTCCCCGCCTAACCGCTTTTGAACAGCCAATACGTAAATGAAGTTTACAAAACGATTCGAGAATTTCCCGCCTAATCGAATCGAATTTTAACATATACATATGTATGTATATCAGTGTTTAAAGCAATAATTTTTTACCATTACATATATAGAAATTAATAAAACAAAAAAAGTACATTTTATGAACAAAAACATATAAAGGAGCTGCAGATTTCCCCCCTAAGCGCTATTGTATAGACGCGGAGTCCCATAAATAAATAAAAGCTACTTATTATATATGTATGTTGATTAGTACTAACGCAAGAAATACGCTCACTTTGTCATTCGTTTATATGCGTTTTGAGTTAGGATTTTCACCGCTGCAGCGATGCGTTGCAACGTCGACACCAGAGAGCTGCAACGAGTATTACATTTTCGATCACACTCGAGTGTTTACTCGAGTATGAGTGTGAATATTCCATTTCGGTTGCCAACAAGGAATGAACGTTCTAATCAGAGCTTCGAAATGTATGTATGATTGTGAGCGAATGGGAATTTTTGCCTACGTGCAAGTAATGTTTGAGAACGGCAATCACACTCATACACGTGTGATCGAAATGTTCGTTAAAGTCCGGGTTGCTCATGACACTCGAGACCCGAACGCTCGCTACTCGTGCACACGCACAAAATTTTTATTATCTGCTGTTCTGTGTTTAGTTTACATGCTAATTATAAAACTATGGATGACAATAGCAAAAATATAAACGAAAAAATTAAAGCCGGAATTTATAAAATATGTGGTCAACGCAAAGGTCGTAGTTTTGTGTGGAATATACTTTCAGAAATAAAAAAAGAAGATGGCTCAATTTTGGTTGGTTTTGTGTACTGCCGCACGTGCTCAACCGTACTAAAGTACATCAATGGCCAAACTTCAAATTTAACGAGACATAGCTGCTGCAAAACAGTAAAGAAGTCTGATATTTTAAAAACTGTATCGGCGCAGGACAAAACGGAGGCTGTTGAGAAGTGCACAGCATGGATAACGGAAGATTGCAGACCATTTTCCGCAGTCAGTGGTTCTGGCTTCGTGCAAATGGTACAATTTTTTATTAAAATCGGGGCGACATATGGAGAACACGTAGATGTCAAGGACTTGCTACCGGATCCGACTACAATTTCCAGAAATGTGCATAAGGCTGCAAATGAAAAAAAAAGGAACTCAAGGATGAAATTTGTAATACTGTGTACAGCGATGGAGCGTCAGCAACAATAGATATGTGGACTGATAACTACGTTAAACGTAACTTTTTGGGCGTCACTTTCCACTATCAAAAAGACTGCAAATTTATTGATACTGTTTTGGGCATGAAATCGATGGATTTCGAAAGGTCTACCAGCGAAAATATTCTTAAAAAGCTTAAGAGTGTGTTCCATGAGTTTGGTGTGGACAATCTTGAGCCAATTAAGTTTATAACAGATAGGGGAGCAAATATTGTTAAGGCTTTGGCAAATAACACACGTATCAACTGTAGCAGCCATTTATTCTCGAACATTCTGGAGAAATCCTTTGCTGCCACTACAGAGCTCGTAGACATATTAGATGCATGCAAAAAAATGGTTAAATACTTTAAAAAGGCAAATTTGCAACATCTCCTTTCGACATCCCTAAAAAACCAATGTCCAACGCGGTGGAATTCTCACTACAGAATGCTTAAGTCCATAAACGATAATTGGGGAGAGATAAATAATATTTTGGCAAAAAATGAAGAAAGCCGACGATTGCTACACATTAATTTAAATGTTGTTAAAGCTTTAGTGGAAATGTGCGAGAATTTCGAAATTATTTTTAAGAAATTACAACAAAGCAATTCACCGTCATTATGTTACGTTCTACCTTCAATAATCACAATTAAAAACCTTTGCAAGCCGATCCTAGAAGAAATAGCCACAATTTCTATTTTAAAGAAAAAAATTTTAGAGAATATTGACGAAATATGGGTCCCCAACTTAGATATGTGGCATAAAGCCGCTTTTTTTTTATATCCACCAGCTATCAACATGCAAATCAATGATCTAAAAGAAATTAAAGAGTTCTGTATTTCTCGCATTAAGCCTAATTCCAGTACTACTGAATTAATTCGAGGAAATGACTTTCTCACACCATCACCTTTAACTTCTTCTCCAGTATTTTCTTTTGATATAAATAGTCACTCTAGCAATAGCCATTTAGATTCAGTTTCCCAACCTTCATCGTCCAAAAATACAAGTGATGCTTTTTTTTTCCAAATTTAATACAACTATCAGCCTCTAAAACAGTACAAGGACCTGAAGATGAGATCGAAAGATATAGAAAGGAAATAGTAGATATGTCTGAAAACTTTAATTTGATGGAGTGGTGGAACAGTAATAAAAACAAATACCCTTGTTTGTATAAGCTAGCAATGCAAATTCACTCAATGCCAGCTAGCAGTGCTCCAGCTGAGAGATCATTTTCGATGGCAGGTAATATAATCACTGAAAAACGAAATAGACTTGAACCAGGTTCCGTTGATAGCTTGTTATTTCTAAATTCTGTCTTAAGAAACAGAAATATTTAAATTAAAAGACAAGAACATTAAGTATTTTATTATAATTTGTTTAGTTTAAGAAACTTTAAAACTCCAGTTCCTGTTTTATTTTATGAAATAAAATGAATTGTTATCCACTTTAAAGTGAAGTACATTAAGCAAATACATACATATTTAAGTCAGAAGACAATAACATGAAGTATTTTATTATAATTTGTTTAGCTTAAGAAACTTTAAAACTTCAGTTCCTTTTTTTATTTTATGAAATAAAATGAATTGTTATCCACTATAAAGTGAAATATATTTATAAATTATATACATATGTACATATATGTTTTCCTTTAATTTTTGGCCTCTTAGAAACATGAAAACACATACATATGTATGTTAGCTGTATACGTACATACATACATATGTATGTTTGCGAATAACTGCTTATAAGCAGTAAAAATGTATGTATATGCCTAGTTTACTCGTTTATACTCGTTCATACTCGAGTAGATTCGAGCTGATGAACCCGAATAGTTCGTAGGCAAAGCAGTCGTGCAGCTACTCGAACGCTGGCGTAGAGTGCTGGCTTTTTCGTGTTCGAACACAACCAATGAAGGCCGAGAGCGCTCAGCTCGTTTGATTGGATTTTTAACATGTTTGATCGAACATACTCGAACATACCCGATGCAGCTCTCTGGTCGACACAAGCAAAAGTTTGGATTTTTCGAGAAGTTGTTTTGTTGTCCAGAGGCCTTGGCCTTTGTGATTATAGAATTGGTGCGCTTCCCAGGTGATTTATTTATCCAGGATAATTCCTTATTCCTTTACCTCCTTATACCATTTAACATACAAAGTTTTATATTAAAATGGTGGATCGATCATTTTAATTCAAAAATTGGTTTGTCCTTACCTTGCAATGTGAGATTAAAATCGTTCGACATTGACGTTATGTCGCAAAGAAATGCCAAATCCATTAAAAATTCGGGGTTTTCAATCGAGACAATAAGATCTTCGGCGTCCATGGCAATAGTTTTTAAGAAGCTAGCGACTTCTTGAAGCAAGTTAAAAATGCGCTCCCAGCATTTTCCTCTTCTAAGCCGCCGAACTTCTGTGTACATTAAAAGATCTGCATATTCGGTATCTAGGTCTTTGAGGAATTCCTTAAATTTTGTATGAGCTAAAGCATTATGTCCACCTCTGATTTTGTTGATAATTTTGACGGATATACTCATAACAGACGTCATTTTCAATTCTTTAGCAAAAGGGATTCCTGGTATATTACACAATGCAAAAACGGGCAAGAAATTCCATTATTCTTTAGGATTCCAACGAGTCCCTTATTTTTTCCTGTCATAACCCTTGCTCCATCTATATAAATTGAACTAAGCTTTTTCATATCCGCTACTGAGAAAACTTTCGATAATAATGTATCATATAGAACTTGGCCCGTAACACCATGCAATGAAACTACGTCAAAAAGTTCTTCAAAACAACATAATTTTTCATTGCCTGGTTTAATACATATTATTAGCTGGGAGATAGATGGATAGAGATTCTGTTGTTATCTGTACTTTCATCCAGAGAAATAGAAAAGTTTACAATTACGAAGTCTTTCCTTGGATGCAGCATGGATAAATTAACTTATCTCTTCAGCTCTACGGGCAACGGTACGAGGGGATAAGGGAATATCATGGCACTGTTTCAATAGGTCTTGACCTTTTTCGCCAAAGTTATTTAAAACGTCTAGCAACACATTTTTAAGTTACAATCCATCAGTAAAAGGATGATATTGCTTTTCTTAAGCTAATGCGACTGTGTAAATAATCATCTTCTAAAATATCCGCAATAAATACTAGCAAGCATTTGGCTTGCAATTCCAATATTTTTTGTGTACGCTCAACTCCTACTTATTGTTGATACATGCTATGATAGGAAACAAACTGGCAAATTGCGCATCACCATCATCTTAGTATTCAATTTTTCTTTCTTATCTTTAGAAAGTCTTCGAAACTGTTTTTCACCTTCTCCAAACAATTGCGTGCGGGGTTTTTGTTACGCTGATGCTATAGAAAATTACTAGTTCTTTGCATATAAGTAGTAGATTGTTAATGTATGGTCTTAAATTTTACTAGTATTTTTTTGTACCAGAAGACGACTGGTACACTCCGCCCGTAAAGGAAACTATTTTAAGTTTACATATTAAAAACTATTTTATTTTTGTATAACATTATACGAATGTTCCAAATTCAAAATGGCTTACAAAAATTATTAACATAATTAATAATAAAATAATAATAGGTACCGGCTTACTAATGTGAGCATTGGATCCCCAAGTCGATGCAACGATTCCTCAGTCTTTCGTTCGACAGAATAATTGTTTTATGCTGTTGCATTTTGCACAATATTCTTAATGAACATAATAGTAGGTACAATAAACGATACTTGAAAAGTTGCCACGAGTGAGCTTCGTGAGCAACCAAGTCACACGAACGTTTCTGGTGAATACTCACAAGATGCAGAAGAAGCAAGATCTGCAATAGGGTGGCCATTTTTGCAACATCTCACAATTTTACTAACGCCACCCCCTAAAAAGTTTCTTTTTTACCTGCATATAGCGCCTGTAAAATTTAAAAACGAACCGAATGTATTTGATGGTTGCGGAAAATAGGTCAAAGGTCATAACTTGCTCTTTTTCCGTTTTTCACTGTATTGTTCTACATAAACTTTAAAATCTTATTTCCAATCAAACAAATGATGGTTCAAAAAGTCTCATATCAATTTAAACATAATTTAAAAATAATATTGAGTCGGGCTGAATAAATTTGGTACGCTCTTAATCTGAATAAAGTGGAAAATTCTGAAATTTTTTATTTAGTGCATTTTATTAGATATCTTTTTGTATTTTTTTAAAGTAACAATAAAAATTATAATTTAAGAAATAAATATAAACAAGTTTCAAACTTATTTTTACCTTTGGTTTTTTAAGAAACCAGTCTATGTGTATAACACGATTACTTATAGCAGAGGTGGGCACGAAAAATAACGGAAAGAGCACTACAACAACATCAAGAAAAAAAGTACGGTTACGGTCGCAAATGCATCCTCAAGTAGGGCCATAAAAATCGCACACTGTGTGTATTTTGTTTTTGTAAACTCGGCGCGTCGCCGGCGATCTGCTTGTGCGTGTACACTGAACGAAATTTTGCAACACATTCAAAGAAACAGAAAAGTCATATGAGTTTATATGACAATTTTAATTTACCAAAAAAATTACTCGGTCTCACAGTTGCCAAATGAATTATATTTCTGTGCTCAGTGTACTTGTGCGAATTTTTCGTCCGGGAGCACCAATAAAAACTACCGTTACGGTCTATAAGGGATGCTCGAGTAGGGCCATAAAAATCGCAACTATGTGTATTTTGTTTTTGTAAGTTGCTGCGAGTCGAGCGAAGGCACACATTGTGTGTATTTTGTTTTTGTAAGTTGCTGCGAGTCGAGCGAAGACACACATTGTGTGTATTTTGTTTTTGTAAACTCGGCGCGTCGCCGACGATCGTAATAAAAACTACCGTTACGGTCGCCTAAGCATCCTCGAGTAAGGCCATAAAAGCGCACACTGTGTGTATTTTGTTTTTGTAACATTCTCGGTTTTTTGCGTGTGCGTCTGGCTGGCGCCACTTACAAGACATAACGGAAAGAGCACTCGGTGCAAAAAGAGCCAAGGCGTTTTTTGTACCAAGTGTTTTTCCGTTATGTCTTGGCAGTAGCGAAAGAAAGGCGCACAAGCAAAAAGTGCTCTTTCCGTTATTTTTCGTGCCCACCGCTGACGATATGTATCGACGATTTGCAGGTTGAACTGGTACTCTCGTTCATCATGCGTTAAAATTCGATTATATTCTTTCATAAATTTAACTCCACGTTCCACAACGTCATTATCAACTATTAGTTTTCGAAAAACCTCCAAGGCAGTGAGATATTCTTCATTATCTTTCCATTGGGACGGATCAATCTAAAAAAATTCGTTATAAAGATTAAATTTGGTAAAAAGATCTTTAGTCTTGGACGACAAAAAATGAGATAAATCGTTGTCCAATAAAACTTTAATATTTGGATACTTGCAGTATTTAAGAATAGTTACAGCTGGATTCTTTTCCGTCAAACGACTAACCATTTTTCTTTTTATTTCAAAATTTATATTATACTAAATTTTAAAAATTATAAAAATAAAGCAAAGGAACTAAATTATATTATTTTCACTTGTTATTATTTTTAAGGAAATCCATAACTTCCTTTTGGAAGTTTTTTTGATTTTGAATCAGTTGCCCCAAGATCTCTTCCTGTTTTTCTGCCCGGTTACGAGCCCCTTCGACCAGCTCGCCTAGATAGTCTCGTTTTTTTCCTTTTGGAGTTGATTCATCAATGACCTCCACGCAATCTATAGCTGTTACTTCCAAATCGGCTGTAATACCATTAAAATTAATTAGTTATTTATTTTGATTATATTTAATTGAAAATACTTACATTCATTTTCGACGGTGACCTCATCAATATTATTAATTGTGAAGTTTCCTAGAATTTGATGCATTTTTTCGAAGTGGATCCACCGTGACGGTGCTCCGCCGCTGGGCCCTATTTTCCTTTTTTCTTCTCTGAAAATACATAAGCATATTAAGAATTAATTGATTTAATTTGGTTTTTACTTATCTATATTTCCTTGTCAAGTTGTCAATCTTTGCATAAGTTTTTGATTTAGGGTTATAAATGCAAAGCTATAGAACTTTTCTATATTTTTTTCAAAAACACACGCAATCTTTCCTATTGTAAGTAACAATTTAACTCTCCGTTTACTCTAGCATTTCCGCATTTCTTATGGGAAAGAGTGTTTGGATATCCAATGCTGTCTGCTTATGGTTAATTATACGCGCTGTGTCCACCTTTATTTCAGCTAATGCCGACATAACAGCGGTGTTTTGGTGCAATGTTTTACCTGTGGAATACATTACATTATTTGGAATGAATTCAAGTTTATATGATTCCTTCCATTGCTTTCAATGCCGATATTAGTTCCTCAATATTTTCTGAAAAATGTTAACATAGTGTTGCTTAGAGAGCTTACGTTGCATTCCCTGAATTTTTTTTTGCAGCTCTTGGCAGTTGCCACAAGCAACATTTTCTTTATCTGAAATAAAATAGAAGAAGAATACTTTGAGGAGTAAAAAAAGTTATTGCTGAAGTAGAACATTCCTTTTGCTTTAAAAACTTGAAACTGTCTCTGTTTTAAATGTACCTGATTTGACTCGTTTAGAATTCTTTTATGAAGCTGTTGCAGTACAACAAAAAAATTGTTTCAAGTGGAGGGTTCTTGAAAGTTATATTCTTAACTCTTCATCAGTTATTAAGTGACCCGTGTCAGTACTGTAAGTTAGAACGTTATCTAATTTTCTTGCAGTTTGAGTGCACTTTGTGCAACCATGCATAGAGGCATAGCTAGGTACGCCACAAATAAACGCCTTTGGAGCATCGCACACAACGGACCGGACTTCTAATTTTAGGCTGAATCCACCAACTTTCACTCCGATTTGCATCATTTCCTTAGCATCTCTTACAAAATCTTAAAAAAAGGATTCAATGCTATCTGGCTTTTTGAAAGCATTATATATCCCTACCGAAAGTACGGACAACTTCTTGCAGTTAT
This sequence comes from Chymomyza costata, assembly GCA_018150985.1. Lineage (NCBI taxonomy): Eukaryota > Metazoa > Arthropoda > Insecta > Diptera > Drosophilidae > Chymomyza > Chymomyza costata. The sequence goes on along the minus strand of JAECWU010000003.1, from coordinate 560,218 downwards.
AAATGCGGAATGCGCCAAAATTGTAACCTCGAGCTTTTGTAAAGAGGCAAACCATCTGTTTTAATATCTAGCACAATTTTCCCTAACCCTTTAAAATATGTTCTGCCTTTTTAAGCGGCTGCCAAGGCCTAAAATGGCCATTGCCTCGGATAGGGATCGGAAGTCTCGTGCACTATGCATCGCTCTATGCCTAGGTTCTTTTCCTTGCCCTATTCCGTGACACCTAACATAATAATTAAAGTGCACGATATCAGAAACTAAAAGTGATAAGACAAAATTAGTTAGTGCCGATTCGGTTAGATTGCTAAATACAAAAATTTGCTGTACTCCGACTTATCGATGTGGATTAAGATGGTATTTATCCACATCTCTGTACCCACCCAACCTTGGCAATTGGCGGAGCGATGTTAGCAATTGCCCCTAAACACGTCAGCTAAAAGCTGTTAAACTCGATACGCCTGAGTCATGACGATTTTGATACTAACATAATAATAATAATAATATATAAAAGATTTATGACAAAATTAATATAGTAAATTCAAAATTCATGGTTTCGCTTTGTTCCATAGTTTACGATTAAAACATAATTTCAAAATAAAGTATTTAAAAGAAGGAAAAAAAACTTAAATTATCCAATTCAAAATTTGTTAAATTCAATCGGTTTAGTTACATTATTAATATTCTTTTTAAATAATATTGATTAAATTAAATAAAATGATTAAACTCACGTTCATCCTGGCGCGATCGTTGGGCCCAAGGAAGTAGCTGGATTTAAATCTGTTTAAATTTTGTTATATATAAGAAACTTAAAAAGAAATGAAGCTAATTCATTTAGCGTATTACTTATTTCATATTGGATTTTTCTTTTGTTTTCTTTTTCTAGGTTTTTTTTCGCCAATACAAACTAAATATTACACTATTTAATAAAACAAACAATTATTTTACAAAGTAAATTATGCTGCAATTCAAGTGTATATGTTACACTCAGTTATTGTAAAAAATATGTATATGATAGCAGTTATATATATAAAGTCCGTGTGTGTTTATGTGTGTTCAGTTTGATACATATATGACATTTTGTGTATTTCTTTTAGAGTTGCTCTAGCAGTTTTCAAATCTGGCAATGCCACACAAATCGCTGAGAGCGGGAGAGCAGATCTACTGAGCGCGGTAACGAAGGCAACTTTGCTTCTGTTCTCTCGACGCGTCGTTAATGTTTGTAGCTGTGTGACGAGTTCTCGCATGTGTGTGTGAATTTGAATGCGTTTTTGGTTGCGACTCCGCTGTTGTGAAATTGTCAAAAAGCCGGTGCCGCTACTTTGGCCTTGGGACACCCAGGACAATACAACAACCAACAGTGCACACTCACTTTTTAGCCTGGTTTGTACTTATAACAATAAAAGGCACAAATGATTTTCTAAATATTTTACATAAAGCTTTCGACCACCACAAGCTGACTTTTCAAATGCTCTTGTTCAGAGTCATGGTTATTATACCATGTTTCAGAGCTGGGAAAAAAGAGAGCGGTCTGCCGTAAATGCACGAACAAAAAGTGCCCGTTTGGGCTATGGGCTGCCCAGCTCTGAACTAGATGCACCAGGCATCTAATGAGAACTAACTAACTTAAGACAAAGCAACAGGTGACAGCGGATGAGCTTGGCTTGCGGATGGCAAGCGACAAAGCGGCAATTGAGATAAATATAAATTGAGATTAACTGAGAGGCATTGACTGCCAAAACTAACTACTATTCTCGCTACGCAGAGCGATTTATAATACATATGTATTTTATTTTTGACATAGGCGGCGTCTGCTGCTTGGGTGAGACACAAAGCCAAACATTGTTAAAAAAAAAATTTCTAACTTAACTAACCGAGTACATATTTTATTTATTAAAAAAAAGTACATAAGTATGCATAAAATTTCCAGTCACAACAAATGATCACAATTTCAGCAACTCATACTAGCAGCAAAAGCAAAACCAGAGATCGCAAAAAACTTTCAACCCATTTTTCCAATGCGGTCGGCTCACTAACAAAACAAAAAAGTAAAGCAAAAACGGTCTCTCACTGAGTCAAAAACTTTTTTCGTTTAATTGTGGGTTCTGGTTCGTGTTTTCGGCTGATCACAACAAACGCGTCTTACTTTGAGCGAGCAAGCGCTCACTGAAAAACTGTCCGCAAAGACCGTTTCGCAAAATGTGTGAGCGTAAAGTTTTTTTTTATTGCTGTAATGCATGATGCAAGGAATTTTTTGTTGGATCATGGGCCTCTTTTTGCTCCGAGTGCTCTTTCCGTTATTTCTTGCAAGTGGCGCCAGCCAGACACACACGCAAAAAGTGATTTTCTGTTATTTTTCGTGCCCACCGCTGGCAATGATTCATGGCTGTAATGCGTGTGCGAGAGATGTGAGAGTAGGCCTGAGCAAGTCATTTGTGTGCGACACCGCACGCGTAATGCGTTTAGTTTTATGACAAGAAAAAACATAACAAACGCAAGCATATTTGTGTACTATATGTAAATTATTTATTTATTAGGAATATATATTTATCATACATTTGTATGCACTTTAATTCAGAACTATTTGAATGCACAACTGCCGTTATTGTTTACATGCACAGGCGTCTCACACAACACGCATACATACGCAAAAGACACTTTTGCCGAAAGTCCGAAGGAAAAATGAAAGCGAATAACACAATCAAAACGGAAGAGAAAAAATTGGTCTTGGTTTGAGCGGAACGTTGTTGAGCAAAAAGACAATTGACTCAATTGAATTGAGTGTGTTTTGTCAATCTCTTCTCTTAGACTTTGGGTGTTTGTAAGACAGCGGTGTTTTCGGACACTCTTAAAGTGTTGGGCGTTTTTTGCAAGCTCTCAGCAAAACAAAAACACAAAATGTACAGCAATAGGACAGTTAAAATTTTGTGCCTGCCCTTATGCTTACTCGCTCTTGCTACAGTAGGAAAAGTAATGCTTTCTCTTGCTCACACGCACACATTTTTCTATGGGTTTCTTATATTCGACAGCTTTTGCAGCCGAGCTCACATCTTCGGCAGCAGCGTCCGCAGTCGAAATATTTTGTGTGTAAAATCCGAAGTGCAAATATTACTCGGCTGCGTGTGCAAAAAGTACGCTGCTATGGCTCTAAATTTCGTCCCGCTGCGGGCGTCGAGCTACGAGCTACGATCGGCACTATTCGGTTTTGTCTTTTCGGCCTCGACCATGGTAGAATAAATTTTATTTATTAAAATTTATTCTACCATGGCCTCGACTGCTACAGCAGATACTGATAATTAACAGAGCCGAAATAGCAACGGCGGCAGCTGCTACGAAGATGTAGCTTACTTTTTAAACGCTGGCTGAGAGCATTAATAAGGTAGAGCAAATTATCAGTCTTATTGCGATTGTTTGTGAGGTAGGTTGGGTCTGCGCATGATTTCATTTGCAGCTAAAGAACGAAACAAATGAACATAATTACTGCTTGCGGAAATAATAGAAAGTCACGCACTCAATTGCATTGTATTTAGCTTTTTTTTTAACTTTTTTCTATAATTTGTTTTACGTTTTGTGACGCATGTGGCGGCCATTTTTCGAATGCTTAAATTTATTCAGAGTGGGCCATCTGTTGATTTGGTTACATAAGTATTTTCAAATAATAAAATGCAATTAACAAACAAACCAAGAGATATCTATATTTTCATAATATACCTTTCAAAATAAATTAAATTTCATAGAAATATGAGCAAAGAAATAATAAATGACAATCCAAACTTATTTTGACCGATTGGTCCTATGGGTGCTATATGAAAAAGTCAACAGATTTTGATCAAATTTGGTGTAGAGCTTGAGAAATCTAAAAAACTTTCGAATGCCAAATTTGGTAACGATATTTTTATAAATAAATGAATTACTCATCTAAAACTTTTGCTTTTTCAAAAAAATTTACACTTTACAAAAATACTTGATGTTTCCACATTTTTTTTTTCTGATTTTGATAAACCACTCATTTTTTCCGTAATCGATCAAAAAAATTGTTGCAGCCGCCTCATCTTTGTACCTTTTGACTGCATTAGCGCGTATCATTGTTGTAACTTGGATAAGTTAAAAAAATTTGAATTAGTGGGGTTTAAATGCCTTCGCGACGTATAGCAACCGTCGTTGCTACGTATGTGGTGTATCCACTAAAAACTCCCTCCTCCTCTTTTGGGGTATTTCATGCTATACCCGGCACTCCCCGCCCCCGGTGGATCCACCAGGTGAACCATGTCCGGCGACCATACCAGGTCCTGTTATGGCAAATTCAAAAACCTCCGTCAAGGTCCACCACTTAAAGGCACTTTCACAGTGCCATGAATTTCTTTCTAAAGGCACTTTAGCAGTGCAATTAGAATATTGTAAATTTTAAATATGTATTACAAACTAAAGGCACTTCAGCCATTAGCATATTCTAAATTGCAACCGTCCATCGTTTTTTCAGTAACTTTTCGTTTTTTACTTTCGACGATTAGCTTTTCTCCAAGCCATTGAGCTTTATCTCTCAATAAATTTAATATTAAATTCTTGAGAATGCTTTGACGATGGTCACAGCATTCTCCGTGGTTAGCAGCAAACCACTCCGGAAACAATTCATTTGTTTTCGATATGCATTTATTCATTATTTTTTTGCCAATATCTTTTTCATGCGCATTTTCTTCAAAATGTTTCGCAATGATATTGCAATGTAAATTGCAAATTTTCGAAAAAGTATCCGATGCATTTAAATGGAGCTCCGATGTGGAATGTTCAGACACATCATTATGCTGGAGCTCCACTGTTTGCATTGCGTTTTCACAATCGTTGGAGTGAAACTTCTCATTGTTATTTTTGATTAAATCCCCGTACAAACGTAAACGTGATGCCGCTTCACCGACATCACCGGGGCTATTTAACAATTGCTCATTGTCGTCGGCATATGGATCACCGATTTCGGTGATCCAATTCAGTTCCGAATCTTCATCTTCATCGCAGCAGTTTTCAATTAAAAACTGCATTTCGTGTACTGATGGAGTTTTGCCAACTGTGGATCTAATAGCGCGAAAGAAGTTTTCTATACTGTCTTGGTTTAATCGCGTTAGATCCACAGACTCCGCACCTTCCGATATTAATTCGTCACACAGTGCTACCATATTCTTCAGTTTGACGATTAGGCCATCGATACAGAAATTGGCTTTCATTTTTATATTGTTTAAGAACGACGCAAATGTAAGTAATTTCAACTTGACATCATTTCCAGCCGTATAAAGCATTTTTCGGCAATTAAGCACATCAAATGCGTCGTTCATGTGGCAGTGCGTGGGGCATAAGAGTTTCAGTAAACTTATCATTACTATGGAACTCTCTTATGGCATCTGCAACAGATTTTGAAAAAATTTGCGCTGCCAAGCTCACTTTATTCTGTTGCCAATTCAGAGGATTCATATGCTCCTCTGTCAGTTTCGGAACTAAACGTGTTGTTTCGCTGTTTTTGTTTAATTCGAATAGTTCCGAAATGACTTCCCATTTTGCTGTGGTGCCGTTTGGCATTATTACAGCATCAGACACGAAGTTATTACGTACATTTGTGTACATATGTACATAATCATGCAACACATAAATAACATGGCCATCTGCGTCTGTAAATTTCGATTCGCATCCAGCGAAAAGTTTATAAACACTCATGTTTGATTTGCTTTGATCGCAGATCAATGCTCTGATTTGCAGGCCAATATTTTTTAATACGCTCACATTTTCTTTTATAATGCGGCCAAGATGGATACCTTGTATCCCATGGGCACCGCAGTAATACGAGAATTCGTATTGCCACGGTGTTACTATTCCTTTTACTTGGAATAATAAAATGGTTCTTGCAACCATTTGAAATCTTTCCCCATTGCCAAAGTCAACTAAGCCATCTATCTGGTCTGTAGTGACATTATATTTCAGTTCCGGGCGAACTGCCGTTTCATCAAAAACAAGAACACATTGTTTTTCCAGTTCTTGCATATCTTTGATGCTTTCTTTAATTTTTTGGCAAACTTTAAAATCAATGCCAGTCCAAATCCTCTTTATGGGAATTTGTGAATTGTTATCAGAATGTTGTTCCAATTCTGCTAATTCATTTTGGCATTGAGGGGAGCCCATGACATTTCCAATTTCAACATTCATTTCGAATTGTTGTTGTGGAAGAATTTCGGGATGAGCTTGAGCAGCTGCATCCATGAAGGGCATTGCGTTTTTTTTAATGATTCATTTATTAAATCATCATGTCTGAAATGACTATTGCATATATAATATAAAGCCGTGTGCGATTTTGAAACGACGGCTTTATATTGCATTGTGACTTCCACTCCTCCTTACAAATATGTAGGGTGGAGGTGGGTCTTTACGGCTGCACTTTTCAATGCAGCACATTTCATACGGCAGTATCTCATCTGGGTCGTTACCTGTAAAGAAAAAGTTCATTATAAATTTTAATTAAATATTTTTATAAATTCGTATGAAACTTTAGATATAAACATTTTGCAATACTATATTTGTACTCATTTAAAAATGAAGTTTCGATGGTTGCTTATACAAATTTGTTTCTTTAAATGGATATTAATATTAAGATGTATTGCTGAGAAAGTGTTGCACAATATGGTAATTCGCTGTTCTTTCAGCACTAACGCATTTAACATTTTTTAGCCATTTCGTAGTATGAAAAACAACTCGCTTAAAAATGAGCGCTTAATTTAAAATAATCAAATTGTATCAACGCAAGTAAAAAAAGGTTGTGCCTTTTTGTTCGAAATTAAGTGAATTAGACATTATTACTTGTTATTGGAGTTAACGCAAGTAAAAGAGAAAAAATAGATGCGAATTGGAAAATGCTGGGGCTGCACTAGGCATAATATATGAGGGAACTGTTGTGGAGTTACTCGCAGCATTTGAAGAAATCGGTTGTCGTCGAACGAGCTGAGCACGTTCTGGCGCCAGTCAACTGACTTTGGGATATGGAAGTGGTCGCCGCGATGCGAGAGTATAATTGCATTTGCGTCCTCATGATAATTCTTTAGAACTTCGTCAATTTGTGTGTCGCCACGCAACCCCATTGTCTCTGTTTTAAACAAAATTTAGTTTTTCTGCAATGAATTTGTTTTAGCAGACGTGCCTGCAATAAAATTTATATCATCCAAAGCGATTTCAGCTACAGCTTCAATTAATTTATATTTTACGCTCTATTTCGTCATTTTTAATTCAACATTTCTAATTGTAATGATTATTTGCAGCATTTTGCAAATGTAAACAAACACAAGAAGAGGACGCACAAAATCAAATACGGTTTTTCTGCAATTATTTAATTTTCGTAGCAATAAAATAATACAAATCGATGTAATACATAGCTACTTTAGCTACAGGTTTAGTTATAATAGATTTTATGCTTTGACTCGGCATTTTTAATTCAACATTTCTAATTTAATTATCATCACTTACCCGCTAAGTCAGTGGGTATTGCCCCCTTCCGCAATCGGCCGTTACCTACCCACTTTGACTCGAAATGCCTGCTGCATACTCGAGAATATGTATTTATTTTATTTTTATCTATTTGCAAATTATTGCACCATGTTTCAAGTGCAATTGTATTTTTGGGGAATGCAAATAAATTACTTCCCATAAAATTGAAATTTTTTACACTGTATTTAACCATTATACTTGGTTTATTTTTACAGCAGTTTTTAATATCAATAAATTTTTACTTGAATTTTCTCTTGTTTCGTTTTACTTTTCAGATTTGCTTTTGTTGCAAAAATTTGGATTTTCATAAAACTTACGTTTTATTTTCCGTATAAAATACACAAAAGCAAAGGTTAAAGCACTTGTTCAAGATTCAATATGCGTATAAGAGGATGCCCAACAGGCGATATATTTCTATCGATTTAAAAAATGAATTATTATTATTATTGTAATGGGTGTAATATGTACTGCGACCCAAGTGGATCTATTGTACCCCCTTTCACGGCTTAGAGCTCTCCCAAAAGTCCAATTGCCTGCATATACTGCAGTATTTTGTTTGGATTTATGGTAACAATGCTCTCCGGTGAGATGACATGAATGCTTAGAAGCTTGCTTCTTTAAAAAATGAAAGCGACTAACAATTGTTATCAATATCATCTATGACTATTTTACATATTGGTAGCACTTTTGTCATTTTTTAGCAAACCAAATTAGAGAAATATTAAAATGAGCAACTCATTTTTTACCAAGCTTGTGCAACGTGGCACAAGTCAAGTTGACGACGCAAAGCATTTTATTTACACCCACAGCAAGTGGTTAGATGAAGAGCAAGAAGTACAATTTCAAATTTTGCTCACCACAAACAATCAAAGCTATAAAGGTACAACTAAGTTTGCAGAGCTTCGCAATGCTGCTGAGGAGTTGGATCAGCCATATGATGAGTTTTACAATGAGTGCAAGAAGGCACTGTCCACAGATATGGGTCTGGTCGGATTTGACTATGAATTGAGCTGCAATGAGGACCCGCCATTATTTAAGCTGTACAAATGTCAAGGAGGCTTTGAAACATCATCATCATTGTACATGGAAGTTGAGCTACGTAAGATATCAAATTGTTTTCAACTCTTAGATGCTGCAATCGCCTCAAATAAACATAGAGAAATATTGGCAGAATACAAGGAATATTTATGTAGGATTGTTGTTGATCCCGAGTTTATTAATCGTGTAGTGTATAAGACAATGACTTAAGGCTAGTGCGACTTGAACAGCTTTAGCGACTTTAACAACTTTAGCGACTTTGACAACTTTTACTTCGCTCTATTACTATCGACTACCGCTTATGCAACTTATTCGCTCGACTGCTCTTTTTCTACTCTCTGCTATCGGCTGCTGGCTGCTGCTTCTTCTTCTGTCATCCGTGCTGCCAACTCCTGCTGTTGTCCGCGCTGCCAACTCCTGCTAACTTTCTTTACATATATATGAGCTAATATATATATGAGATAATATATGAAATTCTCGTGTTTGGTGTTTGTGATCGTGATACTCCGAAACGACTCGACCGATTTTTTGGAATTTTTTTTTACATTTGGTAAGTACGGTAATTTCATCAGACCTTCTTTTAATTAAAAAAATACGTCCCAGTTCTTACCCTGTAATTAATTTGAAAGTTTCATAAAGTCGTCTGTCAAAGAATTTTGTACTTCGTGCCAAAGTTGCTTTTTTAAATACAGTGTGCCACAAAAGTGACAGAACAGCAGGCGATTTTACACTAAAATGCGAATTTCTTCTATATTGTTCAAACTTATGAAAAGGTTTTCTTAAAAGTATATTTTTAAACAAAAATAAAAACAACAATTCGTCAACGGGTTGGCTTAAATTCTAAAAAAAACTAAAAAAACACGTGATTTCGGCGCCACAAAAGTCCTAGGACACTTAGTCGGAATAACGCATTTACGTTGCTTGCAGCTGGTTTGTTTTGATTTTTGTGACGGGACTTTTTTGATTATGCTTTGCTTCACTTTCGTTTGCATGAGCGAAGTTTTGCGATAGCAAAAGTTGACCTATAACCTGTAAAAATGACGCGCAAGGAGCTCTCATAGAGGAACGTAAAATAATTTTGAATTTGCCTATTCTGTAACGTTCAGCTGGTTCACACCTCTCCACTTGTTCTATCCCTTTGGGCTCCTTTGAGCGGCTAACAAAAACAGCCTGTGGTGGGGTTCGTTGGATTAGTTCAAGTGGAGGCCAGAACAATAACATGAATACAAAAATGTGGAGGCCCTTGCCAGATTACACTCAAAGAATATGAGAATATATAAAAAAAAGTAAAATAACAGACAGACATAGACATTCAGAGATAAATATTGACATTGCCATCCTAATGTTGCTTGGATGTTCTGCAACATCGCGCGTCTGTACCCACCCTACCTATGAGTCATTTGATGCGTTAACATGACTCCCTAATTTGCTTTACCCTATCCTCTTTTCCTTAGGAAAATAATACTAAATTTATTCCATTATAAGTAGTTTATTCACGTAATCAACAAAAAATGTAATTATTTCATCTTTTGGAGTATTGACATTAATAACCCCTTAAATGAAAGGCGGTTGGTCAGATTTCACTATTTCGTTCATTAAGATAATAGGGTTTTAGAATAGTATTAACATAATGGTTTTTAGATAAATTATAAGCATGCTTTGAAGTTTTCGTTATTTTAACAATATTTAGTGCTGTCGTTACATTATAGATTAAGGGTAGTTTAATTACTTATTTAAATGATTAAGTTTCAATTTGTTTCATTTGATCTCTCTTTGTTGTTATGGAGTTGCAGTTTTATAACAACCTAGGTATTTGAAATCGTTCAATTTTGGTTTTGTTTTGATTATTAGTAACTTGTTTAGAGTAGTTACAAATATGAATTTTAGGCAATAACGAACAGGTGATAACAGATTACCCCTACGTGGGAGTTATTTATGATTACATGTTTCGTGTTTGTTCTTTTCTTTAATTTTTTTTTTGTTCTTTTGTTTATCTACATACGATAGAGAAGTATAGTGGATTTTAATTGGAGATTATCAATACCTAGCCAATTATTTGTTTACAATTTACTCTTCTACTATGTTACTTATTGCTTATTACTTTTTATCAATGGTTTTGTTTTCGTATGAATTTGTTTTTGTTTACATATTAAGTGACAATTAAATTTTACACATTTTAACTTGTGGTGTTTCTTGTTTCTTCTTTTTTTTTTTTTCTATTCTTTTTGTTTTCTTAGTTTTTTTTTTTTTTTTAACGTGCGCGCAAAATAATCAAAACAAATGACCGAAACCCTGCTGCCAACTTATGATTACTAAAGCGATTACATATTTAAAATTTTGTTTCACTTTAGTATCCATAATTAAACATCAGTTTTCCGATTGTAATTTACTTTTTTTTTTTAACTCTTGACCAAGGTTCATACTACTTCTCGTCCAAAAACTCACCCACCATCCAATCCGTGCTGAAGGCCTTCCCACGATGTATGGTGTTTGCTGTAACTTGAATGCTTATAAAAGATAGTAGTAGTTACTTGGTCTTGCACGTATCTTAAAATTAATATTATGAAAAAATTGTTTTTTCCTAATTGATATAAATGTTTAGCTTTTGGGTTTAAGAGTGATATAAGATACAAAATTTTTGCATAATAAGTAACTTGTGTAACATTTTATAAGATAAATTTAATTTTTTTTTTTTTTTTTTTTTTTTTTTTTTTTAATAAATTGCTAGGCAGGAGCCTTTAGAAAATTTTACTTTAGCTTTGTAGTTTCATGCTTATTCTCTTGGGTTTTTTTTTTTTTTTTTTTTTTTTTTTTTTTTTTTTTTTTAGGGTTTATAGGGTATTTTTAGAACCGTTGTATTGTTATAATATACAACTTTGTGGATATTTCTTTTATGTTTGGAAGTTGTTGTCGGTGTGGTTGGTGTGATGTCCGTATATAGAAGCTGCTCCGAAGGTTCTGCTGCTAAAGCTGCGCTTTGCTGGCTCCGAAAATAATTTAGTTGGATTGGCAGTTTCTGACTGCGACGGCTGCGCTTTGAGCATACGCTTAGTGTGCTGGTTTAGCAAAGGGGTGGCTAAATGAACCACTCTAACAAAGAAATCTTATTAGGATTATGTGGGCCTTGTGAGCTTCTTACTTACAAGAAAGAGGTTATATCTTCGAACTATGAAGATCCCACCATGGGTAGTTTTAGGTTAATGTCTGCACTTGTGACTTTATTTTTACGAAAAGCAGATGTTTTTCGTTTATTATAATATAGGTATTCACGGAGGTTTATTTTACGTCTGTCGCACAATCGCACTTGGATATAATATTATTGCAGCTGAACCGAAAAAGAGTATAACACGCTGCCTTCAGGGGTTTATATAGCCGCGTAGGCCGGATATGCAACGAGGCTTACTTCACGATAGCTTAGAGCTTTAAAAATGATCGAAAGTGTTGGGTATTTAAATACCAAGATATCGAGTATGGGAATGCCAGACCACCGAATTTTGAAGGTGGTTCACTGGAACTATAAATCGTTACGTTTAGAGCCTCCTTTTTACTTCGTTGTTAATTATTTGAATGTTATAAATTATATATAAATATATTATTTTTTCTCTTTACTGAGGGATAATATTTTGAAAATTATTCTGTCTATTACAATTCCGAAGTTGAAAAAATAGTTTCGAGACCCCGGTCAAGTGTCCATAACGCCATTAGGCGAAAATCGGTTTCATTATTTCGCCAACAATTCCAAAGGCCTTAACACTTAATGACTGGATGCTCTCCAAAAATGCCTCCCTGCCTCTTCATTACTTTTAGTAATTTCCTATACCGAAAGTCAAAATACCAAGCCAACTTGGACAGTATCTGTTTAAATTAAACGAGCCTTTTCACTAAATGGCCAAATTAGAAACATCAGCTTCTGTAACTTGTACTCTATCCACATTATTCTTAAGCAAGACAAGCAGCTCTGGCCACCTTGTCTCAGCAGCCGGCAGGGTAAAGAAAAGTAGGCAGACCAAACGACGAATCATGGCGTTAGAAGCTGTTATGCCATGAGGGCCGCTACGCTTTCTTAAGCAAATTGAAGTATTATTTCGAATTAGCTCCAACATCTTATAATTAAAGAACAGTTTGTCAGTTTTACAACCTCTCCTATCCACATTTCGAAGCTCAGATCTAACTACGGTTGTAAAACTTCGAGAAGCCGTTCGCTTGTTGTCAGAAAATATTGTAGGAAATGCAAACTCCTCTGAGTCAGTTTTGAGAATCATGTCTAGGGGGCTTTGGCCTTCGCCAGGAGCAATCGTGATTTTCAGCATTGCAATCTTTTCTACCTGGTTATTCCCAAGCATAGTTTCTTGATCCCCTGGATTGAGCTCCTCTATTTCGACATTTTCTTCAAGATGGGCTTCATCGCTATTACTGCGCGTTAGTCCCTCCACTAACTCTGTGTCTGCTTGAGAAGCTACGAAAGAAACAGTATCAGATGTAAAAGCAGACATTGTTCATTAATAATAACGTTTTGTCTTCTATAAAGCTCAGTATTGACTAAGTAATAATATAAAAAATTATGGCGATATGCCATTCTACGCTTGAGGTGGAGCTGAACATCCTCTGCTTCATTAAAAGCTCGTGGGAGGGAAGTCACGATGTTGCTGACTGGAATTTGAACATTTATTACAGTTCCCTTAAATTCGTTCATAACCTATAGACTTAATTATCATAAAAGGAAGTCGAGGAGAAATAAGGCGTTCCTCTAATGAAGTCAGCTCTTAGAGACAATCGGGCAGTTCTGGAAATCTAATCCATTTGTAATGGATGAATTGGGTTATTTACCTGATTTAATATTGCGGTTACACGTTTTACAAAATGTATGTCGTCAGAAGAAGGAAACTCATTTGATAGAGCTAAAATGTCCGCACTAAACTCGTTACGATCTTCAATAAAAGTGCGAGTTATTCTATCTACTTGGTATGGAAACCATAGGCCTTAATAACAAAGACAAATTTGGTTGGGACCCTCCTTAATTGTTTTATTAAAAATAGCTATTTTAGCTGCTAAGATACTTTGGGTACCGTATTGTTCTGATAGACAGACTATCGCACGTTTTTCTCTATTACGGGCTGCATTACGTCTACTTTCTGCTTCTCTGTTTTCCCTATTGCACCTATATTGACCAACTCTTTGACTAATACTCCTTGAGGCGTCAAATGCCGCTTGTCTTGCTAGCAACCGCGCACTTCTTCGCTCTATCGTGTTGCGCGATTGCTCAATTGTCCTGCGAACACAATTTGCCCTAACTTGAGAATTACTTAATCTATCCTCCTTTCTTTCTAATATTCGGCGTTTGATATCGGTACGTATCTGCGAGTGCTGAACAGTGTTTTGTCTTTGTTCATTTGCCCGATAGTTCGTATTCCGTCTACGGTTCGACCGTCGAATAGTATCGACAATCTGTTCTGCCTGCCGAACCCCTGGTACCGTCCGATTAACTGTCCTGTTTTCCGTATTACGGGTCTGCTCTAACGCTCGGATTTCCCTACTTTGCCTAACGACTGCCCGCCGACGGGTATTTGCAGTCTGTTCTGAATTTGTTATTCTTGTATTTCGTCTAACTGATGAACGCCGAATCGTATTACTAACTTGCTGGCTTATCTTATACTCCTCATTTCCTCTGCGAAATCTCTGGGAATTTTATTTTTTCTGTCTTTCTATCTCAACGTATTCTTCATCTTCCCTATGTCTCCTATTCCTCAATCGAATATTTGGAGACCGCTGAGATTAAGCCGTAGCATTTCGGACATCGGCTCAGCCGTTCTTGAGTTATAAATGGTGTAACTAACATAAATCTTAGCTCTCCTTTATATATATAGATATACAAATTAATAAAACAAAAACAAAATAAATTATTTGAACAAACGAAAAATAAGCTGCAAAGTCCCCGCCTAACCGTTTTTGTACAGCCAATACGTAAATGAAGTTTACAAAACGATTCGAGAATTTCCCGCCTAATCGAATCCAATTTTAACATACATATATGTATGTATATCAGTGTTTAAAGCAATAATTTTTTACCATTACATATATAGAAATAAATAAAACAAAAAAAAATTAATTTTTTGAACAAAAACATATAAACAAGTTGCAGATTTCCCGCCTAACCGCTATTGTATAGACGCGGAGTCCCATAAATAAATAAAAGCTTCTTATTATATATGTATGTTGATTAGTACTAACGCAAGAAATACGCTCACTTTGTCATCCGTTTATATGCGTTTTGAGTTAGGATTTTCACCGCTGCAGCGATGCGTTGCAACGTCGACACCAGAGAGCTGCAACGAGTATTACATTTTCGATCACACTCGAGTGTTTACTCGAGTATGAGTGTGAATATTCCATTTCGGTTGCCAACAAGGAATGAACGTTCTAATCAGAGCTTCGAAATGTATGTATGATTGTGAGCGAATGGGAATTTTTGCCTACGTGCAAGTAATGTTTGAGAACGGCAATCACACTCATACACGTGTGATCGAAATGTTCGTTAAAGTCCGGGTTGCTCATGACACTCGAGACCCGAACGCTCGCTACTCGTGCACACGCACAAAATTTTTATTATCTGCTGTTCTGTGTTTAGTTTACATGCTAATTATAAAACTATGGATGACAATAGCAAAAATATAAACGAAAAAATTAAAGCCGGAATTTATAAAATATGTGGTCAACGCAAAGGTCGTAGTTTTGTGTGGAATATACTTTCAGAAATAAAAAAAGAAGATGGCTCAATTTTGGTTGGTTTTGTGTACTGCCGCACGTGCTCAACCGTACTAAAGTACATCAATGGCCAAACTTCAAATTTAACGAGACATAGCTGCTGCAAAACAGTAAAGAAGTCTGATATTTTAAAAACTGTATCGGCGCAGGACAAAACGGAGGCTGTTGAGAAGTGCACAGCATGGATAACGGAAGATTGCAGACCATTTTCCGCAGTCAGTGGTTCTGGCTTCGTGCAAATGGTACAATTTTTTATTAAAATCGGGGCGACATATGGAGAACACGTAGATGTCAAGGACTTGCTACCGGATCCGACTACAATTTCCAGAAATGTGCATAAGGCTGCAAATGAAAAAAAAAAGGAACTCAAGGATGAAATTTGTAATACTGTGTACAGCGATGGAGCGTCAGCAACAATAGATATGTGGACTGATAACTACGTTAAACGTAACTTTTTGGGCGTCACTTTCCACTATCAAAAAGACTGCAAATTTATTGATACTGTTTTGGGCATGAAATCGATGGATTTCGAAAGGTCTACCAGCGAAAATATTCTTAAAAAGCTTAAGAGTGTGTTCCATGAGTTTGGTGTGGACAATCTTGAGCCAATTAAGTTTATAACAGATAGGGGAGCAAATATTGTTAAGGCTTTGGCAAATAACACACGTATCAACTGTAGCAGCCATTTATTCTCGAACATTCTGGAGAAATCCTTTGCTGCCACTACAGAGCTCGTAGACATATTAGATGCATGCAAAAAAATGGTTAAATACTTTAAAAAGGCAAATTTGCAACATCTCCTTTCGACATCCCTAAAAAACCAATGTCCAACGCGGTGGAATTCTCACTACAGAATGCTTAAGTCCATAAACGATAATTGGGGAGAGATAAATAATATTTTGGCAAAAAATGAAGAAAGCCGACGATTGCTACACATTAATTTAAATGTTGTTAAAGCTTTAGTGGAAATGTGCGAGAATTTCGAAATTATTTTTAAGAAATTACAACAAAGCAATTCACCGTCATTATGTTACGTTCTACCTTCAATAATCACAATTAAAAACCTTTGCAAGCCGATCCTAGAAGAAATAGCCACAATTTCTATTTTAAAGAAAAAAATTTTAGAGAATATTGACGAAATATGGGTCCCCAACTTAGATATGTGGCATAAAGCCGCTTTTTTTTTATATCCACCAGCTATCAACATGCAAATCAATGATCTAAAAGAAATTAAAGAGTTCTGTATTTCTCGCATTAAGCCTAATTCCAGTACTACTGAATTAATTCGAGGAAATGACTTTCTCACACCATCACCTTTAACTTCTTCTCCAGTATTTTCTTTTGATATAAATAGTCACTCTAGCAATAGCCATTTAGATTCAGTTTCCCAACCTTCATCGTCCAAAAATACAAGTGATGCTTTTTTTTTCTCAAATTTAATACAACTATCAGCCTCTAAAACAGTACAAGGACCTGAAGATGAGATCGAAAGATATAGAAAGGAAATAGTAGATATGTCTGAAAACTTTAATTTGATGGAGTGGTGGAACAGTAATAAAAACAAATACCCTTGTTTGTATAAGCTAGCAATGCAAATTCACTCAATGCCAGCTAGCAGTGCTCCAGCTGAGAGATCATTTTCGATGGCAGGTAATATAATCACTGAAAAACGAAATAGACTTGAACCAGGTTCCGTTGATAGCTTGTTATTTCTAAATTCTGTCTTAAGAAACAGAAATATTTAAATTAAAAGACAAGAACATTAAGTATTTTATTATAATTTGTTTAGTTTAAGAAACTTTAAAACTCCAGTTCCTGTTTTATTTTATGAAATAAAATGAATTGTTATCCACTTTAAAGTGAAGTACATTAAGCAAATACATACATATTTAAGTCAGAAGACAATAACATGAAGTATTTTATTATAATTTGTTTAGCTTAAGAAACTTTAAAACTTCAGTTCCTTTTTTTATTTTATGAAATAAAATGAATTGTTATCCACTATAAAGTGAAATATATTTATAAATTATATACATATGTACATATATGTTTTCCTTTAATTTTTGGCCTCTTAGAAACATGAAAACACATACATATGTATGTTAGCTGTATACGTACATACATACATATGTATGTTTGCGAATAACTGCTTATAAGCAGTAAAAATGTATGTATATGCCTAGTTTACTCGTTTATACTCGTTCATACTCGAGTAGATTCGAGCTGATGAACCCGAATAGTTCGTAGGCAAAGCAGTCGTGCAGCTACTCGAACGCTGGCGTAGAGTGCTGGCTTTTTCGTGTTCGAACACAACCAATGAAGGCCGAGAGCGCTCAGCTCGTTTGATTGGATTTTTAACATGTTTGATCGAACATACTCGAACATACCCGATGCAGCTCTCTGGTCGACACAAGCAAAAGTTTGGATTTTTCGAGAAGTTGTTTTGTTGTCCAGAGGCCTTGGCCTTTGTGATTATAGAATTGGTGCGCTTCCCAGGTGATTTATTTATCCAGGATAATTCCTTATTCCTTTACCTCCTTATACCATTTAACATACAAAGTTTTATATTAAAATGGTGGATCGATCATTTTAATTCAAAAATTGGTTTGTCCTTACCTTGCAATGTGAGATTAAAATCGTTCGACATTGACGTTATGTCGCAAAGAAATGCCAAATCCATTAAAAATTCGGGGTTTTCAATCGAGACAATAAGATCTTCGGCGTCCATGGCAATAGTTTTTAAGAAGCTAGCGACTTCTTGAAGCAAGTTAAAAATGCGCTCCCAGCATTTTCCTCTTCTAAGCCGCCGAACTTCTGTGTACATTAAAAGATCTGCATATTCGGTATCTAGGTCTTTGAGGAATTCCTTAAATTTTGTATGAGCTAAAGCATTATGTCCACCTCTGATTTTGTTGATAATTTTGACGGATATACTCATAACAGACGTCATTTTCAATTCTTTAGCAAAAAGGGATTCCTGGTATATTACACAATGCAAAAACGGGCAAGAAATTCCATTATTCTTTAGGATTCCAACGAGTCCCTTATTTTTTCCTGTCATAACCCTTGCTCCATCTATATAAATTGAACTAAGCTTTTTCATATCCGCTACTGAGAAAACTTTCGATAATAATGTATCATATAGAACTTGGCCCGTAACACCATGCAATGAAACTACGTCAAAAAGTTCTTCAAAACAACATAATTTTTCATTGCCTGGTTTAATACATATTATTAGCTGGGAGATAGATGGATAGAGATTCTGTTGTTATCTGTACTTTCATCCAGAGAAATAGAAAAGTTTACAATTACGAAGTCTTTCCTTGGATGCAGCATGGATAAATTAACTTATCTCTTCAGCTCTACGGGCAACGGTACGAGGGGATAAGGGAATATCATGGCACTGTTTCAATAGGTCTTGACCTTTTTCGCCAAAGTTATTTAAAACGTCTAGCAACACATTTTTAAGTTACAATCCATCAGTAAAAGGATGATATTGCTTTTCTTAAGCTAATGCGACTGTGTAAATAATCATCTTCTAAAATATCCGCAATAAATACTAGCAAGCATTTGGCTTGCAATTCCAATATTTTTTGTGTACGCTCAACTCCTACTTATTGTTGATACATGCTATGATAGGAAACAAACTGGCAAATTGCGCATCACCATCATCTTAGTATTCAATTTTTCTTTCTTATCTTTAGAAAGTCTTCGAAACTGTTTTTCACCTTCTCCAAACAATTGCGTGCGGGGTTTTTGTTACGCTGATGCTATAGAAAATTACTAGTTCTTTGCATATAAGTAGTAGATTGTTAATGTATGGTCTTAAATTTTACTAGTATTTTTTTGTACCAGAAGACGACTGGTACACTCCGCCCGTAAAGGAAACTATTTTAAGTTTACATATTAAAAACTATTTTATTTTTGTATAACATTATACGAATGTTCCAAATTCAAAATGGCTTACAAAAATTATTAACATAATTAATAATAAAATAATAATAGGTACCGGCTTACTAATGTGAGCATTGGATCCCCAAGTCGATGCAACGATTCCTCAGTCTTTCGTTCGACAGAATAATTGTTTTATGCTGTTGCATTTTGCACAATATTCTTAATGAACATAATAGTAGGTACAATAAACGATACTTGAAAAGTTGCCACGAGTGAGCTTCGTGAGCAACCAAGTCACACGAACGTTTCTGGTGAATACTCACAAGATGCAGAAGAAGCAAGATCTGCAATAGGGTGGCCATTTTTGCAACATCTCACAATTTTACTAACGCCACCCCCTAAAAAGTTTCTTTTTTACCTGCATATAGCGCCTGTAAAATTTAAAAACGAACCGAATGTATTTGATGGTTGCGGAAAATAGGTCAAAGGTCATAACTTGCTCTTTTTCCGTTTTTCACTGTATTGTTCTACATAAACTTTAAAATCTTATTTCCAATCAAACAAATGATGGTTCAAAAAGTCTCATATCAATTTAAACATAATTTAAAAATAATATTGAGTCGGGCTGAATAAATTTGGTACGCTCTTAATCTGAATAAAGTGGAAAATTCTGAAATTTTTTATTTAGTGCATTTTATTAGATATCTTTTTGTATTTTTTAAAGTAACAATAAAAATTATAATTTAAGAAATAAATATAAACAAGTTTCAAACTTATTTTTACCTTTGGTTTTTTAAGAAACCAGTCTATGTGTATAACACGATTACTTATAGCAGAGGTGGGCACGAAAAATAACGGAAAGAGCACTACAACAACATCAAGAAAAAAAGTACGGTTACGGTCGCAAATGCATCCTCAAGTAGGGCCATAAAAATCGCACACTGTGTGTATTTTGTTTTTGTAAACTCGGCGCGTCGCCGGCGATCTGCTTGTGCGTGTACACTGAACGAAATTTTGCAACACATTCAAAGAAACAGAAAAGTCATATGAGTTTATATGACAATTTTAATTTACCAAAAAAATTACTCGGTCTCACAGTTGCCAAATGAATTATATTTCTGTGCTCAGTGTACTTGTGCGAATTTTTCGTCCGGGAGCACCAATAAAAACTACCGTTACGGTCTATAAGGGATGCTCGAGTAGGGCCATAAAAATCGCAACTATGTGTATTTTGTTTTTGTAAGTTGCTGCGAGTCGAGCGAAGGCACACATTGTGTGTATTTTGTTTTTGTAAGTTGCTGCGAGTCGAGCGAAGACACACATTGTGTGTATTTTGTTTTTGTAAACTCGGCGCGTCGCCGACGATCGTAATAAAAACTACCGTTACGGTCGCCTAAGCATCCTCGAGTAAGGCCATAAAAGCGCACACTGTGTGTATTTTGTTTTTGTAACATTCTCGGTTTTTTGCGTGTGCGTCTGGCTGGCGCCACTTACAAGACATAACGGAAAGAGCACTCGGTGCAAAAAGAGCCAAGGCGTTTTTTGTACCAAGTGTTTTTCCGTTATGTCTTGGCAGTAGCGAAAGAAAGGCGCACAAGCAAAAAGTGCTCTTTCCGTTATTTTTCGTGCCCACCGCTGACGATATGTATCGACGATTTGCAGGTTGAACTGGTACTCTCGTTCATCATGCGTTAAAATTCGATTATATTCTTTCATAAATTTAACTCCACGTTCCACAACGTCATTATCAACTATTAGTTTTCGAAAAACCTCCAAGGCAGTGAGATATTCTTCATTATCTTTCCATTGGGACGGATCAATCTAAAAAAATTCGTTATAAAGATTAAATTTGGTAAAAAGATCTTTAGTCTTGGACGACAAAAAATGAGATAAATCGTTGTCCAATAAAACTTTAATATTTGGATACTTGCAGTATTTAAGAATAGTTACAGCTGGATTCTTTTCCGTCAAACGACTAACCATTTTTCTTTTTATTTCAAAATTTATATTATACTAAATTTTAAAAATTATAAAAATAAAGCAAAGGAACTAAATTATATTATTTTCACTTGTTATTATTTTTAAGGAAATCCATAACTTCCTTTTGGAAGTTTTTTTGATTTTGAATCAGTTGCCCCAAGATCTCTTCCTGTTTTTCTGCCCGGTTACGAGCCCCTTCGACCAGCTCGCCTAGATAGTCTCGTTTTTTTCCTTTTGGAGTTGATTCATCAATGACCTCCACGCAATCTATAGCTGTTACTTCCAAATCGGCTGTAATACCATTAAAATTAATTAGTTATTTATTTTGATTATATTTAATTGAAAATACTTACATTCATTTTCGACGGTGACCTCATCAATATTATTAATTGTGAAGTTTCCTAGAATTTGATGCATTTTTTCGAAGTGGATCCACCGTGACGGTGCTCCGCCGCTGGGCCCTATTTTCCTTTTTTCTTCTCTGAAAATACATAAGCATATTAAGAATTAATTGATTTAATTTGGTTTTTACTTATCTATATTTCCTTGTCAAGTTGTCAATCTTTGCATAAGTTTTTGATTTAGGGTTATAAATGCAAAGCTATAGAACTTTTCTATATTTTTTTCAAAAACACACGCAATCTTTCCTATTGTAAGTAACAATTTAACTCTCCGTTTACTCTAGCATTTCCGCATTTCTTATGGGAAAGAGTGTTTGGATATCCAATGCTGTCTGCTTATGGTTAATTATACGCGCTGTGTCCACCTTTATTTCAGCTAATGCCGACATAACAGCGGTGTTTTGGTGCAATGTTTTACCTGTGGAATACATTACATTATTTGGAATGAATTCAAGTTTATATGATTCCTTCCATTGCTTTCAATGCCGATATTAGTTCCTCAATATTTTCTGAAAAATGTTAACATAGTGTTGCTTAGAGAGCTTACGTTGCATTCCCTGAATTTTTTTTTGCAGCTCTTGGCAGTTGCCACAAGCAACATTTTCTTTATCTGAAATAAAATAGAAGAAGAATACTTTGAGGAGTAAAAAAGTTATTGCTGAAGTAGAACATTCCTTTTGCTTTAAAAACTTGAAACTGTCTCTGTTTTAAATGTACCTGATTTGACTCGTTTAGAATTCTTTTATGAAGCTGTTGCAGTACAACAAAAAAATTGTTTCAAGTGGAGGGTTCTTGAAAGTTATATTCTTAACTCTTCATCAGTTATTAAGTGACCCGTGTCAGTACTGTAAGTTAGAACGTTATCTAATTTTCTTGCAGTTTGAGTGCACTTTGTGCAACCATGCATAGAGGCATAGCTAGGTACGCCACAAATAAACGCCTTTGGAGCATCGCACACAACGGACCGGACTTCTAATTTTAGGCTGAATCCACCAACTTTCACTCCGATTTGCATCATTTCCTTAGCATCTCTTACAAAATCTTAAAAAAGGATTCAATGCTATCTGGCTTTTTGAAAGCATTATATATCCCTACCGAAAGTACGGACAACTTCTTGCAGTTATAAATGCGGAATGCGCCAAAATTGTAACCTCGAGCTTTTGTAAAGAGGCAAACCATCTGTTTTAATATCTAGCACAATTTTCCCTAACCCTTTAAAATATGTTCTGCCTTTTTAAGCGGCTGCCAAGGCCTAAAATGGCCATTGCCTCGGATAGGGATCGGAAGTCTCGTGCACTATGCATCGCTCTATGCCTAGGTTCTTTTCCTTGCCCTATTCCGTGACACCTAACATAATAATTAAAGTGCACGATATCAGAAACTAAAAGTGATAAGACAAAATTAGTTAGTGCCGATTCGGTTAGATTGCTAAATACAAAAATTTGCTGTACTCCGACTTATCGATGTGGATTAAGATGGTATTTATCCACATCTCTGTACCCACCCAACCTTGGCAATTGGCGGAGCGATGTTAGCAATTGCCCCTAAACACGTCAGCTAAAAGCTGTTAAACTCGATACGCCTGAGTCATGACGATTTTGATACTAACATAATAATAATAATAATATATAAAAGATTTATGACAAAATTAATATAGTAAATTCAAAATTCATGGTTTCGCTTTGTTCCATAGTTTACGATTAAAACATAATTTCAAAATAAAGTATTTAAAAGAAGGAAAAAAAACTTAAATTATCCAATTCAAAATTTGTTAAATTCAATCGGTTTAGTTACATTATTAATATTCTTTTTAAATAATATTGATTAAATTAAATAAAATGATTAAACTCACGTTCATCCTGGCGCGATCGTTGGGCCCAAGGAAGTAGCTGGATTTAAATCTGTTTAAATTTTGTTATATATAAGAAACTTAAAAAGAAATGAAGCTAATTCATTTAGCGTATTACTTATTTCATATTGGATTTTTCTTTTGTTTTCTTTTTCTAGGTTTTTTTTTCGCCAATACAAACTAAATATTACACTATTTAATAAAACAAACAATTATTTTACAAAGTAAATTATGCTGCAATTCAAGTGTATATGTTACACTCAGTTATTGTAAAAAATATGTATATGATAGCAGTTATATATATAAAGTCCGTGTGTGTTTATGTGTGTTCAGTTTGATACATATATGACATTTTGTGTATTTCTTTTAGAGTTGCTCTAGCAGTTTTCAAATCTGGCAATGCCACACAAATCGCTGAGAGCGGGAGAGCAGATCTACTGAGCGCGGTAACGAAGGCAACTTTGCTTCTGTTCTCTCGACGCGTCGTTAATGTTTGTAGCTGTGTGACGAGTTCTCGCATGTGTGTGTGAATTTGAATGCGTTTTTGGTTGCGACTCCGCTGTTGTGAAATTGTCAAAAAGCCGGTGCCGCTACTTTGGCCTTGGGACACCCAGGACAATACAACAACCAACAGTGCACACTCACTTTTTAGCCTGGTTTGTACTTATAACAATAAAAGGCACAAATGATTTTCTAAATATTTTACATAAAGCTTTCGACCACCACAAGCTGACTTTTCAAATGCTCTTGTTCAGAGTCATGGTTATTATACCATGTTTCAGAGCTGGGAAAAAGAGAGCGGTCTGCCGTAAATGCACG
Source organism: Chymomyza costata (assembly GCA_018150985.1). NCBI lineage: Eukaryota > Metazoa > Arthropoda > Insecta > Diptera > Drosophilidae > Chymomyza > Chymomyza costata. The sequence continues at coordinate 535,963 of JAECWU010000003.1, read as the reverse complement.
AACAAAAAGTGCCCGTTTGGGCTATGGGCTGCCCAGCTCTGAACTAGATGCACCAGGCATCTAATGAGAACTAACTAACTTAAGACAAAGCAACAGGTGACAGCGGATGAGCTTGGCTTGCGGATGGCAAGCGACAAAGCGGCAATTGAGATAAATATAAATTGAGATTAACTGAGAGGCATTGACTGCCAAAACTAACTACTATTCTCGCTACGCAGAGCGATTTATAATACATATGTATTTTATTTTTGACATAGGCGGCGTCTGCTGCTTGGGTGAGACACAAAGCCAAACATTGTTAAAAAAAAATTCTAACTTAACTAACCGAGTACATATTTTATTTATTAAAAAAAAGTACATAAGTATGCATAAAATTTCCAGTCACAACAAATGATCACAATTTCAGCAACTCATACTAGCAGCAAAAGCAAAACCAGAGATCGCAAAAAACTTTCAACCCATTTTTCCAATGCGGTCGGCTCACTAACAAAACAAAAAAGTAAAGCAAAAACGGTCTCTCACTGAGTCAAAAACTTTTTTCGTTTAATTGTGGGTTCTGGTTCGTGTTTTCGGCTGATCACAACAAACGCGTCTTACTTTGAGCGAGCAAGCGCTCACTGAAAAACTGTCCGCAAAGACCGTTTCGCAAAATGTGTGAGCGTAAAGTTTTTTTTTTATTGCTGTAATGCATGATGCAAGGAATTTTTGTTGGATCATGGGCCTCTTTTTGCTCCGAGTGCTCTTTCCGTTATTTCTTGCAAGTGGCGCCAGCCAGACACACACGCAAAAAGTGATTTTCTGTTATTTTTCGTGCCCACCGCTGGCAATGATTCATGGCTGTAATGCGTGTGCGAGAGATGTGAGAGTAGGCCTGAGCAAGTCATTTGTGTGCGACACCGCACGCGTAATGCGTTTAGTTTTATGACAAGAAAAAACATAACAAACGCAAGCATATTTGTGTACTATATGTAAATTATTTATTTATTAGGAATATATATTTATCATACATTTGTATGCACTTTAATTCAGAACTATTTGAATGCACAACTGCCGTTATTGTTTACATGCACAGGCGTCTCACACAACACGCATACATACGCAAAAGACACTTTTGCCGAAAGTCCGAAGGAAAAATGAAAGCGAATAACACAATCAAAACGGAAGAGAAAAAATTGGTCTTGGTTTGAGCGGAACGTTGTTGAGCAAAAAGACAATTGACTCAATTGAATTGAGTGTGTTTTGTCAATCTCTTCTCTTAGACTTTGGGTGTTTGTAAGACAGCGGTGTTTTCGGACACTCTTAAAGTGTTGGGCGTTTTTTGCAAGCTCTCAGCAAAACAAAAACACAAAATGTACAGCAATAGGACAGTTAAAATTTTGTGCCTGCCCTTATGCTTACTCGCTCTTGCTACAGTAGGAAAAGTAATGCTTTCTCTTGCTCACACGCACACATTTTTCTATGGGTTTCTTATATTCGACAGCTTTTGCAGCCGAGCTCACATCTTCGGCAGCAGCGTCCGCAGTCGAAATATTTTGTGTGTAAAATCCGAAGTGCAAATATTACTCGGCTGCGTGTGCAAAAAGTACGCTGCTATGGCTCTAAATTTCGTCCCGCTGCGGGCGTCGAGCTACGAGCTACGATCGGCACTATTCGGTTTTGTCTTTTCGGCCTCGACCATGGTAGAATAAATTTTATTTATTAAAATTTATTCTACCATGGCCTCGACTGCTACAGCAGATACTGATAATTAACAGAGCCGAAATAGCAACGGCGGCAGCTGCTACGAAGATGTAGCTTACTTTTTAAACGCTGGCTGAGAGCATTAATAAGGTAGAGCAAATTATCAGTCTTATTGCGATTGTTTGTGAGGTAGGTTGGGTCTGCGCATGATTTCATTTGCAGCTAAAGAACGAAACAAATGAACATAATTACTGCTTGCGGAAATAATAGAAAGTCACGCACTCAATTGCATTGTATTTAGCTTTTTTTTTAACTTTTTTCTATAATTTGTTTTACGTTTTGTGACGCATGTGGCGGCCATTTTTCGAATGCTTAAATTTATTCAGAGTGGGCCATCTGTTGATTTGGTTACATAAGTATTTTCAAATAATAAAATGCAATTAACAAACAAACCAAGAGATATCTATATTTTCATAATATACCTTTCAAAATTTATTACCTTTCATAGAAAAATGGGCAAAGAAATAATAAATGACAATCCAAACTTATTTTTTCCGATCAGTTCTATGGGTGCTATATGAAAAAGTCAACCGATTTTGATCAAATTTGGTGTAGAGCTTGAGACATCTAAAAAACTTTCGAATGCCAAATTGGGTAACGATATTTTTATAAAAAAATGAATTACTCATCTAAAACTTTTGCTTTTTCAAACAAATTTACACTTTACAAAAATACTTGATGTTTCCACATTTTTTTTTTCTGATTTTGATAAACCACTCATTTTTTCCGTAATCGATCAAAAAAATTGTTGCAGCCGCCTCATCTTTGTACCTTTTGACTGCATTAGCGCGTATCATTGATGTAACTTGGATAAGTTAAAAAAATTTGAATTAGTAGGGTTTAAATGCCTTCGCGACGTATAGCAACCGTCGTTGCTACGTATGTGGTGTATCCACTAAAAACTCCCTCCTCCTCTTTTGGGGTATTTCATGCTATACCCGGCACTCCCCGCCCCCGGTGGATCCACCAGGTGAACCATGTCCGGCGACCATACCAGGTCCTGTTATGGCAAATTCAAAAACCTCCGTCAAGGTCCACCACTTAAAGGCACTTTCACAGTGCCATGAATTTCTTTCTAAAGGCACTTTAGCAGTGCAATTAGAATATTGTAAATTTTAAATATGTATTACAAACTAAAGGCACTTCAGCCATTAGCATATTCTAAATTGCAACCGTCCATCGTTTTTTCAGTAACTTTTCGTTTTTTACTTTCGACGATTAGCTTTTCTCCAAGCCATTGAGCTTTATCTCTCAATAAATTTAATATTAAATTCTTGAGAATGCTTTGACGATGGTCACAGCATTCTCCGTGGTTAGCAGCAAACCACTCCGGAAACAATTCATTTGTTTTCGATATGCATTTATTCATTATTTTTTTGCCAATATCTTTTTCATGCGCATTTTCTTCAAAATGTTTCGCAATGATATTGCAATGTAAATTGCAAATTTTCGAAAAAGTATCCGATGCATTTAAATGGAGCTCCGATGTGGAATGTTCAGACACATCATTATGCTGGAGCTCCACTGTTTGCATTGCGTTTTCACAATCGTTGCAGTGAAACTTCTCATTGTTATTTTTGATTAAATCCCCGTACAAACTTAAACGTGATGCCGCTTCACCGACATCACCGGGGCTATTTAACAATTGCTCATTGTCGTCGGCATATGGATCACTATTTCGGTGATCCAATTCAGTTCCGAATCTTCATCTTCATCACAGCAGTTTTCAATTAAAAACTGCATTTCGTGTACTGATGGAGTTTTGCCAACTGTGGATCTAATAGCGCGAAAGAAGTTTTCTATACTGTCTTGGTTTAATCGCGTTAGATCCACAGACTCCGCACCTTCCGATATTAATTCGTCACACAGTGCTACCATATTCTTCAGTGTGACGATTAGGCCATCGATACAGAAATTGGCTTTCATTTTTATATTGTTTAAGAACGACGCAAATGTAAGTAATTTCAACTTGACATCATTTCCAGCCGTATAAAGCATTTTTCGGCAATTAAGCACATCAAATGCGTCGTTCATTTTTAATACAAAATCGGCTGTTGGCAGTGCGTGGGGCATAAGAGTTTCAGTAAACTTATCATTACTATGGAACTCTCTTATGGCATCTGCAACCGATTTTGAAAAAATTTGCGCTGCCAAGCTCACTTTATTCTGTTGCCAATTCAGAGGATTCATATGCTCCTCTGTCAGTTCGGAACTAAACGTGTTGTTTTGCTGTTTTTGTTTAATTCGTAGAGTTCCGAAATGACTTCCCATTTTGCTGTGGTGCCGTTTGGCATTATTACAGCATCAGACATGAAGTTATGACGTACATTTGTGTACATATGTACGTAATCATGCAACACATAAATAACATGGCCATCTGCGTCTGTAAATTTCGATTCGCATCCAGCGAAAAGTTTATAAACACTCATGTTTGATTTGCTTTGATCGCAGATCAATGCTCTGACTTGCAGGCCAATATTTTTTAATACGCTCACATTTTCTTTTATAATGCGGCCAAGATGGATACCTTGTATCCCATGGGCACCGCAGTAATACGAGAATTCGTATTGCCACGGTGTTACTATTCCTTTTACTTGGAATAATAAAATGGTTCTTGCAACCATTTGAAATCTTTCCCCATTGCCAAAGTCAACTAAGCCATCTATCTGGTCTGTAGTGACATTATATTTCAGTTCCGGGCGAACTGGCGTTTCATCAAATACAAGAACACATTGTTTTTCCAGTTCTTGCATATCTTTGATGCTTTCTTTAATTTTTTGGCAAACTTTTAAGTCAATGCCAGCCCAAATTCTCTTTATGGAAATTTGTGAATTGTTATCAGAATGTTGTTCCAATTCTGCTAATTCATTTTGGCAAGGAGGGGAGCCCATGACATTTCCAATTTCAACATACATTTCGAATTGTTGTTGTGAAAGAATTTCGGGATGAGCTTGAGCAGCTGCATCCATGAAGGGCATTGCGTTTTTTTTTAATGATTCATTTATTAAATCATCATGTCTGAAATGACTATTGCATATATAAAGCCGTGTGCGATTTTGAAACGACGGCTTTATATTGCATTGTGACTTCCACTCCTCCTTACAAATATGTAGGGTGGAGGTGGGTCTTTTACGGCTGCACTTTTCAATGCAGCACATTTCATACGGCAGTATCTCATCAGGGTCACCTGGGTTACCTGTCAAGAAAAAGTTCATTATAAATATATAAAAATTGTAGTTATAAACATTTTGCATGAAAAACAACTCCTTAAAAAATAAGCGCCAAATTTAAAATAATCAAAGAACAGATGTGGTGCAGACTGAAAGAATCGGGAGGTCTGATGTAGAAATAATTTTAAGACTCGGTGACCGAGCTAGCTGTAAAGCTATGTTTTGTTTAGATATGTTCCTAATAAATGCACGAATAAGATTTTGTCAACATAAACAAACCGCATATTTTTTGGCATACTGGTATTTTAAAACATCGAAAATAGTATGGAAAGAGCTACAGTGGATCCGATGATGTCCGATGTACCAAGATTATCTAAGACGAACCAGCCCTTTCAAATTGTAGACCCTTTTTTTTACTTTAGTTGCTAATTTTTAAAGCCGATTTATTTTATTTAAACAAAGTGCTGAAATTTTTTTATGCCACTAAATATTAATATTAACATTTCAATTGCTTAATCTATAAATTCTCTTCGAGTCCACCATAATTGTGTTGATGGGTCAGTGGTATGCGTGCCTGAATGGCGTGAGACTATTTTGTGTTTTGTGTTCAACTCCAGGGCTCGGATTTTGTAATATTTTTTGATTGGTTTCACAATTTTAATTTTTGATTTTATAGGCTTTATTTTTTATTACGTAAAAGAAATTTTTATTTTGATTTATTTGTTATTCCTCTGGTTATTTCTCAAAGCAATTGTGAAAAATAATAATATGTCTTTTTAATGCTTAGACTAAAAAATAGGAAGTTGGAAAGAGCCTACCGAAATCAGATTTAGAGCAATAATTTTTATAAAATAAAGGGCCCTTTACACAACATAAGCAACTGGGGCTCGTAAAAACTTAACATTATAAAATGCCTATGTAGTAGCCTCAAATTTAATTGCAACACACACACACTGCTGCTCAACATTGCGAAAACTAAAATAGAATACGGTTTGTTCCTATACGGACACTCACCCAAAAGCACATTAAACAAATTAAAAACACCATTTAACTCCGCAATACGTTTAGCCCTTGGAGCCTTCCGCTCCACTCCAATAAACAACTTAATTTACGAAGCCAATATTCCCTCTATTGAACTTAAACGCGACCTGCAAACAGCAAAACTCTCCAAAAATTTTATTAACTCTAACAACACACCTATCCACAAATTAATAAGACACCGGAAAATTCAAAAGAAAACCCCATCACAATAAACAATAAATATATATGCAAGGAACTTAATCTGCCCTACGAACCACAAAAACTCCTTAAGTATAAACCACACTGGGACCAATCTCATAAACACAACGAAAGATGTATAAACACATTCAAAACACAAGACAACTTAAAATCACACCAGTTTATATTTTATATTTTATATTCACAGACGGGTCAAAAATAAATTGCACAATATCATATGCCATCACAACCGAAACAAACATAATAAAATAAACAAAAACATAAAAACCTTACCTGCTAAGTCAGTGGGTATTGCCCCCTTCCACAATCGCAATCGGCCGCCGCCGCCGTTGCCTACCCACTTTGACTCGAAATGCCTGCTGCATATTCGAGAGTATGTTTTAATTGCATTTTCAGCAATTTGTAAGTTATTGCACCATCTTTCACGTGCAATTTTTTCTTTCGGGAATGAAAATAAATTTATCCCATTACAATTTTTTACAATGCATTTTTTTTTCATTGTAATTTTTAGTTTTTCAATTTTAGTTCACTCTTTATGCGCGTAAAATCAAAATAATTAGTTAGTTTTAAGGCTGCCACCCTGGTCAAAAATAAAAACGCGGCAAAGCAACTGCAGAAAAAGAGGGTGGAGGGTGTGGGAGGGGAAAAAAAATATATGTACCCCAAAAAAATTAAATGCAACCCAACACTAAAAAACTATTTTTATCGATGACTATTGACTATTAGTGTTGGAGGGTCAGCAAAACCAAATTTTTACCAAAAAATTTAAACCAAATTAGAAAAATATTAAAATGAGCAACTCATTTTTTACCAAGCTTGTGCAACTTGGCACAAGTCAAGTTGACGACGCAAAGCATTTTATTTATACCCATAGCAAGTGGTTAGATAAAGAGCATGAAGTACAATTTCATATTTTGCTAACAACAAACAATCAAAGCTATAGAGGTACAACAAAGTTTGCAGAGCTCCGCAATAAGGATCAGCCATATGAAGAATTTTACAATGAGTGCAAGAAGGCACTGGTCGGACCCACAGATATGGTCGGATTTGACTATGAATTGAGCTGCAATGAGGACCCGCCATTGTTTAAGCTGTACAAATGTCAAGGAGGCTGTGAAACAGTGTACATGGAAGTTGAGCTGCATAAGATATCGAATTGTTTTGAACTATTAGATGCTGCAATCGCCTCAAATAAACATAGAGCAGTATTGGCAGAATACAAACAATATGTGGAGGAATCGAAAATTCAAGAAACCAAGCTGCTTAAGAAATTCATTCTACTCATGAATAGTAAAAAATCACGTATAGTTGAGCTTGAGCGGCAGCTGGAGGAGGCACTCGATCAAAAAGCCGATGAAACGGATGTGGAGCCTGAGCCGCCTGAGGAAGGGGAAAAAGCAACAACAACTTCTGCAAATTAGTTAATTAATGATTGTGAGAAAAAACTCATTGAATTTATATTATTTTATGTAAAATTTTAGAATAATTCATTTTTATTGATTTACTTATAAAAAGTACTTAATTAAAATTACATTTCGATCTATAATTAGCTTTGGAATAAGTTATTGAATATTAGTTGAAATAAAAAGTACCATTATACAATCAAAAATGTAAAGTTAATTTAATTCTCTGGTAAATTTCCGTAGTCGGAACCAGGCTGTTTGGTATGCGGAGCATCTTATTTCAAATACCCAACTTTTCCGGCACTTGGCGCTATCGCCGAGTCAACATATCGCGCGCCACTCTTGATGTGTTGAATGCTGCCCCTGTTGTTTTTGTTAATATTCGTATTTAAACAAAAAAGAAAAACAAATGCAAACAACTTTTCATGAAAGCCGTCCAGCAGTTGTTTAGTTTATTATGTTAGTTAATTTTAACAAACTGAAGCACAAAGCACAAACACACACATGGGCACACTTATACACGCAGACAATTGGTCACCAGGCGAGCGCCAATGACAAGCTGTAACCCCAACAGCGCCAAACAGCTACAAAGTACAAAGTGCTCATTTCGAGCTAAACCAGTCAAAGAAGTACTTAATTTGTTGTTTTTATTGTATTTTTTGGTAGTTTATTTCAATGCCTTATTCATAATATAAAAATAAAAAATTTAGAGCTTCAATGCTTTCTTATTTGCAATAACTTAATAATAATTAATTTATTCATAATAAAAAAATAAAAAATTTAGAGCTTCAATGCTTTCTTATTTGCAATAACTTAATAATAATACAAAATGAAATTAACAAAAAATAATGCCTGTCCATATTAGCGTCTGTAATACGCTGGTTAATTGCTGCTGCCATATGAAAAATATGTAAAAATTCCCTAAAATAATATAAAAATGTAATTTTAAAAATTCAATTCAACTTAAGCTTCCATACTTACAATTAAATTGATTTGCGTCGTTGGAACAATGGCCTGTTGACAAAATTGAAGGCGAAATTAGACAATTTTGCCTTCAATTTTGCCAGTTCCCTCTCCGCCTCTATAATTGGCTGCAGCCACGCCCTTGGGTTGTTTATTTCATGAACTAATGCCCGCTCCGCGTTTCTGCGGAAACGGGCATTTCCTGTCCCACGTTTGGCCTCCTCGTAGGCTTTCAACTTCTCCTCGAGACGTTGTATCGAGTTTCTTACTTCCAAGTCGCGGCTGCCTCGACGGCTTGCCTCCATCGGCAAGCGGCCTTGGCCACCTCAACCTCGACCGCTTGCCTCCCTTGGCAAGCGGCCTTGGCTGCCTCGACGGCTTGCCTCCCTTGGCAAGCGGCCTTGGCCACCTCGACGGCTTGCCTCCCTTGGCAAGCGGTCTTGGCCACCTCGACGGCTTGCCGAGTGAGGCAAGCGGCCTTGGCCACCTCGACTTGCCAAGGGAGGCAAACGGTCGCCAGTGAGAACATCATCTACGTATAGGTCTTTGAGCAAAGTTGCAGCGCCTATGGGAAACTCGCTGACACTCGCTGAGTGACATTATTTTAACTGTTTTCTTAGTTCCCTTTCGCATTTTTCGCAGTTTAGTTAAATACCCAACTGCAATTTATCCTAATTTTCCAAATTATCTTGGTTAAACCGCTTTGTCAAGATCAAAAATTTATCACAATTATTTGATAGAACTTTAACTGCGAGCATAAGCACCGATGACAGCCTTAATTTTATGCCATCCAAAAAAAAAATACGTGATTTTCCTTTTTGCTTTTTACAAATTCAACGTTTTCTATATACTATATAAATTCAGAAATAAACTTGTGGGATTGATCATTAAGTTGCAAAGCAGATCGATAGAAATTATCAGAATGCAGGGCTCCACTGTTCGTGCAATCAAAAATTTGATCTACTGTATAAATTCAACAGTAGATAGGGCGATTTCTTTGTAATTCTTTTTGAACCCAACTGTGTCGCAAAACGTCTTAATGGCAGCCTAAACTGTTTTACTAATAATCTTAGTTTGAGTCTGATCGGTTGAGTTTGGGATCACATGCTGTTTGGTTAATTTTGGACACATTTTAGTTCTTGCATTATTCTCTTTTTCTCATAATTCTCTAACCACACTAAAAGTCGATCTGCCATTGGAAGTTTCAATCTCACACTCCATCCAGTTATTTCTCAAAGACTTCACTAAGAGGGGGAAGTCAATTTTTAGTATTCAAACTGAAAATATGGAAAATCAACAGTTGCACATAGATTTTCAAAGCATTTTCTGTTGGAAGAGCCTTGAGCACACAAAATAACTTTAGCTGGTACGAGAGATTTGGCTGTCATTCCCTTCTCCGAAACAAAATAATTTTAAATTGTACTCCAGCATGAAAAAACGAATCTAATCATGAAAACGCAAACCTGCTTTGCAAATTTACTCTATCGCATGTGCCAATTGGCTTCAAAACCGTCAGTCAAGTCTAATGTTTGGTTATATCGGAGCTCTTTGTCATTTCATCCACTGACAGTGCCATTTGTGTATCCCCTTTCTCTTTGAGCTCGTAGAACACTTGCTTTATACATTCAAATGCACGATTTTTGAAGCTCGGCTGCAGATTTTTTATTGACGCCCAACGGTTTGCAGAGCTTATAGAGGGAGAGTTTAAATGAAGCCTATCGCTGAGAAAAACATAATTCTATGCTGACATTTTTCATTGAATCAATAGCTGTTTTTTTTTTAGTTTTTAACTAAAGTCTCTTTTTTTTATGATTCTGGCAAATGAAAACAGTTTTCCCGTGCTTTTTTACAATTTTTTTCATTTTTGCCTCTAAATTTGCCCCATAATTTTATCCTGATCAGGAAATCGAAATAACTTAAGACTCGTCTGTGTTCGTCTGGAATTACGGCATACACAGCTAAATTGTTTGCCGGACGGCCGCTTATTATTTAGACTCTTCTCTCGTTCAGCGCTCATGATTCACCAAGTTACTAGATCGTCACTCTAGTCACCAAACCAACAATTATTCTCAAAACTTCGCTGTTTAATAATCACAAATATTGTATTCATATTCAATCAGTACTCCACTGTTTAATCACCAAGCATATACTAATGTTATGTCATGATAACCATTCCTTAAAGAGCATACTACCGATTTTTGTAATTCATCGTTCGAAAATCATAAAAAAATGAAATTATTACCAGTGCAGGTAAACGAAAAAGAATTTTTAGAATTGTATACCTGTATCTGTTAAAAGTAAAGTTCATTCACTGACTACTTCTACCCTTTGATACTTCAATCTCATTCGGAGAAGATACATTAAGCTTCTCGCAAATTAATTGTTTTATACAGTTTTCGGTTGCCGATGGCATGAGCCTGGAAACGAATATAGATATTTTAGGTGACACTACAACCAATGATTCCAAAGGCTCCACATTTGAGGGGGTGGTAGGAAGCGGGACGTTGCTCCGAACGATGGCACAAGACGGCCTATCAGTGATCGTACTAGTAGCGCAGTCTATAGCCACAGAGCAGGACCAACACTCAAATTGACGTCAGTGTCGACAGCAACAGCACTAGCCGAGTCCCCAGCAGCGGCTGAAAAAACTGGGACAGGTGTTGCAAAAGAAATAAGCTGCGTCGGACGGGGAGTTATAGGCGAGTCCAGTCCTGTTTGATTAGAAATTTTTAATGATGGTTCGATTACTGGTAAATTGGCCTTTTTGCGCTTAGGAGAATAATCTTATAATCTGCAAATTGGCAAACATACTTGGAAGTGAGCACATTTTAAGGGAGCCATATTGTCATACATCCGGCATGCAACATAGGCTTCGGTTTGTATACCGCCCCATTTGCATGAAGCATAGCAACAGATCTTTGGGTCGCTCATGGCTGTATACTCAGAAGCGATGATTATTCTCAAAAGGTGCAGCAGACAGTCTGATAGTGTATAAGCGTCCAAAAATGCACTCAGCAGTTTTATAATAACAACACAAAAAAAATGTTATATATGGGGTATTCACGCTTTATGTTGAGTTGAGGAGTTGAAAATTTGATGACTTTTACAACAACAAAATGTATGGCAAAATACAACCCTGCGTTTCAACTCTCAACTCAACTTTTCCTCAACCCAAACCCTAGTCTACTTTTTGCTGCTGACTTGTTGAGAAAGTGTTGCACAATATGGTAATTCGCTGCCTTTTCAGCACTGCTACCATTTGTAATTTTTTAGCCATTTTGTGATATGAAAAACAACGACTTGCCTTACACTCGTTGAAAAAAAAAGAGCGGCGAAATTAACGCAAACAAAGTGTATTTACGCAATAAATAAAATGTTGTGAATTTATTGTGCCAAATACAATCGAGTAAAAGGAAATAAATAAAAATGTCGCAATTTCACGGGTGCTGGCTTAGATGACGACGATTCTCACTTGACAATCCAAGGTATGATGGTTGAAATGTTTTCTTTTTATTAAATAATAATATATAATTACAGCCAAATTGTGTGAAATTTGCCCTTACTTCAATGCCCTCGAGGCCATCTTTGCGGATGCTTATGGATTTCATTCGGCAGACTTTCATGAGAACGCTACCAGCAGCAGCATGTCATCGCTTTACTTCGCAGAGGATATGCTAACTTGCCCATGGAAGATACGGAGGTAGAGGCGGAGGTAGATATACCAGAGGTATGATCGTGGGATGTTTGAGACGAAAGAAAACTGCAGTGGAGACCATACAAGAAAATGAAAAAGTCGTCTTATGCAGTGCAACCAGACGTTAAAAAACGATGAGGAATGATTGAGAATGGAAGCCGCAAGTTAGAAGTGGAGGCGCAGGAAGGAGAAGCGACAATTAGAGCAGGAGGAGAAGCGTTTGGAACTCGATTTGAAAGCACTGCAGTTCAAGCAAAATGTTGAGAATAGGCGGCTTGAATTGGAGGAAAAAAAATACAAAATGATTACGAGTTAAAAAAACTAGAACTAGAGAATTTAAAAGAACTCAAAAAATATGAATTAGAATTAAAATATAAAAATCAATAAAATTTATTTTCAAAACATTAAATTGTAAATAGCTTGGCGTTTTAGTTCATTAGAATTTAAGTTGTTTCTTGGTAGTCGGCGTCGTCGTTTTCACTCTCTGGTTGCATATTCTCCATTTCTTCGTGAGTGAGCAATATGTTGTGTAATATACAGCACGTTGTTACCAGTTTACAATTTCTTGCTATCCTTGTTTCCTATTCTTAAGCGCATTTCCTTTAAGGAAATTGACTATGGCGTCTGTTAGAGCGTTTCCGCATTTCGGCGTCCATGAAGTGTGTGGCTTCCAGTGGTCGGTCGGCACAAAATACACACGTTTTTTTCTTCCTTATGTATTGAACAAAACGTTGCGCAGCGTAATTCAACTTTGTCAATTGACCACTCATAAGCAACTGATATTGTTCTCTCTGCTGCAGTGGCAGTAAAGCAGAGCAACAAGAGCCAAAGCCACGCAACATTAACTTCGTGTCTGTTGCTTAGCAACGTCAGCGTCGCAATACGTCACTGCGGCAGAGATAATTTCAATACAAAAAGCACGCACACATACATGCGTTTTGTGTATAACACATGACGTGTATCGACGTCGCTTAACCCTATACACGCCAGACAGAGCCGTGCCGACCACTGATTGCTTCTATACGGAACAATAACGAATTTTGACAATGGGTACGCAGAATCACCTGCAATCCATTGCTCACTACTGAACTACTCCGAACTTCGATTATAAATGATGCCGGTTTTAAATATTTTTGCATCGTGCCAGCTTCCTGGATATCCGACAATAACGTCGCGAATCCGTAATTCATAATCGCATATCGCCTGAAATTTAATGGCATAATTTCGTTTTCTCGAGAAGTAAGCTTCATGATTGGACTGGCTTTCTGCGAGTTTAATTTCTGTGCCATCTATGTATCCTATGCAGTGCGGCAGTTCTTTCATCGTATGCGACACAATCTTTTGCCGTTATTACTCATCTGGCCAAAAGAGGAAATTCTTAATTTTAACCAAAATGGCACCATAAGTGCGACTTGTTATATTGGCCAAAGTGCCACCATCACCAATTCCAAAGGGCGTCGCAATTTTTTAAACAGATCCACGAGCCTAGTCTTAACAGAACTAACGCCACCCACAAATCGGCAGGTATCTGCAAGAGCGATTTGTAAAATTTGCTTTTACAAATGTAAATTAAAACACAGGAAATAAGTAGCACAAACTCAAATTAGTTTTCCTACAATAAATTAATTTTAGCAACAAAAAAGTAATAAAAATCTATGTCATCCATAGCGACAAACTACCAATATTTAAAATTGATAGGCACAATATCTACATATGAAAAAGGAAAAGACGTACTAAATGATGCCATCAATGGCGAAGCTGCATGTCAATTGCCTTAAAACGAATGTATATATCTACTAAAATATAAAATTGAAAAATAAAAATGTTTATTCTTTTTTTGTCCTTTTTTTAGTTGGTTTGGCCTTTTCTTTGTGGCAACTACTTTGTGTGTAGTTGACATCACTGACATCTCGCTGGGCGAGGTGGAATGGTCTCGAACTAAATCAGAGCCGGGCAAAAAGAGAGCGATCTGCCATAAGTGCACGAACAAAAAGTGCCCGTTTGGGCTATGGGCTGCCCAGCTCTGAACTAGATGCACCAGGCATCTAATGAGAACTAACTAACTTAAGACAAAGCAACAGGTGACAGCGGATGAGCTTGGCTTGCGGATGGCAAGCGACAAAGCGGCAATTGAGATAAATATAAATTGAGATTAACTGAGAGGCATTGACTGCCAAAACTAACTACTATTCTCGCTACGCAGAGCGATTTATAATACATATGTATTTTATTTTTGACATAGGCGGCGTCTGCTGCTTGGGTGAGACACAAAGCCAAACATTGTTAAAAAAAAAATTTGTAACTTAACTAACCGAGTACATATTTTATTTATTAAAAAAAAGTACATAAGTATGCATAAAATTTCCAGTCACAACGAATGATCAAAATTTCAGCAACTCATACTAGCAGCAAAAGCAAAACCAGAGATCGCAAAAAACTTTCAACCCATTTTTCCAATGCGGTCGGCTCACTCATGGTGGAATAATGGTGGAATGGAATATTATTCCACTCCGGAAACAATTCATTTGTTTTCGATATGCATTTATTCATTATTTTTTTGCCAATATCTTTTTCATGCGCATTTTCTTCAAAATGTTTCGCAATGATATTGCAATGTAAATTGCAAATTTTCGAAAAAGTATCCGATGCATTTAAATGGAGCTCTGATGTGGAATGTTCAGACACATCATTATGCTGGAGCTCCACTGTTTGCATTGCGTTTTCACAATCGTTGCAGTGAAACTTCTCATTGCTATTTTTGATTAAATCCCCGTACAAACGTAAACGTGATGCCGCTTCACCGACATCACCGGGGCTATTTAACAATTGCTCATTGTCGTCGGCATATGGATCACCGATTTCGGTGATCCAATTCAGTTCCGAATCTTCATCTTCATCGCAGCAGTTTTCAATTAAAAACTGCATTTCGTGTACTGATGGAGTTTTGCCAACTGTGGATCTAATAGCGCGAAAGAAGTTTTCTATACTGTCTTGGTTTAATCGCGTTAGATCCACAGACTCCGCACCTTCCGATATTAATTCGTCACACAGTGCTACCATATTCTTCAGTGTGACGATTAGGCCATCGATACAGAAATTGGCTTTCATTTTTATATTGTTTAAGAACGACGCAAATGTAAGTAATTTCAACTTGACATCATTTCCAGCCGTATAAAGCATTTTTCGGCAATTAAGCACATCAAATGCGTCGTTCATTTTTAATACAAAATCGGCTGTTGGCAGTGCGTGGGGCATAAGAGTTTCAGTAAACTTATCATTACTATGGAACTCTCTTATGGCATCTGCAACCGATTTTGAAAAAATTTGCGCTGCCAAGCTCACTTTATTCTGTTGCCAATTCAGAGGATTCATATGCTCCTCTGTCAGTTTCGGAACTAAACGTGTTGTTTCGCTGTTTTTGTTTAATTCGAATAGTTCCGAAATGACTTCCTATTATTACAGCATCAGACACGAAGTTATTACGTACATTTGTGTACATATGTACATAATCATGCAACACATAAATAACATGGCCATCTGCGTCTGTAAATTTCGATTCGCATCCAGCGAAATGTTTATAAACACTCATGTTTGATTTGCTTTGATCGCAGATCAATGCTCTGACTTGCAGGCCAATATTTTTTAATACGCTCACATTTTCTTTTATAATGCGGCCAAGATGGATACCTTGTATCCCATGGGCACCGCAGTAATACGAGAATTCGTATTGCCACGGTGTTACTATTCCTTTTACTTGGAATAATAAAATGGTTCTTGCAACCATTTGAAATCTCTCCCCATTGCCAAAGTCAACTAAGCCATCTATTTGGTCTGCAGTGACATTATATTTCAGTTCCGGGCGAACTTTAGTTTCATCAAAAACAAGAACACATTGTTTTTCCAGTTCTTGCATATCTTTGATGCTTTCTTTAATTTTTTGGCAAACTTTTAAGTCAATGCCAGCCCAAATTCTCTTTATGGAAATTTGTGAATTGTTATCAGAATGTTGTTCCAATTCTGCTAATTCATTTTGGCAAGGAGGGGAGCCCATGACATTTCCAATTTCAACATTCATTTCGAATTGTTGTTGTGGAAGAATTTCGAGATGAGCTTGAGCAGCTGCATCCATGAAGGGCATTGCGTTTTTTTTTAATGATTCATTTATTAAATCATCATGTCTGAAATGACTATTGCATATATAATATAAAGCCGTGTGCGATTTTGAAACGACGGCTTTATATTGCATTGTGACTTCCACTCCTCCTTACAAATATGTAGGGTGGAGGTGGGTCTTTTACGGCTGCACTTTTCAATGCAGCACATTTCATACGGCAGTATCTCATCTGGGTCGTTACCTGTAAAGAAAAAGTTCATTATAAATTTTAATTAAATATTTTTATAAATTCGTATGAAACTTTAGATATAAACATTTTGCAATACTATATTTGTACTCATTTAAAAATGAAGTTTCGATGGTTGCTTATACAAATTTGTTTCTTTAAATGGATATTAATATTAAGATGTATTGCTGAGAAAGTGTTGCACAATATGGTAATTCGCTGTTCTTTCAGCACTAACGCATTTAACATTTTTTAGCCATTTCGTAGTATGAAAAACAACTCGCTTAAAAATGAGCGCTTAATTTAAAATAATCAAATTGTATCAACGCAAGTAAAAAAAGGTTGTGCCTTTTTGTTCGAAATTAAGTGAATTAGACATTATTACTTGTTATTGGAGTTAACGCAAGTAAAAGAGAAAAAATATATGCGAATTGGAAAATGCTGGGCTGCACTAGGCATAATATATGAGGGAACTGTTGTGGAGTTACTCGCAGCATTTGAAGAAATCGGTTGTCGTCGAACGAGCTGAGCACGTTCTGGCGCCAGTCAACTGACTTTGGGATATGGAAGTGGTCGCCGCGATGCGAGAGTATAATTGCATTTGCGTCCTCATGATAATTCTTTAGAACTTCGTCAATTTGTGTGTCGCCACGCAACCCCATTGTCTCTGTATTAAACAAAATTTAGTTTTTCTGCAATGAATTTGTTTTAGCAGACGTGCCTGCAATAAAATTTATATCATCCAAAGCGATTTCAGCTACAGCTTCAATTAATTTATATTTTACGCTCTATTTCGTCATTTTTAATTCAACATTTCTAATTGTAATGATTATTTGCAGCATTTTGCAAATGTAAACAAACACAAGAAGAGGACGCACAAAATCAAATACGGTTTTTCTGCAATTATTTAATTTTCGTAGCAATAAAATAATACAAATCGATGTAATACATAGCTACTTTAGCTACAGGTTTAGTTATAATAGATTTTATGCTTTGACTCGGCATTTTTAATTCAACATTTCTAATTTAATTATCATCACTTACCCGCTAAGTCAGTGGGTATTGCCCCCTTCCGCAATCGGCCGTTACCTACCCACTTTGACTCGAAATGCCTGCTGCATACTCGAGAATATGTATTTATTTTATTTTTATCTATTTGCAAATTATTGCACCATGTTTCAAGTGCAATTGTATTTTTGGGGAATGCAAATAAATTACTTCCCATAAAATTGAAATTTTTTACACTGTATTTAACCATTATACTTGGTTTATTTTTACAGCAGTTTTTAATATCAATAAATTTTTACTTGAATTTTCTCTTGTTTCGTTTTACTTTTCAGATTTGCTTTTGTTGCAAAAATTTGGATTTTCATAAAACTTACGTTTTATTTTCCGTATAAAATACACAAAAGCAAAGGTTAAAGCACTTGTTCAAGATTCAATATGCGTATAAGAGGATGCCCAACAGGCGATATATTTCTATCGATTTAAAAAATGAATTATTATTATTATTGTAATGGGTGTAATATGTACTGCGACCCAAGTGGATCTATTGCACCCCCTTTCACGGCTTAGAGCTCTCCCAAAAGTCCAATTGCCTGCATATACTGCAGTATTTTGTTTGGATTTATGGTAACAATGCTCTCCGGTGAGATGACATGAATGCTTAGAAGCTTGCTTCTTTAAAAAATGAAAGCGACTAACAATTGTTATCAATATCATCTATGACTATTTTACATATTGGTAGCACTTTTGTCATTTTTTAGCAAACCAAATTAGAAAAATATTAAAATGAGCAACTCATTTTTTACCAAGCTTGTGCACCGTGGCACAAGTCAAGTTGACGACGCAAAGCATTTTATTTACACCCACAGCAAGTGGTTAGATGAAGAGCAAGAAGTACAATTTCAAATTTTGCTCACCACAAACAATCAAAGCTATAAAGGTACAACTAAGTTTGCAGAGCTTCGCAATGCTGCTGAGGAGTTGGATCAGCCATATGATGAGTTTTACAATGAGTGCAAGAAGGCACTGTCCACAGATATGGGTCTGGTCGGATTTGACTATGAATTGAGCTGCAATG
Source organism: Chymomyza costata (assembly GCA_018150985.1). NCBI lineage: Eukaryota > Metazoa > Arthropoda > Insecta > Diptera > Drosophilidae > Chymomyza > Chymomyza costata. Next base: position 517,331 of record JAECWU010000003.1, on the reverse strand, counting down.
AGGACCCGCCATTATTTAAGCTGTACAAATGTCAAGGGGGCTTTGAAACATGATCATCATTGTACATGGAAGTTGAGCTACGTAAGATATCAAATTGTTTTCAACTCTTAGATGCTGCAATCGCCTCAAATAAACATAGAGAAATATTGGCAGAATACAAGGAATATTTATGTAGGATTGTTGTTGATCCCGAGTTTATTAATCGTGTAGTGTATAAAACAATGACTTAAGGCTAGTGCGACTTGAACAGCTTTAGCGACTTTAACAGATTTAGCGACTTTACAATTTAGCGACTTTAACAACTTTAGCGACTTTAACAACTTTAGCGACTTTGACAACTTTTACTTCGCTCTATTACTATCGACTACCGCTTATGCAACTTATTCGCTCGACTGCTCTTTTTCTACTCTCTGCTATCGGCTGCTGGCTGCTGCTTCTTCTTCTGTCATCCGCGCTGCCAACTCCTGCTAACTTTCTTTACATATATATGAGCTAATATATATATGAGATAATATATGAAATTCTCGTGTTTGGTGTTTGTGATCGTGATACTCCGAAACGACTCGACCGATTTTTTTGAATTTTTTTTTACATTTGGTTAGTACGGTAATTTCATCAGACCTTCTTTTAATTAAAAAAATACGTCCCAGTTCTTACCCTGTAATTAATTTGAAAGTTTCATAAAGTCGTCTGTCAAAGAATTTTGTACCTCGTGCCAAAGTTGCTTTTTTACGTGATTTCGGCGCCACAAAAGTCCTAGGACACTTAGTCGGAATAACGCATTTACGTTGCTTGCAGCTGGTTTGTTTTGATTTTTGTGACGGGACTTTTTTGATTATGCTTTGCTTCACTTTCGTTTGCATGTATAAAGTTTTGCGATAGCAAAAGTTGACTTATTACCCGTAAACATGACGCGCAAGGTGCTCTCATTAGAAGAACATAAAATAATTTTGAATTTGCCTGCAAAAGATGGAATATCCTATTCCGAAGTTGAAAAAATAGTTTCGAGACCCCGGTCAAGTGTCCATAACGCCATTAGGCGAAAATCAGTTTCATTATTTCGCCAACAATTCCAAAGGCCTTAACACTTAATGACTGGATGCTCTCCAAAAATGCCTCCCTGCCTCTTCATAACTTTTAGTAATTTCCTATACCGAAAGTCAAAATACCAAGCCAACTTGGACAGTATCTGTTTAAATTAAACGAGCCTTTTCACTAAATGGCCAAATTAGAAACATCAGCTTCTGTAACTTGTACTCTATCCACATTATTCCGAGAAGTTGTTTTGTTGTCCAGAGGCCTTGGCCTTTGTGATTATAGAATTGGTGCGCTTCCCAGGTGATTTATTTATCCAGGATAATTCCTTATTCCTTTACCTCCTTATACCATTTAACATACAAAGTTTTATATTAAAATGGTGGATCGATCTTTTTAATTCAAAAATTGGTTTGTCCTTACCTTGCAATGTGAGATGAAAGTCGTTCAACATTGACGTTATGTCGCAAAGAAATGCCAAATCCATTAAAAATTCGGGGTTTTCAATCGAGACAATAAGATCTTCGGCGCCCATGGCAATAGTTTTTAAGAAGCTAGCGACTTCTTGAAGCAAGTTAAAAAGGCGCTCCCAGCATATTCCTCTACTAGCCACCGGACTTCTGTGTACATTAAAAGATCTGCATATTCGGTATCTAGGTCTTTGAGGAATTCCTTAAATTTTCTATGAGTTAAAGTATTATGTCCACCTCTGATTTTGTTGATAATTTTGACGGATATACTCATAACAGACGCCATTTTCAAATCTTTAGCAAAAAGAGATTCCTGGTGTATTACACAATGCAAAAACGGGCAAGAAATTCCATTATTCTTAAGCAGCGGTGGGCACGAAAAATAACGGAAAGAGCATTTTTTGCTTGTGCGCCTATCTTTCGCCACTGACAAGACATAACGGAAAGAGCACTTGGTACAAAAAACGCCTTGGTTCTTTTTGCACCGAGTGCTCTTTCCGTTATGTCTTGTAAGTGGCGCCAGCCAGACGCACAAGCAAAAAACCGAGAACGTTACAAAAACAAAGTACACACAGTGTGCGCTTTTATGGCCCTACTCGAGCATCCCTTATAGACCGTAACGGTAGTTTTTATTGGTGCTCCCGGACGAAAAATTCGCCACCTCTGTTCTTTAGGATTCCAACGAGTCCCTTATTTTTTCCTGTCATAACCCTTGCTCCATCTGTATAAATTGAACTAAGCTTTTTCATATCCGCTACTGAGAAAACTTTCGATAATAATGTATCATATAGAACTTGGCCCGTAACACCATGCAATGAAACTACGTCAAAAAGTTCTTCAAAACAACATAATTTTTCATTGCCTGGTTTAATACATATTATTAGCTGGGAGATAGATGGATAGAGATTCTGTTGTTATCTGTACTTTCATCCAGAGAAATAGAAAAGTTTACAATTACGAAGTCTTTCCTTGGATGCAGCATGGATAAATTAACTTATCTCTTCAGCTCTACGGGCAACGGTACGAGGGGATAAGGGAATATCATGGCACTGTTTCAATAGGTCTTGACCTTTTTCGCCAAAGCAATTTAAAACGTCTAGCAACACATTTTTAAGTTACAATCCATCAGTAAAAGGATGATATTGCTTTTCTTAAGCTAATGCGACTGTGTAAGAAGCTCTTTTTGTACCTAAATAATCATCTTCTAAAATATCCGCAATAAATACTAGCAAGCATTTGGCTTGCAATTCCAATATTTTTTGTGTACGCTCAACTCCTACTTATTGTTGATACATGCTATGATTTCTATTATAATGTTTTAAAATACATACTGTCAAATTTACATCGAGAGGAAACAAACTGGCAAATTGCGCATCACCATCAGAGCTGGGCAGCCCATGGCCCAAACGGGCATTTTGACTTCGTGCATTGACACAGACACGAGGCCAAAGCAAGCCGAAAACGTAAAATTGAGCACAGCAGTAAGCAAAATTACAATCCAATTTCAGGGAATAATTATCTTCAAATATTGACAGTAAAAAAATTTCTGGCCTCCATCTGCCATGACTTTAACGAAAAACTCGAAATTCCTTTCTTTTATGACAGTTACGATAAGTTCTTCCGCATTTGCGAGAACTATAGGTCTTACGTCTTGTTTTCCACCATCACATCAATAGAATATATAATTTTATGTCTTTATTTGCTGAAGGATTAACAACTTCTCTCATCATTGATCCCTTTTTACTTAACTCAACAGGTTTTCTTTCAATAAACGGGTTGTGCCGATTTTGGGTTTAATTTTTCATTTGATAACGATTTCTTGATGGCGTTTAATACATCGCTGAATAGAAGTCCTTTGTTTTGGTTCTTTAATTTTTCCTACAAGTTTAACAACGTTTACCGCACCATAACGACCATTGAGTTAATTTATTTCAATGCTCAAATTGCGCCGTTCCGCATTTCGTTTTTTGTGTCCTAAATATCTACCAATTAGACATATGTACATATGTAACAGTTAAATAGATCAGGAGTTGTACGAATACTTTTGGGTAAAATCAAACTTTCGAAATCTGGTATATTTTAGATGGGCCTTTTAAAAATATTTTTATCTGCGTCAATCATAGTTAATAGTTAATAATAAGTTCTGCAGATGCTTAAAACAAATTTTTCATTTTGAATATACTAATTAATATTGAAAAATTTATTTTATCGAAACCTGAATTTTTGTAGTAATCAGAAATTTATTGGAATTTGCATTCCCATATGCCATTTTTTTACCGCAATACTCACACAGCATACGTCTATTTTCAGAGTGAGAATTTTTCATCTTAGTATTCAATTTTTCTTTCTTATCTTTAGAAAGTCTTCGAAACTGTTTTTCACCTTCTCCAAACAATTGCGTGCGGGGTTTTTGTTACGCTGGTGCTATAGAAAATTACTAGTTCTTTGCATATAAGTAGTAGATTGTTAATGTATGGTCTTAAATTTTACTAGTATTTTTTTGTACCAGAAGACGACTGGTACACTCCGCCCGTAAAGGAAACTATTTTAAGTTTACATATTAAAAACTATTTTATTTTTGCATAACATTATACGAATGTTCCAAATTCAAAATGGCTTACAAAAATTATTAACATAATTAATAATAAAATAATAATAGGTACCGGTTTACTAATCTGAACATTGGATCCCCAGGTCGATGCAACGATCCCTCAGCCTTTCGTTTGACCCCCAGGTCGATGCAACGATTCCTCAGTCTTTCGTTCGACAGCACTTTGCAAGAAACTTGAAACTAAACCATTGCTAGAGGAGGGGGCAAAAGATTGTGATGATTGCGGACTCGGTGTTTAGATTTTCAAGAAATATGATGAAGCCGTATCCATTCTCAACAGCGTCACCAAACAAGCAAATTTTTAACTACCCTTTGTCTAAGGCCAGTAGAGTAGTCGAGTAGTTGCATTTGGCCATTTGAAAGGAAAGTTTCGCCGCATTGGAAAAGGACTGGAATCCCATACAAAAAATAATAGAATAATTGTTTTATGCTGTTGCATTTTGCACAATATTCTTAATGAACACAATAGTAGGTACAATAAACGATACTTGGAAAGTTGCCACAAGTGAGCTTCGTGAGCAACCAAGTCACACGAAGGTTTCTGGTGACTACTCACAAGATGCGGAAGAAGTTAGATCTGCAATAGGGTGGCCATTTGTGCAACATCTCACGATTTTACTAACGCCACCCCCTAAAAAGTTTCCTTTTTACCTGCATATAGCGCCTGTAAAATTTAAAAACGATCCGAATGTATTTGATGGTTGCGGGAATAGGTCAAAGGTCATAACTTGCACTTTTTCCGCTTTTCACTGTATTGTTCTACATAAACTTTAAAATCTTATTTCCAATCAAACAAATGATGGTTCAAAAAGTCTCATATCAATTTAAACATAATTTAAAAATAATATTGAGTCGGGCTGAATAAATTTGGTACGCTCTTAATCTGAATAAAGTGGAAAATTCTGAAATTTTTTATTTAGTGCATTTTATTAGATATCTTTTTGTATTTTTTTAAAGTAACAATAAAAATTATAATTTAAGAAATAAATATAAACAAGTTTCAAACTTATTTTTACCTTTGGTTTTTTAAGAAACCAGTTCTATATGTATAACACGAATACTTATAATTAATGCACAGTTTGGTTGTGTTTCCTGCCAAAGAAAGATCTGGAAGTGCCAAAAAAACACTCATTGCTTAGTCAATGCAAATTTTGTATGCGACTGATATTTTTTACGATATGTATCGAAGATTTGCAGGATGAACTGGTACTCTCGTTCATCATGCGTTAAAATTCGATTATATTCTTTCATAAATTTAACTCCACGTTCCACAACGTCATTATCAACTAATAGTTTTCAAAAAACCTCCAAGGCAGTGAGATATTCTTCATTATCTTTCCATTGGGACGGATCAATCTAAAAAAATTCGTTATAAAGATTAAATTTGGTAAAAAGATCTTTAGTCTTGGACGACAAAAAATGAGATAAATCGTTGTCCAATAAAACTTTAATATTTGGATACTTGCGGTATTTAAGAAAAGTTACAGCTGGATTCTTTTCCGTCAAACGACTAACCATTTTTCTTTTTATTTCAAAATTTATATTATACTAAATTTTAAAAATTATAAAAATAAAGCAAAGGAACTAAATTATATTATTTTCACTTGTTATTATTTTTAAGGAAATCCATAACTTCCTTTTGGAAGTTTTTTTGATTTTGAATCAGTTGCCCCAAGATCTCTTCCTGTTTTTCTGCCCGGTTACGAGCCCCTTCGACCAGCTCGCCTAGATAGTCTCGTTTTTTTCCTTTTGGAGTTGATTCATCAATGACCTCCACGCAATCTATAGCTGTTACTTCCAAATCGGCTGTAATACCATTAAAATTAATTAGTTATTTATTTTGATTATATTGAATTGAAAATACTTACATTCATTTTCGACGGTGACCTCATCAATATTATTAATTGTGACGTTTCCAAGAATTTCATGCACTTTTTGGAAGTGGATCCACTGTGAGGGTGCTCCGCCGCTGGGCCCTATTTTCCTTTTTTCTTCTCTGAAAATACATAAGCATATTAAGAATTAATTGATTTAATTTGGTTTTTACTTATCTATATTTCCTTGTCAAGTTGTCAATCTTGGTCCGCACGTCGGACCAAGTGCCTTTGAATACACTTACCCTGAGGGTTTCCGCCATCTCCGCATAAACATGCGAATTCTTTCGCACACCTCTTAGTTGTGCTATCTTCTCCAGCCACATGTCCAAGAGGTGTAACTCCATCTCATTGCTCCAATGCGTTCTCTGCGCGGTTGCTTTTCTGCAAGCTGCTGCCACAATTTAAAAATATTTTATTACAATTTAAATTAAAATAAACAATTTATATTTTTACTTACAAGTACTTGGCGGTTCCATTTTGTTTTTGTATTTAAAAGTTGCCAGTCTTTTTCGTTGACGTTTTCGCAGCGAATGACAAAAACAAGAGGTGCACAGAAAAATAATCGAGTAATTTCTCATCGGAACGCAATAAGATAGGAACATTTCCACAAGATGTTTGAATGATGTAGAAATATTCGGAACGGCGAATTCATACGTAACATCTTCGACAAAAGATGTTAGATGTTAGATATGCCCCAGTGCGAATAGAACAAAATCAATAGTAATTCCTCTGCGCTGGGCGCATAAAGCAGCATAAAAAGAAATAGAGAAAGAGTTAAACAATGTAACTCTCGCGCAATGCTGCTTGGCTTTGTTGATTAGAGCTGGGCAGCCCATGGTAGAATTATACAGGTAAGCTATTCACTGCACTGAAACCTTATTTTTAGTCTGAGCGAAAAAGTGAGAGAGCGAAAAAGTGGGAGAGCGACAAAGCGGGAGAGCGAAAAGCAAACCACCCCCATTGCTGTTGTTGTGCGTAGGCAAGCATATTTAAAATTTGTTTGTGCTGACAGCTTACTTTTTGCCTGTTAAATTTCTTGTGTAAAACATCAACGAAACTAAAAATAAGGTTTATATCGCGAAAAATTTTCGGGAATAGCTTACCTAGTTTATTCTACCATGGGGCAGCCCTTTGGGCTATGCCCAAACAGGCACTTTTTGTTCGTACACTTACGGCAGACCGCTCTCTTTTTGCCCAGCTCTGTTGTTGATCGTGTAACTCTCAGAAAAAGTGAGAGAGAAAGAAAGTAGCAAGCAAAAATACGAGATGGCACACAAGCTAATGCATGCACGCCCTGTAGGAAAAAAAATCACTCTCGAACTGGTTCCGAACCACCCCGACGGTGAAACTGCGTGTCCCAAACCTAGTATGACTGCATACTAGCTAACTAGTATGTTTAACATGGGCTTGGCATAGGAAGCAACCGGAATTTTTGGGTAGGATGTTGAACGGGTAGCAAACTGGTTCGTCTGCATATGGAACAAAACTAGTCGCTTCCTTCCTGGATTGTAACAAGTTGCTTGCTTATTGGAATTATACAAGTTGCTTTTCTTCTGGAGTGCAACTAGTCCCTTCTTAACCAATTGAAAACTAGTCCACCAGGTACAGAAAATTACTAGTCCTTTGCATATTAGAAGGAAATTGGTTAAGTATGATCCTAAATGTTTCTAGTATTTTTTGTACCAGTAGAAAACTGGTACGTATCCCGCCCAAAAATGAAACTAGTTCAAGTTCACACATTATAAACTAATTTATTTTTGCATAACATTTTTTACAAAATGATGAACAAAATTAATTACAAAACAAAAAAAATAACAATTTAAATTAAATAACTTTACAATAATCTTTACATATAAACATTCAATTATAAAGATAATTTAATTAATTACAAAACTAATGCAATTATTTAAACAAACAAAATAATAAATAATAATAATTAATTAATATCAGAACTTTAAATAGCGCAATTACTTGACACTTCAATGCGGACGAGGAAATATGCTTACGCCTGAAATGTTTTTTTTCTTCATCAACTGCAGAGCATGCCTGAGTTGACGTTCTGGAGGGCTGTTGTCCGACGGATTCAATAGACTCGACTGAGTTTCTATAGCTTCTGTAAAGAGTCTTTTTATTTTACATCTGCGTATATCTTTTTATTTCTTAATGCTTACCTAATAAAATACCATACAAGTTTTTTAAAATGGTTTAGGGACTTCTTTCCATGAGTTCCAGATATATTAAACTCCATCACAAGGTCCTCGTGCAAGACCTCACACAAATTTCGAAAGACCGAATGGCGCAGCTGATTCCTCATAGCCATCAACTAATGGATGAAATAAATAGTAATTTGAAATTTTTACATGATATGTGTTTTGCATAAGTTTTTAATTTAGGGTTATAAATGCAAAGCTATAGAACTTTTCTATATTTTTTTCAAAAACCACGCAATCTTTCCTATTGTAAGTAACAATTTAACTCTCCGTTTGCTCTAGCATTTCCGCATTTCTTATGGGAAAGAGTGTTTGGATATCCAATGCTGTCTGCTAATGATTTACTATACGCGCTGTGTCCACCTTTATTTCAGCTAATGCCGACATAACAGCGGTGTTTTGGTGCAATGTTTTACCTGTGGAATACATTACATTATTTGGAATGAATTCAAGTTTATATGATTCCTTCCATTGCTTTCAATGCCGATATTAGTTCCTCAATATTTTCTGAAAAATGTTAACATAGTGTTGCTTAGAGAGCTTACGTTGCATCCCCTGAATTTTTTTTTGCAGCTCTTGGCAGTTGCCACAAGCAACATTTTCTTTATCTGAAATAAAATAGAAGAAGAATACTTTGAGGAGTAAAAAAAGTTATTGCTGAAGTAGAACATTCCTTTTGCTTTAAAAACTTGAAACTGTCTCTGTTTTAAATGTACCTGATTTGACTCGTTTAGAATTCTTTTATGAAGCTGTTGCAGTACAACAAAAAAATTGTTTCAAGTGGAGGTTCTTGAAAGTTATATTCTTAACTCTTCATCAGTTATTAAGTGACCCGTGTCAGTACTGTAAGTTAGAACGTTATCTAATTTTATTGCAGTTTGAGTGCACTTTGTGCAACCATGCATAGAGGCATAGCTAGGTACGCCACAAATAAACGCCTTTGGAGCATCGCACACAACGGACCGGACTTCTAATTTTAGGCTGAATCCACCAACTTTCACTCCGATTTGCATCATTTCCTTAGCATCTCTTACAAAATCTTAAAAAAAGGATTCAATGCTATCTGGCTTTTTGAAAGCATTATATATCCCTACCGAAAGTACGGACAACTTCTTGCAGTTATAAATGCGGAATGCGCCAAAATTGTAACCTCGAGCTTTTGTAAAGAGGCAAACCATCTATATTAATATCTAGCACAATTTTCCCTAACCCTTTAAAATATGTTCTGCCTTTTTAAGCGGCTGCCAAGGCCTAAAATGGCCATTGCCTCGGATAGGGATCGGAAGTCTCGTGCACTATGCATCGCTCTATGCCTAGCTCGTCGGATCGGCGGGGTTCTTTTCCTTGCCCTATTCCGTGACACCTAACATAATAATTAAAGTGCACGATATCAGAAACTAAAAGTGATAAGACAAAATTAGTTAGTGCCGATTCGGTTAGATTGCTAAATACAAAAATTTGCTGTACTCCGACTTATCGATGTGGATTAAGATGGTATTTATCCACATCTCTGTACCCACCCAACCTTGGCAATTGGCGGAGCGATGTTAGCAATTGCCCCTAAACACGTCAGCTAAAAGCTGTTAAACTCGATACGCCTGAGTCATGACGATTTTGATACTAACATAATAATAATAATAATATATAAAAGATTTATGACAAAATTAATATAGTAAATTCAAAATTCATGGTTTCGCTTTGTTCCATAGTTTACGATTAAAACATAATTTCAAAATAAAGTATTTAAAAGAAGGAAAAAAAACTTAAATTATCCAATTCAAAATTTGTTAAATTCAATCGGTTTAGTTACATTATTAATATTCTTTTTAAATAATATTGATTAAATTAAATAAAATGATTAAACTCACGTTCATCCTGGCGCGATCGTTGGGCCCAAGGAAGTAGCTGGATTTAAATCTGTTTAAATTTTGTTATATATAAGAAACTTAAAAATAAATTAAGCTAATTCATTTAGCGTATTACTTATTTCATATTGGATTTTTCTTTTGTTTTCTTTTTCTACTTTTTTTTTTTCGCAAATACAAACTAAATATTACACTATTTAATAAAAACAAACAATTATTTTTCAAAGCAAATTATGTTGCAATTCAAGTGTATATGTTACACTCAGTTATTGTAAAAAATATGTATATGTTAGCAGTTATATATATAAAGCAGTTATATATATAAAGTCCGTGTGTGTTTATGTGTGTTCAGTTTGATACATATATGACATTTTGTGTATTTCTTTTAGAGTTGCTCTAGCAGCTTTCAAATCTGGCAATGCCACACAAATCGCTGAGAGCGGGAGAGCAGATCTACTGAGCGCGGTAACGAAGGCAACTTTGCTTCTGTTCTCTCGACGCGTCGTAAATGTTTGTAGCTGTGTGACGAGTTCTCGCATGTGTGTGTGAATTTGAATGCGTTTTTGGTTGCGACTCCGCTGTTGTGAAATTGTCAAAAAGCCGGTGCCGCTACTTTGGCCTTGGGACACCCAGGACAATACAACAACCAACAGTGCACACTCACTTTTTAGCCTGGTTTGTACTTATAACAATAAAAGGCACAAATGATTTTCTAAATATTTTACATAAAGCTTTCGACCACCACAAGCTGACTTTTCAAATGCTCTTGTTCAGAGTCATGGTTATTATACCATGTTTCAGAGCTGGGAAAAAAGAGAGCGGTCTGCCGTAAATGCACGAACAAAAAGTGCCCGTTTGGGCTATGGGCTGCCCAGCTCTGAACTAGATGCACCAGGCATCTAATGAGAACTAACTAACTTAAGACAAAGCAACAGGTGACAGCGGATGAGCTTGGCTTGCGGATGGCAAGCGACAAAGCGGCAATTGAGATAAATATAAATTGAGATTAACTGAGAGGCATTGACTGCCAAAACTAACTACTATTCTCGCTACGCAGAGCGATTTATAATACATATGTATTTTATTTTTGACATAGGCGGCGTCTGCTGCTTGGGTGAGACACAAAGCCAAACATTGTTAAAAAAAAAATTTGTAACTTAACTAACCGAGTACATATTTTATTTATTAAAAAAAAGTACATAAGTATGCATAAAATTTCCAGTCACAACGAATGATCAAAATTTCAGCAACTCATACTAGCAGCAAAAGCAAAACCAGAGATCGCAAAAAACTTTCAACCCATTTTTCCAATGCGGTCGGCTCACTCATGGTGGAATAATGGTGGAATGGAATATTATTCCACTCCGGAAACAATTCATTTGTTTTCGATATGCATTTATTCATTATTTTTTTGCCAATATCTTTTTCATGCGCATTTTCTTCAAAATGTTTCGCAATGATATTGCAATGTAAATTGCAAATTTTCGAAAAAGTATCCGATGCATTTAAATGGAGCTCTGATGTGGAATGTTCAGACACATCATTATGCTGGAGCTCCACTGTTTGCATTGCGTTTTCACAATCGTTGCAGTGAAACTTCTCATTGCTATTTTTGATTAAATCCCCGTACAAACGTAAACGTGATGCCGCTTCACCGACATCACCGGGGCTATTTAACAATTGCTCATTGTCGTCGGCATATGGATCACCGATTTCGGTGATCCAATTCAGTTCCGAATCTTCATCTTCATCGCAGCAGTTTTCAATTAAAAACTGCATTTCGTGTACTGATGGAGTTTTGCCAACTGTGGATCTAATAGCGCGAAAGAAGTTTTCTATACTGTCTTGGTTTAATCGCGTTAGATCCACAGACTCCGCACCTTCCGATATTAATTCGTCACACAGTGCTACCATATTCTTCAGTGTGACGATTAGGCCATCGATACAGAAATTGGCTTTCATTTTTATATTGTTTAAGAACGACGCAAATGTAAGTAATTTCAACTTGACATCATTTCCAGCCGTATAAAGCATTTTTCGGCAATTAAGCACATCAAATGCGTCGTTCATTTTTAATACAAAATCGGCTGTTGGCAGTGCGTGGGGCATAAGAGTTTCAGTAAACTTATCATTACTATGGAACTCTCTTATGGCATCTGCAACCGATTTTGAAAAAATTTGCGCTGCCAAGCTCACTTTATTCTGTTGCCAATTCAGAGGATTCATATGCTCCTCTGTCAGTTTCGGAACTAACCGTGTTGTTTCGCTGTTTTTGTTTAATTCGTAGAGTTCCGAAATGACTGCCCATTTTGCTGTGGTGCCGTTTGGCATTATTACAGCATCAGACATGAAGTTATTACGTACATTTGTGTACATATGTACGTAATCATGCAACAAATAAATAACATGGCCATCTGCGTCTGTAAATTTCGATTCGCATCCAGCGAAAAGTTTATAAACACTCATGTTTGATTTGCTTTGATCGCAGATCAATGCTCTGACTTGCAGGCCAATATTTTTTAATGCGCTCACATTTTCTTTTACAATGCGGCCAAGATGAATGTCTTCCACTGCATGGGCACCGCAGTAATACGAGAATTCGTATTGCCACGGTGTTACTATTCCTTTTACTTGGAATAATAAAATGGTTCTTGCAACCATTTGAAATCTCTCCCCATTGCCAAAGTCAACTAAGCCATCTATTTGGTCTGCAGTGACATTATATTTCAGTTCCGGGCGAACTTTAGTTTCATCAAAAACAAGAACACATTGTTTTTCCAGTTCTTGCATATCTTTGATGCTTTCTTTAATTTTTTGGCAAACTTTAAAATCAATGCCAGTCCAAATCCTCTTTATGGGAATTTGTGAATTATTATCAGAATGTTGTTCCAATTCTGCTAATTCATTTTGGCATTGAGGGGAGCCCATGACATTTCCAATTTCAACATTCATTTCGAATTGTTGTTGTGGAAGAATTTCGGGATGAGCTTGAGCAGCTGCATCCATGAAGGGCATTGCGTTTTTTTTTAATGATTCATTTATTAAATCATCATGTCTGAAATGACTATTGCATATATAAAGCCGTGTGCGATTTTGAAACGACGGCTTTATATTGCATTGTGACTTCCACTCCTCCTTACAAATATGTAGGGTGGAGGTGGGTCTTTTACGGCTGCACTTTTCAATGCAGCACATTTCATACGGCAGTATCTCATCAGGGTCACCTGGGTTACCTGTCAAGAAAAAGTTCATTATAAATATATAAAAATTGTAGTTATAAACATTTTGCATGAAAAACAACTCCTTAAAAAATAAGCGCCAAATTTAAAATAATCAAAGAACAGATGTGGTGCAGACTGAATGAATCGGGTGGTCTGATGTAGAAATAATTATCAGGGTCACCTGGGTTACCTGTCAAGAAAAAGTTCATTATAAATATATAAAAATTGTAGTTATAAACATTTTGCATGAAAAACAACTCCTTAAAAAATAAGCGCCAAATTTAAAATAATCAAAGAACAGATGTGGTGCAGACTGAAAGAATCGGGAGGTCTGATGTAGAAATAATTTTAAGACTCGGTGACCGAGCTAGCTGTAAAGCTATGTTTGTTTAGATATGTTCCTAATAAATGCACGAATAAGATTTTGTCAATATAAACAAACCGCATATTTTTTGGCATACTGGTATTTTAAAACATCGAAAATAGTATGGAAAGAGCTACAGTGGATCCGATGATGTCCGATGTACCAAGATTATCTAAGACGAACCAGCCCTTTCAAATTGTAGACCCTTTTTTTTACTTTAGTTGCTAATTTTTAAAGCCGATTTATTTTATTTAAACAAAGTGCTGAAATTTTTTTATGCCACTAAATATTAATATTAACATTTCAATTGCTTAATCTATAAATTCTCTTCGAGTCCACCATAATTGTGTTGATGGGACAGTGGTATGCGTGCCTGAATGGCGTTAGACTATTTTGTGTTTTGTGTTCAACTCCAGGGCTCGGATTTTTTAATATTTTTGATTGGTTTCACAATTTTAATTTTTGATTTTATAGGCTTTATTTTTTATTACGTAAAAGAAATTTTTATTTTGATTTATTTGTTATTCCTCTGGTTATTTCTCAAAGCAATTGTGAAAAATAATAATATGTCTTTTTAATGCTTAGACTAAAAAATAGGAAGTTGGAAAGAGCCTACCGAAATCAGATTTAGAGCAATAATTTTTATAAAATAAAGGGCCCTTTACACAACATAAGCAACTGGGGCTCGTAAAAACTTAACATTATAAAATGCCTATGTAGTAGCCTCAAATTTAATTGCAACACACACAAACTAAAATAGAATACGGTTTGTTCCTACACGGACACTCACCCAAAAGCACATTAAACAAATTAAAAACACCATTTAACTCCGCAATACGTTTAGCCCTTGGAGCCTTCCGCTCCACTCCAATAAACAACTTAATTTACGAAGCCAATATTCCCTCTATTGAACTTAAACGCGACCTGCAAACAGCAAAACTCTCCAAAAATTTTATTAACTCTAACAACACACCTATCCACAAATTAATAAGACACCGGAAAATTCAAAAGAAAACCCCATCACAATAAACAATAAATATATATGCAAGGAACTTAATCTGCCCTACGAACCACAAAAACTCCTTAAGTATAAACCACACTGGGACCAATCTCATAAACACAACGAAAGATGTATAAACACATTCAAAACACAAGACAACTTAAAATCACACCAGTTTATATTTTATATTTTATATTCACAGACGGGTCAAAAATAAATTGCACAATATCATATGCCATCACAACCGAAACAAACATAATAAAATAAACAAAAACATAAAAACCTTACCTGCTAAGTCAGTGGGTATTGCCCCCTTCCACAATCGCAATCGGCCGCCGCCGCCGTTGCCTACCCACTTTGACTCGAAATGCCTGCTGCATATTCGAGAGTATGTTTTAATTGCATTTTCAGCAATTTGTAAGTTATTGCACCATCTTTCACGTGCAATTTTTTCTTTCGGGAATGAAAATAAATTTATCCCATTACAATTTTTTACAATGCATTTTTTTTCATTGTAATTTTTAGTTTTTCAATTTTAGTTCACTCTTAATGCGCGTAAAATCAAAATGATTAGTTAGTTTTAAGGCTGCCACCCTGGTCAAAAATAAAAACGCGGCAAAGCAACTGCAGAAAAAGAGGGTGGAGGGTGTGGGAGGGGAAAAAAATATATGTACCCCAAAAAAATTAAATGCAACCCAACACTAAAAAACTATTTTTATCGATGACTATTGACTATTAATGTTGGAGGGTCAGCAAAACCAAATTTTTACCAAAAAATTTAAACCAAATTAGAAAAATATTAAAATGAGCAACTCATTTTTTACCAAGCTTGTGCAACGTGGCACAAGTCAAGTTGACGACGCAAAGCATTTTATTTATACCCATAGCAAGTGGTTAGATAAAGAGCATGAAGTACAATTTCATATTTTGCTAACAACAAACAATCAAAGCTATAGAGGTACAACAAAGTTTGCAGAGCTCCGCAATAAGGATCAGCCATATGAAGAATTTTACAATGAGTGCAAGAAGGCACTGGTCGGACCCACAGATATGGTCGGATTTGACTATGAATTGAGCTGCAATGAGGACCCGCCATTGTTTAAGCTGTACAAATGTCAAGGAGGCTGTGAAACAGTGTACATGGAAGTTGAGCTGCATAAGATATCGAATTGTTTTGAACTATTAGATGCTGCAATCGCCTCAAATAAACATAGAGCAGTATTGGCAGAATACAAACAATATGTGGAGGAGTCCAAAATTCAAGAAACCAAGCTGCTTAAGAAATTCATTCTACTCATGAATAGTAAAAAATCACGTATAGTTGAGCTTGAGCGACAGCTGGAGGAGGCACTCGATCAAAAAGCCGATGAAACGGATGTGGAGCCTGAGCCGCCTGAGGAAGGGGAAAAGCAACAACAACTTCTGCAAATTAGTTAATTAATGATTGTGAGAAAAAACTCATTGAATTTATATTATTTTATGTAAAATTTTAGAATAATTAATTTTTATTGATTTACTTATAAAAAGTACTTAATTAAAATTACATTTCGATCTATATTAGCTTTGGAATAAGTTATTGAATATTAGTTGAAATAAAAAGTACCATTATACAATCAAAAATGTAAAGTTAATTTAATTCTCTGGTAAATTTCCGTAGTCGCATTGTCTCACCTTTGGACCAGGCTGTTTGGTATGCGGAGCATCTTATTTCAAATACCCAACTTTTCCGGCACTTGGCGCTATCGCCGAGTCAACATATCGCGCGCCACTCTTGATGTGTTGAATGCTGCCCCTGTTGTTTTTGTTAATATTCGTATTTAAACAAAAAAGAAAAACAAATGCAAACAACTTTTCATGAAAGCCGTCCAGCAGTTGTTTAGTTTATTATGTTAGTTAATTTTAACAAACTGAAGCACAAAGCACAAACACACACATGGGCACACTTATACACGCAGACAATTGGTCACCAGGCGAGCGCCAATGACAAGCTGTAACCCCAACAGCGCCAAACAGCTACAAAGTACAAAGTGCTCATTTCGAGCTAAACCAGTCAAAGAAGTACTTAATTTGTTGTTTTTATTGTATTTTTTGGTAGTTTATTTCAATGCCTTATTCATAATAAAAAAATAAAAAATTTAGAGCTTCAATGCTTTCTTATTTGCAATAACTTAATAATAATACAAAATGAAATTAACAAAAAATAATGCCTGTCCATATTAGCGTCTGTAATACGCTGGTTAATTGCTGCTGCCATATGAAAAATATGTAAAAATTCCCTAAAATAATATAAAAATGTAATTTTAAAAATTCAATTCAACTTAAGCTTCCATACTTACAATTAAATTGATTTGCGTCGTTGGAACAATGGCCTGTTGACAAAATTGAAGGCGAAATTAGACAATTTTGCCTTCAATTTTGCCAGTTCCCTCTCCGCCTCTATAATTGGCTGCAGCCACGCCCTTGGGTTGTTTATTTCATGAACTAATGCCCGCTCCGCGTTTCTGCGGAAACGGGCATTTCCTGTCCCACGTTTGGCCTCCTCGTAGGCTTTCAACTTCTCCTCGAGACGTTGTATCGAGTTTCTTACTTCCAAGTCGCGGCTGCCTCGACGGCTTGCCTCCATCGGCAAGCGGCCTTGGCCACCTCAACCTCGACCGCTTGCCTCCCTTGGCAAGCGGCCTTGGCTGCCTCGACGGCTTGCCTCCCTTGGCAAGCGGCCTTGGCCACCTCGACGGCTTGCCTCCCTTGGCAAGCGGTCTTGGCCACCTCGACGGCTTGCCGAGTGAGGCAAGCGGCCTTGGCCACCTCGACTTGCCAAGGGAGGCAAACGGTCGCCAGTGAGAACATCATCTACGTATAGGTCTTTGAGCAAAGTTGCAGCGCCTATGGGAAACTCGCTGACACTCGCTGAGTGACATTATTTTAACTGTTTTCTTAGTTCCCTTTCGCATTTTTCGCAGTTTAGTTAAATACCCAACTGCAATTTATCCTAATTTTCCAAATTATCTTGGTTAAACCGCTTTGTCAAGATCAAAAATTTATCACAATTATTTGATAGAACTTTAACTGCGAGCATAAGCACCGATGACAGCCTTAATTTTATGCCATCCAAAAAAAAAATACGTGATTTTCCTTTTTGCTTTTTACAAATTCAACGTTTTCTATATACTATATAAATTCAGAAATAAACTTGTGGGATTGATCATTAAGTTGCAAAGCAGATCGATAGAAATTATCAGAATGCAGGGCTCCACTGTTCGTGCAATCAAAAATTTGATCTACTGTATAAATTCAACAGTAGATAGGGCGATTTCTTTGTAATTCTTTTTGAACCCAACTGTGTCGCAAAACGTCTTAATGGCAGCCTAAACTGTTTTACTAATAATTTTAGTTTGAGTCTGATCGGTTGAGTTTGGGATCACATGCTGTTTGGTTAATTTTGGACACATTTTAGTTCTTGCATTATTCTCTTTTTCTCATAATTCTCTAACCACACTAAAAGTCGATCTGCCATTGGAAGTTTCAATCTCACACTCCATCCAGTTATTTCTCAAAGACTTCACTAAGAGGGGGAAGTCAATTTTTAGTATTCAAACTGAAAATATGGAAAATCAACAGTTGCACATAGATTTTCAAAGCATTTTCTGTTGGAAGAGCCTTGAGCACACAAAATAACTTTAGCTGGTACGAGAGATTTGGCTGTCATTCCCTTCTCCGAAACAAAATAATTTTAAATTGTACTCCAGCATGAAAAAACGAATCTAATCATGAAAACGCAAACCTGCTTTGCAAATTTACTCTATCGCATGTGCCAATTGGCTTCAAAACCGTCAGTCAAGTCTAATGTTTGGTTATATCGGAGCTCTTTGTCATTTCATCCACTGACAGTGCCATTTGTGTATCCCCTTTCTCTTTGAGCTCGTAGAACACTTGCTTTATACATTCAAATGCACGATTTTTGAAGCTCGGCTGCAGATTTTTTATTGACGCCCAACGGTTTGCAGAGCTTATAGAGGGAGAGTTTAAATGAAGCCTATCGCTGAGAAAAACATAATTCTATGCTGACATTTTTCATTGAATCAATAGCTGTTTTTTTTTTAGTTTTTAACTAAAGTCTCTTTTTTTTATGATTCTGGCAAATGAAAACAGTTTTCCCGTGCTTTTTTACAATTTTTTTCATTTTTGCCTCTAAATTTGCCCCATAATTTTATCCTGATCAGGAAATCGAAATAACTTAAGACTCGTCTGTGTTCGTCTGGAATTACGGCATACACAGCTAAATTGTTTGCCGGACGGCCGCTTATTATTTAGACTCTTCTCTCGTTCAGCGCTCATGATTCACCAAGTTACTAGATCGTCACTCTAGTCACCAAACCAACAATTATTCTCAAAACTTCGCTGTTTAATAATCACAAATATTGTATTCATATTCAATCAGTACTCCACTGTTTAATCACCAAGCATATACACCTAGCCCTCGCTTAACACGGGGGTTGCGTTCCTAGAAAACCTCGTGTTAAGCGAAATCGTGTTAAACGAGACATGGAATCAGTACAAAATATGGGGTTACGTTCCCAGATTTAAGCAAACTCAAAAAAAAAAGTTTTTCTGTTTAAGTATGCGTTGTTTTTATTAAAGTTTCAAAACATTTCTAAAATTAACATTAAAAATAACATATAAAATAAAAGATAAAGATATTAAAAAAACAAAAATTTTCATTTCAAGTAAACATAAAATTTGAGATCCATTTGATGGCATTAAAATCTAAGCCGCTTTCGTATTCAACATGTTTTTTTTTGTGGTGGCTCCTCTTGGATGACAAAAAAAGCAGTCATTTTGCCTTGTTTAGAAGCTTTTGTAGCTTCCTTTTAACACTCCCTTTAAGGAAAAAGAATTTTTTCCAACTCTCTTTTAAACTTTAAATGTCTTTTGTTTGTTTGTTTGTTTGCTTCATTCACAGCAATTTCAAGTAAAAGTTCGTCATCAATGCCGTTATCTTCAAAGAACTCTTGCACATCATTAGTAGTCATGTCTTCGAATCCTTCACCTTCAATTAAATGAGCAAATTCTAATATTTCACGGAGTTCACTTTGTGGCAATTGCATTTCGTCGTTTTTAACAACCGCTGGCCATAATTTTTTCCAACATCCGTTCAATGTCGACTGCTTAAGCTCTTTTAATGATAAAATAACCAATTCAAGGCAATCTTTAATAGAAAATTTCTTCCAAGCACTGATAACATCGATGGAGTCAGCTTCAGTTGTGTCCAAAATCTAGCTTAGAGAGCCCTGATATAATATGTCTTGAAGGTGTAAATTATACCCTGATCCATTGGCTTCAGAAGTGATGTTGTGATGTGTTAGGTGGAAGAAATTTTATTTTGATATTCGAATGAATTAACTTTTTTGGATGACCTGGGGCATTGTCCAACAACAAGAGCGCTCAAAAGTGTAAATTTATCTTTTTCAAATATTTTTCAACTGCAAAGCAATTAAAAAACCAGTCTTTAAATAATTTTGCTTTCCAGTAAACGGGTAAGTGTAAAACGATCTTTTTGTGCCTGAAATCCGGGTGCCACTTTTTCTTTCTTTAATAAAAAAGTCCGATTTGACTTTTTTTCCACCAAAGCCCAGTTTCATCAGCATTGAAAATTTTGTCAGGCAAGAATTCTTCTTCATCAATGAATCCTTGAATTTCTCGTGGATATGTGGCAGCAGCTCCATCATCGGCCGATGCCACTTCGCCTTTGAGTTTTATGCTATGAATGGATAACCGTTTTTTAAATTTATCAAACCACTCATTACTAGCAACAAAATCTGTGCTGAAAGAGGGCTCTCCATTTTGCTTAATCAGTTCATAAACTCTGAGCGCCTTTTCCTGAATGATTCGTTGGCTTAAAGGGACATTTTTTTCGTAGCTTTGGGCTTCTTGCAATTTCGGTGGCAGTATGAGCTTTATCAAAGCGGTTTAGAATTTCAATTTTTGTTTCTAAAGAAATAACTTTTCATTTTAACGTTGGCTTGTTCCTTTTTTCTGGCATTGTAGAAGCTGCAATTTGTCTTATTTTATTTACTTAATTAAGCGGCACACCAGCTTCACTTACCACAAAATATGTAAATTTATTATGATCGAAAAATTACAATCGAAAAAAAAATCTATATTTTTCAATCGTGCTAGAACGAGGTTTTCAGCGTGTTAAAAGAGGAAAGGGAACATATTTATAATCGTGTTAGACCGAGTTCGTGTTAAAAGAGTTCGTGTTAAGCGAGGGCTAGGTGTACTTATATTATGTCATGCAAACCGAGTCCGATAACCATTCCTTAAAGAGCATACTACCGATTTTTGTAATTCATCGTTCGAAAATCATAAAAAAATGGTTTCTTCAAGCAATGAAATTATTACCAGTGCAGGTAAACGAAAAAGAATTTTTAACAGTGTGTACCTGTACCTGTTAAAAGTAAAGTTCATTCACTGACTACTTCCACCCTTTGATACTTCAATCTCATTCGGAGAAGATACATTAAGCTTCTCGCAAATGAATTCTTTTATACAGTTTTCGGTTGCCGATGGCAAGAGCCTGGAAATGAATATAGATATTTTAGGTGACACTACAACCAATGATTCCGAAGGCTCCACATTTGAGGGGGTGGTAGGAAGCGGGACGTTGCTCCGAACGATGGCACAAGACGGCCTATCAGTGATCGTACTAGTGGCGCAGTCTGTAGACACAGAGCAGGACCAACACTCAAATTGACGCCAGTGTCGACAGCAACAGCACTAGCCGAGTCCCCAGCAGCGGCTGAAGAAACTGGGACAGGTGCTGCAAAAGAAATAAGCTGCATCGGACGGGGAGTTATAGGCGAGTCCAGTCCTGTTTGATTAGAAATTTTTAATGATGGTTCGATTACTGGTAAATTGGCCTTTTTGCGCTTAGGAGAATAATCTTATAATCTGCAAATTGGCAAACATACTTGGAAGTGAGCACATTTTAAGGGAGCCATATTGTCATACATCCGGCATGCAACATAGGCTTCGGTTTGTATACCGCCCCATTTGCATGAAGCATAGCAACAGATCTTTGGGTCGCTCATGGCTGTATACTCAGAAGCGATGATTATTCTCAAAAGGTGCAGCAGACAGTCTGATAGTGTATAAGCGTCCAAAAATGCACTCAGCAGTTTTATAATAACAACACAAAAAAAATGTTATATATGGGGTATTCACGCTTTATGTTAAGTTGAGGAGTTGAAAATTTGATGACTTTTACAACAACAAAACGTATGGCAAAATACAACCCTGCGTTTCAACTCTCAACTCAACTTTTCCTCAACCCAAACCCTAGTCTACTTTTTGCTGCTGACTTGTTGAGAAAGTGTTGCACAATATGGTAAATAGCTGCCTTTTCAGCACTGCTACCATTTGTAATTTTTTAGCCATTTTGTGATATGAAAAACAACGACTTGCCTTACACTCGTTGAAAAAAAAAGAGCGGCGAAATTAACGCAAACAAAGTGTATTAACGCAATAAATAAAATGTTGTGAATTTATTGTGCCAAATTTAATTAAGTAAAAGGAAATAAATAAAAAAAAGTGAGTGTTGCGTATTTTATGTTCTAAATTAAGTGCATAAATTATTGTTGCTTTTTTAAAGGGCTGAATCAAATCCAAAACGTTGCAGGATGTCTAAGCAGCTGAAAAAATGGTGTAGCGACGAAGTGGAGCAGAAAGTAATCTATTTATTGGAGCATAGGAACTTCGAGGTCAGATTTATACTAATGGAACTATTACGTCTACAAAATGATGCGTTACTCTTCCAGAAACCAACGGCGCAAGTATATTATAAGATGAAATTGATGCGAATGGGATGATGGTCAAGGGCAAAATCCGGTATTTGCGCAAAAAATATGAGGAAGCCAACAAATGGCGAAATTTCACGGGTGCTGGCTTAGATGACGACGATTCTCACTTGACAATCCAAGGTATGATGGTTGAAATGTTTTCTTTTTATCAAATAATAATATATAAAAATTCTACAATTACAGCCAAATTGTGTGAAATTTGCCCTTACTTCAATGCCCTCGAGGCCATCTTTGAAGTAGAGAAAGATGCGGATGCTTATGGATCTCATTCGGCAGACTTTCATGAGAACGCTACCAGCAGCAGCATGTCATCGGTTTATTTCGCAGAGGATAATGTCGACTTGCCCATGGAAGATACGGAGGTAGAGGCGGAGGTAGATATACCAGAGGTATGATCGTGGGAAGTTTGAGACGAAAGAAAACTGCAGTGGAGACCATACAAGAAAATGAAAAAGTCGTCTTATGCAGTGCAACCAGACGTTAAAAAACGATGAGGAATGATTGAGAATGGAAGCCGCAAGTTAGGAGTGGAGGCGCAGGAAGGAGGAGCGACAATTAGAGCAGGAGGAGAAGCGTTTGGAACTCGATTTGGAAGCACTGCAGTTCAAGCAAAATGTTGAGAATAGGCGGCTTGAATTGGAGGAAAAAAAATACAAAATGATTACGAGTTAAAAAAACTAGAACTAGAGAATTTAAAAGAACTCAAAAAATATGAATTAGAATTAAAATATAAAAATCAATAAAATTTATTTTCAAAACATTAAATTGTAAATAGCTTGGCGTTTTACTTCATTAGAATTTAAGTTGTTTCTTGGTAGTCGGCGTCGTCGTTTTCACTCTCTGGTTGCATATTCTCCATTTCTTCGTCAGTGAGCAATATGTTGTGTAATATACAGCACGTTGTTACCAGTTTACAATTTCTTGCTATCCTTGTTTCCTATTCTTAAGCGCATTTCCTTTAAGGAAATTGACTACGGCGTGTGTTAGAGCGTTTCCGCATTTCGGAGTCCATGAAGTGTGGATTGCTTCCAGTGGTCGGTCGGCACAAAATACACACGTTTTTTTCTTCCGTATGTATTGAACAAAACGTTGCGCAGCGTAATTCAACTTTGTCAATTGACCACTCATAAGCAACTGATATTGTTCTCTCTGCTGCAGTGGCAGTAAAGCAGAGCAACACGAGCCAAAGTCACGCAACATTAACTTGGTGTCTGTTGCTTAGCAACGTCAGCGTCGCAATACGTCACTGCGGCAGAGATAATTTCAATACAAAAGCACGTACACATACATGCGTTTTGTGTATAACACATGACGTGTATCGACGTCGCTTAACCCTATACACGCCAGACAGAGCCGTGCCGACCACTGATTGCTTCTATACGGAACAATGACGAATTTTGACAATGGGTACGCAGAATCACCTGCAATCCATTGCTCACGACTGAACTACTCCGAACTTCGATTATAAATGATGCCGGTTTTAAATATTTTTGCATCGTGCCAGCTTCCTGGGTATCCGAAAATAACGTCGCGAATCCGTAATTCATAATCGCATATCGCCTGAAATTTAATGGCATAATTTCGTTTTCTCGAGAAGTAAGCTTCATGATTGGACTGGCTTTCTGCGAGTTTAATTTCTGTGCCATCTATGTATCCTATGCAGTGCGGCAGTTCTTTCGTCGTATGCGACACAAGCACCATAAGTGCGACTTGTTATATTGGCCAAAGTGCCACCATCACCAATTCCAAAGGGCGTCGCAATTTTTTAAACAGATCCACGAGCCTAGTCTTAACAGAACTAACGCCACCCACAAATCGGCAGGTATCTGCAAGAGCGATTTGTAAAATTTGCTTTTACAAATGTAAACTAAAACACAGGAAATAAGTAGCACAAACTCAAATTAGTTTTCCTACAATAAATTAATTTTAGCAACAAAAAAGTAATAAAAATCTATGTCATCCATAGCGACAAACTACCAATATTTAAAATTGATAGGCACAATATCTACATATGAAAAAGGAAAAGACGTACTAAATGATGCCATCAATGGCGAAGCTGCATGTCAATTGCCTTAAAACGAATGTATATATCTACTAAAATATAAAATTGAAAAATAAAAATGTTTATTCTTTTTTTGTCCTTTTTTTAGTTGGTTTGGCCTTTTCTTTGTGGCAACTACTTTGTGTGTAGTGGACATCACTGACATCTCGCTGGGCGAGATGGAATGGTCTCGAACTAAATCAGAGCCGGGCAAAAAGAGAGCGATCTGCCATAAGTGCACGAACAAAAAGTGCCCGTTTGGGCTATGGGCTGCCCAGCTCTGAACTAGATGCACCAGGCATCTAATGAGAACTAACTAACTTAAGACAAAGCAACAGGTGACAGCGGATGAGCTTGGCTTGCGGATGGCAAGCGACAAAGCGGCAATTGAGATAAATATAAATTGAGATTAACTGAGAGGCATTGACTGCCAAAACTAACTACTATTCTCGCTACGCAGAGCGATTTATAATACATATGTATTTTATTTTTGACATAGGCGGCGTCTGCTGCTTGGGTGAGACACAAAGCCAAACATTGTTAAAAAAAAAATTTGTAACTTAACTAACCGAGTACATATTTTATTTATTAAAAAAAAGTACATAAGTATGCATAAAATTTCCAGTCACAACGAATGATCACAATTTCAGCAACTCATACTAGCAGCAAAAGCAAAACCAGAGATCGCAAAAAACTTTCAACCCATTTTTCCAATGCGGTCGGCTCACTCATGGTGGAATGGAATATTATTCCACCATGGGCTCACTAACAAAACAAAAAAGTAAAGCAAAAACGGTCTCTCACTGAGTCAAAAACTTTTTTCGTTTAATTGTGGGTTCTGGTTCGTGTTTTCGGCTGATCACAACAAACGCGTCTTACTTTGAGCGAGCAAGCGCTCACTGAAAAACTGTCCGCAAAGACCGTTTCGCAAAATGTGTGAGCGTAAAGTTTTTTTTTATTGTTGTAATGCATGATGCAAGGAATTTTTTGTTGGATCATGGGCCTCTTTTTGCTCCGAGTGCTCTTTCCGTTATTTCTTGCAAGTGGCGCCAGCCAGACACACACGCAAAAAGTGAGTTTCTGTTATTTTTCGTGCCCACCGCTGGCAATGATTCATGGCTGTAATGCGTGTGCGAGAGATGTGAGAGTAGGCCTGAGCAAGTCATTTGTGTGCGACACCGCACGCGTAATGCGTTTAGTTTTATGACAAGAAAAACATAACAAACGCAAGCATATTTGTGTATTATATGTAAATTATTTATTTATTAGGAATATATATTTATCATACATTTGTATGCACTTTAATTCAGAACTATTTGAATGCACAACTGCTGTTATTGTTTACATGCACAGGCGTCTCACACAACACGCATACATACGCAAAAGACACTTTTGCCGAAAGTCCGAAGGAAAAATGAAAGCGAATAACACAATCAAAACGGAAGAGAAAAAATTGGTCTTGGTTTGAGCGGAACGTTGTTGAGCAAAAAGACAATTGACTCAATTGAATTGAGTGTGTTTTGTCAATCTCTTCTCTTAGACTTTGGGTGTTTGTAAGACAGCGGTGTTTTCGGACACTCTTAAAGTGTTGGGCGTTTTTTGCAAGCTCTCAGCAAAACAAAAACACAAAATGTACAGCAATAGGACAGTTAAAATTTTGTGCCTGCCCTTATGCTTACTCGCTCTTGCTACAGCAGGAAAAGTAATGCTTTCTCTTGCTCACACGCACACATTTTTCTATGGGTTTCTTATATTCGACAGCCTCTGCAGCCGAGCTCACATCTTCGGCAGCAGCGTCCGCAGTCGAAATATTTTGTGTGTAAAATCCGAAGTGCAAATATTACTCGGCTGCGTGTGCAAAAAGTACGCTGCTATGGCTCTAAATTTCGTCGCGCTGCGGGCGTCGAGCTACGAGCTACAATCGGCTCTATTCGGTTTTGTCTTTTCGGCCTCGACTGCTACAGCAGATACTGATAATTAACAGAGCCGAAATAGCAACGGCGGCAGCTGCTACGAAGATGTAGCTTACTTTTTAAACGCTGGCTGAGAGCATTAATAAGGTAGAGCAAATTATCAGTCTTATTGCGATTGTTTGTGAGGTAGGTTGGGTCTGCGCATGATTTCATTTGCAGCTAAAGAACGAAACAAATGAACATAATTACTGCTTGCGGAAATAATAGAAAGTCACGCACTCAATTGCATTGTATTTAGCTTTTTTTAACTTTTTTCTATAATTTGTTTTACGTTTTGTGACGCATGTGGCGGCCATTTTTCGAATGCTTAAATTTATTCAGAGTGGGCCATCTGTTGATTTGGTTACATAAGTATTTTCAAATAATAAAATGCAATTAACAAACAAACCAAGAGATATCTATATTTTCATAATATACCTTTCAAAATTAATTACATTTCATAGAAAAATGGGCAAAGAAATAATAAATGACAATCCAAACTTATTTTTGTCGATCGGTCCTATGGGTGCTATATGAAAAAGTCAACCGATTTTGATCAAATTTGGTGTAGAGCTTGAGACATCTAAAAAACTTTCGAATGCCAAATTGGGTAACGATATTTTTATAAATAAATAAATAAATTACTCATCTTAAACTTTTGCTTTTTCAAACAAATTTACACTTTACAAAAATACTTGATGTTTCCACATTTTTTTTTCTGATTTTGATAAACCACTCATTTTTTCCGTAATCGATCAAAAAAATTGTTGCAGCCGCCTCATCTTTGTACCTTTTGACTGCATTAGCGCGTATCATTGTTGTAACTTGGATAAGTTAAAAAAATTTGAATTAGTGGGGTTTAAATGCCTTCGCGACGTATAGCAACCGTCGTTGCTACGTATGTGGTGTATCCACTAAAAACTCCCTCCTCCTCTTTTGGGGTATTTCATGCTATACCCGGCACTCCCCGCCCCCGGTGGATCCACCAGGTGAACCATGTCCGGCGACCATACCAGGTCCTGTTATGGCAAATTCAAAAACCTCCGTCAAGGTCCACCACTTAAAGGCACTTTCACAGTGCCATGAATTTCTTTCTAAAGGCACTTTAGCAGTGCAATTAGAATATTGTAAATTTTAAATATTTATTACAAACTAAAGGCACTTCAGCCATTAGCATATTCTAAATTCTAAATTGCAACCGTCCATCGTTTTTTCAGTAACTTTTCGTTTTTTACTTTCGACGATTAGCTTTTCTCCAAGCCATTGAGCTTTATCTCTCAATAAATTTATTATTAAATTCTTGAGAATGCTTTGACGATGGTCACAGCATTCTCCGTGGTTAGCAGCAAACCACTCCGGAAACAATTCATTTGTTTTCGATATGCATTTATTCATTATTTTTTTGCCAATATCTTTTTCATGCGCATTTTCTTCAAAATGTTTCGCAATGATATTGCAATGTAAATTGCAAATTTTCGAAAAAGTATCCGATGCATTTAAATGGAGCTCTGATGTGGAATGTTCAGACACATCATTATGCTGGAGCTCCACTGTTTGCATTGCGTTTTCACAATCGTTGCAGTGAAACTTCTCATTGTTATTTTTGATTAAATCCCCGTACAAACGTAAACGTGATGCCGCTTCACCGACATCACCGGGGCTATTTAACAATTGCTCATTGTCGTCGGCATGTGGATCACCGATTTCGGTGATCCAATTCAGTTCCGAATCTTCATCTTCATCGCAGCAGTTTTCAATTAAAAAATGCATTTCGTGTACTGATGGAGTTTTGCCAACTGTGGATCTAATAGCGCGAAAGAAGTTTTCTATACTGTCTTGGTTTAATCGCGTTAGATCCACAGACTCCGCACCTTCCGATATTAATTCGTCACACAGTGCTACCATATTCTTCAGTGTGACGATTAGGCCATCGATACAGAAATTGGCTTTCATTTTTATATTGTTTAAGAACGACGCAAATGTAAGTAATTTCAACTTGACATAATTTCCAGCCGTATAAAGCATTTTTCGGCTACTAAGCACTTCAAATGCGTCGTTCATTTTTAATACAAAATCGGCTGTTGGCAGTGCGTGGGGCATAAGAGTTTCAGTAAACTTATCATTACTATGGAACTCTCTTATGGCATCTGCAACCGATTTTGAAAAAATTTGCGCTGCCAAGCTCACTTTATTCTGTTGCCAATTCAGAGGATTCATATGCTCCTCTGTCAGTTTCGGAACTAAACGTGTTGTTTTGCTGTTTTTGTTTAATTCGTAGAGTTCCGAAATGACTTCCCATTTTGCTGTGGTGCCGTTTGGCATTATTACAGCATCAGACACGAAGTTATTACGTACATTTGTGTACATATGTACATAATCATGCAACACATAAATAACATGGCCATCTGCGTCTGTAAATTTCGATTCGCATCCAGCGAAAAGTTTATAAACACTCATGTTTGATTTGCTTTGATCGCAGATCAATGCTCTGACTTGCAGGCCAATATTTTTTAATACGCTCACATTTTCTTTTATAATGCGGCCAAGATGGATACCTTGTATCCCATGGGCACCGCAGTAATACGAGAATTCGTATTGCCACGGTGTTACTATTCCTTTTACTTGGAATAATAAAATGGTTCTTGCAACCATTTGAAATCTCTCCCCATTGCCAAAGTCAACTAAGCCATCTATTTGGTCTGCAGTGACATTATATTTCAGTTCCGGGCGAACTTTAGTTTCATCAAAAACAAGAACACATTGTTTTTCCAGTTCTTGCATATCTTTGATGCTTTCTTTAATTTTTTGGCAAACTTTAAAATCAATGCCAGTCCAAATCCTCTTTATGGGAATTTGTGAATTATTATCAGAATGTTGTTCCAATTCTGCTAATTCATTTTGGCATTGAGGGGAGCCCATGACATTTCCAATTTCAACATTCATTTCGAAATGTTGTTGTGGAAGAATTTCGGGATGAGCTTGAGCAGCTGCATCCATGAAGGGCATTGCGTTTTTTTTTAATGATTCATTTATTAAATCATCATGTCTGAAAGGACTATTGCATATATAAAGCCGTGTGCGATTTTGAAACGACGGCTTTATATTGCATTGTGACTTCCACTCCTCCTTACAAATATGTAGGGTGGAGGTGGGTCTTTTACGGCTGCACTTTTCAATGCAGCACATTTCATACGGCAGTATCTCATCTGGGTCACCTGGGTTACCTGTCAAGAAAAAGTTCATTATAAATATATAAAAATTGTAGTTATAAACATTTTGCATGAAAAACAACTCCTTAAAAAATAAGCGCCAAATTTAAAATAATCAAAGAACAGATGTGGTGCAGACTGAAAGAATCGGGAGGTCTGATGTAGAAATAATTTTAAGACTCGGTGACCGAGCTAGCTGTAAAGCTATGTTTTGTTTAGATATGTTCCTAATAAATGCACGAATAAGATTTTGTCAATATAAACAAACCGCATATTTTTTGGCATACTGGTATTTTAAAACATCGAAAATAGTATGGAAAGAGCTACAGTGGATCCGATGATGTCCGATGTACCAAGATTATCTAAGACGAACCAGCCCTTTCAAATTGTAGACCCTTTTTTTTACTTTAGTTGCTAATTTTTAAAGCCGATTTATTTTATTTAAACAAAGTGCTGAAATTTTTTTATGCCACTAAATATTAATATTAACATTTCAATTGCTTAATCTATAAATTCTCTTCGAGTCCACCATAATTGTGTTGATGGGTCAGTGGTATGCGTGCCTGAATGGCGTGAGACTATTTTGTGTTTTGTGTTCAACTCCAGGGCTCGGATTTTTTAATATTTTTTGATTGATTTCACAATATAAATTTTTGATTTTATAGGCTTTATTTTTTATTACGTAAAAGAAATTTTTATTTTGATTTATTTGTTATTCCTCTGGTTATTTCTCAAAGCAATTGTGAAAAATAATAATATGTCTTTTTAATGCTTAGACTAAAAAATAGGAAGTTGGAAAGAGCCTACCGAAATCAGATTTAGAGCAATAATTTTTATAAAATAAAGGGCCCTTTACACAACATAAGCAACTGGGGCTCGTAAAAACTTAACATTATAAAATGCCTATGTAGTAGCCTCAAATTTAATTGCAACACACACACACTGCTGCTCAACATTGCGAAAACTAAAATAGAATACGGTTTGTTCCTATACGGACACTCACCCAAAAGCACATTAAACAAATTAAAAACACCATTTAACTCCGCAATACGTTTAGCCCTTGGAGCCTTCCGCTCCACTCCAATAAACAACTTAATTTACGAAGCCAATATTCCCTCTATTGAACTTAAACGCGACCTGCAAACAGCAAAACTCTCCAAAAATTTTATTAACTCTAACAACACACCTATCCACAAATTAATAAGACACCGGAAAATTCAAAAGAAAACCCCATCACAATAAACAATAAATATATATGCAAGGAACTTAATCTGCCCTACGAACCACAAAAACTCCTTAAGTATAAACCACACTGGGACCAATCTCATAAACACAACGAAAGATGTATAAACACATTCAAAACACAAGACAACTTAAAATCACACCAGTTTATATTTTATATTTTATATTCACAGACGGGTCAAAAATAAATTGCACAATATCATATGCCATCACAACCGAAACAAACATAATAAAATAAACAAAAACATAAAAACCTTACCTGCTAAGTCAGTGGGTATTGCCCCCTTCCACAATCGCAATCGGCCGCCGCCGCCGTTGCCTACCCACTTTGACTCGAAATGCCTGCTGCATATTCGAGAGTATGTTTTAATTGCATTTTCAGCAATTTGTAAGTTATTGCACCATCTTTCACGTGCAATTTTTTCTTTCGGGAATGAAAATAAATTTATCCCATTACAATTTTTTACAATGCATTTTTTTTTCATTGTAATTTTTAGTTTTTCAATTTTAGTTCACTCTTAATGCGCGTAAAATCAAAATGATTAGTTAGTTTTAAGGCTGCCACCCTGGTCAAAAATAAAAACGCGGCAAAGCAACTGCAGAAAAAGAGGGTGGAGGGTGTGGGAGGGGAAAAAAAATATATGTACCCCAAAAAAATTAAATGCAACCCAACACTAAAAAACTATTTTTATCGATGACTATTGACTATTAATGTTGGAGGGTCAGCAAAACCAAATTTTTACCAAAAAATTTAAACCAAATTAGAAAAATATTAAAATGAGCAACTCATTTTTTACCAAGCTTGTGCAACGTGGCACAAGTCAAGTTGACGACGCAAAGCATTTTATTTATACCCATAGCAAGTGGTTAGATAAAGAGCATGAAGTACAATTTCATATTTTGCTAACAACAAACAATCAAAGCTATAGAGGTGCAACAAAGTTTGCAGAGCTCCGCAATAAGGATCAGCCATATGAAGAATTTTACAATGAGTGCAAGAAGGCACTGGTCGGACCCACAGATATGGTCGGATTTGACTATGAATTGAGCTGCAATGAGGACCCGCCATTGTTTAAGCTGTACAAATGTCAAGGAGGCTGTGAAACAGTGTACATGGAAGTTGAGCTGCATAAGATATCGAATTGTTTTGAACTATTAGATGCTGCAATCGCCTCAAATAAACATAGAGCAGTATTGGCAGAATACAAACAATATGTGGAGGAGTCCAAAATTCAAGAAACCAAGCTGCTTAAGAAATTCATTCTACTCATGAATAGTAAAAAATCACGTATAGTTGAGCTTGAGCGGCAGCTGGAGGAGGCACTCGATCAAAAAGCCGATGAAACGGATGTGGAGCCTGAGCCGCCTGAGGAAGGGGAAAAAGCAACAACAACTTCTGCAAATTAGTTAATTAATGATTGTGAGAAAAAACTCATTGAATTTATATTATTTTATGTAAAATTTTAGAATAATTAATTTTTATTGATTTACTTATAAAAAGTACTTAATTAAAATTACATTTCGATCTATAATTAGCTTTGGAATAAGTTATTGAATATTAGTTGAAATAAAAAGTACCATTATACAATCAAAAATGTAAAGTTAATTTAATTCTCTGGTAAATTTCCGTAGTCGCATTGTCTCACCTTTGGACCAGGCTGTTTGGTATGCGGAGCATCTTATTTCAAATACCCAACTTTTCCGGCACTTGGCGCTATCGCCGAGTCAACATATCGCGCGCCACTCTTGATGTGTTGAATGCTGCCCCTGTTGTTTTTGTTAATATTCGTATTTAAACAAAAAAGAAAAACAAATGCAAACAACTTTTCATGAAAGCCGTCCAGCAGTTGTTTAGTTAAAATTTTAACAAACTGAAGCACAAAGCACAAACACACACATGGGCACACTTATACACGCAGACAATTGGTCACCAGGCGAGCGCCAATGACAAGCTGTAACCCCAACAGCGCCAAACAGCTACAAAGTACAAAGTGCTCATTTCGAGCTAAACCAGTCAAAGAAGTACTTAATTTGTTGTTTTTATTGTATTTTTTGGTAGTTTATTTCAATGCCTTATTCATAATATAAAAATAAAAAATTTAGAGCTTCAATGCTTTCTTATTTGCAATAACTTAATAATAATACAAAATGAAATTAACAAAAAATAATGCCTGTCCATATTAGCGTCTGTAATACGCTGGTTAATTGCTGCTGCCATATGAAAAATATGTAAAAATTCCCTAAAATAATATAAAAATGTAATTTTAAAAATTCAATTCAACTTAAGCTTCCATACTTATCGTTGGAACGATGGCCTGTTGACAAAATTGAAGGCGAAATTAGACAATTTTGCCAGTTCCCTCTCCGCCTCTATAATTGGCTGCAGCCACGCCCTTGGGTTGTTTATTTCATGAACTAATGCCCGCTCCGCGTTTCTGCGGAAACGGGCATTTCCTGTCCCACGTTTGGCCTCCTCGTAGGCTTTCAACTTCTCCTCGAGACGTTGTATCGAGTTTCTTACTTCCAAGTCGCGGCTGCCTCGACGGCTTGCCTCCATCGGCAAGCGGCCTTGGCCACCTCGACCTCGACCGCTTGCCTCCCTTGGCAAGCGGCCTTGGCTGCCTCGACGGCTTGCCGAGTGAGGCAAGCGGCCTTGGCCACCTCGACGGCTTGCCGAGTGAGGCAAGCGGCCTTGGCCACCTCGACTTGCCAAGGGAGGCAAACGGTCGCCAGTGAGAACATCATCTACGTATAGGTCTTTGAGCAAAGTTGCAGCGCCTATGGGAAACTCGCTGACACTCGCTGAGTGACATTATTTTAACTGTTTTCTTAGTTCCCTTTCGCATTTTTCGCAGTTTAGTTAAATACCCAACTGCAATTTATCCTAATTTTCCAAATTATCTTGGTTAAACCGCTTTGTCAAGATCAAAAATTTATCACAATTATTTGATAGAACTTTAACTGCGAGCATAAGCACCGATGACAGCCTTAATTTTATGCCATCCAAAAAAAAAATACGTGATTTTCCTTTTTGCTTTTTACAAATTCAACGTTTTCTATATACTGTATAAATTCAGAAATAAACTTGTGGGATTGATCATTAAGTTGCAAAGCAGATCGATAGAAATTATCAGAATGCAGGGCTCCACTGTTCGTGCAATCAAAAATTTGATCTACTGTATAAATTCAACAGTAGATAGGGCGATTTCTTTGTAATTCTTTTTGAACCCAACTGTGTCGCAAAACGTCTTAATGGCAGCCTAAACTGTTTTACTAATAATTTTAGTTTGAGTCTGATCGGTTGAGTTTGGGATCACATGCTGTTTGGTTAATTTTGGACACATTTTAGTTCTTGCATTATTCTCTTTTTCTCATAATTCTCTAACCACACTAAAAGTCGATCTGCCATTGGAAGTTTCAATCTCACACTCCATCCAGTTATTTCTCAAAGACTTCACTAAGAGGGGGAAGTCAATTTTTAGTATTCAAACTGAAAATATGGAAAATCAACAGTTGCACATAGATTTTCAAAGCATTTTCTGTTGGAAGAGCCTTGAGCACACAAAATAACTTTAGCTGGTACGAGAGATTTGGCTGTCATTCCCTTCTCCGAAACAAAATAATTTTAAATTGTACTCCAGCATGAAAAAACGAATCTAATCATGAAAACGCAAACCTGCTTTGCAAATTTACTCTATCGCATGTGCCAATTGGCTTCAAAACCGTCAGTCAAGTCTAATGTTTGGTTATATCGGAGCTCTTTGTCATTTCATCCACTGACAGTGCCATTTGTGTATGCCCTTTCTCTTTGAGCTCGTAGAACACTTGCTTTATACATTCAAATGCACGATTTTTGAAGCTCGGCTGCAAATTTTTTATTGACGCCCAACGGTTTGCAGAGCTTATAGAGGGAGAGTTTAAATGAAGCCTATCGCTGAGAAAAACGTAATTCTATGCTGACATTTTTCATTGAATCAATAGCTGTTTTTTTTTTAGTTTTTAACTAAAGTCTCTTTTTTTTATGATTCTGGCAAATGAAAACAGTTTTCCCGTGCTTTTTTACAATTTTTTTCATTTTTGCCTCCAAATTTGCCCCATAATTTTATCCTGATCAGGAAATCGAAATAACTTAAGACTCGTCTGTGTTCGTCTGGAATTACGGCATACACAGCAAAATTGTTTGCCGGACGGCCGCTTATTATTTAGACTCTTCTCTCGTTCAGCGCTCATGATTCACCAAGTTACTAGATCGTCACTCTAGTCACCAAACCAACAATTATTCTCAAAACTTCGCTGTTTAATAATCACAAATATTGTATTCATATTCAATCAGTACTCCACTGTTTAATCACCAAGCATATACTAATATTATGTCATGCAAACCGAGTCCGATAACCATTCCTTAAAGAGCATACTACCGATTTTTGTAATTCATCGTTCGAAAATCATAAAAAAATGGTTTCTTCAAGCAATGAAATTATTACCAGTGCAGGTAAACGAAAAAGAATTTTTAACATTGTGTACCTGTACCTGTTAAAAGTAAAGTTCATTCACTGACTACTTCCACCCCTTGATACTTCAATCTCATTCGGAGAAGATACATTAAGCTTCTCGCAAATGAATTCTTTTATACAGTTTTCGGTTGCCGATGGCAAGAGCCTGGAAATGAATATAGATATTTTAGGTGACACTACAACCAATGATTCCGAAGGCTCCACATTTGAGGGGGTGGTAGGAAGCGGGACGTTGCTCCGAACGATGGCACAAGACGGCCTATCAGTGATCGTACTAGTGGCGCAGTCTGTAGACACAGAGCAGGACCAACACTCAAATTGACGCCAGTGTCGACAGCAACAGCACTAGCCGAGTCCCCAGCAGCGGCTGAAGAAACTGGGACAGGTGCTGCAAAAGAAATAAGCTGCATCGGACGGGGAGTTATAGGCGAGTCCAGTCCTGTTTGATTAGAAATTTTTAATGATGGTTCGATTACTGGTAAATTGGCCTTTTTTGCGCTTAGGAGAATAATCTTATAATCTGCAAATTGGCAAACATACTTGGAAGTGAGCACATTTTAAGGGAGCCATATTGTCATACATCCGGCATGCAACATAGGCTTCGGTTTGTATACCGCCCCATTTGCATGAAGCATAGCAACAGATCTTTGGGTCGCTCATGGCTGTATACTCAGAAGCGATGATTATTCTCAAAAGGTGCAGCAGACAGTCTGATAGTGTATAAGCGTCCAAAAATGCACTCAGCAGTTTTATAATAACAACACAAAAAAATGTTATATATGGGGTATTCACGCTTTATGTTGAGTTGAGGAGTTGAAAATTTGATGACTTTTACAACAACAAAACGTATGGCAAAATACAACCCTGCGTTTCAACTCTCAACTCAACTTTTCCTCAACCCAAACCCTAGTCTACTTTTTGCTGCTGACTTGTTGAGAAAGTGTTGCACAATATGGTAAATAGCTGCCTTTTCAGCACTGCTACCATTTGTAATTTTTTAGCCATTTTGTGATATGAAAAACAACGACTTGCCTTACACTCGTTGAAAAAAAAGAGCGGCGAAATTAACGCAAACAAAGTGTATTAACGCAATAAATAAAATGTTGTGAATTTATTGTGCCAAATTTAATTAAGTAAAAGGAAATAAATAAAAAAAGTGAGTGTTGCGTATTTTATGTTCTAAATTAAGTGCATAAATTATTGTTGCTTTTTTAAAGGGCTGAATCAAATCCAAAACGTTGCAGGATGTCTAAGCAGCTGAAAAAATGGTGTAGCGACGAAGTGGAGCAGAAAGTAATCTATTTATTGGAGCATAGGAACTTCGAGGTCAGATTTATACTAATGGAACTATTACGTCTACAAAATGATGCGTTACTCTTCCAGAAACCAACGGCGCAAGTATATTATAAGATGAAATTGATGCGAATGGGATGATGGTCAAGGGCAAAATCCGGTATTTGCGCAAAAAATATGAGGAAGCCAACAAATGGCGAAATTTCACGGGTGCTGGCTTAGATGACGACGATTCTCACTTGACAATCCAAGGTATGATGGTTGAAATGTTTTCTTTTTATTAAATAATAATATATAAAAATTCTACAATTACAGCCAAATTGTGTGAAATTTGCCCTTACTTCAATGCCCTCGAGGCCATCTTTGAAGTAGAGAAAGATGCGGATGCTTATGGATCTCATTCGGCAGACTTTCATGAGAACGCTACCAGCAGCAGCATGTCATCGGTTTATTTCGCAGAGGATAATGTCGACTTGCCCATGGAAGATACGGAGGTAGAGGCGGAGGTAGATATACCAGAGGTATGATCGTGGGAAGTTTGAGACGAAAGAAAACTGCAGTGGAGACCATACAAGAAAATGAAAAAGTCGTCTTATGCAGTGCAACCAGACGTTAAAAAACGATGAGGAATGATTGAGAATGGAAGCCGCAAGTTAGGAGTGGAGGCGCAGGAAGGAGGAGCGACAATTAGAGCAGGAGGAGAAGCGTTTGGAACTCGATTTGGAAGCACTGCAGTTCAAGCAAAATGTTGAGAATAGGCGGCTTGAATTGGAGGAAAAAAAATACAAAATGATTACGAGTTAAAAAAACTAGAACTAGAGAATTTAAAAGAACTCAAAAAATATGAATTAGAATTAAAATATAAAAATCAATAAAATTTATTTTCAAAACATTAAATTGTAAATAGCTTGGCGTTTTACTTCATTAGAATTTAAGTTGTTTCTTGGTAGTCGGCGTCGTCGTTTTCACTCTCTGGTTGCATATTCTCCATTTCTTCGTCAGTGAGCAATATGTTGTGTAATATACAGCACGTTGTTACCAGTTTACAATTTCTTGCTATCCTTGTTTCCTATTCTTAAGCGCATTTCCTTTAAGGAAATTGACTACGGCGTGTGTTAGAGCGTTTCCGCATTTCGGAGTCCATGAAGTGTGGATTGCTTCCAGTGGTCGGTCGGCACAAAATACACACGTTTTTTTCTTCCGTATGTATTGAACAAAACGTTGCGCAGCGTAATTCAACTTTGTCAATTGACCACTCATAAGCAACTGATATTGTTCTCTCTGCTGCAGTGGCAGTAAAGCAGAGCAACACGAGCCAAAGTCACGCAACATTAACTTCGTGTCTGTTGCTTAGCAACGTCAGCGTCGCAATACGTCACTGCGGCAGAGATAATTTCAATACAAAAAGCACGTACACATACATGCGTTTTGTGTATAACACATGACGTGTATCGACGTCGCTTAACCCTATACACGCCAGACAGAGCCGTGCCGACCACTGATTGCTTCTATACGGAACAATGACGAATTTTGACAATGGGTACGCAGAATCACCTGCAATCCATTGCTCACTACTGAACTACTCCGAACTTCGATTATAAATGATGCCGGTTTTAAATATTTTTGCATCGTGCCAGCTTCCTGGGTATCCGAAAATAACGTCGCGAATCCGTAATTCATAATCGCATATCGCCTGAAATTTAATGGCATAATTTCGTTTTCTCGAGAAGTAAGCTTCATGATTGGACTGGCTTTCTGCGAGTTTAATTTCTGTGCCATCTATGTATCCTATGCAGTGCGGCAGTTCTTTCATCGTATGGGACACAATCTTTTGCCGTTATTACGTCATCTGGCAAAAAGACATTTTAATTTTTACAAAATGGCACCATAAGTGCGACTTGTTATATTGGCCAAAGTGCCATCATCACCAATTCCAAAGGGCGTCGCAATTTTTTAAACAGATCCACGAGCCTAGTCTTAACAGAACTAACGCCACCCACAAATCGGCAGGTATCTGCAAGAGCGATTTGTAAAATTTGCTTTTACAAATGTAAACTAAAACACAGGAAATAAGTAGCACAAACTCAAATTAGTTTTCCTACAATAAATTAATTTTAGCAACAAAAAAGTAATAAAAATCTATGTCATCCATAGCGACCAACTACCAATATTTAAAATTGATAGGCACAATATCTACATATGAAAAAGGAAAAGACGTACTAAATGATGCCATCAATGACGAAGCTGCATGTCAATTGCTTTAAAACGAATGTATATATCTACTAAAATATAAAATTGAAAAATTAAAATGTTTATTCTTTTTTTGTCCTTTTTTTTAGTTGGTTTAGCCTTTTCTTTGTGGCAACTACATTGTGTGTAGTGGACATCACTGACATCTCGCTGGGCGAGATGGAATGGTCTCGAACTAAATCAGAGCCGGGCAAAAAGAGAGCGATCTGCCATAAGTGCACGAACAAAAAGTGCCCGTTTGGGCTATGGGCTGCCCAGCTCTGAACTAGATGCACCAGGCATCTAATGAGAACTAACTAACTTAAGACAAAGCAACAGGTGACAGCGGATGAGCTTGGCTTGCGGATGGCAAGCGACAAAGCGGCAATTGAGATAAATATAAATTGAGATTAACTGAGAGGCATTGACTGTCAAAACTAACTACTATTCTCGCTACGCAGAGCGATTTATAATACATATGTATTTTATTTTTGACATAGGCGGCGTCTGCTGCTTGGGTGAGACACAAAGCCAAACATTGTTAAAAAAAAAATTTGTAACTTAACTAACCGAGTACATATTTTATTTATTAAAAAAAAGTACATAAGTATGCATAAAATTTCCAGTCACAACGAATGATCACAATTTCAGCAACTCATACTAGCAGCAAAAGCAAAACCAGAGATCGCAAAAAACTTTCAACCCATTTTTCCAATGCGGTCGGCTCACTCATGGTGGAATAATGGTGGAATGGAATATTATTCCACCATTGGCTCACTAACAAAACAAAAAAGTAAAGCAAAAACGGTCTCTCACTGAGTCAAAAACTTTTTTCGTTTAATTGTGGGTTCTGGTTCGTGTTTTCGGCTGATCACAACAAACGCGTCTTACTTTGAGCGAGCAAGCGCTCACTGAAAAACTGTCCGCAAAGACCGTTTCGCAAAATGTGTGAGCGTAAAGTTTTTTTTTATTGTTGTAATGCATGATGCAAGGAATTTTTTGTTGGATCATGGGCCTCTTTTTGCTCCGAGTGCTCTTTCCGTTATTTCTTGCAAGTGGCGCCAGCCAGACACACACGCAAAAAGTGAGTTTCTGTTATTTTTCGTGCCCACCGCTGGCAATGATTCATGGCTGTAATGCGTGTGCGAGAGATGTGAGAGTAGGCCTGAGCAAGTCATTTGTGTGCGACACCGCACGCGTAATGCGTTTAGTTTTATGACAAGAAAAAACATAACAAACGCAAGCATATTTGTGTATTATATGTAAATTATTTATTTATTAGAAATATATATTTTTCATACATTTGTATGCACTTTAATTCAGAACTATTTGAATGCACAACTGCTGTTATTGTTTACATGCACAGGCGTCTCACACAACACGCATACATACGCAAAAGACACTTTTGCCGAAAGTCCGAAGGAAAAATGAAAGCGAATAACACAATCAAAACGGAAGAGAAAAAATTGGTCTTGGTTTGAGCGGAACGTTGTTGAGCAAAAAGACAATTGACTCAATTGAATTGAGTGTGTTTTGTCAATCTCTTCTCTTAGACTTTGGGTGTTTGTAAGACAGCGGTGTTTTCGGACACTCTTAAAGTTTTGGGCGTTTTTTGCAAGCTCTCAGCAAAACAAAAACACAAAATGTACAGCAATAGGACAGTTAAAACTTTATGCCTGCCCTTATGCTTACTCGCTCTTGCTACAGTAGGAAAAGTAATGCTTTCTCTTGCTCACACGCACACATTTTTCTATGGGTTTCTTATATTCGACAGCCTCTGCAGCCGAGCTCACATCTTCGGCAGCAGCGTCCGCAGTCGAAATATTTTGTCTGTAAAATCCCAAGTGCAAATATTACTCGGCTGCGTGTGCAAAAAGTACGCTGCTGCTATGGCTCTGAATTTTGTCGCGCTGCGGGCGTCGAGCTACGAGCTACGATCGGCACTATTCGGTTTTGTCTTTTCGGCCTCGACTGCTACAGCAGATACTGATAATTAACAGAGCCGAAATAGCAGCGGCGGCAGCTGCTACGAAGATGTAGCTTACTTTTTAAACGCTGGCTGAGAGCATTAATAAGGTAGAGCAAATTATCAGTCTTATTGCGATTGTTTGTGAGGTAGGTTGGGTCTGCGCATGATTTCATTTGCAGCTAAAGAACGAAACAAATGAACATAATTACTGCTTGCGGAAATAATAGAAAGTCACGCACTCAATTGCATTGTATTTAGCTTTTTTTTAACTTTTTTCTATAATTTGTTTTACGTTTTGTGACGCATGTGGCGGCCATTTTTCGAATGCTTAAATTTATTCAGAGTGGGCCATCTGTTGATTTGGTTACATAAGTGTTTTCAAATAATAAAATGCAATTAACAAACAAACCAAGAGATATCTATATTTTCATAATATACCTTTCAAAATAAATGACATTTCATAGAAATATGAGCAAAGAAATAATAAATGACAATCCAAACTTATTTTGGCCGATCGGTCCTATGGGTGCTATATGAAAAAGTCAACCGATTTTGATCAAATTTGGTGTAGAGCTTGAGAAATCTAAAAAACTTTCGAATGCCAAATTTGGTAACGATATTTTTATAAATAAATGAATTACTCATCTAAAACTTTTGCTTTTTCAAAAAAATTTACACTTTACAAAAATACTTGATGTTTCCACATTTTTTTTTTCTGATTTTGATAAACCACTCATTTTTTCCGTAATCGATCAAAAAAATTGTTGCAGCCGCCTCATCTTTGTACCTTTTGACTGCATTAGCGCGTATCATTGTTGTAACTTGGATAAGTTAAAAAAATTTGAATTAGTGGGGTTTAAATGCCTTCGCGACGTATAGCAACCGTCGTTGCTACGTATGTGGTGTATCCACTAAAAACTCCCTCCTCCTCTTTTGGGGTATTTCATGCTATACCCGGCACTCCCCGCCCCCGGTGGATCCACCAGGTGAACCATGTCCGGCGACCATACCAGGTCCTGTTATGGCAAATTCAAAAACCTCCGTCAAGGTCCGCCACTTAAAGGCACTTTCACAGTGCCATGAATTTCTTTCTAAAGGCACTTTAGCAGTGCAATTAGAATATTGTAAATTTTAAATATGTATTACAAACTAAAGGCACTTCAGCCATTAGCATATTCTAAATTGCAACCGTCCATCGTTTTTTCAGTAACTTTTCGTTTTTTACTTTCGACGATTAGCTTTTCTCCAAGCCATTGAGCTTTATCTCTCAATAAATTTAATATTAAATTCTTGAGAATGCTTTGACGATGGTCACAGCATTCTCCGTGGTTAGCAGCAAACCACTCCGGAAACAATTCATTTGTTTTCGATATGCATTTATTCATTATTTTTTTGCCAATATCTTTTTCATGCGCATTTTCTTCAAAATGTTTCGCAATGATATTGCAATGTAAATTGCAAATTTTCGAAAAAGTATCCGATGCATTTAAATGGAGCTCCGATGTGGAATGTTCAGACACATCATTATGCTGGAGCTCCACTGTTTGCATTGCGTTTTCACAATCGTTGCAGTGAAACTTCTCATTGCTATTTTTGATTAAATCCCCGTACAAACGTAAACGTGATGCCGCTTCACCGACATCACCGGGGCTATTTAACAATTGCTCATTGTCGTCGGCATATGGATCACCGATTTCGGTGATCCAATTCAGTTCCGAATCTTCATCTTCATCGCAGCAGTTTTCAATTAAAAACTGCATTTCGTGTACTGATGGAGTTTTGCCAACTGTGGATCTAATAGCGCGAAAGAAGTTTTCTATACTGTCTTGGTTTAATCGCGTTAGATCCACAGACTCCGCACCTTCCGATATTAATTCGTCACACAGTGCTACCATATTCTTCAGTGTGACGATTAGGCCATCGATACAGAAATTGGCTTTCATTTTTATATTGTTTAAGAACGACGCAAATGTAAGTAATTTCAACTTGACATAATTTCCAGCCGTATAAAGCATTTTTCGGCAATTAAGCACATCAAATGCGTCGTTCATTTTTAATACAAAATCGGCTGTTGGCAGTGCGTGGGGCATAAGAGTTTCAGTAAACTTATCATTACTATGGAACTCTCTTATGGCATCTGCAACCGATTTTGAAAAAATTTGCGCTGCCAAGCTCACTTTATTCTGTTGCCAATTCAGAGGATTCATATGCTCCTCTGTCAGTTTCGGAACTAAACGTGTTGTTTCGCTGTTTTTGTTTAATTCGAATAGTTCCGAAATGACTTCCCATTTTGCTGTGGTGCCGTTTGGCATTATTACAGCATCAGACACGAAGTTATTACGTACATTTGTGTACATGTGTACATAATCATGCAACACATAAATAACATGGCCATCTGCGTCTGTAAATTTCGATTCGCATCCAGCGAAAAGTTTATAAACACTC
This sequence comes from Chymomyza costata, assembly GCA_018150985.1. Taxonomy (NCBI): domain Eukaryota; kingdom Metazoa; phylum Arthropoda; class Insecta; order Diptera; family Drosophilidae; genus Chymomyza; species Chymomyza costata. The sequence continues at coordinate 473,925 of JAECWU010000003.1, read as the reverse complement.
ATGTTTGATTTGCTTTGATCGCAGATCAATGCTCTGACTTGCAGGCCAATATTTTTTAATACGCTCACATTTTCTTTTATAATGCGGCCAAGATGAATGTCTTCCACTGCATGGGCACCGCAGTAATACGAGAATTCGTATTGCCACGGTGTTACTATTCCTTTTACTTGGAATAATAAAATGGTTCTTGCAACCATTTGAAATCTTTCCCCGTTGCCAAAGTCAACTAAGCCATCTATCTGGTCTGTAGTGACATTATATTTCAGTTCCGGGCGAACTGCCATTTCATCAAAAACAAGAACACATTGTTTATCCAGTTCTTGCATATCTTTGATGCTTTCTTTAATTTTTTGGCAAACTTTTAAGTCAATGCCAGCCCAAATTCTCTTTATGGAAATTTGTGAATTGTTATCAGAATGTTGTTCCAATTCTGCTAATTCATTTTGGCATTGATGGGAGCCCATGACATTTCCAATTTCAACATTCATTTCGAATTGTTGTTGTGGAAGAATTTCGGGATGAGCTTGAGCAGCTGCATCCATGAAGGGCATTGCATTTTTTTCAATGTTTCACTTATTAAATCTTCACGTCTGAAATGGTTATTGCATATATAAAGCCGTGTGCGATTTTGAAACGACGGCTTTATATTGCATTCTGACTTCCACTCCTCCTTACAAGTATGTAGGGTGGAGGTGGGTCTTTTACGGCTGCACTTTTCAATGCAGCACATTTCATACGGCAGTATCTCATCAGGGTCACCTGGGTTACCTGTCAAGAAAAAGTTCATTATAAATATATAAAAATTGTAGTTATAAACATTTTGCATGAAAAACAACTCCTTAAAAAATAAGCGCCAAATTTAAAATAATCAAAGAACAGATGTGGTGCAGACTGAAAGAATCGGGAGGTCTCATGTAGAAATAATTTTAAGACTCGGTGACCGAGCTAGCTGTAAAGCTATGTTTTGTTTAGATATGTTCCTAATAAATGCACGAATAAGATTTTGTCAATATAAACAAACCGCATATTTTTTGGCATACTGGTATTTTAAAACATCGAAAATAGTATGGAAAGAGCTACAGTGGATCCGATGATGTCCGATGTACCAAGATTATCTAAGACGAACCAGCCCTTTCAAATTGTAGACCCTTTTTTTTACTTTAGTTGCTAATTTTTAAAGCCGATTTATTTTATTTAAACAAAGTGCTGAAATTTTTGTATGCCACTAAATATTAATATTAACATTTCAATTGCTTAATCTATAAATTATCTTCGAGTCCACCATAATTGTGTTGATGGGTCAGTGGTATGCGTGCCTGAATGGCGTGAGACTATTTTGTGTTTTGTGTTCAACTCCAGGGCTCGGATTTTTTAATATTTTTTGATTGGTTTCACAATATACATTTTTGATTTTATAGGCTTTATTTTTTATTACGTAAAAGAAATTTTTATTTTGATTTATTTGTTATTCCTCTGGTTATTTCTCAAAGCAATTGTGAAAAATAATAATATGTCTTTTTAATGCTTAGACTAAAAAATAGGAAGTTGGAAAGAGCCTACCGAAATCAGATTTAGAGCAATAATTTTTATAAAATAAAGGGCCCTTTACACAACATAAGCAACTGGGGCTCGTAAAAACTTAACATTATAAAATGCCTATGTAGTAGCCTCAAATTTAATTGCAACACACACACACTGCTGCTCAACATTGCGAAAACTAAAATAGAATACGGTTTGTTCCTATACGGACACTCACCCAAAAGCACATTAAACAAATTAAAAACACCATTTAACTCCGCAATACGTTTAGCCCTTGGAGCCTTCCGCTCCACTCCAATAAACAACTTAATTTACGAAGCCAATATTCCCTCTATTGAACTTAAACGCGACCTGCAAACAGCAAAACTCTCCAAAAATTTTATTAACTCTAACAACACACCTATCCACAAATTAATAAGACACCGGAAAATTCAAAAGAAAACCCCATCACAATAAACAATAAATATATATGCAAGGAACTTAATCTGCCCTACGAACCACAAAAACTCCTTAAGTATAAACCACACTGGGACCAATCTCATAAACACAACGAAAGATGTATAAACACATTCAAAACACAAGACAACTTAAAATCACACCAGTTTATATTTTATATTCACAGACGGGTCAAAAATAAATTGCACAATATCATATGCCATCACAACCGAAACAAACATAATAAAATAAACAAAAACATAAAAACCTTACCTGCTAAGTCAGTGGGTATTGCCCCCTTCCACAATCGCCTACCCACTTTGACTCGAAATGCCTGCTGCATATTCGAGAGTATGTTTTAATTGCATTTTCAGCAATTTGTAAGTTATTGCACCATCTTTCACGTGCAATTTTTTCTTTCGGGAATGAAAATAAATTTATCCCATTACAATTTTTTACAAGCCTTTTTTTTTCATTGTAATTTTTAGTTTTTCAATTTTAGTTCACTCTTAATGCGCGTAAAATCAAAATGATTAGTTAGTTTTAAGGCTGCCACCCTGGTCAAAAATAAAAACGCGGCAAAGCAACTGCAGAAAAAGAGGGTGGAGGGTGTGGGAGGGGAAAAAAAATATATGTACCCCAAAAAAATTAAATGCAACCCAACACTAAAAAACTATTTTTATCGATGACTATTGACTATTAATGTTGGAGGGTCAGCAAAACCAAATTTTTACCAAAAAATTTAAACCAAATTAGAAAAATATTAAAATGAGCAACTCATTTTTTACCAAGCTTGTGCAACGTGGCACAAGTCAAGTTGACGACGCAAAGCATTTTATTTATACCCATAGCAAGTGGTTAGATAAAGAGCATAAAGTACAATTTCATATTTTGCTAACAACAAACAATCAAAGCTATAGAGGTACAACAAAGTTTGCAGAGCTCCGCAATAAGGATCAGCCATATGAAGAATTTTACAATGAGTGCAAGAAGGCACTGGTCGGACCCACAGATATGGTCGGATTTGACTATGAATTGAGCTGCAATGAGGACCCGCCATTGTTCAAGCTGTACAAATGTCAAGGAGGCTGTGAAACATCATGATCAGTGTACATGGAAGTTGAGCTGCATAAGATATCGAATTGTTTTGAACTATTAGATGCTGTAATCGCCTCAAATAAACATAGAGCAGTATTGGCAGAATACAAACAATATGTGGAGGAGTCCAAAATTCAAGAAACCAAGCTGCTTAAGAAATTCATTCTACTCATGAATAGTAAAAAATCACGTATAGTTGAGCTTGAGCGGCAGCTGGAGGAGGCACTCGATCAAAAAGCCGATGAAACGGATGTGGAGCCTGAGCCGCCTGAGGAAGGGGAAAAAGCAACAACAACTTCTGCAAATTAGTTAATTAATGATTGTGAGAAAAAACTCATTGAATTTATATTATTTTATGTAAAATTTTAGAATAATTCATTTTTATTGATTTACTTATAAAAAGTACTTAATTAAAATTACATTTCGATCTATAATTAGCTTTGGAATAAGTTATTGAATATTAGTTGAAATAAAAAGTACCATTATACAATCAAAAATGTAAAGTTAATTTAATTCTCTGGTAAATTTCCGTAGTCGCATTGTCTCACCTTTGGACCAGGCTGTTTGGTATGCGGAGCATCTTATTTCAAATACCCAACTTTTCCGGCACTTGGCGCTATCGCCGAGTCAACATATCGCGCGCCACTCTTGATGTGTTGAATGCTGCCCCTGTTGTTTTTGTTAATATTCGTATTTAAACAAAAAAGAAAAACAAATGCAAACAACTTTTCATGAAAGCCGTCCAGCAGTTGTTTAGTTAAAATTTTAACAAACTGAAGCACAAAGCACAAACACACACATGGGCACACTTATACACGCAGACAATTGGTCACCAGGCGAGCACCAATGACAAGCTGTAACCCCAACAGCGCCAAACAGCTACAAAGTACAAAGTGCTCATTTCGAGCTAAACCAGTCAAAGAAGTACTTAATTTGTTGTTTTTATTGTATTTTTTGGTAGTTTATTTCAATGCCTTATTCATAATATAAAAATAAAAAATTTAGAGCTTCAATGCTTTCTTATTTGCAATAACTTAATAATAATTAATTTATTCATAATAAAAAAATAAAAAATTTAGAGCTTCAATGCTTTCTTATTTGCAATAACTTAATAATAATACAAAATGAAATTAACAAAAAATAAATGATTTAGAGCTTCAATGCTTTCTTATTTGCAATAACTTAATAATAATACAAAATGAAATTAACAAAAAATAATGCCTGTCCATATAAGCGTCTGTAATACGCTGGTTAATTGCTGCTGCCATATGAAAAATATGTAAAAATTCCCTAAAATAATATAAAAATGTAATTTTAAAAATTCAATTCAACTTAAGCTTCCATACTTACAATTAAATTGATTTGCGTCGTTGGAACAATGGCCTGTTGACAAAATTGAAGGCGAAATTAGACAATTTTGCTTTCAATTTTGCCAGTTCCCTCTCCGCCTCTATAATTGGCTGCAGCCACGCCCTTGGGTTGTTTATTTCATGAACTAATGCCCGCTCCGCGTTTCTGCGGAAACGGGCATTTCCTGTCCCACGTTTGGCCTCCTCGTAGGCTTTCAACTTCTCCTCGAGACGTTGTATCGAGTTTCTTACTTCCAAGTCGCGGCTGCCTCGACGGCTTGCCTCCATCGGCAAGCGGCCTTGGCCAGCTCAACCTCGACCGCTTGCCTCCCTTGGCAAGCGGCCTTGGCTGCCTCGACGGCTTGCCTCCCTTGGCAAGCGGCCTTGGCCACCTCGACGGCTTGCCGAGTGAGGCAAGCGGCCTTGGCCACCTCGACTTGCCAAGGGAGGCAAACGGTCGCCAGTGAGAACATCATCTACGTATAGGTCTTTGAGCAAAGTTGCAGCGCCTATGGGAAACTCGCTGACACTCGCTGAGTGACATTATTTTAACTGTTTTCTTAGTTCCCTTTCGCATTTTTCGCAGTTTAGTTAAATACCCAACTGCAATTTATCCTAATTTTCCAGATTATCTTGGTTAAACCGCTTTGTCAAGATCAAAAATTTATCACAATTATTTGATAGAACTTTAACTGCGAGCATAAGCACCGATGACAGCCTTAATTTTATGCCATCCAAAAAAAAAATACGTGATTTTCCTTTTTGCTTTTTACAAATTCAACGTTTTCTATATACTATATAAATTCAGAAATAAACTTGTGGGATTGATCATTAAGTTGCAAAGCAGATCGATAGAAATTATCAGAATGCAGGGCTCCACTGTTCGTGCAATCAAAAATTTGATCTACTGTATAAATTCAACAGTAGATAGGGCGATTTCTTTAAAATTCTTTTTGAACCCAACTGTGTCGCAAAACGTCTTAATGGCAGCCTAAACTGTTTTACTAATAATTTTAGTTTGAGTCTGATCGGTTGAGTTTGGGATCACATGCTGTTTGGTTAATTTTGGACACATTTTAGTTCTTGCATTATTCTCTTTTTCTCATAATTCTCTAACCACACTAAAAGTCGATCTGCCATTGGAAGTTTCAATCTCACACTCCATCCAGTTATTTCTCAAAGATTTCACTAAGTGGGGGAAGTCAATTTTTAGTATTCAAACTGAAAATATTTAAAATCTACAGTTGCACATAGATTTTCAAAGCATTTTCTGTTGGAAGAGCCTTGATCACACAAAATAACTTTAGCTGGTACGAGAGATTTGGCTGTCATTCCCTTCTCCGAAACAAAATAATTTTAAATTGTACTCCAGCATGAAAAAACGAATCTAATCATGAAAACGCAAACCTGCTTTGCAAATTTACTCTATCGCATGTGCCAATTGGCTTCAAAACCGTCAGTCAAGTCTAATGTTTGGTTATATCGGAGCACTGACAGTGCCATTTGTGTATCCCCTTTCTCTTTGAGCTCGTAGAACACTTGCTTTATACATTCAAATGCACGATTTTTGAAGCTCGGCTGCAGATTTTTTATTGACGCCCAACGGTTTGCAGAGCTTATAGAGGGAGAGTTTAAATGAAGCCTATCGCTGAGAAAAACATAATTCTATGCTGACATTTTTCATTGAATCAATAGCTGTTTTTTTTTTAGTTTTTAACTAAAGTCTCTTTTTTTTATGATTCTGGCAAATGAAAACAGTTTTCCCGTGCTTTTTTACAATTTTTTTCATTTTTTCCTCCAAATTTGCCCCATAATTTTATCCTGATCAGGAAATCGAAATAACTTAAGACTCGTCTGTGTTCGTCTGGAATTACGGCATACACAGCAAAATTGTTTGCCGGACGGCCGCTTATTATTTAGACTCTTCTCTCGTTCAGCGCTCATGATTCACCAAGTTACTAGATCGTCACTCTAGTCACCAAACCAACAATTATTCTCAAAACTTCGCTGTTTAATAATCACAAATATTGTATTCATATTCAATCAGTACTCCACTGTTTAATCACCAAGCATATACTAATATTATGTCATGCAAACCGAGTCCGATAACCATTCCTTAAAGAGCATACTACCGATTTTTGTAATTCATCGTTCGAAAATCATAAAAAAATGGTTTCTTCAAGCAATGAAATTATTACCAGTGCAGGCAAACGAAAAAGAATTTTAAATTGTGTACCTGTATCTGTTAAAAGTAAAGTTCATTCACTGACTACTTCTACCCTTTGATACTTCAATCTCATTCGGAGAAGATACATTAAGCTTCTCGCAAATTAATTGTTTTATACAGTTTTCGGTTGCCGATGGCATGAGCCTGGAAACGAATATAGATATTTTAGGTGACACTACAACCAATGATTCCAAAGGCTCCACATTTGAGGGGGTGGTAGGAAGCGGGACGTTGCTCCGAACGATGGCACAAGACGGCCTATCAGTGATCGTACTAGTAGTAGCGCAGTCTATAGACACAGAGCAGGACCAACACTCAAATTGACGTCAGTGTCGACAGCAACAGCACTAGCCGAGTCCCCAGCAGCGGCTGAAAAAACTGGGACAGGTGTTGCAAAAGAAATAAGCTGCGTCGGACGGGGAGTTATAGGCGAGTCCAGTCCTGTTTGATTAGAAATTTTTAATGATGGTTCGATTACTGGTAAATTGGCCTTTTTTGCGCTTAGGAGAATAATCTTATAATCTGCAAATTGGCAAACATACTTGGAAGTGAGCACATTTTAAGGGAGCCATATTGTCATACATCCGGCATGCAACATAGGCTTCGGTTTGTATACCGCCCCATTTGCATGAAGCATAGCAACAGATCTTTGGGTCGCTCATGGCTGTATACTCAGAAGCGATGATTATTCTCAAAAGGTGCAGCAGACAGTCTGATAGTGTATAAGCGTCCAAAAATGCACTCAGCAGTTTTATAATAACAACACAAAAAAAATGTTATATATGGGGTATTCACGCTTTATGTTGAGTTGAGGAGTTGAAAATTTGATGACTTTTACAACAACAAAATGTATGGCAAAATACAACCCTGCGTTTCAACTCTCAACTCAACTTTTCCTCAACCCAAACCCTAGTCTACTTTTTGCTGCTGACTTGTTGAGAAAGTGTTGCACAATATGGTAATTAGCTGCCTTTTCAGCACTGCTACCATTTGTAATTTTTTAGCCATTTTGTGATATGAAAAACAACGACTTGCCTTACACTCGTTGAAAAAAAAAGAGCGGCGAAATTAACGCAAACAAAGTGTATTAACGCAATAAATAAAATGTTGTGAATTTATTGTGCCAAAATTAATTAAGTAAAAGGAAATAAATAAAAAAAGTGAGTGTTGTGTATTTTATATTCTAAATTAAGTGCATAAATTATTGTTGCTTTTTTAAAGGGCTGAATCAAATCCAAAACGTTGCAGGATGTCTAAGCAGCTGAAAAAATGGTGTAGCGACGAAGTGGAGCAGAAAGTAATCTATTTATTGGAGCATAGGAACTTCGAGGTCAGATTTATACTAATGGAACTATTACGTCTACAAAATGATGCGTTACTCTTCCAGAAACCAACGGCGCAAGTATATTATAAGATGAAATTGATGCGAATGGGATGATGGTCAAGGGCAAAATCCGGTATTTGCGCAAAAAATATGAGGAAGCCAACAAATGGCGCAATTTCACGGGTGCTGGCTTAGATGACGACGATTCTCACTTGACAATCCAAGGTATGATGGTTGAAATGTTTTCTTTTTATTAAATAATAATATATAAAAATTCTACAATTACAGCCAAATTGTGTGAAATTTTCCCTTACTTCAATGCCCTCGAGGCCATCTTTGAAGTAGAGAAAGATGCGGATGCTTATGGATTTCATTCGGCAGACTTTCATGAGAACGCTACCAGCAGCAGCATGTCATCGGTTTATTTAGCAGAGGATAATGTCGACTTGCCAATGGAAGATACGGAGGTAGAGGCGGAGGTAGATATACCAGAGGTATGATCGTGGGAAGTTTGAGACGAAAGAAAACTGCAGTGGAGACCATACAAGAAAATGAAAAAGTCGTCTTATGCAGTGCAACCAGCTGCTAAAAAACGATGAGGAATGATTGAAAATGGAAGCCGCAAGTTAGGAGTGGAGGCGCAGGAAGGAGGAGCGACAATTAGAGCATGAGGAGAAGCGTTTGGAACTCGATTTGGAAGCACTGCAGTTCAAGCAAAATGTTGAGAATAGGCGGCTTGAATTGGAGGAAAAAAAATACAAAATGATTACGAGTTAAAAAAACTAGAACTAGAGAATTTAAAAGAACTCAAAAAATATGAATTAGAATTAAAATATAAAAACCAATAAAATTTATTTTCAAAACATTAAATTGTAAATAGCTTGGCGTTTTACTTCATTAGAATTTAAGTTGTTTCTTGGTAGTCGGCGTCGTCGTTTTCACTCTCTGGTTGCATATTCTCCATTTCTTCGTCAGTGAGCAATATGTTGTGTAATATACAGCACGTTGTTACCAGTTTACAATTTCTTGCTATCCTTGTTTCCTATTCTTAAGCGCATTTCCTTTAAGGAAATTGACTATGGCGTGTGTTAGAGCGTTTCCGCATTTCGGAGTCCATGAAGTGTGGATTGCTTCCAGTGGTCGGTCGGCACAAAATACACACGTTTTTTTCTTCCGTATGTATTGAACAAAACGTTGCGCAGCGTAATTCAACTTTGTCAATTGACCACTCATAAGCAACTGATATTGTTCTCTCTGCTGCAGTGGCAGTAAAGCAAAGCAACACGAGCCAAAGTCACGCAACATTAACTTGGTGTCTGTTGCTTAGCAACGTCAGCGTCGCAATACGTCACTGCGGCAGAGATAATTTCAATACAAAAAGCACGTACACATACATGCGTTTTGTGTATAACACATGACGTGTATCGACGTCGCTTAACCCTATACACGCCAGACAGAGCCGTGCCGACCACTGATTGCTTCTATACGGAACAATGACGAATTTTGACAATGGGTACGCAGAATCACCTGCAATCCATTGCTCACGACTGAACTACTCCGAACTTCGATTATAAATGATGCCGGTTTTAAATATTTTTGCATCGTGCCAGCTTCCTGGGTATCCGAAAATAACGTCGCGAATCCGTAATTCATAATCGCATATCGCCTGAAATTTAATGGCATAATTTCGTTTTCTCGAGAAGTAAGCTTCATGATTGGACTGGCTTTCTGCGAGTTTAATTTCTGTGCCATCTATGTATCCTATGCAGTGCGGCAGTTCTTTCGTCGTATGCGACACAAGCACCATAAGTGCGACTTGTTATATTGGCCAAAGTGCCACCATCACCAATTCCAAAGGGCGTCGCAATTTTTTAAACAGATCCACGAGCCTAGTCTTAACAGAACTAACGCCACCCACAAATCGGCAGGTATCTGCAAGAGCGATTTGTAAAATTTGCTTTTACAAATGTAAACTAAAACACAGGAAATAAGTAGCACAAACTCAAATTAGTTTTCCTACAATAAATTAATTTTAGCAACAAAAAAGTAATAAAAATCTATGTCATCCATAGCGACCAACTACCAATATTTAAAATTGATAGGCACAAAATCTACATATGAAAAAGGAAAAGACGTACTAAATGATGCCATCAATGACGAAGCTGCATGTCAATTGCTTTAAAACGAATGTATATATCTACTAAAATATAAAATTGAAAAATAAAAATGTTTATTCTTTTTTTTGTCCTTTTTTTTAGTTGGTTTGGCCTTTTCTTTGTGGCAACTACTTTGTGTGTAGTGGACATCACTGACATCTCGCTGGGCGAGATGGAATGGTCTCGAACTAAATCAGAGCCGGGCAAAAAGAGAGCGATCTGCCATAAGTGCACGAACAAAAAGTGCCCGTTTGGGCTATGGGCTGCCCAGCTCTGAACTAGATGCACCAGGCATCTAATGAGAACTAACTAACTTAAGACAAAGCAACAGGTGACAGCGGATGAGCTTGGCTTGCGGATGGCAAGCGACAAAGCGGCAATTGAGATAAATATAAATTGAGATTAACTGAGAGGCATTGACTGCCAAAACTAACTACTATTCTCGCTACGCAGAGCGATTTATAATACATATGTATTTTATTTTTGACATAGGCGGCGTCTGCTGCTTGGGTGAGACACAAAGCCAAACATTGTTAAAAAAAAAATTTGTAACTTAACTAACCGAGTACATATTTTATTTATTAAAAAAAAGTACATAAGTATGCATAAAATTTCCAGTCACAACGAATGATCACAATTTCAGCAACTCATACTAGCAGCAAAAGCAAAACCAGAGATCGCAAAAAACTTTCAACCCATTTTTCCAATGCGGTCGGCTCACTCATGGTGGAATAATGGTGGAATGGAATATTATTCCACCATGGGCTCACTAACAAAACAAAAAAGTAAAGCAAAAACGGTCTCTCACTGAGTCAAAAACTTTTTTCGTTTAATTGTGGGTTCTGGTTCGTGTTTTCGGCTGATCACAACAAACGCGTCTTACTTTGAGCGAGCAAGCGCTCACTGAAAAACTGTCCGCAAAGACCGTTTCGCAAAATGTGTGAGCGTAAAGTTTTTTTTTATTGTTGTAATGCATGATGCAAGGAATTTTTTGTTGGATCATGGGCCTCTTTTTGCTCCGAGTGCTCTTTCCGTTATTTCTTGCAAGTGGCGCCAGCCAGACACACACGCAAAAAGTGAGTTTCTGTTATTTTTCGTGCCCACCGCTGGCAATGATTCATGGCTGTAATGCGTGTGCGAGAGATGTGAGAGTAGGCCTGAGCAAGTCATTTGTGTGCGACACCGCACGCGTAATGCGTTTAGTTTTATGACAAGAAAAAACATAACAAACGCAAGCATATTTGTGTATTATATGTAAATTATTTATTTATTAGGAATATATATTTATCATACATTTGTATGCACTTTAATTCAGAACTATTTGAATGCACAACTGCTGTTATTGTTTACATGCACAGGCGTCTCACACAACACGCATACATACGCAAAAGACACTTTTGCCGAAAGTCCGAAGGAAAAATGAAAGCGAATAACACAATCAAAACGGAAGAGAAAAAATTGGTCTTGGTTTGAGCGGAACGTTGTTGAGCAAAAAGACAATTGACTCAATTGAATTGAGTGTGTTTTGTCAATCTCTTCTCTTAGACTTTGGGTGTTTGTAAGACAGCGGTGTTTTCGGACACTCTTAAAGTGTTGGGCGTTTTTTGCAAGCTCTCAGCAAAACAAAAACACAAAATGTACAGCAATAGGACAGTTAAAATTTTGTGCCTGCCCTTATGCTTACTCGCTCTTGCTACAGCAGGAAAAGTAATGCTTTCTCTTGCTCACACGCACACATTTTTCTATGGGTTTCTTATATTCGACAGCCTCTGCAGCCGAGCTCACATCTTCGGCAGCAGCGTCCGCAGTCGAAATATTTTGTGTGTAAAATCCGAAGTGCAAATATTACTCGGCTGCGTGTGCAAAAAGTACGCTGCTATGGCTCTAAATTTCGTCGCGCTGCGGGCGTCGAGCTACGAGCTACAATCGGCTCTATTCGGTTTTGTCTTTTCGGCCTCGACTGCTACAGCAGATACTGATAATTAACAGAGCCGAAATAGCAACGGCGGCAGCTGCTACGAAGATGTAGCTTACTTTTTAAACGCTGGCTGAGAGCATTAATAAGGTAGAGCAAATTATCAGTATTATTGCGATTGTTTGTGAGGTAGGTTGGGTCTGCGCATGATTTCATTTGCAGCTAAAGAACGAAACAAATGAACATAATTACTGCTTGCGGAAATAATAGAAAGTCACGCACTCAATTGCATTGTATTTAGCTTTTTTTTACTTTTTTCTATAATTTGTTTTACGTTTTGTGACGCATGTGGCGGCCATTTTTCGAATGCTTAAATTTATTCAGAGTGGGCCATCTGTTGATTTGGTTACATAAGTATTTTCAAATAATAAAATGCAATTAACAAACAAACCAAGAGATATCTATATTTTCATAATATACCTTTCAAAATTTATTACCTTTCATAGAAAAATGGGCAAAGAAATAATAAATGACAATCCAAACTTATTTTTTCCGATCAGTTCTATGGGTGCTATATGAAAAAGTCAACCGATTTTGATCAAATTTGGTGTAGAGCTTGAGACATCTAAAAAACTTTCGAATGCCAAATTGGGTAACGATATTTTTATAAAAAAATGAATTACTCATCTAAAACTTTTGCTTTTTCAAACAAATTTACACTTTACAAAAATACTTGATGTTTCCACATTTTTTTTTCTGATTTTGATAAACCACTCATTTTTTCCGTAATCGATCAAAAAAATTGTTGCAGCCGCCTCATCTTTGTACCTTTTGACTGCATTAGCGCGTATCATTGTTGTAACTTGGATAAGTTAAAAAAATTTGAATTAGTGGGGTTTAAATGCCTTCGCGACGTATAGCAACCGTCGTTGCTACGTATGTGGTGTATCCACTAAAAACTCCCTCCTCCTCTTTTGGGGTATTTCATGCTATACCCGGCACTCCCCGCCCCCGGTGGATCCACCAGGTGAACCATGTCCGGCGACCATACCAGGTCCTGTTATGGCAAATTCAAAAACCTCCGTCAAGGTCCACCACTTAAAGGCACTTTCACAGTGCCATGAATTTCTTTCCAAAGGCACTTTAGCAGTGCAATTAGAATATTGTAAATTTTAAATATTTATTACAAACTAAAGGCACTTCAGCCATTAGCATATTCTAAATTGCAACCGTCCATCGTTTTTTCAGTAACTTTTCGTTTTTTACTTTCGACGATTAGCTTTTCTCCAAGCCATTGAGCTTTATCTCTCAATAAATTTATTATTAAATTCTTGAGAATGCTTTGACGATGGTCACAGCATTCTCCGTGGTTAGCAGCAAACCACTCCGGAAACAATTCATTTGTTTTCGATATGCATTTATTCATTATTTTTTTGCCAATATCTTTTTCATGCGCATTTTCTTCAAAATGTTTCGCAATGATATTGCAATGTAAATTGCAAATTTTCGAAAAAGTATCCGATGCATTTAAATGGAGCTCCGATGTGGAATGTTCAGACACATCATTATGCTGGAGCTCCACTGTTTGCATTGCGTTTTCACAATCGTTGCAGTGAAACTTCTCATTGTTATTTTTGATTAAATCCCCGTACAAACGTAAACGTGATGCCGCTTCACCGACATCACCGGGGCTATTTAACAATTGCTCATTGTCGTCGGCATATGGATCACCGATTTCGGTGATCCAATTCAGTTCCGAATCTTCATCGCAGCAGTTTTCAATTAAAAACTGCATTTCGTGTACTGATGGAGTTTTGCCAACTGTGGATCTAATAGCGCGAAAGAAGTTTTCTATACTGTCTTGGTTTAATCGCGTTAGATCCACAGACTCCGCACCTTCCGATATTGATTCGTCACACAGTGCTACCATATTCTTCAGTGTGACGATTAGACCATCGATACAGAAATTGGCTTTCATTTTTATATTGTTTAAGAACGACGCAAATGTAAGTAATTTCATTTTGACATCATTTCCAGCCGTATAAAGCATTTTTCGGCAATTAAGCACATCAAATGCGTCGTTCATTTTTAATACAAAATCGGCTGTTGGCAGTGCGTGGGGCATAAGAGTTTCAGTAAACTTATCATTACTATGGAACTCTCTTATGGCATCTGCAACCGATTTTGAAAAAATTTGCGCTGCCAAGCTCACTTTATTCTGTTGCCAATTCAGAGGATTCATATGCTCCTCTGTCAGTTTCGGAACTAAACGTGTTGTTTTGCTGTTTTTGTTTAATTCGTAGAGTTCCGAAATGACTTCCCATTTTGCTGTGGTGCCGTTTGGCATTATTACAGCATCAGACACGAAGTTATTACGTACATTTGTGTACATATGTACGTAATCATGCAACAAATAAATAACATGGCCATCTGCGTCTGTAAATTTCGATTCGCATCCAGCGAAAAGTTTATAAACACTCATGTTTGATTTGCTTTGATCGCAGATCAATGCTCTGACTTGCAGGCCAATATTTTTTAATACGCTCACATTTTCTTTTATAATGCGGCCAAGATGGATACCTTGTATCCCATGGGCACCGCAGTAATACGAGAATTCGTATTGCCACGGTGTTACTATTCCTTTTACTTGGAATAATAAAATGGTTCTTGCAACCATTTGAAATCTCTCCCCATTGCCAAAGTCAACTAAGCCATCTATTTGGTCTGCAGTGACATTATATTTCAGTTCCGGGCGAACTTTAGTTTCATCAAAAACAAGAACACATTGTTTTTCCAGTTCTTGCATATCTTTGATGCTTTCTTTAATTTTTTGGCAAACTTTAAAATCAATGCCAGTCCAAATCCTCTTTATGGGAATTTGTGAATTATTATCAGAATGTTGTTCCAATTCTGCTAATTCATTTTGGCATTGAGGGGAGCCCATGACATTTCCAATTTCAACATTCATTTCGAAATGTTGTTGTGGAAGAATTTCGGGACGGCTTTATATTGCATTGTGACATTGTGGGTCTTTTACGGCTGCACTTTTCAATGCAGCACATTTCATACGGCAGTATCTCACCAGGGTCACCTGGGTTACCTGTCAAGAAAAAGTTCATTATAAATATATAAAAATTGTAGTTATAAACATTTTGCATGAAAAACAACTCCTTAAAAAATAAGCGCCAAATTTAAAATAATCAAAGAACAGATGTGGTGCAGACTGAAAGAATCGGGAGGTCTGATGTAGAAATAATTTTAAGACTCGGTGACCGAGCTAGCTGTAAAGCTATGTTTTGTTTAGATATGTTCCTAATAAATGCACGAATAAGATTTTGTCAATATAAACCAACCGCATATTTTTTGGCATACTGGTATTTTAAAACATCGAAAATAGTATGGAAAGAGCTACAGTGGATCCGATGATGTCCGATGTACCAAGATTATCTAAGACGAACCAGCCCTTTTAAATTGTAGACCCTTTTTTTTACTTTAGTTGCTAATTTTTAAAGCCGATTTATTTTATTTAAACAAAGTGCTGAAATTTTTTTATGCCACTAAATATTAATATTAACATTTCAATTGCTTAATCTATAAATTCTCTTCGAGTCCACCATAATTGTGTTGATGGGTCAGTGGTATGCGTGCCTGAATGGCGTGAGACTATTTTGTGTTTTGTGTTCAACTCCAGGGCTCGGATTTTTAATATTTTTTGATTGGTTTCACAATTTTAATTTTTGATTTTATAGGCTTTATTTTTTATTACGTAAAAGAAATTTTTATTTTGATTTATTTGTTATTCCTCTGGTTATTTCTCAAAGCAATTGTGAAAAATAATAATATGTCTTTTTAATGCTTAGACTAAAAAATAGGAAGTTGGAAAGAGCCTACCGAAATCAGATTTAGAGCAATAATTTTTATAAAATAAAGGGCCCTTTACACAACATAAGCAACTGGGGCTCGTAAAAACTTAACATTATAAAATGCCTATGTAGTAGCCTCAAATTTAATTGCAACACACACACACTGCTGCTCAACATTGCGAAAACTAAAATAGAATACGGTTTGTTCCTATACGGACACTCACCCAAAAGCACATTAAACAAATTAAAAACACCATTTAACTCCGCAATACGTTTAGCCCTTGGAGCCTTCCGCTCCACTCCAATAAACAACTTAATTTACGAAGCCAATATTCCCTCTATTGAACTTAAACGCGACCTGCAAACAGCAAAACTCTCCAAAAATTTTATTAACTCTAACAACACACCTATCCACAAATTAATAAGACACCGGAAAATTCAAAAGAAAACCCCATCACAATAAACAATAAATATATATGCAAGGAACTTAATCTGCCCTACGAACCACAAAAACTCCTTAAGTATAAACCACACTGGGACCAATCTCATAAACACAACGAAAGATGTATAAACACATTCAAAACACAAGACAACTTAAAATCACACCAGTTTATATTTTATATTTTATATTCACAGACGGGTCAAAAATAAATTGCACAATATCATATGCCATCACAACCGAAACAAACATAATAAAATAAACAAAAACATAAAAACCTTACCTGCTAAGTCAGTGGGTATTGCCCCCTTCCACAATCGCAATCGGCCGCCGCCGCCGTTGCCTACCCACTTTGACTCGAAATGCCTGCTGCATATTCGAGAGTATGTTTTAATTGCATTTTCAGCAATTTGTAAGTTATTGCACCATCTTTCACGTGCAATTTTTTCTATCGGGAATGAAAATAAATTTATCCCATTACAATTTTTTACAATGCATTTTTTTTTCATTGTAATTTTTAGTTTTTCAATTTTAGTTCACTCTTAATGCGCGTAAAATCAAAATGATTAGTTAGTTTTAAGGCTGCCACCCTGGTCAAAAATAAAAACGCGGCAAAGCAACTGCAGAAAAAGAGGGTGGAGGGTGTGGGAGGGGAAAAAAAATATATGTACCCCAAAAAAATTAAATGCAACCCAACACTAAAAAACTATTTTTATCGATGACTATTGACTATTAATGTTGGAGGGTCAGCAAAACCAAATTTTTACCAAAAAATTTAAACCAAATTAGAAAAATATTAAAATGAGCAACTCATTTTTTACCAAGCTTGTGCAACGTGGCACAAGTCAAGTTGACGACGCAAAGCATTTTATTTATACCCATAGCAAGTGGTTAGATAAAGAGCATGAAGTACAATTTCATATTTTGCTAACAACAAACAATCAAAGCTATAGAGGTGCAACAAAGTTTGCAGAGCTCCGCAATAAGGATCAGCCATATGAAGAATTTTACAATGAGTGCAAGAAGGCACTGGTCGGACCCACAGATATGGTCGGATTTGACTATGAATTGAGCTGCAATGAGGACCCGCCATTGTTTAAGCTGTACAAATGTCAAGGAGGCTGTGAAACAGTGTACATGGAAGTTGAGCTGCATAAGATATCGAATTGTTTTGAACTATTAGATGCTGCAATCGCCTCAAATAAACATAGAGCAGTATTGGCAGAATACAAACAATATGTGGAGGAGTCCAAAATTCAAGAAACCAAGCTGCTTAAGAAATTCATTCTACTCATGAATAGTAAAAAATCACGTATAGTTGAGCTTGAGCGACAGCTGGAGGAGGCACTCGATCAAAAAGCCGATGAAACGGATGTGGAGCCTGAGCCGCCTGAGGAAGGGGAAAAAGCAACAACAACTTCTGCAAATTAGTTAATTAATGATTGTGAGAAAAAACTCATTGAATTTATATTATTTTATGTAAAATTTTAGAATAATTAATTTTTATTGATTTACTTATAAAAAGTACTTAATTAAAATTACATTTCGATCTATAATTAGCTTTGGAATAAGTTATTGAATATTAGTTGAAATAAAAAGTACCATTATACAATCAAAAATGTAAAGTTAATTTAATTCTCTGGTAAATTTCCGTAGTCGCATTGTCTCACCTTTGGACCAGGCTGTTTGGTATGCGGAGCATCTTATTTCAAATACCCAACTTTTCCGGCACTTGGCGCTATCGCCGAGTCAACATATCGCGCGCCACTCTTGATGTGTTGAATGCTGCCCCTGTTGTTTTTGTTAATATTCGTATTTAAACAAAAAAGAAAAACAAATGCAAACAACTTTTCATGAAAGCCGTCCAGCAGTTGTTTAGTTAAAATTTTAACAAACTGAAGCACAAAGCACAAACACACACATGGGCACACTTATACACGCAGACAATTGGTCACCAGGCGAGCGCCAATGACAAGCTGTAACCCCAACAGCGCCAAACAGCTACAAAGTACAAAGTGCTCATTTCGAGCTAAACCAGTCAAAGAAGTACTTAATTTGTTGTTTTTATTGTATTTTTTGGTAGTTTATTTCAATGCCTTATTCATAATATAAAAATAAAAAATTTAGAGCTTCAATGCTTTCTTATTTGCAATAACTTAATAATAATTAATTTATTCATAATAAAAAAATAAAAAATTTAGAGCTTCAATGCTTTCTTATTTGCAATAACTTAATAATAATACAAAATGAAATTAACAAAAAATAATGCCTGTCCATATTAGCGTCTGTAATACGCTGGTTAATTGCTGCTGCCATATGAAAAATATGTAAAAATTCCCTAAAATAATATAAAAATGTAATTTTAAAACTCAATTCAACTTAAGCTTCCATACTTATCGTTGGAACGATGGCCTGTTGACAAAATTGAAGGCGAAATTAGACAATTTTGCCTTCAATTTTGCCAGTTCCCTCTCCGCCTCTATAATTGGCTGCAGCCACGCCCTTGGGTTGTTTATTTCATGAACTAATGCCCGCTCCGCGTTTCTGCGGAAACGGGCATTTCCTGTCCCACGTTTGGCCTCCTCGTAGGCTTTCAACTTCTCCTCGAGACGTTGTATCGAGTTTCTTACTTCCAAGTCGCGGCTGCCTCGACGGCTTGCCTCCATCGGCAAGCGGCCTTGGCCACCTCGACCTCGACCGCTTGCCTCCCT
The DNA here is from genome assembly GCA_018150985.1 of Chymomyza costata. NCBI lineage: Eukaryota > Metazoa > Arthropoda > Insecta > Diptera > Drosophilidae > Chymomyza > Chymomyza costata. Next base: position 454,869 of record JAECWU010000003.1, on the reverse strand, counting down.
TGGCAAGCGGCCTTGGCTGCCTCGACGGCTTGCCGAGTGAGGCAAGCGGCCTTGGCCACCTCGACGGCTTGCCGAGTGAGGCAAGCGGCCTTGGCCACCTCGACTTGCCAAGGGAGGCAAACGGTCGCCAGTGAGAACATCATCTACGTATAGGTCTTTGAGCAAAGTTGCAGCGCCTATGGGAAACTCGCTGTCATACAATTCGGCAATGTGCTGTAGTCCTCTTATCGCAAGAAATGGTGCAGCGGACATTCCGTTTGTAATTGTGTTGAGCTGGTAAGTTTGAATTGGGCTTGATGTATTAGGTCTCCACAGTATCCATTGAAAACGCCTGTCATTTTATCAACTGTAAATTGACGGTACATCTTCGCGATGTCGCCGGTGAGTGCATACCTATGCAGACGAAATGTCAGAAACGTAGTTATCAAATCTTGTTGAATTGTAGGTCCAACCATAAGCATTTCATTAAGAGATTTACCAGAGTTTGCCTTTGCCGATGCGTCAAAAACGACGCGAAGCTTTGTCGTCAGGCTTTGCGGTCGCAATACACAATGATGCGGTATATAATAGTGAGGCTCTAGGCGGCTCACATTATGAATGATAGACATATGTCCTAGACTAATGTACTCGCTCATGAAATCTACATATAAAGCTTTGAGTTTTTCATTGCGTTCAAGTCTTTTTTCTAGAGACATGAAACGCCGTAATGCGTTATCATATGAGTTACCAATTGTTTCAGGTGATTCTTTAAACGGAAGTCTGACTTGAATGCGTCCATCGCATTGCTGTGAAACCGTGTTACAGAAGTGCTCTTCACATAGACGCTCCTCTTCTGTATATCTTTTCTCTGTAACTTTGCAGTCCTCTACTTCCCAGAATTTCTTAACTAAAACATCAATAGGCATTTCTTTGAATATCGCGAAACACTGCTGAACACGAATTGGTTTGCTATTACCAACGTTGCCGCCGACAATCCAGCCGTATGCAGTGTTGACTATGTATGGCATGTTTTCGCCTAAACAAATTTTTCCTTCTCTAATAGCGTCAAAGAATCCCTCTGTGTTGATTAAAACTTGAATTTTATTTGGCTCGTAGAATTTCGGGTCAGCTAGTTCTATTCCCTTTGGGATTTTCCATTTAGAAGTTTCAAATCGATGCTGAGGCTGCATGGCACATATTTTTTTTACGATAGAGAAATTTGATGACCATACAAAGTTTGAATATTTTGATTTTAATGTGGCAAAAGTATTAAAGTGGATTTTCTGCGCCCAGTCAGAAATACCATAAACTTCGAGATCCACGCTTTCTTTGTTGAGTTGCAACCGTTTAGCTGTTTCTTCAGTTATAAAGTTTGATTCAGAGCAAGAGTCTAGTAATGCCCTAACAATGTGAAATTGGCCTTGTTTGTCTTGGATTTGAACGAGGGCAGTTGGCAGTACACCCAGTTTGGCTGTACTAGCAAGTAATGTTGTGCCGACAGGTTGACTTCCCGTGTGTTGAGTTGTTGCAGAAATGTTTTGGGATGTAGGCATGTTTGATGATTTCCCAAAATTGTGCAGAAGCGTGTGATGTGCTGTGTGTGTGTCTTACGAAGACAATTGAAGCACGCTTCAGCCCTTTTGATTGTGTCAATGCGTTGTTGCAGTGAAAGCTCACTGAATGCCTTGCAATTGCCTATGTAATGGGCACTTGATTTGCATTGCAAGCATTCAGCCTTTGTGTGAAGGAATGATTTTGTAATCCTTTGTTGTGTCCGCTGTTCCGTTTGGGCTGCATGTTGGCCTTCTAGGAATTGACAGCGTCTATTGAGGATGCTACAGAAATCTTCCCAAGTTGAGAGTTTTTTGAAACTCTGCTGTTCATTGTACTTGGTTTTCGTTTCGGAATCTACCTTCGCAAGAATTATATGAATCATGATGCTATTCATTATTTTCTCAGCAGACCCTAACGAGAGAAGTGATCCACGTATAGCGGATGCATTGTCGATGAGTTTCTGCAAACTCATCGCCTCAGGCTGTTTAATGGTAGGCAAACTGAATAAACTCGAGATACAATCCATGAATATTAAGACATTATTATCGTATCGAGCATCTAATCTTGCCCACGCTTTCTGATAGTTTTCTTCTGTGACTTGGAACGGCTGCACAACCTCGAATGCAGGTCCCGACAAGCTGTCAAGAAGATAGTTAAACTTATCGATTATGAGTATGTGTTGATCGCTATGAATCAGGTTTGTGAATGATGATTTGAACCTTTTGAAGGTTGCGTATTTGCCATCGAAACTAGGCAGTTTTAATTTTGGCAGTCGATGACTATGCGTAGCTCCCGGAGCTATAGAAGAGTGCATGAAACTTGTCTCTGGTACCACATGTACGCTGGATTGACGCTTTTCTTGAATGAGTGACATTATTTTAACTTTGACGGAAATAAAAAGTTCTTCTTGATTACCACGTTCGTTATCTTCATTGTGCAAGGTTTCGATTTGAGTTTGTAACTGTGTTAAGTGACTATCATGGGATTCAAGAATCTGCAGTCTACAATTAAGCGCCTCAGCATCTTCCTCGTCGCCTTTCTCAATAACAGCATAAATGTCTTTGATGTGCCTTTCAAACAAAGTGCGTTGAGACTTAAGAGTTGATAGCTTTGAAGCAGCGCCGTCGATAGTAGCACTAGGCTCCGAGATTGTATCTTCGATTTCAAACATGATTTAAGTTTATTGAAATGCCAAGCAACAACTATTGTAACAACACCAGCGCAAATTTACAATGTTGATCAATAGCAGCAATAATAATCAGCAACGAAATGCAACGACTTTAACCACTGTGCTCTGTTAAGCTTAACAGCGCTAACTAAAGTATCAACGAAGACTGTGTACAGCGTAACCGACGATAACAATGTTATGTTAACATTAACAGAGGCTCGCAAAAAGAAATAACCAAAAATTGTAGACATATGCGTAGGTATGTAGTACCGTAGAGTGGATAAATATGTACAGTGGCGCACCGCTTATGTACATAAGCAGAGGTGGGCACGAAAAATAACGGAAAGAGCACTACAACAACATCAAGAAAAAAGGTCGAAAAAAGGATGCTCGAGTAGGGCCATAAAAATCGCACACTGTGTGTATTTTGTTTTTGTAATATTCTGCGAGTCGAGCGAAGGCACACATTGTGTGTATTTTGTTTTTGTAAGTTGCTGCGAGTCGAGCGAAGGCACACATTGTGTGTATTTTGTTTTTGTAAACTCGGCGCGTCGCCGGCAATCTGCTTGTGCGTGAAACACTGAACGAAATTTTGGGATACATTCAAAGAAACAGAAAAGTCATATGAGTTTATATGACAATTTTAATTTACCAAAAAAATTACTGGGTCTTACAGTTGCCAAATTAACTATATTTCTGTGCTCAGTGTACTTGTGCGAATTTTTCGTCCGCGAGCACCAATAAAAACTACCGTTACGGTCTAAAAAGGGATGCTCGAGTAGGGCCATAAAACTCGCACACTGTGTGTATTTTGTTTTTGTAATATTCTGCGAGTCGAGCGAAGGCACACATTGTGTGTATTTTGTTTTTGTAAGTTGCTGCGAGTCGAGCGAAGGCACACATTGTGTGTATTTTGTTTTTGTAAACTCGGCGCGTCGCCGACGATCTGCTTGTGCGTGTACACTGACAAAATTTTGCAACACATTCAAAGAAACAGAAAAGTCATATGAGTTTATATGACAATTTTAATTTACCAAAAAAATTACTGGGTCTTACAGTTGCCAAATTAACTATATTTCTGTGCTCAGTGTACTTGTGCGAATTTTTCGTCGCGAGCACCAATAAAAACTACCGTTACGGTCTAAAAAGGTCGAAAAAAGGATGCTCGAGTAGGGCCATAAAAGCGCACACTGTGTGTATTTTGTTTTTGTAACATTCTCGGTTTTTTGCGTGTGCGTCTGGCAGGCGCCACTTACAAGACCTAACGGAAAGAGCACTCGGTGCAAAAATGTCCAAGGCGTTTTTTGTACTGAGTGCTCTTTCCGTTATGTCTTTTCTGTGGCGAAAGATAGGCGCACAAGCAAAAAGTGCTCTTTCCGTTATTTTTCGTGCCCACCTCTGTACATAAGTATGTATGTTAATGCAAGAACAGTTATATTTCGCGCCACTTTTCTTTGCTCTTTCTTAGCGACGAAGCTGTACATACATGTGTAAAACGCAGCGAAGTTGTTTTTGTGTTATTTGCGATTTGCGACGTATGTATATATGTATGTCTAACTGTGTATGTAATGTATGTATATGTGAATACTTGCGGTTTTTTTTCCAATAGCTATAGTGTGTGGAGAGTTACGACATGTGGTGTGATATTCCAGTTAGTTTAGCAGGTTAGGTTTTTTCCAAAGTATGTATACTAATATATTTTGTGTTTGTACAATTTGTGTGTGTCTCATTTGCCTCCTCAATGCATAGTGGCTGCATGAACTACGACGAAGTTCATGCGGAGCATCAAGAATGAAGATGTAAAATGTAATGGCAGACAAAAAGAGAGTAAAAAAAGAGCGTAAATGTAGCGTTGCCACACTGCAACTAAAGGAATTGTTTTACAATACTGTGTTATCTGTTCGTTATTTACAAATTGAATTTAAATTAATAATAGAAATCATTATGTTATTGTTCTCCTCAAACAATGGCTTAGGGACTTCTTTCCATGAGTTCCAGATATATTAAACTCCATCGCAAGGTCCTCGTGCAAGACCTCACACAAATTTCGAAAGACCGAATGGCGCAGCTGATTCCTCATAGCCATCGACTAATGGATGAAATAAATAATAATTTGAAATTTTTACATGATATATTTTTTGCATAAGTTTTTATTTTAGTGTTATAAATGCAAAGCTATAGAACTTCTCTATATTATTTTCAAAAACACTTCCGCAATCTTTCCTATTGTATGTAATATTTTTATTCTCCATTTGCTCTAGCATTTACGCTGTGTCCACTTTTATTTCAGCTAATGCAGACATAACAGCGGTGTTCTGGTGCAATGTTTTACCTTTGGAATACATTACATTGGAATAAATTCAAGTTTATATAATTCCTTCCATTGCTTTCAATGCCGATTTTAGTTCCTCAATTTTTTCTGAAAACTGTTTGTGAAAATAAGTTTGCTCAACCTTAAACTGAGGTTAACATAGTGTTGCTACTTACGTTGCATCTCCTGAATTTTTTTTGCAGCTCTTGGCAGTTGCCACAAGCAACATTTTCTTTATCTGAAATAAAATAGAAGAATACTTTGAGGAGTAAAAAAAGTTATTGCTAAAGTAGCACATTCCTTTTGCTTTAAAAACTTGAAACTGTCTCTGTTTTAAATGTAGCTGATTTGACTTGTTTAGAATTCTTTTATGAAGCTGTTGCAGTACAACAAAAAAATTGTTTCAAGTGGTGGTTCTTGAAAGTTATATTTCTAAACCCTTCATCAGTTATTAAGTGGCCCCTGTTAGTACTGTAAGTTAGAACGTTATCTTATTTTCTTGCAGTTTGAGTGCACTTTGTGAACTAGGTACGCCACAAATAAACGCCTTTGCAGGAGCATCGCACACAACGGACCGGACTTCTTATTTCCATTTTGCATCATTTCCTTAACTTCTCTTACAAAATCTTCAAGATAGAATTGAATGGTGTCTGGCTTCTTGAAACCATAATATATCCCTACCGGAAATACGGACAACTCCCTACAGTTACTGACTCGCATTAATATGGGCCAAAGTTGTGCCCTCGAGCTTTTGCAAAGAGGCAAACCATCTATATTAATATCTAGCACAATTTTCCCTTACCCTTTTAGAATATTTTCTGCCTTTTTCAGCTGATTATTCAAACCTATATGACAGTATACGCCAGGAGAAACTTTCCTAATAACAGCTTTTTTGTTTATTTTGAGAATAATTGTTGCTACACTTCTAGGGACATTTGTAGTTTCTTCTAACAAAATATCTAATAGTTCTTCAAAAGCATTCCTAGCAATTCGATTCCTAATATACCACTTAGCCAATTTTTTAGTTAAAGTCATTTCAGTGGTTATACCGCCTTCGAGGACTTCTTCCAAAACTTCTGGCAATGGGCCTTCTAATGGTACAGTAGGAACATGGCCGCCAGGAACACTTGCAACAGTAAGCCTATCTATATACTCCTCTCTCTTCCTTTTCACTAGCCTTGCAATATTACGCTTACTCATGTTTAAATTAAATTTATGCATTTTTTATTTATGATTAAGAATAATATTTTTCATTATAACTAACAACAAACAAAGAAATCTTTTTGCTTATTTTTTTAAGTATATATACATTAATTTTATCTGGATCTTGCTGCAAAAAAAACAAAATAATTAACAATCATAAGCTAAAGGCCCAAAGGAAGTAAAGTAACTCACAGCCTATTTAATACCTTTGATTCTAAACTTCTGAACCTAAAGGAACATGAAATGAAAAGTGTACAGTATTGTTGTTGCTCAAAGGAGCTTTGTTGGATTTTACCTGCAATGATGTTATTATAGCCTATCTGGCTCGATCGACCCAATTTTGATCGAAGTAGGATTCCAGGCATTAGCACCACTTAAGAATTGATACACATTAAATATAGTACTTAATTATAATGTTTGTTATTAACAAAGCAAATTATATTTAGTGCGGCTTGACCTTTATTTATTTATTTATTTATTTGAGGGGTACAACTACGTACAGTTGACATTATATTATAAAAAAGTACATATCATTTATTTAGAAAAGAAAATAGAGCGAGGGAATTGATATGAACTAATCCGCGTCTCTAGCCCTATGGGTGAACTTTTTAATGATATGCACCAACTCACATCAAGAACTGGCCAGAAACTTGGATTTACAATATTAAAGTTGAAAAAAATAAGCAAGATAAAAATTAAACATTATATCGCAAAAAAAGCCAATGGATCACCATTGACCAAGTGGGTGACTCATAATATAGGATTGGTCTAGGATGCTCGAAGTGGCAAGTCAAGGTGACTTAAGATAGAAGAAGTGATAGATTGAATAGACCGTTCGAAAGAGAGGAAATTGTAAAAGTTATTATAGTTAGAGCATAAGACACGGAAAGGGTCGTGCAAAGCATAATTAGATCTACAAAATTGTAAGGCTAAGGGTCGAAAATTACGAGTTACTCTGGATGGTATGACCAAAGTAACTTTGCTAAGGAGTACATTGGAATCGATAAGACCGAGTAACAGTTTATGCAAGAATAACACGCCGTGGCATGTTCTGCGATGATTTAAGGAAGGCAATTTTATAAGGCGAAGTCTATCAGAATATGGCGGCAGTCGGATATTTGGGTCCCAGTTTAAGCCACGAAGTGCAAAAAGGAGAAATTGCTTTTGTACGGACTCAATCATGTCCTGATAAAGGTGGTATTGAGGGCTCCAAACGCAGGAACAATATTCCGAAATTGGACGGACGAGAGAAATATAAAGAAGTTTGGTTGTGTAAGGGTCGTTAAACTCTTTAGACCAACGCTTATTAAAAGCAAGAACACCTCTAGCCTTATTCACGATGTTGCTAATATGGTTATTAAATTTAAGGTTATGATCAAACAAAACACCAAGGTCAGACACACTCTTGATGCGTTCTAAGGTAGAAGATTCTAAAGAGTAAGTAGCCAAATAAAGAGCAGAACGATAAAATGTCATAACCAGAGGTGGGCACGAAAAATAACGGAAAGAGCACTTTTTGCTTGTGCGCCTATCTTTCGCCACAGAAAAGACATAACGGAAAGAGCACTCAGTACAAAAAACGCCTTGGACATTTTTGCACCGAGTGCTCTTTCCGTTAGGTCTTGTAAGTGGCGCCTGCCAGACGCACACGCAAAAAACCGAGAATGTTACAAAAACAAAATACACACAGTGTGCGCTTTTATGGCCCTACTCGAGCATCCTTTTTTCGACCTTTTTAGACCGTAACGGTAGTTTTTATTGGTGCTCGCGACGAAAAATTCGCACAAGTACACTGAGCACAGAAATATAGTTAATTTGGCAACTGTAAGACCCAGTAATTTTTTTGGTAAATTAAAATTGTCATATAAACTCATATGACTTTTCTGTTTCTTTGAATGTGTTGCAAAATTTTGTCAGTGTACACGCACAAGCAGATCGTCGGCGACGCGCCGAGTTTACAAAAACAAAATACACACAATGTGTGCCTTCGCTCGACTCGCAGCAACTTACAAAAACAAAATACACACAATGTGTGCCTTCGCTCGACTCGCAGAATATTACAAAAACAAAATACACACAGTGTGCGAGTTTTATGGCCCTACTCGAGCATCCCTTTTTAGACCGTAACGGTAGTTTTTATTGGTGCTCGCGGACGAAAAATTCGCACAAGTACACTGAGCACAGAAATATAGTTAATTTGGCAACTATAAGACCGAAAGAATTTTTTTAGGCTTTCGGGAAATCCACTGGTAATAAAATAAATTTGCATCTTAATTTAAAAAGCTGCAGGTAACAAATATATGAATGGAATATATATTTTTTGGGAAGTCCTATGATAATAAAACAATCCTGCACGTGTTCATCATCATTACCAGGTAATAAAGGGCGTTTTGCAATTATTTTGGTTACTTATAAGTTTTTACGCCCCTTACCCTTTTTACCTGCTCAGGTAAAGAGTTTCATTTTAGTATGTACGAAAATTATTTAAATACTGCACGCACTTATTTTTGTCACAGTCTAAAAAAAGTCATAACCGAGTTCACATCAAAATGAGTGATAAGATAATTCAAGAAATGGAAAAAAATATTTTTTCACCAAAAATTATAAACTGGGTGTTTTTCAGTGCCTTATTTGTAACATAGTAATATCTAACAAAAAGAAGTATAATATAAAACGGCATTTTTGTAATTTCCATAAAAAATCATATGGAAAACTAAGCATAGAAGAAAGGCAGCAGCTTATTCCTAAGCTAAAGCTATCGCTTTGCCAAGCTGCAATAAAAAAAGTGGAAGACTCTTCAAAAAATCTTCTGCATGCTTCCTTTATTGTCAGCTACAATCTGGCCAAAGCGCAAAAGCCACTTCAGGACGGGGAGTTTTTTAAATCAACTTGCATTGATATGCTGAAGTGTTTCGGCAATAAAGCTAATGAAATGTGTGAAATGGTATCGCAAGTGCCACTATCGCGGCGAACAGTAACGAGACGCATAAACACACTTAGCCAACAATTGAAAAATAAATTATTAAATAAAATAAGACAATGCCGATACTACTCATTGGCGGTTGATGAAAGTACCGATATCAATGATGTAGCGCAAGTCCTAATATTTATTAAATACATTGACTCGGACTTCAATGTTGAGGAGGACCTACTAAACCTAGTTCCGTTATACGCAAATACCACAGGGGAAGACATATTTCGAGCAATTGAAATATCTGTCCGGGAAATCGGTGGATTTGGAAAACTTAGCTCGATTTGCACCGATGGAGCAAGAAGCATGCGCGGCAACATCAGAGGGCTTAACGGGCAGTTTAAGTCACGACAAATTGAAGTTCCCTTTTACCACTGCCTTCTACACCAAGAGGCGCTATGTGCCAAAACATTGGAGCTGAACGAGACGATGGAAAGCGTGGTGCAAATAGTTGGCAAAATAAAAGGAGGACACAACGCCTTGACACACCGCAAGTTTCAGGCTCTTTTACACGAACTTAACGCGCAATATGGTGACTTAAAATACTACACCGAAGTTCGTTGGCTCAGCAGAGGAGAGTGTCTGGATAGGTTCTTCTCTCTTAGAGAAGAAATAAAAATTTTCCTTAAAACTGACGTAAAAAACTCGGAAGGTTTGGTTACCAAATTGGAGGACATCAATTTTCTATCCGAAGCGGCATTTTTAACGGACTTTATGAAGTTTTTAAATATTTTAAATACTCAGCTGCAAACACCAAAGCAGTCAATAATACAAATGCTGTCAGCAATCGATGGATTTAAAAAGAAAATGGACATTCTGCAAAGTGATTTAAGCAACAATTGTTTAAATCATTTTCCCTGCTGCCGCGAACTTGCGACACTACATCCGAGGCTTAACTTTGCGCAATATTTTGTGTACATTCAACGGATGAAAAACGTGTTTGAAGAACGCTTCAACGATTTCGACAACATTAAGAAACTAATCAATGTATATCTAAGCCCGTTAGATATAGATATTAATACGCAAGATTCGAAATACCAAATGGAACTCTGCGATTTACAGTCGGATTTTGAATTAATTGCATTAAGAGAATCTGGGGATGACTTTTGGAGAAAAGTTCCGGAAGGAAAATACCCCGTTCTCAAAACATCAATGCTCAAGTTGCAGTGCAGTTTTGCAAGCACTTATGTTTGTGAATCTGCATTTTCACATGTAAATCACATAAAAAATGTATATAGAAATAAAATTACTGATGTTAACCTTTTAGATTTACTGCGTACATCTATAAGTGAAAAAAATGTAGATTTTCACAATTTAATAAAAGAATGCCTAAATTAACATACATGTCTTTGAATGTATCCCAAAATTTCGTTCAGTGTTTCACGCACAAGCAGATTGCCGGCGACGCGCCGAGTTTACAAAAACAAAATACACACAATGTGTGCCTTCGCTCGACTCGCAGCAACTTACAAAAACAAAATACACACAATGTGTGCCTTCGCTCGACTCGCAGAATATTACAAAAACAAAATACACACAGTGTGCGATTTTTATGGCCCTACTCGAGCATCCTTTTTTCGACCTTTTTTCTTGATGTTGTTGTAGTGCTCTTTCCGTTATTTTTCGTGCCCACCTCTGGTCATAACGTTACATTTTGTCTTGTTGAGAAAGAGTTGGTTGATATTGCACCAAGATTGCATGTTATCAAAATCATGCTGAAGAAGTAAGTACTTATTATTATCGGAGTAGGACATACAGAGTTTAACATCATCCGCATACATAAGAATGTGAGAAGATGAGATTACCTGAGGGAGATCATTTAAAAATAAGTTAAAAAGAAGAGGGCCTAGATGGCTACCTTGAGGTACCCCTGACGTGACCATAATTTCTGTAGATTCGCAGCCTTTAAAAACTACCTTCTGGACTCGGTTGGATAAATAGGACGATATCCAATTTAAAAGACAAGACGGAAACCCCAGACGAGACAGTTTAACGAGTATAAGACTATGGTTTACCGAGTCAAATGCTTTACTAAAGTCAGTATAAATGACATCAGTTTGTTTTTTTTTCCGTAAAACCAAGATTAATAAGAGACGAAAGTTCTAAAAGGTTAGTAGAAGTGGTCCGACGTTTTACATACCCATGTTGGGAATCCGACATTAAAGAACGACAGTAGTGTTGCAATTGTGAAGTTACAATCCTTTCAAAAACTTTTGGAATTGATGAAAGCTTGGCAATACCGCGGTAGTTCTCAATGTTGGACTTGGAACCCTTTTTGTGAATAGGGATAATGAAGGATTCATTCCAGATGGCCGGAAGATAAGAATATTTTAATGAAGTGCGGAAAAGAACAGATAATGGTGTAAAAAGAGAGTGAGCACAATGCTTTAAGACGCAACTAGGTATGGCATCGGGGCCAGGGGAGAAGGATGATTTAATGGACAATAGGCATTGTAAAACGTCGGTTTCAAAGATTTCTGGATAAGGAATAAGATTTGAATGTGGTAGGTTATAGGGATAGTTAAGGTCAATGCAATTAGGGTTGACAGAATAGGTAGTTTGAAAAAATTTCGCAAACAGGTCGGCGATTTCAGAATTGTTAGTAGAGCTTTCATTTTTGAAATATAGCGATGAAGGAAATAAGGAAGATTTACGTTTAGAATTAACAAAAGAAAAAAATTTTTTAGGATCACTACAGAAGTTAAGCCGACAGCGGGAAAGATAATTATTGTAGCAAATTCTGTTAAGAAGGACGAACTTGCTGCGTAGAATAGAAAACTTATAAAAGTCGACAGGAGATCCAGATTTCTTAAATTTTTTGTAAGAAGAAGACTTGCGATTTTTTAAAGAGGACAGAGTAGTAGTAAACCAAGGCGGCTTTAAAGAAGGAGCCGGGACAGAATAAGGGACAAAGAGATCAAAAGCAGCGTATAAAACCCGATAGAAATTGGAAATGGATAAGTCAAGGTCATTAGTAGTCAACAAAGGCAACCAGTTAACTTCGGACAAAAATTTATTAAGACCGACAAAATTAGACTTGCGAAAGCAGCGATACCGAGGAGCGTGAGCATGTGGCTGATTTCGGTAGAGACCATTAAATTTAAAAGAGATTTGTAATGTCGGATGGTACGGATCCTCGGGTACGGAGAGCGGACAGACCCTAGAAATTTCAAAATCAGAATTATCATTGACAAAAACGAGGTCAAGCATTCTATTTGAGCAATTATGTATAAAATTTATTTGGCTGAGAGAGATATCAATCAGTCCTGTAACAAACTCAGGATTACCAGATGGAAAAAGAAAACTAGAATTGACTGAACTAAGCCAAGATAATGTAGGCAGATTAAAGTCGCCTAAGACAACAATTTGATCCCGAGTACCAACAGAATCAGCCACCATACGAATGGCAGTGAGATGATTCTGATATACACTCAAGTCGGAGCAAGGAGGTATATAGGAACAAGTAAAATAGATATAGGAATTATTAAAAAACACTTTTACCGCAATGAACTCAATGCCTATTGGAAAATTTAGAGATAGTGAATGAGATTCTAAGGCTACATTAACAGCAATGAGTACACCACCACTACGTCCGGGAGACCGGTCAAGCCTGTAGGTTACATAGGAGCTAACAAAAATCTCAAAATCATAGACAGACGCATTAAGCCAGGTTTCAGAGAAAGCAATAATATCAGAATCGAAATTTACGCTATTGGTGAAAAGTCTACTAAGTTTAGAGAGGAGACCACGAACATTCTGATATTGAATGGTAAGAACAGAATTTAGTTTTTTGAAGCTGTGTTAACTACACTTATAGAGGGAGCTACATTAGATGCTAAAGTCTTTTTAGGTTTTCTAATAAACTCATGCACTAAAGTATGAGTAGGCCAGAATGAAGGATTAAGTATAGCAGAAAAGAGAGAATCAGGGACACTAATCTTAAACGAAGAGATATCGCGCTTATACTTAAAATTGAACTTAAATACTTCAATTTCATTTGGAGAAATATTAAGCTTCTCGCAAACGAATTGATTAATGCAATTTACAGTTGCCGATGGCATTAGCCTGGAGACGAAGATTGCCTTTTTAGGAGCCACTCCTACCAATGAGTCCGAGGGGTCAGCAGTTGACGGGGCGGCAGGTATAGGGACTCCACTCAAAATGATGACAGAGGACGGCGCATCAGTCACGCTGTTAGTGGCGCAGTTCATAGTGGCAGACTCGACAGAAACGGTAGGAGCTGTAGAAGCTACAGTCAAACTAGCGCCAGTGTCAACAGCAACAGCACTAGCCGTGTCACAAGCAGCGGCTGAAGGAACTGCTATAGGTGTAGCAAACGAAATAAGCTGCGACGGACGGGGAGTTATGGGCGAGTCCAGCCCTGTTGGGTTAGAATTTATTAAAGTTGGTTCAATGGCTGGTAGGTATGCCTTTTTGCGCTTAGGTAAAACTCTCATAAGCTGCAAATTGCCAAACATACTTGAAATTGAAGAAAACTTATCTTGTAGAGAACGAAAATCCTTATAAAGGTCATCAAATCCCAGTTTTGTCTGGCGCATAAAGGCTTTCATCTCAACTTCAGCGGAACGACAAGTTGGGCAGGTCCAGTTTAGGCCTTTGCCCTCACGTATAAAGTCAAAGACACGGCCGGTCAGACCGGCACATTTTAAATGAGCCATATTATCGCACATCCAGCATGCAACACAGGCTTCGGTTTGTATACCGCTCCATTGACAAGATGGATAACAACAAATCTTTAGGTCACTCATGGCGATGATTATTTACAAAAGATGCAGCAGACAGACAGTGTATATGAGTCTGACGGTGTTTAAGCGACCCAAAGCTTATAAACACAGCAGTTATTCAGCAACAACAAATACGTATCAGAGAGTACAAAATAGACAGAGGCGAAAATTCTCTCCGAGCTTTTTTTCCCGTTGAAAGATTATGCGTGGACCATGGTAGAATAAACAAGGTATGCTATTCACTGCACTGAAACCTTATTTTTAGTCTGAGCGAAAAAGTGAGAGAGTGAAACCACCCCCATTGCTGTTGTTGTGCGTAGGCAAGCATATTAAAAATTTTTTTTTTGTGCTGCTGGTTGCAACTAGAGTGCCTTATTTTTTACCGCTGCACAAAATTACGGTAAATGCTGAAAAACTATGCGCGGAAACAACCTTTCTCGTGAAAAATATCAACGAAACTAAAATAAGGTTTGAGTTGCGAAAATTTTTCGGGAATAGCATACCTTGTTTATTCTACCATGGCGTGGACCTGGGCTCGGTTTGCGCCATGGTAGAATTAACATGGTAGAGTAATAGAGAGTTTCTTAAGATCATAAATTTGGTGAGAGTAAAAAAAGTGAGAGAGAAGCAAACAAAAAGACTAGCTGGCACACAAGCATGTACACATGTACTGCGTGCTTTAGCTATGAAAAGCTATGTTGTATTTACACATAGCATACACGTGCATGTGTATGCTTGCAAATGTTGCAAATAAAAATATTCACGCAATAAATAAAACAACAATTCTTGTGTTTGCACATATACACATGTACTGCGTGCTTCAGCTGAAAAAAAATCATGCGCATCGCCAACCTACCACATCAACAGTCGCAACAAGACTGAAAACTATGATCTTCGTGTGTGAGCGAGCGCACTCTCTATTACTCTACCATATTAATTCTACCATGGGTTTGCGCAAAACCAAAATCAAACACAAAATGTGCTTTGTGTTGATGTTTCTGCATTGACTTGGGCTCGGCAAAAGCAAAAGCAAAGGCAAGCATTGGCTCGTTTTGTGTTGTGTTGCGTGGACTTAGGCTCGATCAAACCAAAAAGGCAAGCATTGGCGTTTGTTGTGACGTTTCTGCGTGGACTTGGGCTCTGCTTCTTGCTGCTTTTGTTTTGATGTTTGTGCACAGGCCTAGGAACTTTTTTGTTCAATCGGTACCCTATGTTTTGATAAGTATTTTATATAAATCTAGAATGTAACGCCTAGTCCCTGACTGCAAAATAAATAAAAAGAAGCCTAAGTTATTTTCTTTATAATTTTTAATAAAATCATCAGCAAGACAAATAGTTATATTTGCGTTGCTGCAACTAAATCTATTTTGTACTCTCTGGTTCAAACGCCAACGGCCGTTCGTACGCCTCTCTTTAGTATATACTCTTTGGACGAACACTCGCACAAAAAGTACTCGGTGGCGCAGAAAATAATGACGGTTTCAGCGTTTACATTTGAGTTGCTTTTGTGTGCGTTTGTGAAACGAATAGAATGAAAGAAAATGTAGGCAGTCAGCTGTTGGCTTGCAAAAATCATGATGTTTTCAGCTTTTGCTTTTGAATAAAAGAGAATGAATATTAATAATAATGTTAATATTTTGTATGCTATGTATCTCTATGAATATTAAAAGTTTAAATTGCAAACAATGAAATAAAAAAACTACACATTTGTGTAAATGTTTTGCTTTGTGCTTCTTGTTGTTGTTAGTGCGGCTTATGCTGCTGCAGGTGTTAGTTGTTGTTGCTGCTGGTCGTTGTCGTAGTTTCTCTTGTCTGCTCATTCCAACGTGCAAATGTGCTACTGTGTATATTTGTGCGTATGGAATTATGAATGTAAAGCAGTTGATGAAATGAGAGGGGTTTGGAGGAGTGTCAAAGGTTATATTTGACTTTTTTGGTCTACATGATTTCTTTTATCTTTGAAGCTGTTGACCGTATTAAAATGTATAACTTTTTTGGGCGCTGTTATAAACTGAAATTAAATGAAACACATGCATTTTTATTTTCATAAATTTATTTAAAATTTTTATAAAAATTATTTTTGTTTATTATTGACAATTTTTGTTTTTTTGCTGGAAAATAAACATTTTTGCTACAGAAATTAAAAAAAAAAAAAAAAACATTCATTTAAATATGTATTGATCACAGGCTTATTCTATTCTTGTTGCGGCTTGTTGTTGTTAGTGCTGCTATTGTTGTAGCTAGTGCAGTTTTATTGGTCGTTGTTGTTGCCTTTTCTCTTCAGTCAGCGCATAGTCATCCAAGTGCACAGTGGGGGAAATTACTAATTTAGCGGCGATTAACATCTTTTGTTTTTTGCGTATGTATTGAAGTTTTCTCTGCCGCAGTGACGTATGCGACGCTAACGTTGCTCTACGTTGCTAAGCAACAGACACGCAGTTGATGGTGCGTGGCTCTGGCTCCTGTTGTTGTTGTTGACGTCGAGCAACGTCAGCGTCGCAATACGTCACTGCGGCAGAGGAAATTGCAGTACAAAAAGCACGCACACATGCATGCGTTTTGTGTATAACACATGACGTGTGTCGACGCCGCTAATCCCTATGCTCCCGTGCATAGGCCGTGCCGACCACTGCACTATAGTAATTTTAGAGTTATCTCAGAAGTTACTTTTCCTACAAATAAAATAACATCTTCGGAAAAAACACAATTAGACTCCACAACCAATTTTAGATTTTTGCTGTTACATACCTTTAACTTTAATTAAAAACAAAGTTTTACAACTGCACTAATAAGCAGAGCAAGCAAAAAGAGCAGTTGCCGTTTACCATCCTGGTAAATTACAAATCGAATTCAATAAATTTTGGGCCAATTTAGATTTAGACCAGTGGTCGGCAAAATATACATATGCATTTTTTTTTGCTCTTGTATTGAACATTTTCTGCCGCTGTGACGTATTTCGGCGCTGACGTCGCAAAGCAACAGACACGAAGTTGCTTGCAAGGTATACTTACTACAGGTAGCATACTCCTGCCGAAGGCTCTAACGAATATTACCAATTTTTAGTTTCGTTGCGACTGCACGTGAGAAGGGTTGTTGACGCGCATCGGGTGCGAGCAACAGCTACAATTTTTGTTTGTTTCCCTCTCTCGCTTTTTCTTGCTCTCACTTAAATTGGTAACGACGTCGGCAGCATTACTCTACCTTTAATAAGTATACCTTGAGTTGCTTGTGCATGACTTCAGCTCTTGCTTAGAGAGCGTGCTTGCTTTTTGGCTTTGGTGCTGTGTGGCAGAAAGCTTGTAGCAAATTAAACATAAACTGATTTTGTGTTTTCTGCCACACAGCACAAAAGCCACGGAATACTAATGCTGGAGCGCTATAGCGTTGAGAGAGCAAGCACGCTCTCTAAGCAAGAGCCGAAGTCATGCACAAGCAACTTCGTGTCTGTTGCTTTGCAACAAGAGCATGGCAACGCCAGAGAATTTGCTGAGAGTAGTTCAGTACAAAAATCACGCACACTTGCATGTGTTTTGTGTACAACACAGTACGTGTGAACTCCAATTCCATGGGATTGGGCCGTGCCGACCACTGATTTAGACCCTTAACGATCGAACGATTATTATAGCATTAAATACAAGTCCCCGTAGCGGGACTTTCGACCGTTAAGGGTTAAAATGAATCTTCAGTTAATTGGTATTCCACCCACTGTGCAGCAGGGCGCTCTATTCTCGGATCGGCGGTCACGCGAATCTGTTTGATACTCCTTGGCTTTTGAGTTGCAGTTGTGTGAAAATGTGTGTCGTCAGCTATTAGCTGCTCTTTTGGTTATTTTGTCTTTTCTCCTCATTTAAATACGCATACATCAGTATGTATGTATATGCGGCGGGCTGTGTTTGTCCGCATGAAATTACAAAAATTAAGTAGCATCATCGCGGGTAAAGCAGGTTGTAAGGATTGGTGATGCTGGTAAGGAAAACGGAGTGGGGTATCTTTGTGAGAAAGTCAAAAGCCATGCATGATTAAATAAAACTGGCAATTTTTAAATAAATTTAAGTAATGTTTAATTATTTGCTGGAAACATGATAACGTTGCTAGAAAGGTGAATAAATCGGATTCAATTGAATTTTTGGTATTAGGTGATTTATTTTTTAACTTTAATAATACTTTGATAGCAACATTGTTTTTTTCATTGTTTGTCTGAAATACAAATTTGCTGAAATAAGAAAACCTTCCCGAGGAAAATAAAAGAAAAAAGTTTTGGTTTGAATCAATTTGTTTTATTTAACTTTAAAATCCTGAAAAATTAGAAAACCTTTCAAAAGAAATGTTACGCTTAATTTATTTTATTTATTAAGCTTCAAAAATGTTCAACTTTTTGGCAGATGGTTCATGCTTATTATTTGATTTGATTTTTAAAGCCTCTCGCATTTCTTCCAAAAGCCATCTTGATTTTTTTCGAAGCAATATGACAACTAGTCTCTTAAGTATTGCTTTCCTATGAATGCAGCATGAATTTTCAGACGCAAACCACTCAGGAAATATTTTGTCTGTTTCGTCAATGCATTCAATCATAATATTTTCACAAATATTTTGTTGATGTGCGTTTTTTTCGAAATGTTTTGCAAATACCCTATAATGAATATTGCATATTTCGTAAAATTGGTCTGAAGGATTTTTTTAGCAACAAAATGTGTTTGCTAAAATTACGAGCAATAATTAATTGCTCGGAACGTTGTTGTATTCCTTCAATTTTTGAAAGGTGCTTGTCGCACATATCGCACTTAAAATTGTTCTTTGAAAGTAAATAACCATCAAAGTATCTTCGAGAAGCCATTTCTGCAGACGTTTCATTCAAATCATAGTTTTCTTCTTGAATCTGGACTGCTCCTTCGTAGTTTTCAGGAGACGTTTCTATGAGAGTTTCATAGGAAGAATATTCTGTTTTAGGCGAAATTAACTCATCAATAACACAAATGTTATTGATTTCGTCTTCTTCATTTTCGCAGTTGCGACCAAACTCAAGGGGCTGCCTTATAACTTTCATTGACAAAAGTCGAGCCAATAGATACTGCATTTCTCGTATTGATGGATTTGAGTTTGTTCCCAGTTTTGACCTTAGTATAGCCAAAATGTTTTCTAAGCTATCTTGATTAAAACGGGACATAAATACAAACTCAATACCGTCTTCAGAAATTAATTCTTGAGACAAGTTTATTTATTTCTTAATGTGTCTTTAAATCCATCGTGGCAATAACTTATGTGAAAAACTTCAACGGAATTTAAATAAGACAAAAATTCAATTAAGTTCTCTTTTACTTTATTTTTATTGCTGAAGGGACTTTTTAAACCTTTTTGGAATGATTTACCATTTAGCAAATCAAAGGCATCATTAAATTTTTTGATGAACTTAGCCGTAGAAAGAGCATTGTTCATATTTTGTGTTTTAAAATCTTTATTTTCATAGCATATTTTAATTGCATCGGATACAGATTTGAAGAAAACCTTTGCCATCAATTTTACTCGCATTTTCTCAAATACGTTTGCGGCGACGTGGTTTTGAGTCATTTTGGGTACCATTCTTGTTGTGAAAGATACTTTATCAATTTCATATAAATTTGAAATAACATCCCAGCTAACGAGTCCGTCAGCAGTTTTTATGCGTTTTTTAATTAGACAATTTCTATAACTTTTCATTAAATGTACATAGTCATAAAGCAAGTAAATTTTATTGCCATAAGAATCATAAAAATATAACCCATTATCAGTTGATAATGACTTAAAAAGCGCTCTATTTATGGCTGACTGGTCAGTAACGACTGCTCGCACTGTTAGTCCTATTTCATTTATTTTCGTTAAATTTTCGTGTAGAATAGATTCTAGTTTAGTATTGTGAACACCATTTGATGTACAATAATACGAAAAATTATATTTCCAGGGATTAATTACTCCCTTTATTTGGAAAAATAGAAATGAGTTGGCCAACTTCCCTTCTCTGTCAGAATTCCCATAATCAACAAATCCATCTATTTGGTCTGTTGTGGAGTTATACTCCAATTCAGAGCGACCATGGATTTCATCAATAACTAAAATACAATTTTTGTCCTTTTCACTTAATAAATCTATGTGTTTTTTTATAAAGAAACACTATTATCTATTCCAGGGCAAACTCTGCGTACTGGGCCTCCAATTTAACAAACTTCTGGGATGAGGCAAAGGTAATCCCAAGCTTGATCTCATAAATGTATAGCATGTTGCAGATCTATAATTAATATTCAATAGTAAATTTCTCTCTTCTGTAGAGTACTTTTTTACAACATTTGTTGTGGCCAAAATGTTAATAAATGTTTTGGTTGTCTCATTCATTTCGGGATCAATTAAGACAGAACTTTCGACTAGTTTACTACATTTTTTTATATGCGATTTATTATTTATTTGTATCTTATGTTTATACATATTATTTTCTTGTTTTATCTTATGGTACTTTGCCTCAAGTTTTTTGTACTGGTTTTCTAATTCGTAAAATTTTTTCTTATAAATATCCTCATTCCTGCAATACATTGTACATTCACCATTTTGTATATTTACTTGAAAGTAATTGTCTGGTATTTTGGCAACTGATAGCACACTTCCTCCAGGCTTACTTCCTGAAATTTTTTCACATGTAATAACAGGAACTGGTTCAGTGCGCCATATTAAGTTTGTCTTATTTTTGAAAGGCACATTTTTAATATTGTCTTGATTTTTATATACAGACACTTCTGCAGTGCCACTGGTATATTTTAAATTTTCAATATTGTTAGCTTTTGTACATTTTTTTGGGATGTTGCCACTTTCAATGTACATAATGGGATGAGCATTTTTTTTTTTCCATTTATTATTTGTAATATCACTTGCATGAAAATGCTTTTTGCAAATATAAAGTGCTTTTACACTTTTATTTTGTAAATTGCAAACTGCTTTCCAGTTATTAGGCTTCTGAACGTTTACTGGAAAAGCAAAAAGTTTTTCTATTCGCGATGTCGCAATACATCCTTCAATGCAGCATGTTCTGTAACCTACCCGTTTGGTGAGCCACGGAATGTATTTTGGGTTTTCCTTGTGCCCTAAAATAAAAACTCAAAGAAATTAATGAATGATTTTTAAAGCCAAAAACTTCGCACTTATCCAAATGCAATGTAGGCATTGCTCCTTTTTTTAATTAATGCTGGTCAAATTTGTCTTATCTGTAGAGAACAGAAATCCATATTAGAAGTAAATATGTATATACATATGTACATATGCATTATTTAAACTTAGCCCTTGGCTTTTGTGTATGGTGATAGCATACGCGACACAGATTGGAAACTGTTCACGATAAACGAATGCTCTATTGATAATTTCGAATTTCGATTTTGCAGATGCTAGTTCATGTCTAAGACCGTTATTAAAAATTATTACAACTCTTCTTGCTTTATTCTTGTCGTTCGAATCCCATTCTACTTTGTCAACAATGCCTATAGCACCATTGACAAGGCCCAAAGAAACGTCTATATTACGTTTAAGCATTACTTTCACTCCTTTTTTAATAAATATAGTTTTTTCTAATCCTTTTGTCATGGAAGCATCCTCCTCATACTTTTCAATAGACTCGCGAGCTCTTTTCACAAGATATCTGGGACAATCGACACTATCTGTGGCTTTAAGTGTAATTTCCTGATTAGGAATAGCTTGCAACATGGCATCATTTAGTTGCTGAGCCATATTCCCAGTTGGTAATAAACAAACTGTATCTGCAGGAAGCTGACTAAGACATTCAGCTATTTCGTGTAATCTACCTTCGTAAGAACCGGATTTCAGTGTAATTAAACGTTCGGATAATATATGGCGGTCTTCTTTTGAAGTGATACCTATTCTTATTCTAAGAAGCATTTCTACGAACTTCATATCATTCAACTGCCGCATATTTTGTGTCAACTCCTGATATTTAAAAAGCTCTTCCCACAGATTTGGAAAATTAAGAGCACCTATTAGCTTTGTAACTTCTCGAGATGATAGTTTTATAAAAGGAGAATTTTCCTTAACAGGTGGGAGCTGTAAAAGATCCCCAAGCACCACGATATTCCGTTTACCAAACCACCCGTTTTCTTCATTGATGGTATCAAATATTTCTGACAGACGCATATGTATACAGGCCAAAGTGATATTTGATATCATTAATACTTCATTGATTATAAATAGAACAACGTCTTTCAAATCCGACCATCAGAAAGTGGCGTGTATTTGGGCGTTTGTTCTTCAACATATCGCACAATAGCAGTTCTGGCTTGCAACGCCACCTCAAAGTCTATTTCTTCATACATTAAATATGTCAAGGAATGGAAGCGGCAGGAACCATCTCCCGGCATATGAACCACATGATGACGGCAAGGTCCAAGCTTTACTTCAAGTTCAAGTGAAACTATTTCACAATCCATGTTCACTTTTAAATCAGTAGGAAAGACTGGATTAAATGCAACTTTGTGCCTACTACATCTAAGTATATAAGATGTATGTCTAAGACAATCGACAACCGACAATCGACGCGCTCGCTGTCTAGGACAATTATTTTTTATTTTTAGCTACTGCGTAGACGTAAGAGGCAAGAGACGTTCGCGCACTACTATTTATATTTATATGATATGAAGTATATGTCTCGATATATGTTGATTACGATACATTTTTTGTTTGTTTTTATAATAACAAGGAGTACAGGGTGTAGGTGCTGGAGTTGTCGGACCCAACACCAGAATCTCTATTGCAATGGGTATCTGGCCCAGTGTCTTTCAAGCAGAGATTCATGCCTTAGAGGTCTGCGCCCACAGTATCCTCCTTAAAGGTACTAGGGGTGCTAACATTTACTTATTTACAGATAGCCAGGCCGCTATCAGCGCATTGTCTTCATGGAGAATCTCCTCCAAGCTGGTTAGGGAATGCGTAAACAAAATCCAACTCCTGTCCTCTAATAACAGAGTCACACTCTGTTGGGTTCCTGGACATTCAGGAGTGGAAGGTAATTCGACAGCTGATGAGCTCGCAAGACTGGGTTCCTCTTCGCCCACCACTTGCCCCGCGCCCTTCTGTGGCATCAGCTGGTCAACAATGAAAACTATGGTCAACAAATGGGCCTTAAGTGAACATAGGAGTTATTGGCTCTCTTTACCTAATTTAAGACAGGCAAAAGTGCTTGTCTCACCCTCGGATGCAAACCGAACCATAGGTCTTGGTAGAGCGGACCTAAGGTTCCTGGTAGCCTACTTGACTGGGCACCATACTGTAAGTTATCACTTGCAAAAAATGGGTCTATCGGACTCCTCAGAGTGTAGGCTTTGTTTTGAAGACGACGAGACGACCAAACACATCTTGTGTGACTGTCCAGCAATAGTGTGGGACAGAGTCACACATTTGGGAGCTGAACGGATCACCCCGTTTCAGCTTCGCCGAATCCCAACGAAAGACTTACTGCTCTTCATAAGGAAGGCAGATGGTCTTTTGTCCTAAAAGAATGGGTAAGGTACAATAGATCTTCAGGTCGCAGTGCCCACTCTCTGTTGTGAGAGAACCTAGGTTAGGTTAGGTTAGGGCGGCTGCTGGCTTGAAGCCAGCACACTTAGGCCTGGGCTGGCCCGTTGTGACACCGCACGAATCTCTATGCTTACAATTACATCTTTTTACCCTTCTCCTGCTTGGTATGCCTAAAAGGGGTCCCATCCTGTTGCAGCAATGTAGCTTGCAAACTTTCTGGGACAGATGAACTCCAGCCCTGCTAGGTTCTGAAGGAAATAGTAACCCAGGTGCTTTTTCCTGCGTCTGCTAAGAGCTTCGCAGGAGCAGAAGAAGTGCTCTACTGTTTCTATCTCTTCCTCGTCTCTGCAGCTTCTACAAAAGTCATTTATAGGAGCATTAAGTCTAGCAGCGTGTGCTCCAACGAGCCAGTGCCCAGTAATCGCTCTAACGACTGCCGAACACTGTGAACGGTTAAGACTGCAAAGTTTTCTGGAGCGTTTTGCGTCAATAGTTGGCCATATTTGGCGGGTGATCCTACAGTGAGGTGTGTTGTTCCACATACTTTGAGCAAGAAGGCTATACTTTTCCCTGGTATGTAGCTTAAAAGTAGCCATCGGCATACGTATATCCTCCTTATCAGGAAGGAGGGTAGTGGTCGTGCCGTTTCTGGCCAGTTCGTCTGCTATTTCATTGCCTTTAATATCTTGGTGCCCCGGCACCCAGATAAGGCTAATAACAAACTGCTGTGCCATCTCTTGAAGAGATTTGCGGCAGTTGTTGACTGTCGTCGCATTTGAAGATAACGAACGAAGTGACTTAATAGCTGCCTGACTATCTGAGTAGATGTTAATTACCCTGTTGTCTGGACTGGCGTTGCGTAAGCAGATTAAAGCCTCTTTGATAGCAAGGACTTCTGCCTGGAAAACACTACAGTGATCCGGGAGCCGGAAGGACTGCCTGATATTTAGTTTTTCCGAGAAAACCCCTCCCCCAACTTGATTGTTGAGTTTGGAGCCATCCGTGAAGAAACTAATGGAGTCTTTTTGACCCGGCTGAGTTCCTCTCCACGATTCCCTTGAAGGTATAATGGTAGTAAAAAGGGTTGAGGTGTATTCCTTAGGGATACAATAATCGGTAGCTGACACAATAGTGTCTTCTGCAAGAATGGACGAGTGCCCATAACGTAAGACTGCCCAGCTTTGAGCATCCTTTAGGCGTCTCGCTGTTAAGGTAGCTAATTCTTTTGCCACTAGAAGGATTGGAGAGATATTGGTGATGGCATTTAGTGCCTCACTTGAAGTAGTTCTAAGGGCACCTGTGATACATAGTTGTGCCATTCTTTGCACCTTATTTAGTGCTTTAAGCTTTGATTTTATGGTGAGGGCTGGCCACCAGGTCGAAACCCCGTACAGCATTATGGGTCTCACTATGGCGGTGTATAGCCATCGAACCACTTGGGGGACATACCCCATCTAAGTCCTATTGTTTTTTTGCAGGCGAAAAGTGCTGTATTAGCCTTCTGGACTCTTTCTGAAATATTTTGGTTCCAGCTAAGTTTCCTGTCCAGTATTAGCCCCAAGTATCTTGCAGTATCACTGAAAGACAGGACTGAATCATTTAGTCTCGGAGGAGAAAGATTTGGGAGCTTGTATTTCTTCGAAAATAACATAAGCTCAGTTTTATCTGGGTTAACGCTTAACCCACTTTCAAGTGCCCACAGTGACAGTTCCTTGAGCTTTGCTGTCATACGGTCACAGAGGGTCTGTGGAAATTTCCCGTTCAGCATTAAAACCACATCGTCCGCATATGCAACAACTTTGCAACCCCTCCTTCTATGCGACATAGCATCGTGTTGACTGCCATGTTCCATAGAAGAGGTGATAGTACCCCCTTGTGGAGTGCCTCTGCTCACGTACCTACAGAGAGTGGATGTACCAAGTGAAGATGTCACCATTCTGCACAGCAGCAGTTGGCTAATCAATCTCACTAGCCGGTCATCCACCCCTAGGTGCCGCAGTGCATCAGTAATTGCATTGGGGACGATGTTGTTGAAAGCGCCTTCTATATCCAGAAAGGCCGCGAGAGTATATTCCTTATAGTGTAAGGATTTTTCTATATTTGCTATGACAGAATGAAGTGCTGTTTCTGTCGATTTGCCCTTGCTGTACGCGTGTTGCGACCCCGATAATAACTTTGGGTCGATGGACGTTCTAAGGTATAAACCTATCAGCCTTTCCAGAGTTTTTAATAGGAAAGATGACAAGCTTATAGGTCTGAGGTCTTTGGGGACAGTATGTGAGGCTTTACCCGCCTTGGGTATAAATACCACTCTAGACGTTAGCCAAGAAGAAGGTATTTTACCTAACGCAGTGATTTTGATATAAATGGCTTTTAGCCACGAGACTACCAGGTTTCCCCATTCTGCAGATGGGCGGGTATTAACCCGTCAGGGCCTGGAGATTTGAAGGGTTCGAAACTGTTTACAGCCCATTCAATGTTGGACTCTGTTATTATCCCATTCAGTACATGTACTGGGAGATAGAAAGGAATACACGATGGTGTATCTGAATTGCTACCCGGAAAGTGTGTATCCAGAAGTAGCTTTAGAGACTCCTCACTGGAGTCCGTCCAGGAGTCATCTCGCCTCTTAAGATACCCTAAGTTTGTGGGTGCTTTTGAGAGCACTTTCGAAGTCTTGCCACTTCAGATGAGGACTCGACTTCGGAGCAGAATTTCCTCCATTCATCCCGCTTTGCCCGCCTTATTAATTTTTTATAGCTAGCTAGGCTTTGTTTGTACTCCAGCCAGCTTTGCTCACAATTTAATCTTTTTGCTTTGTTGAAAAGTGTCCGACAGCTTGCCCTGAGCGTATCTGTTTCAGGTCTCCACCAAGGTGGTTTCCTTTTGCCCCTTGGCTTGCTTATCGGACACGAAGATTTATAAGAATTTATGCACGCATCTGTGAAGGTTTTAATAAGATGCTCAAGATCCTCATTTGAGGAGGGAGTCATCCTAGGTGGGGTCGAAAGAGCATTCGACAGTTTTGTTTTATAAGACTTCCAGTTGGTTCTGCGTGGATTTCTGAACGCAACTGGAGTTGGGGAGGATATGGATAATAACGTCTCGATATACCTATGATCTGAAAAAGAGTGCTCTTTAGAGACTCTCCAGCTTATGACTTGGTCATATATGAGATTAGAGATTAAAGTTAGGTCAATGACCTCTTCTCTGTCTCTAATTATAAAAAGTTGGGTCACTACCTCTATTGCAGATAAGTAAGTTTGTGGAGAGAAGATATTGAAAAAGTAACTCACCCCTCTCGTTTGTGTTGGAGCTCCCCCATTGTCCATGGTGAGCGTTAGCATCGCAACCAATCAGTAGACCAATGCCCCGGTCATCGCTGTCTCTGATCAGTTCCTGTAGCTTGAGACCCGGAAGTGGATCCATAATCTCATAGGCCAGATACGCCGATGCTATTCTTAACGGTTTGCCATGGAGCTCCAGGCTTACCGACGTGGTGTCACCATTACTGTAATTAAAGAGCAAAAATACACTAAGGTGCTTTTTTGCTAAAATGCAGGTGCGACTTTTACCTTCTTTAGAATCCGCAAACAGTCTATATTGTGGAGTGCTGAGCCCGGATACCCTGTTGGAAACAATCCAGGGTTCCTGAATCAGCACTATGTCGACTTCGCCTCCTGCCAGGCGAAGCATAAGGGCAGCAGTTGCTGCTTTACAGTGGTGGAGGTTTATCTGCAAGATTCTTAGAGACATCTTGCGTTTGTACCTCCACCACCGTTACGTCCGCTTCCGTGTCATCGCTGATGTTTTCATCAGCGGAGTCAACACCCTCCTGACACAGCGCTTCTAACCCTCGGACCAAGGACGCATCGGACATCACCGATTCGCAGTCCTCGATCTCTGGGTCCTTCTCTGGTTCCTCGATTTCCTCATCGAGAACCTCTTCTATCGCCTCTTGGCTTTCTGTCCGCCTGGCATCCGATTTATACACGCGAATATGCACCGAGCTAAAACCGAAGTTTAGCTCTCCGTGCATCACGTCAATCGGTGCCAGCGACTCTTTGTTGAGGATAAGCAGAATCTTCCTCATGGGAGTCTGCGTATCCTCAACTTTAGCGACCTTCCAATCTGAGGCCGGAAGGTGAGGATTGCACCTCTGCAGCATCTTGAGGATCATCTCCGGCTCCTTAAAGGATGCCGGGATCCACATGATTGCGCGAGGTCTACTCGGAACGTCCTTCCAATCTACTGCGACTAGATTGGCGCCCGGGTAAACCTCGCCCACCTTCGATACGGCCGCTTTGTAAAGCTCCGCCGATCGAGTGCCTTCGCAGGCTATCACCTTCACGTTGCCCTGGTACCACCCGACATCTTTGCAGATTGGGGGTGGACCGGGCATCGCTTCCAGTGCTTCGAAACAGTGGATGGCCAGTGCCGCCTCCACCCATCTCCACTGATTTCTGGGGATCCTGCCGTCGGAATTGCCTTGGTCCAGGACCCCCAAAAGAATCTTTTCTTTCGCTATCTCAGCGAAGCTTCTATTGGCTACCAACCCGTTCCCCCTAACTCTCTTTGGAGCATTAGGGACCGCGAGCTCCTGCGATCGTTGTCGCTTGGGTTGCTTCATTTCTGCTCTAGGCCTTTCCACAACAAAATTGGGCAACACCGCCTTAGCCCACTCTACCTTCCTCAGCCAGTCGGCCGTTGGGTTTGTGACGCTAGTGGTGGCCTGACGCTTCAGGATTTGGGCAGCGTTTTTTTCTCCGCATACCTCTCCCTTTTGGCCTTGCTTGTGGAGGGCCTCTCTAGCTCCCCGCACCCGGCCGAGAGACAGCTGCGCTTAAGGTAGCACCTTGCTGACTGCTCAGGGTGACAGGGGCCTTCGAGGTGCCTTCCGCTTTGCACATGGCCAAGGGGCGATTAGGCACAGTTGCCTGCTTCGCCGGTGTGGAGCTGACTACCGGTCCGGTGACCTCTGTACTCGAGCTCATAATTGAAGGGGCAACGCCAGGTCCAGTGACCACTGCGTTTGCTCCCGAAGAAGGACCTTCGGTCCTTTCCGGTTTTTTAAGAGTTCCGGACTCTTTTTGAAAAGAATTTTTATTTAAAGTAGACATAACAGGTCCCACGAGTGGCGGAGAAAGGGTGGTCCACCTGCGCAGAGATCCGCAATACGCAGGTAAGGCTAGTTAATCCGGAGGGCGCCAGGTATCCGGATGCTCCGTTTGCGACTGGGCTATTTTTGAAAGGGGCCCCCAGCCAGGTTGATCATCGGCACGGGTCGCGTGACACCTTGATCCAGCCCTTTTTACCTAATAGCCATGATAAGGAGTGACAAACAAGCCACCAAGCTATAGAGGAGCTAAGTTGCAAGCAGCTAGCTCCAAATCTTAGCTGGTACCGCCCATAAAAGGGCACTGTAGTACCATTACCAGTCGGCACCCTCGTGGAGGGTTCAGCTATAGGATTTTTGCCAACCGTGAGAGAACCTAACTATTTAAAAAAAAAAAAAAAAAAAAACAAGGAGTACCTTTATACATATATATATAAGGTTTTCCAATAAGAGGTGTTATTTTGGTATTCAAAGAACAACATCAGCCAAATGGCCACCACGACCACGCTTACAGGACCATATCCTTTTCATGAAATTTTCCATAACGAAATCGCAAAGTGGCTGCCCTATGTCCTCGATAGGTCCGCCGGACCATAAACCGCACCAAACAGTCACACGTTGAGGATGGAGAGACTTCTCAACAATAACTCTTGGGTTTTACGAGCCCCAGATGCGACAATTTTGCTTGTTGACGTAGCCACCGAGGTGGAAATGGGCCTCATCAGTCAAGATGATTTTTTGATGGAAGATTTCCATCATTTTTGTAGTGAATTTTAATAATTTCAATGCGTTGTTGAAGCGTGTATCGTTCCATTTTTATTAATGGCGTAGTTTCTACTTGTCAAATGTCACAGAATAAAAGCTTCAAAAGTGACAGCTACCGAAATACCGGGTGATTCAAATGAACCCCTTTTGTTGGAAAACCCTATATATCTGGGGGCATCAAGTTTCAGATCAAAATTGAAAATTGCTGGTCTCATACAAACTCCCATCCCCTAGTTTAAGAGGTTGGGGGATGAAAGTTACAAGTTTTATAATTTTTTTGTTGTTTGTGTGCTAATACTAGCTTACATAAAAAATTTCAGCTTTCTAGGACATTAGGAAATACCCTAAGAAATTCGATGATCATCAGTGAGTCAGTGACGAAATCAGCGTTTTTTAGATATCAATAAAATCTTAAGTATAGGAGCTATGCAATTAAAACTTTATATGTTTAATAAGTCCGCTATTGACAACATATCCCATATCATATAAATTTTGTTGATCTAGCATAATCCAAACCCAAGTTATAAGGCAGGGATGTCCAAACACTGCTTATGGAAGAGCAAAAACCAATACATCTAAAGAAAAACACTAACACATTTAAAGTAAACAGTTATTACGGTTTATTGAGTGCACTGAAAGAAATTGTATGTACATTCTTATAAGAGTGGTAAAAAATAATGAAAAAAAATTAAGGTACATATATTTATAAAGAACTTAAAAATTGGTCAATATCTATATTTATTTTAGTTATTGATAGTTTTAATAATGCCTCTAAATGTTCGTTTGTTAATCGACTTCTCAATTTTTTTTAAATTAATTTTAAGCTTGAAAACGCACATTCACAAATATATGTGCTTCCAAAAAGAGATAAAATTCGCAAGGGATTTCCCGAAAAATATATATTTACCACCGGATTTTACAAAAAATATATATTTTTTATTCATATGTTTTTATCAATAGCCCCCTTCTGTCTGTTATATACATTGCTTAAATGTAGTAAACCCTTTGTAACAAAAAGTACAGGGCCATAACTACTTTTTGTTTGCAAGCAATGCCTTAAAAGTCCCATTTAACAAGTTTTAAAAAATAGTGAAAGAATCTCATACCGATTTTTGTGAGTGCATGCTCAAACGAAAAGCAACAACAAATTACATTGAAAATCTGTGGGCCAACAACCAGAGCTCGCAAATAACTGTTGACCGTTTTTCGTTGTCCAAAAATAACTCTTATTTACTGACTCTTTGAGCAACATGTCAGAGATCAACCGTTCGCATTGCTCTTTTAATGAATCGGTCTGCGCTCAACCAATAACCAATTTTTTTGTTTCACTTTTGCTCTGGTTATTCGCCAACCGTTTTGTCGCGAGCGAAAATATAAAGGTCTTTTGCGTTTGTATGCGTGTATGTGAGTGAGGCGTCTGTTTGGGCCTGTTACCCTGCAGGAAAAAAAACTAGTCCCAAACTGGTTCCGAACCACCCCGACGGTGAAACTGTGTGTCCCAAACCTAGTATGATTGCATGCGGCTAACTAGTATATTTAACATGGGCTTGTCATAGGAAGCAACCAGAATTTTTGGGTAGGATGTTCAACTGGTAGCAAACTGGTTCGCCTGCATATGGAACAAAACTAGTTGCTTCCGTACTAGAATATAATAATTCGTTTGGGTATGCTCTCGTTCTAGTACATTTAACCCAAATATTGAACTAGTTAATATTGTTGTATTAGTTTATTTTATTTAATTTGTAAACATTTTATTCACTTATAAGTAACGTATTATCAAACATTTACAATTCTTAAATTATAGGCTTAGATTGAAAATTTAAAATTTTTTTAATTATATACATGTGCTTAACTTAAATGTTCATTAAAAAGTAATGTTAGGAAACTACGTTTTTTATTTGTTTTTATAAAAATAAATGACAACTAATTTCTTATATTTAAGAAGCTGAAAAAAAGGCTAGTTATGAGTTACATGTACTTATAGAACTAAAAAAAAATAAAAACAATTATTTGTTATAAGTACATATTAAGCTGAAAAAAAAAACAGGTTATTTAGTGTACATACATATGTACATACATAAAATTGAAAACAAAAAAAAAACAAGTTATTTGTTTTATATATAAGCTGAAAATAAAAAATCATAGGTAACTTGCTAATATTAAATTACTCCTACAAAATATTGTTTTAAATATACTAAATAACAAAATATTTATCACTTACCAAATTCGCGCTTGCTTACACATGTCAGTGCAAAACTAAAAACTATTTTGTGCAGCAGCATTTTTCGTTGTTATACATTTTTATGTATACCCAAAATTCATCGCTTTTCACAAAAAACAACAGAATCACTCTCTGAGAGAGCGTGAGCATTGAGCGGTACAAATTTGACAGAGAGAGCGCTCTCTTTTACCATTTTATCCTATACCGCGGCAGTTCTTTTTTTAACTATTCAAAAACTAGTTACGTTCAGAGTAGTTGAGTCCACTTATATGACACCGAATTCCTGCAGGGTAGTAAGACACACACACACACAGCGCAGCATTCTCAGCAAAGCAAATTGAAACGTAAAAGACCGATTGCGCTGAGCATTTCATTTTTTCGGTCATCTGCTGATGCTAATTGTGCGCATGGTAGAATAAACAAGGTATGCTATTCCCGAAAAATTTTCGCAACTCAAACCTTATTTTAGTTTCGTTGATATTTTTCACGAGAAATGTTGTTTCCGCGCATAGTTTTTCAGCATTTACCGTAATTTTGTGCAGCGGTAAAAAATAAGCCACTCTAGTTGCAACCAGCAGCACAAAAAAAAAATTTTTAATATGCTAGCCTACGCACAACAACATCAATGGGGGTGGTTTCGCTCTCTCACTTTTTCGCTCAGACTAAAAATAAGGTTTCAGTGCAGTGAATAGCATACCTTGTTTATTCTACCATGATTGTGCGAGCGCTCAATCGGTTCGCTCTCAATAAGTTGTTATTGAAAGAGCGTAACAAGAATAGCTCAACGGAAAAGACTCAACTGAAAACCGAAATGAAGAGAAGCGAAGTGTTGTGCTCAGAGAGAGAGCAAGCGTGCATGGTTTTTTCGGTTATGTTAGCCATGGTATAACTATACAGGTAGTCTATTCCGGCTCACCGAATTCTTATTTTTTGTAAGGGCGAAAAAGCGGGAAAGCGAAAAGAAAACCACCCTCGTTGCTGTTGTTGTGCATAAGCAAACATACAAAGGTACATACATACATACATATGTATAAAAAATGTTTTTTTGTTGCTGATGCTTGCAACACCAAATTAACCTCTGCACAAAATAACTGCATATGCTTAAAAACTATGCGCAGACACAACCTTCCTCATGAAAATTCGCAACGAAACTAAAGTTAAGAATTTTCGTGAGAGTGAACTTAGGGAATAGAGTACCTGTATAATTATACCATGATGTTAGCGTGTGGACCGCAAAACGAAAAACGGTCAACAGTTATTTGCGAGCTCTGCCAACAACAAATATACGCAAGGGTTGTTTTTGTGCACACGAGATCAGAGAGCAAAGAGAGTAACAGCGAGTAAGTGAGAGAACGCTCGAAATTGTTTTTGTAATTTGCATTGGCACTGGGTGATATACAGTTAGGGCCGTGCATGAACACGCGCATCGCTGCCTATGCCTAAGAGCCATTACAAAAACAAAAAGAGCCAGAAGAGCAATGGGCCTGGACATCCCTGTTATAAGGGTTCAAAAAAACGACGAAGCGCTTCGAGAAATGGTAGGTAGTGCCCTTGCGCTTCGCTTGGCTCGCCTTGGCGAATTATATTTGAGTAGGTGCTGCCACAGTTCTTGCCATGGTGTAATAATACAAGGTGAGGAAATTCCAAACTTTCTTTCTTTCGGCAAACGATCGTATTGTCCTCGCGTGTTTTTGTTGAAGTTCTAATGTGGGTCGATGTTTATTTTAAAGAGTGCGAACTAGACTTCAAAGGGAAAGGTTGCGCAAGTGCCATCGGCAAATGATCGAATTTGTCCTTGCGTGAGTTTGTTATAGTGCTAAGAATTAAAAACCATAAACAAAGATTAATCGGCATTAAAAAAATATCTTAAAAGTTTATTGTAGAACACATAAACGCACATCACCTTGTATTATTACACCATGGTTCTTGCATTTTAAATTTATTGTTGTTGCTGTTGTTGTTGTTGGTTGATTGTTGACCGGATTGTGTTCTGCGTTTTGTGTTTTTGTGTGTTCTTCTCTTCACTCATTGAGCTCGTGATCCCTGGCGTCGATTTTTTGCTGCCGCGGCACTATGATTTTTTTTGTCACTTTTTTGGCATAAACCTCAAAATATTGCGTTATTTTCAAAATTTGGCTCTTATGCCGCATAAGTTATGCGTATGTATAGCCCCGAACACGACCTACAAAGTTTTGACCGGTTTGCGCCAATATTTCTTATAGCTGCCATATAACCGATCTGGCCGATTTGTACCAACATTGTTGCTTTTTCAGCTATTGAATGAAAACTCGATTTGTACACATATTTTAAGAAGCTGGACAACCGGAGATCAGAACTATCCATAGCTCTGTTGAAAAAATCTGTGATGTTGTCTAGCCATGGTTCTGGCATGGTCTTTTGAACAATTTATTTCTCGATTCTGATGCTTGTTCTGCTAAGCAGCCAACTGGAACTAAACAGTTGTCAATTATTTCATGCCCATGAAGCAATACATTGTGAACTGTTGGAGACATAGGATACCAAAAATACTTAATTAGTTATGCCCTAAAAGTTTTGGCACAGAATGTTTTTAATTTCTGAGAGTTTATCTTGTATTCACATGAAACTGTGACTAAAGGGGTCTATGGGATATCCCAAATGGGATTTTTTTTTTATATGAAGTTTTGTCATTCCGCGCGAAATTTTTTGAACTGCGTATAGGCCTTAATATGATATAAAAATGTTGCGCAATTTCGTAGTCTTCATCTAAAATCGACGATAACAGTGATGCATTAGAAAAAGCTCTTCTGGCCGTGTTGCCGTCATTTGTGTTTCCACTGCCATTTTCTTTTGGCTTGTCCACATGAAGGCAAACTTGTTGTAACATTTCCTGTTGTATAAATAGTTTTCTTGCCGCTAATTGAGGTTTTCTTAACAATAACTCAAAGAAGCGGAGTGGAGTGGGTTTATTCCATATTGTAGAGTGTCCGCTTTAGCTTTAAAAACTGATGAGCTAAAATCGAGAATATTCAACAATTGACTTGGTTTTGCACCACAAATTGGACAAGATTGACAAGAATACGTTTCTGTCACTATGTTCAATACTTTGCCATCTATAAGAGTCATTTGGCCAGTATATTCAACAAAGCATATTTCATATATCATGCGATTTGGCGGCTATGCCGTACTTACAACACGTTTAACTCCTCCATAGTCGACAGGCCTGATGACGAATGAAGACGCTTTTTGGAACTTCAAAAGAGTTAGCAAAATATATATTTACATCTTACAAATGCTACATATACACACCATACCATAGGTAGAGTTGGGGCAATTACAAAATAACTTATTAATATATACAAGATAATAGGTAAAACAAATAAGTAAAGAAAATCAATTCCGGTAATTTCAACGTATCAGATGGGCTGTACGCCGCGGTATACGTTTATACAGTAAACGCAGGTATATAAAGGCGTGGTTGATGCGCATGTAGTAAGTCCGGGTGTTGTATACACATATATAAGTATATATGCCACAACGTCAGTGTATGTCCTGGTGTGTGCTGCCTCTTTCAGCCACTGATTATAAGGCCACGTATGTATATGTAACATGTTATAAAGGCCACGATCGAGGTAATTTCAATCAAAGAGCGGCACGTATATAAGTAAGCTGCTGCAGTTCGCATAAATTGCAGAAGTAAAACGCAGCACAGAAGATCTTTATACGCGCAATGATTCGCTTAAAACTATAAACAAGAGTTCAACATTAGGGGATGACATTTCGTGTGGTTGGCCATATACATTTCTTATAATTGTTGGACACTTGTTTTGGGGTAATTAAATTTGAATAAAACACGATACGCAGAGTGATTCACTCATTTATACGTCTCGCCGGCTGTTCCAACGGCTTCAGGGTGTAATGGACATGGCCTAGTGTGCAGCTACTGGACGCGTACTCTGCCTACAGGGTCGGCCTAGCTCAGGGAAAATGGGGTGGGTCTTTGCGCCCTAGTTCGCTGCCCTGTCACAAAACTAAAAAAGGGTAGACAGAGTTGCAAGAAGATAGAAGTAGAAAGCTACAGAGGAAATATTTAAATGAAGAGAGGTCTGTCCATATACCTCGAAGAACAATGATGTTGGGGTTCTTCGTCTATACCCGCCCTATCTGTAAATGCAAAAACTAAACAATATCCTTGCATCTACCCTTATAATGGCTGCTAAATAGTTATCATTGGAGCCCGTCTAATAAATTAGTACAAATTCATATTAATCTTCATTATAATTCATGTAAATATATTCAAGAAAATAGCAAACGACTTCATGTTTTGTTAGTTTAACTAATAAAGGACTTAAACTAACCAATAACTTTAGAAAGTAATATAAAAATATGGAAATTACAAATGTATTACTTTTTACTTAATTTTGTCAAACGACTTATGGTCGGTTCCTCCCTTACAACATTAAAATATTACTACAAAACTCGGCAATTAATACAAAAGAACTTGGTTTTCAAGTGTAAACTGGCGATGGCTAAGTATGTGCACACATGTATCAAAACTTATCAACACTTATAGAAACTCACTCTTTTTTATGGAATGTTGCGGCTGTGCCGTACTCACACGTATACAAAATGGTCCATCGATGTCAGCAGCCCTGGTGACTGATGTCCTGTTTTAGGGGTTTCAAACGGTATTAGAAATATATAAAATGCTGATTTGACACGTGTATATACATACCAGAGGCTTAACCTACTTAACTTTACAATTTAACAACTTAAACAAGGTATTGTTGCTTAACAATAAGGTGACGTAAGACAGAGTCTTAATACTCCAAAAATAATTAAGCTTGTGGTGATAAACGTATGTGGTTCAGGCCCAACTACCATCCTGAACTGCTACTACGTTGACGCTGGCTGCATGGCCCAACCCGATCTTTCATCGTGGTTACTGCACGAGGTTCATCTGCTTGAAGCAAGTGCCAATGGGCTGTGGCACTATTTCTTTCCCAAAATCGATTTAGTGTAGAGCCTCAAAAATTCTTTACCCGGCTATGGGTGGTTTTATACGGGGCTTGGATGGCCTATGCACGGCCTCCTTAGTACAATAATCCCGGCTAATTGGTGAGAATTAGGCAAAATTCCCTACATGAAATATTTTCGTA
This sequence comes from Chymomyza costata, assembly GCA_018150985.1. Classification (NCBI taxonomy): domain Eukaryota; kingdom Metazoa; phylum Arthropoda; class Insecta; order Diptera; family Drosophilidae; genus Chymomyza; species Chymomyza costata. The sequence continues at coordinate 418,158 of JAECWU010000003.1, read as the reverse complement.
CCTGCTGATACAATTTGATTTAAATTGCATAAAATTCCAATGAAAGCAAAAACGTTAACCGCCAGCGCCTAGCTTGGAGGTTAAATATAATTTTAGGCCTTTTGTTGAGCCTGGATGGCTGATATGTTTATAATAAAAACTTGATTCAAATTTTTTTTTTCTCTGGCTTGCAACTTATGTACTGCACTTGTCGGCGTCGGCAAAAAAAAAAGAATGGCTGCCGTGGCGTTCAGCCTTACCAGAGTGGGTGGTGATACCAATAAGATCGGCAAGCATCGATAACTGCGATGTAGAGTTTTGCAACACTCTAATCGAAACATCGCACAATCATCGGCATAATAGGCGCAATTAAATTGAATTTGTAGACAATTAGAAAATTGTCAACTATTGTATATATGTGTTCGCATATAAAAAGTGCAATAATTAAAATAATTAGAAGATGCTAGGTGCATGCGCTGAAAGAGAAATAAAGTAAAGCAAGTTGGACAGCAGTAGCTGTAAAATGATGCGCGTTGCCAACTATATTTTGTTTACATTTTGTGCTGGTTGCAACAACAACAAAGTGTTTTGCATAAATATAAAAATTAAATAAGACAAACCCCCACAAGGGATTGTGTGAAAGCACTTGGCTTGACTGCGGAATATATCAAACACTGATTTAATTAAGCACGTCTTATTGGCTTGATAGTGGAAAATAAAATGAAGGCTTCCGCCCGCAGGAAATGAATACTAGAAGCTGAGCCTTGCCATCCACGCAGCATGATCAGCTGTTGCTTATCTATGTTTAATGACATCGCATGTTTTTATATAGTGGTAATCAAAAAGTTTTTCAATGTTTATTTCGGTAGGACAACACTTTATTAATGATAGCGATTCCAAATGAGTGTCAGTTAATGGATTTCTTTGTTTATTTTTTATTTTTGTCATTGTGGAAAATGTGGATTCGCATATGTATGTAGTGCAAAACATAGAGTGTAATTTGTAGGCTGTCTTTTGCGTGTTTGTACTTCGTTGCGCAAATAGCATTCCTTAATTGATCTCCTTTTTGCAAAGGCAGTGACTGATCTTGACGCATTTTCTCAAGTTCTTTTCTTAAAATGGGTTTTTATTTATCTCAATCATCCAATGAATACCGCGTATGTCTTTCTTTGAACCTGAAACTGAAATCTTCAATCGGAGAGTATTGACGGCGTAGGAATCTTATTTGCGTGGTTTAAGTACTGTTTGTATATTTTTTGGGTGTTCTTTAAATTTGCTAAGTTTCTCTTTGCTAACTACTCACTTAATATGTGAAGCATTCGAGAAAATGTTGATTTACATCGCTCATATTAAAGATATGTTTATTTTTGCCTTGAAGAATTCAATTTAACTGATTTTTAATGAGAGTGATATCGGTAAGAAAAGCTAAATCTAAAAGAAATTCTGAATTACGCAGTGAAGAAATTAGCTCCCTATCTTTTGGTAATGCTTCATTTTCTAAAAATGTAATACAGTCGAGGCGGTGCCCGACAGTGTAATACCCTGTACCTTTTTTTTCTCGAAAAAAGTTTTATTCCTGCATATTATTTCTATGAACTTTCCAATTGGAATATTTTATTTGTTGGTGCAAAACGATATTTATACCTATAAGTTCCGCAAATTTTAACCGATTTTGATGAAAATCGAAATTTACGTCAAAGAAGTTATTTAAAGTATATGAGGAAAGTTTTAAGCGAATGTGTTGAGGGGTGTGGGAGAAAACACGATAAATCGATTGCGGCGGGTGGGGGGCCTGCATTGATAAAATTTTGATGTAGATTGGTTCATTAGTGCCACATGAATCAGCTAACCAAAAATTGTGATTCTAGTCCATTTGTTACTATAATTACGTAGAGTCAAATATTGACGCAATTTATAGGGAAGGGGTAGTGAAATTTGTACATTTTAGGCTATAACTTTTGTTGTATTTGTCCGATTTTGTTTATTTTTGACATACAGATGCATGCAACCACAATGCATCGCTCTGTTAAATTTCAGACTAAAATATTAAACGGTGTAGTCAAAAACCGCGAAACTCTGCTACGGGGAAACGGGGAAAGATATGGACATGATTCAACAAACTTGATCTTCTCAGGAAATATGCGCATCAGCTGGTAAAGTTTCGTATCTCTAGCTCTGATAGTCTCCGAGATCTAGGTGTTCATACAGACAGCCAGACGGACAGACGGACGGACGGACAGACGGACATGGCTCAATCGCTACCCGAGGTTATGATAAGCATTTTGGTATAAAGGACTTGGGGTCTGCCACGCCTCCTTCTTGCCGTTACATACATTGCACAAATCTAGTATACCCTTTGTACCTATAGGTACAGGGTATAAAAATTGGGCAATATCTTCTCGAAGATAAAAAAGACGTTCCTGGCTTTTCCCGCGACTTAACCACCTAACTTCAGTAAAAAGATAGAGTTCCCCATAATCAGCATCGATTTCTTTAAGAAAAACAAAAAATTACCTATGCGTAAGTGCGTTGATGCATTTTATTTGTAAAATCCTACAACACTGGGTGCAATTCTACTGCCTTTATGAGAGCAATTTTGTCCTCCTTTTATTGTGGCCTGTATTACGAAAAATTTTTTTATATTTTATTTGGCAAACTTTGCAAATTTGAATGTTTTGTTACGGATGTATTAATGTACTTGCACATTAATTTTGATTGGGCCGCCAAAAACAAAACCGTTTTCTTAATCACCGTTTTCGAGATTTATTTATTTAATTAAAGGAGTACAACTAAGTACAGTTGACCTTATATGTATTATAAAAAAAAAAAAAAAGTATAAATTATTATTAAAAAGAAGATAGAGGAGAGAGAGTTAATATATATTAACTAACACTACTTTACAAATTTATGGGTCATCGAGTGAACCATCGTAAAAAAGTGTTTTTTAGGGTAATTTGCGGTCGAGAAACACGAAAATGACAACCTTTTTTTTTTCTTAAGCACCGTTTTCGAGATATTTTCGAAAAACATGCTTTTGGGCACTTATTTCAGTTATTCGTCAATGTCTCGTGAACAAAATCTTGTATCGACATGAAAAATGATTAGATCGAAAGGTATTGATTTGCTCTTTACAGTGATATATAATTATGTGCAGGTTAAATAAAAAATATAGAAGTTACAAACAACCAAAGTCGGAAAAAATGTAATTTTCGACCATTTTTTAAAATTTCAAATTTTTAATTTGATTTTTACTAACGAAAAAGAAGATTCGAAGATTTTTACCTTTTTGTAGATGCAGTCGAAAACGACTTATATCGCAGGTTTATTGTCAATATATTGGAAACGTTAAATTAACAGAACCTACCTTTTGCACTACACATACAGCTGCAAAAAGAGTATCAAATAATAAAAACAAGAAAAAACTATTTTTATTTTTTCTTTACCTTTTTGCCCTTTAAAGGCATACGAATGTCGCGTTCTCCTGTTCTACTGACATTTATCCAATGAACTGGTTTTGTTAGAAAATAACTCGAGTAGTTGCGTCAAGATCTGTCACTGCGAATCCACAATGACCACAATTTGAAAAATTACGCAAACAACAATAGTGAAGATACAAAAAATAAATAGAAAAAATAAATATACATAAAACAATTTGCTGTATAGCTCACTGACACACTCGCATTTTTCGGTCGCTCTCTTTTTCCCAGCTCTTCTTTTGGGTTGCAAACGTTGTCTCTTTTCTTTAACCTATTATTATACCAAGCGGCCATCTTTGTTTCTTGCTTGCATTAGCAGCGGGGCTGGTTTGCTTCTCTGTCCCTCTCTTTCACTCAATCAGTAAAGCGAGGCAGACTGAGTGAAAATGATGGCAGCCAAAATTCATGGCGTAAGAAATATGGCGTTCAAATTTTGTATGGTAGCAAACAATTTTACTCTATATATAGTACACTGGTTGTACATTTTTTTGCGTTTTTAAAAAACGAGTGTTTTTTTACTAAAAACTGTTGCCGATGCTAATGTATACAGGATGCTGGTAAAGGCGTTGCTCACAGGCAGCCTTAAGTTTACGAAAGACAGGTTCCTTGATGGTGTGCATTTTCTCTACTTGAGCAGCGTGGCATTTCGTAAGAGTTCTACCAAAATTCATAAAAAGCTCATTATACCCTGTACCTATAGGTACAAAGGGTATACTAGATTTGTGCAATATACAATGGTCCCAAAGCCCGAATTTTTGGCATAAAATCAAAAATAATGCTAGAGACTTTAGATGCGGTCCGGTTGATTGTAATGACACAAAAATGAACTGAGAAAAATTTCAGACCGATCCGACCACGCCCACTCCTACTGCCCATTGATGCTTCGGTAGGTACAAAGCGGTTAGCATTAAAATTGTCGTCATGTGATTTTATTTCATTATAAGTTTTAATCAACTTGCTAAAAAAGAAATAATTAACTGAATACATATGCTAAATGCGTTTGTTTAATTAATACATATTTCAATTAAAATCGCTGTTACTCGCAACTTCATTGTTATTGTCGCTGTCCAAATTTGTGTTATAAACAAATGTCGGCTCTTTCAGCAACGCAACATGAAAGGATCTGATGAATCCAAAGTTTTTATACCCTGTACCTATAAGTATACTAGATTTGTGCAATGTATGTAATGGCAAGAAGGAGGCGTGGCAGACCCCAAGTCCTTTTTACCAAAATGCTTATCATAACCTCGGGTAGCGATTGACCCATGTCCATATTTTAATTTGAAACTTAACAGAGCGATGCGTTGTGGTTACATGCATCTGTGTGTCAAAAATAAACAATAAATAAAACAACAATAGTTATAGCCAAAAATGTAAAAGTTTCACCTCCCCTTGCCTATAAACTGCGTCAATATTTGACTCTACGCAATAATAGTAACAAATGACCTAGAACCACCAATTTTGGTAAGCTGATTCATGTGCCTCTAATGAACAAATCCACATCCATATTTTATCAATGCAGCCCCCCCACCCCCCGCAATCGATTTACCGTGTTTTCTCCCACACCCTTCAACATATCCCCTTGAAACTTACCCCATATACTTTAAATAACTCCTTTGACGTAAATTTCGATTTTCATCAAAATCGGTTAAGATTTCCGGAACTTATAGGTATCAATATCGTTTTGCACCAACAAAAAAATGTTCCAATTGGAAATTCTTAGTAAGAATATGCAGGAATAAATCATTTTTTGAGAAAAAAGGTACAGGGTATTACACTGTCGGGCACCGCCTCGACTGTATTACATTTTTTTTAATGTGTCGGTAATATTGCTCAGTCGATTTTCACTTAGAACCTAAAATAAAGCAAAACTTTCAGAATTTGAAAATCCTCTGCGGGCCGTGTTGCCGTTGTTGGAGTTCCCGCTTCCATTTCGTTATGGCATGCCATCAAATAATTTGTCTTTGATGTGAATATAAAAAAAAGGATACAAAAAATAAATATAAAAAAATTTGCTGTACAGCTCATTGCGCATTGTATGGCTCACTGACACACTCGCATTTTTCGGTCGCTCTCGTTTTCCCATCTCTGCTTTTGGGTTGCAAACGTGGTCTCTTTTCTTCAACCTTTTATTATACCGAGCGGCCATCTTTGTTTCTTTTTTGCATTAGCAGCGAGGCTGGTTTGCTTCTCTGTCCCTCTCTCTCACTCAACCAGCAAAACTATGGGAAGCGAGACAGACTGAGTGATAATGATGGCAGCCAAAATTCATGTTGCAATAAATATGGCGTTCAAAGGATAAGGTACTGGGAATTGCCCACAGCGATTTTTGAACTTACTTTTTGTTTAATGTAAGTTGGCAATAGAACCATTTAAAAAAAACATACTAATTTTTTTTTTAACCAATTTTCCTAATTTTTGTGTAGCGATTAACTTGTTTTCATCAATATCGGATCATAACCTGACCTATATCGGTTGATTGCCAAATAAAAATATATATAAAAAAAAAAAATATATATAATCAGGCTTGCTCCGGTATCCGAATCAGAATAATTTATGCGGATTCGTTTTGAATCCGAATGTTTGATGCTCCCATTTCCACCAATCCGAATTTTTTATGTGCTTTGAAACCGACTGCTTTGTTGCAAGTGGAATGAAACCGAATCGTCAAAATAGTATTAAAAAAGCACAAATTTTATATTGAAGTAATTTTTTATATATGCCTTGATATTCTTAGATTCTATTTATGCTAACTTTAATTTGCATATTAGCTGCTAACTATTTTTAATATTTTTTTTGCTGACACAACCCAAAAATAGCATGCACAAGCCAAAACGAATTTTCGTTTTGTTTGTACATGTGTGTGTATCAAACATGCACACATGGCCGGTAAATGCGACAGGGTTCCCGCGTTACACAAATAAAATTTCCCTTGCAACAAAAATAGTTAAATCGTGTTTAAATTTAATAAACATTGTTGCTAAATTAATATTTTTGTGAAATTTTATTTAAAAAATAAAATAATAAATAACTAGCTATATAAAATGAAAATGAAATGTAAACAACATGTACTAATAAAAAGGTGCACAACTACGGCAGCCATGTCAGCTGTTTTGTATCAAACACAAAACCATTCCGCGCCAACCAACACAATGTAACTACATATATAATCAAAAGAATTTAATGCTAAAAAATTATATTTATTGCAGGGGAAAACAAAAAGCCGCGAGTAGGACATGATTCTTTCATTATTTTACGCCTTCTTTTAGCTTCAAAACAAGCAATTGAGAAATAAATGGAATTTTTGCAATTTTTACAATTTTTAACAAAAAGCAGTCAGCTGGTTACACCACAACATATGTGAATTTATCGATAATAACGAGGGAAATTTACAAATGTATCGAAAATAAATAAGGAAATTATCGACAAAAAATTCTGATTCCAGAGCACGCAAATCCGAATCCGAATAAAATTGTTCGGATTGAATTTTTCTGATTCCGGAGCACGCCTGAATATGAAATTTTCTTATTTGTTTTAAAGTATGTTAATCATACTATATATATATATAACATATAATAATAATATAATATATATATATATATATAATATGAAATTTTCTTATTTGTTTTAAAGTATGTTAATCACCATATTTTGTGTGTTTGTCTCGCTCGCACCTGCACGAAATGCGGCTTGAGCCGGACACATGCTGGACTGTACTAGCTACTGCAATAGCTTCTGCAATTAAGCATGTGACCGGCTCAAATAAGTAAGTGAGAGAACTTGATTGAGTGCAGTCAGGACCGTATGTGAGGCGCAGGCAAACCAAAAGTGTAAGTAGTTAAATAAAAAATGCAAAGTTAAATAATGAAAAAAATATTAATGATGAATAAAGATTTCAGTCCTGCCGCGAGCGACTGTTGAACTGAAAATCCAGCATTTGCTTTTGGGAGAATGTATCATCACTGTAAGCTATCGTTTTATTTGGGGGAGTCAAGGACAGTAGCGAGGCGGGACCCTTTAATTCCCTAGCTCTTGGGTAGTTGGCGTGGGTTTTGCTCTGTTTATAGGCTCCTGATAACATATTAAGATTTGTTATAGAATCCCTGCAAAATAAAGAGCTATACTCTTGAATAATCAAAACAGACTAACTAGATAAAACCAAGATTTACTTGTCGAAATGCTAAAGAAAAAGGGGAAAATTAACTAAGATGTCCAATTGCGACAAAGGCTCGGATGTTGGGGAAATCCTATCCTAAATCCTATACCCTACCATGGCTTTGGCTAAACTCATCGACCAAAACCCCCAAAACAAACTTTGCCTACACCTTATACGCCTAAGTCAGCCAGGAAAAATAATTAAAAATTTAGCAATTCATTGTACGGGTGTTCATTTTAAAACCAATATATTTCAACTAAAATAACGAAAAATACAATCCATTCTGCTTATTATCTACTTAAGTAACGCTAGTGATTTAATATGACTTGATGGTTTTTTTATTCTAAATGTGCATAATAAAAAAAATTCTATGAATACCATAAAATTGTTATGTTATTTGATTTTAAATCTTTTGTTTTGGTTTTGAAAAAAAAATAAATCTTAAAAATCATTCATTTTAGTTATCATATTTTTCTTTATTTTCTTCGTTAATATCCATTATTTTATATCAAAATTAACTACCTAGCTAAAGGACTCTTTTCGTGTTTGCAGTGTAATGTTTTTTTTTCTTTTACGTTTTATATATATTTGGAATCGAGAACATGGAATGTGGAGAATCTTGCGAATATAAAGAGAGTATCAGCATATATAAAGATAGGGAAGTAGCAATACACAAAAAAAAAACAACAAAATCACTTGGTTTAACTTACGTATGCATTCGGGATTCCAGCGTTGAAAGGCCTTCCAGCGTTGGTGGGTTTTTCGTTTTTTTTGTTTATTAGTTTATTAGGTTAGGTTAGGTAGGAGCGGCAGCTGGCTTGAAAGGCCAGCACACTTAGGCCGCGCGTACACAGGGCGCTGATACGCGCTTACATGACATGAACTTATCAACGCGGATAAGTCAAACACACTGTACTCAACAAGAGTGCGTACACAGAGTGCGGACGCTGATTTTGCAGCATTGCAAATGCTTGACTTATGCAAGCTTAACTAGTAGTGTTTATGAGTTTGAAGTAAAACAACATGGACATTGAGCTGCTTATTAGCTGCGTCCTATCGCGTCCAACTTTATGGAACAAAAAAGACAAAAATTATTGCAATAGAGTTATTACCGAAAATCTTTGGAAAGAAATTTCCAATAGTGTAAAATGTTCAAGTAAGTAAATACACAAGCTAGATGTTGTTATATTTTGTTACAAATCTTTTAGCTATCACTTAACATTATAACTGTTTATTTCGTGAAGAATGCAAAAGAGTATATAAAAAAATCAAAGAGCGAAAAATTCCCGTTATCAAAGTGAAAGTGAGAGTAAATAAAAATCAGAGCTGGGTAGCCCATAGCCCAAACGGACACTTTTTGTTCGTGCCCTTCCGGCAGATCGCTCTCTTTTTACCCAGCTCTGATAAAAATGCAACACAAAATATTTCTCTTTTTTGAGAGAATGGATGCATTAATCGCTCTTGTTCAGAGCTAAGCAAAAAGAGAACGGCCGAAAGAGGAGACTGTGCTAGCGAGCAATATACTGCGCAAATGAATTGTGCTGCAAAATGTTGTTGCAATTATTTTTTATATTCATCGTTATTATTATTAATCAAATATAATATAAACAATGACCAACAATTTCATTCAATATTCTACATTTCAAACACATCGGCGGGATGGTTGCAATTGTTGATTAAACTGCTAGGGTCAAATCAAAAAACGAATAATGATTTAAATTATTAAAGTTATGAGACTATGAAAAAAAAACTTAAACTTATTCGTATGTTATTACCTATTCCAATGGTGCAATTTAAGAGTTTATAATAAAATTTAAAAACTTATTCCTTATTTCTTTAGATCTATGCCTATAATTATTATTATTTAGAGTAAAACGATCGTCATTTGATATTTGCTCGTCTTCATCATAAGTATAAAAATAATCTTTTATATTTTCTTCATCTATGATAATATTGTGTAGTAAACACATAGTTTTTATCATGATGATTGCCCGATGGGGAGCCACATCAATTTCTCTTTTTAATAAACGCCACTTTTCAGTCGAATGCACATTCAATGCAACGCCTTGCAGACGAAAGCCTTTCATTAAATATACTTTTTGAATGACTTAAGGATCGCCTTGGAAAAGGTCTCATCAAAAAATTTGTTAGGGGGTACGCTTCGTCACCCACAAAAACATATGGCACCCGAATATTTGTGCCAGGCAAGTGAGTGTCATTTGGAATATTTAATTTTTTGTTTATGATGCACTTATGTAGTTTTGATAAAGCAAAAACTCCTCCATCGCTTTGGCTTCCTTTGCTACCAACTTCTATAAATGTAAACCTACAGTTAGAGTCAGCTACTCCCTGTAGTATGATAGAAAAAAATTTTTTATAATTAAAAAATTGCGATCCTGAATTAGCTGGGCATCTTATGCGACAATGCTTTCCATCGATGGCCCCTATACAGTTAGGAAATCTGCTTTTGGCGTAGAAATCATGTGCGATTTCTTGAAAATCGTTTTCTGTTGGTATTTTCAAATGTTTTCTATGCAGTCTCTGCCATATAGCCGATGTCGTCTCCATTATTATATTCCGTAAAGTGCACTCCGCAATACGGAAACTAAACGATAATGATCGAAAGCTTAATCCGGTTGCCATGTGTCTAAAATATTAAAAAAAAATATATATTTAAACAAATTTTTCAGAGGACGATTGCAAAAAAAAATGGAAATATTTAAGGGATGAATATAGGAAGGCTTTGCGCAATGTACCAAAAGCAGCATCCGGGTCTGCAGCAACCACCTCAAAGCCACGTTTCCGTTTTTTTGATATGATGTCATTTTTAAAGGACGATATACAGTCATCTTCCCAAGGCGAAGGAAATTTGGATGAAATTATGGAAGAGATTTTATTGAACGAGGAATCTAGCAGCGTTCCTTTTGACTTAGTTGAAGAAGTAGAAACAAGCGATGACAATGTCGTTCAGTCAAAGGGTAAAAAGAAAAAGTATAACGACTCCTCCTCCATTGTCGAGATTGAAAAAAAAAAACTAAAACTTTTGGAAAGGGATATGGAAAGGAAGGAGGAATCCGACGACGTAATGTTTCTCAGGAGCTTTGCACCATTTTTTAAAAATTTATCACCCTTAAAAAATTGTTTATTAAGACAAAAAATACAAAATTGTGTAACAGAATTTATAAAAAATGAAAATAATCTTTAAGTATTACAAATATAGTTTAATTAGTTTATGTACAATCTCATCTTGTTATAATAATAAAATAAATTATCAAAAAGTATAATATTTAAAAGCTGGATTTAGTCTTACTGGTTTAATTAAATTTAGGAGACATATGTATGTGAATTTTACACACCAAATAAAATAACATTTAAAATAACTAAGAAAATTGTGTAACAAATAAGTATTATATTTCCAAAATTACTTACCTCAGCGTTACGAATAACCTTTCTTGTGAAGAAATTGGTTCCCTCCAGTTTGTTTTTTGTTTCAGTATGTCATTCTGAATATGTCTCAATATATAATCGAACGTTTCAGAATGCATTCGTGTGTATTCATAAAAATGAACGGGATGATCCCGTAGGCTGACATATAAATGGTGAAATTCACCATGCAGTGGACGTACTTTGTATATTGGATGCACCCAATACTTTCTTTTTCTTTTCTGCAGCAACGTTAAGTTAGTTTCACTCAGGAGCAAGCGCCGCATAAAATCAGAAACCATTGTCGCAGTATGAATTCTAAAAATAAACTAAAGTGGTCACCTAACTCCACATTAGTATATAAATAATTCAAATTATCAAAATATTCCTTTTTACTTTAAAGAGAACAAAAACAATTACAAGAAGAAAAAAGGAAAGAGAAAATCAGCTAGTTCATGTCAGCGTTTAGTGTACGCGCAAAAAAAAAATCAGCGTCATGAAAAAATCATGCGGCTGATCACGCCGATAAGTTCATGTCATGTAAGCGCCCTGTGTACGCGCGGCCTTAGGCCTTGACCGGCCCGTTGTGAAACCGCGTGGATCAATATTTTACACCCTTCTCCTGAGGAAAACTAAAAGGATTCCCATCCTGTTGCTACAATGTAACTTGCGATCCTCCTCGGACATATAAACTCTAGCTCCGCTAGGTTATGAAGAAAGTAGTTTCCTAAGTACTTTTTCCTGCGTCTACTGAGAGCCTCACAGGAGCAGAAGAAGTGTTCTACTGACTCAACTTCTTCCTCATCTCTGCAGCTTCTGCAAAAATCGTTGCTCGGAGCATTCATTCTGGTCGCATGTGTTCCCACAAGCCAGTGTCCGGTGATCGCTCTGACAACTGCCGAACACTGCGACCGGTTGAGTCCGCAGAGCCTTGCGGATCGTTTTGGGTCAATTTTTGGCCATATTTGGCGGCTAATTGTACAGTGGGGTGTATTGTGCCACTGCCTTTGTACATGGGATCTAAATTTTTCCCTAGTCTGAAGCTTAAAAGTGGCCATTGGCATACGAATATCCTCTTTGTCTGGCAAGAGGGTAAAGGTCGTGCCCTGTCTGGCCAATTCATTTGCTATCTCGTTACCTGTTATATTTTGGTGCCCTGGCACCCAAATGAGGCTAATAACGAACTGCTGTGCCATCTCTTGAATAGATCTGCGGCAGTTGTTGACTGTCAACGAGTTTGAGGACAGTGCCCGAAGTGACTTGATAGCGGCCTGGCTGTCCGAGTATATATTTATGGCACCGGTTTCCAGGCCGGTATTACGTAAGCAGATCAAAGCCCCGTTTATGGCAAGGATCTCCGCTTGAAAAACGCTACAATGATTCGGAAGTCGGAAAGACTGCCGAATATTTAGTTCCTCAGAGTAGACCCCCCCCCCCAACTTGATTGTTGAGCTTGGAACCATCTGTGAAGAAGTTAATACGGTCAGTGTGACCTGGTTGACTTTGCAACCACGATTCCCTAGAGGGGATATGTGTGGTAAATAATGTTGATACATGCTCTAAGGGTGTGCAGTAATCTGTGATTGATGCATTTGTATCGTCTTTTAGAATGGACGAGTGTCCATATCCAGAGACAGCCCAGTATTGAGCGTCTTTCAGGCGTCTCGCTGTAAGTGTGGCAATTTCTTTTGCCGTTACGAGGACAGGAGAAATATTGGTGATGGCGTTTAGCGCTTCACTCGAAGTGGATTTAAGGGCACCTGTGATGCATAATTGTGCCGTTCTCTGCACCTTATTTATTGCTTTGAGCCTAGACTTGATGGTAAGGGCTGGCCACCAGATAGATACCGCATACAGAAGTATGGGCCTAATTATGGCAGTGTAAATCCATCGAACTATATGAGGGGACATACCCCATTTGAGTCCTATTGTTCTTTTACATGCGAAGAGTGCAGTATTTGCTTTCTGTACTCTGTCTGCGATGGTTAGATTCCAACTAAGTTTTTTATCTAGTACAAGCCCCAAGTATCTTGCACTGTCGCTAAAGGACAAGACGGAATCATTTAATTTGAGAGGAGATAGATTAGGGATCTTATACTTTTTAGAGAAGAGTATAAGCTCAGTTTTGGCTGGGTTGACACTTAACCCGCTTTCCGTTGTCCAGAGTGACAGCTCTTTGAGTTTAAGTGTCATGCGGTCACAAAGGGTTTGTGGGAATTTTCCATTCAGCAACATAACCACATCGTCCGCATAGGCCACAACTTTGCAACCTCCTCCTTCTATGCGACGTAGCAGCATGTTAACTGCCACGTTCCATAGAAGGGGAGAAAGCACCCCCCCTGTGGGGTGCCCCTACTCACGTACCTACAGATAGATGACGTGCCAAGTGAAGAAGTCACTGTTCTGCTCAGTAGCAGCTGGCTGACTAGATTCACTAGACATTCATCCACCTCTAGGCGCAGGAGTGCATTCGTTATTGCCCTAGGATCGATGTAGTTGAAAGCACCTTCGATATCCAGGAAGGCAGCAATAGTATATTCCTTGTTGTGCAAGAATTTTTCTACGTATGATATGACAGAGTGAAGTGCGGTTTCTGTCGATTTACCCTTACAATAGGCGTGTTGCGATTCTGATAAAAGTTTGGGGTCGATTGACGTTCTCAGGTATAACCCTATCAATCTTTCCAAGGTTTTTAAAAGAAACGATGACAAGCTTATCGGTCTGAGATCCTTTGGGACTGTATGTGATGCTTTGCCCGCCTTGGGTATAAAGACCACTTTGGACGTTAGCCATGAAGATGGGATTTGGCCTAGCGCAGAAATGTAATTAAAAATGGCTTTTAGCCACAGGACTACCAGGTTCCCCCCGTGTTGCAACTGGGCTGGTATTATCCCATCGGGACCTGGAGATTTGTATGGGTCAAAACTGTTTATGCCCCATTTGATGTTGGAGTCTGTTATAATTTCGTCCAACACGATTACCGGAAAGTGGAAGAGATGACACGTTGGAGCAACTGTTGTGTTGCCCGGGAAATGCGTGTCCAGTAGTAACTTTAGTGATTCTTCACTGGAAACTGTCCAGGAGTCATCAGGTTTCTTTAGATAGCCCAAGTTATAGGGCGATTTTGAGAGTAATCTACGGAGCCTAGCGGCATCCGAAGAAGATTCAATTTCAGAGCAGAACCTTCTCCACTCCTCTCGCTTAGCTTTTCTAATCACTTTCTTATATTGAGCTAAACTCTGTTTGTATTCTACCCAGCTATGCTCGCATTTTAACCTTTTTGCTTTATTAAAAAGTGTCCGACAGCTTGCCCTTAGACTATCTATTTCTGGTCTCCACCATGGTGGTTTCCTTTTACCTCTTGGCTTGCTTTTTGGACATGATGCTATGTAAGATTTGTTACACGCTTCCGTGAAGGTTTTTATGAGATGCTCAAGTTTCTCCATTGACGGAGGAGCTATCTCTGGAGGGATTGCGAGAATCTTGGTCAGTTTTCTTTTAAAGACATCCCAGTTGGTCCTACGAGGGTTAATGAACTCAACTGGGGCTGGAGTTGAGACAGATAATTGCAGTTCAATATATCTGTGGTCAGAGAAGGAGTGATCTTTCGAGACTCTCCAGTTAGTTACTTGATCGCTTAGAAAATTGGAGATAAAAGTTAGGTCGATGACCTCTTCTCTATCCTTAATTATGAATGTGGGATCATTCCCCCGATTACAGATTGTCAAATTAGTGTTAAGGAGATATTCAAAGAGTAACTCACCCCTTACGTTTGTGTTAGAGCTCCACCATAGTCCATGGTGAGCATTTGCATCACAGCCGATCAGTAGGCCAGTGCCCATATTATCGCTGTCCTTGACCAATTCTTGGAGTTTCTGACCCGGAAGTGGGTCCATGTCCTCATAAGCCATGTATACGGAGGCTATACGCATCGATTTATTCTGGAGCTCCAGACTAATCGATGTGATATCACCATCGCTGTAATAATAGAGCAAAAATACACTAAGGTGCTTTTTTGCCAAAATGCATGTACGGATTTTACCTTCATCTGGGGCTACCAATAGCCTATATTTTGCTGTGCTGAGTCCAGAAACCTTGCTGGCCACAATCCACGGTTCCTGGATCAGCACGATGTCGACTTCGCCCCCAGCCAGGCGAAGCATGAGTGCAGCAGTCGCTGCTTTACAGTGATGGAGGTTTATCTGCAAGATATTCAGCGACATCTTGCGAACTTGCCTCCATCACTGTAACGTCGGCGTCGGTGTCGTCACTAAGAGTGTCGGAGTCTTCGTTCTCCCGACCCAACGCTTCTAGTCCTCGAAGCAATGACGCGTCGGACATCACCGACTCGCAGTCATCCACTTCGGGATTCTTCTCTGGCTCCTCAATCTCTGAAGCCAGATCTGTTACCAACTCCTGTTGGCTCTGTGTCTGTCTGGCGTCCGATTTCTAGATTCGGATCTGCACCGAGCTAAAACCGAAGTTTAGCTCTCCGTGCATCTCCTCTATCGGCGCCAGCGACTCTTTATTTAAGACCAGGATGATCCTCCTAATTGGGGTCTCTGTTTCTTCCACCTTCACAACCTTCCAGTCGGCGGATGGAAGGTGGGGGTTGCATCGCTGCAACATCTTAAGGATCCTCTCCGGCTCCGTAAAGGATGCCGGGATCCACATGATGGCGCGAGGTCTACTGGGTACGTCCTTCCAGTCCACCGCGACTAGATTGGCGTCCTCATAAACCTCGCCCACTCTTGAGACGGCCGCTTTAAACAGCTCTGCCGATCTGACTCCTTCGCAGGCAATTACCTTTACGGTGCCCTGAAACCATCCGACGTCTTTGCAGACGGGTGGCGGGCCAGGATCTGCCTCTAGAGCCTCGAAGCAGTGTACAGCCAGTGCTGCCTCTACCCACTTCCACTGATGTTTGGGGGTCCTGCCATCTGGATTACCCTGGTCCAGAACCCCCAAAAGAATTCTCTCCTTTGCCATGTCCGCAAAGCTCCTGTTGGCCACAACCTGTGCGTTTGCCCTTGCTCTCTTAGGGGCATTCGGCACGATGGCGTCCTGGGAGCGCTGCCTTTTTGGCTGGTTAAGTCTCGAGTCCACCTTAGGCTTCTCGAGGACAAAGTTCGGAAGAACAGACTTCGCCCACTCTACCTTTCTCAGCCATTCGGCCGATGGGGTCGTGATTTTTGACGAAGCCTGCCTTTTGAGGATATAGGCTGCATTCTTGCGCTCCGCATATCTCTCTAATTTGGCCTTGCTCGTGAAGGGGCCCCCCTAGCTCCCCCGCACCCGACTGAGAGGCAGCTGTGCTTGTGGTAGCACCTTGCTGATCCCTCAGGGTGACGGAGTCCTTTGAGGTGCCTTCCCCTTTGCTGTTGGCCGAGGGGCGAAGGGGCACAGTTGCCTGCTTCTTCGCCGGTGTAGAGCTGACTGGTCCAGTGACCTCTGTCTTTGAGCCCGTTTTTGGATTCTTGTATTTAGGGGAGACGCTAGGTCCAGTGACAACTGCGTTCGCCCCCATTGTAGGACCTTCGGTCATTTCCGGTTTTGTGAGAGTTCCGGTCTCTTTTGGTTTTATATTATTATTTTTTGCAGACATAATTGGTCCCACGAGTAGCGGAGAAAGGGTGGTCCACCTGCGCAGAGATCCGCAATACGCAGGTAAGGCTAGTTAATCCGGAGGGCGCCAGGTATCCGGAGCTCCGTTCTCGACTGGGCTATTTTTAAAAGGGCCCCCAGCCAGGCTGATCATCGGCACGGGTCGCGTGACACCTTGATCCAGCCCTTTTTACCTCATAGCCAGGATAAGGAGTGACAAACAAGCCACCAAGCTATATGAGAGCTAAGTTGCAAGCAGCTAGCTCCAAATCTTAGCTGGTACCGTCCATAAAGGACACTGTAGTACCATTACCAGTCGGCACCCTCGTGGAGGGTTCAGCTATAGGATTTTTGCCGACCAATATTATATATTAGTTTATTAAGTTATATTTAATTTTACACAAAAAAAAATAATAAGCACCTTTGGGCTTAGGGTACTTGCTTATAAATTTTTTATTTTTTTTTTCTTTTTTTTTTGTTTTCTAGCCACTGCACTTCACTTCTCTTTACTTGTAGCTTTCTCCGTTATGTTAAAAGTAGACAGGCATATCCCAGTTGTTCTGGTGCGCCGGTGCAGCATTAACGATTTCGTCAAACACGAGTGCCCACAACTAACGAAATGTCTAACGACCGCCCTTGTATTCGCCTAACGAATTTTGCTCTGGCATTTCCTATTGAGGGACCTAAAGGTACGCCGTTGCATAACCTGTCGTTAGGAACTTATCTGATACCAGGTCGTTAGTTGATTCGTTAGCACGACGATGCATAACCTGTCGTTAGGAATTTAGCTGTTTCATTATCACGCCGAGACGTGGTAGCATACCGATCGTTAGGAACTTAGCTGGCACTAGGTCGTTAGCTATTGCGTTAGCACGCCTTGACGTGGTGGCATATAGCTTGTACGAGGTCGTTAGTTGCTTCGTCAGCACGTCGCACAGTGGCACGGAAGCCGAAAAAACGTTGCAAAAATCATATTTTCTAAACCATAGACATATTTTAATGAAATAAATTGTAGTTCAAAGACAAATGATCAGGCTTTTAAATAAGTACTCATACATGGTGATACGATATCTGAAAGCTGCGCAATATGTTGTGGAAGTTGGATTTTGTTGCTTTTGCACTATTTGCCATTGACGCGTCGGAGCATAACCTATCGTTAGCTGTTTAATCAGTACATATTTGGCGATTTGACTAACGCTCTTACTGGTACGAGTTAGTATGTGGCTTAGTTACATTACAGAATCCTGCGTTTTGGCTAGTACAAAAAAATAATAAAAATAACTCGATTTAATAGTACTTTTATTTTTATTTTATGTTTTTTTATTAAAGTTTTTTATTATACGTTTTTTTTGAAGCTGCATCGCTTTACGGAGTTTTTCTTCGGCCGTCCCTGGCCCAAATGTTTCTATTGACTCTGAAAAACAAAAAATAATTCAATTTTTATATAGTAACAAAGTATATCAAAATAAGTATTCTTATCAATTAAAGCATTGAAGAAGTGGCTTAAATTTTTGAGGGGCCCCTTTCCCATGACCCCATCGATATTATAAAGCATTGTTACTTCATCTTTTAATATATATTTTAAGTTTTTTTTTACGCCTTCTGGCAGCAACAATAGAGTCATAATGCGAATCTGTAATGAAATTACGTAAATATACATACAACTTTTTTGTATGATTTCATTACTTACAAAAGATCTTTTATCTTCATTCTCGATTTCCAAATTCAGGCTTTCTAAATCGTCTTTTGACAACCGGAAATTTTTTCGAATTAACGGAGGAACTTTTACGGTCTTCCAGAAGTTGTTTTATGAGAACTTTTTGCTGAGCGAGCTCCTCCAATATTATTTTATATTGATCTGTGAACACATTTTTTAAACATATTTATTATATTTAACAAAATGAAAGCAGTTGTAAAATACCTGAAATAACATCCAATTTCTTGTCAACCGCTTCTAAAAAAGTAATATAAACTTTTAACATTAATTTGCTTTGAGTAGGCAAAAAAAAAATAAAACTTACTCTCTACAATTGCCGCAATGTTTCCGCCGCATGAGGGACAGGTATTTTTATTATTTTGGTTAAAGTTCATTTTTTTAATTTTTTTTGGACGGTCCCTCCATCTTAAAATTGTTTTTAATAATCTAAAGTTTAATAGTAATTTATATATTTTTATAATTTATTTAAATAAATTTTATATACAGTAAATATACAAATCAATTATAACAAAACATATAGACATAATTATTAATACGTAGTTTGCCACCAACACGTTGGGGGAATTTTATTTGCCTTCAGGCCAGCTATGCTCCTACTCACAGCCAATTGTGGTCAGTGGCAAAATTTTTGAGGTACAAGTGCAGTCTTTGACCCTTTGGGGACTCTTTGAATTTTCTTTAAGGCAAGCTGTGGATAAATTTTTTTTATTTAAATTAGTATCACATTATACAACTAAAAACAGTGAAGCAAAGGCATATATAACATTTTTCTCATATGGTATAAGAATTGCCTTGCATTAAAATTGGCCACAACTGGCTCCTAGAGCTTTTGAAAAGTGGGAGTCCGTCTATGTTAATGTCCATACTGATACTGTTTCCTAAGTCGACCGTTTTCGCTAGCGTTTTTAACTGGGATGCCACTCCAATATCTAAATATTTGCCATCAGCAGCATTTGATATAATGGCCGCTGATGGGCAATCGGATTTATAAAAGGCGGATACATTAACACCTATTGAGCGAAGTATCTCGCTCAAATCAATTGCACATTTACGAGTCACGCCATGCTTGATATACCACTCTTTAATTTTTTTTCCCGAAAATTGCATATTTTTCATCAGAAACATCGAATTCTCCTACTTCCATTTCTTCAACTTCATCTGGGGCTATTGGCGGAATAGCAGCCGAACTTTTTAAAGGTAATGCATGTCCAGTAACGCTTCTAAATTTTTCCAGGCACTTTTCTTTCTCGATTTTCACCAAACGTCTCGAATGCCTTTTGCCAACCACCTTTTTTAACTTACCCATGGTAAAACATATCTAAATATATGTTTACTTATATAAAAGCGAGATGAATTATTGAATGCTGTTGCTGTGCGTGCAAAATTAACTGGAAACCAGGGCACAGGGGTGCTCGTCTGGCAACTAAAATTTACAAAATGATAATTCTCTGACAATAATCCAACTTATTTTTATATGCACAACTTTTAAAAGCACCGCTTAAGCTGTTAAGTATATGTATAATTTTACGAAATTGTAAGAATAATTATTTTTATAGAAAATAATAATTTCACACAGTTCGTCTCACCCTTTTCTCTCACACGGTAGAACTGCAAGGAAAATATCACAGGCTAATCTGACGTTGCCACGCGTCAAATGAAACGTTCTACAATAAGACAGTTTGCAAACAAGCAACAACAACACATGTTTCTATGACAACGAGACGCACGTACGCCTTAAGCCGGGAATTCGCATACACCGTTTTCGTTGACGAAAACGAAAACGAAAACTGAAAAACGTTGTTGTACGGTGCAGTTTCGTTGCTGTTTCGTTTCTATTTCGTTGCTGTTTCGTTGTACGTTTTCGTTGCTGGCAAAGCCTCATGCAACAGAAAAATGTATTATACATTTTTTCTTCAGTCTATAATAAAATTTTGTACATTGCTGTTGCGAATGAAAGTGTTCCTGAATAAAAATATGAATTATAGTGCTGAGGAGATTGACGATGCAAATCGTCGCATAGACGCATATAATAGGGCTCAGCAGCAATTCGAAGACGACATTTTATTATGTGTATTTTCATTAAAAACAAAAAAGAAGAGGCAAAAGGTACATACAATGTACAAACAGCGGTCCCAAGAAGGTGCACATTCTGTTTTGGTTGATCGCTATTTGATGGATAATGATACCAAATTCAAAGAATATTTTCGATTGAGTCCTGAACTTTTTGCGTCTGTTCTTGAATCAATCAAATGTGACTTGAAGGGAATACCTACAACCTGGAATAGGAATCCAATGCCGCCAAGACAAAAGCTTTGTATTACTTTGAGGTAATTTTTTTTATATTAAATATGTATTTATGCATTATTGTTAACGCTTGAAGAGGAATTTTCATCAGCTTGCGGTACATACAATATTTCAGCTTGTGAAAGGAGCTGGTTTTGTTCGGCCAATGAAACTTCTTCTTCACCGACAAGCTGCGATATTTTTAATTTCAACTTTGCGATTGACAGCGGTGGAAATGAGCGCATTGTGTCTGCAATAGGATCAAAAAAGCGATCCAAATGGTCCTTTGGAGCGGGCTGCGGTGGCAAAAAGTCCACAGGATTTGGCTTGCGAGATGATATAAGATCATATAAAAGCTCAATGGGATTATGATGTTGGGATTGTCTTTTTTTTTTTTGTTGGCGGTGGAGCTTCCACATCAAAAATAATAAAATGATGAAATTTTATGTTTGGTTGCAAATTATTTTATTTTTTATCATTTTTGTTAAAGAACAAAGTATGCAATGTTGTTTATTATAAAATTTTAAGCGATATAATAGAAAAAAATACGTTTTATGTGATTCACTATATCAAATAAATGCTAATTTTTTTTCTATTATATTGTTAAAATCCTCATAATTAACAACATTGCATACTTTATTTTATGAAAAAATCACCACAGTGTATCAAAAGAGTGATTTCGTTGCTGCAGCAACGAAAACAACCCTCAAGTAGGTTTTTTTCGTTGCTGTAGCGACGAAATTTCTCTTTTGATACGCTGTAGCACGCTGTGGTGATTTTTTCATAAAATAACGTATGCAATGTTGTTAATTATTAGGTTTTTAACAATAAATAGAAAAAAAAATTAGCATTTATTATTTTTAACTAATCACAATCAACGAAAACAACCCACATGTGGTTTTCGGCAACGAAAATCAGCAACGAAAACGAAAACTGAAAAACGTTGTTGTACGGTGCTGTTTCGTTGCAGTTTCGTCGCAGTTCCGTCGCAGTTACGTTGCTGCTTTTCGGCAACGAAAATCAGCAACGAAATTTTTTCGTTGCTAATGTATGGGATTTCGTTTTCGTCGACGAAAACGGTGTATGCGAATACCCGGCTTTACTGCACAATGTAGTTGTTGTTGTCTTTTTTTTTGGGACAAAAACTCACAAATGCTAACGATTGCACTGACGACCGGTTATGCGTAGGATCGTCAGAATAGTTTTTTTTTTTTAATCTTCACAGCAAACGGTACGACGCCGCATAACTGTTCCTTAGCGAACTGTCTAACGACCTGTGTTGCATCACTTCTTCACTAGAAAGTGACCCTTTGCCACCATTAGAACAACTGGGATACTATTTGATATATTTGCTATATATGTATATACATATGTACATATAATATTGATACACATTATATATATAACGCTATCTGCATAGATATTGTAGGCTGCTACTCGAGCCTTTGAGGTTATTGTGTCGAAGGTGTGCATGTGTTTGCCAGTAAAAGGTGATTGTTGGTTAATGTTGCGATGTTTTGTGTGAATTGTTGTATTTATGTGTTTTGTTGAAATATTTGTGATTGTTAGCGTTTCTTTATGTTGTTTATTTTAAAGTAACACCAGAGAGTACAAAATGAAATATTTTACAACTTTATAATGATTTTTGTGATCTTTTAACATAAAAAAAACATTGTTCGTTTTATTTTTTAAACATTGTTGCATTTAATCAGTTTACATAATTAACTTTATTTTATAATTAACTAAATTAAAAAAAAAAATCTAGATATGTTTACATATTTACATTTGTTTTCACTAAAACTGTTATGTCAAATGATTAGTTGTTGTTTTTTTTTTAAATTACAAAAAATAAATTGCATACTAATTGAAATAGAGAAGAAAGAAGTCAAAAATGATGATTAAGTAATACATTTAATTTGAATCTCGAGCAAATTCAGTTCAGCGCTTGTTAGCCAAGGCCGGCAGCCCAATGACATTATAAACTCTAAGAAGTGTAACGCAAAACGCAAATAACATGGTGCGGGCGAGCAGAGAGAGTTAAAAAGGAAAATCTAAAAATAGCACATACAATTCTCGTGTTCTTACAATTGAACTCGGCTCTAAGCTTCGTTGTTGGCTTTCGGCTGTCGGCTATGTTCACAAATTCAGCCGCAGCCAAATTTGTAAATTTTTCGTTTCAGAGCATTCCATACCCTTTTCTAATAAGTATGTGGCTGCTATGACACTTTGCTATTGCGTTTGCTTTTACACTAACAAATGCATGCATAAGAAGCGAAAAATACGAAGAAGAGTATTAAGCTATCATTATGCTGAACGGTTTCGCATTGTGGCGCACACAACAAGACATTTTTAGCCGAAACAAAACAAACAGAGTTTTGGTCAGTGCGTTGTCATTATTAACTGCAAGTTATAAGGCCACTGTTGCTAGTACTCTAGCTCTTAAGTTATTTTATTATTTAATATATTTGAATTAATTAAATATGTAAGTAATGATGAATTCACGAATGCCTAGGCACTCTTGCTACCACCTTTTTATTTCACCCTGCAAAAATGAGTCTGTTGGTACGCGATCAAATGCACGTGACGCAATCTTTTTGTTTGAGCAGAGCAAAACCACAAAATAGTACTGAACAAGTTTTTGTAAACCTTCTAAATCTTTATTAAATAAATAAATAAAATTAACTGAAAAATACAACTTTTTCCTGACAAAAAAAAGGGAAAACTTAAAAAAATATCAGAAATTATAAAAAATTAATTAAAAATATCCTTGGAATTGATCTCTGTTCCATTGGATTGGGAGTCTAATCCATAGACACTATTGTGTTACAGTTGCAAATATGCGTATACAAGCAAAAGCTGCAGTGAAAAACAATAACTAAGCAAAAGCAAGCATTGGCTCTGGCTGCGTTTGTGTTGATGTTCATGCATTGAGTTAAGAACGGCATTGCTTTTATATGTATGTTCCTTTTAAATTAAAAAATTACAAGTTCCTTAAATAACATTAAAAATGTTTTTTGTTTTACAAATTATTTTTTTTTTTATTAAGCTTAAAACAATAAAGTGACAATAATTTGTAATGACAGCCTGAAGGCCTACGTTGCTCTGACTACAAGCTTTTTATAACTTAGAATTAACTACTACTTTATAATTATATAAAAAAAAATAAAATAAAATAATAATAATAATGCTCCTTTTTATTTATATAAAATAAAATTTTAATTCCATTTTCATACAGGATTTGTTTATTGATATATAAAATATTATTATATTTTCAATTCACTCATTCATAATTATTATTTATTACTGCATTTGGATTAGTCTTTAAATTGAATTAATAATGATAATTTATGGTAATATATATTTATTATATTTATGATAATTTTTTATGAAGATAGTAGAAATAAATGCTTATGCAAGTAAGCATTAATTAAACTAAAAAGGGCAGGTTGATATTCAATAGTGACCCAAAAAAAAAATTTTGATATGTTTTACAAAATAGCTCACAAATTGAATATTTAGTTAAATAAATTCTTAAGATTTTAAGTATATCATCTTATGGCTTTAAATGGCGTGTAAATAAACTCTGTCGTCTATTCCCTAAAAGAATATAAAAAAATAATCTTTAAAATTCAATTTAAATTAAACCTGGCTCCATACTTACAATTAAATAGATTTGCGGCGTTGCAACGTTACTCTATTGACCAAATTGAAGGTAAAATTGGTCAATTTTGTCTTCAATTTGGTCATCTCCTTCTCCTCCTCTATTATGGGCTGCAGTCGCGCCCTGGGGTTATTCAGTTCATTGATTAATGCCCGCTCCGCTTTTCTGCGGAGACGGGCATTTTCAGGCCCACGTCTGGCATCCTCAAAGGCCTTCAATTTTTCCTCGATGCGTTTTACTTTACTTCGTATTTCCTGCAAGCGCAAGCGGCCATCGTTCTGGACGACCTGTTCCACTTTAGGCAAGCGTTGGCCGCCTTCCGTTGACGGCAAGCGGCCGCCTCGACAGCTTGCCGAGGGAGGCAAGCGGCCGCCTTGTTGGCCACCTCGACGGCTTGCCGAGGGAGGCAAGCGGCCGCCTTGTTGGCCACCTCGACGGCTTGCCAAGGGAGGCAAGCGGCCGCCTCGTTGGCCGCCTCGACGGCGACCGCTTCCACCGTTACCGTTATTTCCATCATTACCGCCGTAGTTGTAAAAACGATACATCTAGAATCTAGAGAGAAAAAAACCAAACACCAAACCAACGCAATCATATTTACGAAACTTTATTTTAATTTAATTAATATTTAATTTTGTCTCTTTAAACTTTAAATAACATAAAGTACATAAAAATGTACTACCAAGCAAAAGCAATTAAAATACGTCGAACATAATACATGGTATGTAACATACATATAGGTTTTTCACTTCAAATTCTAGTTTTTTCATTTCAAATTCAAGTTTTTTTATTTTAAATTCAAGTTTTTTTATTTCAAATTAAAGTTTTTTCATTTCAAATTCATATATTTTCATTTCAAATTCAATTTTTTTCATTTCAAATTCAATTCGAATATTTAAAACTGAAGAAACTACACAAGTATTTTTATATAAACAAAACAAAAGAAAAAAATTACAAAAATTGAAATTCATAACTATTATATAGGTTTTTCACTAATATATAAGAAATATATATAAAATATATAATATTTAATGTAGTGGTTGTCCAACTGCTGCCAAAGGCAATTTCATTGACATATCCAGATAATAATTGTTGCAATCGTTCGGGGTAACTGTTGCCACTGATGTTTGGATTACAGTTTCTAAATTGATATTATTTTGTGGATCTGCCAACAAACTTCTCGCTGAAAATTTGACCTTTGAGAAACCCTTTTCAATTGGATTTA
Organism: Chymomyza costata; assembly: GCA_018150985.1. NCBI lineage: Eukaryota > Metazoa > Arthropoda > Insecta > Diptera > Drosophilidae > Chymomyza > Chymomyza costata. Next base: position 392,637 of record JAECWU010000003.1, on the reverse strand, counting down.
ACATCGGCGAATATGGAGAAAGAAAAACGATAGTGTGAGTTGTTTCACTAATTTTTTCATGTACTTCACGGGTTTTTGGGATGGTACAATTGTCTAAAACTAGCCATGCCCCTGTGATGTTCTCAGCAGCCAGTTTGTCAAGTAATTCATCAAGAAATGTTATGAAAATATTTGAATTCACGGATGTGTTTGATATTATTTTGCTATGTATAATACCATTTAAGTTCATAGCCGCTATGAGGGAAACATTTCGTCCTCTGACAGTTGGTACCATTACATGAGCAGCAGTATTTATTTTTGATCTTGCCTTGGTTCTGCGAAGATGGCAGTTGAAACCGGATTCATCTATAAAAACTATTTTATCCCGTGTCTGTGGTGCATTCTGCGAAAAATTAACGGCATATGCTTTACGTAGTTCAATCGTGTTTATACTATTCATGCGGTCCAAATTGATTGTAGCCGTTTTTAATGTTATTCTTAAGGTTTTCAATGCATTAAAAATAGTCGTTGAGCACAGACTGACGTTTTTGGTTTCAAATATCTTCGTTTTTATTTGTTTTAACATGGATTTTCTTCTATTAATTTTTCAATTTCATTTAATATTGCATCAGTCAATTTAATGCTTCTTGTACCACCACGACATCTTTCAACAATTTTCATGCCATCTTTTTTGTACCTATTTATTGTCGACATGGCGGTATTTTTCTTAATTCCAGCTATTTCACTTGCCTCGATGATGGTTTTTCCTTCTTCATAGCATTTTATCAATATCTGATTTTTGTCTAGGCTAGTTTTACAGTATGGTTGTCTATGATATCCGCTAGCACGAACAACCAAGTTAGATGAAGATCCAGCGTTGCTATCATCAGATGATTCTACTGGTGGGTGAATGCGCTGATAATTACGTCTATTGGGACGAATAACAGGACTTGAATCTCTGGATGAAGTGCTTTCAATTTCGTTGTTTAATTCCGTATTCATATTTTGTGGTTGTTTATGAATCGAATAATATAAAATACTGACAAAATCAGAGCTCGTAAAATATGCTCAACCAATTTTTTCTATGCTGTCTGCTCACCAAAAAGGCATAAAAAATGAAACAGACTCGCTCACGCTCTCAACAGAACACGTATTACTGTTATTCTCGTGTTTTCTGTTCATCCTGAACACTTTCACTTTCAGTAAATTTTGCTGATCGAAGTGTCTCAAGTGAACGAATGCATAAAGTGAGCGACAAAATACTCTCGTTGGTTGAGCAATGAGCGCGTTGAAAATAAACGAAATTGAAGTGTTTTTTCGATTCCGTTTTTAATCGTGTCCGCAAGCAACATGCGAGAAATTTAAGCCTACTCTATCATTTTTCTTAAAAATACTTAGTTTTTTGACTTTATATAAAATGAAAATTGAATTTGAAATGAAAATATATGAATTTGAAATGAAAAAACTTGAATTTGAAGTGAAAAACCTATACATGTACATATATATGTATATGACTTTACTGTTACTTTTTCTTATTACGCAATTACGTTTTGTTTTGCCTTATATTTTATATTTACACTTATATTTTATTATTTAAATACGTTTTATACTTACATTTTATTTTGTTAAACCAAACGCAAAAAAATTAAATATTTTATTTCACCAAACACAATAAACAATTGAAATAGAAAATCACTATGCGCTGACTATCGCTGTCCTCGATCCTTTCGCGATTTAGATTTATTTGATGGCGATACATTTCTGTCGGCGTAAAAAATAAAAGCGATTAACAATTTTATCGATTTTAATATTTAATAGCCTTTTCACACAACGTATAGATGAATATCGAATATCATCCAATGAATGAATATATTAAATTTCAACCGTTTGACGTTTGTATTTGCAATTAAAAATTTGATAAATAAAGATATCAAAGAAAATTCATAAAATCGTCTTGCAAATTGCAAATAATTGATATCTAGCGTAAGGTGTTTTGTGTTTAAAATAATAATAATAATAAATAGCAACTAGCAACAATATAATCTATAATCAACAAAATTATCCACCATACAGCCGCTTATTTTTTTATTGTTAATTTCAATTGCGTAGGCAAATGCATTAATAACTTTAATTATTTTTTAATATGAATTGCTAGGCAAAAAGCAAAAACAAAAATGGCATTAAATGGCTGCAAAAAATATTGAATTTTCTTATGTATAGGCGCATTAATATGTACTTACATACATGCATACATATTAATATACTACTTTAATTTTACTCCCCATAAATCATTGTATACAAACTTCTGGAACACCTGTAAATGCCAGGCATCTGACAAAGCCTAATTATTCCTACGCCAGAGGTATGTATATACTAAGCAAAAGCAAGCGTTCGATCGAGATGTGTTGTGACGTTTTTGCGTTCACTTAGGTTCGGTTCGACCAAACCAAAAGCAAGGAACTGTGCTGTGTTGTGTTCGAGCAAAGCAAAGCAATATCAAGCAATTTCGAATTTCGTTTGTTTTTGCTTTGCATTGTGTTTCCGAGCCCAAGTCACGCAGAATCTTTTTCGAGTTTCGAACTCGGAGAGAATTTTCGCCTCTGTCTATTTTGTACTCTCTGATTTTAGTTATTCTAACATTTTTAGTTGTTTTAACATTTTAGTTATTTTAACATTTAAGGTTTTCTTTTTGAGTTGATTTTGTCTATTCTCCTCCAACAGATATTATATACATCATAACCATATGCATATTGTATATATATTTTTGATTACTTTTTGGGAGCACATCTGTATTAACATTATTATACATTAATTCTTAAATTTTTTTTTTTTCACACTTCAAACACGCACTAGAGGACCACTGTACACTTGTTCTGATGGGGTTTCCTTTTTTTTTTCTAGCTTAACCTTTCCTAAAACAATTACTTTAAAATTAAAAAAAAAATTTGTAAAACTTATAATATTTTTTTGTTTTTTAATGAGGACAGCCCCTTAAGCACATAGAGAAAATTATTTATGTTAGCGAAATTACACTCCGCTCGCCGACAGAGATGTGTGTACGTCTTAAAATCCTGCTTGTCACTGGCTCTTTGAACTCGCCCTGGAAGTTCTCGTCAGCTGGTCTTCACTATGGTGTTTAAGTTAATAGGGCCGTCTTGCATTTAGCAAATGCTCCAGGTGGATCGATGGATCGATCTTCACGGATGTATATCACCCCTTTTTTTAAGCAGGTTATATATGGTTGTATTGACTGGTAATTTAAAAAAAAAATTTATGCCGCTCGCAACGTCTTTTATTCTATTTTATTTTTTTCTTCAAAATTTAGGTTTTTAAATGCTTTTTAAATCAACATATGGGCATTTCCCAGAAAATCGTTACCAAGGGGCACAACTTTAAAGTTGTAAAAACTGTATATATTTGTTAATGGAATAATCGGCTATATATTCAACCTTGAAAATATATAAAGAGTTAAGATTTTCGGTGATGTATTTCTGAATAGTAGGTAATCACCTACAATAACCTCCAAATTTTGTTTTTGTTTAAAAAAAAAGACAATTTTTAGATAATCATAAAACGGCAAAAAAATCAAAATATGTGATCAATTTTGATTGGAAAATAAAATCAATCTAATTATTTATTAATAAATAAAAAAAAAACTTTAAATGAATATTCAAAAAAATAAATATTGTTAAGTAAAGTTAGGCATACGTCATGTAACGTACGCAACGGAAAACAAGGTTTTTTTAATTTAGCTGTTTGGATTTTTATTTTTTTTTTGATCGAACTAGCTTCATAAAGCAAGTTTGTTGTGCACTTTAAGAAAATAAAAAAAAAGTTTATGTTTGTACAGCAGTTTAAAAAAAATTTGTGTCATAAAGTATGTAACGTACGCAACGGCATGAAATTTCTCAAAAAAAAGACCTACGTTAAATTTGGGTACGGAAGAATTTGAGATAACATTTACCATTCATATTGCAATCAAATTTGGATTATTGCTTAAATACTATAAAAAAAATGTTTGATTGCCAAATTTGGTTGCGGTATCTTCATAAACAAACAAAAAAAAGACGAATTTTGCACTAAACACGTTTTTTTGATCGATTAGTCCTATGGAAGCTATATGATATAGTCAACCGATTTTGATCAAATTTGGTACAGTGCTTGGGAGCTAAAAAAAACTTGCGAATGCCAAATTTGGATACGATATCTTAATAAACAAACGAAAAATCCGTAAAAAGTTTTTAGTTTTACCACCATACCATAGCAGAACTAAAATTAGTAGGTCCAAGGCAGCTAGATCGACTTAACATCGATATAACACCTTTACAATAGAGTGATCCAAGCAAAAGCAAATTTCGCAAGTCTTTTAAAGAGCTCAAAATATGTGTACAAATCGATTTTCAACTCAATAGCTTAAAAAACAACAAAGTTGGTCCAAATCGGACAGATCGACTATATGGCACCTATAAGAAATATTGGGCCGAACCGGGGGAAACTTGGTAGATCGTCTTGAGGGCTCAAAACATGCACAAGTACCAAATTTGGTGCAATTATCTCAATATTTTAAGGTTTATGCCAAAAAAGTGGCCAATAAACCCGTAGTGCATAGTAACGATCGGTAAAAAAATATTTTTGCTGCAAAATTCAATGTATTTCAATCGTTTATGAAGTTATCGTCGCCAAATTTGGCATTTGGTAATTTTTTACAGTGCATAAGCACCGTACCAAATTTTACAAAAGTCGCTAGACTATGTCATATAGTCGCAATAGGAATGATAAGAAAAAAAAAACCTTTTTGGTGCAAAATTTTTTTTTTTGATTTTGCTTGTAGAGATATCTTAACCAAGTTGGCAATCAAAATTTTTTTTGAGTAATTAAGCAATGAACCGGATTTGATTGCAATGTAATTGAACACGCTATCTTAAAGCCGTCTCTGCCTGACTAAAACGTACTCCATCTTTGTTTTATAGCAGGAAAAAAATGTAACGTACGCAACGTAACGTGCGCAACGATGAATTTTGCAATTTTGGATGAACCTGAACACATATAGTCTTTAACCGACCAAATTTGAAATTCTCAAGTATTCTTCGTTCTTTTTCGTAATTTGATTTTTTTGGTTACTTCGCAAAGTTCGCTAAAAATGTCACAAATGCACGTTAACCTCCAAAACTACTTCCGTTTTTTGTAACGTACGCAACGGCACTTTAGACACCAATAACTCCTTTTCTAAAAATAGTTAAGTAAAGGTTTAAACGTCATTTGAAAGAACTCTCAAAGACCTTTTTTTGCGGAAAGTTGTATGGATATATCTCATTCACAGCGCCGATGGTATTAAAAAATATGCGTACGAATGTAACGTACGCAACCTGGGAAATGCCCATATGTAATTGGTTTGACGCTCGATAAATATAAAAGAGTTTTTTTTTTTTTTTTTGGTTAATTTTGGACGACGTGTATTGCGTGGCCGACGTGGTACTTGGCGGATTTAAGTCGAGACAAGAGACCGCACATGGCTACTGAAGCTCTTTTATAGTCGCCGGTGCCCAAAAAAAAATTTGCTGTGATCTTAAGTTGGTGGCGATAACTGAGCGAACTGTTGACATTTTGCACTTTTGATGCCAGACCAAAGCTGATAGACAGCATAAAAAACATGAAGTTCTTTTTTTCTCGCATGCGATTTTTGGTCCCAAAAAGGCAAACTGCGAGAAAAAAAATGTCTGCGATAAATTCTATCTGCGAGAAATTTTAGCTGGGAGAAATTCTTACTGCGAGAAAAATAAAAAAACAAGACAATGGCACAGCCATTACAAGAACCAGGGCTTGTCATAAGTTGACCGCGTTGGCGCCGTGGGCGAGACACCACTGAAACGGCTTTATCAAATCTTTCTTTCGAATTAAACCCACGGTTTTTAAGCCGGGGATCTAAAATTGTGCTTTCAGCATATAGCCCATTATTTTCTAAGTCGCGTAGCCGAAACATTTCTTCACTTAGCTTTTCAACAATTGACCTTACTACATAATTTTTGTGTTGCATCATTGCCAAAGATTTCTTTAGTAAATTGGCCATTATTATTACTTTTTTTTCATAAAATGGCTTTAAGTATGCTCTCAATTGTTTCCCTATTCTGACTGCGTTATTATTATGTAGATCAGGACGTAAGATATACATATGTATATGGCCATCGTTGCTCCTTCTTTAAGAACACACAGCCGTTCTAACATTTTGTACGTTGAATTCCAACGTGTTGGCACATCTTGCGTGAGTTTGAGCTCCGGTAATTTAAATTGATGCAACACATCTTTTAGTTTTATAAGGACTGTTGAGCTGCGATTAAAATATTCAGCAATTGTTTTTGCTTTGCTGCGTACATCGTCTATTGGATTTACTTTAAGAAAACATAGAAAAGTAGCTAAACATTTAGTATGGCGGCTATCAGCATCCATGACAGCATTTAGACGACGCGAGATTGACTGAATAAGGTCTTGGATGTTATAAAACGCCGCAATTTCGTTCCATTCTTCCTTTATAGCTTTTAATAATGCGTTCTTTGTTGTTGGGTGCCGTTTTGCCACTCTCTTCTTTAGTAAAGCCCACTAATTAATGATGAAATTGGGGTATGGACTCTGGGCTGGCGTGCCAATGACTTTGCTGCAATTGTAGAGCAGCCAGGTCCTGCACAGCAACGATTTGTGCTTAGGATCGCTGTCTTGATATAATTTATAATGTAATTTGTTTGGGTTATGGGGATCAGCGAACTTAAATATTCTTGCACTTCTTGACAATTCGTTTTTCAATTTATCCAAATAAAACTCCTTTGTCATGGTATCATTAAAAATGTTTTGTTCGCCAACGCCATTGGATAAAATACATCCTTACAACATTACAGAAACTTTGTCAAGTTTAACTGTTGAAAAAATATTCTTTGCCTGCAAAGCTGTATTTGGCTTTCTCCAAACTTTTTTGGGTCCTTCTTCTTCTCCCAAACCCTTGTTTACCTCTTTTCGGACTCGCTTATGCTCCTCCTGAGGTGTAGGTATGCGATCTCAACATTCGTCTGCAGGCATTCCGATCCTGGATCATGTCATCGCTGAGACCCATTCGTTGCTGATGTTTTTGCATTTGAAAAGGTGAGGTTTTTGGCACTTGTGTATGGATATTCGTTAGTTATGGACTTTGGTTTTATACCGGGCGGTAACCAATCGCATACACTGATCTTTGGAAGATCTTTAAGATGTTAAAAATGTGTCTCAGGCTCAATGTGATAGTAAGGGGCCTCTTATGCCAGGTAGAGAATACCGTGGTGCTAAATTCTATTCTATAAAAAGCAAACTACAAATTTTTAATTTTGAAAAATGTTCAAAAAACTTTTTTGGGTCCATCGTAATAACACATTACTTTGGCTTCGTCGAAAAAAAAAAGTTGTTCCAATACTCTGCGGGGTTGTATATACATATAACAAATTGCAAATCCAAGATGCCTTTCAATATTTATATTCGACAGCAATGGGTTTTTCTCGCTATTTGGGAGGAGTACTTGTGTGTTTTGAGAAAAGTATCACAGTCTCGTGGCTAAGTGTCTTATTGCAATCTTTTTGAATATCCAGGTGGTCTGCCGGCAGAACTGTTTAAGTGCAGCCGATTTTCTTTTTCGTCTCGTTGCATTATGTTATAAACAGTATTTAATTTGAGATATTTCCTAAGCTGTTTTACCCTTATAATGGTGATAATATACCAACTGAATTTAGTTTTCATCACTTCGTTTGCCAGGCATTGTTTACAATAAATTGATGAAAAATTTGAGACGGCATACGATGTACCGTTTAGCTAGTTTCGGTTTTCTTTTTGCCATGTGTTCGTTCGCATTTTGCAAGGAATTTATAGTTCAAAAAGAAAGCGTGTCCGGTCCAGCGATACTTTTGAGGACATTTGCTGAGAGCAAAATGCTGCATCTCCTAACGTTGCAGGAAATGCTTAAGGAAAAAAAAACACCATGCGAAAATGGATGAAACTGTTATAAAAAAAGTGTTCCTTATTAAATGAAAAGAGAAAGAACTGCATTTCTTTTTAAGTATAATTAAAGAAATTTTATAAAAATCATATCGAATTTGTTTTACACGTTTAAATTACTAGCGTCTTCGTTTTTTACAGCATTGCAGCTTCGTATGGCGGCTGCTTGCTTACAAAGTCATCCTCATCGCTGTCATTATTATTGGCGTCATCGCTGCCATCCACGTTGTTGACTTCAAGCATTGGAATATTTCGTCTGCGGCAAATGTAATGCAACGCGCAAAAAACATTTAAAATTTTTGCAACAAACTTCGGCTCATAATGAAGGGTTTCCTGGAGACACCTATACGCCGATTGCTCTTTTAATAATGTTCCTTGCAGCAGCATGCTTTATATTATATAAGTTCTCACGCGTCCTTTGCTGTGGATTCCTATACGGAGTGAGAAGAAATGGTTGTAGCGGATAGCCAGAATCACCTAGGATCCAGCAATTCTCCTCCGTGTTGCTCTCATAAATTTGTTTCGCATAACTATTATTCCAAATGAATGAATCATGCGAAGATCCTGGGTGACTCGCATCCACTGCCATAATTTCCATATTAAAATTGCAAATCTGTGAATAATTCAAATTTCTCTTTGAATTGTGTGCAAAGTCGCCTGAAATAAGAAAAAAATTGAAAATGCATGATAAGTCAGGACGTTCAAGGGTTGAAGAAGAACAACCCCAACTGCTTAGAGTGACAGCTGAAATATGCAAATTACAGAAGTTCTTCATGTAGAGTACTGATTTAGTATCAGCAGGAGTAGCACTAATTTGCAACTTCTTCCACGCCGATGCGATTCAAGAAGCACGTTGTTACTCTTCCAGTAAGACTGTAAGTAAGACGCGGACAGCGTTTGAAGGCCTGAGGGTGCTCATTGACTATATGGAATAATATACGTACGATTTCGCAAAATACCAATTTTTATTTATTTTTTCAACTGAACCTAATAAGCTAAAAACCCGCGTTGCCGTTAAAGAACAAGCCAGTTGTTGAATATAGACTTAGCTATATTACTCTAGGATCGCTCATTAAAAAAATTAAAAAATGTAATACAGTCGAGGCGGTGCCCGACAGTGTAATACCCTGTACCTTTTTTTCTCAAAAAAAGATTTATTCCTGCATTTTCTTACTAAGAATTTCTAATTGGAACATTTTTTTGTTGGGGCAAAACGATATTGATACCTATAAGTTCCGCAAATTTTAACCGATTTTGATGAAAATCGAAATGCACGTCAAAGGAGCTATTTTAAAGTATATGGGGTAAGTTTCAAGGGGATAGGTTAAAGGGTGTGGGAGAAAACACGGTAAATCGATTGCGGGGGGTGGGGGGTCTGCATTGATAAAATTTGGATGTGGATTATTTCATTAGAGGCACATGAATCAGCTTACCAAAATTGGTGGTTCTAGGTCATTTATTACTATTATTACGTAGAGTCAAATATTGACGCAGTTTAGAGGCAAGGGGATGTCAAATTTGTACATTTTAGATAATAACTTTTGTTGTATTTGTCCGATTTTGTTTATTTTTGACATACAGATGCATATAGCCACAACGCATCGCTCTGTTAAGTTTCATTAATTAAATATTAAAATATTAAAGGGTGTAGCTAAAAACCGCGAAACTCTGCTACGGGGGAACGGGGAAAGATTTGGACATGATTCAACAAACTTGATCTTCTCAGGAAATATGCGCATCAGCTAGTAAAGTTTCGTTTCTCTAGCTCTTATAGTCTCCGAGATCTAGGTGTTCATACAGACGGCCAGACGGACATGGCTCAATCGCTACCCAAGGTTATGATAAGCATTTTGGTATAAAGGACTTGGGGTCTGCCACGCCTCCTTCTTGCCGTTACATACATTGCACAAATCTAGTATACCCACCTATAGGTACAGGGTATAAAAATTGATGAAAATTTTTAAATCGCAGTTCAACCGGCCTTAAAAAACTTAATGATGTGTTGCTCCAATTAAAATTACCGGAGCTCAAACTCACGCAAGACTTTTAATAAATATTTTGGTATAAAGGACTTGGGGTCGCCACGCCTCCTTCTATCTGTTACATACATTGCACTATGGTCCCAAAGCGGCATTAAATCGAAAATTTTATGATAAAATTTTTGGAAAATGAATTGAAATTTTAAAACTAGATACTCCAATTAGAATAAAACAGGATTTTTTTTCGAGTATTTTGCCAGCCCTGCAAATTTGGCACACTCGTCAAGTCAGGTCATTAAAGATGGTCTCGGCATTTGCAAATTGGTATGTAGAATTTTTTGCAATAGACAATTGCCTTCTTACTAAAACTTGGCTAAATAGCGAAATTTCAATCAATAGAGGAGGAGGTGTGCCAAATACATTCATTCTCGAAGCCATTGGCATTAACTTGATTAATCCCATAGCAGGTTTTGCCTTAATTTTATGTTTCTAAGTGAAAATGCTTCAGAAGCACGAAATTTTTACAAGAAAGATCGTCGAAGGAAAAATAGTCGACTGAACAATATTACCGATACATTTAAACAAGCATTGGATTCACCAGATCCTTTCATGTTGCGTTGCTGAAAGAACCGACATTTGTTTATAATATAAATTTGGACAGCGACAATAACAATGAAGTTGAGAGTGACAGCGATTTTAATAACAATATGTATTAATTAAAAAACGCATTAAATGCATATGTATTCAGTTAATTATTTCTTTTTTAGCAAGTTGATTCAAAATTATAATGAAATCAAATCACATGACGACAATTTTAATGCTAACCGCTTTGAACCTACCGAAGCATCTATGGGCGGTAGGAGTGGGCGTGGTCGGATCGGTCTGAAATTTTTCTCAGTTCATATTTGTGTCACTACAATCAACCGTAACGTATCTAAGGTCTCTAGCATTATTTTTGATTTTATGCCAAAAATTCGGGCTTTAGGACCATTGTACATTGCACAAATCTAGTATACCCTAGAGGTGGGATACTATCGATAGTGGCGCCACTCGATAGTTTAGACTTCGATAGTTGAAACTATCGATAGTGGCGCCACTCGATAGTTTAGACTTCGATAGTATCGATATTACTATCGGGCTATGAGAAATATGACATACTTAACAAGGGAAAATTGTAAAACAAATACCATAGAGCAAGTAGGGCCTTTTTTAATATTTAAAAAAAGGATATTGTAAAAAGTAAGACAGAAACGTTATAAAAAGAGATTGTATTAAAATTGCATACTAAAAAGATGGCGTACATTAAAGTCGGGCGCGGACGACTTTGGGATACCCTGTACCACTGCTTACAATAATATCGGATTTATAGCTTAAGAACACCAAAGGTTACGATACCTTCATAAACAACCAAAAACAGACGAATAATTTTGAACCAAAAATGTTTTTTTGACCGATGGTTAATATGGGAGCTATATGATATAGTCAACCGATTTTGACCAAATTTGGTAAAATGCTTGGGTACTCTAAAAAACTTCTTAATGTCAAATTTGGTAACGATAACTTTATAAACAAACGAAACACAATGCGGCATCGATTTTCTTTTTTCTTTCTGATGAATTTTCATAGAAATTCGATTTACTCAAATAGTTTTCCATAGTCCCTGGACTATGCCGCTTCAAGTATTTATCCATGACTTCTTAATGAACAACAACACCACCAATCTAAATTTAAAACAATAAGTTAGTTAGTTTAAATTTTTCATTTATTTTATTATATAAATATTATTCCTACCTTTGCAAAAACGCGCACTATTTCCTCTGGCTTCACTGAAAGTACATTATCGATATTCAGCAAAAACAATCGATAGTATCCGAAAAATAAAACTATCGATACTATCGATAGTGCCATCGATAGTTTCCCACCTCTAGTATACCCTTTAGGCTATAATGAGCTTTTTATCAATTTTGGTAGAACTCTTACGAAATGCCACGCTCCGAGACCCAACTGACTATATTAGCTGCTCAAGTAGATGAAATGCACACCACCAAGGAACCTGTCTTTCGTAAACTTTAGGCTGCCTGTGAACAACGCCTTGACCAGCATCCTGTATACATTAGCATTTCGTTTTTTAAAATAGCAAAAAATATACATACAACCAGTGTACTATATATAGAGTAAAACAGTTTAATACCATACAAAATTTGAACGCCATATTTATTACACCATGAATTTTGGCTGCCATCATTATCACTCAGTCTGCTTCGGTTCGCATAGGTTTACTGGTTGAGTGAGAGAGAGGGACAGAGAAGCAAACCAGCCACGCTGCTAATGCTAACAAGAAACAAAGATGGCCGCTCGGTATAATAATAGGTTGAAGAAAAGAGACAACGTTAGCAACCTAAACGCAGAACGCAGAGCTGGGCAAAAAGAGCGCGACCGAAAAATGCGAGTTATATACTGCGCAAATGAGATGCTATTGGCTATTATATTGGCAACACTAACAAACAAATTCAAAATCGACTCCAATAAACTTAACTGAGTAAACTCATTTTCTTTACATTCATAACTCGACAGCTTTTATCCAATTTGAATACCCTGTACCATATGGTGTAAGGGTATACAATGGAAGCTCACTTATTAGAACGCTCACAAATTCGAAATTTAAGAAATTAGAACCAAATTTTTCATTGCATTGGAATTTTTCTTGGATGTAATGAGCGTCTAGCCACTTTTTTTTTATTTGCGCGAAAACTAGATAAAGTTTTCCTTTTATGGTATCAAACTTCTCCATATTTCCTTCCTCCACGTTAAGTTCTTTTCTGATGGCCGAAACGAATTCATGCGCGTTTTTGGAGTTTCTGAACAACTCAAATAATTTCAAGTTTCCCAAAGACATCGTTGCACTTATTAAATCAACGCTTGCGAATCATATTTAAAAAAAGGTACAGGGTATTACACTGTCGGGCACCGCCTCGACTGTATTACATTTTTTTTTGAAAGGACGTTACGAAAAAAGGATAAATTTTTATTTTTAATTTATATCAAAAAATCAAATTTTAACTCTTATTTTTTCCACATAAAAATAAAAATCACGAATAATAATTAAATATCAATTTTTATTATTATAAAAATCGCGAAATAACTCTCATTTTTCAATTTTTATAATAAAAATTAAAAATAAAAATTATTGGGCAATTTTTATTTAAAAAAATTTAAATAAGAGTTACTCTGCAATTTTTATAATAAAATTTTAAATAATTAATTAAATATAATTTTATTTTAAAATATGAAAAAAAAAATTGAATTTAAATATCTTTTGAACCAAGAAGCGCACAATAATGGTTTTCGCATTTATGTGTTGCACAATTCAAGACCTTTCTGTCGATGCCTTACATGTCCTTGAAGGATCAATATTAAGGATACCACAAAAGAAAAATTACATTTCCATCATTTTTTGAACCAAAATAAGTATATGTGTACACTTCAATACCTTTTCGGAGATATCCTTACACGTCCTTGAAGGAATATTACTAAGGATATCTCAAAATAAATTAAAAATATCTTTAGAACAGATTAAAAAGTATGTTTGAAGAACCCATAGTCACTTAATCGGTGTAGAGACTTATTCATCATATGGCTAGAGGCGCCTCAAAATCGGATGTCCAGATTATCCCCGTCAAACTTGTTATTACAGAAAAACAATAAATTAATCTAAAAACGTATTGGCACTGTTATTCTGTATTGTGCATTCCTCTTTAAGCAGCATACTTTTTTCTTGCTAACTTGTTATTATTACCATTGTGCAAAAGTCAGTGGCGGTTAATAGAGGGATGGCGAAGGGGGTTGGAGGGTTACCGATTTTCAGTTTCCACCCATTTCCACTTCCTTTTTACATGAGTTAAGGAAAGATTTGTAATAAAAGTAAATTTGTCCAAAAATCCAAAATCCCCTTAATCCGCCACTGTGAACGGTGCGTTACATATTAGTTTTTATTTATGCGATTTATGCTTTTGAAACAAACGGTAATTCTATAATTAGAATCACCATTTCCTTATCGTGGATTTATCTGCGCAAACTTGGTAACTTCATTAGAGTGTCAAACGCGATGGGTAGAAAACGTGATTTAATTGTGTGCTATTTTTATAAGTTTAAATCAGAAGAAAATGTCTCGAAGTGCCAACTTTGCAATCGGACGTTTGTGGGGGCGTACTTCACAAACTTGAGAAGGCATTTGGAGGATTGCCATCGGGAAATTTAGCAACGTGAAGTAGAAGAGCAGTTAAGCGAGCCGCGGGAAAAAAAAAATTGCAGTTTCGGTGACTGCGACGGAAGTGAAGGAAGCGTGTGTGCAACTAGTCACGGAGGAGAAAATGCCTTTTTCAATATTCGACTCGTTGCCATTCAAAAAATTGACTGAGCAAATTTTCACTGGATTGGACATGAACCCCATTACATCACGCAGTGTTATGGAACATGTGGGAGAAAAATATAAATTAGTGAAAGAAAATATAACGCGATTGTTGAAAAATAAAATAATTTCATTAAAAATTGATATTGCATCAAGGCACAGCCGAGGTGTATTGGGAGTAAATGCCCAATATTATCGGGATCAACAGATCGAGGTAAAAACGATGGGCATTGTAGAGCTAAATAAAAAAACACACTGGAGCTAATCTGAGTGTAGAAATTAAAAAAATTTTGCAAGAATTTGGTACATCCAAGCAACAAATGTTTTCAATTACCTCGGATAACGGGTAAAACGTTATTAAAGCAATCGAACGCTTGAACAATGATGGCGAGTCGACTGACAGTGAAAATGACGATGATGATGATGAAATATTTGGAGATGTAAGATTTCACTCAATTGCTTCAATAAAATACGAAAAAGAAAGTTCTCTTGAGAGTGTAAGACGTGTTTTTTCTGTGCTCTGGCTTTTTAATTTATTTTTGGTGTTTATTTTTATTTTAAATCTTTCATTATTTGATTTTTACAAGTTCTTGTAATACTTTATGTTAAAGTGGACTTGTTTATGCTTTTTGGCAGTGCATTTCATTCGTTTATTACTTTTTTTATTTACATTAAAATAGCGTCATTGCTTGCGCGGTTTTTTTTTGTTTGTTAGTGCTTTCTGTTATTTTATTTTTGTTTTGTGCGTGAGAGAGCCTCTGATTGTTTTTAAGCGGCGCTCGCTAGTTTATGTTTGTGTAAGCTTTTTACAGCGTGCGCTCAATTTTATGGTGAGTTTCTTTTGACTTGCGCTCTTCTTTTGGATTTTGTTGTTGCCCTCTCATTTGTTTGTTCTGCATATTTTTGTACCCAGTAGAAATTCTTGGATCGCTTTTATAATGTCGTGCTGCCTTGATTCTTGCATGAGCAAAGATGTGTTTGATGGGGATAAGCTTCGTTGCCTAACTTGCTGGTTGTGTGACAAGGTTATTCATTTAAAGTGTGCTGGGCTGACTGGTCGTGACTTTGACAGGTTATATGGTAAGCCCAAGCCAACCTGTGGCGGTACTAGATGGTCATGCCCCACATGCTTTAAAATGCAAGGGAACTTTTCTCGAATGTACAATAACGTTCGAAATGAGTTTCTCAGGCTTAAAAAGCTGGCTAATCAAATGTCGTCTGAGTTTGATAACGGTCTTAAACTTCTTAGTGACTATAATTTTGCCACGCCTCCAAAGCGTTCAGTATCGACGCATCCCCCTGCCCCTCAATTGCGCCTTCCGCTTCCCTCTGCTCATCCTGTTTCTCCTCTAACTCCAATTCCAGGATCGCCGTTGCTTGCTTCGTTTTCGTCTCCGGCCCCTTGTCTTGATTCTTTAAAGACGAAGCCCTCTACGCCACCGCAATCCTCTAATTATTTGATTGATTTGCCTCCGCCTAGACCTAGTCTTAAAGTAGTCGCGCCGCGTAAACATATTTTTGTATCTCGTCTGGCGGCGGAAACTTCTTGTGAAGATTTAGTATCTTATATGGATATTGGTAACAATCCTAACATATCCATTGAGAAATTTAAATTCTCACAGCCTCGTGAAATTTCGTCGTTCAAAATTTCCGTCCCTATAGGTGATTTTGACAGATTATGTGATCCAAGCTTTTGGCCACCACATATGATAGTTCACGAATTTAAATCTTTTCAAAAGCCTCGGCCTTCACCTGTTTCCTTGCCCTCTGCTGTTCCATCTTCTGTACCCGCCCCTATCATTTCAAAAAACTAATTTCTCAGCTCTCTATTAGATATCAGAATGTTAGAGGCCTTTTGACAAAACTTAATGTTCTGTTTACGAATAGTTTTTCTTTTGACTCAGATGTTCTTGCCCTTACAGAGACGTGGTTAAACTCTTCAGTTTCTGACCACGAAATTCTATCTTCCAACTTTGTAGTATACAGGCTTGATCGCTCTGTCCGCCGTGGTGGTGGTGTCCTTATTGCGGTTGATGCAAAACTTTGTTCTAGCTTAGTTAAAGTTGATACTTCCTTAGATATTGAATTTATTTGCGTCAAACTTAGGTTGCATAACTCTTCATGTTTTATAACATGCTCGTACATTCCTCCTTCATCTGATACTTCAATTTATTTGCAACACTTGGCTGCAATTAATTTTGTTCATTCGCTTTTACATAATCGCGACAATCTCTTAGTTTTAGGTGATTTTAATCTTCCAACCATCTCATGGGTTTCGTCACCTTCTTCTAACTCTGTTATTTCATCCTCTTATAACGAATTCCTGGACGGCTTGTTCGATTTACCATTACTGCAAATAAATGCCGTCCGAAACTGTTTAAATCGAATCCTTGATTTGGTTTTGGCTAATGATCCTGCTATTGTGTCAGTCTCCAGAGCTTCCCCGTTATCTATTCCTGAGGATTCATATCACCCCACTTTGGATATTGAAATCCAAATTAGTGCGCCTCGACCACAGGTTTCTTCTTCTCCTATTGTTCGTCGCCGCTGTTTTCGTAAGGCTAATTTTGCTATGTTAAACGAACTTTTAACTTCCACTGACTGGTCCTGCTTGATGAATTGTGATGACGTCAATGAGGCTGCATCAATTTTCTATAATACGCTTAACATTATATTTGATGCGTGTGTCCCTTCGTCAAATGCGTGTTCTTCGCTTAAACCTCCCTGGTTCACTCGGAATTTGTCACATTTAAAAAATGTAAAATCTAGATATTACAAGAAATTTAAAATGACCGGATCTAATCGTGACTTCTCGAATTATTTGTATGCCCGGTCTGAATTTATCCTTTTAAATAGAAATTGCTATCAAAATTATTTATCCCGTTGCCGTGAACAATTTTCTATTGATCCGAAACAGTTCTTTAATTTTGTAAATTCAAAACGTAAGTCTGATCTATTTCCTTCTACACTCGAGTATAATGGTGAAGTAGCCTCGACTGACGCAGGTATTTCTAACTTATTTGCTAGTTTTTTTCAATCTACTTACTCTGCAAAGTCTTACTCTCCTACTTCTTATCCTTTCAATATTTCATCCGGTAACGGTCTATTTGTTCCATTTATTAGCAATGATGATCTCAATTCTGGTATTTGCTCACTTAAAATGTCTTATTCGCCAGGTCCTGATAACGTTCCTACCTGTGTTATCAAAGCTTGCGCACTTGCGCTTCATGTACCCTTGCTGAAACTATTTAATTTGTCACTTGAATCGGCCTCTTTCCCAAACATTTGGAAATTGTCTTTTATTGTCCCACTTCACAAAAAGGGTAATAGATCCGATGTTTCCAATTATCGTGGCATCGCCAAATTATCTTCAATTCCCAAACTGTTTGAAAAAATTTTAGTGGCTCATTTGCAGCATCTTTGTAAGTCATTTATTTCCCCGTGCCAGCATGGATTTATGAAAGGTCGTTCTACCTCTACAAATCTTCTCGAGTTTACATCCTTTGTTTTTAAAGGATTTTCAAATAAACTTCAAACAGATGTCATTTATACTGATTTTAGTAAGGCCTTTGACTCTGTTAACCACAAGCTGCTTATTTTCAAGCTTGGACTCTTAGGATTTCCGACCAACTTGCTCAATTGGATTTCATCTTACCTTGCTGATAGAACCCAAAGAGTTATAGTTAGGTCCACTGTTTCTAAAATTGTTCAAGTATCTTCCGGTGTTCCGCAAGGTAGTCATCTAGGTCCTCTGTTTTTTACACTTTTTATAAATGATCTGCCAAATGTGGTTAATCATGCCCGTGTTCTTATGTTCGCTGATGATGTTAAACTATGTTTCTCATTTAATGATTCCGCGTCGCATCTTTTACTTCAGGATGATTTAAACTCTCTTTATAACTGGTGTTCTGTTAACCTTTTGAACTTAAACCTCTCTAAATGTATGTTTATGACATTTCATCGACATAAGCCTCACTTGGTTAATTACATCATAAATGGTTCTCTTCTGGGGCGTATTTATTTATTTACTGATCTAGGTGTTACTTTTGATCCGAAAATTACCTTCAACACCCATGTTTCTACAGTTGTGAATAAAGCCAGGTGTGTTTTAGGGTACATTAAACGCTGGTCAAAGGAATTTAACGATCCCTATACGACCAAGATTCTTTATTGTGCTCTTGTTCGCCCAGGACTTGAGTACTGTTCCTGTGTTTGGTGCCCCCAATATAAAAAATATCAAGCACGAATCGAATCTGTGCAGAAACAGTTTCTCCTGTTTGCTCTTCGTAGCTTAAATTGGGACCCCAACATCCGATTGCCTCCTTATGCCAGTAGACTTCTTCTAATTGATCTTCCTTCATTAGAAAATCGTAGGATTGCCCTTAATGCTATTTTTCTGCATAAACTTATAACAGGATATATTGATTCCCCTTTCCTACTTCGGCTGCTTTTTTTCAACATTCCTAGACGTTCCTCTAGGAATTTTGTGCCCTTAACTCTACCGAGATGCACTACCAACTATGCTCTACATGAGCCATTACGAGTTTTATGTTCAACTTATAACGACTTGGCTAGTATCCTCTCAAGTGAACTTTCTCCTTCTAGTTTGATGAGAGCTGTTTTAAATTACCTTGGCACCACCTAGGATCTCCGGCCGCTCTTCCTGTGGGTGGGAGCGCGGCTTGCCTGAGGACGGTTTGCGAATTCAACTTGTTTTGCCACTGACCACATTTGGCTGTGGGTAGGGGCATAGCTGGCCATCTGGCAAATAAAATACCCCCACCGGGTCAGTGGCAAAATACCTAATAATATTATTTATATTATTTATTATAAGTTTTATTTATTGTTTCTTTTTATTGTGTTTTTGTATTAATTGTATTTGTATTTTTTGTATTAATCAACTGTTAAATTTATATGTTGATCTTAAATAAATAAATAAATAAATAAATAAAATGTGCCGCTCATTCGTTGCAACTTGCAGTCAAAGATTTCTTGAAGGATGCTTGTCGCGAAGCTATTATTGATAAGGCTCGCAAAGTGGTAAAGGCGTTGAGAACTCCTACATACAGGTAAACAGATAAAATAAATAATATATATATATATATATATATATATATATTATATATATTTAAGTTACATAAATGCCTTAATTCGATTAAAACATTTTTTCAGATTGGCAATTTCTACAAGCACTTTGCCGTAGCCACTGATCGATGTTCCCACAAGATGGAACTCAACTTTCCAAATGCTTAAAAATATTCGTTTATATAAGGATTTCTCGAAAGAACATTTAAGTGCAAATTTGCAACTGTCAAATTTGAAATGGGACGAAGTTATGTTGCTTGCAACTGTATTGGAACCAGTTTTTGTGGCAACCCAAAAGTTACAAGCTCAACAACTGTATTTTGGTGACTTTTACAAACTTTGGCTCGAGGTAAAATTGACCGTCCAGTCACTTAAAAATAACCACAGTGAGGTCCTCGCCAAATGTTTAAAGGAAAGAGAAAAAAATCTCATGACGAATGCAGTTGTTCTGGCTGCAATATACCTTGATCCGAGAATCCGCAGGGTTTTACTGGAAAACCCAATCCAGATTATGTACGCAAAAATCCATTTGACACAACTTATGCGACAAATATTTGCAATAAAAGATTATAAAAAGGTAAGTTTTTTTTTAAAAACACATAATTTTTTTTACCACATTTAGTATGTTTTTTATATTATCAGAATCAGG
The DNA here is from genome assembly GCA_018150985.1 of Chymomyza costata. Classification (NCBI taxonomy): domain Eukaryota; kingdom Metazoa; phylum Arthropoda; class Insecta; order Diptera; family Drosophilidae; genus Chymomyza; species Chymomyza costata. Next base: position 372,530 of record JAECWU010000003.1, on the reverse strand, counting down.
CAACGGAAGAAGAACCAGTTTCTTCCCAAAAATGGCAGCCTTCGATAGTTCAGGATGAATATACATCACAAAATACTTGCTCCCTTCTCAACCAATATCTAAATTCAATTGAGGTCAGCTCCGGGAATGAGGAGTCCGATGATGATGATCCTGACTTAAGATTGGCAATAGCCGAAATAAATGGATACTTCCCGAAGCCAATTGATACTGGTATGGATATAATGAAATATTGGGAAGAAAAAAAATGCATTTATCCACGCCTGTACCAATTGGCGAAAATAATACATTGTGTACCTGCAACACAAGTATCGGTAGAAAGGGCATTTTCTGCCTTAAAACTGGTGCTCTCCGATTTAAGATACAATCTTTCATCGGAGTCAATTAAAAAACTTTTATTTCTTAAGTTAAATAAATAAATAAATAATTATTTGAAAATATTAAAATATATAAAATTTTGACTATAGTACAATATAAAAAATATATAAATTTTGACTGAAAAAATATTTTAAATTTAGTTTATTTTCTGGTATCGTTAATATTGATCCTTCAAGGACGTGTAAGGATATCTCTGAAAAGGTATTGAAGTGTACACATATACTTATTTTGGTTCAAAAAATGATGGAAATGTAATTTTTCTTTTGTGGTATCCTTAATATTGATCCTTCAAGGACATGTAAGGCATCGACAGAAAGGTCTTGAATTGTGCAACACATAAATGCGAAAACCATTATTGTGCGCTTCTTGGTTCAAAAGATATTTAAATTCAATTTTTATTTTAAATTTTTAAAATAAAAATTACGCCATACTTTTATTTTTGATTTTTATTATAAAAATTGCAGAGTAACTCTTATTTAATTTTTTTAAAATAAAAATTGCCCAATAATTTTTATTTTTAATTTTTATTATAAAAATTGAAAAATGAGAGTTATTTCGCGATTTTTAATAAAAATTGATATTTATCTGGGGTGCCACAGAAATCTTTATCCATTTTTTTAACGCTTTCAAACCAATCCGTTGAAAGGTGCCACAGAAACCTCAAAGATTTCATTTTTCGAACAATTAACTTCGAATGTTTTTGCTTTTGCAAGAATGGCAGCAGAGGGTTGCTACTTTGCACAAATTATTTTAGAACATTTAGACACTCATTTACATTAATGTTTATTAACAGTGATCCAACAAAGGTTATTCTTTATTACATTAAGCGATAATTTTCAGCATATTTTGCATCATTTTACTTTCCATTTGTACAAAATAAATTTAAATTAAGTTTGAATATTTGTACCGCCCAATACAAGAATTTGTATGGCAACGCCACGGCTCAACAGCTGTCCACAGCGTTGTGAATGGCAAATTTCATTTGTTTACATTTCAAATTTACGCGAAAATCAAAAATAAATTTTTAAAATGCCACTTACGGGATTATTAGCAATTGATGCCTTAAAAAAAAACAGCTGCACGAAGAAAAAGTGGAGCGCAAACTACGCAGAGGCGTTTCGGACCCCTTGCAAACTGCTGACACCACGTAGGCATATTTATTTTTCTGGATGTTAGCAGCTTGTCATATTTATTTATTTACAGCTTCCGCTATAACTATCGGGTTGATAAGAGTACATTTATGATGATACTGAATTTAATCAAGGACGACATGCCATCGTCATCAATATCACCAGCAATACAACTGGCAACCGTATTGCGTTTTTTGGGAGTCGGCTCTTATCAAAGGGCTATTGGGAAGGATAAAGATTTAGCCGTGTCTAGGCAATCGGTCGGCAAAATTTTAGGAAACCTACTTCCTGTTTTGGAATCAAAACTTTGCCCACGCTTCATAAAATTGGACCAAAATGCGGATAGGATATTAAAATCAAAGGCACACTTTTACGGAAAGTTCGGCATTCCAGGTGTTATAGGGTGCATTGATGGCACTCATGTGAAAATAGTATAAATGCAATGATTGTAAGTAGGACACAAATCAGTTTAATGGTCCCGTTTCTTGTATTGCGTGTTTAAATTATGTTTGTGAGTATCCGTGCTATTTGTTACCAAAATGTCGTTGCTTTTTTTAATAGTTTTTATTTTAAAAGATTTGCGATTTTGATCTTCGAGTTCTATATGTGGATGCAACAATGCCTGGCGCAACTCATTACTCCTTCGTATGGAACATGAGCGAGGCTCGGGAATTTTTAAAGCAAAAGTACGACAGTGGCTTTAGAAGCAGTTGGCTTCTCGCTGACTCGGGATACCCTTTGGAGCCGTTTATGTTGACTCCATACAGAAGTCCAGTGCCAGGAACAAACGATCATTTATTTAATCTTCGGCATGCATCAGCTCGAAACGTTGTGGAGCGGACAATCGGTGTCCTCAAAAGTCGATTTAGGGTGCTTCAAGACCGTCTTTTGTATGACCCTGCCAAAGTTACAAAAATTATTAATGTATGCTGCGCATTGCACAACATGTGCCGCCAGCAAAATGAAGCACAATTTGATTATGATCCTCCCACTGATGGTAACAATAACGCAAGTGTTGACGATATTTGCAGCGCTGACCTGACGGACCCTGTTGGAAGTGGAGCTGCTATTCGAGATGAAATTGCCAATAGTATACAAAGACGTTAAATAAAATAAAACGCCCTTTTGTTTTCAAAAATTATTCCATTTACTTTTTATTTAATACATACTTATTTTTGTTTTAATAAAAAATAAAATTTCAATTTATGTTTTATGCACATTTTTAAGGATTGATTCCAAAGCTTCATTATGCCTTTTTTTTTCTTCTAATAGCTGCTCCATAAGTTTGCGCAAATCGTCTCCTAATGCCACCAGCGCCTGGGTGCCACCTTCCGTAGCAATCTTTAATTGTTTCAACTCCCCATATATATTTTGTAGTGTCGCATTTTCTTCAGCTACAAGGGATGCCAAGGAATCGCCCTTCCGTCCACTGGCTGATGCTGCGGTACTGACGAGTTTCTCCGTCAACAACTGCAACTCCGTCCCTGCAGCATCAGCATCTGTTCTCCTAGCCTTTTGTGGACTTTCTGTAAAAGTATATTTATAAACATAATGAATGGTTATATGCTGGTATGTGAATAAATATAGAAAAACAATTACCTTCCATGTCAGCATCTTCTGGCAACAGCTCAGAACTTATTTCTGCCTGCAGTCCAACCGCTTTATCCCATCCACCGCCTGGTGGAGCTTGAGGATTGTGGCTATTGCCTCCTCTATAGGTGACAATTGTTTTTGTTGATATGGGCCGCCTCCAGTGGCCCGATTTTCTTTTTTATTCTCCCCTATTTTTTTTTTAATAGCCTGCTTCCAATCCCTCCAAACCTGCAAATGATTTTTTTAAAGTAAGCATGTGTAAATTTAGATATTCTTACGCGTTGCCATTCCTCTGCCGACTTGGTGGGTGGTCCATTTGCATTAAGTGCATCGGCTAGCTCTATCCAAGCCGCCGCTACTGCCACCCTGTCATCACGAGTGATGCCTTTAGCCCAGAGCTCGCAAATAACAGTTGACCGTTTTTTCCTTTGCGGTCTACACGCTAACATAACCGAAAAAACCATGCACGCTTGCTCTCTCTCTCTGAGCATAACACTTCGCTTCTCTTTATTTCGGTTTTCAGTTGAGTTTTTTCAGTTGAGCTATTCTTGTTACGGTCTTTCAATAACAAATTATTGAGAGCGAACCGATTGAGCGCTCGCACATTAAGCATCAGCAGATGACCGAAAAAATGAAATGCTCAGCGCAATCGGTCTTTTACGTTTCAATTTGCTTTGCTGAGAATGCTGCGCTGTGTGTGTGTGTGTCTTACTAACAGGCCCAAACAGACGCCTCACTCACATACACGCATACAAACGCAAAAGACCTTTATTTTTTCGCTCGCGACAAAACGGTTGGCGAATAACCAGAGCAAAAGTGAAACAAAAAAATTGGTTATTGGTTGAACGCAGACCGATTTATTAAAAGAGCAATGTAAACGGTTGATCTCTGACACGTTGCTCAAAGAGTCAGCAAATAAGAGTTATTTTTGGACAACGAAAAACGGTCAACTGTTATTTGCGAGCTCTGCTTTAGCCATGTCTACATGCTTTTCCATAAACTTAACGAAAATTTCATCCTGTTGTGGACTTCTATGCTTTCCCCTGGAAAAAAATCAATTAATATAAACTAAATAATAATAGTAATAATAATAAATTTTTACTTACATGTTGAATTTAATTTTTAGTTTTTGAACTAACTGTAAAAGTTATTGACATTCACAGCCATGCGTAACATGTACATTGTACATGTACCGTACATTGCCACCTTGGGAGAAAAAGGTGCACTGCACTTATTTATTTAATTATGCATTAAATTCGGCGCACTTCATAACGAAAAATTAGTTTAAATAATAAAAGCAATTTTTTAACTTTCATTTAACATCAAAAACATCTATTAATATGCCAAAATAATAACTTCGAAATATTATTATTTAGTACAGCAACTAGGTGGCAACTCCTTAGCTCGAAAAGGTTTTGCATGTTGATACAGAATTGCAAATTTACCAACCATTTTGATAAGGTCTTCGCAAAAATAAAAATCATGAATTAAAACATTATATTTATCAAAACATAAAGATACAGATAAATCATAAATTGAATAACCTTTTGAAAGAGGTAACAGTTTCTTTGAATAAAATTGGTTTTATTGGTGAATTTAATCAAATCTCATGCAATTTTGTCAAAGATTTTGAAACCGTTGAAAATCATGTCTGTGGCACCAAGAATAGAAATTGAATAGAAATTGACAAGAAACGGTTTTCTGTGGCACCCCAGTATATTCGTGATTTTTATTTTCATATGAAAAAATAAGAGTTGCTCTTCAATTTGAATGAAAAAAATCAAAAAATAATAATTATTTCATGATTTTTATTTTAAATATTATAAGAGTTACGGGAGAAACTTTCTTGGGCAAAATTGCTTAGAATGACCCAAAGAATCAAAATCGCGGTGAGCCCTTATACCGAAAAAAATTGACCCGCCCTAATGTATATACATTTGATCGTTAGGAATTTTTTGTTGTCTGCAATAGCAATTCATACGGCGAACATGCCCATATATGGTCAACATCAATAGGCTCAGTTGCTATCTCGCTATATGGACAAGGAGTAAAAGTCCCATTGATGCATTGAAGAAAAAAAGAGATGGCAAGCATAGACACCGGTCTAACGGAACTATTCCTGACTATTCCATTGTAGTTTTTGTCAACAAGAATAATGATTATAAAGTTGCAAAAATTTGGATCATTAAAGTTATTAGCCATTGTATTGTAGTAAATATAGCGTATAAAAATTGTGTTCAATTATGAGTAGTCGAAGAGAATTTCAGTGCAACAGGCCTTCTGATTGGTTTTGTTACATTTGTGGAAAGTACGCTTGAATGGACAATTTAAGAATAATCAATGACGAAATTACAGATCTCTACAACAAATGTTTCAGAATTAAAATTTTGTATCAAAATAAATGTTGGGTTCCGCACATAATCTGCGATACATGACCAATCGGTTTGTCAAAGTGGGCGAATAACACTGGGAGCTTAATCTACAGGCGACCAATGATTTGGACAGATCCTATAAATCACGAAAACAACTGCGATCAAGAGAGGACAAGGTGCAAAAGAGTTGTTACGTTCATTCTGCGACGATGCCAATCAAACATTCTGATTGTCCTCGACAATCATCAGTACAAATTGTGGACTAGAGCGGACAAGAAAATGACGAATTTATAATTCCAAGTGAAACACATCCACGAAAACTGAATCAAGGTGAAGTAAATGATCTTATTCGCGATTTGTATTTGACGAACGAAAAGTCTGAGTTTTTAATATCTCGACAGAAGCAGTTTGGATTTGTTGACGAAGGTACTTTCACAGGAATCACGGAGACATCAGTTCGAAATAAAAGTAACGATTAAGCAGAATGTTTTTCTAAAAATTGTGAAATATGTTATTGCAATGACATTGAAAAACTGTTGGCTAAAATGAAACAACCATTTGATGGATCGAAGTGGAGATTATTCATCGATGGCTCCAAAACGAGTATAAAAGCAGTGCTTTTAAGCAACGGAAATGAAAATCCATCCATTCCAGTTGCTTTTGTAACACAAATGAAAGAAGAATTTGAAACGATAAAAGCTTTAATGGAATACAATAAGTTCAAATTCAAAATTATTGCGGACTTTAAAGTTATTGCAGTCCTAATGGGATTGCAGAGCGGCTACACAAAATACAACTATTTTCTTTGCTTATACAACAGTAGAGCATATAAAGACCATTTCAAAAAAGATCTATGGCCTAAAAGGATAGACTACACTCCTGGTATATTTAACGTTGTATCAGAACCACTCTTCGCAAAAGAAAACATTATTATACCTCCACTGCACATCGAATTGGGTCTAATGAAAAATGTTGTTATGGCAATTGGGAAAAAATGGAAATGATTTGGCAATCACTTACCTAGAAAACGAGTTCCCTAAATTAAGCAAGGTAAAAGTCAAGGAAGGAATATTTGTTGGTCCTCAAATTCGCAAAACAATGAAAAGCAACGAATTTAGAAAAACGTTGGCACCTGATCAAATGCAAGCGTGGAACTCTTTTCAGGAAGTGGTAGAAAAATTTCTTGGGAAACAAAAAAGACCAAATGCTAAACTTATTGTTGATGAAATGCTTCATTGGTATGAGTAAATTGGCTCAACATTAAGTCTGAAAATGCATTTTTTGAAATCGCATTTTCAACATTTTCCAGAAAATTTGGGTGCAATGAGCGATCAACACGGTGAAAGATTTCACCAGGGCATCAAAAATATGGAAGATCGATTCAGTGGTCGTTTCACGGAAAAAATGTTGGGTGAACAATGCTGGTTTTTGATTCGAGAATCAGATAAAAAACTCAAAAGAATGAAAATGAATATGAATTTTTAGTTTAATTTTTTAAGATTGTTGTTGATAAATTTGTTACCGTTATATGCAATAAAAAATTATACTATAAATTCCCAATTAATGTTTTATTAAAGCACCATTATAAACAAAAAATGTCATATTTTTTTGGTGAAATCATGATTTTTCGTATACTTATAGTGATATACTCAGCTACTGGCGCTCAATGGGCAGTTCGAATATCACGAAAAAGGGCTACTTACTCCAACTTTCTGTAACAAATTAAAATATAGAAAAGGGAATCACTCTTTAAAAGTTAAATGCAGTTAAAAGTGACAAAAAAAATTGTTCGAAAAAAAAAATTTGTATTCGTTTTTACTAAAAGTTCAATAAGTCAATCATTTTTTGACATAAAAAGACGAAATTATATAGAAATCGCATCTACATATCATATATATATATTCCTTTAACTCCTATTTGGAGCATAGGGCGTCAACTACTCCTCTTCGCCAGCGGACCCGGTTTTGTGCAAGGACTCTGAGTTCACTCCATGTTAGATTGAGAGATTTCATTTCGGCCTCTGTTGAGCGTCGCCAGGTGATACGCGGCCTACCAATGCTGCGACCTGTTTGCTGGAAAGGGTTCCATCGCAACGCCTGTTTCGCAACGCTGTCATCGCTCTTCCTTAGCGTGTGGCCAATCCATTGCCATTTCCTCTTCCTAATTTCTGTAGCCACATCTAACTGGTTTGCCTTTCTAAGCAGCTCGGAATTTGATATCAAGCGAGGCCAAAAGACTCTCATGATGCGGCGCAAAGAGCGGTTGATGAAAACTTGGAGTCGTTTTGTTATTGCTGACGTAACTTTCCAGGTAGTACAGCCATAGAGCAGGACAGACTTAACGTTAGCATTAAATATTCGAAGCTTGGTGTTGAGGCTTATGCTATTATTTTGCCAAAGTGGTGCCAGGATGCCGAAGGAGGCCTTAGCTTTGTTAATTCTGCATTCAACATCAAGCTCACTTCCGCCATCCGCGGTGATCATACTCCCAAGGTAGCAGAATTTTTCGACATTTTCAAATTGCTGCGATCCTACTGTCAAAGGATTCGGAGTAGGTGCACGGAGACAGAGCGCTTTGGTTTTGCCTTCGTTGATCTTGAGTCCGGTTGCTTTAAGTTCAATTTGCGTTGCCTGAGTCATAAGTTTCAGGTCACACAACTTGTAAGAAAGCAGGCAAATGTCGTCAGCATATGCTAGATAGTTAAGATAGGTATTATTAATCTGCCACTGGATACCACGGTTTTGGCTTACATCGGCGAAAGCTGCACTAGCGACGTCCTCAATGACTAGCAAGAAAAGAATTGGCGATAGTATGCAACCCTGCCGCACTCCACTCAGCACATGGAAAGGCGCCGACAATTTCCCCTTGTGGAGAACACGGCAGCTTGCGTCGTTATAGCTTTCCTTAATCAGAGCAACAAGTTTTTCGGGTATACCTCTTCTTCGCAGCGCAGCCCATATGCACTCTCTCTTGACGCTATCAAACGCTTTTTCGAAGTCAATGAATAGAAGATGTAGTTTGGAATTAAATTCCGCGCATTGCTCGATAATTATTCGAAGCGTGTTGATTTGGTCTGCACAGGAATACCCACTGCGAAATCCCGCTTGGCAAGAGCTGATCGATGCCTCTAAGTGGTTTTTTAACCGATCCAGGATAATACGGGCGACGATCTTAGCGGCTGCAGGAAGCACACAAATACCTCTCCAATTATTACAATCTTTGAGGTCACCTTTTTTCGCCAGCTTCACGACTATACCTTCCTTCCACTCAGACGGGTAAGACTCTTGATCCCACATAGATGTAATTAGGGGGTGTATTAATTCTGCCGTCAGCGTATTATCGGCTTTATAAAGCTCAGCTGGTATGCCATCTATCCCAGCGGCCTTACCATTCGGTAATTGTCTTATCGCCGCTGCGATTTCTGTCACGCTTGGTGGTGTAGTCTTAATCCGAGAGTTTATTGCAATTGACTCACTGGTGAAGGGGTATGTGTCGTTTGATGGATCTAGAACACAATTAAGCACGGTCGAAAAATGCTCTCTCCAACGGTTTAACTGCTCATCTTCGGAGATTAAAAGATTGCCATGAGTATCTTTGATAGGGTGTTCAATGCTCATGCTTTTATCGACTATTTTCTTTGTTACTTTAAACAGAGTACGAGAATCCCCGGAGCTAGCTGCACTTTCAGCTTCGTCGGCCAAGTCATTTATATACCGCCTTTTGTCGCGACGTACGGATCGCTGTACTGACTTCTGCAGATGACGGTATTGCTTTTCTAGCTGCTTTGTTAGGTCTTCGTTTTGATCAGGCACAGTTGATATTTGTAACTTAATTTCCCTACGTTCGCTTATTTTTTCCCATGTCTCATCGCGCATCCATGGCTTTTTTCCCTTAGGAATGGGGCCGATGTTGTTATCCGCGCATCTTTTAATTGCATCTCTTACAGCATTCCACTGGGCTGTTATTGAGGCGTTAGCATTGTTCGCGAGCGTCTGTTGTTCTCGTTGTAGATCGTTACGGAATTGTGTCCTGACTAGGTGTTCATTAAGACGATCTACGTTGTATTTAGAAGGGCGTTTGCAAGCGTTCGTCTTTTTGATTCGAGCAGTGCACAGACGAACCTTCGCGATGATGAGGTGGTGGTCTCTTGCAAGTCCTATGTCTGCACCTCTTCTATTTCGCACGTCCAGTAAACACTTCTTGAAACGGCTGCTAATAGCAAAGTGATCGATTTGGTTCGCGGTTCCATGCCGATCTGTGGACACCCAAGTTACTTTATGGCAGGCTTTGTGTTCGAAGAAAGTGCCTCCGATTATCAGGCTCCTTGAGTTGCAGAAGTCAATGAACCGCTCGCCATTGTCGTTACGGGTCCCCAGACCTTGCCGGCCCATAACATGCTCGATAGAGGTGTTATCAGTACCAACTTTTGCATTCATGTCACCAGTAACGCAGATAATATCACCTCTAGGTATAGAGTCATATACCGAGTTCAGTTGGTCATAAAAGTCATCGGCTGTAGTTTTTTCTTAAGGTCTTCAATTTTTATGATTTGGGGCATTTTGGAAAGGTACTACTCTCTACTTTTGGAAAAAAAAATAATAATGCAAAAATTCGAATTAGTACAGTTTTATGGCCTCATATGTGCAACCGTATTTTGAAAAATGCCATTTTCACTAAAATAGCCATAAAAAAAAAACATGCTATGGAAGGATAAAAAAAAACCGGTGTTTTAACGCTGAAACATTACCCTAACATAAAATATAAGTCTCATCTCTGGCGATTTTTCATCGTCGACTAGTGTAAACAGAGTCGTTGCTCCATCACATAAACTGATTCTATCAGTTGGCATCGTCATACAAAAAAAATTATTTGGGAAGTCGAGAAGGAGTGACCTATTCTTAACCTTCAAGAATTTGATGAAATCACTAAAGATGTTTTCGATAAAATCAAACCGATTTTTATTTTCATTGTAGATGGGGGTCCAGATGAAAGCCCGAGATACAAGAAAGTAATTCTAACAGCTATTCATCACTTCGTGAAACATGATTTAGACGCAGTTTTCATCGCTTGCAACGCACCAGGTCGAAGCGCATATAATCGTGTGGAAAGGCGAATGGCTCCATTAGCAGGTGTGATTCTTCCACATGAAACATACGGTAGTCATTTTAATGGAAGTTGAGTTACAATCGACGTGAAGAAGGAACTGGAAGATTTTGCTTTTGCCGGGCAAACGCTGGCTGAAATTTGGTTACGCACCGTCATTAATCAACACCCAGTAGTGAGCGAATATATTTTGCCCGAAAAATCCGAAATCAGTGAACGCGATATGGAATGCAAATCCAGAGAATGGGAAAACACGCATGCGAACATGTCAGTACTTCTTGCAAATCGTCAAGTGCAAATAAGAAAACTGTTGTAAGCCATCGCGTAGTTCGATTTTTTATGTTTTGCCAAACCGTGTTCTGCCTCAGCCGTCATCCAAAATCCAAATGGACTTCAAGTTGCTAAAAACGGTATATTTCCATCCGTTTTTTTTTGCGAACGCGCTACTAAACACCCTCATTCAAAATGAATTTAAGCAATACACAATGATTCCATATGATGTGTCGTGTCCATCCGTGAAGAAGAATATCGATCAAAAAATTTGCTCTGAATACGGATTATATGTTGCGTGTCTAGCCAGCTTAAAAATTCATAAGAAAAGTTGCGGAGTTGCGACTGCAAATTATAAAGTTCGTCCTGTAAGAATTGCTGCTATGCGACAGAAAGAATTTTTAGCAGTTATAAAAAATTATGAGAACAAAGAAGAAGCTGAGTGGCTAGATGAAGATGAAATCAAAACTGGAAAAGTTCCTTTTGAAAAAGATTTCGCAATTGAAAATCTGTTTGGGAAGAGACGAAAAAGTGAAATTTTGTATCGGCATGAAACTCGATTAGATCGAAAGGTATTGTTGTGATACAGGATATGTACGGATTAAAAAAAAATTGAAGTTAAAAGCAACCAAAGCCGATAAAAAGTGTAATTTTCGACTAGTTTTCAAAATTACAAATTTTCGGTTTGCTTTTTATTAACGAGAACAAATTTTTATAGATTATGTTAAGCTTTAAGCTTACGGACATTTCGAGTTTTGTAGATGTCATGGCACCATGTACGGAAGTTCCAATATTTTTTTTTTCACTCAAAGTTTTGTATGCAGCAGTAATCGTGATGTTTCGTTCACGGTTAACTTGTTCACCAGATATTGACGGATAACTGAAAAAAGTGACCAAACACATGTTTTTCGAAAAAATCTCGCAAACGATGCTTAAGAAAAAAAAAGATTGTAATTTTCGTGTTTTTTTCGACCCAAAATTACGCTAAAAAACAGTTTTTTACCAAGGTTAATTTTTCGTGTAAGTTAGTGTTATCAATTTTGTAACGTAAATTCTTGAAGTTACAATAAAGGATATTTTCAGCTAATTATACCCTGAACCGTATGGTACAAAGGGTATATTAAGTTTGTGCTAGAGCGACCAAGTTTTCAGATTAGATGCGTAATTATGTCAGGAGAGACAAGTTTATTTTATTTTTTCGATATCGGGGTTTAATTATATAGCCCCCAGAGGGGTGTTTCGGAGGACCAAACCAAAAGTTTGAGATGGATAATTTGTTTGCTAATGAAGATATCATAACCAAATTTGGCAGTCGGAAGTTTTTTATAGTTTTTATAGTCAGTGTATCAAATTTGATCAAAATCGGTTGACTACATCATATGGTCCCCATAGGACCGATCGACTTAATTGCAATGTGGTGGTACAGGGTATCTCAAAGTCGTCCGCGCCCGACTTTAACGTACGCCATCTTTTCAAAATGATTTCATGACGTTTAGAAAAATGTCAAGTTTAAAACTACTTTTAAACTTTATATCCGTACTTTGTCCAATTCCAATAAATCCTTTTGTTTTCAATAGCAGAAATCAAGTGTACCCACAAATAAACAATGTATGTTTACACTGAAGTTGTAATAAACTACATTGTATATATAGTATATAAATAGGGTGTACCTACTACCTTGTGCTATGTATGACCGAAGTGTGACAAGGGCTTTTGACCTAATTCGACCGCAATATTTGTGGAATAGGCTACTTTGGGTTTAGGCTAGTCAGGTAACAATATTTGACACATACCTGCTACCAGGTCCATTATTTTTGCTTAATGATCTTTTCTATTTGTTTTAATATTTTTTGTCAAAAAGGCAATGTCCCATGGGGTTTAATACTTTTGTAACGTTTTTCCAAGAGTTGAAACTTAAAGGAACGCTGCTCATTCAATTCAAGAGGAAAAATGTAAATGGTGAACCTTACCAGGCAGGTAGATGCCGCCAAAGCGTTGCAGTTTGTGGTGCATGTGCGCAGTAGTAGTTCAGAGTAGTTCTTAAATAAATAAATCTTGTAAGTATTTATAATCTACCTGGCAATAGTTAGTCATTTCCCAACTCATACCTTTTCTCTTGTAGGCCATTGAATGTTGCCACAAATTAAAAATTGTAAGAACTTCGAGGGTGTGCTTCTAAAATCAACTTCATAAGTAAAAGGTTGATGCATTTAACAATTTTAAGGAGAAGGCGTCGTTTAGGAAAAAACCAATTGAAGGAACGCTTGTAGTGGCCAGTCATACATACATTGAGACATTAAGATTTGCTAGCTCTTACCATCCGTGAGAACTAGGCGTTCATACAGACGGACGGACGGACAAACGGACATGAGTATATCGACCTCTCTAGTCACCCTGATCATACTTTATGTCACTTTGGGGGGTCTCCGATGTCTCCTTCTGTATGTTACATACATTTTCGGCTTGCACTAACTTAATATACCCTTTGTATAGCAAATTACCCGAACCGTTAATTTTTAAAAGATTAACGGAATGTTGGGACAGAATAAAACCGGATCAGTTTAAAAACGGCTTAGAAGATCAATTTGTTGCCTATAAAATTTCCCCTGATGAATGTAACCAAATCATAACATTTTTTCCAAGATCAACTAAAACGTACGCAAGTCCGCGACGAATGCCGGTCGTACACTAGGCTTTCAACGCACGCACGCAATTTGTTTTCACATTCTCCAATTGAATAAACAAATTCAAGGGCTCGTACACTAGTGCGTAACTTGCCAATTTTTGCGTTGATTAACGCGTTCCGATTTAAAGTTGAACATAAATGCGTTGAACGCGTTGCGAGCCTCGTCCACCTAGTTGATCAGCTCATTCAATTGTTGAGAGACCTCGTCCACCTAGTTGACCAACTCATTCAATTGTTAAGAAACCTCGTCCACCTAGTTGATCAACTTTAGTTCGTCAACGCAAATTCGGCCAAAAAATCTTTCATCAACACGAGTTGAACACGGCTGCAGCATCCAGATGATGCACGCATTGATAGCCTCGTACACTAGACGAAGCATCGAGCGCTGATCAACTCGGTCAACGCACTTGACAGCTGGTATCGTCGAATGTATATAAACTGCGAAGGTAAATTCATTTGTATTTGATATTTCAAAGTGACGACACGTGTGCTTTTGTGAAAATAAAAAATGATTTCCGCTGAACGGAAGCGAAAAGTAGCTGCTGCAATAATAATTTTAGCGGACGCTGAACGTCGACGCAAGAGCGAAAAAAAGCGTAGACGACTCTGGGTGGACGAAATGTTTTTGAATCGCGACGAAAGCTGTTTTTTCAACGAAATATATTCGAAACTGAAGTCGATAAATTCTGCTGGCCCTCTGAACTCCAATGCTGTCATTTTTTAAAAATTTTGTGCGAATGGACGTGGAGGATTCCGATTTTCTTCTTGAGCGTGTATCACCGCGGATTGCCAAGTAAAATACTCGTTTTCGAAATGCAATCTCACCTAGCCAGCGACTCAAGGTAACTCTTCGGTATTTGGCGACTGGCGAGAATTTCACAAGTCTACGATTCATAGCGAAAATGGCAGATTGTACGTTTTCGAGAATAGTACATGAAACCTGTGATGCTATTTACAATGTATTAAAAGATGATTTCTTGAAGGTGAGTTTTTTTTATTAAAAATGTTAAAAGATTTAATGGATCAAATGGTGGTTGTATTGGTATTGCCGGCAGCGTTGAAACACCTAGCTCACCCATCTCCAGCTGTTCGACCAGATGATTCACTCGGCATTTGAACTGGAGAACGGCATCCTTGTCCGGATACTTGGTCATCACCAACAACACAATGTGGCGAGCCCAAATTGACTCGGAGCTTTCATCCGTCTCATCCACGATTTTCATAGCTTTAGTTACTGCATTTCGGTACAGTTCGTCTGGATTGTCTTCTCGCGATCTTTTCAATGAACTCGATGCGGGCCCTGATGACGAAGTGTTCGACGAAATATCAATGTTTGGACCCCATATCTCGTAGGCTGTTCATCCGAAAACAATTCGACGATGGAATTTGCTGGCGATGGTGGTGCTTCCTAAAACGATTCATTGAAATAAAATATAGAATTAACAAATAAATAAATGAAATCAATCGAGTTGGCACCGCCACCACGTGCGGTCATACAATTTGTCGTGTGCAAAAAAAAAAAAAGTTATAATTAAAATAATTTTATGGACAAGTCCACTTCGTGGCAAACACATAGTATTACTGTGCATACCAGCTGTTTTTGTATCATCGATTTACATACAAAACTAATAAGCAAACTTACAAAAAACAAAAACGAATTTCTTATTAGTGACAGTGCAGTTTTGGGGCTCCGCTGGCATAAACTTCTTCTTTACCCAGTCTGTACACTCTTTTGTTTTGTGTATACATTGGTCGTCTCACCAATAAAAAATTATGAAGAGGAAGACTGAAAAAAAAAATCCCAATATAATGTCTAATGCTTTGAGCCCATCAGGCAAATCTAAATTGCCTCTCTTAAGTAAGAGTGCGTCAACCAAGAATGCTGATACCGAACAATTCAAAAACTATTTTCGCCCCCTCCAAACAATTGATGATGATGACGCTGACAGCGACGAGGAGCCGACGGTAGCAGTAAAAGAAAAAATACCTCCAATTACTGTGCTCAAAAACCATCGAAAGCCGTGCATGATTTGTTTAAAACTCTTCAAGTAGCTGATTACTCCGTTCAACCCATTTCTATTGGAATCAAGGTCTTTGTGAACACTTTTTCGGATTATAATTCGATTTGCTTTGAGCTAGCTAAGCAAAAATTCGAGTTTTTCTCCTATGAGACAAAGAAAACAAAACCTTTTAAGGCTGTACTCTCTGGCTTAGAAAAAATGACTAACGAAGAAATTATAGTTATCCTACAACAACGTGGTCTTAAGTGTACTGATGTTAAGACTATTGAAAAAACAACTCGAACCGGCTACAAGCTGCTCTTGTACGTAGTGTACTTTGAAAATAACACTATTACGCTTAGTAGTCTGCGTAAAGAGCACTCTTGTATTTACAATACTAGAGTTCGCTGGGAATTCAAATCTAAGCTACCCAACCAGATCACCCAGTGTTACAACTGTCAGTTATTCGGTCACGGATCAAGCAAATGCAATGTTAAGACTTCATGCTCTTTTTGTGCTGGGTCTCATAAGACTGCTCTTTGCAATAAGACGTCTCCTCTTCTCTGTGCTAACTGTAAAGGAGCGCACTCTTCTACCGACCCAAATTGTCCCTGCCGTGTATCATACCAGACCATGCAGCAAAAAAGAAGGCAAAGCACTAAACCCTTTTCTGGCAGAAACAACAACAATGTAAGAGGCTCCAGATTTGACAACACCAATGGCAACTACAACACCAACTTTCCAAATATTAATAATCATCGAACGGTTATTCGTAATGCTGTTAATACACCAGTAGCTACTACAGCTTCATTTAACTCTTCAAACCGCCAAACTTACCAACAAGTTCTCATCGGCAACAATAGCAACGACGTTCACTCATCTCCCGATCTATTTACGTTTAACGAAATTGATGCGCTCCTGAATGAACTCTTGGAAAAGCTAAGCAGCTGCACCAGTAAACATGAACAATTCCACATAATAACCAAATTAGCTCTTAAATATGTGTACCCTAGTAAATAATTTAACAAATATTTTTAATATTATGGCATGGAATGCCCGTGCCGTTGTAAGTAAGCGCTTAGAACTCTTACATTTTTTAAACATTAATCATGTACATATCTGCCTTTTGAGTGAAACTTGGTTAAGTTCAAAAGGCAACTTTGTACTCCCAGGTTACTTGGTGTACAGAAATGACCGACGTTCTACTCGTGGTGGTGGTGTAGCTATAATTGTTAAAAGTGAGATAAAACACAAACAAATATCTAACATTAATACCCACTTAATTGAAAATATTGGTATTCAACTGGATTTAAACGGAGGAAGCTCTTTACAAGTTTTTTCTGTTTATTTTCCCGGTTCCTCTGCTAAATGCTTAGTCAATTCGTGTAATCTTTGTAACGTCGCCAAGCACAAAGTCGTATGTTTTCGAAATGACTTGCTGAAAATTCACCGCTTAGCTGGTAATTATATTGTTGGTGGTGATTTAAACTGCCGGAATCGTGAGTGGAATTGCCTTAGAGCAAACAAATGGGGCAATACTTTAAATTGTCTTTCAATGCAAAGCAAATTTAGTATTGTCTATCCTAGAGACCCCACATATATCCCTGCTTATCATAAAGCAAATCCATCTACTTTAGACTTTTTCATAACTAGCTCCCCTCATCTCCTTACAGAACCAGCTGTTCATACTGACCTTTCTTCCGATCATCTACCTATTCTTTCTAAACTGAAGACATCCTTGTCCATTGCAGCAAAAGAAAGGTTTCTCTTTTCCAGAGCTAATTGGAAGCATTTCAAAAGCTCCCTTAGCCGCAGCACGCGTGATAGTTCTTTTTATAGCGAAAATACAAATTTATCTACCAACGAAATCGACTCTGAGGTTGAATTCCTTACCTCGAGTGTAATTACTGCAATAAATGAAGCTGTCCCTAAAGTCATAGTCTCCGGTCCACGCAGCACCAGAATAATGGAACATATTACAGAACTAATTAAAATTAGAAATATTGCGATAAGACACTGGTCAAGAACAAGACAGCCAATTTATAAGGCTAGAATTAATCACTTGAACCGTGAAATAAAAGTAAAGATGTTTCAGCAAAACAACGCTAGTTGGAATTCTAAACTTTCGCTTCTAGACAACAGCTCTAAGCATTTTTGGAAAATTGCGAAAATAATTAAAAACAAAAAAAAATGTATTCCCAGTTTTGTCTATAATAATCTAGTTTATATTTGAGCAAAAACATCAGCTTACAGATTCGCTCTCCGATGCAGCTACTATGGATTTAGTCAATAGCTGCAATTTTAATTTCAACGAGCCTTTCCATGATCAATTAATAACAACCTCAGATGTGAGAAATGTAGTTCGTAGTCTTAAAAACAACAAGTCGCCAGGACGTGATTGTATACCTAACATCTGTTTAAAACACCTGCCAAAACGTGCACTTGTTATGCTGACCCAAATTTGTAACAATTGCATTCAAACCGGCTACTTTCCACGCAAATGGAAACTGGCCAAAATTGTGGCAATTCCTAAGCCAGGTAAGCCTCTGGACTCTCCAGAAAGCTATCGTCCTATTAGCCTTTTGTGTGGGTTTTCCAAAATTTTCGAGCGTATTTTAAAATCAAGACTAAACGCCTATGTTGAAGAGAACCATGTTCTTCCGTATGCACAATATGGCTTTAGGACTAGTCGCAGCTGCATTCATCCGCTCAAAAAACTTAAAGAAGACATTAAAGATCAACTACAAAGTAAAAATTCAGTAGGTATGGTGACTTTAGATATACAATCCGCTTTTGATACCGTTTGGCACAAAGGACTTTTGTATAAACTGCAAAACATAGGCACGCCCTCGTACCTTTTGCGTACCATAAACAGCTTCTTGTCGGAAAGATTTTTTTGGGTAGATATGAATGGTGTCAAGTCAAATAAAAAACTAATAACCGCAGGCGTGCCTCAGGGATCAGTTTTAGGACCCATTCTTTATAATATTTATACTCAGAGGTGGGCACGAAAAATAACGGAAAGAGCACTACAACAACATCAAGAAAAAAGGTCGAAAAAAGGATGCTCGAGTAGGGCCATAAAAATCGCACACTGTGTGTATTTTGTTTTTGTAATATTCTGCGAGTCGAGCGAAGGCACACATTGTGTGTATTTTGTTTTTGTAAGTTGCTGCGAGTCGAGCGAAGGCACACATTGTGTGTATTTTGTTTTTGTAAACTCGGCGCGTCGCCGGCAATCTGCTTGTGCGTGAAACACTGAACGAAATTTTGGGATACATTCAAAGACATGTATGTTAATTTAGGCATTCTTTTATTAAATTGTGAAAATCTACATTTTTTTCACTTATAGATGTACGCAGTAAATCTAAAAGGTTAACATCAGTAATTTTATTTCTATATACATTTTTTATGTGATTTACATGTGAAAATGCAGATTCACAAACATAAGTGCTTGCAAAACTGCACTGCAACTTGAGCATTGATGTTTTGAGAACGGGGTATTTTCCTTCCGGAACTTTTCTCCAAAAGTCATCCCCAGATTCTCTTAATGCAATTAATTCAAAATCCGACTGTAAATCGCAGAGTTCCATTTGGTATTTCGAATCTTGCGTATTAATATCTATATCTAACGGGCTTAGATATACATTGATTAGTTTCTTAATGTTGTCGAAATCGTTGAAGCGTTCTTCAAACACGTTTTTCATCCGTTGAATGTACACAAAATATTGCGCAAAGTTAAGCCTCGGATGTAGTGTCGCAAGTTCGCGGCAGCAGGGAAAATGATTTAAACAATTGTTGCTTAAATCACTTTGCAGAATGTCCATTTTCTTTTTAAATCCATCGATTGCTGACAGCATTTGTATTATTGACTGCTTTGGTGTTTGCAGCTGAGTATTTAAAATATTTAAAAACTTCATAAAGTCCGTTAAAAATGCCGCTTCGGATAGAAAATTGATGTCCTCCAATTTGGTAACCAAACCTTCCGAGTTTTTTACGTCAGTTTTAAGGAAAATTTTTATTTCTTCTCTAAGAGAGAAGAACCTATCCAGACACTCTCCTCTGCTGAGCCAACGAACTTCGGTGTAGTATTTTAAGTCACCATATTGCGCGTTAAGTTCGTGTAAAAGAGCCTGAAACTTGCGGTGTGTCAAGGCGTTGTGTCCTCCTTTTATTTTGCCAACTATTTGCACCACGCTTTCCATCGTCTCGTTCAGCTCCAATGTTTTGGCACATAGCGCCTCTTGGTGTAGAAGGCAGTGGTAAAAGGGAACTTCAATTTGTCGTGACTTAAACTGCCCGTTAAGCCCTCTGATGTTGCCGCGCATGCTTCTTGCTCCATCGGTGCAAATCGAGCTAAGTTTTCCAAATCCACCGATTTCCCGGACAGATATTTCAATTGCTCGAAATATGTCTTCCCCTGTGGTATTTGCGTATAACGGAACTAGGTTTAGTAGGTCCTCCTCAACATTGAAGTCCGAGTCAATGTATTTAATAAATATTAGGACTTGCGCTACATCATTGATATCGGTACTTTCATCAACCGCCAATGAGTAGTATCGGCATTGTCTTATTTTATTTAATAATTTATTTTTCAATTGTTGGCTAAGTGTGTTTATGCGTCTCGTTACTGTTCGCCGCGATAGTGGCACTTGCGATACCATTTCACACATTTCATTAGCTTTATTGCCGAAACACTTCAGCATATCAATGCAAGTTGATTTAAAAAACTCCCCGTCCTGAAGTGGCTTTTGCGCTTTGGCCAGATTGTAGCTGACAATAAAGGAAGCATGCAGAAGATTTTTTGAAGAGTCTTCCACTTTTTTTATTGCAGCTTGGCAAAGCGATAGCTTTAGCTTAGGAATAAGCTGCTGCCTTTCTTCTATGCTTAGTTTTCCATATGATTTTTTATGGAAATTACAAAAATGCCGTTTTATATTATACTTCTTTTTGTTAGATATTACTATGTTACAAATAAGGCACTGAAAAACACCCAGTTTATAATTTTTGGTGAAAAAATATTTTTTTCCATTTCTTGAATTATCTTATCACTCATTTTGATGTGAACTCGGTTATGACTTTTTTTAGACTGTGACAAAAATAAGTGCGTGCAGTATTTAAATAATTTTCGTACATACTAAAATGAAACTCTTTACCTGAGCAGGTAAAAAGGGTAAGGGGCGTAAAAACTTATAAGTAACCAAAATAATTGCAAAACGCCCTTTATTACCTGGTAATGATGATGAACACGTGCAGGATTGTTTTATTATCATAGGACTTCCCAAAAAATATATATTCCATTCATATATTTGTTACCTGCAGCTTTTTAAATTAAGATGCAAATTTATTTTATTACCAGTGGATTTCCCGAAAGCCTAAAAAAATTCTTTCGGTCTTATAGTTGCCAAATTAACTATATTTCTGTGCTCAGTGTACTTGTGCGAATTTTTCGTCCGCGAGCACCAATAAAACTACCGTTACGGTCTAAAAAGGGATGCTCGAGTAGGGCCATAAAACTCGCACACTGTGTGTATTTTGTTTTTGTAATATTCTGCGAGTCGAGCGAAGGCACACATTGTGTGTATTTTGTTTTTTGTAAGTTGCTGCGAGTCGAGCGAAGGCACACATTGTGTGTATTTTGTTTTTGTAAACTCGGCGCGTCGCCGACGATCTGCTTGTGCGTGTACACTGACAAAATTTTGCAACACATTCAAAGAAACAGAAAAGTCATATGAGTTTATATGACAATTTTAATTTACCAAAAAAATTACTGGGTCTTACAGTTGCCAAATTAACTATATTTCTGTGCTCAGTGTACTTGTGCGAATTTTTCGTCGCGAGCACCAATAAAAACTACCGTTACGGTCTAAAAAGGTCGAAAAAGGATGCTCGAGTAGGGCCATAAAAGCGCACACTGTGTGTATTTTGTTTTTGTAACATTCTCGGTTTTTGCGTGTGCGTCTGGCCACCCACTGTTTATACCTATGACCAGAGGTGGGCACGAAAAATAACGGAAAGAGCACTTTTTGCTTGTGCGCCTATCTTTCGCCACAGAAAAGACATACGGAAAGAGCACTCAGTACAAAAACGCCTTGGACATTTTTGCACCGAGTGCTCTTTCCGTTAGGTCTTGTAAGTGGCGCCTGCCAGACGCACACGCAAAAAACCGAGAATGTTACAAAAACAAAATACACACAGTGTGCGCTTTTATGGCCCTACTCGAGCATCCTTTTTTCGACCTTTTTAGACCGTAACGGTAGTTTTTATTGGTGCTCGCGACGAAAAATTCGCACAAGTACACTGAGCACAGAAATATAGTTAATTTGGCAACTGTAAGACCCAGTAATTTTTTTGGTAAATTAAAATTGTCATATAAACTCATATGACTTTTCTGTTTCTTTGAATGTGTTGCAAAATTTTGTCAGTGTACACGCACAAGCAGATCGTCGGCGACGCGCCGAGTTTACAAAAAACAAAATACACACAATGTGTGCCTTCGCTCGACTCGCAGCAACTTACAAAAACAAAATACACACAATGTGTGCCTTCGCTCGACTCGCAGAATATTACAAAAACAAAATACACACAGTGTGCGAGTTTTATGGCCCTACTCGAGCATCCCTTTTTAGACCGTAACGGTAGTTTTTATTGGTGCTCGCGGACGAAAAATTCGCACAAGTACACTGAGCACAGAAATATAGTTAATTTGGCAACTGTAAGACCCAGTAATTTTTTTGGTAAATTAAAATTGTCATATAAACTCATATGACTTTTCTGTTTCTTTGAATGTGTTGCAAAATTTTGTCAGTGTACACGCACAAGCAGATCGTCGGCGACGCGCCGAGTTTACAAAAACAAAATACACACAATGTGTGCCTTCGCTCGACTCGCAGCAACTTACAAAAACAAAATACACACAATGTGTGCCTTCGCTCGACTCGCAGAATATTACAAAAACAAAATACACACAGTGTGCGATTTTTATGGCCCTACTCGAGCATCCTTTTTTCGACCTTTTTTCTTGATGTTGTTGTAGTGCTCTTTCCGTTATTTTTCGTGCCCACCTCTGATTATGTTAATGATAAATAAACAATATATATATAAATGAAATATTAATTTCGTCAAATAATTAAAATATTTTCAGTTGCCGTCGAGCAGTGAAGAATGGGTGAAAATTGCGAAAGTGTTTGAAGAGCAGTGGAATTTTCCAAACTGTGTAAGAGCACTGGATGGCAAGCATGTCAACACACAAGCGCCAGCCAACTGCGGTTCGCAATATTTCAACTATAAAAAAAAGAATAGCATTGTTTTGATGGCGCTGGCAGACGGAGAATATAAATTCACATTCGTCGACGTTGGCGCTTATGGAAAAGATTCTGATGGCGGCGTTTTCGCAAAGTACATACACACATAAAATATTCGATACGATTGCATTTAATCAAATATTTTCCAATGTATTTTCAGTTGTGGGCTATCGACAGCACTGGCAGAAAGCACGATCAATTTGCCACCGCCGAAACCACTTCCATTTTTTATTAAAAACTCACTCGAAATGGCTGCCGCAACAATCTCCCATTGTCTCTCCCATGTGCCTGCTTCGTCACATCTATTTTTTTCGCCATGGCGCTCCATGCAATTTCTCGTCCGTCTCGGTTCATGTAGTCAGCGCTTTTTAGATTCCAAATTATTTCGTTTTCCTCGACAGC
The DNA here is from genome assembly GCA_018150985.1 of Chymomyza costata. Taxonomy (NCBI): domain Eukaryota; kingdom Metazoa; phylum Arthropoda; class Insecta; order Diptera; family Drosophilidae; genus Chymomyza; species Chymomyza costata. The sequence continues at coordinate 349,295 of JAECWU010000003.1, read as the reverse complement.
CGTGATTAAATCGAATATTAATTGATTCGACCACACAACTTGCACGGTTTGCACCTGAATATTTTCAGCAAATATATCCTGGCTTGCAACAGACATTTTCGTGGGAAAAGAATGCGTGTTTACCATACGAAAAACAAAACCACAATGACAAACGTCAAAAATCCCTGCAGGAAAAAAAATTAGTCCCGAACTGGTTCCGAACCACCCCGACGGTGAAACTGTGTGTCCCAAACCTAGTATGATTGCATGCGGCTAACTACAGGTGGCGCAAAAGAAGTCATCCGATGTTGTTTGGCTCTTATTTTTTTTCTAAATGAAAAACTTCGATTCTGTTTTTTGATTATGTTTATTTAGACCTTTAGAATTAATTGTGTTAAGTTGAGAAGATGATATCGGACAAATGGGCGCCGTCACAATTGATTGCCATACGGGCTCGTTTTATGGCATTTTCCATCACTTCGGCGAGAGTTTCGGGCGATAAATTCTCGCATTCGTGTCGGATATTTTCCTTGAGGGCTTCCAAGGTCTCAGGCTTGTTGATGTAAACACGGGACTTCAAAAAACCCCATAAAAAGAAGGCCGGGACCGTTAAATCGGGCGATCTGGCGGGCCAGTGCAAATCGCCAAAACGCGAAATTAAGCGACCCGGAAACGGAAATAGACACAATTATTCCGCGTTCTTGGGGAGTGTATCGCTCCATGGCTTATTCACTTGTATTCTGTATCTGTCTAGTCCACAAATGTCAAAACAGATTTGATATTGGCGGCCATTTACAAAAATGAGAGCATCTTCCAATAGGGTGATTTCTTTTGCGCCACCTTGTAGTATGTTTAACATGGGCTCGTAATAGGAAGCAACCAGAATTTTTGGGTAGGATGTTGAACTGGTAGCAAACTGGTTCGCCTGCATATGGAACAAAACTAGTTGCTTCAGTTCTAGAATATAATAATTCGTTTGGGTATGCTCTCGTTCTAGTATATTTAACCCAAATATTGAACTAGTTAATATTGTTGTATTAAAATATTAGTTTATTTTGTTTAATTTGTAAACATTTTATTCACTTATAAGTACAACAACTCTTAAATTATAGACTTAGATTGAAAATTAACAGATTTTTTAATTATATACATACATGTGCTTAACTTACATGTTCATTATAAAGTAATTTTAGGTAACTACGTTATTATTAATTTTCCTGAAAATAAATAACACAGTATTTTCTTATGTTTGTAAAACTGAAAAAAAGACAAGTTATATGTTATATGTACTTATAGAACTGAAAATAAAATAAAAACTATTATTTGTAATAAATACATATTAAGCCGAAAATAAAAAAACAAATTATTTGGTGTACATACATACATACCTAAAAACTGAAAACAAAAAAAACAAGTTATTTGTCTTATATATGTATAAGCTGAAAATAAAAAATCATAGAAAACTTGCAAATATTAAATTACTCTTACAAAATATTGTTTTAAATATACTAAATAACAAAATATCTATCACTCACCAAATCCACACTTGCTTACGCGTCAGTGCAAAACATGAAATGACTATTTTGTGCAGCAGAATTTTTCTTTGTAATATGTACATTTCAACGCGTTGATTGAATGAGATTGAATGCCTCGTACATTAGCGTTGAATGAGTTGAAAGTCGAATGCGTGAGTTGAAAGCCTAGTGTACGACCGGCATTATGCCCATCATTCATCGCGTTGATAAACAAGTGTACTGCTAGTGGACGAGCTCGAGTTGAACGTTGAATAGTGTTCAGCAACGCGTTGAACATTAATGTGCTGCACATAAACTCATCAACGCGTTGCTCACCTTTCATTGGTCAATTGGAAGTTTGTTTGCTTTGCATGAAGTGTGCGTTCGTCCAGTTCCGCGAATTGTATGGGCTCGCCACATTGTATCGGTGATGACCAAGTATCCGGACAAGAATGCCGTTCTCCAGTTCAAATGCCGAGTGAATCGTCTGGTCGAACAGCTGGAGATGGGTGAGCTGGGTGTTTCAACGCTGCCGGCAATACCAATACAACCACCACTTGATCCATTAAATCTTTAAACATTTTTAATAAAAAAAACTCACCTTCAAGAAATCAATTTTTAAAAAATGACACAGCATTGGAGTTCAGAGGGCCAGCAGAATTTATCGACTTCAGTTTCGAATATATTTCGTTGAAAAAACAGCTTTCGTCGCGATTCAAAAACATTTCGTCCACCCAGAATCGTCTACGCTTTTTTTCGCTCTTGCGTCGACGTTCAGCGTCCGCTAAAATTATTATTGCAGCAGCTACTTTTCGCTTCCGTTCAGCGGAAATCATTTTTTATTTTCACAAAAGCACACGTGTCGTCACTTTGAAATATCAAATACAAATGAATTTACCTTCGCAGTTTATATACATTCGACGATACCAGCTGTCAAGTGCGTTGACCGAGTTGATCAGCGCTCGATGCTTCGTCTAGTGTACGAGGCTATCAATGCGTGCATCATCTGGATGCTGCAGCCGTGTTCAACTCGTGTTGATGAAAGATTTTTTGGCCGAATTTGCGTTGACGAACTAAAGTTGATCAACTAGGTGGACGAGGTTTCTTAACAATTGAATGAGTTGGTCAACTAGGTGGACGAGGTCTCTCAACAATTGAATGAGTTGATCAACTAGGTGGACGAGGCTCACAACGCGTTCAACGCATTTATCAGCGGTGGGCAAGAAAAATAACGGAAAGAGCACTTTTTGCTTGTGCGCCTATCCTTCGCCACTGACAAGACATAACGGAAAGAGCACTCGGTGCAAAAAGAGCCAAGGCGTTTTTTTTTTTTGTAAATGGCGCCAGCCTGACGCACACGCAAAAAGCCGAGAATGTTATAAAAACAAAATACACACAGTGTGCGCTTTTATGGCCCTACTCGAGCATCCCTTTTTAGACCGTAACGGTAGTTTTTATTGGTGCTCGCGGACGAAAAATTCGCACAAGTACACTGAGCACAGAAATATAGTTAATTTGGCAACTGTAAGACACAGTAATTTTTTTGGTAAATTAAAATTGTCATATAAACTCATATGACTTTTCTGTTTCTTTGAATGTGTTGCAAAATTTTGTCAGTGTACACGCACAAGCAGATCGTCGGCGACGCGCCGAGTTTACAAAAACAAAATACACACAATGTGTGCCTTCGCTCGACTCGCAGCAACTTACAAAAACAAAATACACACAATGTGTGCCTTCGCTCGACTCGCAGAATATTACAAAAACAAAATACACACAGTGTGCGATTTTTATGGCCCTACTCGAGCATCCTTTTTTCGACCTTTTTTCTTGATGTTGTTGTAGTGCTCTTTCCGTTATTTTTCGTGCCCACCTCTGATTATGTTAATGATAAATAAACAATATATATATAAATGAAATATTAATTTCGTCAAATAATTAAAATATTTTCAGTTGCCGTCGAGCAGTGAAGAATGGGTGAAAATTGCGAAAGTGTTTGAAGAGCAGTGGAATTTTCCAAACTGTGTAAGAGCACTGGATGGCAAGCATGTCAACACACAAGCGCCAGCCAACTGCGGTTCGCAATATTTCAACTATAAAAAAAGAATAGCATTGTTTTGATGGCGCTGGCAGACGGAGAATATAAATTCACATTCGTCGACGTTGGCGCTTATGGAAAAGATTCTGATGGCGGCGTTTTCGCAAAGTACATACACACATAAAATATTCGATACGATTGCATTTAATCAAATATTTTCCAATGTATTTTCAGTTGTGGGCTATCGACAGCACTGGCAGAAAGCACGATCAATTTGCCACCGCCGAAACCACTTCCATTTTTTATTAAAAACTCACTCGAAATGGCTGCCGCAACAATCTCCCATTGTCTCTCCCATGTGCCTGCTTCGTCACATCTATTTTTTTCGCCATGGCGCTCCATGCAATTTCTCGTCCGTCTCGGTTCATGTAGTCAGCGCTTTTTAGATTCCAAATTATTTCGTTTTCCTCGACAGCCGTGATTAAATCGAATATTAATTGATTCGACCACACAACTTGCACGGTTTGCACCTGAATATTTTCAGCAAATATATCCTGGCTTGCAACAGACATTTTCGTGGGAAAAGAATGCGTGTTTACCATACGAAAAACAAAACCACAATGACAAACGTCAAAAATCCCTGCAGGAAAAAAAATTAGTCCCGAACTGGTTCCGAACCACCCCGACGGTGAAACTGTGTGTCCCAAACCTAGTATGATTGCATGCGGCTAACTACAGGTGGCGCAAAAGAAGTCATCCGATGTTGTTTGGCTCTTATTTTTTTCTAAATGAAAAACTTCGATTCTGTTTTTTGATTATGTTTATTTAGACCTTTAGAATTAATTGTGTTAAGTTGAGAAGATGATATCGGACAAATGGGCGCCGTCACAATTGATTGCCATACGGGCTCGTTTTATGGCATTTTCCATCACTTCGGCGAGAGTTTCGGGCGATAAATTCTCGCATTCGTGTCGGATATTTTCCTTGAGGGCTTCCAAGGTCTCAGGCTTGTTGATGTAAACACGGGACTTCAAAAAACCCCATAAAAAGAAGGCCGGGACCGTTAAATCGGGCGATCTGGCGGGCCAGTGCAAATCGCCAAAACGCGAAATTAAGCGACCCGGAAACGGAAATAGACACAATTATTCCGCGTTCTTGGGGAGTGTATCGCTCCATGGCTTATTCACTTGTATTCTGTATCTGTCTAGTCCACAAATGTCAAAACAGATTTGATATTGGCGGCCATTTACAAAAATGAGAGCATCTTCCAATAGGGTGATTTCTTTTGCGCCACCTTGTAGTATGTTTAACATGGGCTCGTAATAGGAAGCAACCAGAATTTTTGGGTAGGATGTTGAACTGGTAGCAAACTGGTTCGCCTGCATATGGAACAAAACTAGTTGCTTCAGTTCTAGAATATAATAATTCGTTTGGGTATGCTCTCGTTCTAGTATATTTAACCCAAATATTGAACTAGTTAATATTGTTGTATTAAAATATTAGTTTATTTTGTTTAATTTGTAAACATTTTATTCACTTATAAGTACAACAACTCTTAAATTATAGACTTAGATTGAAAATTAACAGATTTTTTAATTATATACATACATGTGCTTAACTTACATGTTCATTATAAAGTAATTTTAGGTAACTACGTTATTATTAATTTTCCTGAAAATAAATAACACAGTATTTTCTTATGTTTGTAAAACTGAAAAAAAGACAAGTTATATGTTATATGTACTTATAGAACTGAAAATAAAATAAAAACTATTATTTGTAATAAATACATATTAAGCCGAAAATAAAAAAACAAATTATTTGGTGTACATACATACATACCTAAAAACTGAAAACAAAAAAAACAAGTTATTTGTCTTATATATGTATAAGCTGAAAATAAAAAATCATAGAAAACTTGCAAATATTAAATTACTCTTACAAAATATTGTTTTAAATATACTAAATAACAAAATATCTATCACTCACCAAATCCACACTTGCTTACGCGTCAGTGCAAAACATGAAATGACTATTTTGTGCAGCAGAATTTTTCTTTGTAATATGTACATTTCAACGCGTTGATTGAATGAGATTGAATGCCTCGTACATTAGCGTTGAATGAGTTGAAAGTCGAATGCGTGAGTTGAAAGCCTAGTGTACGACCGGCATTATGCCCATCATTCATCGCGTTGATAAACAAGTGTACTGCTAGTGGACGAGCTCGAGTTGAACGTTGAATAGTGTTCAGCAACGCGTTGAACATTAATGTGCTGCACATAAACTCATCAACGCGTTGCTCACCTTTCATTGGTCAATTGGAAGTTTGTTTGCTTTGCATGAAGTGTGCGTTCGTCCAGTTCCGCGAATTGTATGGGCTCGCCACATTGTATCGGTGATGACCAAGTATCCGGACAAGAATGCCGTTCTCCAGTTCAAATGCCGAGTGAATCGTCTGGTCGAACAGCTGGAGATGGGTGAGCTGGGTGTTTCAACGCTGCCGGCAATACCAATACAACCACCACTTGATCCATTAAATCTTTAAACATTTTTAATAAAAAAAACTCACCTTCAAGAAATCAATTTTTAAAAAATGACACAGCATTGGAGTTCAGAGGGCCAGCAGAATTTATCGACTTCAGTTTCGAATATATTTCGTTGAAAAAACAGCTTTCGTCGCGATTCAAAAACATTTCGTCCACCCAGAATCGTCTACGCTTTTTTTCGCTCTTGCGTCGACGTTCAGCGTCCGCTAAAATTATTATTGCAGCAGCTACTTTTCGCTTCCGTTCAGCGGAAATCATTTTTTATTTTCACAAAAGCACACGTGTCGTCACTTTGAAATATCAAATACAAATGAATTTACCTTCGCAGTTTATATACATTCGACGATACCAGCTGTCAAGTGCGTTGACCGAGTTGATCAGCGCTCGATGCTTCGTCTAGTGTACGAGGCTATCAACGCGTGCATCATCTGGATGCTGCAGCCGTGTTCAACTCGTGTTGATGAAAGATTTTTTGGCCGAATTTGCGTTGTCGAACTAAAGTTGATCAACTAGGTGGACGAGGTTTCTTAACATTTGAATGAGTTGGTCAACTAGGTGGACGAGGTCTCTCAACAATTGAATGAGTTGATCAACTAGGTGGACGAGGCTCGCAACGCGTTCAACGCATTTATCAGCGGTGGGCAAGAAAAATAACGGAAAGAGCACTTTTTGCTTGTGCGCCTATCTTTCGCCACTGACAAGACATAACGGAAAGAGCACTCGGTGCAAAAAGAGCCAAGGCGTTTTTTTTTTTTTGTAAGTGGCGCAAGCCAGACGCACACGCAAAAAGCCGAGAATGTTACAAAAACAAAATACACACAGTGTGCGATTTTTATGGCCCTACTCGAGCATCCCTTTTTAGACCGTAACGGTAGTTTTTATTGGTGCTCGCGGACGAAAAATTCGCACAAGTACACTGAGCACAGAAACATAGTTAATTTGGCAACTGTAAGACACAGTAATTTTTTTGGTAAATTAAAAATGTCACATAAACTCCTATGACTTTTCTGTTTCTTTGAATGTGTTGCAAAATTTCGTTCAGTGTACACGCACAAGCAGATCGCCGGCGACGCGCCGAGTTTACAAAAACAAAATACACACAATGTGTGTCTTCGCTCGACTCGCAGCAACTTACAAAAACTAAATACACACAGTGTGCGATTTTTATGGCCCTACTCGAGGATGCATTTGCGACCGTAACCGTACTTTTTTTCTTGATGCTGTTGTAGTGCTCTTTCCGTTATTTTTCGTGCCCACCTCTGCATTTATGTTCAATTTGAAATCGGAACGCGTTAATCAACGCAAAAATTGGCAAGTTACGCACTAGTGTACGAGCCCTTGAATTTGTTTATTCAATTGGAGAATGTGAAAACAAATTGCGTGCGTGCGTTGAAAGCCTAGTGTACGACCGGCATAAGGAACTTTTAGAATTGGCATGCAATTTTCTTGGGAATGACGGCGTCACTTTTCGCAGCTGTGGAGCGACATTAATTGCCTGATTTATGTCAAAGGCTATTTGTAGTTTTTAAATTTTCCTATTTCGAACTCAGTTCAAAATAAGTTCTAGAGAGCGTAGTTGCTTTCGAGACATATCAATTTTTATTATTAAACTTTATATTAAGGCTTGGTACGGCAGCACACATTTGAGGGTCTAAATAAGGATTTCAATTTCTTGCGGGAAGCTTTCAAGTATTCTGAGATACATACAGTCGTCTCTAAGGCGGTGATAGAAAAATTGCAAAATCATCTGTGGCACTTGACACTAGAAACAGTAGGATTTTCATTTTTTGATTCACATGGCCCTTTTGAAATTAAAAGAAAAATTATTAGTCGTTTGACGGAAAGAATCCTGCTGTAACTTTTATAAAATACCGCACGTATCCAAATATTAAAGTTTTATTGGACAACGATTTATCTCATTTTTTGTCGTCCAAGACTAAAGATCTTTTTACCATAACGAATTTTTTTAGATTGATCCGTCCCAATGGAAAGATAATGAAAAGTATCTCACTGCTAGAGTTTTTTTAAAAATTATTTGTTGTTAATGTTGCGGACTATGGAGCTAAATTTTTGAAAGAATATAACTGAATTTAAACAAGTGATGAACGAGAGTACCAGTTCATCCTGCAAATCGTCGATGCATATCGTAAAAAATATCAGTCGTATAAAAAATTTGAGTTGTTTTTTGGCACTTCTATGCATCAATAAGTATAGTTGGTCGCCAGGAGGCCAGTTTAGCAATGTTTATTGCTCAGTACGCTGCCATAGAGCCACGGCACCTCAGTGAGTTGTGCAGTAGTCACTGCTCACTTCAACGAAGATCTTCGAAATGACATTGGCGATGAAAAATACAGTCTTTTAATTGATGAATCAACTGACATAAGCATTACTAAAGTTCTACGTAGGAATCAATTACATAGTGTAACAGGATATTTTAAATATATTCAATTAAAACATATTATTTTCAAGGGCTGTGATAATTTAAAATATTTCTCAACGTTCACAATGCACACTGGTGTGCCGTAGTTTATTGGCAACGGGAGGTGAAATTTTTACATTTTAGACTATTACTTTTGTTGTAATTGTACGATTTTGTTTATTTTTGACACACAGATGCATGTAACCACAACGCATCGCTCTGTTAAGTTTCAGATTAAAATATTAAACGGTTTAGCTAAAAACCGCGAAACTCTGCTACGGGGGAACGGGGAAAGATATTGACATGACTCACTTGATCTTCTCACGAAATATGCGCATCAGCTGGTAAAGTTTCGTATCTCTAGCTTTTATAGTCTCCGAGATCTATTGGGTCGTTCACTAAGTAATTTCGTTTTTTTTAGTGCAATGTAAACACGTTTTTTTTTTTGTGTAAAACATTTTATGAAATTATATATTCTCCATTTTGATCCAATTCCTTTTGCCATCTTTCGGGCAAGAGATTGATTCCACGCTCATAAAATTTTTGATCCTTGCTGGCAAAAAACTGGTCCAAGTGGTTTTTGACGTCCTGATTTGAGGTGAAGGTTCTCCCAACCAAAAAATTTTGCGGAGACCGAAACAAGTGAAAGTCCGAAGGTGCCAAGTCTGGAGAATATGGTGGGTGTGGTAGCACATCCCATTCAAGCTGTAAAAGCTTTTGGCGAGTCATCAAACTTGTATGAGGTCTCGCATTATCCTGGTGGAACACTACACCTTTTCTATTGATCAATTCTGGCCTCTTCTGTTTGAGTGCATCACTCAATTTGTCCAGCTGATCACAATACACTTCAGAATTAATCGTGGTATTGTCGGGCAAAAGCTCAAAATAAACGATCCCTTTGAAATCCCACCAAACAGACAACATAACCTTTTTTTTGGTGACTATCGGCCTTCGAAGTGGTTTGAGCTGGTTCATCCTTTTTATACCCTGTACCGTATTGTACAAAGGGTATATTGTGTTTGTGCAAGCCGAAAATGTATGTAACGTAGAGAAGGAGACCCCCCAAAGTTACCTAAAGTATGATCAGTGTGACTCGAGAAGTCGATATACCCATGTCCGTCTGTCCGTCTGAACGCCTAGATCTCAGAGGTGGTAAGAGCTAGAGCAACCAAACTTTCAGATTAGATCCCTTATTAATCCATAGGAGACTAGTTTATTTTATTTTTTTGATATCGGGATTACATTATACAGGTCCCATAGGGGTGTTTCAGAGGACCTCGAAAAAAAACAAAAGCTTTAGATGGATAATTCGTTTGTTTATGAAGATATCATAACCAAATCTGGCAATCGGAAGATTGATCGGTTGACTATATCATATAGCTCCCATAGGATCGATCGGTCGAAAAAATGTTTTTTGTGCAAAATTCGTTGTGATTCGTTTGTTTGTGAAGATACCGTAGCCAAATTTGGCATTAAGAAGGTTTTAAGAGTACCCAAATACTGCACCAAGTTTGATCAAAATCGGTTGACTATATCATATAGTCCCCATAGGACCGATCGGTCAAAAAAATTTTTTGTTGCAAAATTCGACTTTTTTCTTTTTTTTTATGAAAGCACCGTAACCAAATTTGCCGAATAAAATATCTTTTGGAGGTTTTAAGCAATGTGTCGGAATTAATTGCAATGTGGTGGTACAGGGTATCCCAAAGTCGTCTGCGCCCGACTTTAACGTACGCCATCTTTGGACTATGATCTCTTGCGCTTTACATTCTTGTAAACAACCCACTTTTCGTCGCCAGTAACAATACGCTTCAAAAATGGATCACTTTTGATAAGCAAATCACAGTCGTTAATGCGACGAAGCAAATTATCGAGATTACATAATATAGCTCCCATAGGGGTGTTTCAGAGGACCTCGAATGGATGCTGCGGATGCTGTACCTCAATTACGAAAACAGGCATTTCAAATCAGGGAACATTATCCGTCGTCATTCAATGCAAATAAATATGATTTTAGTTCGCAGACAGAGTAAGTATTGTTTTATTTTTCTTACTTGCAACCAGGGTATATGTGTATGTATAACAACTAATTGAAAATCATTAAATATACAGAAAAGAAGTCGTAGAATGTGGCATTGCGTTGGAAAATATACGTTTAAAACTAAAAATAAAAGAGTTGGAAAAGGAATGCAAGCTTCTTAAAGAACGAGTGGACCAAATGAATTGCTCGCTTAGTAAAATTTTTACGCCAACTCAAATAACACGCCTACAAAGTGGAGGAAAAATGTGGTGGTCTGAAGCTGATATATCGTATTCTGTGTGCCTACATGCTGCTGGATCGCGATCATATCAGCATTTGTATCAAAAAGGATTTCCACTGCCTTGTGTGTCGACACTGCAAAAGTGGTGGTTGAGAACCTGTACAACGCAGCTTACCATGTCGCAGCGGTAGTGTCAGATATGGGAGTTACGAATTGCTAATAAAATAATAAGAATAAGTTAATAAAACATAAGATATAATAGATTTTTGATGAATTTAATAAATTTGTTTTTTTTTTTCAGACAAAACTTGTTTTGAGCATCCGTCAAATGCAAGTTTAAAAGTATTTGTGTTTGCGGATGTACCCCATCTTATCAAGCTAGTGCGCAACCATTACCTTGATTCTGGCCTACTTATAAATGGCAAATTATCAACGTCCTACTCTGTTAGGCAAGCTTTGAACCATTGCTCTGCATCAGATGTGTCCGTATTGTGGAAAGTAACTGAGAAGCATCTTAATGTCCACAACTCTGGTAGACAGCGGGTGAAATTGGCCACTCAGCTGTTGTCAAATACGACGGCCAATGCCATTATACGTGGTTTTTCGGTGGGGTTATATAATGAAAATGCAACAGGAACAGCGCAATTTATAAAACTTGTAAATGACCGGTTGGTCAACAGCCGACTTACCAGCCAAACAGCCATTTGGCAAAAATCTAGACCTGCAGACAGATATTCTGTCTAAAGTAAATAGTCTCATGTCCTCCAAAATAGTACCAAACACAAAAAAGTCTTCTACCAACAAATTTTTGCTTAAAAAATGCCTTCCATTTCAGAAGGGTATTCTTGTAAGCAACATATCATTATTTGTTGTTAACAAGCAGGCTATCTCAAGATTTGTTGGAACACTTTTTTGGTGCTATTCGGTCAATAGGAGGCTTTCATGACCACCCATCCCCTGTAAAATTTAAGTATAGAATGCGAAAATACCTTCTCGGTAATTTTTAATTTAAAGCTTTTAGTGCTTCAACTAATAAGTTTTTCTCCTTCAATCTGTTATAGCTTCATGTTTTTTTCGTCCCAAAAACTAACACTTGATTATATATTGTATGTTCTTTGTACAATTTTCGTAAATTTTAAAGTACATTTCCTTTAATACAGCTCGAAATACAGAACTTTTGACATCTAGTGGTAATGTCGAAGTAGAAGAGGTGTCGTGGATGGACATTGAAATACCAAAAAAAAGAAGCGAGACGCCATTATCGACCATAAACTTTACAGAGCCAGCAAATAACATTGAGGTAGACGAGCTCACGGAAGATGCGATTGCGTACCTTGCTGGTTACGTTATAAAAAAACTAAATTTGACACGGCAAAGTAACATAGACGTTGGATTGTCTTACGTCGACCAAATTTCAGCTGGCGGCTTAAGAAAACCTTCCAGAGAATTTAAGGAACAAATTATTGAATTGGAAAAAATTTTCATTTTATTCAACAACTCTTGTTCATGCCACGAGTGGCATGAGTGGGTTAAGCCTTTCTCCGGTATGAAGCTCCGGTCAAACTCCGCCCACACACAAAGCTGTGGTGAAAAGCTGCACTTCCAGCCTCACTGAGTGCACGCTGATCGTGAGCTTGACCTAGTTGTTTAGTTCTAAATACATCTTCGAAGTAAGCAGACACTCTGCACGCGCATTTTGTTTTTTTATTTAACACAAAACTGTACAATACAAACATACAAATAAACATAAACTACAAAGAGGAAAACAACTGGATTTTAATAAAGGGTCAACTAGAAGGCATTTTACGACACAATACAAAGACGAGGAAAGAACACCCTACTACATAAACAACTCTATTTCATACCAAAAAAAAAATTTTGAAGAAATGGTAGACGAAGCCGAAAAAGTTAATTTAAATAGAAAAATTAAAAATATGTTTTTTAAAATGAGTTCATTTTAGAACAAAATACTTAAATAAAAAATTAAGGGAGCAATTAACTAACTGGACAAAAAAAATTATTGAAAATACTCTTATAGTTTAAGTTAATACACATATGTATGTTATTTAATTTAATTTTCATTTTAAAAACATTTCAAATAATTAATAACAATTATATTTTCATTGAAAAAAATAAAATTTGTTTTCATAAATTCACTGCGTTTTTCATTTAGTTTCAGCATATGCACTTGTTTTGTTCAAATTCAAGCATGCATACATACATATATAAACAAGTGTCAGTGTGTACGCGTCAGCTTGTGTGTTGCTTCTCTCTCTCTCACATTTCTTTGCTCTCAAAAAATGTATGGCCCCGAGTGAGGCAATTTTACTCTGCCTTACTTATTATACCATGACTACTCATAAGCAACTGATATTTGTTTTCTCTGCTGCAGTGGCAGTAAAGCAAATCAACAAGAGCCGAAGCCACGCATCATCAACTTCGTGTCTGTTGCTTAGCAACGTCAGCGTCGCATACGTCACTGCGGCAGAGAAAACTTCAATACATACGCAAGAAAAATTATTCTTATTAGTTCGCCAGTAATTAGCCGCATTTTTATGATTGTATCGTCGAGAGCGTAATAGACTTTTCTAATAACAAATACATAGCCCATAATACGTATGTATATATAATGAATAAATTCGTTAAAGGTACCGCAAGTTTGTTAAGTGAAACTGATGATTTCGAAGAAGAAGCAGAGTCAACTATGAAAAAACCTAAGCTACCTGTTTATCGAAAATATGAAGAGAGCTATGTAAGTTATGGCTTTACATATTGCAGAGACAAATCATGTCCAATTCCAAAATGTTTTGTTTTTGGAGAAACTTTGGGCAATCATTCGATAGTGCCCAGTAAACTCTAACGACATTTAACTACTAAGCACCCATCGATTGCTAAAAAGACAAATCCTTTTTTCAACGTTTGAAAGACAAGTTTGAGAAACAGGTAACTCTCATGAGTTCGTCTTTCAAAACATCAGACAAATCGCAAAAAGCAAGCTACATGATCGCTAATATGCTAGTTAAATCCAAGAAACCTCATTCTCTCGCTGAAACTTTAATTATACCCGTCTGAAAAGAAGTTGTCAAGATTATGGTAAGCCAAGAAGCCGCTAAGGAAATCGAAAAAATACCAACGTCAGCAGATACAATCTCAATCTAATTATGGTTTTAGATTCCTAAATAAAGGTGTCCCATTTTTTCCTTATTACAATGTACTTTTTGTTGAAAAATAAATCATAAGATTCTATTTTAAGTGTGCTCATTTTTTTAATTTGTGGCTTTATCTAAAAAGATGCAAATCGCGTCCAACCTTGGAAACGATTAAAAATAAGCCATCGTCATCTAGAGCATCGACGCCATCGACAAGTGGCCTTGGAAATAAGGTTAGATATGCTGGACAGTGCTGAAATACGACTTGACATTTGTTTTGTTTGTTTTTTTATGGTCAATGTACAAAAAAAGCTATGGAATAAAATAGACGCATTTTGCAGAATGTAATAAATGGTTTGGAAACAGATGCTAGACCATCGACTTCAACGTCAAGTTACGGAGAAAGCAGCCGTGCTATTTCATCTCGCTGTTCGTCGAGGAGTGCAATCATCCAACCAGCTTCTATCTCGACAAGATTGCTTCGAAGGTAATTTTCATGCATTTCCTTAAACTTAAAAATATCATAAATAAATGGGTTGTTCCAGCAGAATTTACTTTTTTTTCATTCCGATTTCTCCATATAAGATAATTGTGTTCTTTTGCAGATGGAGGTGCACGATCTGCTCAGTTAGAAGATGATACTTTGTACATGCTAATGAAGGACAATCTTTCCTTGTCCGAATCAGAAAATCCTGGCTTCTGTAGACTGCAAACAATTCCCAAATCTCTATAAACTTGTAAGGATATTTGTTCCGGCTGTTGCGACGTGTGTTCCCGCGGAACGACTATTTTCCCTTGCAGGAAGAATTATGACAGACGAAAGGAACCGGCTGTCGCCAGAACATTTATCCCAAAGGATATTTTTAGCAAGTGTCGACGTACAAAGAAAGAGCAAAATCAGTTTGTAAAGTTTGTATAAACACATGTAAACACATTTGTGCATATGTAAACATATGTGTATATATTTTAAAAAGGCAGCTGAAATATATTATTACAACAAAAATACTTAATAATGTTATGTAAAAGGTTCGTACTAAATATATAGGGGTCTGGTTGGAAATGTATGCAATTAACGTTCAAAGACAAATTATGTCTGGCCGGGCCCTGGTGCACAACGGAGGGTTAAACCAATAACATAATTGTAAGAAATCCAAATAAACTGATTATTTGTGTGTCTGAATTTATTTATGGCTCATTATTTTAAAATTGATATTATTCATACTCATTTTTTGGGCGATATATCGAGATATCTGTATTTTTCAAAACAAAGAGTAGAACTCGGACGAAAAAGTACTCGATAGCTTAAAAAATTATCAGTCTCTCTGGACAAAAGTACAGACACTAATGGTGTTTGGTCCAGCAGCCAAATAACTAAACACAGAGAGTACAAAATAGACAGAGAGGAAAATTCTCTCTGAGCTTTTTTTCCCGTTGAAAGATTATGCGTGGACCTGGGCTCGGTTTGCGCAAAACCAAAATCAAACACAAAATGTGCTTTGTGTTGATGTTTCTGCATTGACTTGGGCTCGGCAAAAGCAAAGCACCGATATGAACATTGGTTCTGTCTGCGTGTGTTGTGACGTTTCTGCGTGACTTGGGCTCGGTAAAAGCAAAAGCAAAGGCAAGCATTGGCTCGTTTTGTGTTGTGTTGTGTTGCGTGGACTTAGGCTCGATCAAACCAAAAAGGAAAGCATTGGCGTTTGTTGTGACGTTTCTCCGTGGACTTGGGCTCGGTCAAAGTAAAGCGATAAGAAGCATTGGCTCTAGCTGCTTTTGCTTTGATGTTTATGATTGACATAGAAATAGAAACGTTTCAGTTCAATTGCTACCCTAGGTTATGATAAGCGTTTAATTATAAAAATCTATTATATATCTCCTTGACCCTGACTACTAAATAAATAAAAAGAAGCCTTCTATTGTTTACCTTATAATTTTTATTTAAGTCAGCATATCTTAAAATAATTTTAAGGTAAAAACTACCCAAGACAAATAATTATATGTACATATATAAAAAAAGGAAATAATACAATGTGGCTAAATATTATTTTGCTTTCATAACTGAAAGTATTGTTACTTAATAGGCTTGTTTTAGATTAGTTTTTTACGACGCCAAATTAAATTTTGACTCCAATCGCCTACAATCTCACAAAGCAAAGGAGCCGATATTTTGCCGGCGGCTGTTCGCATGTAGGTGACTTAGAACAAAAGTGGCGCTTGCAAGCAACCTATTCGTTCGGTTCCTGTAAACTATTAAATGTAGAAAAGTGATAAAAGACTCATTTTTTCTTGACAATAAAAAAAATAATTTCTAAAAGGAAAGAACAAAAATAATATCCCACATGAGAATCGAACTTGGTTTCACTGGATTGGGAGTCAACCACACATTCAACTAACCCATGACCGCTTCAGTGTTACATGTGCAAATATGCATACACAAGCAAAAGCTGCAGTGAACAACAATAACTAAGCAAAAGGAAACATTGGTTCGGTCTGTGTTGCGTTGAGACGTTTCTGCATGGACTTGGGCTCGATCAAACCAAAAAGGCAAGCATTCGTTTGTTGTGACGTTTTTGCGTGACTTGGGCTCGGCTTCTTGCTGCTTTTGTTTTGATGTTTATGCACAGACCTAGGAACATTTTAGCTCAATCGCTCCCCTAGGTTATGATAAGTATTTTATATAAATCTAGAATATTTATGAAATATTTTACAACTTTATTATGATTTTTGTAGTCTTTTAACATAAAAAAAAAACATTTTTCATTTTATTTTTTTAAACATTGTTGCATCAAATCAGTTTACATAATTAACTTTATTTTATAATTAAGTAAATTAAAAAAAAAAAATCTAGATATGTTTACATTTGTTTTCCCTAAAACTGTCATGTAAAATGATTAGTTGTTGTTTTTTTTAAATTACAAAAAATAAATTGCATACTAATTTAAATAGAGAAGAAATAAGTCAAAAATGATGGTACAGAAATACATTTGATTTGAATCTCGAGCAAATTCAGTTCAGCGCTTGTTAGCCAAGGCCGGCAGCCCAAAGACATTATAAACTCTAAGAAGTCTAACGCGAATACCATGGTGCGGGCGGGCGAGCTGAGTTAAAAAGGAAAATCTAAAAATAGCACATACAATTCTCGTGTTCTTACAATTGAACTCGGCTCTAAGCTTCGTTGTTGGCTGTCGGCTGTCGGCTATGTTCACAAATTCAGCCGCAGCCAAATTTGTAAATTTTTCGTTTCAGAGCATTCCATACCCTTTTCTAATAAGTATGTGGCTGCTATGACACTTTGCTATTGCGTTTGCTTTTACACTAACAAATGCATGCATAAGAAGCGAAAAATACGAAGAAGAGTATTTAGCTATCATTATGCTGAACGGTTTTGCATGTGGCGCACACAACAAGACATTTTTTGCCGAAACAAAACAAACAGAGTTTTGGTCATTGCGTTGTCATTATTAACTGCAACTTATAAGGCCACTGTTGCTAGTACTCTAGTTCTTAAGTAATTTCATTGTTTAATATATTTAAATTTATTAAATATGTAAATAATGATGAATTCACGAATGCCTAGGCACTCTTGCTACTACCTTTTTATTTCACCCTGCAAAAATGAGTCTGTTGGTACGCGATCAAATGCACGTGACGCATTCTTTTTGTTTGAGCAAAATCACAAAATATGTACTGGAAACGTTTTTGTAAACTTACTAAATCTTTATTAAATAAATAAATAGTATGTACTGAAAAATACAACTTTTTTTGACAAAAAAAGGAAAATTTAAAAATATACATATCAGAAATGTAAAAAATTAATAAAAAATGGATTTTGAATTGATCTCTGTTCCATTGGAATGGGAGACAAACAAAAGCAAGCTCTGGCTGCGTTTGTGTTGATGTTCATGCATTGAGTTAAGAACGGCATTGCTTTTATATGAATGTTCCTTTTAAATTAAAAAATTACAAGTTCCTTAACGAATATTAAGAATGTTTTTTGGCTTACAAGTTTTTTTTTTTTTTCTCTTCATATTTTATTTACAATCTGTCTTTATTAGACAATAAGTAAATTTACTAAATATTAATTAAGAAAATATAAGTATAATAGCAAGTTTGCATTGAAACCTACTGTTGTGTTTAAAACAATAAAGTGACAATAATTTGTAATGACAGCCTGAAGGCCTACGTTGCTCTGGCTTCAAACCTTTTATAACTTAGAAGTAACTTCTACTCTATAATTAAATAAAAAAAATAATAATAATAATAATAATTTGTAAGAAAAAGTTAAAATGTGTATGCTCCTTTTTATTTATATAAAATAAAATTTTAATTC
Organism: Chymomyza costata; assembly: GCA_018150985.1. Classification (NCBI taxonomy): domain Eukaryota; kingdom Metazoa; phylum Arthropoda; class Insecta; order Diptera; family Drosophilidae; genus Chymomyza; species Chymomyza costata. The sequence continues at coordinate 331,059 of JAECWU010000003.1, read as the reverse complement.
CATTTTCATACAGGATTTGTATGTTGATATACAAAATATTATTAATACATATATACTAAGCAAAAGCAAGCGTTCGATCGAGCTGAGTTGTGACGTTTTTGCTTTCACTTAGGCTCGGTTCGACCAAACCAAAAGCAAAGACAACCATTGCCTCGATCTGTGTTGTGTTGTGTTCGAGCAAAGCAAAGTAATATGAAGCAATTTCGAATTTCGTTTGTTTTTGCTTTGCATTGTGTTTCCGAGCCCAAGTCACGCAGAATCTTTTTCGAGTTTCGAACTCGGAGAGAATTTTCGCCTCTGTCTATTTTGTACTCTCTGCTAAACATAAAACAACACAATGTAAACAACAACAGCATTACACTGCTCGATTCTTGTTACCGCTTAACATTAACATCTCTTAACTAGCGGCATTGCTCTGCGTAGCAAGAGTGCATTAATTTTACTCAAGTATCACTTGTTTGCTTTGCTTGCACTCAGCCGCTCTTAAGCAATATCGGTTATCTGCTTAGAGGGTCAGTAGTTGGATCCTCTAATGCACTAAACTTAGTGCTAAAAACCAACTCTCGTTGTCAAGTCGCGCATGTCTTGACATATATTACAACATACATTAACACTAAAAAACATTACACTACATGAACACATATACTATACACTAAATATACTTTTGAAACAAACATTAAATACATTTTAAAAACAATTAAAAACGTTTGCTTAAATTAAAGTTGCCGAAAAAGCTCGGCGACTCAACATTTTGGATGCCCCGGCGAGATTTCGCCATAATTTTCGTTCTTTTGTTTTATTTCGTGAGTGCTAACAAATTAAAAAATTGGCATTTAAACATAAAAAAGGCATAATTATTCTATTAAACGCCCTGCAGGAAAAAAAACTAGTCCCGAACTGGTTCCGAACCACCCCGACGGTGAAACTGTGTGTCCCAAACCTAGTATGATTGCATGCGGCTAACTAGTATATTTAACATGGGCTTGTCATAGGAAGCAACCAGAATTTTTGGGTAGGATGTTCAACTGGTAGCAAACTGGTTCGCCTGCATATGGAACAAAACTAGTTGCTTCCGTACTAGAATATAATAATTCGTTTGGGTATGCTCTCGTTCTAGTACATTTATCCCAAATATTGAACTAGTTAATATTGTTGTATTAGTTTATTTTATTTAATTTGTAAACATTTTATTCACTTATAAGTAACTTATTATCAAACATTTACAATTCTGAAATTATAGGCTTAGATTGAAAATTTAAAATTTTTTTAATTATATACATGTGCTTAACTTAAATGTTCATTAAAAAGTAATGTTAGGAAACTACGTTTTTTATTTATTTGTATAAAAATAAATGACAACTAATTTCTTATATTTAAGAAGCTGAAAAAAAGGCTAGTTATGAGTTACATGTACTTATAGAACTAAAAAAAAATAAAAACAATTATTTGTTATAAGTACATATTAAGCTGAAAAAAAAACAGGTTATTTAGTGTACATACATATGTACATACATAAAATGGAAAACAAAAAAAAACAAGTTATTTGTTTTATATATAAGCTGAAAATAAAAAATCATAGTAGTAGTAGTAGCTCTTTATTGTTTTAAATTCTGTATAATGGTATGTACAATGTAATAAATTACAACAATTTTATATATAGAGCTTACGGCTATGGCTATATGCCGTCAGCCGGTAAAAAATCATAGGTAACTTGCTAATATTAAATTACTCCTACAAAATATTGTTTTAAATATACTAAATAACATAATATTTATCACTTACCAAATTCGCGCTTGCTTACACATGTCAGTGCAAAACTAAAAACTATTTTGTGCAGCAACATTTTTCGTTGTTATACATTTTTATGTATACCCAAAATTCATCTCTTTTCACAAAAAACAACAGAATCACTCTCTGAGAGAGCGTGAGCATTGAGCGGTACAAATTTGACAGAGAGAGCGCTCTCTTTTACCATTTTATCCTATACCGCGGCAGTTCTTTTTTTAACCATTCAAAAACTAGTTACGTTCAGAGTAGTTGAGGCCACTTATATGACACCGAATTCCTGCAGGGCGGACAAACATACATACATATATAAGTGAGTGCTACACATATATACACATACATATATCTAACATAAAGTGCAAGTGTACATACATTTATATAAAAACCAATAACCAAAAAAGTGTGGCTGTACATTAACGTCTAATACGTGTATATAGACACCGCTACTTTTGCCTTCGCCTTGTTCTCATACGCTACAGCCGTTACTTTTCGCGCCCGTCTTGTGACTTTACATTGCTGCCGCTACTTTTCGTATTCCTTTTGTGCTTTATACTACGCCACTGTTCTTCGCGTTCGTTTTGTGCCTTTGCATTGCTGCCGCTACTTTTCGCTTACGTTTGTGACTTTACAATACGCCACTGTTCTTCGCATTCGTTTTGTGCCATAACACAATTACCGCTACAAATAAAGGGTGATATTTTAAGTGCGCGCAATATGAGTGAAGGCGAAGAAGTACAAGTTGCGCAAAATACGACATTTATTAAAGTGCACATGTTTAAACGGCAAGCTGAATGCATATATGACCATGCATTAGAAGCTGGTGACAATGTGATTTCCCTAAATGATGAACAATTAATTTCTTGTGAGTGCATTCTTGACAAACTCCAAAAATCCTTTGATAAAGCACACGACAGCTTACAGGAGTTATGTTTTGAAGAAATCGGTAGTAAATTACGTAAAGATCTTGTTGAGTTGATAATCGAATCAAAGGTACGCATTCAGTCTCAGCTCAATAAGCGCAAAGTTCAAAATCAAAGCCCAGGGTGCTCTACTATGCTACGTGCTGCAACGTCAGAACATCAACCGGTTGTTGTTGTCAATTCCCGATCCCGGCTGCCAGAACTTAAATTACCCATATTCAGCGGTGGATATACCGAGTGGGCAGATTTCTTTTCAATGATTTCAACGATCATCGACAAGGATTCCGAGCTGACAAATATTGAGAAGTTGCAGCATCTTCGTTCATGCCTTAAGGGAACTGCGTTGGACACAATCCGATCACTGGATATTTGCAATGATAACTATAAAACTGCACTTGATTTATTAGAAAAACGGTTTGATAATAAACGCTTAATATTTCAGGCACACATCGCAGAGATTCTAGGGCTCAAGAAGGTGGATTCTGGATCAGTCAGCAAGCTACGTATGCTCTCGGATAAATTCAACTCACACATGCGCGCGTTGCAAACCATTGGTAGCATTAAAGAGATTGCCAACTGTTTCATTATACACACACTTCTACAAAAGTTTGACAACACGACTCAAGCAAAATGGGAAGAGTCGATGTGTATAAAAAAACTGCCTACGTGGGATCAACTAGCGAACTTTTTGGAGCGACGCTGTCAGACATTGGAAAATGTGGAATATGCCATGGCAATACGTACGCCTGGCTCACAGGTGGGCAAGAACAGCAAAACAACTAACAACACTAAGTCATTTATAGCTACTAATGCTACACCTTCTGGCTGTGTATTTTGCGACGACGTTGGCCACAATATTTTTAAGTGCTCTCTATATGGTAACCTCTCTCCTGCGCTGCGTCTTAAAGAAGCTCAAAAACTCTCACTTTGTATAAATTGTCTGACGAAGGATTACCATTCGCGGCTTTGCAGAATATGCCACAAACCACATCACACACTCTTGCACCTCGGCAATTCTCGATTGCCAGATACCAGTCACACTGCCCAACCTGGTCACTTGCCTGATTCTCACTCTTCAACGTCCTCTCATAGCTCCATGGTTGCATCAGCGCCAATTGTGTCTACAACTCTTGCTGCCCAGAATCTCTGTTCTGATGCTGTGCTCTTAGCCACCGCTATTGTTTTGGTAAAAAACCGTTCTGGTACATTGGTTCCATGCCGTACCCTTCTGGATTCTGCATCGCAACTACATATAATTACTTCACGATTTGCTCATCAACTGCAGCTAAAAAAGTCTAAATCATCTACTCTTGTTTCTGGCATTGGTGACTCTAGCTTTCCAACAGATGGATATGAAGTTAACATCAACATAAAATCTCGTACTTCTGAATGTTCTACAAACTTAACTGCATTGATAGCACAAACTATCACCGATAATCATCCAAGTTTTTCGTTCGACTCTTCAGATTGGAATATACCTTCTAACATAACACTTGCAGATGCAGAATTCTATAAGTCTCAGCGCGTTGACTTACTTATTGGAGCCAGCCTTTTCTATGACTTGTTGTGCGTTGGTCAAATTAAGCTGCTTCCTGGATTGCCTACACTACAAAAAACTCGACTTGGCTGGGTTGTATCTGGAAGTTGTCAGAAACCACGCAAAACAACATTGATGGCATCACAAACAACACATCAGGCCGAGCCAGAGTCAATTGCCGAATTAGATGATCTCGTTCGTCGATTTTGGGAAATCGAAAGTTGCAGCGACCCACTAATTGTAACAACAAAGGAAGAAATTGAGTGCGAGGCTCATTTCAAGTCAACATACTCGAGATTACCTACTGGCGAATATTCTGTACGCTTGCCTGCCAAGTTAAATTTCGACTCATTAGGTGATTCGTATCAACAATCATATCGACGATTTTTAAACTTGGAGCGCAAATTAGAAAAGCGTCCACACATCAAGGTTCAATATTCGGCATTTATACAAGAATACCTGAAATTAAATCACATGTCGCATGTTGGCCCAGAGTCTCGTCACCTTTGCAAGTATTTCCTTCCACATCACTGGGTGTTTAAGGAAGATAGTACCACAACAAAACTACGCGTTGTTTTTGACGGATCAGCTGCAACATCATCTGGATATTCATTGAACGATTTGCTCATGGCTGGTCCTACCATTCAAGCCAAACTTTTCAATACACTGACACGATTTCGCACCTTTCCAGTCGCTCTGACAGGTGACATTTGTAAAATGTACCGCTGCGTTCGCATGGCGGAATCCGACTCATATTTGCAATGCATTTTGTGGCGTAATTCTGAACAGGAAGAGCTGCAAATATACAAACTGGATACCGTCACTTACGGCACAAAGCCAGCTTCGTTTTTGTCCATACGTGCAATGCATCAGCTTGCCACAGACGAACAATCCTCATTTCCCATCGGCTCGCAAACCCTTTTGCGAGATTTCTACGTAGATGACCTCATCACTGGTGGTAACTCTACTCAAGATGTTGCAGAAATAATGAGGCAGACTAAGGCTTTGCTAGCTGAAGGCAACTTTACGCTACGCAAATGGTGCTCAAATGATCCAGCCGTTCTACGAGACATCTCTCCTGAGGACAAGGAAACATTTTTAAAATTCCATGATGGCAGCGATATTACAAAAACCCTGGGACTTGCCTGGGACCCTGCATCAGACATTTCTTATTTTCATTTTCACCAATTGCTTCATCAAATAAACCTAACAAGCGTTCTGTCCTTTCAGCCATTGCTCGATTATATGATCCACTCGGCTTACTTGGTCCTGTCATTACCAGAGCCAAAATGTTCATGCAGACGCTATGGAAAGAGAAGCTAGACTGGGATGAGAGTTTGCCAGCTTTACTAAACACCACTTGGTTCAGCATGTGCGATCAGTTCAGCACCGTTCAGAGGTGGACACAATGCTTTGACACACCGACAATTTAAGGAATTCCTTAAAGAATTAGATGCTGAGTATGGTGATCTCTTAATGTACACTGAAGTACGATGCTCAGGGAAAAATGTTCGAAACGCCTTTTCTAAAAATAATAGAAAAGGACGCCAAAGATCTTGCTGTAGCAATTGAAAACCCGGATTTTATAATGGAATTATCATTTCTTTGTTTACTGAACGATTTGAATCTATCTCTTCAAGATAAGAATAAAAAAATTTTCGAACTAGTCAGATCAATAAACTGTTCCGAAAGAAAACTGTCCTTATTAGTTCATCATTTGAAGAACAATAGTTTTGTAAACTTACAAAAAACATTCTTGATATTTTTAGAGCTAAAAATCAATAGTTTTGAAAAAATTCAAAAATGTGCGAAAATTGTCTATTCATTAAATGAAAACCTCAGAAATAGATTTGAAGACTTAAAAAATATTAAACAAAAGATTGAACTTCACGATTATCCACTTATTTGCGAACTTACAGATCTGGATCTGATCTCTCAATTCCATTAGGAAGTGGAGAACAATTTTGGACGCGAGCTAATGATGCGGAACATCCGAAAAAAAAGCGAAATTTACAGGTAAGCTTTATTCAATGTTCGGTACAACATACAATTGTGAAACTGCATTTTCCACTATGAAAATAATATTGAGGAAGCATCGAAATCAAATATCTGATCAACATTTGACTGAACTTTTGCGAATTTACCAATTTATTTTTCCAAATTCTTGAAATAGGAATGACGAAATATTAAACTGTCTACAATTCTGGAAGCATTAGCAGTGTGTCTCACAACGGACAGATTGACGTCGCTATCTAATGATCTTTTGTGCTAGAACCTCTCATTGGGTAGCGAAAGAGGACACCGACAATGCTGCGTCACATTGCGTGCTTTGCACACACCTTAAACATTATTGTGCAAAAGGGACTACATAAAATAGCAAAAAAAATGTAATACAGTCGAGGCGGTGCCCGACAGTGTAATACCCTGTACCTTTTTTTCTCAAAAAAAGATTTATTCCTGCATATTCTCTAAGAATTTCCAATTGGAACATTTTTTTGTTGGTGCAAAACGATATTGATACCTATAAGTTCCGCAAATTTTTTAAAGTATATGGGGTAAGTTTCAAGGGAATATGTTGAAGGGTGTGGGAGAAAACACGGTAAACCGATTGCGGGGGGTGGGGGGCTTGATAAAATTTGGATGTGGATTTGTTCATTAGAGGCACATGAATCAGCTTACCAAAATTGGTGGTTCTAGGTCATTTATTACTATTATTACGTAGAGTCAAATATTGACGCAGTTTATAGGCAAGGGGATGTCAAATTTGTACATTTTAGATAATAACTTTTGTTGTATTTGTCCGATTTTGTTTATTTTTGACATACAGATGCATATAGCCACAACGCATCGCTCTGTTAAGTTTCAGATTAAAATATTAAAGGGTGTAGCTAAAAACCGCGAAACTCTGCTACGGGGGAACGGGGAAAGATTTGGACATGATTCAACAAACTTGATCTTCTCAGGAAATATGCGCATCAGCTAGTAAAGTTTCGTTTCTCTAGCTCTTATAGTCTCCGAGATCTAGGTGTTCATACAGACGGCCAGACGGACATGGCTCAATCGCTACCCGAGGTTATGATAAGCATTTTGGTATAAAGGACTTGGGGTCTGCCACGCCTCCTTCTTGCCGTTACATACATTGCACAAATCTAGTATACCCACCTATAGGTACAGGGTATAAAAATTGATGAATATTTTTAAATCGCAGTTCAACCGGCCTTAAAAAACTTAATGATGTGTTGCTCCAATTAAAATTACCGGAGCTCAAACTCACGCAAGACTTTTAATAAATATTTTGGTATAAAGGACTTGGGGTCGCCACGCCTCCTTCTATCTGTTACATACATTGCACTATGGTCCCAAAGCGGCATTAAATCGAAAATTTTATGATAAAATTTTTGGAAAATGAATTGAAATTTTAAAACTAGATACTCCAATTAGAATAAAACCGGATTTTTTTCGAGTATTTTGCCAGCCCTGCAAATTCGGCACACTCGTCAAGTCAGGTCTCGGCATTTGCAAATTGGTATGTAGAATTTTTTGCGATAAACAATTGCCTTCTTACTAAAACTTGGCTAAATAGCGAAATTTCAATCAATAGAGGAGGAGGTGTGCCATTCATTCATTCGAAGCCATTGGCATTAACTTGATTAATCCCATAGCAGGTTTTGCCTTAATTTTATGTTTCTAAGTGAAAATGCTTCAGAAGCACGAAATTTTTACAAGAAAGATCGTCGAAGGAAAAATAGTCGACTGAACAATATTACCGATACATTTAAACAAGCATTGGATTCACCAGATCCTTTCATGTTGCGTTGCTGAAAGAACCGACATTTGTTTATAATATAAATTTGAACAGCGACAATGACAATGAAGTTGAGAGAGACAGCGATTTTAATAACAATATGTATTAATTAAAAAACGCATTTAGCATATGTATTCAGTTAATTATTTCTTTTTTAGCAAGTTGATTCAAAATTATAATGAAATCAAATCACATGACGACAATTTTAATGCTAACCGCTTTGAACTTACCGAAGCATCTATGGGCGGTAGGAGTGGGCGTGGTCGGATCGGTCTGAAATTTTTCTCAGTTCATATTTGTGTCACTACAATCAACCGTACCGCATCTAAGGTTTTTTAGCATTATTTTTGATTTTATGCCAAAAATTCGGGCTTTGGGACCATTGTACATTGCACAAATCTAGCATACCCTAGAGGTGGGATACTATCGATAGTGGCGCCACTCGATAGTTTAGACTTCGATAGTTGAAACGATCGATAGTATCGATATTACTATCGGGCTATGAGAAATATGACATACTTAACAAGGGAAAATTTTAAAACAAATATCATAGAGCAAGTAGGGCCTTTTTTAATATTTACAAAAAGGATATTGTAAAAAGTAAGACAGAAACTTTATAAAAAGAGATTGTATTAAAATTACATACTAAAAAGATGGCGTACATTAAAGTCGGGCGCGGACGACTTTGGGATACCCTGTACCACTGCCTACAATAATATCGGATTTATAGCTTAAGAACACCAAAGGTAACGATACGTTCATAAACAACCAAAAACAGACGAATAATTTTTAACCAAAAATGTTTTTTTGACCGATGGTTAATATGGGAGCTATATGATATAGTCAACCGATTTTGACCAAATTTGGTAAAATGCTTGGGTACTCTAAAAAACTTCTTAATGTCAAATTTGGTAACGATAACTTTATAAACAAACGAAACACAATGCGGCATCGATTTTCTTTTTTCTTTCTGATGAATTTTCATAGAAATTCGATTTACTCAAATAGTTTTCCATAGTCCCCGGACTATGCCGCTTCAAGTATTTATCCATGACTTCTTAATGAACAACAACACCACCAATCTAAATTTAAAACAATTAGTTAGTTAGTTTAAATTTTTTATTTATTTTATTATATAAATATTATTCCTACCTTTGCAAAAACGCGCACTATTTCCTCTGGCTTCACTGAAAGTACATTATCGATATTCAGCAAAAACAATCGATAGTATCCGAAAAATAAAACTATCGATACTATCGATAGTGCCATCGATAGTTTCCCATCTCTAGTATACCCTTTAGGCTATAATAAGCTTTTTATCATTTTTGGTAGAACTCTTACGAAATGCCACGCTCCGAGACCCAACTGACTATATTAGCTACTCAAGTAGAGGAAATGCACACCATCAAGGAACCTGTCTTTCGTAAACTTTAGGCTGCCTGTGAACAACGCCTTGACCAGCATCCTGTATACATTAGCATCGGCAACAGTTTTTAGTAAAAAAAAAACTTTCGTTTTTTAAAATAGCAAAAAATATACATACAACCAGTGTACTATATATAGAGTAAAATTGTTTGCTACCATACAAAATTTGAACGCCATATTTATTACGCCATGAATTTTGGCTGCCATCATTTTCACTCAGTCTGCCTCGCTTCCCATAGTTTTGCTGGTTTTGAGTGAGAGAGAGGGACAGAGAAGCAAACCAGCCACGGTGCTAATGCTAACAAGAAACAAAGATGGCCGCTCGGTATAATAATAGGTTGAAGAAAAGAGACAACGTTAGCAACCTAAACGCAGAGCTGGGCAAAAAGAGAGCGACTGAAAAATGCGAGTTATATACTGCGCAAATGAGATGCTATTGGCTATTATATTGGCAACACTAACAAACAAATACAAAATCGACTCCAATAGACTTAACTGAGTAAACTCATTTTCTTTACATTTATAACTCGACAGCTTTTATCCAATTTGAATACCCTGTACCATATGGTGTAAGGGTATACAATGGAAGCTCACTTATTAGAACGCTCACAAATTCGAAATTTAAGAAATTAGAACCAAATTTTTCATTGCATTGGAATTTTTCTTGGATGTAATGAGTTCTTTTCTGATGGCCGAAACGAATTCATGCGCGTTTTTGGAGTTTCTGAACAACTCAAATAATTTCAAGTTTCCCAAAGACATCGTTGCACTTATTAAATCAACGCTTGCGAATCATATTTAAAAATACTTTCACTGCAATACGTGCTCTTGTAAAGTCAAAACTAGACTATGATATTTCAGAAATATTCAGGCAAATATATACAAAGTTTAACCCTAAATCCACAAAACGCTTAATAGGTAAAAACGTAGTTACATTAAATGTTTTTTAGTTGGTACCTAACATTCTAATGGGAAAAGTTACATCCCTATCCGTATGATTTTGGTTCAACTACCTAAACATGCAAAGAATTTGCATTTGTCTTGATAATAATTAATCTTGCTTTTTTGAAATGTCACAGGTAGGTGCTTTTTTATTGTCAAGTACAAATATGTATAAGCAAACGTCTCTTAATTTAGTGGATGCATCTACTGCGTGTTCTTCTTCTTCTACCTGCGGTAGCATTTTTTTGAGTTGCGTTTCTGCACTTCTAGTGTCCTTACAGCCACAGCTGGATAAAGGCGGAGACAAAATTTATAGAGTTGGTAAATAAATTGATAAGAAACGTATTTATAATATGTTAAAACAAAAAATATATAATATGTATAAAATATTTTCTCCCAAAGTTGAAAAAGTGGTCCCAATATAGTGGTTCAGGTAAACGGAAGTATTGAAAAAAACAGAAAAGATACGAAGTAATTTTTACACCCTGTACCTATAGGTACAAAGGGTATACTAGATTTGTGCAATGCATGTAACGGCAAGAAGGAGGTGTGGCAGACCCCAAGTCCTTTATACCAAAATGCTTATCATAACCTCGGGTAGCGATTGAGCCATGTCCGTCTGGCCGTCTGTATGAACACCTAGATCTCGGAGACTATAAGAGCTAGATACGAAACTTTACCAGCTGATGCGCATATTTCCTGAGAAGATCAAGTTTGTTGAATCATGTCAATATCTTTCCCCGTTCCCCCGTAGCAGAGTTTAATATTTTAATCTGAAACTAAATAGAGCGATGCGTTGTGGCTATATGCATCTGTATGTCAAAAATAAACAGAATCGGACAAATACAACAAAAGTTATTATCTAAAATGTACAAATTTGACATCCCTTTGCCTATAAACTGCGTCAATATTTGACTCTACGTAATTATAGTAACAAATGACCTAGAATCACTAATTTTGGTAAGCTGATTCATGTGGCTCGAATGAACAAATCCACATCCAAATTTTATCAATGCGACCCCTCCAACCCCCGCAATCGATTTACCGCGATTTCTCCCACACCCCTCAACATATCCCCTTGAAACTTGCCCCATATACTTAAAATAACTTCTTTGACATAAATTTCGATTTTCATCAAAATCGGTTAAAATTTGCAGAATTTATAGGTATAATTATCGTTTCGCACCAACAAAAAAAAATTCCAATTGGAATGTTCTTAGAAGGAATATGCAGGAAAAAAACTTTTTTCGAGAAAAAAGGTACAGGGTATTACACTGTCGGACACCGCCTCGACTGTATTACATTTTTTTTTTCTCTTTTATGCTTAAATTTCATATACCTTTTTATAGAATCCAAGAAAATAGGAACTGGTTGCGTAGTTTTTTTACAAAACGGTCTTAAACACGCACTTTTATTAAAAAAATTTGGATTGTTTTCAATGTTGAAAATATTCTAAACTTTGAGCGGCTGTAGCAAATAAACTATTTATCCGAGTTGAATAAAATTTTAATTTTCTTGATTCCTGGGAAATTCTAAATCAGATGCATGAATTACTTTTACAAACGCTTTTTGCCACTGTGCGACGGCTGGTTGACCAAATTTAAAAAGCGTCATGGCACACGTAACCTTAAAATTACCGGAGAATTACTGTCCAGTGCCGTCGAGACCATCACTCCGTATTTACACAAGTTGCGTGCAAAGTTTGAAGAAATGGGACTGGTAAAACAGCAAATGCCGATGAAACAGGTCTCTTTTACCGCTGCTTGCCGGAGGAAACCTACGTTTGCGCCTGCGAAAAAACTGCACCTGGTCACAAAATTCAAAAGAAGCGTATTTCAGTTTTGTTTGGCGCAAATGCAGATGGATCTCACAAACTTAAGCCGCTTGTAATTGGAAAGGCACATCAGCCTAGGTGCTTTAAAGGATTCAATAATCCACTTAAATATGCGAACTCTAAAAACGCACGGATGACGCTCATTTTTCATGATTGGTTTCATAAATCTTTAATTGCTGAGGTAAAGAGACTTTTACGTTGTATGAATAGTTTTGCTTAAAAATTTCCAAAATCCAATAAGAATAGCCTAATAATTTATAGAAATAAACTACTTGCTCAGCTAATTGATGATGGTTGTGACTTGCACATTGCACTTAAACGTCACTCTATCGCGATACGATTCTTTTGGTGAAAGAAGCTTGGGATAACGTACCCGAAAGTGTTGCTCGCAATTCTTGGTCGAAACTTCTGAATTGGGACTCTGTAGAATATGGTAAGGAAGACGATTTACCATTATCGCGACTTATAAGAGACAACTCATATAACAACATACTTTGCAAAATCAAAAGTTGTAATTGCAATCGTCGCCATAGAAGAATGGAACAACGATAAAATCGATGATGACATAGAAATTGAAGACAGTGTCCTCTGTTGAAAGCGACGACTTGGCAGAGGTAACACCCAGTGTTGGTGTAAATCGAATGGGACAGTCAAGCACTTAAGTAACCTATAGGCAGTGCATCACGATATTGTTTCTGCAAATTTGAATATACCCAAAAAGCAAACAGACATAAAAGATTAAATGCTACAGCTAAAATAAAAATGTTGTAATTGAAAGCAAGCTGTTTTTAATTTACTGCTTTCATTGAAAAAATACATTCAGAAATTACAACAACCCTTGGAACCATTTGGTTCTAATTTGTGAGCTTCCTATGTATTAAGTTTGTGCAAGCCGTAAATGTGTGTAACATACAGAAGGAGACATTGGAGACCCATGTCCGTCTGTCTGTCTGTACGCCAGAGCAACCAATTTTTCAGATTAGATGCATTATTATGGTTGCATGCATGAATATTCCACAAACAAGCCATGAATTTCATGCATGCATATTTCATATGCAAGCCACGATTTCCGTGATTGATTTTCATGCATGCAGAAGATATGAATAGAGGCATGCAAATCTCAATTCACGAGAAGCGAATGCCGAAGTAGGACGCATGAAGTCCTATGACATGCCCGTGTTAAATTCACCCCTCGAAAGTACGTAGTTCCATCGAGAGATTCATAAGTGGTACTTCAAAATGCATGTGTTTTTTCAGAGAACTGCAGGGTATATATAAAAAAAAAATACATGTGTGTGTGTGTGTGTATGTTTGGGTGCTTTTTTTTTTATAGGTTATAGGTGGCGTTTTTTACGCGTGCTTCACATTCATCATTTATGTATGTGGAAAATAACCCAGCCGACCAAATGCTTGCTAACTTTATGGCACACAAAGCTACGTGAAATCGAAGTGGGAAGTAGATCACGCAAACAAATAGAAAACATTCTAGCAATGAAAATTGCACGATTATTGTATTTTTAAACTAGTTTTTGATTTAGGACCCCAATTTATTTCAAAGCATTTCGGCAGCTACAAATGGTTTGTGTATTATCTAAATTGATCTCCTTCTTTTTATCCAATGTCTACCAACTCAGAACCCATGGATCGAGGCACCGAAGCGCAACTCATCCGGCGGTATTAAGCAGCTGCCTGTGCCTAAGCCGGATCCACATATGACGCGCCTACAAAGCCGCAAATCTATGAAGTTAGCAGCAGTGACTTCCCTGCGAAGCTCTACCACGCCTGTGAAAATGACGTCAGCGCCTAAGCAGCATCCGAACGAGCACCCTAAGTCTGCATCACGATGCTCAGAACTGCTTCAGTTAGCAAGTTGCTGCAGATCAACGTGAGTCGACAATTATGCAGCCAAAAGGGACAGCTGCTGTAAGTACAACTGCATCTACACATTGTGTGTCATCAAAGTACATCGCCACTGGCTTCACTGCACTTCTATCGCCCAATGTCAGCACTACTTCATCCTATACCAGGAACTTCATTTGCGTATCTGGATTGTTAAAGAAATGCGCAACAGTTTCCACACAAGTGGACCATGAAGACATGCACCCTGATGACATCTTTATGGAAACAATTGGACCGAAAATACGTGAGATAAATCCACGTCAAAAAACTGTATCAAAATGAAAGTATACAATGCAATTAAAGAAGTCTTTGATGATGCCAAAGACTTTCCAGTTAGTGGATCGATCAAGGCTCCTAAGAGAGCACCAGAATCGGCTGAAACTAATGATGAATCAGGCCTACCGCGTCACAGCTTTGCCATGCCAGGTAAAGAGATCCTTTCCATCCGCATCCCTTCCAATATATTGAATTCACAGCAGAGTGCGGGTTTGCAGAATACTAATGAATACATATAACTACATTAAATATAACTATAACTATAAATAAACGTTGGCTGTACATAAAAATAAAGATTTATCTTAATAAAGTAACTTTTCGTCAGCTATATTTCGAATTTTCTTGAAAATCATTTTTATTTTTATACCCTGTACCATATCGTACAAAGAGTATATTAAGTTTGTGCAAGCCGAAAATGTATGTAACATACAGGAGACATCGGAAACCTCACCCAAGTTACCTAAAGTATGAAGTCGATATACCCATGTCTGCCTGTCTGTCTGTATGAACGCCTAGATCTCAGAGATGGTAAAGGCTAGAGCAACAAAGTTTTCAGATTAGATGCATTATTATGTCAGGGGAGACAAGTTATATTTTTGATATTGGGGATATATTATATAGCTCCCATAGGGGTGTTTCAATGGACCTCAAAGAACCCCAAAAGTTTTTGATGGATAATTCGATTGTTTATGAAGATATCGTAACCAAAACATTGCAAGTTCAGCCAAGACCCCTACATTTCATATTCGAATTGATGGATTCAGCGAAGATGACAAAATTTGCGTTCTGTCATTCGATGAAATGAAAGTGGCCTCAACATTTGAATACGACTATTCCCAAGCTATAGTACGAGTTCCGGTGAACTATGTTCAGGTCGCTATGGTGCAAGGGCTCAAAAAATCGTGGAAGTAGGCAAGGCAATTTTTTTTGACAACGACATTCCCATGACAGTGGAGATTTTGTATGACATCATACAAAAATTATACAAGCAGGATACCCTGTTGTGTCATTGGTGTCAGATCTCGGGATCTGAGATAGATAGGGATAGATCTGTAAGTCTATATATAATTATATATTATTTTTAAAAAACACAAAGCTGGTTTGAGCACCCTTCTGGTGCTGCCACACCTAATTAAGTTACTTAGGAACCATTTCTTGGACAGCGGCCTCTCGGTTAGTGGCAACGTGCTGACATCCGCTACAATTGAGCAAAGCAGAAAACACACGTCCGAATCTGACCTCTCTATTATGTAGTGCTGGAAGTAATATCGATGTTTAATCTATGCATTGATATTTTATTTATTTTTTAAATCATCGATATTTTTGTTTCGAATTTTGATTATCGAACAAATCCCATTACTAAGGCAAAAGACAAACTATAAGCGAGGTGAGTAATTTGCGAAGAAATATTTTTAATTAAAATAGCTTATTAAATAAATAATATTTGTCGTCCAATTCATCCGGATTCTATTGAGTACACTGACTTTGTAACGCCTGATGGGCAGTATGAGTTTTTGACAATGCCGTTTGGCCTTAAAAATGCGCCGTCTGTCTTTCAGCGTACAGTTATGAAGGCATTGGGCGATCTTGCTTACTCTTGCTTGTTGCATCTGTAAAGCATTTTCGACATTACCTGCTTGGTCATGAGCTCATTGTATTTACTGATTGTAATTACTTAAAAGCTTCGCGTACTAAATTTGATCTGACTCCAAGAGTACACCGCTGGTGGGTGTATTTACAATCTTTTAATTTTGACATTCAATATTAAGAATGAAAGCGCATGGCTCATGTTGACTTTTTATCGAGAAACCCCCTTCCGTCAGAGCCTCCGAAAAAGTGTAAAATACCTGAAGAGCGAGTAAATTTAGCAGAAATTTTTAATGATTGGCTTCTCGCCGAACAGCATTTAGATTCCGACATAATTGATATTGTTACTAAATTAAACTGCAATGAACTTGCAGAAGATATGGCTAAGACCTATGAGTTAAGGAAAGGCGTGTTACATCGCAAAGTTCAACTTAATGGTAGAACTCGTTGTTTACCGCTTGTGCCGCGTGCATTCAAATGGTCAGTAATAAATCAAGTGCATGAATCAATAATGCATTAGGGACGGAAGAAAACGCTTGATAAAGTTTATCAGTATTATTGGTTCGACAAGATGAGTAAATACGTTCGTAAATTTGTTGAAAATTGTATAACTAGTAAATCCGCAAAATCCTCTTCGGGAAAAGTTCAAGCAGAGCTTTATCCCATTAACAAAGATATTCATTGTATAGTTAATCCATACACATCCCAGAACGTCACAGGAAAAACAGATATAGCGAACCTCTTTTGTCAACACTGGTCAGATGCTTCTAGTGACAATAATTTCCCCGCATCATGCACTATAGCAAAACGTACAGCGCTTACCACACCCTACAACCAGACAGCGTGCACTGGCGCTCAGGCAATAGAGACTGATATCTCAACAATAGAATTTACCGCAGCAGTTAATTCCCTAAAAGGCCAAACGCCAGGTTAAGACAGAGTTAACTATGCTATGATTAAAAATACTGACACTTGCACTAAACTACGAATTATTGATTTATATAATTCCATATTAAAAAACATTATCCCACAATCGTACGAAACCAGTATTATAGTTCCAATCTCTAAACCATCATCCAATAAAACGGATCTTAATTCTTATCGCCCAATCTCTCTCAACCCATGGATGTCCAAAGTCTTGGACAAAATCGTTGCAAAGAGGCTGTGGAGGTTTGTCACCAATTACAAACTTATCCATAACAGCCAGACCGGTTTCAAAAGTGGTATGTCTGTTATAGATAATCTTTTGTTCATTGATCACCTCATAAATAGGAACCTGTCAAGAAAAAACCATTCATCAATAGTTTCACTCGATTTTGCAAAAGCTTTTGACAGGATTGGGATTCACGCCATTTTAGATCAACTTGCAGAATGGAAAATAGGACCAAGAATATTCAATTATGTCAAGAACTTCTCGACCAACCGGAAAATAATAACGAGAGTTGGAAACAACTACTCCTATTCCCGCCTCTACACAACTCAGTAGTTCTCTTTCTAATTGCCTTTAACAAACTCTCCACTAAAATAGCACTCCACAAAAATATTTCTCTATGCTCATACGCTGATGATTTTAATATCATTGTTAAGCTCCAAAATAAAAAAAATATCCAAATAAACTTAGGCCCAGTGTTCACATCTTTTACCAATTGGTGTCAATATTCTGGAGCTAAACTTTCACCAACAAAATGTAAACACCTTCACATCTGCCGAAAGCACCTGTACCATCATTACCGATCATCTAAACCTACAAAATGTGTCTAACCTTAAAATCCTTGGAGTCCATCTCAACAACAGGTATCGTTGGAACACCCACATTCAGCAGTTAAAACTAGCATTAAACAACAAAATAAATATTTTGAAATGTCTAGCTAGTGCTAAATTTAATTGTAACACAGTCACGTTACTCAATATAACAAAATCAATAATAGTCTCAAAATTAGAGTATTGTCTACCTATTTTCGCTTCATGTCCACCATCTGTCATGCGCCCCATCAACACTTCCCTAAACACTGCGATAAGACTTTCCCTCGGAGCGTTTAGAACTACTCCAATAAATAATATGCTTTTCGAAGCCAATATCCCAAACATTCTGCTTAGAAAAAACATACTTACAGCTCAACTCTTTAAAACCATTTTAAACTCCCACAACTCCCCAATCTTGAACATAATCAAAAATTACAAACCTCACAGCAAAACCAAATACCAGTCTACCAGTGTCGCAAATACTACCTCCGTGGTGCTTGCCCCCATCATGCATAAATACAACTATGAAATCTAACTGTAAAACAGAGACCCACCCTCAAGTATACCGCAAAATATTTACAGACTAGTATCTCAACTCACACCCTGATTATAAAACCATCTACACTGATGGTTCGCAATACAACTCTAACACAACTTTTGCAATTACAACCGAAAACGAAATAGTAAAAACTGGACTCCTACCTTTTTATTCATCAGTACTCTCATCCGAATTAATAGCAATTACAGAAGCACTAAGCATACATAAAATTAAGCCCGAAAAATTTTTAATATGTTCCGATTCACTTTCATCCATTGAAGCAATAGTAAACATCAATAATACTGACCACTACCCTTCTATCGCCTGCAACCTCCTAACCAAATTTCATCCAAAATTCATATTAATGTGGATTCCCGGAAACTCAGGAATCAAAGGCAACGAACTTGCAGATACCGCAGCTAAAAATGCTTCCCGATATCCGCTCATGACAACACAAAACTTAAACAATTCTAACATAAAACGCTTCTTTAAAAATATCCACAAAATATCCGTCCAAAACTCTTTACTTACTTACGTCCAACTGGTACCAATCAATAAATTCATGCAAACTAACTTCATATGACTTCTTAAAAGTATCATCTCTGAACAGAATTGACCAAATTAAACTCACAAGACTAAGACTGGGACACACAAAATTAACTCACCTACACCTCATCGACAGAACAACCCCAGACTCATGTCCCATTTGCAATCAAGCAACAACTATAACCGTAGAACATATACTTTTACACTGCACAAGGCTCAGACACATTCGCAACCAAATCCTCAATAACATTAATCCCATCGACATCCTAACCAACCCAACACATAAAACTACACTAACACTAATTGAATTCCTTAAATCAGCAAATATATACCACCTAATTTAAATTTAATATAACATATACATACACACATACACATTCATCATATTCAGACGGGCAGAAGGCCATCGTAGCCACCGCTCGTAGTCTTCAAGCTTGTTTATAATTTTAATTATAAGATAGCTATTTGTAAATAAATAAATAAATAAATGGTAAATAATAAATACGATTCGAGTGTATTTTCGGACAATTACAACCATAATTTTGTATTTTTTAGGACATTCAATTTCCATCCACATCAGGAATTTTCATGCCTCGAAAGCACAATCAATTAGCAGCACCGGAAAATCCTCAATTAATGGTAAATAATAAATACGATTCGAGTGTATTTTCGGACAATTACAACCATAAATTTGTATTTTTTAGGAAATTCAATTTCCATCCATATCAGCAATTTCCATGCCTCAAGGGCACAACCAATTAGCAGCACCGGAAAAT
Organism: Chymomyza costata; assembly: GCA_018150985.1. Taxonomy (NCBI): domain Eukaryota; kingdom Metazoa; phylum Arthropoda; class Insecta; order Diptera; family Drosophilidae; genus Chymomyza; species Chymomyza costata. Next base: position 311,446 of record JAECWU010000003.1, on the reverse strand, counting down.
CCTCAATCAATGGTAAATAATAAATACGATTAGAGTGTATTTTCGGACAATTACAACCATAATTTTGTATTTTTTAGGACATTCAATTTCCATCCACATCAGGAATTTTCATGCCTCGAAAGCACAATCAATTAGCAGTACCGAGAAATCCACAATCAATGGTAAATAATAAATACGATTGAATTGTATTTTCGGTAGATTATAATAAAAAATTTGCATGTTTTAGGACATTCAATTACCATCCACTTCTGGAAATTCCATGGCTCAGAGGCCTCAGTGTGTTTCTAAAGTTATCAATATTGTTGCCGATAATTTTCATTCCAGTGATTCACAAACACAAGCCAACGATTACTCATTTCAAGCAAATTTGAATTTGAATATTAGATGCGATAACGATAAAAATCCTTTAAGCGTAAGATATAGGTTTAACGAGATTCAAAGTGAAGATTTACCATATTCTTCATTTCAAAGCAACAAAGTCGCCCATAAAGAGTTTGAAAAACTGTTTGTCAATAATTCATTTGGCCATGCTTTTTCGGTATGCAACAGGTTATGGTTTTTGCATGACTTAAAATCTCCGCAATCTATACATTACGAGATTCTAGAGACTTTTGAAACACTCATCCCAAATTACTCTCGGATCACTGCGCAACTTGTTTCCAGTCTCTTGCCAAACAAAAATTCATACATATTCATTAACAAACGGTTTCAAATATCATGACGTTCCTGGAAATTTGCCTCCGCTCGACTTACTCTCAGAACGTCTTATTTCGCCCAGATTGCCTTTTATGCAAATAAGAAGATTAAGACACGTTAATGGTCAATATGGGATTATTGGTCAAATCATCAACGTCCCTGTTGACGTTGATACTATGGTAGAACAATTGCCCCGACAAGCTATTTACACGGTATTATTAAGAAAGGAGCTATCAAAACTTGGTTGCAATACTTGATTAATACACCTCTGTATACAATGTACAATATTAACATAAATAATGAATTTTTTGATCCTGGCGGATTGCAACCAGTTTCACTATATGACGTCACTGAAGTCATTCCAATTGAAGAAAGTCTAATAGATCAACAGCAAACTTTTGCATGGGATGATGATAAATATTTACAAATAGCTCCTGGTCACAATAATGTACCAAAAAGCATATTGTTCGATGCGCATGCCGAAGAGCATGCCGAAGAGCTGTCATTTCCGAGTATTTATTTGGGTCAATTTCGTCAATTCAATGAGAATCTCAAAGTAACTCCAAGTATGATGGCAACTAGTGAATTGAGAAGACCAGACGTGCAGCGACTCCACAACATTTGTTGTATCTTGCGATGAAAATCATGAGGTTGAGAGTTCGTGACTCCTTGAAAAACAACTAATGTCACTCGGCAACAAATTGAATCAGACGAATACATCAATTCCTGCATTGAATCGAATTTAGCATTTTTGCGTTCTATACCGAATTCGGCGTAGTATTGGTCACAACGTAAAAAAGATCTTTTTGCAATGATACGAATGCTTGGAAAACCAACAATCTTCTTAACCAAGAGCGCGAACGAAATCGGGTGGCCCGAATTATTGCGTCTACTACACAAACTAAAACATAGTGTTGCAATTTCGAATGATGACGTTTCCAATCTTCATTATATGGACAGGACAACATTGATTAACGAGGATGCAGTAACGTGCGCAATTTACTATAATAAATTAGTAAATGTAATTATGAATATTTTGCAGTCAAAAAAACACAGCCCATTCAAGCAATTCAGAGTCGTTGAATATTTGAAAGGGTAGAATTTCAACACCGTGGGAGCCCTCACGCTCACATTTTACTTTGGGTTGAAAACGCACCGAAAGATCCCCTTGGCGTTGACTACGATGATGCTATAACTTTAATTGACACTCTCACCTCAGTATCTGCAACCAAAGCATCAGGAAATATCAAACTCCAGACACACAAACACACTTTTACCTGCTACAAAACACCTGCAGCAAAAATAAAACAACAATGCCGTTTTGAAGCGCCTTTCATGCCTTCCAAAAGTACACGAATTTTGACTCCGATGCAAAAAGAAGAAACGGAGTTCAACAAATACAAAAAAAGATACACGCAACTAACGGAGAACTTGGAAAAGAACAACTACGAGAACTTCGCGGATTTCTATGCTCAAAATAATATAACAAGTGACGATGATTAGTAATCATTGATTACTCGAATGTGCTAAGAGCTGGGATTATAAGGCCAACGGTTTTCAACAAACGTTCCCTCAATGAGATCTGGCATAACTCTTTCAATCCATTTATTTTCAACGTTCTCAAATCAAACATGGATATTCAGTTTATAACCGAAGAGTACTCATGCGCTGCATACGTTGTCGAGTACGTCAATAAAACAAACAGGGGCATAAGTAATTTACAGCGTCAAATAATTGAGATCATGAACGAACACCCAGAATTCGATATTGTTGAAGTGACCAGAAAAATGGGCATCAACATGCTGAATACGGTGGAAATAAGTAGTCAAGAAGCTGCATGGTATCTCTTACGGGAGCCAATGTCTAAATGTTCCACAGTTGTAACTTACATCCCGACAGTTTGGCCAATAGAACGAGAGCGGGTAAGAAAAACACAAAAAGAGTTGGACGCCTTGGAATGTTTTGCAGATTCTACTAACATCTGGAAAGACAATTGGTTCGATAAATATGAAAAACGACCTGAAGAATTGCACAATAAAAAATTAGCACAATTTGTTTCAAAATATAATATACGAAGAGACGGCTCTTACGCATTAAGAAGATAACCAAGAGTAATCAGATATCGAAACTACGATCTGACTAATGATTTTAACGAGTACAGAAGAGAAATGGTCACTTTACATACGCCATTTAAAAACGAGGAAGAAGAAATTCTTGCAGAGATGAAGTTCATTCAAATTTACGACAGCAATGAAGAACTCATTTTACAGAGAAGAAAACAGTTTGAGTCTAATTTAGATATGAATAAAACAATAGAGATTTGCAGGAAACTTTGTAGAGAATTAGAAATCCAAGAAAATGAAGAAGTTATAAATCTTCCAGGGCAATTTCCAGAGCCGAATCCCTTTGATAATTTATATAACAATCCAAACACTGAGATGAACGCTGATCTTCGTCTTGCACCATTAAACCAACTTGGAGCTATTGCCAAAAAAAGGGAAAACATTATATCCACTGATCAATTTTGTGAATTGACGGGAATGGCAAACGATGAATAACGTGAACTTCTTATGCACTTAATTTCTCACCTACAAACGGAAGGTCATAACAATCCTTTACAAATTTTCTTTACGGGACCAGTTGGATGTGGCAAAACATTCGTAATCAAGTTGCTGATGGAGATATTCAATCGCTATACCAACACAGATGGATTTAGCAATGCCTACGTAACGTGCGCTTCAACAGGCAAAGCAGCAGTAGCAATCGATGGTACAACAATACATACAGCACTAAAAATATTTTTAAGTAAACTTCAGAACCTATAAGTCGAAACTTGTCATCAGTGCAGATCCCTTTTTAAATATGTGCATGTCCTAATTGTTGACGAAATAAGCATCGTAGGTGCAGAGCTATTATCGCAGGTGGATTCCAGATTGAAGCAAATTACGGGCAACTTCAATACCAACTATGGAGGGTTAGACATTGACTTGCGTCAACTTCCACCGGTACGAGCAACACCTATTTACAAACAATTAAAGCAGCGCATTGCAGGACCAAGTTTATGGAGATCTTTAAAATTCTACGAGCTGACGCAAGTCATGTTACAGCCGAACGCTTTATTTTCTTCATTATTAACAAAAATTGGAAATGGCTCGATGTTGGATGAGAACGAACAAACTCTGATTGAATCACGATTTTTCACAAAAAATGAAGCAAACAATTTATGTCCAAATGGAGCACGTTTGTTTTTGGACAACAATTCAGTATCTCAATATAATAAATTGGTGCTGGATATCTCACCGGACAAAATTACGTCAACTCCAATGGATGATTACACAGGATACCACAATAACCAACAACGTGCTTTTGTGAAGCAAAAAATGCTAAAATTGTCCGTAATCAAAACGGGTGGGTTGCCATATGAAACTATTTTTGTTGTGGGAAAGCGTTACGTAATTACTACAAACATTGATGTGTCTGATGGCTTAGCTAATGGCGCTTCGGGACAATTGTTACACGTAGACAAAAAAATTTAGAAAAATGGTAAAAAATTACACGTATTTTCGATTTTGGTTGCTTGAAATTTTTATAATTTTTTCTTTACCTGTACATAATTATATATCACTGTGAAGAGCACATCAATACCTTTCTAATTATCTTTTATATCGATACAAAATTTGGCTCACGAGATATTGACGAATAACTGAAATAAGAGCATGTTTTTCGAAAATATCTCGAAAACGGTGCTTAAGAAAAAAAAAAAGGTTCTCTTAGATTAAAAAAAGTTGGTTCAAAAATGTTCAGTAGTTTATTCACGATTAAATAAAAACAAAAAACTAGTTTTTTAAATTAAGCCGCAAAAATTTTTATTTTGTCATATGCATTGAAAATAGCTGGGGGCAATTTCCAGTACCTTATCCAGCTAGACCAGGGATGTCCAGGCCCATTGTTCATCTGGCTCTTTTTGTTTTTGTAATGGCTCTTAGGCATAGGCAGCGATGCGCGTGTACATGCACGGCCCTAACTGTATATCACCCAGTGCCAATGCAAATTACAAAAACAATTTCGAGCATTCTCTCACTTGCTCTGTGATCTCGTGTGCACAAAAACAACCCTAGCGTATATTTGTTGTTGGCCCACAGATTTTCAATGTAATTTTGTTCTTGTTTTTCGTTTGAGCATGCACTCGAAAAAATCGGTATTAGATTCTTTTGCTATTTTTTTGAAAAACTTGTTAAATGGGACATTTAAGGCATTGCTTGCAAACAAAAACTAGTTATGGCCCTGTACCTTTCGGTACAAAGGGTATACTAGATTTATGCAATGTATATAACAGACAGAAGGTGGCTATTGGTAAAATCACATGAATAAAATATATATTTTTTGTAAAATCTGGTGGTAAATAGATATTTTTCGGGAAATCTCTTGCGAATTTTATCTATTTTTGGAAGCACATATATTTGTGAATGTGCGTTTTCAAGCTTAAAAAAAACGTACATTTAGAGGCTGTTGGTGCAAATCTCTTATGTAGTATCTAAGTACCAAAATTTTGTTTTATTATGAAGTCTAGTGTAAGTGAGAGTAGGGCGGAGCGGGAGCCAATAAAGCTTTCATCGCTTCGCCGTGGTAGTTTAAGCTAGACTTAAGAGATAAAATTTGGATTTAGCATAAGTTAGTTGTCGAATTATACTACATGCGAGCGCACATACTATTCTTCTCTTTTTCGTTAACGCAATAAATTGTATAAGTACTAGCATTTAAACGCGTTCCATTAATTTATATTAAATTTAAATCATAAAAACTCTTATGGTTTTTCAGCACTATTAAAACTATCATTAACTAAAATAAATATTGATATTGATCAATTTTTAAGTTCTTTATAAATATATGTACCATAACTTTTTTTCACTATTTTTTACCACTCTTATAAGAATGTACATACAATTTCTTTCAGTGCACTCAATAAACCGTAATAACTGTTTACTTTAAATGAGTTAGTGTTTTTCTTTATATGTAATTTTTATATGTTTTTGCTCTTCCATAGGCAGTGTTTGGACATCCCTGATCTACAGACGGATATGGCTCCAATCGCTACCTGAGGTTATGATAAGCATTTTGGTATAATATATATTTTTGCTACAGTCGCAAAAGGGATGTTTTCTCTTGCTCAGATGCACACATTTTCTTATGGATGTGTATGTTTCGTTCTTGTCCTCACCATGTATTATTCCACCATGACCTGATCCAAATGTTGGTACCAACGAGTATAAAATACATAGAGTGGAACAACTGGCCATTAAGAGCAAGACATTGAGGATTTGCTTGTGTCATTTAAGCAGTTGTATTTTGCATGCGTGCAAAGAGCATGGATGAAAAACCGAACGTCGTCGTGTGAACTGCTCTAATACGTTAAGTTGTTGTTGGCTGCTGTCCCTGCAGTTCGGCTTCCAGCAATTGGCGACATGTCGCTACTAAAAGAAGCGAAAAAATTGTATGTATTTGTTGCCTTGCTTGCTTAGGCAAACAAAAAACGAAATTTTTGTATACCCTGTACAAAGTGTGTATAGGAGCACATTAAGTTTTCTAGTATTACAACCATTATACATATTTTGCCTGCGTTGCTACTGCTTTGTTTTCATATTTGCGCGAGTTATGAGTTGTGGTCCAGCGTTTGGGAGACTTTTGTTATTTTAGCATATGCCCAGTAAATAAAATGCTGATGTTATATGTTTTTGGTTCAGTTTTTAACAACCTTGTTTTATTTCTAGCTTTTTGCATTTAGTTTCGTTTTTCTTTTGAATTTAAATTTTAAAATTATTAAAGACAATTTATTTATAATGTAAAATTGAAATGTTGCTACTGATGACCACGGAAACCAAAACCAAAGTAAAAGTAGCAAATGAAGTTGGCACCGCCATAGCCCGGTAACTGCAGCCAACTTCACTTCGTATTTTGCACATGCTTTTTGTAGACGACGATGCATGCAAGTCTAATTCATTGTTGCCGTCCTTGTCACATTTTAAACGTCGTCACCTGCTGCTTTGCCGTGGTTTTCTCGCTTGACCATGGGTGGCGTTGGGTCTGCGATCTAGGGGTGCCATATCATGTATGGTAACTCGCGCGCACAACAGCACACATTTTCAAATATGAATAAGCAGACGAAATCAAAACAAAAACGGCAGCCAACAGCTGACTGCACACATTTTCTTTCATTCTCTTCGTTTCGCACACGCAGCACAAAAGAAAGGCTGAAAACGTCATGATTTTTGCAAGCAAGTACTTTTCGGAAGTATCGAGTGTTCTAGAATTTTCTGGTAGTAAAAAAATGCAATTCCCAAAAAGTTGTGGAAAGTGCCTTTCAGCAGTTCATCGACTCTCGAGTGGTTTTGCTGGTTGTGCTCTGTTTAACAACTCCCATTTCCAATAATACCCCCAAATTTTGGATGTGGTGTAAGTAAGGCATCTGGGCCAGTATGTCGGTGACTTGGGCGCAATTATACGGCAGTCAGATCCTGCACAGCAACGATTTTTATTTGTGGTCGTGACCAAGGACACAATCACGCAATGCATAGCAAAGACGAAGGTGTTCATTTGTTTTGAATTTGATTTACAGTTGCTTGTTTCTCAGAGAATAAATATTTAAAGAGTATATATTAAAGAGAGGCGTAAGAACGGCCGCTGGCGTTTGAACGCTTTTATCATTTGTTGAGCTAGAATGCCGGAATGTTAGGGTCATGTTAGCTGGTTGTGTTTGCATATGAGTAAAGAGGATGGAAAAAAACCGAGAGACGCTGTCTGTCTTAGAGTACTAAGTTCTTAAGTTGTGCTGGCAACATTTGTTTGGAAACGCTGCTTGTGCTTAATAAACTCTCAATTAGTCTCCCTTGTTGTTGTTGTTCTGCCAAGGCCGAACGCTTAGGCCGATCGTGCCTCTCTATCGCTTGCTCCGCGCTCTCGCATACACGCCCAGGGTCAACCCTTAAAATCCATTTATTTTTAGTTTGACAAATAGTTGGGACTAATAACCACGAATTGAATAAAAATTCACGTCGAATATATGCTGCAATATAAATATAGTTACTGATTTTTGATTTTTGGCTACAACTATTATAATTATTATATTTTTATATTTGTAATTTCTTAATGTTTACAATATTTGTTGTGAACTAAGACATTAATTTGAATTTAAACTGAAATCATAAAAATGTAAAACATCGATACTATACTATGTACTATGCATATCGATAGGTTCAGAAAGTATCGCGAATATCGATTTCTTGAGTATATATATTTTTCGATTGGACGCCGAGTCGTTGCCGCGCAGTGAAAGAAGTAAGACGCGATAGATTTGTTTTTATTAAACAAGGTCAAGCCGCACTACATATAAGTTGCTTTGTTAATAATAAACATTATAATTAAGTACTATATTTAATTTGTATCAATTCTTAAGTGGTGCTGATGCCTGGAATCCTACTTCGATCAAAATTGGGTCGATCGAGCCGAATAGGCAATAATAAGATCATTGCAGGTAAAATCCAACAGCGCTCCTTTGAGCAACAACAATACGGTAAACTTTTCATTTCAAGTTCCTTTAGGTTCAGAAGTTTAAAATCAAAGGTATTAAATAGGCTGTGAGTTACTTTACTTCCTTTGGGCCTTTAGCTTATGAATGTTAATTATTTTGTTTTATTTGCAGCAAGATCCAAATAAAATTAATGTATATATACTTAAAAAAATAAGCAAAAGATTTCTTTGTTTGTTGTTAGTTATAATGAAAAATATTATTCTTAATCATAAATAAAAAGCGCATAAATTTAATTTAAACATGAGTAAGCGTAATGTTGCAAGGCTAGTGAAAAGGAAGAGAGAGGAGTATATAGATAGGCTTACTGTTGCAAGTGTTCCTGGCGGCCATGTTCCTACTGTACCATTAGAAGGCCCATTGCCAGAAGTTTTGGAAGAAGTCCTGGAAGGCGGTATAACCACTGAAATGACTTTAACTAAAAAAGTGGCTAAGTGGTATATTAGGAACCGAATTGCTAGGAATGCTTTTGAAGAACTATTAGATATTTTGTTAGAAGAAAATATGTGTCCCTAGAAGTGTAGCAACAATTATTCCAAAAATAAACAAAAAAGCTGTTATTAAGAAAGTTTCTCCTGGCGTATTGTAGTGGTCAGCAGAAAGAACGAAACTGTCTTGTTTCAGTCTTGCGTCCGAGATTGGGTTGGACTGCCTTCCCTCAGAATCTAGGTTTGCCGTCTTGCCCTTACCGGCACAGTCCGAGATGGGAAGGACACCTTCCGGTTCCTTCCTCACCGTGCTTATAGCTTTTTGTAACGGGAGCTTTGTCCCTTCCGTATTTTGGCGAGTTACGGACTCAGTTTGTTTGTTGTTTTTGTTTTTGTTGGAATTGTGCATAAAAGGACCCACGAGTAGTCGGGAAGGGGTGAGTCACCCGCGGCATAGCCCGGGTACCGCGGGAAGCCATAATTTTATAGAGTTTTCTACTCTCGCCCGAACTACCATTAGTCAGCACCCATGGCAGAGACATGACCTTACCATGGGCCTGCTTCCAGCCACCCTCACGGGGAGAGTGTAGTCGCACTTCCAGAAGTGTGTCACAATTACGGCGCGTACCCTGGCTTGGGTTACACGTTATTCCCCTTGTGACACCAACTGGCTGACGGCCATGTGTGAACTTAAACTAGTTTCATTTTTGGGCGGGATATGTACCAGATTTCTACTGGTACAAAAAAATACTAGTAACATTTAACTCCAGAAGAGAAGCAACTTGTATAATTCCAATAAGCAAGCAACTTGTTACAATCCAGAAAGGAAGCGACTAGCTTTGTTCTATATGCAGACGAACCAGTTTGCTACCAGTTCAACATCCTACCCAAAAATTCCGGTTGCTTCCTATGACAAGCCCATGTTAAACATACTAGTTAGCCAGTATGCAGTCATACTAGGTTTGGGACACACAGTTTCACCGTCGGGGTGGTTCGGAACCAGCTCGAGAGTGATTTTTTTTCCTGCAGGGTGTGCATGCATTAGCTTGTGTGCCAGCTCGTATTTTTGCTTGCTTCTTTCTTTCTCTCTCACTTTTTCTGAGAGTTGCACGATCAACAACAGAGCTGGGCAAAAAGAGAGCGGTTTGCCGTAAGTGTACGAACAAAAAGTGCTTGTTTGGGCATAGCCCAAAGGGCTGCCCCATGGTAGAATAAACAAGGTAAGCTATTCCCGAAAATTTTTCGCGATACAAACCTTATTTTTAGTTTCGTTGATGTTTTACACGAGAAATTTAACAGGCAAAAACTAAGCCATCAGCACAAACAAATTTTAAATATGCTTGCCTACGCACAACAACAGCAATGGGGGTGGTTTGCTTTTCGCTCTCCCGCTTTGTCGCTCTCCCACTTTTTCGCTCTCTCACTTTTTCGCTCAGACTAAAAATAAGGTTTCAGTGCAGTGAATAGCTTAACTGTATAATTCTACCATGGGCTGCCCAGCTCTGATCAACAAAGCCAAGCAGCATTGCGCGAGAGTTACATTGTTTAACTCTTTCTCTATTTCTTTTTATGCTGTTTTATGCACCCAGCGCAGAGGAATTACTATTGATTTTGTTCTATTCGCACTGGGGCATATCTAACATCTTTTGTCGAAGATTGTTGAGTCGCCGAGCTTTTTCGGCAACTATAATTTAAGCAAACGTTTTTTAATAATTTTAAAATGTATTTATTGTTTGTTTCGATATTGTGTATGTTATGTGTGTTCAATATAAATTTAATGTTGTTCAATGTTAATGTATGTTGTTGAGTGTTAATGTGCTGTATGTAATGCCAAACCGAACGTATTGACAGCGAGAGTTGTATTTTAACACTGAGTTTAGTACATTAGCAGATCAAGCTACTGACCTCTAAGCATAAGAACAATATTGTGAAAGAGCGGCTGAGTGCAACCAAAGCAAACAAACGAAAATAGAGTTAAAATTAATGCACTCTTGCTTCGCAGAGCAATGCCGCTAGTTGAGAGAAAGAAAGTACAAGATATATGTTAATGTTAAGCGGTGATAAAATTAAGAGCAATAATGCTGCTGTTGTTTACATTTGTATTGTTTATGTTTACATATTTGGCTGCTGGACCAAACATTCTCCCCCCGTTGGAAGATTAAGGCTTTCAACAGAGTCGGACTTTGGCAGCAGCCACAATTTGTTGATGAAAGTGTTTTATAAGCGAGTTTGTAATCGAGTGTTGTTCGGGTAATATAATTGGATATCGAGAGTCAAAGATACGAAATGAGTTTTCCAATCGACCGCCGAAAATGCGAATGCTGGACAGTTTGAAGAAGAAGTCGTGTGCCATTTTGAATATCAGCTACAGTAAAGCCAAGAGTTTGATGCGATGTATGAAATTGTATACGTAGGCGAAAATTCGTTGCATTGCTGAAAATGGGTTCACGTATTTGCTTTCTTCGATAATGTCAAGTTGAGGAGAGTCTACAAACAGTAAAGATTTGCGAACTTCAAGCGTAGGTTTTTTCAAAAGACATGATAATGGCCACTGCGTTTTGTCGAGTTGTAGAAATGTTGGACCAGTGAACCAAAGCTCCGAAGAAATGAGATCGCTTGGTGAAGCTCCCCTAGACAGCAATTCAGCGGGATTGAGCCACTCCATAGCGGCTGTGCGTTGTTGAATTGCGGAGACTCGGTTGGCGACGAAAACATTGAACTTCGTAGACTCGTCGCCTATCCAAGACAAGGCTACTGATGAATCGCACCAGCAATAATATTTGCAAGAAAATAGTTGCATTTCTGACAATTCATGCATCAATTGTGCTAACAAGGCGGCTCCGCAAAGATCAAGCTTGGAAACGGTGATCGACTTCAGAGGTGCTACACGAGATTTGGAGCAGAGTAAGTGGGAAGAGCATTCTCCATGCGCCTTAAAGACCATGCGTCATACGCGTCAATACTAGAATCACAAAATCCGTGCGCTTCAACAATGGAATTTGGAAGTAATGCCAGACGAGGAAATGTCACTTGCTGAACGGTGCTGAACTGATCGCACATGCTGAGCCAAGTGGTGTTTAGTAAATCTGGCAAACTCTCATCCCAGTCTAGCTTCTCTTTCCATAGCGTCTGCATGAACATTTTGGCTTTGGTAATGACAGGACCAAGTAAGCCAAGTGGATCATATAATCGAGCAATGGCTGAAAGGACAGAACGCTTGTTAGGTTTATTTGATGAAACAATTGGCGAAAATGAAAATAAGAAATTGTCTGATGCAGGGTCCCAGGCAAGTCCCACGGTTTTTGTAATATCGCTGCCCTCATGGAATTTTAAAAATGTTTCCTTGTCTTCAGGCGAAATATCTCGTAGAACGGCTGGATCATTTGAGCACCATTTGCGTAGCGTAAAGTTGCCTTCATCTAGCAAAGCCTTAGTCTGTCTCATTATTTCTGCAACTTCTTGAGTAGAGTTACCACCAGTGATGAGGTCATCTACATAGAAATCTCGCAAAAGGGTTTGCGAGCCGACGGGAAACGAGGATTGTTCGTCTATGGCGAGTTGATGCATTGCACGTATAGACAAGAACGAAGCTGGCTTTGTGCCGTAAGTGACGGTATCCAATTTGTATATTTGCAGCTCTTCCTGTTTAGAATCACGCCACAAAATGCATTGCAAATATGAGTCGGATTCCGCCATGCGAACGCAGCGGTACATTTTACAAATGTCACCTGTCAGAGCGACTGGAAAGGTGCGAAATCGTGTCAGTGTATTGAAAAGTTTGGCTTGAATGGTAGGACTAGCCATGAGTAAATCGTTCAATGAATATCCAGATGATGTTGCAGCTGATCCGTCAAAAACAACGCGTAGTTTTGTTGTGGTACTATCTTCCTTAAACACGCAGTGATGTGGAAGGAAATACTTGCAAAAGTGACGAGACTCTGGGCCAACATGCGACATGTGATTTAATTTCAGGTATTCTTGTATAAATGCCGAATATTGGACCTTGATGTGTGGACGCTTTTCTAGTTTGCGCTCCAAGTTTAAAAATCGTCGGTATGCTTGTTGATACGATTCACCTAATGAGTCTATATTTAACTTGGAAGGCAAGCGTACAGAATATTCGCCAGTAGGTAATCTCGAGTATGTTGACTTGAAATGAGCCTCGCACTCAATTTCTTCCTTTGTTGTTACAATTAGTGGGTCGCTGCAACTTTCGATTTCCCAAAATCGACGAACGAGATCATCTAATTCGGCAATTGACTCTGGCTCGGCCTGATGTGTTATTTGTGATGCCATCAATGTTGTTTTGCGTGGTTTCTGACAACTTCCAGATACAACCCAGCCAAGTCGAGTTTTTTGTAGTGTAGGCAATCCAGGAAGCAGCTTAATTTGGCCAACGCACAACAAGTCATAGAAAAGGCTGGCTCCAATAAGTAAGTCAACGCGCTGAGACTTATAGAATTCTGCATCTGCAAGTGTTATGTTAGAAGGTATATTCCAATCTGAAGAGTCGAACGAAAAACTTGGATGATTGTCGGTGATAGTTTGTGCTATCAATGCAGTTAAGTTTGTAGAATATTCAGAAGTACGAGATTTAATGTTGATGTTAACTTCATATCCATCTGTTGGAAAGCTAGAATCACCAATGCCAGAAACAAGAGTAGATGATTTAGACTTTTTTAGCTGCAGTTGATGAGCAAATCGTGAAGTAATTATATGTAGTTGTGATCCAGAATCGAGAAGGGTACGGCATGGAACCAATGTACCAGAACGGTTTTTTACCAAAACAATGGCTGTGGCTAAGAGCACAGCATCAGAACAGAGATTCTGGGCAGCAAGAGTTGTAGACACAATTGGCGCTGATGCAACCATGGAGCTATGAGACGACGTTGAAGAGTGAGAATCAGGCAAGTGACCAGGTTGGGCAGTGACAATGGTATCTGGCAACCGAGAATTTCCGAGATGCAAGAGTGTGTGATGTGGTTTGTGGCATATTCTGCAAAGTCGCGAATGGCAATCCTTTACACGATGGCCCTTCGTCAGACAATTTATACAAAGTGAGAGTTTTTGAGCTTCTTTAAGACGCAATGCAGGAGAGAGGTTACCATATCGAGAGCACCTCAGAATATTGTGGCCAACGTCGTCGCAAAATACACAGCCAGAAGGTGTAGCATTAGTAGCTATAAATGACTTAGTGTTGTTAGTTGATTTGCTGTTCTTGCCCACCTGTGAGCCAGGCGTACGTATTGCCATGGCATATTCCACATTTTCCAATGTCTGACAGCGTCGCTCCAAAAAGTTCGCTAGTTGATCCCACGTAGGCAGTTTTTTTATACACATCGACTCTTCCCATTTTGCTTGAGTCGTGTTGTCAAACTTTTGTAGAAGTGTGTGTATAATGAAACAGTTGGCAATCTCTTCAATGCTACCAATGGTTTGCAACGCGCGCATGTGTGAGTTGAATTTATCCGAGAGCATACGTAGCTTGCTGACTGATCCAGAATCCACCTTCTTGAGCCCTAGAATCTCTGCGATGTGTGCCTGAAATATTAAGCGTTTATTATCAAACCGTTTTTCTAATAAATCAAGTGCAGTTTTATAGTTATCATTGCAAATATCCAGTGATCGGATTGTGTCCAACGCAGTTCCCTTGAGGCATGAACGAAGATGCTGCAACTTCTCAATATTTGTCAGCTCGGAATCCTTGTCGATGATCGTTGAAAACATTGAAAAGAAATCTGCCCACTCGGTATATCCACCGCTGAATATGGGCAATTTAAGTTCTGGCAGCCGGGATCGGGAATTGACAACAACAACAGGTTGATGTTCTGACGTTGCAGCACGTAGCATTGTAGAGCACCCTGGGCTTTGATTTTGAACTTTGCGCTTATTGAGCTGAGACTGAATGCGTACCTTTGATTCGATTATCAACTTATCAAAATCTTTACGTAATTTACTACCGATTTCTTCAAAACATAACTCCTCTAAGCTGTCGTGTGCTTTATCAAAGGATTTTTGGAGTTTGTCAAGAATGCACTCACAAGAAATTAATTGTTCATCATTTAGGGAAATCACATTGTCACCAGCTATAGTAGCATGCTTTTCTAATGCATGGTCATACATGCATTCAGCTTGCCGTTTAAACATGTGCACTTTAATAAATGTCGCATTTTGCGCAACTTGTACTTCTTCGCCTTCACTCATATTGCGCGCACTTAAAATATCACCCTTTATTTGTAGCGGTAGTTGCGTAGTGGCACACAACGAATGCGAAGAACAGTGGCGTAGTGTAAAGTCACAAACGTAAGCGAAAAGTAGCGGCAGCAATGCAAAGGCACAAAACGAACGCGAGGAACAGTGGCGTAGTATAAAGCACAAAAGGAATACGAAAAGTAGCGGCAGCAATGTAAAGTCACAAGACGAGCGCGAAAAGTAACGGCAGTAGCGTAAGAGAGCAAGCGAAGGCAAAAGTAGCGGCGATATTAGCGGTGTCTATATACACTTATTAGACGTTAATGTACAGACGCACTTTTTTGGTTATTGGTTTTTATATAAATGTATGTACACTTGCACTTTATGTTAGATATATGTATGTGTATATATGTGTAGCACTCACTTATATACATATGTATGTAAGTATGTTTGTCCGTTTAATAGAATTATGCCTTTTTTATGTTTAAATGCCAATTTTTTAATTTGTTAGCACTCACGAAATAAAACAAAAGAACGAAAATTATGGCGAAATCTCGCCGGGGCCTCCAAAATGTTGAGTCGCCGAGCTTTTTCGGCAACTATAATTTAAGCAAACGTTTTTTAATAATTTTAAAATGTATTTATTGTTTGTTTCGATATTGTGTATGTTATGTGTGTTCAATATAAATTTAATGTTGTTCAATGTTAATGTATGTTGTTGAGTGTTAATGTGCTGTATGTAATGCCAAACCGAACGTATTGACAGCGAGAGTTGTATTTTAACACTGAGTTTAGTACATTAGCAGATCAAGCTACTGACCTCTAAGCATAAGAACAATATTGTGAAAGAGCGGCTGAGTGCAACCAAAGCAAACAAACGAAAATAGAGTTAAAATTAATGCACTCTTGCTTCGCAGAGCAATGCCGCTAGTTGAGAGAAAGAAAGTACAAGATATATGTTAATGTTAAGCGGTGATAAAATTAAGAGCAATAATGCTGCTGTTGTTTACATTTGTATTGTTTATGTTTACATATTTGGCTGCTGGACCAAACAAAGATGTTACGTATGAATTCGCCGTTCCGAATATTTCTACATCATTCCAACATCTTGTGGAAATGCTCCTATCTTATTGCGTTCCGATGAGAAATTACTCGATTATTTTTCTGTGCACCTCTTGTTTTTGTCATTCGCTGCGAAAACGTCAACGAAAAAGACTGGCAACTTTTAAATACAAAAACAAAATGGAACCGCCAAGTACTTGTAAGTAAAAATATAAATTGTTTATTTTAATTTAAATTGTAATAAAATATTTTTAAATTGTAGCAGCAGCTTGCAGAAAAGCAACCGCGCAGAGAACGCATTGGAGCAATGAGATGGAGTTACACCTCTTGGACATGTGGCTGGAGAAGATAGCACAACTAAGAGGTGTGCGAAAGAATTCGCATGTTTATGCGGAGATGGCGGAAACCCTCAGGGTAAGTGTATTCAAAGGCACTTGGTTCGACGTGCGGACCAAGATTGACAACTTGACAAGGAAATATAGATAAGTAAAAACCAAATTAAATCAATTAATTCTTAATATGCTTATGTATTTTCAGAGAAGAAAAAAGGAAAATAGGGCCCAGCGGCGGAGCACCGTCACGGTGGATCCACTTCGAAAAAATTCATCAAATTCTAGAAAACTTCGCAATAAATAATATTGAGGAGGTCACCGTCGAAAATGAATGTAAGTATTTTCAATTAAATATAATCAAAACAAATAACTAATTAATTTTAATGGTATTACAGCCGCTTTGGAGGTAACAGCTAACGATTGCGTGGAGGTCAATGAAGATTCAACCCAAAAAGGAAAAAAACGAGACTATCTAGGCGAGCTGGTCGAAGGAGCTCGTAACCGGGCAGAAAAACAGGAAGAGCTCTTGGGTCAACTGATTTAAAATCAAAAAAACTTCAAAAAGGAAGTTATGGATTTCCGAAAAAGTAATAAAAAGTGAAAACAAAATATAATTTAGTTCCTTTGCTTTATTTTTATAATTTTTCAAATTTAGTATAATATAAATTTTGAAATAAAAAGAAAAATGGTTAGTCGTTTGACGGAAAAGAATCCAGCTGTAACTTTTCTTAAATACCGCAAGTATCCAAATATTAAAGTTTTATTGGACAACGATTTATCTCATTTTTTGTCGTCCAAGACTAAAGATCTTTTTACCAAATTTAATCTTTATAACGAATTTTTTTAGATTGATCCGTCCCAATGGAAAGATAATGAAGAATATCTCACTGCCTTGGAGGTTTTTCGAAAACTATTAGTTGATAATGACGTTGTGGAACGTGGAGTTAAATTTATGAAAGAATATAATCGAATTTTAACGCATGATGAACGAGAGTACCAGTTCATCCTGCAAATCGTCGATACATATCGTAAAAAATATCAGTCGTATAAAAAATTTGCATTGACTAAGCAATGCGTGTTTTTTGGCACTTCCAGATCTTTCTTTGGCAGGAAACACAACCAAACTGTGCATTAATTATAAGTATTCGTGTTATACATATAGAACTGGTTTCTTAAAAAACCAAAGGTAAAAATAAGTTTGAAACTTGTTTATATTTATTTCTTAAATTATAATTTTTATTGTTACTTTAAAAAAATACAAAAAGATATCTAATAAAATGCACTAAATAAAAAATTTCAGAATTTTCCACTTTATTCAGATTAAGAGCGTACCAAATTTATTCAGCCCGACTCAATATTATTTTTAAATTATGTTTAAATTGATATGAGACTTTTTGAACCATCATTTGTTTGATTGGAAATAAGATTTTAAAGTTTATGTAGAACAATACAGTGAAAAACGGAAAAAGTGCAAGTTATGACCTTTGACCTATTTCCCGCAACCATCAAATACATTCGGATCGTTTTTAAATTTTACAGGCGCTATATGCAGGTAAAAAAGAAACTTTTTAGGGGGTGGCGTAAGTAAAATCGTGAGATGTTGCACAAATGGCCACCCTATTGCAGATCTAACTTCTTCCGCATCTTGTGAGTAGTCACCAGAAACGTTCGTGTGACTTGGTTGCTCACGAAGCTCACTTGTGGCAACTTTCCAAGTATCGTTTATTGTACCTACTATTGTGTTCATTAAGAATATTGTGCAAAATTCAACAGCATAAAACAATTATTCTATTATTATACCCTGTACCTATAGGTACAAAGGGTATACTAGATTTGCGCAATGTATGTAACGGCAAGAAGGAGGCGTGGCAGACCCCAAGTCCTTTATATCAAAATGCTTATCATAACCTCGGGTAGCGATTGAGCCATGTCCGTCTGTCCGTCTGGCCGTCTGTATGAACACCTAGATCTCGGAGACCTTAAGAGCTAGAGATACGAAACTTTACCAGCTGATGCGCATATTTCCTGAGAAGATCAAGTTTGTTGAATCATGTCAATATCTTTCCCCGTTCCCCCGTAGCAGAGTTTCGCGGTTTTTAGCTACACCCTTTTATATTTTAATCTGAAACTAAACAGAGCGATGCGTTGTGGCTATATGCATCTGTATGTCAAAAATAAACAAAATCGGACAAATACAACAAAAGTTATTATCTAAAATGTACAAATTTGACATCCCTTTGCCTATAAACTGCGTCAATATTTGACTCTACGTAATTATGGTAACAAATGACCTAGAATCACCAATTTTGGTAAGCTGATTCATGTGGCTCTAATAAACAAATCCACATCCAAATTTTATCAATGCAACCCCCCCAACCCCCGCAATCGATTTACCGCGATTTCTCCCACACCCCTCAACATATCCTCTTGAAACTTGCCCCATATACTTAAAATAACTTCTTTGACATAAATTTCGATTTTCATCAAAATCGGTTAAAATTTGCAGGATTTATAGGTATAATTATCGTTTCGCACCAACAAAAAAAAATCCAATGGGAATGTTCTTAGAAGGAATATGCAGGAAAAAAACTTTTTTCGAGAAAAAAGGTACAGGGTATTACACTGTCGGGCACCGCCTCGACTGTATTACATTTTTTTTTGTATGGGGTTCCAGTCCTTTTCCAATGCGGCGAAACTTTCCTTTCAAATGGCCAAATGCAACTACTCGACTACTCTACTGGCCTTAGACAAAGGGTAGTTAAAAATTTGCTTGTTTGGTGACGCTGTTGAGAATGGATACGGCTTCATCATATTTCTTGAAAATCTAAACACCGAGTCCGCAATCATCACAATCTTTTGCCCCCTCCTCTAGCAATGGTGTAGTTTCAAGTTTCTTGCAAAGTGCTGTCGAACGAAAGGCTGAGGGATCGTTGCATCGACCTGGGGATCCAATGTTCACATTAGTAAACCGGTACCTATTATTATTTTATTATTAATTATGTTAATAATTTTTGTAAGCCATTTTGAATTTGGAACATTCGTATAATGTTATGCAAAAATAAAATAGTTTTTAATATGTAAACTTAAAATAGTTTCCTTTACGGGCGGAGTGTACCAGTCGTCTTCTGGTACAAAAAAATACTAGTAAAATTTAAGACCATACATTAACAATCTACTACTTATATGCAAAGAACTAGTAATTTTCTATAGCATCAGCGTAACAAAAACCCCGCAGGCAATTATTTAGAGAAGGTGAAAAACAGTTTCAAAGACTTTCTAAAGATAAGAAAGAAAAATTGAATACTAAGATGAAAAATTCTCACTCTGAAAATAGACGTATGCTGTGAGAGTATTGCGGTAAATAAATGGCATATGGGAATGCAAATTCCAATAAATTTCTGATTACTACCAAAACTCAGGTTTTGATAAAAAAAATGTTCAATATTAATTAGTACTTATATTCAAAATGAAAAATTTCTTTTAAGCATCTGCAGAACTTATTATTAACTATTTACTATGATTGACGCAGATAAAAATATTTTTAAAAGGC
The DNA here is from genome assembly GCA_018150985.1 of Chymomyza costata. Lineage (NCBI taxonomy): Eukaryota > Metazoa > Arthropoda > Insecta > Diptera > Drosophilidae > Chymomyza > Chymomyza costata. The sequence goes on along the minus strand of JAECWU010000003.1, from coordinate 291,604 downwards.
CCATACAAAATATACCAGATTTCGAAAGTTTGATTTTACCCAAAAGTATTCGTACAACTCCTGATCTATTTAACTGTTACATATGTCTAATAGGTAGATATGTAGGAATAACAAACGAACTACAGAAAGGCGCCATTTGAGCAATAAAATAAATTCACTCAATGGTCGTTATGGTGCGGCAAACGTTTTTAAACTTGTAATAAAAATTAAAGAAAAAAACAAAGGACTTCTATTCAGCGATGTATTGAACGCCATCAAGAAATCGGCAAGGGGAAAAATCAGAATTGTAAAAACCCACCAAGCAATACCTCCAAGATCGTTGAAAAACTTCCAGATATTGCTCAAAAGCGAATTGCGCCTAATGTTATCAAAGGAAAAATTAAATCCAAAATAGGTAATAGACTGGTTTATTGAGAGAAAACCTCTTATTGCCTCGATTGAAAACCCCATAAGGACAAACCAATTTTGGAATTAATAAGATCGATCCACCATTTTAATATAAAACTTTGTATGTTTGTTCGCCAACTAAAAAACAATAGTTTTGTGAATTTGGAAAAAACATCCATTATATTTTCCGAACAGAATATACAAAGTTTTGACAAAATTCAAGAATACACTGAAATAGTTGAGTCTTTGAATGAAAATATCATATATAGATTTAATGACTTAAAATTGCTAAAATATCTAGTTGAAATTCATGATTATGATTATCCACTTATTTGCGACTTTACAGATCTGGACGACTTAGTATCCGCAGAGGGTCGAAAGCTAAGTGATGACTTCAATATACCTTTGGAAAGTGGAGAAAAGATTTTAAACTGAAAGTAAGTTGCCCTCTGTGCAGTTATGGACATTGAGCGGGCTTTCGGTAACGCGAACTTTCAAGCAATAGAAGAGCAGAGAAGCATATGCAGCAACAGTAAAATGGGTAAGCAATATGCTAAACTAAAGAAGGATCACAGGCTCTTTAGGACAAGGCAACCTTAGTGTAGAGGCGTAATCATCTAAGAGTCGTGCACCTTTTTTGAGTTTAGTTAGGTTATGCAGTTTCGTATGTTACTTGTATTTATGATATTTATTTATTACGGAAGTTAATTAGTTGGTATGTAGTTTTATGTAATTTTATGTACAAAGTGAATATAAATTTGAAAAAATTGAAATAAAAGAAAAAAAAATAAAAAACTTGTGTCGTGTAGTTAATTGGTTGCCACTTAATTGGTGGTTGCCACTGCGGCGTTAAAGCAGTTGAAGGATGTCCGCTCACTACAATTAAAAGACAACCTAACATAAGCTCTCAACAATAAGGGTATAAGCCAATTTGATTTGCAGACGACATATCAGTAATTATCACAGGCAACCGTGAAAAGACTATTAGGGACTTAATGCAGGACGCTTTAGATACAACATAGAAGCGGTGCAGGAAAGAGGGATCGTCAATTAATCCTACAAAAACCACTATTGTCCCATTTACTAGAAAAATGGTATAAGGAGGTAAAGGAATAAGGAATTATCCTGGATAAATAAATCGCCTGGGAAGTGCACCAATTTTATAATCACAACAAAACAACTTCTCGGAAAATCCAAACTTTTGCTTGTGTCGACGTTGCAACGCATCGCTGCAGCGGTGATAATCCTAACTCAAAACGCATATAAACGGATGACAAAGTTAGTACTAATCAACATACATATATAATAAGTAGCTTTTATTTATTTATGGGACTCCGCGTCTATACAATAGCGTTTAGGCGGGTAATCTGCAGCTCGTTTATGTTTTTGTTCAAAAAATTAATTTTTTTTGTTTTATTAATTTCTATATATGTAATGGTAAAAAAAAATAATAAAAAATGTTACCAAAAATTATTGCTTTAAACACTGATATACATACATATATGTTAAAATTCGATTCGATTAGGCGGGAAATTCTCGAATCGTTTTATAAACTTCATTTACGTATTGGCTGTACAAAAGCGGTTAGGCGGGGACTTTGCAGCTTATTTTTCGTTTGTTCAAATAATTTATTTTGTTTTTGTTTTATTAATTTGTATATCTATCTATATATATTAAAAGGGAGTTGAGATTTATGTTAGTTACACCATTTATAACTCAAGAACGGCTGGGCCGATGTCCGAAATGCCACGGCTTAATCGCCAGTCTACCTCTCAGTGGTCTGGAAATATCCGTTTGAGAGACATAGGGAAGATGAAGAATACGTTGGGATAGAAAGACAGGAAAATTAAATTCTCAGAGAGTTCGCAGAGGAAATGAGGAGTATAAGGAAAATGAGCACATTTCTGATACGATTCGGTGTTCATCAGTTAGACGAAATACAAGAGTAACAAATTCAGAACAGATTTCCGATACCCGTCGGCGGGCAGTCGTTAGGCAAAATAGGGAAATCCGAGCGTTATAGCAGACCCGTAATACGGAAAATAGGACAGTTAATCCGACGGTACCAGGGGTTCGGTAGGCAGAACAGATTGTCGATACTATTCGTCGGTCGAACCGTAGACGGAATACGAACTATCGGGCAAATGAACAAAGACAAAACACTGTTCAGCACTCGCAGATACGTACCGATATCAAACGCCGAATATTAGAAAGAAAGGAGGATAGATTAAGTAATTCTCAAGTTAGGGCAATTCGCAGGACAATTGAGCAATCGCGCAACACGATAGAGCGAAGAAGTGCGCGGTTGCTAGCAAGACAAGCGGCATTTGACGGCTCAAGGAGTATTAGTCAAAGAGTTAGTGAATATAGGAGCAATAGGGAAAACTTACGTAATACAGCCCGTAATAGAGAAGAACGTACGATAGTCTTTCAGAACAATACGGTACCCAGCCAAAGTATCTTAGCAGCTCAAATAGCTATTTTTAATAAAACAGTTAAGGAGGGTCCCAACCAAATTTGCCTTTGCTGTACAGGCTTATGGTTTCCATACCAAGTAGATAGAATAACTCGTACTTTTATTGAAGATCCTAACGAGTTTAGTGCGTACATTTTAGCTCTATCAAATGAGTTTCCTTCTTCTGACGACATACATTTTGTAAAACGCGTAGCCGCAATATTAAATCAGGTAAATAACCCAATTCATCCATTACAAATGGATTAGATTTTCCAGAACTGCCCGATTGTCTCAAAGGGCTGACTTCATTAGAGGAACGCCTTATTTCTCCTCGCCTTCCTTTTATGATAATTAAGACTATAGGTCATGAACGAATTTAAAGGAACTGTAATAAATGTTCAAATTCCAGTCAGCAACATAGTGACTTCCCTCCCACGAGCTTTTAATGAAGCAGAGGATGTTCAGCTCCACCTCAAGCGTAGAATGGCATATCGCCATAATTTTTTATATTATTACTTAGTCAATACTGAGCTTTATAGAAAGCACAACGTTATTATTAACGAACAGTGGAAGTCTGCTTTTACATCTGATACAAAAAAAATTACTACCTGCTCAAATCTATTTGCCTTTCGGTCAGATACACGCAAAAAACCTCACATGTCCCCCCGCCCCTTGATTCCATACTCAAGCATATGCACACTTTACTAGTTGCGCGAAAAACAGATATGAATGAAGATCTAAAACAAAATATGCAACACAGCAGCCAACAACAACTTAACGAATACGAGCAGTACAGACGACGGCGTTCGGGTGTTTCCGCCATGCTCTTCGCACGCATGCAAAATACAACTGCTAACTGACCCGAGCAAAATCCTAATAATTGCTCAACACTCGCTGAAAAATTGTTCGTAACGGCCAGTTGTTCCACTCGATGTATTTTATACTCGTTGGTATAATTAAGTGTGGTAACGCTGCGCAGAAGTACTTCCCTGATTTACAGTTGGTGGAGTTTAATTTGCGCAGCTTAAGGTTGTTTGAGGAAATATTTATTTGAAATATAAAAGCATTAAAGAATAAGGTAAGTTGTTGTTTTAAGAATTATATTAGGGAGTATAAAATAAGTGTAGGACACAAATTAGAAGCTCGTGGTTACGGAATTCATGAATTATGTGCATATACATATGTATGTGTATATACGTGTATGTGTACAATAAAGCGTCAGCGCATAACAAAATTTTTCGCTGTAAAAAATGTGATACACAAATACGTATGTAACTTGTGAATCAGATCAGCTCCCCAATAAACTGCACCAATGTTCCTCATAACTTTATCTACAAACTAGCTAGAGCCACAAAATTCGGCTTACACAAACCCATGTGAACAACAAAACGTACATACATACATATGTATGTATGCAGGTAGACATTTTCATCAAAATTAAATTTGTCGCAACTTATTTATTTATTTGGAAAAACTGCGTGCAGGGTATCCCGCAGTCGTGCACCGCCTCGAAGAATTAATTTTTTCCTATTTATATTTATATTTCAATGGAAATAAATTGTAAAATATTAATAAAACATGTTTTAATTGAAATATTTTGTAAACATTCCACACAACTTTTAAAATACAAAGATTATTTAATATCGCATATCGAGAAAACTGCAAGTTTTAAATATTATAGGTTATACTGAAAAAAAAAACCGTTGAGCTCTTTTTGAGGATTTTGACATGCTATATAGGACTTTAGGAACTATTTTTATTGTAATAATAATATCTTCAAATAAATCAAAATAGTTTGTTCTCTACATTACAGACCCATGGATACATCTGATAACGGTATAACGGTTGAGTGGGAAGCTATCAAATGTTCGGAGTTTTTAAGATGGCTGCGCCCCTTGGAATCGGATATTCTGATATTGGACATGATACGTTCAACAATTTTGTTTAAAGTCATACAATGGGCGGAATATCACAAAGATGATCCCGAGCCAGAAAGCTACCTTCAATTGCGTTACGAGCTTCTTAGCGATTGGGACTATGAATTTCTCCATAATGAGCCACTCCATATGCTTTATAAATTGTCTTATGCAGCTATCTTCATGGACATTGGGAGATTGGTGGTAGCAACGGCGAAGACCATCTCCATTGTAATTGCAGGCAATACTCCTGAGCAATTGCACAAGTTCTATTTTGAAGAATTCCTACAGAATTCATTAAGTGTTAAAGCCTTTGGAATTGTTGGCGAAATAATGAATCTGATTTTCGCCTAATGGCGTTATGGACACTTGACCGGGGTCTCGAAACTATTTTTTCAACTTCGGAATAGGCAAATTCAAAATTATTTTACAGGTAATAGGTCAACTTTTGCTATCGCAAAACTTCGCTCATGCAAACGAAAGTGAAGCAAAGCATAATCAAAAAAGTCCCGTCACAAAAATCAAAACAAACCAGCTGCAAACAACGTAAATGCGTCATTCGGACTAAGTGTCCTAGGACTTTTGTGGCGCCGAAATCACGTGTTTTTTTAGTTTTTTTTAGAATTTAAGCCAACCTGTTGACGAATTGTTTTTTTTTATTTTTGTTTAAAAATATACTTTTAAGAAAACCTTTTCATTAGTTTGAACAATATAGAAGAAATTCACATTTTAGTGTAAAATCGCCTGCTGTTCTGTCACTTTTGTGGCACACTGTATTTAAAAAAGCAACTTTGGCGCGAGGTACAAAATTCTTTGACAGACATTATGAAACTTTCAAATTAATTACAGGGTAAGAACTGGGACGTATTTTTTTAATGAAAAGAAGGTCTGATGAAATTACCGTACCTACCAAATGTAAAAAAAATCGGTCGAGTCGTTTCGGAGTATCACGATCACAAACACCAAACACGAGAATTTCATATATTATCTCATATATATATTCCTTGTATTCTGCCACTATTTCTATGTTTATGTTTCTATGTTTATTTGAGGCGATTGCAGCATCTAAGAGTTGAAAACAATTTGATATCTTACGTAGCTCAACTTCCATGTACAATGATGATGATGTTTCAAAGCCTCCTTGACATTTGTACAGCTTAAATAATGGCGGGTCCTCATTGCAGCTCAATTCATAGACAAATCCGACCAGACCCACATCTGTGGACAGTGCCTTCTTGCACTCATTGTAAAACTCATCATATGACTGATCCAACTCCTCAGCAGCATTGCGAAGCTCTGCAAACTTAGTTGTACCTTTATAGCTTTGATTGTTTGTGGTGAGCAAAATTTGAAATTGTACTTCTTGCTCTTCATCTAACCACTTGCTGTGGGTGTAAATAAAATGCTTTGCGTCGTCAACTTGACTTGTGCCACGTTGCACAAGCTTGGTAAAAAATGAGTTGCTCATTTTAATATTTCTCTAATTTGGTTTGCTAAAAAATGACAAAAGTGCTACCAATATGTAAAATAGTCATAGATGATATTGATAACAATTGTTAGTCGCTTTCATTTTTTAAAGAAGCAAGCTTCTAAGCATTCATGTCATCTCACCGGAGAGCATTGTTACCATAAATCCAAACAAAATACTGCAGTATATGCAGGCAATTGGACTTTTGGGAGAGCTCTAAGCCGTGAAAGGGGGTACAATAGATCCACTTGGGTCGCAGTACATATTACACCCATTACAATAATAATAATAATTCATTTTTTAAATCGATAGAAATATATCGCCTGTTGGGCATCCTCTTATACGCATATTGAATCTTGAACAAGTGCTTTAACCTTTGCTTTTGTGTATTTTATACAGAAAATAAAACGTAAGTTTTATGAAAATCCAAATTTTTGCAACAAAAGCAAATCTGAAAAGTAAAACGAAACAAGAGAAAATTCAAGTAAAAATTTATTGATATTAAAAACTGCTGTAAAAATAAACCAAGTATAATGGTTAAATACAGTGTAAAAAATTGCAATGGGAGGAATTTATTTGCATTCCCCAAAAATACAATTGCACGTAAAACATGGTGCAATAATTTGCAAATAGATAAAAATAAAATAAATACATATTCTCGAGTATGCAGCAGGCATTTCGAGTCAAAGTGGGTAGGTAACGGCCGATTGCGGAAGGGGGCAATACCCACTGACTTAGCGGGTAAGTGCTGATAATTAAATTAGAAATGTTGAATTAAAAATGCCGAGTCAAAGCATAAAATCTATTTTAACTAAACCTGTAGCTAAAGTAGCTATGTATTACATCGATTTGTATTATTTTATTGCTGCGAAAATTAAATAATTGCAGAAAAACATTATTTGAGTATTTGATTTTGTGCGTCCTCTTCTTGTGTTTGTTTACATTTACAAATTGCTGCAAATAATCATTACAATTAGAAATGTTGAATTAAAAATGACGAAATAGAGCGTAAAATATAAATTAATTGAAGCTGTAGCTGAAACAAATTCATTGCAGAAAAACTAAATTTTGTTTAATACAGAGACAATGGGGTTGCGTGGCGACACATAAATTGACGAAGTTCTAAAGAATTGTCATGAGGACGCAAATGCAATTATACTCTCGCATCGCGGTGACCACTTCCATATCCCAAAGTTAATTGACTGGCGCCAGAACGTGCTCAGTTCGTTCGACGACAACCGATTTCTTCAAATGCTGAGGGTAACTCCACAACAGTTCCCTCATATATTATGCCTAGTGCAGCCCCAGCATTTTCCAATTCGCATCTATTTTTTCTCTTTTACTTGCGTTAACTCCAACAACAAGTAATAATGTCTAATTCACTTAATTTCGAACAAAAAGGCACAACCTTTTTTTACTTGCGTTGATACAATTTGATTATTTTAAATTTGGCGCTCATTTTTTAACGAGTTGTTTTTCATACTACGAAATGGTTAAAAAATGTTAAATGCGTTAGTGCTGAAAGAACAGCGAATTACCATATTGTGCAACACTTTCTCAGCAATACATCTTAATATTAATATCCATTTAAAGACACAAATTTGTATAAGCAACCATCGAAACTTCATTTTTAAATGAGTACAAATATTGTATTGCAAAATGTTTATATCTAAAGTTTCATACGAATTTATAAAAATATTTAATTAAAATTTATAATGAACTTTTTCTTTACAGGTAACGACCCAGATGAGATACTGCCGTATGAAATATGCTGCATTGAAAAGTGCAGCCGTAAAAGACCCACCTCCACCCTACATATTTGTAAGGAGGAGTGGAAGTCACAATGCAATATAAAGCCGTCGTTTCAAAATCGCACACGGCTTTATATTATATATGCAATAGTCATTTCAGACATGATGATTTAATAAATGAATCATTAAAAAAAAACGCAATGCCCTTCATGGATGCAGCTGCTCAAACTCATCCCGAAATTCTTCCACAACAACATTTCGAAATGAATGTTGAAATTGGAATTGTCATGGGCTCCCCTCAATGCCAGAATGAATTTGCAGAATTGGAACAACATTCTGATAATAATTCACAAATTCCCATAAAGAGAATTTGGGCTGGCATTGACTTAAAAGTTTGCCAAAAAATTAAAGAAAGCATCAAAGATATGCAAGAACTGGAAAAACAATGTGTTCTTGTTTTTGATGAAACTAAAGTTCGCCCGGAACTGAAATATAATGTCACTGCAGACCAAATAGATGGCTTAGTTGACTTTGGCAATGGGGAGAGATATCAAATGGTTGCAAGAACCATTTTATTATTCCAAGTAAAAGGAATAGTAACACCGTGGCAATACGAATTCTCGTATTACTGCGGTGCCCATGCAGTGGAAGACATTCATCTTGGCCGCATTGTAAAAGAAAATGTGAGCGCATTAAAAAATATTGGCCTGCAAGTCAGAGCATTAATCTGCGATCAAAGCAAATCAAACATGAGTGTTTAAAAACTTTTCGCTGGATGCGAATCGAAATTTATAGACGCAGATGGCCATGTTATTTATTTGTTGCATGATTACGTACATATGTACACAAATGTACGTAATAACTTCATGTCTGATGCTGTAATAATGCCAAACGGCACCACAGCAAAATAGGAAGTCATTTCGGAACTCTACGAATTAAACAAAAACAGCGAAACAACACGTTTAGTTCCGAAACTGACAGAGGAGCATATGAATCCTCTGAATTGGCAACAGAATAAAGTGAGCTTGGCAGCGCAAATTTTTTCAAAATCGGTTGCAGATGCCATAAGAGAGTTCCATAGTAATGATAAGTTTACTGAAACTCTTATGCCCCACGCACTGCCAACAGCCGATTTTGTATTAAAAATGAACGACGCATTTGATGTGCTTAATTGCCGAAAAATGCTTTATACGGCTGGAAATGATGTCAAGTTGAAATTACTTACATTTGCGTCGTTCTTAAACAATATAAAAATGAAAGCCAATTTCTGTATCGATGGCCTAATCGTCACACTGATGAATATGGTAACACTGTGTGACGAATTAATATCGGAAGGTGCGGAGTCTGTAGATCTAACGCGATTAAACCAAGACAGTATAGAAAACTTCTTTCGCGCTAGTAGATCCACAGTTGGCAAAACTCCATCAGTACACGAAATGCAGTTTTTAATTGAAAACTGCTGCGATGAAGATGAAGATTCGGAGCTGAATTGGATCACCGAAATCGGTGATCCATATGCCGACGACAATGAGCAATTGTTAAATAGCCCCGGTGATGTCGGTGAAGCGCCATCACGTTTACGTTTGTACGGGGATTTAATCAAAAATAACAATGAGAAGTTTCACTGCAACGATTGTGAAAACGCAATGCAAACATTGGCGACTTTTTCGAAAATATGCAATTTACATGGCAATATCATTGTGAAACATTTTGAAGAAAATGTGCATGAAAAAGATATTGGCAAAAGCATAATGAGTAAATGCATATCGAAAACAAATGAATTGTTTCCGGAGTGGTTTGCTGTTAACCACGGAGAATGCTGTGACCATCGTCGAAGCATTCTGAAAAATTTAATAATAAATTTATTGAAAGACAAAGCTCAATGGCTTGGAGAAAAGCTACTGAAAAAACCATAGACGATTGCGATTTGCAATACACTAATGGCACTGTGAAGTGCCTTTAGAAAGAAATTCATGGTAATGTGAAAGCGCCAAGCGCCTTTTATGCCCTAACTGACCTGACGTGGAATAGGCCTACTGGAGAAACCACGATAAAAAAAACGCGCTAAGTACACTACCTCATAGGTGGCGTGGAAATTAAACTGCACTATGTGCATTTGATTTATGCAGCACTATGTGCTTATATTTTTTGGCAGCACTATGTGCTTAGAGGTGAATCCAATTTAGACTGAAGGTTAATTCTAGCTTATGTTATAGTGAGACCGTAAACTAAGCTGTTGTTGCGTGTTGCGTCTTGCTCTGAGCTTTGCTTAAGAGAAATATTATCTTAAGAGCACAGACATATAAAGCTTATAATTCATAAACAGACGGACAAAATATCATTATTTGTGGCAATTATATGAAAGGAAGGTCTTAACTTACATATCATGACTTATGACGATTACAACTTTTACAACTTTGTACAAGTCTCAAGTCTATCAGATAAAGGTTCATTCTGCTATCTATAGTTATTGTACATAGAATGATATAGTTTATAAAATGGTTATAGCAGCGGTGGGCACTTAAAATAACGGAAAAAATCCTATAAGCTACAAGAACATCAAGAAGCCAAGGGCATTGAACAGCATTACATAATTGAATATTGTTTTATTTTATTTTAAATATTTTTAGTTTTGATTGGTACATAATGTTGCTACAGCTCTGCTTATTATTATTACAAGAAATGAAATAAAATGAATTCATATATACATTATACATATAAACAAAATTAACAATTTTATGCTGTTACATACAGACAAAATTTTACATATAAAATGATTTTAACAATAATAATTACTATTAGTTAATGTTGTTTCTGCTGCTTATGGCGTCTCTTCTATGTTTGAAGTGACTTTAGCTTCTTAAAACATCAATAATTTGTTTTTAATGCAGTTTTAGTTTAATACAAAGAAGCGTTTAGGTAAATCGAAATTAATTTTTGTGATTTGACTTAATTGGTAAGAATTTTGCAAGCGCGGTTTTCAATAAGCTTTTCCATGGACGACGTTATCGGCACCCATCCAGGTGTCTAAAGTGCTGCCAATGCCGGCGATTTGAGGGCGATCGACGTGGCTGACCCCAGACCATTTTGATGATCGATTTCCCCAAAGCCAAAGCCTGAGCAGTTCTAAATATTCTTCATCTTGTAGAATCCGGAATCTGTTTAAAGAAGAGTAAACGATATTACAATTAAAATGTTTTAAGAGAAAGCGGATTAATACTTAGCATTTCTATGTGGAAATACTCATGGCTGTTTATATATACTGCGGAGTGTCAAATGGCATGAACGTTAATGTCAGGATTTTTCACTAAGTTAAATCGTATGCTATTAATCCGCCTTGATATTTACTTACTTTTTAAAGCAATTCTCCTATGGGCAAGCCCAGATCATGCCAGCATATAGTACAATACAATTGCCAAATATATTATTACAATATTTTATCCTTCACTTTTTCATTAATACTATTGTTGCTGTTGTTGTGGTTCAACAGGATATTATGATATTATTGCTGGCACGGTGGTGATTAGGTCGTGACTGCTGATCCGATAATTCTTAACTTCAAAGCAGTCTTAGAATAGATTTATGAATTTGAGCAATGCCTTGTCAGAAAATTCCCATGGCCATTGACCATTTTGGTTTCGCGTCTAAGATATAATAAATTGTTGTGTTTATTATTGTATTTCACATTAAAAAAACAATATTTACCCGAAAATAGTTACAGCTCGTCTTGCGCCTAAATGCAAATGGTGCCCCTCATCTTCACTTTCGGATCCCAGATCCCAGCCGTTATGAGCGCTACCGTTACTGTCAATATGCTGGTGAGGCGCTCTGCCGCTGCAGGTGATGCAAGTTTGTCAGATGTGACACCCCCGGTGCTATCAGGCCAATGCCTGGCAAATACTGTTGATGTGGTTGCTGTTGCTGCTTTTCACGCGGCAATTTATGTTTTCGTTTCTTGTATGGCCGCTTTTCCTTCCGACTGCTAATGTTGCCGCTACCGCTGATAGCTTCTGTATAGATTTACCAAGTTAGTGAAGTTCATACTTTATTAGCTTAGAATATACCCATTGTCAGATTCGACGTGTTCAGGTACTGCATGCAGATGTGTATATTTGTATACAATGGATTATGTGCGGGCCGTTCTTTCCGGGTAAAGTGTACATAATGAATTATGTGGTTTAAACAATCATTTTGCCTCAAAGAAATAGCTACCTTCTTGAACTGAGCGTTAAGCTCAGAGTACACAGCTCTAGTATAGTTGTAGCACGCTGTAGATCGCGTCTATAGCAAAAAAGAGAGTTTGATATTTTGATATTGCCATATTTAGCTTATTTCATAATTTTACTGACCTTAATTTAAGCATTTTTTCGTACGAAGCCTCGTCGTTCTTGCGGTTCTTGCGTGTTTGCATTTTCTCGGTACGCCGCCTAAACGCAAGATATGGGTTGTTAGATGTTAGATGAGGCACCAGGACGACTTTCTGTCTTAACTGTCAATATCACCGGATGTTGCTAAATATGAATGAGTTTTAAGATCGAATTATTATTCACATGTTTCACTAGCACAGCTTGTTACCATTTTTAAGCGCTTATTCAACCACATACCACATACACTGATATGCTTGTCTCATCATCCTGATTTAGTAGGCGTTTTGGCCTCATAAAATGTTATAACGGTTTGGCCTGAGCTCTTCTCTAAGCGATCCATCATTTGTGCAAACTTAATCTCGGTCAATTCCAAACGCTGCATCATAAATCATCATAATCGGGCACTTCAGTGTCCAAACAAAGTGCTGCAATTTAAAGATAGTTAAATTATTGATAATATATGTTTAATTTGTATTTTCTTACGTTGCAATGTGAATCATTTGACGTGGCATTTTATAATCAGGCGGATAATATGCATCATAAAAGGGCAGTACCTCTGGCCTGGCGTAGGAATAATTAGACAGTGAGGCTTTGTGAGATGTGCAGCTGTCGCTAGAACGCCACCACCTGCGGTCAGAAGTGTTCCAGAAGATTGTATACAATGATTTATATGCGGCCTCCTGGGGAGTAAAATTAAAGTGTATTTAATATGTATGCATGTATGTAAGTACATATTAATGCGCCTATACATAAGAAAATTCAAGGTTTTTTGCAGCCATTTATTGCCAATTGCCATTATTGTTTTTGCTTTTTGTCTAGCAATTCATTTAAAAAAATAATTAAAGTTATTAATGCATTTGCCTACGCATATTAAAAATAAGCGGCTATATGGTGGATAATTTTGTCGATTATATTGTTGCTAGTTGCTATTTATTATTATTATTATTTTAAACAATTATTTTTGCAAGACAATTTTTATGAATTTATCAAATTCAACAAACAAAAAACAAACGCACCATTTTTGTAGATTTTTTAATTTTGTAGCTGGCTGAAATTGTAATTGCACAAAAAATGCAACAAGCAACAATTTTCAATGAAAAATAAAAACAAAAAAACAAATTTTGGCAGTTTACAGTTAACTAGTTACTGGTGTTGTAAAACGCTTGCGTTGTGATGCGTGATTGTAGTTCAAAATAATATAAACATACAATACAATTTTAAATAAGTTTCTATAGATTAATTTTTATAGATTAATGCATTTGCCTATACGCATATTGAAATTTAACAATAAAAAAATAAGCGGCTGTATATTTTTCCGTGCACCTCTGTTATATATATTTTTTTTCGAATTGACTCAAAAAGACCCTAAAAAATGACAAAAGTGCTCGATATAAATTGTTTTTTACATCGATAGAAATGGACATGCATCATTGCATCCGGCATCCGGCATTATTTTGCGGCGGGCGCCAATGAATGAAGTGTATTGTTTGTGTCTGTAATCTGTGTGAAAAGCTTTGTACAACTAAATTAGTTAAAAAGAAAAAAAAAGCAACAAAATGTATGTATATGCACTTGTAAATATCTATATAAATGTTATATATAGAGTTATGTATAGCAATTGCTTTAATTATTTTAGATGAACTTTTGTTTTCGATCGCTTGTTTTCTATGTATATATTTGTTTCTTTTCTTTTAATTTATTAATAACAATATGCCCCTTAGTTTAGTTGTCGCTTAGGCCTTGGCTAAACTCTGCTCTATATTTTTTTTTATAATATTTATATATTATATTTTGAATTTTTTTAGTTTTAATTAAGAGCTAGATGAATGTCATACAATTTTCAAATATTTGTGTGTATGTGTGTGAAGTTGTGTATGTATGTGTGTGTGTGTGTGTGTTTGTGGATGACTTTTGGGTTCTGACTAAAAACTTTAGATCGTTCCAAAATTTCCATTTATTTTTTTTTTTTGTTATGTTTAATTTTGTAGCTGTTGTTCTTTATATCCTAAGCTCTTTGTGGCGCCGCCCAGCCTTGCCCTGATATTATTTTTGTACCTTTCGCTGTGTCAGCTCCTGGGACACATCGTCCAGCAGCTTGGTCACATGGCCATTTCCAAAACCATTCGTTAGCAACCCGTTGGATTTGTGTGCACTTCCATTGGCCGTCTTGGCACTGCCATTGGCCAACATTTTGTTGTAGCCATTCTTGGGGCCATTCGCATGTCCATTGCTAAGGCCATTGGCTGTGGGCGTCGCTGTGGTGGCTTCGGCAGTTAGCAGCGGCTGCTCCATGTGCAGATCATCATGCGCATTGATGCTCTTGCAGTAGCCATTTGGCTTGGCATGTCCGTTGGCAAGCTGCGCATTTTTGGCCTTCTGGAAGGGATTTAGAAATGCAATAAATTGCTAATAGATGGTGTGCATGAGTGATGTGATCAAATTGGGTAGAGTCAATATCCGGTTACCAATTAGGTCCGTCACCAAAATTCTTAATTTTTGTTAGTCTAGTTATTATATCTTGATTCTGCCAGTTAACCAACTTTGCTATGGTACAAACAGTTTTGTTCTAGACATAGTGCTATTTCCTACAAAATGAAGTCCTAGAGATAGATGACATTACTATGTAATGTCTTGTAATGACTCGCACTTTCTATAAAATAAAATAACTATGTTCAAAGTTTCTTGGGTATTAATTTGTGTTTTTTTAATTATTTCTAGATGTACAGTTTTTATATCTTCATTAAAGAAGAAAATAACGGAAACGGTGGAAGCCACCTCGACTTGCCGAGGGAGGCAAGCGTCCGCCGTCGAGGCGGCCAACGAGGCGACCGTTTGCCTCCCTTGGCAAGTCGAGGTGGCCAAGGCCGCTTGCCTCACTCGGCAAGCCGTCGAGGTGGCCAAGGCCGCTTGCCTCACTCGGCAAGCCGTCGAGGTGGCCAAGGCCGCTTGCCAAGGGAGGCAAGCCGTCGAGGCAGCCAAGGCCGCTTGCCAAGGGAGGCAAGCCGTCGAGGCAGCCAAGGCCGCTTGCCAAGGGAGGCAAGCGGTCGAGGTCGAGGTGGCCAAGGCAGCTTGCCGATGGACTTGGAGATAAGAACCAAAATTCAACGTCTCGAGGAGAAGCTCAAAGCCTACGAGGAGGCCAAACGTGGGAGCGGAAATGCCCGTTTCCGCAGAAACGCGGAGCGGGCATTAGTGCATGAAGTGAACACCCCAAGGGCTTGGCTGCAGCCAATTATAGAGGCTGAAAAACAACTGGCAACATTGAAGGCGAAATTGACTAATTTCGCCTTCAATGTTGTAAACAGGCCATCGTTCCAACGAAGAAAATCAATTTAATTGTAAGTATGGAAACTTAAGTTGAATTGAATTTTTAAAATTACATTTTTATATTATTTTAGGGAATTTTCACATATTTTTCATATGGCTGAAGCTGAAATTAATTTATTTTTTGTTAATTTTAATTTGTATTAGTTGTAAGTTATTGCAAATAAGTAAGCATTGAAGCTATAATTAATTTATTTTTTGTTAATTTTATTTTGTATTAGTTGTAAGTTATTAAGAATAAAAACACATTGATGGAATTCATTTATTTTTCATTTTTTATTGAAATAGTCGTCCTCTTTGCACGCATTCTAACTAACTTGCCCGCTTGCACTCTTTGGATCTGGATTGAGTATTGAGTAGCCAACTCCTCTTTTTCGACTCTCGACTCAGAGCACTTTAACATCGAGAACTGGATTGACTAGCCACCCTGTCCCCTGTCTGCCTCCTGCCTCTACCTCTTTGCGCATGCGCATGGGCTCGACTCTCGACTCAGAGCTGAGCTCAGTCAGTTGCTTGCCGTCGTTCAGTCTCTCATTGGCATTGGGCCAATTGGAAGTGTGCGTGTGAGTGAGTGAGCGTCGGGGTGGATTTCCTTTGTACAGGATATTTGCAAACAAAATACAAAATGGGGCGTAGCTTAGTCAGCTAGCCGCCATTTTAAAACATTTACCCAAACTTGTTTGGTTTTTATTTACGCTCATATTATGTAATTATGCATTTTTGTTATTCAATACATGTAAATTAGAGCCCCACTTTTCATTAGATTTCAATTTTAAACGTCATGACCCCATTCTGTCTATAGGTGTGTGATTTATATGTACATATGTGCTTGTAAAATATATTTCATTGAAGGGCTCTGGTGTTTTTCACAGAATTTACATACATACATCGAATTTCTATGACATTGCTTAATAAATATATGACTATATAAAGTGCTTCGTTTTCTGTTGTTTTTATGGAAATTCTGTCTTTAAAGTCATCAAAAAATGGATCCATTCACCCTACATACACTCACCATACTTAGTGAATATCTGTGTGGCTTTTTGCAACACTATAGTGAATACATAAATTCAATAGATACAAATTAGGATGCATGTATGCTTAATCCAGTGGCGGATCCACGGGGGGTGATTTTCGGGTCCGGACCACATATTTGAAACTTGCCATCTGGGCCTAGCCTAGGTGCTAAGAAATTTAAAATAAAAAAAATTAAACTCCGGATGAAACACACAAAAAACCACACACACACAAACACAAACATAAGAAAATTCAAGGGTTTTTGCAGCCATTTATTGCCAATTGCCATTATTGTTTTTGCTTTTTGTCTAGCAATTCATTTAAAAAAATAATTAAAGTTATTAATGCATTTGCCTACGCATATTAAAAATAAGCGGCTATATGGTGGATAATTTTGTCGATTATATTGTTGCTAGTTGCTATTTATTATTATTATTATTTTAAACACAAAACACCTTACGATATGATGGAAAATTAGAATTATTTTTGCAAGACAATTTTTATGAATTTATAAAATTCAACAAACAAAAAACAAACGCACCATTTTTGTAGATTTTTTAATTTTGTAGCTGGCTGAAATTGTAATTGCACAAAAAATGCAACAAGCAACAATTTTCAATGAAAAATGAAAACAAAAAAACAAATTTTGGCAGTTTACAGTTAACTAGTTACTGGTGTTGTAAAACGCATTGTAGTTCAAAATAATATAAACATACAATACAATTTTAAATAAGTTTCTATAGATTAATTTTTATAGATTAATGCATTTGCCTATACGCATATTGAAATTTAACAATAAAAAAATAAGCGGCTGTATATTTTTCCGTGCACCTCTGTTATATATATTTTTTTTCGAATTGACTCAAAAAGACCCTAAAAAATGACAAAAGTGCTCGATATAAATTGTTTTTTACATCGATAGAAATGGAAATGCATCATTGCATCCGGCATCCGGCATTATTTTGCGGCGGGCGCCAATAAAGTGTATTTTGTTAAAGTTTTAAGTGTAAAGTGAATTTCCAAAAAGAATTAAAATGTAAGTATTGTATATTTATTATATATTAATATATTAATATAGTAAATATTGTGTAAGGCACAATAAAATCCTTAATATAGACATAGTTATATACATATTCTATTAAACGTACATTCATTTACAAGCATACGTACATATATGCTATAAGCCACCATTGCATAAAAACGACGCCTGAAAATTAATTTGTGTTTTTTTAATTATTTCTAGATGTACAGTTTCTATAACTTCGCCAAAGATGGAAGTAACGGTGGAAGCCACCTCGACTTGCCGAGTGAGGCAAGCGTCCGCCGTCGAGGCGGCCAACGAGGCGACCGTTTGCTTCCCTTGGCAAGTCGAGGTGACCAAGGCCGCTTGCCAAGGGAGGCAAGCCGTCGAGGTGGCCAAGGCCGCTTGCCAAGGGAGGCAAGCCGTCGAGGTGGCCAAGGCCGCTTGCCAAGGGAGGCAAGCCGTCGAGGCAGCCGCGACTTGGAAGTACGAAACTCGATACAACGTCTCGAGGAAAAGTTAAAAGCCTACGAGGAGGCCAAACGTGGGACAGGAAATGCCCGTCTCCGCAGAAACGCGGAGCGGGCATTAATTCATGAAATCAACAACCCAAGGGCGTGGCTGCAGCCAATTATAGAGGCGGAGAAGGAACTGGCAAAATTGAAGGCAAAATTGTCTAATTTCGCCTTCAATTTTGTCAACAGGCCATCGTTCCAACGACGCAAATCCATTTAATTGTAAGTATGGAAGCTTAAGTTGAATTGAATTTTTAAAATTACATTTTTATATTATTTTAGGGAATTTTTACATATTTTTCATATTCATAAGGCAGCAGCAATTAACCAGCGTATGATTAAAATTGGATTAATTCGATTTAATTGTAAGTATGCCAGTTTGAATTTAAATTGAATTGTAAACATATTTTTATATTCTTTTAGGGAATCACAGAAGCAAGCCGTCGAGGTGGCCAACAAGGCGGACGCTTGCCTCGCTCGGCAAGCCTGTTGCCTAAAGAAGAACCTGGCTTCAAGAAGGATGGCCGCTTGCAAATACAAAATAACATAAAACGCATCGAGGCGAAATTGAAGGCGTTTGAGGACCCCAAAAATGGGCCTGGAAATGCCCGTCTCCGGAGAAAAGCGGAGCGGGCATTAGTAAACGAGCTTAACAACCCCAGGGCGCGACTACAGCCGATAATAGAGGCGGAGGCGGAATTGGCCAAATTGAAGGCAAAATTGTTCAATTTGAACAATAGAACAACGTTGCAACGCCGTAAATCGATTTAATTGTAAGTATGCCAGGTTGAATTTAAATTGAATTGTAAACATTATATTTTTATATTCTTTTAGGGAGCTGCAAAATTTTTTGAATTTATTTTTTTATGTTAATTTCATTTTGTATTTTGTTTAAATTAATTATTATGAATAAGGTATTGCAAATAAGAAATAAGGAAGCATTAAGCATTGAAGCATTTAATTTTTTATTTTTTTATTATGAATAAGGCATTTAAAAAAACTACCAAAAAATACACCCACATTGAATAAAAACAACAAATTAAGTATTTCTTAACTAATTTCCTTAATTTTTACTCGGGTTTGCATGCTGCTGGCAACTTTAGTTCAATGAGTTGCTAGCAACTTTTAATGATGAGTTTCAAAGTTTCATTTCTTATTCAAATGTCGTAACTATCACACGCTTCGCTGCACCTTTTACAGTATATTTTACTATGTACTTGCACTAAAGGCAATCTTAGGGTCTTAGAGAATATGGGTGCAATGCGTGTGTACATATACTATGTACTAAACATATACACTTTATTTCTGTCATACACTGCTAATTATTTGTTTTATGCTCAAATACACACCAATCTCTAGTACCAAAAGTGGCGCATATTTGGTAAAAAGAATATTAAAAAAACAACGTATAATTAACCTTACTTTTTATTATTAACATTTTTGTATCATGCGAGGCATTTTATGCATAGACCAATGGCGTAGCTAAAATTTTTGTAAAAGGGGGTTGAATGATTTGATATTTCAGTGCAGTGACATTTTAAATAGACAGACACCCAACGACACAGAGTTTTAAATATACCTAATAAATATATGGTTTTCTGAAATATAATGCTTCAAATTAACAAAATTTTGTAGTGGGTCACAGTGTTATGGTGTTTAATTAATGTCTGCATGGATTCACCTGGTGGATCCTCCGTGGGGCGGCTATACCCGAGCAGAGAGTGCCGGGTATAGCATGAAATACCCCAAAAGAGGAGGAGGGAGTTTTTAGTGGACACACCACACACGTAGCAACGACGGTTGCTATACGTCGCGAAGGCATTTAAACCCTAGTAATTCAAATTTTTTTAACTTATCCAAGTAACAACAATGATACGCGCTAATGCAGTCAAAAGGTACAAAGATGAGGCGGCTGCAACAATTTTTTTTGATCGATTACGAAAAAAATGAGTGGTTGTTTATCAAAATCGGAAAAAAAAAAATGTGGAAACATCAAGTATTTTTGTAAAAAGTGAAAAGTGTAAATTTGTTTGAAAAAGCAAAAGTTTTAGATGAATAATTTATAAAAATATCGTTACCAAATTTGGCATTCGAAAGTTTTTTAGATTTCTCAAGCTCTACACCAAATTTGATCATACTTTGACTTTTTCATATAGCACCCATAGGACCGATCGGCCAAAATAAGTTTGGATTGTCATTTATTATTTCTTTGCTCATATTTCTATGAAATGTAATTTATTTTGAAAGGTATATTATGAAAATATAGATATCTCTTGGTTTGTTTGTTAATTGCATTTTATTATTTGAAAATACTTATGTAACCAAATCAACAGATGGCCCACTATGAAAAAATTTAAGCATTCAAAAAATGGCCGCCACATGCGCCACAAAACGTAAAACAATTTATAGTAAAAAGTTTAAAAAAAGCTAAATACAGTGCAATTGTGCAGTTGAGTGCGTGACTTTCTATTATTTCCGCAAGCAATTATGTTTTATCTCATTTGTCGCTTTGTGACTTGCCATCTGCAATATTATTTGAAAATAGTTATGTAACCAAATCAACAGATGGCCCACTCTGAAAAAATTTAAGCATTCGAAAAATGGCCGCCACATGCGCCACAAAACGTAAAACAAATTATAGAAAAAAGTTTAAAAAAAGCTAAATACAGTGCAATTGTGCAGTTGAGTGCGTGACTTTCTATTATTTCCGCAAGCAATTATGTTTTATATCATATGTCGCTTTGTGACTTGCCATCTGCAATATTATTTGAAAATAGTTATGTAACCAAATCAACAGATGGCCCACTCTGAAAAAATTTAAGCATTCGAAAAATGGCCGCCACATGCGCCACAAAACGTAAAACAAATTATAGAAAAAAGTTTAAAAAAATCTAAATACAATGCAATTGAGTGCGTGACTTTCTATTATTTCCGCAAGCAGTAATTATGTACATTTGTTTCGTGCTTTAGCTTCAAATAAAATCATGCGCAGACCCAACCTATCTCACAAACAATCGCAATAAGACTGATAATTTGCTCTACCTTATTAATGCTCTCAGCCAGCGTTTAAAAAGTAAGCTACATCTTCGTAGCATGGTAGAATAAACAAGGTATGCTATTCACTGCACTGAAACCTTATTTTTAGTCTGAGCGAAAAAGTGAGAGAGCGAAACCACCCCCATGTCTGCTGTTGTGCGTAGGCAAGCATATTTAAAATTTTTTTTTTGTGCTGATGATTGCAACTAGAGTGGCTTATTTTTTACCGCTGCACAAAATTACGGTAAATGCTAAAAAACTATGCGCGGAAACAACCTTTCTCGTGAAAAATATCAACGAAACTAAAATAAGGTTTGAGTTGCGAAAATTTTTCAGGAATAGCATACCTTGTTTATTCTACCATGTGTTAATTCTACCATGATCTGCTGTAGCAGTCGAGGCCGAAAAGACTAAACGTAGCTCGACGCACGCAGCGCGACGAAATTTAGAGCCATAGCAGCGTACTTTTTGCACACGCAGCCGAGTAATATTTGCACTTCGGATTTTACACACAAAATATTTCGACTGCGGCCGCTGCTTCGAGCTCAGCTGCAGAGCATGTCGAATATAAGAAACCCATAGGAAAATGTGTGCGTGTGAGCAAGAGAAAGCATGACTTTTGCAACTGTAGCAAGAGCGAGTAAGCATTAGGGCAGGCACAAAATTTTAACTGTCCTATTGCTGTACATTTTGTGTTTTTGTTTTGCTGAGAGCTTGCAAAAAACGCCCAACACTTTAAGAGTGTCCGAAAACACCGCTGTCTTACAAACACCCAAAGTCTAAGAGAAGAGATTGACAAAACACACTCAATTCAATTGAGTCAATTGTCTTTTTGCTCAACAACGTTCCGCTCAAACCAAGACCAATTTTTTCTCTTCCGTTTTGATTGTGTTATTCGCTTTCATTTTTCCTTCGGACTTTCGGCAAAAGTGTCTTTTGCATATGTATGCGTGTTGTGTGAGACGCCTGTGCATGTAAACAATAACAGCAGTTGTGCATTCAAATAGTTCCGAATTAAAGTGCATACAAATGTATGATAAATATATATTCCTAATAAATAAATAATTTACATATAATACACACATATGCTTGCGTTTGTTATGTTTTTTCTTGTCATAAAACTAAACGCATTACGCGTGCGGTGTCGCACACAAATGACTTGCTCAGGCCTACTCTCACATCTCTCGCACACGCATTACAGCCATGAATCATTGCCAGCGGTGGGCACGAAAAATAACAGAAACTCACTTTTTGCGTGTGTGTCTGGCTGGCGCCACTTGCAAGAAATAACGGAAAGAGCACTCGGACCAAAAAGAGGCCCATGATCCAACAAAAAATTCCTTGCATCATGCATTACAACAATAAAAAAAAACTTAACGCTCACACATTTTGCGTAACGGTCTTTGCGGACAGTTTTTCAGTGAGCGCTTGCTCGCTCAAAGTAAGACGCGTTTGTTGTGATCAGCCGAAAACACGAACCAGAACCCACAATTAAACGAAAAAAGTTTTTGACTCAGTGAGAGACCGTTTTTGCTTTACTTTTTTGTTTTGTTAGTGAGCCGACCGCATTGGAAAAATGGGTTGAAAGTTTTTTGCGATCTCTGGTTTTGCTTTTGCTGCTAGTATGAGTTGCTGAAATTTTGATCATTCGTTGTGACTGGAAATTTTATGCATACTTATGTACTTTTTTTTAATAAATAAAATATGTACTCGGTTAGTTAAGTTACAAATTTTTTTTTTAACAATGTTTGGCTTTGTGTCTCACCCAAGCAGCAGACGCCGCCTATGTCAAAAATAAAATACATATGTATTATAAATCGCTCTGCGTAGCGAGAATAGTAGTTAGTTTTGGCAGTCAATGCCTCTCAGTTAATCTCAATTTATAGTTATCTCAATTGCCGCTTTGTCGCTTGCCATCCGCAAGCCAAGCTCATCCGCTGTCACCTGTTGCTTTGTCTTAAGTTAGTTAGTTCTCATTAGATGCCTGGTGCATCTAGTTCAGAGCTGGGCAGCCCATAGCCCAAACGGGCACTTTTTGTTCGTGCACTTATGGCAGATCGCTCTCTTTTTGCCCGGCTCTGATTTAGTTCGAGACCATTCCATCTCGCCCAGCGAGATGTCAGTGATGTCCACTACACACAAAGTAGTTGCCACAAAGAAAAGGCCAAACCAACTAAAAAAAGGGACAAAAAAAAGAATAAACATTTTTATTTTTCAATTTTATATTTTAGTAGATATATACATTCGTTTTAAAGCAATTGACATGCAGCTTCGTCATTGATGGCATCATTTAGTACGTCGTTTCCTTTTTCATATGTAGATTTTGTGCCTATCGATTTTAAATATTGGTAGTTTGTCGCTATGGATGACATAGATTTTTATTACTTTTTTGTTGCTAAAATAATTTATTGTAGGAAAACTAATTTGAGTTTGTGCTACTTATTTCCTGTGTCTTAATTTACATTTGTAAAAGCAAATTTTACAAATCGCTCTTGCAGATACCTGCCGATTTGTGGGTGGCGTTAGTTCTGTTAAGACTAGGCTCGTGGATCTGTTAAAAAAATGGCGACGCTCTTCGGAATTGGCGATGGTGGCACTTTGGCCAATATAACAAGTCGTTCTTATGGTGCCATTTTGGATAAAATTAAGAATTTCCTCTTTTGGCCAAATAAGTAATAACGGCAAAAGATTGTGTCGCATACGATGAAAGAACTGCCGCACTGCATAGGATACATAGATGGCACAGAAATTAAACTCGCAGAAAGCCAGTACAATCATGAAGCTTACTTCTCGAGAAAACGAAATTATGCCATTAAATTTCAGGCGATATGCGATTATAAATTACGGATTCGCGACGTTATTGTCGGATACCCAGGAAGCTGGCACGATGCAAAAATGTTTAAAACCGGCATCATTTATAATCGAAGTTCGGAGTAGTTCAGTAGTGAGCAATGGATGGCAGGTGATTCTGCATACCCACTATCGAAATCCGTAATTGTTCCGTATAGAAGCAATTCACACAGTAATCGAACCATCATTAAAAATTTCTAATCAAACAGGACTGGACTCGCCTATAACTCCCCGTCCGACGCAGCTTATTTCTTTTGCAACACCTGTCCCAGTTTCTTTAGCCGCTGTTGGGGACTCGGCTAGTGCTGTTGCTGTCGACACTGGCGTCAATTTGAGTGTTGGTCCTGCTCTGTGTCTACAGACTGCGCCACTAGTACGATCACTGATAGGCCGTCTTGTGCCATCGTTCGGAGCAACGTCCCGCTTCCTACCACCCCCTCAAATGTGGAGCCTTCGGAATCATTGGTTGTAGTGTCACCTAAAATATCTATATTCGTTTCCAGGCTCATGCCATCGGCAACCGAAAACTGTATAAAACAATTCATTTGCGAGAAGCTTAATGTATCTTCTCCGAATGAGATTGAAGTATCAAAGGGTAGAAGTAGTCAGTGAATGAACTTTACTTTTAACAGATACAGGTACACAATTTAAAAAATTCTTTTTCGTTTGCCTGCACTGGTAATAATTTCATTGCTTGAAGAAACCATTTTTTTATGATTTTCGAACGATGAATTACAAAAATCGGTAGTATGATCTTCAAGGAATGGTTATCGGACTCGGTTTGCATAACATAATATTAGTATATGCTTGGTGATTAAACAGTGAAGAACTAATTGAATATGAATACAATATTTGTGATTATTAAACAGTGAAGTTTTGAGAATAATTGTTGGTTTGGTGACTAGAGTGACGATCTAGTAACTTGGTGAATCATGAGCGCTGAACGAGAGAAGAGTCTAAATAATAAGCGACCGTTTGGCAAACAATTTTGCTGTGTATGCCGTAATTCCAGACGTACACAGACGAGTTTTAAGTTATTTCGATTTCCTGATCAGGATAAAATTATGGGGCAAATTTGGAGGCAAAAATGCAAAATTAATATTAACAAGGAACAGGAAAACTGTTTAAATTTGTCAGAATCATTATTGCAGTACTTATTTGGGAACAAAAAAATTAAAAATTTCGACCTATGCAATATGTGGGAATATTGAGTAAGCAACAGCCAAAAAAAATTAGCACCTAGTCTATGCAATTGCCTGCATGAGGCTAGTTTCCATGGCAGAGCTTCGCGACGTAAATCAGCTCAATCCGACGTAAACCAGCTCAATCCCACATCATTTGTTTTTCAACAAGACAACGATTCTTAACACACGTCGTCTTTGGTGCAGGAGTGGCTTATTTGGCACTGCAAACAGCTTAAATCACCTCCTCAATCTCCGAACCTAAAATTTCAAAAAATAAACTAATCGGTGCAAAATGGTAACCAATACAAACATCTGGACTTGCTTCTAGAACTTACAAGACGAAGGTTTCGCACAAAGCCGAACCTTCCAAACTAAATTAAAAAGCACTAAGGCATCAAATCTTCGGAAGTATCTTAAAGAACACAAAATCAACACACCAAAAGAACCAGCAGTCGCCAGCACCTCAAAAGGAATTACAAGGAAAAGGAAAATTTCAATTGAGATAAGCAAGGAGGAGCTTCTGCGATCCCACATTGGATTAGTAACTGAAGACTGCATTCCATTTAATGTTCTAAATTCTCGCAATGTTCTAAATTCGCCCAAAAATTCGAGATGCTATAAGGAGCGACATCTCAGTCGAAGCAAATGGACGCATGATATCATTAAAAATCGACACTGCTACGGTATAAATGCGCAATATATTGTGGACGGGGATATAAAATCGCGCATCCTTGGAATGGTTGAGCTTAATGGTGTTGGATCAATCTGACGATCGAAACCCTATCGAAAGATTATATTGATTTAAAACAAACTACTTGGCAAATATAGAATCAGCCGAAACCACGCTAATCATAACACTGGGAAGTGTTGAAGTCTGTCGCTGCGCTGCTCATACAGCTCAACTTTGTGCTTTGGATGTCACAAAATCGGATTGGATGTTAAAGTGCATACTCTCTTGCCGTAATTTTAACGAAAGTACATACGGAAAACTTCAAATGGATTTCGGGATATATTGGAGCTTCAGAAGTTAAAGATACCTCAATTGGACTGCCCAACGCGATGGGGATGGGAGCTTACACATGTTATGCTCGAGAGCTTATAAGCAGCAAAAAGCCATTTGCTAGGAGTTGGGCCCATCCGACATGGAAGTGAAGCGGAAAACTTTGAAACATAGATGACTCACTTTGGAATTTCATTGAAAACTATTGTACAGCTTTTGGTCCATTACAAAAAGCTATTTGAAAATTTCAAGTGCGGGATGGCAATCGAAAAAATTGTCAGAGGAGCACATCAAACATCGACGATTACAATTGCAAAATTAATTTTGGAGTCCATGGCAAGGAGGACAAGAACATTAATGCTCAACAAATGTCTACATGCATGCTTATACTTGGACCCGCGGTTCAACAATAACATGACAACAGTACCAAAAATGGATGCGATTGCATATCTCAAAAGTATTTGGGACAGAATGGCTGCATTAAAATCTGACGTCTCTGAGCAAATACCACCGGAATCCAGCGCGCCTCGTCTTACTATAGAATATGCCGAACCCACAGACAACGAGGTGGCAGCACGCTTAAGCCACGTAGCATATGATAGCCTAAAATCCCACAGAGGAGGCATACGCAAAAATTAAGTTTGCCAATGTAACTGGCGGACGGATAGATGAAGTCTCTCTTGTATACTGAATGAGAAGGAAGCACAGTGATCCTGAGTTATTTATGTTAAGCAACATTTGTTTTGTCGATCCACCAACACTGGTGTCGATAGAATGCGCATGTTCCGCCTTGAAGATGTTCCTAAAACATCACCGGAACAGACTGGGGCAGGATACGTTTGAAAATATATTGCTAGTAAAGAGCGGCAGCAGCAGCTACGAAAAAGTAGCTTACTTTTTTAACGCTGATAAAAAGCACACGGAACATTTTTTTCTTATAAAAAATTTCGCATAGGGCACAAAATGGTGCGTGATAAAAAGAAACGCCTTTAAGCTGCAGCCAAACACTTGGAAAAGCTATGAAGAAGGCAGAAAAAACATTATCTTTCTTTAGTTTTAAATGAAAAGTATGTGAAACCAGGTAATAGGTACTTCTGAGCAGATCTCTAAGATTTCTTTAGAAAAGAAAAGAAAATTAAATGTGGTAAAAGACCTTTGCAAGCGTGAACTTTAATCGTTGACGGCCAAATTATTTCTAAACGCTTTATGCTTATCACTTTATTTGAAGCTTATTAAGTTTTTTAAAATAAAATATTGGTGGGTGCTTAAGTAAAGTAATCGAAAAGTTTACTAAGGGACAAAACTATCGTAAAAGATAGATTTTCGATTTTTAAATGTGCAAAATATTGAAGAGATTTTTTTTTAATACATTTTTTGAACTTTATATGCGAGACTCGAAGATTTATTGCTATCCATCATGCATTTCGAGCGGTATACAAAGCGACACCTATGGGGATCCTATGCACACTAAGAATGGCTGGAAAACCAAAATTTTAAGTTGATGGAGTGGACAGCTCATAGTCCCGACCTCAATCCGATTGAGAACTTGTGGTAATCGTGAAGCGACGGCACGGGCAGTATCAATCAGCCCCATCCAACCTAATCAAATTCCGAAAGAAATTGTTGAGAAATTGGCTGAGAGCATGCCAAACCGCATAAAAAAGGATGCTTTCTTTATTGTCAGCTACAATCTGGCCAAAGCGCAAAAACCACTTCAGGATGGGGAGTTTTTTAAATCAACTTGCATTGTTATGCTGCAGTGTTTCGGCAATAAAAGCTAACGAAATGCGTGAAATTGTATCGCAAGTGCCACTATCGCGGCGAACAGTAACGAGACGCATAAACACACTTAGCCAACAATTGAAAAAGAATTTATTAAATAAAATAAGATAATGCAGATACTACTCATTGGCGGTTGATGAAAGTACCGATATTAATGATGTAGCGCAAGTCTTAATATTTATTAAATACATTGAGGAGGACCTTCTTAACCTAGTTCCGTTATACGCAAGTACCACAGGGAAAGACATATTACGAGCAATCGAAATATCGGTCCAGGAAATCGGTGGATTTGAAAAAATTATTGGAGCTGAACGGGACGATGGAAAGCGTGGTGCAAATAGTTGGCAAAATAAAAGGAGGACACAACGTCTTGACGCACCGCAAGTTTCAGGCTCTTTTACACGTACTTAACGCGCAATATGGTGACTTAAAATACTACACCGAAGTTCGTTGGCTCAGCAGAGGAGAGTATCTGGATAGGTTCTTCTCTCTTAGAGAAGAAATACAAATTTTCCTCAAACAGACGTAAAAAACTCGGAAGGTTTGGTTACCAAATTGGAGGACATCAATTTTTTTTCCGAATTTTAAATATTTTAAATGCAAACACCAAAGCAGTCAATAATGTAAATGCTGTCAACAATCGATGGATTTAAAAAGAAAATGGACATTCTGCAAAGTGATTTAAGCAACAATTGTTTATAGTACATCTATAAGTGAAAACAAATTTGGATTTTCACAAATTAATAAAAGAATGCCTAAATTAACATACATGTCTTTGAATGTGTCCCAAAATTTCGTTCAGTGTACACGCACAAGCAGATTGCCGGCGACGCGCCGCGTTTACAAAAACAAAATACACACAATGTGCGAGTCTTAGGGCCCTACTCGAGAATCTCTAGTGGGACCGTAACCCTACTTTTTTTCTTGATGTTGTTGTAGTGCTCGTTCCGTTACTTTTTGGTGCCCACCGCTGGATATAACGCATAAGTCCCATTACCACGCCATAGCAATTAAGAGCGCTTGGGAACAAATTGGTCAACATTTAAATAGAATTAGTAAATCACATATGAATGCACCTTGCAACGAGTGCAAGGTGGCTTGGACGTCATTAAGGGATAGCCACCGGTATTATATGAAATTGCCCGAGGTCAAGCGTGCCAAGAGTGGCAGTGCAGGTGGCAGCGCCATTAGCCCGCCAAAGGAAGGCAGTCAGTGGGAGTTTGCTGCATATCTGGCTTTTTTGCCAGATATGTCTTCGAAAAGAATGTATGTACTTTGAAATTGAACATTTGATATTGTGTAAAAAACCCATTTTTAATTTCAGAACAACTAGTAGCTCCTTCATATCCGATGAAGCTAGCACGAGTGCAGCAGCAGCTGGCGAGAGCACATTCTCACCTGATCTCATCGATATGTTCGAATTCGAAGAGACGGCAATAGCCAGTACACCGCTTAGTGGACCAGGCCAATACTCCTACGTAAGTATTAATATATATATGTAGACACATTTTCCTAAAAATGCCAAAAACTAGTGCAACAAAAACGGCTGAGCCGAAACAAAAAAGTGAGTTGCACGGAATCTTATCGGGCCTTATGACAATACAGAGTGAGCTATTGTCCCAGGTAAAAACTGCAGCAGAGCCACCTCCTGCCCCAGAACCAGAGCCGATGGAGGCTCATTTTTTATATTGGAGGAGTATTTTTAAAAAAATACCACCAAATGTTGTAGATGCGTGCATTGGTGTGGTAACTAAGTATTTAGTGGAGCAGCATTATTATTTATCTTCTTTAGATGGCTACATACACATGTAAAATAGCCAATTATCACCAGGCTCCCACCAAAAATGAGTTGACGAGGGAGAACACAGCGGTGGCTAGAGAGGCGGGTTTCGTGGAGTATGGCGTGGTGGGTGGCGTGTCGGGTGGCGCGCCCCTATGTTTTGCAGCGATGGTAGGCATTTTCCTTACCAAAAAATGAGGCTAATGCTGCCGAAATTGCCACCTTAAACGAGGAGTACGGCGTACGGAGAAAGTAGTCACCTCGTGTTGCAACAGATCGTCACACGTCGTTTCAGCCCTCCTAAACGGCCAAATGCCACCCGTCACCCTAATTTTTTATTTCAATACTCCTATGAATGTAGAGATTTTGACGAACATAATCGAAAAACTCTTCATAACAGGATATCCTGTCGTGGCAATAATATCGGACCTGCGGCCCTGATGCTGCCAAAATGGTTAAAAACAAATTTAATAAACATATTGTTTTATTATTTTTTAGAGCGAACCTGGTTTGCTCACCCATCAAATGCTGGTATGTAGGTGCATTTAGGATCGGCGCGCCAAATGGTTAAGATGGAAACTCGGTTGTTCTCCAACTCTACTGCAAGCGCAATCAGTCGTTGCCACAACCTTGGCTATAATGTTTACAAGGGAGAAGAGACTGCAGAGTTTATCAAATTGTTTAATGATTGGTTCGACATATTCAACTCCAAATAATCTACTTGCTATCTTATCCCGACAAAAAGTCCTTTTGGACAAAAGTTGTATGTGCAACGGAATGTCTTTGATAAAAAAGTCAATATTATGACCTAGACAGTGGGGCCAAACGGAGCCAGATGCTTACACTGGAGCATTTCTTCAGAGCTATGTGCCCTATGTTCCACCATGGAACTCTAGGAAATATATATGCGCTTAAAAGGGTGCATTAATGATTATGCAACCCAATTAGAATTTAAGGTCCGATTATGCAAATATATTTTAGGTAAACATTTTAGAGAAAAATATGTCAAACTATTTTTTTTACCCTGTACCGTATGGTACAAAGGGTATATTAAATTTGTGTAAGACGAAAATGTATGCAACATACCAAAGAGGTCATCAATGACCCCATAGTTATATAAAATATGAACAGGGTGATTAGAGAAGTCGTACGTAACGTAACGATAAAATAAATGGTCACACACTTCACAACAAAATGACCGACAAGACGATGGACATATGCATTCTTCTGCAACATTTTAGATGTTATGGCTTTGGCTTCCTTTTGCATTTATAAAATAGTGGAAGGAAATAGACTATCAGGCGCAAGACGTGCTTTTTTGGAGTCATTGGCCAACACTTTTTTATCCCCACATACAATCAGTTACAAGAATTGCACCACATTCTTCTCAGTACCCGAAACGAGAGCCACCAGCACCAAAAACGACAGAAACTTATCGTCAGAAATCTTCGGATTCCGATTATTGGTACAGCAGCGATCAAGAAAACGAAGAAGAAGGACAGAAATTAATGAATCAGAATGAACTCAATGATTTATGCCGTGATCTCAACCTGTCTAAGAGTCAATCTGAACTGCTTGCTTCACGATTACAAGAAAACAAATTTTTGCAACCAATGACACGAGT
The DNA here is from genome assembly GCA_018150985.1 of Chymomyza costata. Taxonomy (NCBI): domain Eukaryota; kingdom Metazoa; phylum Arthropoda; class Insecta; order Diptera; family Drosophilidae; genus Chymomyza; species Chymomyza costata. The sequence continues at coordinate 260,127 of JAECWU010000003.1, read as the reverse complement.
TACTTATTATCGTAATCGGAGCAAACCTTTTGAACAATTTTTTTCGAAAAGTGAAGAATTTTGTTACTGCAACAATGTGAACGCGTTGTTTGCTGCATTCGGAGAAAAACACGATGCAAACGAGTGGCGCCTTTTCATCGATGGCAGCAAATATAGTCTAAAAGCTGTTTTACTCCATCAAGGTAATAAAAAACCATCAATTCCAGTGGGACATTCAACGATTGTGAAAGAAGCATATCATACTATTGAAAAACTTCTTGAACTGATAAACTATAAGTACTACAAATGGAAAATTTGTAGTGACTTGAAGGTCGTCGCCATACTTACTGGTTTGCAAGGCGGTTACACAAAATACAGCTGCTTCTTGTGTCTTTGGGATAGTAGGGCAGATGAAGAACATTTCTCCCAACGCGAATGGCCACAACGTGAACAGTTTGTCGTAGGCAAGTACAATGTCGTTGGTAAAGCACTTGTTGACAAAGACAATGTCATTATACCTCCATTACATGGCAAACTTGGACTGATGAAAAATTTTGTAAAAGCGTTGGCAAAACATCCGGATCACAGGGGATTAAAGTATTTGCAGACCAAGTTTCCAAAACTATCAACTGAAAAAATCAAAGCTGGCGTATTCGTTGGTCCACAAATAAGGATGCTATTAAAAGATGTAGAATTTACAAAAACTTTGAACAATGCTGTGGCAGAAGCTTGGACAGCATTTCGCGACCTAATCCAAGGTTTTCTAGGAAACAACAGAAGTCCTAATGCCCGTTACTTAATATATCAAATGATGGAAAAATTCCAGTGTATTGGTATGTATGACATGTGTCTTGAATTCGTCTATATAGATATTTTTTTATGAAACAAAAACATTTTAAACCAAAATAACAATTTCCTTATTGTAGGTGCACGCATGTCACAGAAAATGCATTTTTTGCATAATCATTACGACGTTTTTCCTTCAAATTTGGGAGCTAAGAGCGACAAGCAAGGCGAAAGGTCAGGATCTTGCAGTAATTGAAAAACGATATGAGGGTTATTGGGACAAAGGCATGATGGGTGACTACTGCTGGATGCAAATTCGTGAAGATGTTACTGTATGCAAACGAAGGAGGTTGAGTGAAAAAAAATTTTTTCGACCAAAAGTGTGATTTTGTGAAAATTGGATCTTTGGCATTTTCCGTTCATGGTGCCATAACATCTACAGTTCCTATCCGATTTCGAAGATCTTAGACTCGAAATGTTCGTAAAAGAATTATATTTCAGATAAAAGCTTAACATAATTTTTAAATTTAAATTTTTTTCGTTAATAAAAAGCATTTTAAAATTGTGTAATTTTGAAAAATGGGCAAAAATTACCCTTTTTTTCGACTTTGGTTGCCTGTAACTCCGGTAATTTGGAAAGAGCAGATCAATACCTTTCGATCTAATCATCTTTCATGTCGATACAAATTTTGTTCACGAGATATTGGGGAATAACGGAAAATAGTGCCCAAAAACATGTTTTTCGAAAATATCTCGAAAACGGTGATTAAGAAAAAAAAAAGGTTGCCATTTTTGTGTTTCTCGACCCCAAATTACCCTAAAAAACTCTTTTTTAGGAAGGTTCATTTTTCGTGTAAACTAGTGTAATGCACTCGTCATGTGTCGATTTTTCACACGCTTGGCCGTAAAAGAATTTTTTGGCAGACCAATCAATATTACAAAAAATGCGATCGTTGGAAATAAAAGCGGCGATGCACCCACAAGTAAGAGAGACTGTCGCATTTGTTTACAAGGAGGCGATAAGCTACGTCGCAAAACTCTTTTTTTTGTAATAGTTGCAGCAATCCCGTGTGTCAACAACACAGTAAAATTGCTTATACTTTCTTTCTATGTTTTCCTTAGAGTCCATAAATGAGCTAGTATTATATTTTATGAAAAAGTACAATTAAATCCCTTTACTTTCATTCGAACATTGAATTTAATCAGAATAAACAAAAAAAAAATTTTTTCCAATATTTATTTCCTCAGGCAAGTAGCTCAACATATGCCAAACCCATACAGAATGGTGATTATTTAAGAAAATATTCCTCGTTTGTATATATGTACATAATTGAGCCGAAACATGAGGTGAATTCCCATATAAATGTATGTAAATACATAGGGGCCAGCCAGGCATCATGTGTCCGTCCGAAGGGTTAAAAATATGTGTCCGACGGAGGGTTAAGCAATGCAATAAATTTACACTTGAAGAAAAATTGAATATATTTTTTTTGGTGCGGGTTTGCCAACGCATCAAATTTCTAATATCAAATATCTTAAAATTTCGTTGGCTGTAAAAATTAAAGCGATGCGATTTAATGTAAAACTAATAATGTTTATTTTGCTGTTAAATACATAATTCGGCGACTTAGCGAACGAAAGGCCGATTGTTACGCATTGGGCGAGGTAGAGTGGCCCCCAACCACACGCACCGGGCATGTAATATGGACTAACTAGCTTAAGACAAAGCAACAGGCGACAGCGGCTGTGCTTGGCTTGCGGATGGCAAGCGACAAAGCGACAATTGAGAGAAATATTAATTGATACTAACTGAGAGGCATTGACTCTTTACCAAACTAACTCTTAATCTCGCTACGCGGAGCGATTTACATATTTTATTATTTGACATGGGCGGCGTTAAAATTTTTGCTGCCTGGGTAACGCATAGGCAAACATGGTTAAACAAATAATATAAAAACAAATTTTAAATTGGACTAACCGAGTATTTTATTAATTAAAGAAAACACTCCATAAAAAATTTCCAGCAACTACGAGAGATCACAATTTCAGCAACTCATAAAAGCAGCATACGCAAAACCATGGTATAATTAACATATACATACATATGCTAGAAGTTACTGGTAATAAATAAATAATAGCAAAAACATTCATAGTGAACATAGGGCATAGCTATACCATGACGCAAAACAAACACACAAAATGTAAAGCAATAAGCAAAGAGAGTGAAATAGACAGAGGAGCAAATTCTCACTGTACTTTTTTTTCTCTTGAAACTTAAGGCAACGACTTGGGCTCGTCTGGGGCAAAAAAAAAAGGCAACAGCAACGACAGTCGGACTACGTTTTGTATTGATCTTTATGCATTGAATTAGGAAATAGGAAAGACAAAAGCAAAAGCGCGCAAATTTAGTTCAGCGCTCGTTAGCAAGGGCGGGCAGTACAAAGAGAAACGAAATGTTAGTTATATTTTTAGAACTTTTAAACTTCGTTCAAAGACAGTTTAAAGTTTAAACTCCAAGATGTGTAACGCGCATATTATGATGTGGGCGGGCAGCATTAAAAAGAAAATCTAAACATATCCCATGCACTCATTAGGACACTCTTGCAGTACTCTAATAATGGTTTTTAAATCGTTTAAGTATCTCTAGTAGTTTCCAAGTTATAACGCTTTAAAGTCTTCCCGCGCCTTGAAAAACAAGCAAGCGCTGCGCTGCGATCAACACTTTAGCGCCCCCTGCCGTTCAAGGCACGGGAAGACTTTAAAGCGTTATAACTTGGGAAGTACTAGAGATACTTACATGATTCAAGAACCAGTCTTGTGTACTTTTACCTACAATTTGATACACTCCAAAACCAAAAAAAGGTCAACGGGGTGGGTAAAAATACGAAAACGGCGTTGTTATAACTTTGGCGCCGTCTAACGGCGAAAATATGAACTTCTGGGTATACCCAGTTCTGGATTTAGACAAAACAGAACTTCGAAAAGTTTATGTTGTCGTGTTGCACAAGTAACTTCGAAGATAATTTTATTAATGTATAGCTTAAAATATGTATATATTATAAATTGTACAAAATTGGTAAATAATTTAAAAATATTTGTCTCTCAAAAAGATGTTGGCAGAAAGAAAAAATAAATTAATAATGTGGAAGTTCGAAAATTTGTGGCAACTCTACAAGTGAACTTATCGATAGCTGGCCAGTTGGTCAGCTGTTTTGGCCGATATGATTTTGGCACAAATTTGTAGAAAACAGAAATATGAAGGTAATATGGTTTATTTGCATTTCAAATTACATATTCTTTTTTTGAAGGGGCAAAAAACGCAACGCAAAGCAGGAGAGCATAATGGTCGCGCTTATGCAAAGCAACCCAAGTTTTGCAAAGTGTTTCCCTAAAGATGATAGGGTGGAGTTGGATGCGAAATGGACGTCATTGACGCAGTCCATGAATGCTGCGGGGCCACCATGTAAAGATGCCAGGGAATGGAAGAAGATATGTTTTGCAATTATGTTAATGTATTTTCAATTAAAATGTAATTTAATTGCAGTCATGGGTTGATTGGAAGGCCTCCATCCGGAAGAAACTTTCGAATAATCGCAAGGAATGTGCTGCAACAGGTGGAGGCCCAAATATTCAGCAGCCTCTTCTCCCGATAGAGGAGGATATTGCAGTTTTGTGTGGCCTATTCAAAGACATCGAAGGTATGGAAACCGTCACAACTTTTGGCCATACCGACGATGAAATGGATGTCGAGGAAGTAGACTGCAGCACAGCTGAAGGGGATGTTGAGGAAGGTCCATCAGGCTCTAAAAGAAAGCGTGCCCGGTCCAGCGATGGTTTTGAGGACATTTGCCTTGAGCAAAATAAAATTCTTTGCTGTAACTCCTCAACATTGCAGGAAATGCTTAAGGAGAAAAAACGGCACTATGCAAAAATGGAGGAAATTGCACAAATGCAATTAGAGGAATCGAAGAAGCGTCCTTAAAAATAGTTATAAACAAATTAAAAAAAAAAAAGGAGTTCCTTATGAAATGAATGAATGAACAATTAAATAAATTTTATTGAAATTATATAGAATAAGCTTTACACGTTCAAATGACTTGCGACTTCGTTTCTTACAGCATTTGCAGCTTCGCATGGTGGCTGCTTGCTTACAAAGTCATCCTCATCGCTGTTATCGTTATTAGCGTCATCGCTGCCATCAACGTTGTTGACTTCCAGCATTGAAAGATTTCGCCTGCGGCAAATGTTATGCAATCTTTGCCACAAACTTCGGCTCATAATAAAGGGTTCCTTGGAGACACCTAAATCTGGATTTTAAAACGCCGATCGTCCTCTTAATCATGTTCCGAGCTGCAGCATGCTTTAAGATATAAAAGTGCTCGGGCGTATTTTGCTGTGGATTCCTATACGGAGTGAGAAGGAATGGCTGCAGCAGATTACAAAAAAGCGAACACAAGTAGGCTGTGTTGGACCGCTGATTCCGAAAGCCACCTCTTAGATCTGTGGTGTGAAAATATTACCCATCTAAGAGGTGTGCGAAAAAACTCGCATATTTACATGGAACTGGCGGAAACTCTGAAGGCGTCCGGCTTCAGAGGAACTTGGTCCGATCTGACAAGGAAGTCTGGTATGTACACCCCAGCTTTCATTATTTATATGCATATAATAATTATTATACAATAATTACAGAATGGAAAAGCAAAAGGTAGGACCAAGTGGCGTGACACCTTCCAGTTGGTCCCACTACCAAAAAGTCCACGAAATTCTCGGGTCTTTCCGAATTAATAATATAGAAGAGGTCACCGTGGACAATAGAAGTAAGTATTTTTAGCTAAATAAAATACAATTGAAACGCTAATTTGAATTATATTGTAGATGCTTCATTAAATGCAGCGGAGGATTTCGTGGTGGTTGACGCTGATGTGTCATACGACATCCCGACTGAGTCAGGGCCACCTTCCAAGCGAATGAAACGCGACTATCAAGCGGAGCTTGTGGAAGCAGCTCGCGATAGAAATGAAGTGCATCGCGAGCAAACAGCACTACTGCAGCGAATGGCCGATAACCAGGAGTCATTCCAAAAGCAGTTGCTCCAAGCCATTAAAAAAGATTAATGAAGTCACCACAAAGTAATGGAAAATTTGTATTCAGAGCTAAGTTAGTTTTTAAGTGTCACAAGTTAATGAAGTGTAAGACTGGTAATATAATGAACAATTTCTTATTAGAAATAAGTTTGTTTTTAAGACACATAATAGTGGAGAAAAATCTCTGTTGGCCAACATCGATATATAGAGATTTTAAACTTCGATCATCGATGTTTTCTCCAGCACTACTGGTCATACCTCTTCACACGGATGTTCAAAATGTATCCAAATAGCACGCAAATTTAATGGCACATTGACCTATAAGACCACTTATGGGTAACCAATTTTTAAAGTTAAAGTCCCCATTTGAAAAATTAAATATACCTTTTTTTTGAACTTGCAAATCAAGCATAAAAGCAGCAACAAGAATAAAGAATTTAGGAATAAATTATATTATGTGAAAATAAACTAAAATATGGATCGCTACAACAACAACAGCAACATCGGCAATGGCAGTAACGGTGGAGGCGGTCGCGTCCAACGAGGCGGCCGTCACGTTGGACGAGGCGGCCGCTTGCGTTTCTCCTCGTTGCGTGGCGTGCAACGAGGCGCCCGTCGCTTTGGACGTGTTCACGCCTTGCCTCCAACGGCAAAATATGTAAATATGTACAGGCGTGCAACGAGGCGGACGCTTGCCTCCAACGGAAAGGCGTGAACGCGCCTTGAAGGCAATAAGCGAAAAAATTAAATGCATTCAACAAAAATTAAAGGCGCACGAAGATGCCCAACGTGGGCCTGCAAATGCCCGTCTCCGCAGAAAAGCGGAGCGGGCACTTATAAACGGATTAAGTGGCCCCAGAGCGAGAATATCACCAGTAATAGAGGCGGAAAAAGAAATTTCAAACTTGAAGGCGAAATTGGTGAGCCGCCCTACGTTGCAACGCCGAAATAGTTTGTAATTGGAATAGAACGAAGTATGCAGCATTGAAGCTGATTGTGTTAAGTTACCACCAATGTTAAGTAACTGTTAAGATGTGTATCTCACAAAGAAAATTTCTGAGTAACGCTTCTCATTTATCAATTTGCTTTATATTTTTATTCATAGTAATAATCTTAAATGTATACAACTGAAATATTTTATTATTATTGTTTGTTTTTAATGTACCTATAACAAATCAAATTATTTAATGGCCAAGGTACCATTTTGAAAAGAAAATGTTTTTTTCACTTTAACAAATTAAGGTAAGCTCATCATGATTGATAAATATAAGTTTCTAATGTCCAATATGAAATGTCTAAATAAAATTACAACAAAAATGGTATCTCAAATTCCATTAGACTGAATGCATGTTATTGATCTGGGAGTGATGCGCAGATTTCTTGTTCGAATAATGACCAATAAAATTGGAAAAAGTTTGCCTAAATAATTTATACGAAAGCCCATTGAGCGAACTTCTAAACTAAAAAACAACTGAGTTGAGACAATTTTTACTATATACAGGAATTTTTGTTTTCAAAGAAGAACTCACAGACGATCAGTATAACGCTATTCTTTTGGCCCAATCACACGCTAAGTTATGTTTCATGTGTAGCAAAGATTTAGATCTAAAAGTCTGTCAAAAAATGTCGCAATTAATAGTGCTTCTTATGCACTTAAAAGAAATAAACGATGTAGTTACAAGTTCTTAAGGGTAGCGTTCGAAAGCCAACACAAATTTTTCAACGGACCGAAAAATTGAATTAAAAAAACAATTTATTTCAAAGGAAGCACGTTGACCGAAAAGGCCTGACATTTACTGCTATATAGAAGGTATACCAATAGTTATTACTTTGATTCCGGAATACTTCGACGGAACATTTAAATTGCGGAGACTACAACACAGAACCGATTTCTTCTGCTAAATTAGGAATTTATTTAGTGGATGCTGAACTATTGTTTATTGAAAAGAATTTTTCATTAGCCAAACTTGAATGCAAAGCAATCGCTATTTCATTTTCAAATCAACTACTAATAATGTCAATGCTACACCATTTATTGAAACAGTAAACTCTACCAGACACTCAAAAGTTCCATAGCTCCATATTAGAATCTGAGCATCAAACGAAGTGAATTAAGCGTGTTTTAATCCCAATAAGTCGTAAGTATTAATATACATACGTTGTTAACTGTTTGATTGATTTTCGTAAAAAAAAAAATAAGGTACATTTAAAAATGTAGGGTATTTATTTACATGCAGTGGAAGCAATTGTAATACAGGAGCAATAAAAAGTTTAAGTAGAAACTGTTTCCGAGCAATGCGGGTCGTTAAAGACTTTGGTGCGACATCAAAGGGAAAGGCAAACTGGGAGAAAACAAAATTTCCAGTCAACACAACTGAGGATTTAATTGCTATGTATGCCGAAATATACAGTACCAATAAAGATTTATATGTAAATATAATTTTAAGTAAAAAATTATCTTGTTTTTAATTTCATTATCTATTTTTAGATTACTGCACTAGGGTCACTATTACAACCTCATGGTGTTCTTAACCAGCTTAACAATGTCTTCACCAATTCCGTCATTATGGCGTACAAGAAAAATCGGTGCTGAAATCTTTGAAAAAATTTTATGGCGTGCGCTTGGTATAATGATTTTTTAAAGTTTCTTTATCTTAACAATTTTCAGAATTTATTTTAATCTTAATTGAGAGTTTATTAGAGGCTTAAATTATGTGAGAGTATAAAAAAGGCGTGTGAGAGAGAGAGAAGGAAAAAATAATGCCTGCACACTGGCACGTGTATGTATGTATGTACGTACATATGTCTATCGCTTTGTGGTAATCACGCAATGCATACAAAAACAATTCTTTCGTTTACACACATACACATACTGCGTGCTTCAGCTGAAACAAAAAAAATGCGCCGCGCCAACCTACATTCCTCATCAACAGTCACTACAAGACTGAAATATACATATGACCCGAGCATTCCCGCGTAATCTTGACATCATTGGCTGAAATATTTTTTTAACGGCCAGCTGTGCCCATGGTAGAATTATACAAGGTATGCTATTCACTGCACTGAAACCTTATTTTTAGTTTGAGTGAAAATGTGAGAGAGCGAAACCACCCCCATTGCTGTTGTTGTGCGTAGGCAAGCATATTCAAAATTTTTTTTTTGTGCTGACGGTTGCAACTAGAGTGGCTTATTTTTTACCGCTGCACAAAATTACGGTAAATGCTGAAAAACTATGCGCGGAAACAACCTTTCTCGTGAAAAATATCAACGAAACTAAAATAAGGTTTGAGTTGCGAAAATTTTTCGGGAATAGCATACCTTGTTTATTCTACCATGGCTGTGCCTCTCTACCTACTTTTATTCTCGACAGTTTCAACGGTAAACATATTTAAGAGAAAATGTTCTCCTCTGTCTAATTCATTCTCTTTAGTTATTGCTGAGATTAAAACTGAGAGTAAAATTAAAGGGAGAAGTTCGCTTGACCAATCAGCTTGGGTCAAACATACATACACGAGAGATGAACAGAATGAACGCCGAATGTTTTTTCGTATTATTCTTTGTTGCCATCTTCCCGCGGCAGAGAGAACTAAAACAGACAGAGGCGAAAATTATGCGTGACTTAAGAACCCAACAACAACTCACAGCAAAACAAACAAAATTGCTTTTGCGTGTTGTTTGGTAAAATATGGAAGGGCAAATTAATTGAATTCATTTTGCTTTTAGAAAATGTCAAAATGGGTGGCCTAATCGTCACTATCAATAACACAGGCCTACAGATACCGGGTTCATGTCAGTTGTTGGAAAGCTTAGGGTCATTTCCGAAGAAATTTGCTGCGATGAATCCGAATCCGGGGCCAGAATCGGCCTATCACGTCAGGATTTTGAGATATATGATTTTATTTACCCGAAAAACGGCGTTTTTTCCTACTTTTGAGGTTATGTACAGGGTGCAAAAAATTTGTGGTATGTCACTCCAGTTTCATCATTTAGTACAACTCTTACCCTTTAATTTTAAAGTTCAAGCGACAATTTACGATTTTTTTTTCGCAAAGTTATGGCTATTCAAAATTAAGAAGTATATCCCTCGAAGTCATTAGCATTTTCATTAAGCCTTTGAGACAATAACACAGGCCAACTGGTTTAGTTGTTGGGAAGCTAAGGTCCATTTCTGAAGTAATTTGCTGCGTAGAATCCGAATCCGGGGCCAGAATTGGCCCATCACGTCAGCACGTTTTTCTGACAGATCAATCCTATGGAGGCTATATGATATAATCAACCGATTTTGATAAAATTTAGCAAATTGCTTCGGAACTTTAAAAAACTTTCTAATGCCAAATTTTGTTACGATATCTGCATAAACAAACGAAACACAACCTATTTTTAACAAAAAAACGTTTGTTTGACCGATCGGTCCAATGGGAGCTATATAGTATAGTAAACTGATTTTAATCAATTTCGGTACAGTGCTTGGGAGCTTCGGAACGCTTAATTTGGCGTATATTACATAGGTACTTTTTCGACTTCCAAAAACTTACCATACACTTTGTACCAAATGTACAGGGTATAAATTTGTCGCGTACTGAATGTCACGTACTAAATCAGACTTAGGCTTCTACAAAAATAAAGTAGTGTATATATTTTAATGAAATAAATTGAATAAGAAAGCTACAATATTCCACTTTAGTTATAAATTAAACGCTTTTATAATTCGCAGATTTTTGTAGATGCAGCTGAAATCGACTTCTATTTTTGTCACGTACTAAATCGTAGGTTTATTGTCAATATATTGGAAGCGGTAAATTAACTTTTACACTATGTATACTGCTACAAAAACTGTATCCAATACAAGGAACAAAGAATTTCACTTTTTCTTTACTTTTTTTCACTTTAAAGGCGTACGAATGTCGCGTACTGCGATCCTGGAAATGCCCATATGTTTTGGTATATATATTTTGATTGGTTTTACTCATCTATCACATTTAGCACCATTGAAAATCCCAATAGCGTTGAAAATTGCTACAAAGCCAAAATTTTGCATGGTCTTTACAGCAATGAAGTAAATTTATTATATTTATTATTTTATATTAGAAACTAAACAAAAATTTCGAAAGTGAAGAGTTCGAATCTTCGAAACTACTTGAAGAACTAACAAGCCCCAGAAATTTTATTATGGAATTAATAAAATAACTAAGAAAAAGGTATGTTTCAAGTGTTTTTGCTAAGTTCCATGTTAATATGTGCTGTCCCATTTCAGATTGCCCGAAAATTTTGAAATTCTGCAAAAAATGAGTGTGTTTTCTGTGGCTAACGTGTTGCGTGCCACAAAAAATTTAGATATTGTACAAATATTGGAGTATTTCAAATGCGACGAAATTGAACAAATCAAGTCACAATTTGATAAACTATATTTAATGAAATGGGAGCATACAGATGACTCCACAAAATTTTGGGCAGAGGTTGTAAATTAAAAACCTTTCAAAAATGTTGCATTATTCGCAATACAAATGCTTTCATTCCCGTGATCCAATGTTGAAATGGAGCGTGTTTTCAGTCAAGTTAATATAATAAAGAATGCAATTTTAGGCATACGGTTTGTTTTTAAAAATGTACAATTCCTTAATTATTTTAATTTTCTTTTCAATTACACAGATACGGAAGGGCATTTTCCTCGTTTCTGTGTAAACGTAATTTGGACTGAAATTTGTGTGACAGACGGACATGGCTCAATCGCTACCAGAGGTTATAATAAGCATTTTGGTATAAAGGATTTGTGGTTTGCCACGTCTCCTTCTGTCCGTTACGTACATTGCATAAATCTAGTATACCCTTTGTACCTACATACATAGGGGCCATACCCAAATTACGTGACCCGATTTTTACTATTTTTTAACCCCTTTTAAAACCTAGACCCCCCCCCCCCGGTCGAGTGACCAAGCGTGGTATTTTCAAGACCCCCTCCCCCCCCTCAACGGGTCACGTAATTTGGGTATGACCCCATATATGTATAACTAATTAATTATTTTTACAGTGTACAGTTACCTCAATTAAAAAACTGAGATTAATAACAATTGTAACACGCAAATAATACAGAGGCAGCTGAACAGAAGCACTTGCACCACATCATTAAAGTAGAGTTTGTTTTATTGCATGTGAGTCAGTGGAAAAAAACTCTATAGGGCGTGGGACCTAGAAAACGCAAAATTTTGATTATTAGCAATACTTATGTACATTTGTACACACCTTGGCTCTTTTTGCTCCGAGTGCTCTTTTCTCTTTTCTTTTGAAAAGCATTCAAATTGTCCATTGTCTTCTTGTACACAAAGAATCAAACAACAACAAAAATTACTATCTGTTCGAAACTATTGCCCAAGGTATACTATGCTATTGCCTTTCGGTCAAATACACACAAAAAACCTCACTTCTCCGCCCGTCCCATGATAACATATTCATGGCTACCTGACATAACCGCGCCTGCCATAATCGCGAACTATTTTTGTCATAAGCGCGACTTATGAAATATTAGTGAAATAAGCGCGACTCTCTTAATTTTAATTTTGTCGTAAGCGCGACACCGAATTTTTGAAAAATCAGCAGTCGCGGTAATGTCAAAAATTTTTGTTATAAGCGCGACGTCCAAAAATTGAAAAATTTGCTTTCGCGCTTATAACGAAATTTTTCGACATTACCGCGACTGCTATTTCTTAAAAATGCGGTGTAGTTCAATGAAGGAAAATCACAATATTCGATGTGTATTGGACATTGGTCAAATAAAAATCAATTTTTTTGGTGACGCGGTAATGGCAATTTGCTTTGCCATAAGCGCGACACTTGAAAACGTGATTTGTAATGTTCGCCCTTATAACAAAAAAAATTGTCATAACCGCGACACCAAAAAATAATTTTTTCAGCTGTCGCGGTAATGTCATTTTTGTTTGTTATAATAGCGAATGGGCTAAGGAAATGTTCTGCTACAAACGCGAATTCGCGGTTATGACAAAAATAAAAGACGTTCGCGGTATTAGTACAGTAAAAATAGGTTTTGACCTGGAAAAAATTGCACACTGGAATTTCTCTTGCTTAATGTATTAAGGACCATCCAAAAAGTCTAAAACCAAATTGGAGACCTCCTCCCCCCCCCCGTAGGGTTTTCCGTTATTTTGACATATGTTTGAGCCCATTTATCTCGAAATCTATAAGCCGTACACAAAAACTTCCAAGGCAGAAAATGTTTAAAATTAAATTTATAATTTTATTTGTACTGGAAGATATACCCAGAAGTTCATATTTTAGGCGGTAGAGCGCGCCAAAGTTACTTCAACGCAGTTTTTCCTACTTTTACCCACCTCCTTGCCCTTTTTGTTTTTGGCGTGTATAAAAAAATTGTAGATCTTAAAAAAGTACGCAAGACTGGTTTTTGAATCATGTAAGTATCTCTAGTAGTTTCCAAGTTATAAAGCTTTGAAGTCTTCCCGTGCCTTGAAAAACATGTAAGCGCATCGCCGCTGCTGCGCGCAGGGGGCGCTAAAGTGCTGAAGGTAGCGCAGCGCTTGCTTGTTTTTAAAGGCGCGGGAAGACTTCAAAGCATTTTCTGCCTTGGAAGTATTTGTGTACGGCTTATAGATTTCGAGATAAATGGGCTCAAACATATGTCAAAATAACGGAAAACCCTACGGGGGGAGGAGGTCTCCAATTTGGTTTTAGACTTTTTGGATGGTCCTTAATACATTAAGCAAGAGAAATTCCAGTGTGCAATTTTTTCCAGGTCAGCCCCTGTTTTGGTCTATTTTTACTGTACTATATTGTCATTTTTTTTTGTCATTACCGCGAATCCCATACAAAACTCAGTTTCGCGCTTATGACAAAAATAGTTCGCGGTTATGGCAGGCGCGGTTATGGCAGTACACCCATATTCATGCATACGAACACTTTACCAGTTGCACGAAAAACAAATGTGAAGAAGAAACAAAACAAAATTTCCAATACAGCAGCCAACAACAACTTAACATGTTAGAGCGGTGTAGACGACGGCGTTCAGGTTTTTCTTCCATTCTCTTTACACGCATGCAAAATACAACTTCTTGTATGACCCGAGCAAAATCCTCAACTCTTGTCATCAATCGCTGAAAAATTTTTAACGGCCAGTTGTTCCACTCTATCTACTTTTATACTCATTGCTTTTATGTTAATTTTCTTTGTTTACAAAGAGAGGCGAAATAACGTTAAAACGCTGTTATCATATTTGAGCCAGAATGCCGCAATGCTCGGGTCCATAGTGTAATAATTCAAGGTGAGGACAAGAACGAAAAATAAACAACAATGAGAAAACATTCTCTTTGCTACTGTAGCGAGAGCGAGTAAGCATAAGGCTAGGCAAAAATATTTTTATACCCTGTACCGTATGGTACCAAGGGTATATTAAGTTTGTGCAAGCCGAAAATGGAACATACAGAAGGAAACGTCAGAGACCCCCAAAAGTTACCTAAAGTATGATCAGAGTGATAGTACAGTAAAAATAGGTTTTGACCTGGAAAAAATTGCACACTGGAATTTCTCTCGCTTAATGTATTAAGGACCATTTTTGGTCTATTTATACTGTTCTATGACTAGAGAAGTCGATATACCCATGTCCGTCTGTCCATCTGTCCGTATGAACGCCTTGATCTCAAAGATGGTAAGAGCTAGAGCGACCAAATTTTCAGATTGGATGCGTAATTATGTCAGGGGAGGCAAGTTTTTTTTTCTTTTTCGATATCGGGGTTATATTATATAGGGGTGTTTCAGAGGACCTCGAAAAAAAACAAAGGTTTTAGATGGATAATTCGTTTGTTTATGAAGATATAACCAAATTTGGCATTAAGAGTACCCAAGCACTGTACCAAATTTGATCAAAATCGGTTGACTATACCATATAGCTCCCATAAGACCAATCGGCCAAAAAAACGTTTTTTGCACAAAATTCGTTGTTTCGTTTGTTTATGAAGTTATCGTTACCAAATTTGGCAATTGGAAGTTTATTAGAGTGCTTAAGCACTGTACCAAATTTGAACAAAATCGGTTGATTATATCATATAGCTCCCATAGGAACGATCGATCAAAAAAACATTTTTGGTTAATAATTTCCCTGTTTTTGGTTGTTTATGAAGGTATCGTAACTTAGTTTGGCAATCAAATGTCGTTTGGTGTTCTTAAGAAATATACCGGATTTCATTGCAAGCAGTGGTACAGAGTATCCCAAAGTCGGTCGCGCCCGACTTTCACGTATGCCATCTTTTTTATCTGTCTTGCTGTACATTTTGTATATTTGTTTTGCTATTGCTGCTTGTACATTACATTGTTCTTTTGCATTGTTTCATTATGTATTATTCCACCATGACTTCGGTTCTTGTTGAGAGAGCGTGCTGCGGTCGCTCTTGCTTTTTTACTCTCACAAAATTAAAGCGTTCCAGCATTAGTATGGCGTGGCTTTTTTGCTGTGTGGCAGAAAACACAAAATCATTTGATGTTTAGTTGGCTACAAGATTAGATCGCGCTGCGCAAATAATTGATTTTAAAAAGGGAAAAATGTTCAAAGAGGAATGGGAAGACTTTTTTTCATTGTAAATATGGATGACGACGCCACGCAGCCCCAAAGCGACGGCAGCAAGCTGCAACCTCGATACAATAAATTTTACATATATCCATGTGATAAATTCAATTTATAAAAATAATTGAATTTTTGAGTAATTTAAATTTTATTTTACTACCGGGTTTTACTCTGATTACGCACATTGATGTATAACAATAATGCTTTAAGGTATATTCCCAACATATTATTAAAACTAAGCAAAAGCAATCATTCTGGGGTGTCACAGAAAACCATTTCTTGTCAATTTCGTTGCAAGTCCTATTCTTGGGGCCACAGACATGATTTGCAACGGTTTCAAAATCTATGACAAAATTGCATAAGATTTGATTAAATTCACCAATAAAACCTATTTTATTCAAAGAAACTGTTACTTATTTGAAAAGGTTATATATAATCGGATTGTGCTTAATTTTGCTGGCATACATTTATAATTGTTACCATCAGTGGGTGGATCATAATCGAATTGTGCTCCATTTCGCTGGCGGCATATGTTGTGCAGTTCGCAGCATACATTTATAATTGTTGAAACCTTGGCAGGGTGATACAAAAGACGGTCCTGAAGCAATCTAAATCGACTCTTGAGTACACCGATTGTCCGCTCCACAACGTTTCGAGCTGATGCGTGCCGAAGATTGAATAAATGTTGGTTTGTTCCCGGCACTGGACTTCTGCATGGAGTCAACATATACGGCTCCAAAGGATATCCAGAGTCAGCGAGAAGCCAACTGCTGCTAAAACCGCTGTCGTACTTCTGCTTGAAAAATTCACGAGCTGCGCTCATGTCATCTGTTGCGCCATGCATTGTTGCATTCACATAAAGTACTCGAAGGTCATAATCGCAAATCTTTTAAAATAAAAACTATTAAAAAAAGCCATGACATTTAAGTAACAAATAGGACGGATACTCAGAAACATACTTTAAAGACCAAATACAAGAAACGAGGCCTCTAAACTGATTACGTGTCCTACTTACAATCATAGCATTTATACTAAAAAACCCTTTTCGATTTAAAAATTGATGTTCGGCATCTTTTGGTTTCATTATTTTGACATGAGTGCCATCAATGCACCCTATAATGCCTGGAATGCCGAACTTTCCGTAGAAATGTGCCTTGGATTTTAATACCCTATCCGCGTTTTGTTCCAATTTTATAAAACGAGGGTAAAGTTTTTATTCCAAAAGCAGAAGTAGGTTTCCTAAAATTTTGCCGACAAATTACCTAAACACTGCTAAATCTTTATCCTTGCCAATGCCCCTTTGATAAGAGCCGACTCCCAAAAAACGCAGTACGGTTGCAAGTTGTAATGCTGTGGATATTGATGATGATGGCATGTCTTCCTTGATCAAATTCAATATCATCAAAAATGTGTAATTATCAACGCGATAGTTATAGCAGAAGCTGCTAGCATAGATATTTTTTTAATTTTTTTTTTTTTGTATTTTCAGCTTGTTAGGTTTATGAATGAGTCCCCGCACTTTATTTGGTGTTTACTTTAGCTCCAAAGTCAGTCGACAACAACAAACACCACATTGTTGTCGACTTATAACCGAACTACGTAGAGTTCGAACCCAGGTACTTTAGAGAATTTTTTGTACCGTCTGGGATTTGTATATGTTAGGCAGCTCAGCGATGAGCTTCGATGAAGTTAAACTTTTTAGGTGGCATTGTGATGGCGGCATAAGGAATTTCGATGGCAGTAACTTTGAAATTTTGTAAACTGAAAAAATGTTAGCTTCGGTGCGTTTGTTTTGATTATTCTCTTTCGCAAGAAAGAAGGCCGGTAGTGCCGTGGCTTTGGTGCTGTTTAGTTGGCTACAAAATAAGATCGCGCTGCGCAAAGAACGACGTAGAAATAGGCGCGGGGGAGGTGATAGTTGTATGAACAACAAAGCCAAGCAGCATTACGTGACAGTTACATACATTCTTTAACTCTTTCTCTATTTCTTTTTATGCTGCTTTCTTACGCGCTCAGCTCAGTGGAATAACTATTGATTTTGTTTTATTCGCACTACTCCTGCGTTGGCAGAGCGTAGGTGATAAATGAAAATAAAAGTGATGTTTAAAGATGTTTTTGTATGAATATTGAGGCCGCGGACCAATTTCAACAGTTTGCTCTACAGTTGCTACAAGAGCTGATGGATGTTTCGTTTTAAGGTGGCGGCTCAAGATACTTTGCGACCCACCAGCAATGCTTAATATCAGAGCTGGGCAAAAAGAGAACGGCCGAAAAATGAGAGAATTTTCATTGGCAGGCAATATTTTAACCGAGAAGAGAAACCGTCTTGGTCCAAATTCAATAGATAGATTAATATTTCTTCATTCCTATTTCAAGAGTTATGTAAAATAAATTGGTAAATTTGCAAACGGTCAGTCAATTGTTGATCAGATATTTGTTTTCGATGCTTAGTCAATATTATTTTCATAGTGAAAAATGCAGTTTCGCAATTGAATGTTGTACCGAACATTGTTCCGCAGGGCACTGGCAGTTGTATGTAAGTATGAATGTATGTCGCTTTGTTGTATTCACGCAATGCATACAAAAACAACCCTGCAGTACGGCGTAGTAGTACAGAAATAGTGAAACGACTATTCGTTTGGCATATAAGACTGGTTCCACGCCAATCCACCAGCAATGCTTTTCACTGTGTACTTTAACATGGACAAGTACTAGGACGTATACAATTGTCCCACCCTTCGTATCTACAGTATACAGTTCAGTATACTGTATACCCCATCGCTTTACCGGTATACAGTGCGATATATAGTTCGAAAGGAGCAGTTTGGTATTCTGTATACCGCATCGCATGCATTCGGATCGTTTTTAAATTTTACAGGCGCTATATGCAGGTAAAAAGGAAACTTTTTAGGGGGTGGCGTTATTGATATCGACGGTTTAAAAATCCTCCATACCAGCGGCGGCCACCCTAGTGTATAGTTCGGTATATAGTACAATGGCACTAGTTCGGTAATGTATGCTGCATACTGGACTGTGGTTCAGATTTAATTTAAAAGCAATACATTAAATTTGTTTAGCAGTTATTCATTTATTTATCGAAATCCATTTGCTAATAATTTAAACCTATAGCTACAGCTAAGGACAGCCATAGTTTCTGCGGTTTATGACTGGTTAACAATAAAGTTCTTAATTAAGGTTATTAAGGAATTGAGTTATTCAATATAATTATGTCGCTCTTTGCCGAGTAATTTTTTTAAAAACACCTTTTTTTTGCAGCTGGATCGCCTTGCGTAGCTGGTCCTCCGCCTGCGCTCCAACACTAACTAGTTGCTGTTATGGCATCTGAAATATTATGGAATTTAATTAAATATTGTGTAAAAATTAATTTTTAATAATAATTTAATACCCAAGAGAGTGCTGTAGAAGTTTTTCAAACTTTTTAACGCAACCTTGCCATGGACACCATCAACGTTGTGGGCCATGACAACATCATCTGACAGCACGTTTTTTTAAACACATAACTATACTATCTGGCGATAAAAGTTTTAAAATGGTTGTCATCTGTAAGATAAGATATTATTATTTATTTATTGGAAAGATCAACATATAGATTAAACAGTTGATTAATACATATAAAAAGACAATACAAAAGAAACAATAAATAAAACTTATAATAAATAATATAATTAACATAACTACCACTGACCCGGTGGGGGTATTTTATTTGCCTGATGGCCAGCTATGCCCCTACCCACAGCCAAATGTGGTCAGTGGCAAAACAAGTTGAGTCAGCTAAATTTTCCTCAGGAAAGCTGTGGAAGGAAGAGTGGCCGGAGATATTAGGTGGTGCCACTGCAATTTAAAACAGCTCTCATTAAGCTGGAAGGAGAAAGTTCCCTTGAGAAGATACAAGCCAAGTCATTATAATTTGCACATAAAACTCTTAATGGCTCATGGAAAGCATAATTGGTAGTGCATCTCGGTAGAGTTAAGGGTACAAAATTCCTAGAGGATCGTCTAGGAATGTTAAACAAAAGCAGCCGAAGTGGGAAAGAGGAATCATTATATCCTGTTAGAAGTTTATGCAGGAAAATAGCATTAAGGGCATTCCTACGATTTTCTAGTGAAGGAAGATCAATTAGAAGAAGTCTACTGGCATAAGGAGGCAATCGGATATTGGGGTCCCAATTAAAGCTACGAAGAGCAAACAGGAGAAACTGTTTCTGTACAGATTCGATTCGTGCTTGATATTTTTTATATTGGGGGCACCAAACACAGGAACAGTACTCAAGTCCTAGGCGAACGAGAGCACAATAAAGAACCTTGGTCGTATACGGATCGTTAAATTCTTTTGACCAGCGTTTAATGTACCCTAAAACACACCTGGCTTTATTCACAACTGTAGAAACATGGGTGTTGAAGTTAATTTTCGGGTCAAAAGTAACACCTAGATCAGTAAGTAAAGAAATACGCACCAGAAGAGAACCATTAATGAAGTGAGGCTTATGTCAGGGAAATGTCATAAACATACATTTAGAAAGGTTTAAGTTTAAAGGGTTAATAAAACACCAGTTATAAAGAGAGTTTAAATAATCCTGAAGTAAAAGATGCGACGTGGAACCATTAAACGAGAAACAAAGTTTAACATCATCAGCGAACATAAGAACACGGGCATGATTAACCACATTTGGCAGATCATTTATAAAAAGCTTAAAAAACAGTAGACCTAGATGACTACCTTGCGGAACACCGGAAGATACTTGAACAATTTTAGAAACAGTAGACCTAACTATATCTTTGGGTTCTACCAGCAAGGTAAGAAGAAATCCAATTGAGAAAGTTGGTCGGAAATCCTAAGAGTCCATTATATTATTATTATATATGAATTAAATGTATATAATATGACTTACATAAAATTCTTTATTTCCATCCGTAATTTGTGACTCAATTTGGTACATTTCGTCGGCCGATTTTACGGGGAACTTTGAGCTCAAAGATACTTCACAATTTTTTTCCCGAAGCAAAGTTCTAACGTTTGATTTTAATTATGCCATGGCATCCACAATTGTTGACAAGTGCGCCTTCAAATCATTATTTTGTTCTAAAAGCATATACGTGTATGAATTTATACAAAACTTTCTAAGATTTTCCATACTTTGTAAAGCATCCGTTTTAGAATGCATAGAAGTCATTTCCTTTGTTAATATTTATACTTTTTCCTCCATAGAAACGTTTTCAGCATTATTCAAGTCGCCTTAAAATTCAAGTCGCCAAAAATTGGATCTATTGCATATTTTTCAAAACTATTGGACAGTTTTTGACAGCAACGAAAAAAACATTAAAAAATACGTGTGGCACTCGCATAAACTCCAATCTGGTTCAGCGCAAGAATATTGCACAAATACATATTTATACAGTGCCTGTATGTGCGCACACGTAATTGAACAAGCACGCATACTAAGAAAAGGTATGATTTCATTAAACAAAAATATACAAATCTTGGCTGCGGCTGATTTAAGGAACATAGCCGACAGCCAAAAGCGTAGTTTTTGTAATGCTATTTTTAGATATTAGGTTCAGTCATGACCACCCAACCACCCACATAACTAAAAAGAAGTTGTGAACTTTGATTCGAATGCGCTTTATAAATATAAAGTGCTTTGTTTGCACAAAATGTAATTTTGATATAAAATAAGGTAAATTTAATTAAAATAAAATAATAATGAAACTAATTTAATTAAAATAATACTTGTAATTCAAATAAATTTTATTATAATAAATTAAAAGAATAATAAATATAAGTTCAATAAAATAATAATAAAATACAATTACATTATATTTAAAATAAAATAAATGCGCGGCTTCCAAGACACCTCAACCGTTTTTTTCAACGATAAGCTATGTTAATGTTTTTAATAACACATTTTTTTGCAAATCGCACATATAGTGTTGTTATTTAAGCTTTTTTATAGTTAGATCTATCATAGTATTTAAAAATTTTTTATTTTGGGACGAATAAGGCAACCAAAGGCAAGCTGAGTGATATTAATATGTGCTGCTTAATTTAAGATTGCCCAATATTAAATGATTAAAGATAAAAATTACCGAAAATTATTAACGGAATGAATGAGATATCAAAAATTAATGTTTCTTGGGAGTATTTATGTGATTTTTAAACAAAACTTTTTTTCTCCAATTTTTCTAAGTTACATACCCTTGAGATTATTGGTATCACTTCATACGGATCTGAGCACTAAAACCTATATTATTCATATCATGAAACGAGAATATTTTAAAATCAAGGTGTCTCAATAACCATTGCACGTATCGTTTTTATTCTTTACAATCTACTTTAAACTCCCAAATCTTGTTCGATGTTACTATATTACTATGTATGTTAAAATATACCTAGCACCAATGCTTGCCTGCATTGCAAAATGTTAAAATTGCCTTCGTTGTTACTTCAACCGAGCCACGGGCCAGAAGCCAGTCAGCATAAAATGTTAAAAATATAATATTGCTTTTGCCTATGTTAAATCAGTGCACAATGTTCAAAACAAAAAGCAAGCCGACTGCAATTGCTGCTGCTTATTGTTGTTGCGTAGTGTTTATTTTGTGTTTGATTTTGCTTTTACCCCAACCGATCTTAAGTCAACGCATAATCTTTCAACGGTAACAAAAGCACGGAGAGAATTTTCGCCTCTGTATATTTAATACTCTTTGGGCTAACCTATATAAACATACGGTTACGAGGCTCTGTCTCGTCGCTGTAACCTATCACAAAGGGTTGCGTGACACAATAAATAATTATAACGTTTATAAATAAATTCTGTTTCATTTTAATACCTTAAAAACAATCCAACACATAACATGGCCTGCTTCTTCAATTTCGACTGCTTCCCCGTGGTATCGGAACTTAAGTCGATATTTTCAAAAATGTCAATGTCATCTTCATTTTCGCAGCTTGTATCGGTTTCAATTGGCTGCCTTATAACTTTCATAGATTAAAGTCGAGACATTATATACTGCTTTTCCCTCACTGAGGGGTTTGAGTTTGTTCCCAGTTTTGATTTAAGTATAGCAAAATAGTTTTCTTAACTATCTTAATTGAAACGGGAGAGAAATACAAATTCAATATCATCTTCAGAAAGAAGGTCTTCACACAAGTAATTTTAATGTTTTAATTTTTTTATAAACCCTTTGTGGCAAAAATTCTTGTGCAAAACTTTAATTAAATTTAAATACACCAAGAATATACTAATAATACTTATTTATCCTTCACGTAATTTTTCTTGCCGAGGGGAATTTTTTGAAACCAAATGCGTCAATAAATGCTTCAATGAACTTGGCCGTAGCTACGGCATTATTCATATTAAATTCATTGAATGTATTATTTGCATGACATATTTTAATGGCATTGGCTACAGATTTTGAGAACACCTGCGCCATAAATTTTACTCGATTTTTTCAAATGTGTTTGGATACACGTGTGTTTGGCTCAATTTCGGCACCATTCTTGTTGTAAGTGAGGCCTTATCAATGTCATATAAATTGGAAATAACTTTCAAGCTAACAACTCCGTCAGCAGTTTCTATGTTATTTCGCATTAGACAATTTCTAAAACTTTTCATTAGTTGCACATAATCGTAAAGAAGGTAAATTTTATTACCAAGAGCATCAGAAGAGTATAAATTATTATCAGGTGACAATGAGTTAAAAAGAGTTCTATTGATTGCTGACTGGTCAGTTACGATTTATCGAACTTTAAGACCAATTTCATTAATTTTCATACAAAATAGTTAGTTTTATTCACAGTTGATGTACAATAATACGATAAAGTATATTTCCAGGGACTAAATATTCCCTTTATTTGAAATAATAAAAAGGAGTTGCCCAATTTTCCTTCTCTTTCGGAATTACCATAATCTACATATCCATCTGTTGATTCGTTATACTCCAATTCAGAGCGGCCATGCATTTCGTCTATAAGTAACACACAATTTTGTGGCAAAGGAAAACCCATGATGGATCTCATAAATGCATAGCACTTGCAGACCTATAATTTTAGTTTAAAAGTACATTTCATTCTAGTGAAAAATGTTCATGTGAAGATTGATAAATGTTTTTGTATTTTCATTTAAAGCAGGATCAATTGCAAAAGAATTTTCACGTAGTTCTCTGAGTTTTGTCACATTTAATTCATTTATTAATTCAATTCAATATTTATATACATTAGTTTGCTCTTGCATTTTATACAATTTTTTAAATAGTTCATTGTATTGCTTTTTCAGTTCGAAACATTTTTTTTAGAAATATTTTCATTTGTGCTATACAGCTCGCCACGAGGGCAGTACATCGTGCATTCATCTTTAAGTACATTTACTTGAAAGTAATTATCCGGTATCTCAGCAACTGATAAAACACCTCCTCCAGACTTACTGCATGATATTTCTTCAAATGAGTTAATATGAACAGGTTTACGCCGCCATAAAACAATTTTCTTTGACATACTCCTCGAAGATGTAGCTACTATTTCAAACTCATCCTTGTACATTCATGTATATTATTTCAATGAAAATGTTTTTTGCAAATAAAAATGCATTTATTATTTACACTTTGTATAGGGGGATGGCATCCTGCTTGTGTGTGCAGTGTAAGCTCATCTTTAAACCATCAACAAGTGTAAAAATATATCCATATTATCCAAGGATTTAAAATTTATTTCATTCGTCATCGAAGGTTGGCAGCGCTAACACGTGTTCTGTCAAAAAGAAATTGTGTGAAAAGTGAAAATAAGAATAAAATCTTTTTATGGACAAGTCCACTGCCGTGGACACAAGTGGGCAATCAATTTTAAAAACTAAAAAATATAAAAAACTAAAATTTGTTAAGTGCAAGTGAAAATTTGTGTGTTGAGACTCCGCTGGCACAAATTTTGTTATTTCATTGTGAGTACACACTGTTTTGTGTGGTGTGCATACACTGGACTTATAAATACGAAACAAACAATTTTGTTAGTTTGACTTTTCTTCCTCTTTCCTGTTTTTGTTTACATTTGTAAATCGGTACAAATTACATAAAAATTCAAAAAGTTGTGTTAAAAATGCCAAGTGGAAGAGTAAAAGAATGAGCGTAAAGTCAACTTTGAAACTGTTGCTAAAGTGGCTTTGCGCCAGTCAATTGACTTCCACATTCCGAAGTCAATTGACTGGCGCCAGAACGTGCTCAGTTCCTTCGACGAAGCCCGATTTCTTCAAGAGCTGAGGGTAACTCAACAACAGTTCCAGCATATATTAAGCCTTATACAGTCACATACACGCCTACAGATACCTGCCGATTTGCAGGTGGCGATAGTTCTGTTTAGACTAGGCTCGTCAGGGAACAGTGGGTCTGTTAAAAAAATTGCGACGCTCTTCGGAATTGGCGATGGAGGCACCTTGACCAAAATAACACATCGAGTTTTTGATGCCATTTTGGATAAACTAAAGCAGTTTCTATATTGGCCAGATGAGCAAGAACGGCAAAAGATTGTGTCGCATACGATGAATGAACTGCCGCACTGCATAGGATACATAGATGGCACAGAAATTAAACTCGCAGAAAAGCCTCAGTACAATCATGAAGCTTACTTCTCGAGAAAACAAAATTATGCCATTAAATTGCAGGCGATATGCGATTATTAATTACGGATTCGCGACGTTTTTGTCGGATATCCAGGCAGCTGGCACGATGCAAAAATATTTAAAACCGGCATCATTTATAATCGAAGTTCGGAGTACTTCAGTGGTGAGCAATGGATGGCAGGTGATTCTGCATACCCACTGTCAAAATTCGTCAATGTTCCTTATAGAAGCAATTCACACTTCATGAACGCCGAAATGCGGAAACGCTTTAACAGACGCCATTGTCAATACCGCGTCCGAATAGAAAACTGCTTTAAATAAAAGAATTATGCCTTTAATCATTATTATAGTATAATGCCTTAGATTGCTTTTACGGTGTCATAAAATGCCCCTATGTTAATAAACTACGAAACTTAATGTACTACTATACCCACTTTGTACAGAGAATAAAAAATGCTCATTTGTTGTTTGCCTAAGTAAGGCAAGCCAACAAATACATAAAATATTTTCGCTGTTTTTAGTGGCGGCATGTCGCCAGTCGCCGAACTGCAGGGGACTTACCGGTTTATTACTATCGACAGAGAGGCATGTTACCAGCGACATCTTCGTATCCCGCCTTATTTCTTTTTTTAAGCACGATGTCATACGATGCCTGCAATTGTCGCCTCCTCGATGACATGTCGACAATAATTTACCATATATACAGTAATTTACCACAGACATGTCTTAAGTAATTTACCACCGATATGTCTGACATAATTAACCACAAGCAATTACGAAGGGATTACCGATTATTATTTGTGAATACAAAAAAATTAATAAATGTTTGTATGCGCAGAATTTTTCACTAAAATCAAATTTACATTTCAGTAATAGTAAAATAAATAAAATTATACAAATTTTTGAAAAATATTTAATAACAAATATGTCGGTTTTAAATTATATAAAATATATTATTTTTATACTTTCCAAGAAAATTGTTTACCACTTCCTGAAAAGAATTCGACGCTTGCTTTTTGTCAGGTGCTAACGTTTTTCTAAATTCGTTGCTTTTCATTGTTTTGCGAATTTGAGGACCAACAAATATTCCTTCCTTAACTTTCAGCTTGCCTAACACGTTGAGGACGGCGTGTACCACCGGTGGCTCACACACGAAAGTTTTATCTGGGGGCGTGTACCACCGGTGGTCCACAACGGCTTTCGTTTTGAATTAAATTTTTTTTTGATGAAATAAAACTCTTTGTGATCAAAACTAATTTTTTATTGAAAAAATCAAGAGCTTATTTTTAAAGGTAGGCTATTGTCGATAGCAGCAGCTTCCCAATAAAAACATAACATAGCATAACATAAGCTCTTAAACTATATTACTAATTACTCTTAACTTCCAATATGCATGACTGTTTCTCTCTAGTTATCAATTCCCTTTATGCTATGTACGATTCTTGGCAGCGCTGCGGCCCTTGCATTGCCGTCAGCGTTCCAAGATCAATTTAGTTTTTGCTAACTTATATAAGCATACGGTTGCATTTCTCTCTGCGTCGCATGTTCAAGTCAATTGCCTAACACTTGCCGTGACTTCTTATAAAATAAAAACTTATAACGTGTTTAAAAATAAAGTTCGTTTCATTTCGACAATCTAATAAAAACAATTAATTTAAAAATATTAGTTAATCTAACAGCTATAATAAACTTATTAACATATTTATTGGTTTTTGTGGGTTTTTTAAAACATTTTAGACAAAGTGGTGGTTCACCTTCGGAAAGTCGGCAGAACGTTGTAACCCTTTTCGTACTCTTTGCAGCAAAATTTCTACCTCGTCGAGCAGATAAGGATTTATAACATTTACGGCATCGTTTCCGCGACTTTCTTGCAGTTCCAGGATACATCTGAACATAGTTCTTCTATGTGCTTGCGGTTCTGTAGGTATTTCATCCAGGAGCCGATCAAAAATACTTTCCCTAAGTTGTAAAACATCCAAATGCTTGGTGCCCCACTTCTGATGAATAATATACCATGCATTTACAAATGATGTTTCGCAAATCCACTTTATGATAATTTTGCTGTACCATTTTATGGTTTTGCGTAACGAATTGTAATATGATGCAAGTTGGTCGGATATATCAACGCCTTTTTTTGCATTATTGTTGTCGAAAAATAGCATCAGGTTTTAGTTTACGATTTATTCCTTTAACAATAGTACAAGTATGATTGTTGCAAGTCGTTAACATACAAGCTGACCGTCTGTCAATTTAAAAATTGTAACTCCTTCAGGATTTTCAACACAATGTCACCTCGTCTTTGTTTCAGTTTTACTTCTGGTAGTAGAAATTTTATACCACATAAGTATATTAGTTGATTTACCTAAAAGCTCTTCAGCTTAGGCACACTTGAATAAACTATTCGTATACAAAGTGCTTCCTTCAAATAACAATCCATCCATCAATCGCATTACTACGTCATGTGCATGACCATTTGATGTGGAGTTTACATTCTTTCCAGTGTAAATTTCAAAATTATACGTGTAGCCTCCAGTCAAACATAATTTGTATAACTTAATACCACATTATAGTTTTCCTGGAATGTACTGGCGAAACATGAGTTGCCCTCGCCATTTAACCATGCTTTCATTTATTACGACATTTTTTTCAGGTTTCACTGCGCTTTTGAATGAGTCAATGAATACTTTTACAAAAGGAACTCGTTTTCTAGGTAAGCGATTGCCACATCATTTCCATTTTTCCCAATTGCTTTAGCAAAATTTTCTATAAGACCCAATTCAATGTGTAGTGGAGGTATAATGATGTTTTCTCTTGCGACGAACGCTTCTGACCCATCATTATATTTACCAGGAGTATATTCTGTCCTTTCAGGCCATAGATCTTTTTTGAAATGGTCTTTATATACTCTATTGTTGTATAAGCAAAGAAAACATTTGTATTTTGTGTAACCACTCTGCAATCCCATTACGATTGCAATAACTTTAAAGTTTGAATATGAACTTATTGTGTTGTATTAATTCTAGTATAGCACTTATCATTTCAAACTATTCTTTTATTTCTGTTACAAAAGCAACTGGAACAGATGGATTTTCGTTTCCGTTACTTAAAAGCACAGCTTTTATACTCGTTTTAGAGCCATCGATAAATAATTTCCATTTCGATTCATCAAATGGTTGTTTCATTTTTTAATGTCATTGCAATAACATATTTGACCATGTTTAGAAAAACATTCTGCTTAACCGTTGCTTCTCTTTCGAACTGATGTCACCGTGACTCCTGTAAAAGTGATTTTTATTATTTACCTGCAGTGTGCAGTGCACAAATGTTTACAAAACATACCTTCGACAAATCGAAACTCCTTCAGTCGAGATATTAATAGGTACATAGCTCAGACTTTTGTTTCGTCAAACACAAATCGCGAATAAGATCATTTACTTGAAAAGTTTTTTTTTTTGTCAGCGTAAGCACCATTAAAATCCAAAAATGTCGTATTTTTTTTTGGCGAAATCATGATTTTTCGTGTACTTATGCATCAGCTACTGGTGTTCAATGGGCTGTTCGAATTTCTCGAAAAAGGGCTTATTTGAAAGGTACTGACTCCTACCTTCTATAACAAATTCAAATATAAAAGAGTAAACCTCTTTTCAAAGGTTAAATGCACTTGAAAGTGACGAAAAAAAATGCAATAAGTCAGTCATTTTTTACCATAAAAAGGCGAAACTATATATAATCGCATCTACATATCATGAACAATAACTTTAAATAGCTAACTTTTCAAGTGTCTAAGACCTTTTCTGAAAGAAATAGCGATATTTGTTCGAAAAGTCACCAAAATGTTGTGATTTTTAGGTTTTGGGCACACCCTTGTGGCTGTAGTTTTTTCTTAAGGTTATCAATTTTATGGCATTCTGGTTCTCTATACTACTTTTGTATTTTTCTCGTCTTTTCTTGTCTTTTCTATAGATGCACAAGATTTCATAGTTGCAATTCTGATCAACGCTGTGTTGCCATCGACAGCCCGTTTTAAAAATGATGTCGGCAAAAAATACAAAAAAGCAACAATAAATGATGCCATGGAATGCTTCGTTCTACGATTAATTACCATCAAAGATTACCAGAGAAAAATTATCACTATTACGAATAAGTACTATTTGTCAGGATTAAAAATTCAACCATTTATAATCGTAGAGGGACTATCTGATTCAGAAATCACTTCATTTTAAGTATATTTTGATGGAAACTTAAGCAAATGTATTTCCTTTTTAGAAAGTCTTGACATATGTTTTAAGATGTTTAACGTGCTATCTTTAAAGTATCCCGAAGCTTGCCAACAAGCTTGGACTTTAATACAAAAATTTATTTTCGAAATTAATACAACTTATGATAAAAAAATCATCAAATTTGTCATCCCTAACAGATTTTCTAAGTAATTAAGATGTTTGCCTGCTTTCAATGTCAAAAGACATTTGTGGAACCCCAGGTTCTAATTAATCATTTTAAAAATGATCACTTAATGACAAACAAGTTTTTGAAATTAACTTGTATTCAAAACAATTGTTTTCAAATATTTAGTAACTTCCGCAGATTTCGTATACACTTAGAGAGACTACACACGCATAATGAGAGTGATATTGCATCAAACAATAACCATTTACCTTCAGTTAATAATGTTATAGATCCGTCAAATTTAAATGAACCTTTGACAATAATAGAAAATACATGTGACTCTGATGAAATGTCGATTTCTTTTAATAGCAACAACACTGTCAAAAAATTAAAAAAAGAAGCTTTACATTTATCTTTAAATTTATATGAAAAAAGTTCATTGCCTAGAAACTATGTCATGGATTTACAAATTATGTTTTCAACCCTTTTGCAAAATGTTACTGCTGCAATAGAAGCACAATTAAGTCAGAAACATAGAAATGATTTGAAATGTATCCTTAATTTTTGTAAAAAACCATTTGATGATATTCGGACAGAACACAGAATGTTTAAAATTTTAAAAGATTTGCACTTATTTGAATATCCAACCGCTTATTTAATTGACGAAAAAGTTTCTGAAATTGTTGCTCATGGTAATCCTACATTGGGCCAAAAAAAAGCTGAAATTATTATTATGCCATTACGTTTTATATTTAAGACAATTTTTGAAATTCCAAATCTTTTATCTTGCACATTACAAAACGTTAAAAGAGGCTTACTTGAAATTAATTTAAATAGCTTAACATGCGGGCATATATTTAAAAAAAAAGCACAGTTTCTTAATTATGATCTTATAATTCCATATATTTTATATCTTGACGATTTTCAAATTAACAATCCACTAGGTAGCCATACATTTAGTATTTGTGCTTGTTATGTAAGTTTTCCATCCATGCCAAAGCATTAGCTATCAAAACTTAAATACATTTTTCCAGTTGCTTATATTTCAACTTCAAATGTAAAATCAAATGGTATCGAAAAATCTTTTTACCATTTGGTTGAAGAACTTAAATTTTTAGAAAACGGTATAGAAATCAATACGGGCCAAGATATAAAGAAAATTAAGTTCGTTTTAAGTTTTATTGTTGGAGATAATTTAGCTGTAAACACTGTTTTAGGCTTCGTACAATCTATTAATTCCCACAAATTTTGTCGTGCCTGTAAAAGAACAAAAGTTCAAATGAAATGTAATGTTTACGAAATTTTTGCCGACTTAAGAGATGAAGGATCATATCAAAATGATTTGTTAGCTAACAATTTTCAAGACACAGGGATAAAGAGTTATTGCATTTTTGAAAAATTGCCTAGTTTTTTTGTAACAGAAAATTTTGTTTTCGATTTAATGCACGATGTATATGAAGGTGTATGCATTTATGACATCTGTAACGTATTTAAAGAGTTAATTGATTCAAATGTAATTTCACTTTCAGATATAAATGGAAGAAAACAACTATTTCAGTATGGCGAAACAGAAATCAATAATGTTTCGATTCCTCTCGATTATAAGCGGTTAGCTAAGTTTAATCTTAAAATGACTGCAAGTGAAATAGACTATTTCATATATTTCTTACCACTTATGATAGGGGATTTAATACCTGAAGATAATAAGCACTGGCAGTTTTTCCTAATTTTATTAGATATAATTGATTTACTTTTTCGATCAGACTACGTGGAAGACGATTTAATTAGGCATAAATGTTTAATCGAAAAACACCATTCATATTTTATAAAGCTTTATGGGTCTTTTCCCCCCCCGGGGGTCAACCGGTGCAACCTAACCTAACCTTATGGGTCTTTGAAGCCTAAGCACCATTTTCTTGTACATTATTCCACAGCTATAAGAAACTGTGGGCCATTGAAATATATTTGGAGCATGCGCTTCATAGCAAAGCATAAAGAGTCTAAAATATATTTCCAAAATATAACTTCACGTTTAAATCCTCCTCAAACGATTGCCTTTAAAGCATGCATTAAGTTTTCAAAATTTTTAGTGGACCACGAAAATGCATTCGAATCCGAATTGGATTACTCATCAATTAAGTTGCAAAATGTACTTCCTGAATCAGAACTTTTGTATTTTATTAAAAATATGTTTAAATTAGAAGAATATAAAATGTGCACCGAGCTTACTTTTTTCCTCAGCATATAAAAGTAACTATTATTTGGCCACTAAACTTTATATTGTTCAATTGTTTAAAATAATATCAATCATAATTAGTAACAATCAATTTTATGTAATTTGTCAAAAGGTTAATTTAAATGATTTAAATCGACATTTTCATGCTTATGAGGTTGGAGAATTGTGTCAAAATTTAGAGTTAAAAAAAATTGAAAATTTTGTAAGTCCACCTCTTCATTTGTACCCTAACAATAATGGCAAAACCTATGTTACAATTAAGTATATTTAAGAAAAAATTATTGAAACAAATAATATTCGTTCTTATTGTAAACAAATGAAAAAATCTTGTTACAAGATTTCAAGATTTTGTTCCATTTTGTTTCCATTTTGTTCCAAAATATTGAATCCTTGATTCAAGATGCAAATATTTTGGATCAAAATCTTGAAATCTTGATTCAAGATTACATTTTTCTTATTTTAAATTTCAGGTCAAACTTGATTCAAGTATATAATATGCTCCAATCAAGATTTTTTTGACTTGACTTACTTTAAGAGTAAATATGGACTTGATTCAAGATGCAAATATTTTGGTTCGAAATCATGAGAACTTGTTTCCAGATAACAAAATAACTCATATGAGGTACTTTGTTATCTCAATTTAAGTTCAAAAAATACTTGAAATAAGATTTTTTACTTATTTCAAGAACATTTCGTCCTTATTTTTTAAGAAATCATGTTCTTAATTTAAGAATTTCGGACTTAAAATCGAATTACTTGAAATAAGACCGAAATTCTACATTGCAGAATTTTCGTTCTTGAACCCAAATCAAGTGCGGATGTCCTTGTTTTAAGTACGGAATACTTGTTTTTTTTTCTCAGTGTACTTTTAAGAAAAAAGGCGAGATGGACGTTGCTAGATATGCAATCCAAAGACACAAGCAAAAGAAAAGCGGCAAAAAAATTCAATAGTATATTAAATGCTTAGAATTGGTAAGAAATTAAAAAATGTTAAACGAAATACATGTATGTAATGCTTTGTATCTTACAGGTCCATTTTACATACATTGCAAAATGGAATGCAATTCGAATGAGCATTGTTATTTCGAGCTGCAAACAGCAGGTTTAAAGTCGATCGTTTTAAGTTGCTCAATGCTAACTCAGCATGTTTAATACAATCATAAATAGACAATTGCTTCCACGCAGCTATGACTGTTAATTTTTCATCGTTCATTACTTTGTTTAGAATATACCGGAATGATAGCTTTGCATAATAGGTCTTAAAGGACGCAGTAATTCCTTGGTCCAGAGGCTGTAACAACGAAGTTCTATTTTGTGGCAAAAAAAAAAATTCGACATTTGGGTGCTCCATATAGGGGTGACCTGGCGCATTGTCTATGATCAACAGGACCTTAAACTTAAGGCCCCTATCATTCATATAGCGCCGAACTTCTGGAACAAAACATTTCAAAAACCATTCCTTAAAAGTTTCAGTTGTCACCCAGGCTTTCTTATTAGCCGTCCAATGAACTGGTAATGTGTTAAAATTTATACCTTTCATTGACCGTGGGCTTAGAGCTCGATTTACAAGTAAAGGTTTCAGCACCTTATCCCCTGAAGCGTCACTCAATCATTGGCTACCTTAAAACCACTAGCAATTTTTTGTGATTTAGCTACGTATGTTCTGCTCGGCATACGTTTCCAAAAAAGGCCAGTTTTATATGCTTTCCTTACCTGATCTGGAGTGTATCTACCATCTTTAATTATTTTGGCTAATATTTGGGGAAATGCTTAGGCTGCGGTTTCATCTGCAGATGCAACTTCACCCTTTAGCTTTATATTGTGAAGCGCATGTCTATGCAGGAACCCTTTCATCCAAAATCAATTTTTTTTCTTTTTTGTCTGATATATGTGATTCTTTTTTATATATCTTCATATATAATTTCAATTCCATTTGCTTAATGGCATATCCATCAACTGGTATCCGTTTCTGTGAGCAATCCTCTAACCATATTACAAGAGCCTTCTCCATCTTCTCTTTAACAACATCTCGTGTGTATGATGAAGAATGAGCACTTATATTTGTTCCAGAAATTACAGATTTTCTAATTGCTTCTCCATTTTGCTTTGTAGTTCTTATAAACGTCGTTATTTAATATGATTTTATGCAATTAGCAGCGCAAATATTGCTGTAACATTAAAAGCCAAAGGAGTAATAGCTCAAGA
Source organism: Chymomyza costata (assembly GCA_018150985.1). NCBI lineage: Eukaryota > Metazoa > Arthropoda > Insecta > Diptera > Drosophilidae > Chymomyza > Chymomyza costata. Next base: position 226,245 of record JAECWU010000003.1, on the reverse strand, counting down.
AAAAACATATTTACGGTATTCCCGCAACTAATAAAATTGTCTGCTACCAGCTGTTTTCAAACTGTACAAATATCTCTTTATAGCAGTTGTTTTTTCTTTAAAGTTTTTTGTGTTTAAGGTGCTATTTTTTACTCAAAATAATTTAGTGGATTTTTAAAATCGCGTTAAATTAAATTAAGTCGCGTAAAATAATAAACGGAATGATTTTTCTGAATTGCGTTAAATAAAATTCGCGTAAAAACAGAATTAGATGTATTTTGCCTTCCCTTATGCTGTATAAGACTCTCTTATTGCTAAAAACACAAATAATGTTTTTTCTCGCACACACTCACATGCTACCGTTATTCTTCACACCCTTTTGACATACACACTTCGGGAACAAGAGCTACAAAAGCCAATGCTTGCATTTGGTTTACCTTTGACCTAGCCCAAGTCAACGCAAAAACGTCACAACTCAACACAGCGCGATCCAATGCTTGCTTTTGCCTTTTTTGAGTCAATGCATAAAGATCAACACAAAACGCAGCCCGCAGAGAGAACTAAATAGACAGAGGCGAATATTCTCTCCGAGTTCGAAAGTGCCGTTGAAACTTTAGCCAACGACTTCCCAGCCAAGGTATACTTATTAAAGGTAGAGTAATGCTGCCGACGTCGTTACCAATTTTAGTGAGAGCAAGAAAAAGCGTGAGAGGGAAACAATTAAAAACGGGTGCGGGCAACAGCAAGGTATACTTACTACAGGTACTCTGGCCGAAGCCGCTTAACAAAAGTTACCAATTTTTAGTTTCGTTGCGACTGCACATGAGGTAGCTTGCATTCACGCATACGCATACGACGGCACTTGCACAACCTTTCACTTTGAAATGTAATTCACAACTGCAAGCAAAATAAAGACCCACGAGAGAGCGCTGTGTGGCATATCCTCACCTTGTATTATTACACTATGGCCCTACTGTATATCACCCAATGCCAGTGCGAATTACAAAAACAATTTCGCGCGATCCCTCACCTACTACCTAGCATGCACTCACAAAAATCGGTATGAGATTCTTTCGCTATTTTTTGGGAAACTTGTTAAATGGGACTTTTAAGGCATTGCTGGCAAACAAAAACTAGTTATGGCCCTGTTCCTTTCGGTACAAAGGGTATACTTGATCTATGCAATGTATATAACAGACAGATGGTGGCTATACGTAAAAACATATGAACGGAATATATATTTTTTGGAAAATCCGGTGGTAATAAAACAAACTTGCACGTGGCCATCATAAATAGATATTTTTCGGGAATTCCCTTGGAAGAAATTTGCACTTGTGTACAATCTTTTTTCTAGTAGTAACAAATGTTAACAGGTACCAAAGGGTGTTTCGCATCCATTGACCAAGTTTAGTAACTTTGAAATTTTTCGCCCCTATCTGCGCAAGTAAAGAGTAACATTGTAATATCTTTCAATATTACTTTTTAAATCATTTTTATACTGATATTTTCCTATTGAATTTTCTACCTGTTTCGGTAAATTAAAAAACTTTGTCAAGTGCACTCAATAGTAAATTTCGCCAGATCATTATACGTTTTGTGTTTAAACAGTGCAGTCCTTGTTTTCAACATTTATTGTATCAAGTGCAAACAAAATAAATTAAATAAATATATTGTGTTACAAGATAATAATAATACAGTGAAGATTAAAAGATGAATCGCTGGAAACAGTTTTTTTTCGCCAAAAATTTTAAATGTGAATTTCGATGCATTATTTGCAAGCAAACTATAGAAAATAAAATGTATAATGCTAAGAGACATTTTAAAAAGTTTCACGGCAAACAAAATCCTTCAGTCTTAAAAAAACTTCATTGCGAACAAGTCATTGTATTCATTGAGAAGTTTCCAGAAGAAATAGCTGATCAAAACTATGTTCGTGCCAATCTGCACCCATCAAAGCATCCTATGTGGAAAGCTTGAGTATTGCCAAAAATTTAAAGCTATTTTCAGACGGAGACTTTATAAAAAGCGTATGTTAAAAAATGTTATTTTGTTATGGGAACACTGGGGCACTGGAGCAAACTCAATTGGCGAAGTTTGCCTTTCACGTAACACTGTTTCTCGCAGAATTGTAGATCTTCATAAGTATTTGGATTTACTTTTAAATAACAAAATAAGATCCTCTTCATTCTTTTCTCTTGCATTGGACGAATCAACTGATGTGTCAGACACGAGTCAGCTTGTATTGGGAATTCGAATGATTGACAAACATTGGTGTACTGGTGTACTCATTGCTGTTAATGTAGCCTTAGAATCTCATTTACTATCTCTAAATTTTCCAATAGGCATTGAGTTCATTGCCGTAAAAGTGTTTTTTAATAATTCCTATATCTATTTTACTTGTTCCTATATACCTCCTTGCTCCGACTTGAGTGTATATCAGAATCATCTCACTGCCATTCGTATGGTGGCTGATTCTGTTGGTACTCGGGATCAAATTGTTGTCTTAGGCGACTTTAATCTGCCTACATTATCTTGGCTCAGTTCAGTCAATTCTAGTTTTCTTTTTCCATCTGGTAATCATGAGTTTGTTACAGGACTGATTGATATATCTCTCAGCCAAATAAATTTTATACATAATTGCTCAAATAGAATGCTTGACCTCGTTTTTGTCAATGATAATTCTGATTTTGAAATTTCTAGGATCTGTCCGCTCTCTGTACCCGAGGATTCGTACCATCCGACATTACAAATCTCTTTAAAATTTAATGGTCTCTACCGAAATCAGCCACATGCTCACGCTCCTCGGTATCGCTGCTTTCGCAAGTCTAATTTTGTCGGTCTTAATAAATTTTTGTCAGAAGTTAACTGGTTGCCTTTGTTGACTACTAATGACCTTGACTTATCCATTTCCAATTTCTATCGGGTTTTATACGCTGCTTTTGATCTCTTTGTCCCTTATTCTGTCCCGGCTCCTTCTTTAAAGCCGCCTTGGTTTACTACTAGTCTGTCCTCTTTAAAAAATCGCAAGTCTTCCTGTTACAAAAAATTTAAGAAATCTGGATCGCCTGTCGACTTTTATAAGTTTTCTATTTTACGCAGCAAGTTCGTCCTTCTTAACAGAATTTGCTACAATAATTATCTTTCCCGCTGTCGGCTAAACTTCTGTAGTGATCCTAAAAAATTTGTTTCTTTTGTTAATTCTAAACGTAAATCTTCCTTATTTCCTTCATCGCTATATTTCAAAAATGAAAGCTCTACTAACAATTCTGAAATCGCCGACCTGTTTGCGAAATTTTTTCAAACTACCTATTCTGTCAACCCTAATTGCATTGACCTTAACTATCCCTATAACCTACCACATTCAAATCTTATTCCTTATCCAGAAATCTTTGAAACCGACGTTTTACAATCCCTACTGTCCATTAAATCATCCTTCTCCCCTGGCCCCGATGCCATACCTAGTTGCGTCTTAAAGCATTGTGCTTACTCTCTTTTTACACCATTATCTGTTCTTTTCCGCACTTCATTAAAATATTCTTATCTTCCGGCCATCTGGAATGAATCCTTCATTATCCCTATTCACAAAAAAGGTTCCAAGTCCAACATTGAGAACTACCGCGGTATTGCCAAGCTTTCGTCAATTCCAAAAGTTTTTGAAAGGATTGTAACTTCACAATTGCAACACTACTGTCGTTCTTTAATGTCGGATTCCCAACATGGATTTGTAAAACGTCGGTCTACTTCTACTAACCTTTTAGAACTTTCGTCTCTTATTAATCTTGGTTTTACGGAAAAAAAACAAACTGATGTCATTTATACTGACTTTAGCAAAGCATTTGACTCGGTAAACCATAGTCTTCTACTTGTTAAACTGTCTCGTCTGGGGTTTCCGTCTTGTCTTTTAAATTGGATATCGTCCTATTTATCCAACCGAGTCCAGAAGGTAGTTTTTAAAGGCTGCGAATCTACAGAAATTATGGTCACGTCAGGGGTACCTCAAGGTAGCCATCTAGGCCCTCTTCTTTTTAACTTATTTTTAAATGATCTCCCTCAGGTAATCTCATCTTCTCACATTCTTATGTATGCGGATGATGTTAAACTCTGTATGTCCTACTCCGATAATAATAATTACTTACTTCTTCAGCAAGATTTTGATAGCATGCAATCTTGGTGCAATATCAACCAACTCTTTCTCAACAAGACAAAATGTAACGTTATGACATTTTATCGTTCTGCTCCTTATTTGGCTACTTACTCTTTAGAATCTTCTACCTTAGAACGCATCAAGAGTGTGTCTGACCTTGGTGTTTTGTTTGATCATAACCTTAAATTTAATAACCATATTTGCAACATCGTGAATAAGGCTAGAGGTGTTCTTGCTTTTATTAAGCGTTGGTCTAAAGGGTTTAACGACCCTTACACAACCAAACTTCTTTATATTTCTCTCGTCCGTCCAATTTCGGAATATTGTTCCTGCGTTTGGAGCCCTCAATACCACCTTTATCAGGACATGATTGAGTCCGTACAAAAGCAATTTCTCCTTTTTGCACTTCGTGGCTTAAACTGGGACCCAAATATCCGACTGCCGCCATATTCTGATAGACTTCGCCTTATAAAATTGCCTTCCTTAAACCATCGCAGAACATGCCACGGCGTGTTATTTTTGCATAAACTGTTACTCGGTCTTATCGATTCCAATGTACTCCTTAGCAAAGTTACTTTGGTCATACCATCCAGAGTAACTCGTAATTTTCGACCCTTAGCCTTACAATTTTGTAGATCTAATTATGCTTTGCACGACCCTTTCCGTGTCTTATGCTCTAACTATAATAACTTTTACAATTTCCTCTCTTTCGAACGGTCTATTCAATCTATCACTTCTTCTATCTTAAGTCACCTTGACTTGCCACTTCGAGCATCCTTGACCAATCCTATATTATGAGTCACCCACTTGGTCAATGGTGACCCATTGGCTTTTTTTGCGATATAATGTTTAATTTTTATCTTGCTTCCTTTTTTCAACTTTAATATTGTAAATCCAAGTTTCTGGCCAGTTCTTGATGTGAGTAGGTGCATATCATTAAAAAGTTCACCCATCGGGCTAGAGACGCGGATTAGTTCATATCAATTTCCTCGCTCTACTTTCTTTTCTAAATAAATTATATGTACTTTTTATAATATAATGTCAACTGTTCGTAGTTGTACCCCTCAAATAAATAAATGAATTTCAATATTAATGAAGAGATTCTACCCGTGATCCCTCTTCATGAAAATACAAGAGGCATAGACATATTTAATGCGGTAAACGGAAGAATAACTTTGAATAGTAAAATTGAAAAACTATCTGCTATTTGTAACGATCGTGCACCTGCTATGCTTGGTAAAAACTATGGGTTCATTGTACAAATCATGAAAAATGGGATACAGGTTCCATCATTTCATTGTGCAATTCACCAAGAGGCCTTGTGTGCGAATTGGACGAAGGGTGTATATACAATTAATGTTGTCACTAAAGTAGTTAACAGGATAAGGGGTGGCCATAATGCTCTTAGCCACCGCAAACTCAAAAAATTCCTTCAGGAATGTGAGGCTCAACATGTGGACCTACTTATGTTTACTGAAGTGAGGGGGCTCAGTAAAGGAAAGTGCCTTGAGCGTTTCTTTGAATTGCGAAGAGAAATTCTTCAGTTTTTGGAATCAGAAATTCAAAGTGTTGATTTTATTAAATGAAGTAAAATCTTACGAATTAAATATTAACCTAGCATTTTTCACAGATTTAACTTTACACATGAATTACCTGAATGCTTCCCTTCAAGGCCAGAATAAGTCTATTTTCGATTTGGTAGGCTCTATAGAAGGATTTATTCGTAAAATTGATATATTTGTTTTTGACTTAGTTATGAACAAACTGTGTCACTTTTGACGATTAAAAGAAATTCTAGACGAGCTTCGAGTTTCAACATATGATTTTTCTATGTACCTCTACTATTTAAATGAATTAAAACAAAATTTTAATCGAAGATTTAAAGATTTCGAATGGGTAAAAAAAATGATGCCCATTTTTTTTAGTCCGATGATATGCGACATATATGATCAGAAGCCTGAACTGCAACTGGAACTTTGTGACTTGCAGTGTGACTGCGAATTAAAAACAATTAATTTAAGTGGACTTGACTTTTGGAAAGCTGTTAACGCAAACAAATACCCCTTACTCCGCAGCGAAATTATGCGAGTTTTATCTATTTTTGGAAGCACATATATTTGTGAATGTGCGTTTTCAAGCTTAAAATTAATTAAAAATAAACTGAGAAATCGATTAACAAACGAACATTTGGAGGCATTATTAAAACTATCATTATCTATAATAAATATTGATATTGATCAATTTTTAAGTTCTTTATAAGTATACACATGCACATACAATTTCTTTCAGTGCACTCAATAAACCGTAATAACTGTTTACTTTAAATGTGTTAGTGTTTTTCTTTATATGTATTGGTTTTTGCTCTTCCAAAAGCAGTGTTTGGACCAGAGAGCTGCATCGGGTATGTTCGAGTATGTTCGATCAAACATGTTAAAAATCCAATCAAACGAGCTGAGCGCTCTCGGCCTTCATTGGTTGTGTTCGAACACGAAAAAGCCAGCACTCTACGCGCAGCGTTCGAGTAGCTGCACGACTGCTTTGCCTACGAACTATTCGGGTTCATCAGCTCGAATCTACTCGAGTATGAACGAGTATAAACGAGTAAACTAGGCATATACATACATTTTTACTGCTTATAAGCAGTTATTCGCAAACATACATATGTATGTATGTGCGTATACAGCTAACATACATATGTATGTGTTTCCATGTTTCTAAGAGGCCAAAAATTAAAGGAAAACATATATGTACATATGTATATAATTTATAAATATATTTCACTTTATAGTGGATAACAATTCATTTTATTTCATAAAATAAAAAAAGGAACTGAAGTTTTAAAGTTTCTTAAGCTAAACAAATTATAATAAAATACTTAATGTTCTTGTCTTTTAATTTAAATATTTCTGTTTCTTAAGACAGAATTTAGAAATAACAAGCTATCAACGGAACCTGGTTCAAGTCTATTTCGTTTTTCAGTGATTATATTACCTGCCATCGAAAATGATCTCTCAGCTGGAGCACTGCTAGCTGGCATTGAGTGAATTTGCATTGCTAGCTTATACAAACAAGGGTATTTGTTTTTATTACTGTTCCACCACTCCATCAAATTAAAGTTTTCAGACATATCTACTATTTCCTTACTATATCTTTCGATCTCATCTTCAGGTCCTTGTACTGTTTTAGAGGCTGATAGTTGTATTAAATTTGAGAAAAAAAAAGCATCACTTGTATTTTTGGACGATGAAGGTTGGGAAACTGAATCTAAATGGCTATTGCTAGAGTGACTATTTATATCAAAAGAAAATACTGGAGAAGAAGTTAAAGGTGATGGTGTGAGAAAGTCATTTCCTCGAATTAATTCAGTAGTACTGGAATTAGGCTAAATGCGAGAAATACAGAACTCTTTAATTTCTTTTAGATCATTGATTTGCATGTTGATAGCTGGTGGATATAAAAAAAAAGCGGCTTTATGCCACATATCTAAGTTGGGGACCCATATTTCGTCAATATTCTCTAAAATTTTTTTCTTTAAAATAGAAATTGTGGCTATTTCTTCTAGGATCGGCTTGCAAAGGTTTTTAATTGTGATTATTGAAGGTAGAACGTAACATAATGACGGTGAATTGCTTTGTTGTAATTTCTTAAAAATAATTTCGAAATTCTAGCACATTTCCACTAAAGCTTTAACAACATTTAAATTAATGTGTAGCAATCGTCGGCTTTCTTCATTTTTTGCCAAAATATTATTTATCTCTCCCCAATTATCGTTTATGGACTTAAGCATTCTGTAGTGAGAATTCCACCGCGTTGGACATTGGTTTTTTAGGGATGTCGAAAGGAGATGTTGCAAATTTGCCTTTTTAAAGTATTTAACCATTTTTTTTGCATGCATCTAATATGTCTACGAGCTCTGTAGTGGCAGCAAAGGATTTCTCCAGAATGTTCGAGAATAAATGGCTGCTACAGTTGATACGTGTGTTATTTGCCAAAGCCTTAACAATATTTGCTCCCCTATCTGTTATAAACAGAGGTGGGCACGAAAAATAACGGAAAGAGCACTTTTTGCTTGTGCGCCTATCTTTCGCCACAGAAAAGACATAACGGAAAGAGCACTCAGTACAAAAAACGCCTTGGACATTTTTGCACCGAGTGCTCTTTCCGTTAGGTCTTGTAAGTGGCGCCTGCCAGACGCACACGCAAAAAACCGAGAATGTTACAAAAACAAAATACACACAGTGTGCGCTTTTATGGCCCTACTCGAGCATCCTTTTTTCGACCTTTTTAGACCGTAACGGTAGTTTTTATTGGTGCTCGCGACGAAAAATTCGCACAAGTACACTGAGCACAGAAATATAGTTAATTTGGCAACTGTAAGACCCAGTAATTTTTTTGGTAAATTAAAATTGTCATATAAACTCATATGACTTTTCTGTTTCTTTGAATGTGTTGCAAAATTTTGTCAGTGTACACGCACAAGCAGATCGTCGGCGACGCGCCGAGTTTACAAAAACAAAATACACACAATGTGTGCCTTCGCTCGACTCGCAGCAACTTACAAAAACAAAATACACACAATGTGTGCCTTCGCTCGACTCGCAGAATATTACAAAAACAAAATACACACAGTGTGCGATTTTTATGGCCCTACTCGAGCATCCTTTTTTCGACCTTTTTTCTTGATGTTGTTGTAGTGCTCTTTCCGTTATTTTTCGTGCCCACCTCTGGTTATAAACTTAATTGGCTCAAGATTGTCCACACCAAACTCATGGAACACACTCTTAAGCTTTTTAAGAATATTTTCGCTGGTAGACCTTTCGAAATCCATCGATTTCATTCCCAAAACAGTATCAATCAGGCGTGCTCCGGAATCAGAAAAATTCAATCCGAACAATTTTATTCGGATTCGGATTTGCGTGCTCCGGAATCAGAATTTTTTGTCGATAATTTCCTTATTTATTTTCGATACATTTAAATATTTCCCTCGTTTTTATCGATATATTCACATATGTGTGGTGTAACCAGCTGACTGCCTTTTGTTAAAAATTGTAAGCATTGCAAAAATTCCATTTATTTTCTCAATTGCTTGTTTTTAAGCTAAAAGAAGGCGTAAAATAATGGAAGAATCATGTCCTACTCGCGGCTTTTTGTTTTCCCCTGCAATAAATATATTTTTTAGCATTTAATTCTTTTGATTATATATGTAGTTACATTGTGTTTGTTGGCGCGGAATGGTTTTTTGTTTCATATAAAACAGCTGACATGGCTGCCGTAGTTGTGCACCTTTTTATTAGTACATGTTGTTTACATTTCATTTTCATTTTATATAGCTAGTTATTTATTATTTTATTTTTTAAATAAAATTTCACAAAAATATTAATTTAGCAACAATGTTTATTAAATTTAAACACGATTTAACTATTTTTGTTGCAAGGGAAATTTTATTTGTGTAACGCGGGAACACTTTCGCATTTACCGGCCAAGTGTGCATGTTTGATACACACACATGTACAAACAAAACGAAAATTCGTTTTGGCTTGTGCATGCTATTTTTGGGTTGTGTCATCAAAAAAAATATTAAAAATAGTTAGCAGCTAATATGCAAATTAAAGTTAGCATAAATAGAATCTAAGAATATCAAGGCATATATAAAAAATTACTTCAATATAAAATTTGTGCTTTTTTAATACTATTTTGACGATTCGGTTTCATTCCACTTGCAACAAAGCAGTCGGTTTCAAAGCACATAAAAAATTCGGATTGGTGGAAATGAGAGCATCAAACATTCGGATTCAAAACGAATCCGCATAAATTATTCTGATTCGGATACCGGAGCACGCCTGAATAAATTTGCAGTCTTTTTGATAGTGGAAAGTGACGCCCAAAAAGTTACGTTTAACGTAGTTATCAGTCCACATATCTATTGTTGCTGACGCTCCATCGCTGTACACAGTATTACAAATTTCATCCTTGAGTTCCTTTTTTTTTTCATTTGCAGCCTTATGCACATTTCTGGAAATTGTAGTCGGATCCGGTAGCAAGTCCTTGACATCTACGTGTTCTCCATATGTCGCCCCGATTTTAATAAAAAATTGTACCATTTGCACGAAGCCAGAACCACTGACTGTGGAAAATGGTCTGCAATCTTCCGTTATCCATGCTGTGCACTTCTCAACAGCCTCCGTTTTGTCCTGCGCCGATACAGTTTTTAAAATATCAGACTTCTTTACTGTTTTGCAGCAGCTATGTCTCGTTAAATTTGAAGTTTGGCCATTGATGTACTTTAGTACGGTTGAGCACGTGCGGCAGTACACAAAACCAACCAAAATTGAGCCATCTTTTTTTATTTCTGAAAGTATATTCCACACAAAACTACGACCTTTGCGTTGACCACATATTTTATAAATTCCGGCTTTAATTTTTTCGTTTATATTTTTGCTATTGTCATCCATAGTTTTATAATTAGCATGTAAACTAAACACAGAACAGCAGATAATAAAAATTTTGTGCGTGTGCACGAGTAGCGAGCGTTCGGGTCTCGAGTGTCATGAGCAACCCGGACTTTAACGAACATTTCGATCACACGTGTATGAGTGTGATTGCCGTTCTCAAACATTACTTGCACGTAGGCAAAAATTCCCATTCGCTCACAATCATACATACATTTCGAAGCTCTGATTAGAACGTTCATTCCTTGTTGGCAACCGAAATGGAATATTCACACTCATACTCGAGTAAACACTCGAGTGTGATCGAAAATGTAATACTCGTTGCAGCTCTCTGGTTTGGACATCCCTGCCTTGGAGCATGGTATAATAATAAGGTAGCGAACGTTGAGACGGCGCTCTCGCGGTTGACATGCATATTTCAGTTCAGTATGAAAGTTACTTTGTTTTGAAATGCCGTCGGCAAAACAAATGCGTGAACAACGGATGCATATAAAAACGTGAACTCTGTTGTTTATTTCATTTTTGTTTATCCCTCACGCATTAAGAGTTCATTTTCTTATAGATAATTGACAAAAAAAAAATTGAAACTTAAAAAAATAGGGTGAAATTCAATTGAGACCACAATTTTCTAACAACAAAAAACATATTCCAGCATGGAAAAACTAATTTATTAGTTTATTAATAATGGGTCCAGCCTCCACATTTATTGATGACCTGAAAGATCCTGTTTGGCATGGATTCAATGACATTTTCAAACTTGCGTCGGGAAATTTCAGCCCATTCCTTAACAACCGCCCGACGCAGCTCCTTCACGTTCTCGAATTTGCGGCCATCAGCATACACTCGACCAGCTAGATTCGCCCACATGTTTTCAATTGGATTTAGATCGGGGGAACGTGCTGGCCAGCTTAAAAGGCTTACTTCTTTGTCTCTAAACCATGTTAGGCTTTCTTTAGAAACGTGAATGGAAGCATTATCTTGCTGGAAAATTGTTTCTGAGTTTGGCTGATGCTCCCTAAAGTCAATTAGAACATTGTCTAGCATGTCGATGTAGTTACTGGAGTTCATCCGACATGATATTTTGCACAAAGGGGTCCTGTTGTAAAATGAGAAGCCAGCCCACACCATAAGGGATCCTCCTCCAAAGTTCCTTTTCGTGGAATATGACTTAAATCCCTTGAGGTCATGCCAGTAATAGTTAAAACCGTCTGGACCATCAAGATTAAATTTTTTCTCGTCCGAAAAGATCACATTTTTCACTGTTCTGTCCACGACATGTGATTTTTAGCGAACTGCAATCTTGTGGCTTTATGGCTTTTATTGAGAGCAGGCTTTGCTTCCATTTTCCTCCATACTAATCGACCGCTGCCTGACAGGATTTGTGGTACCCTCCCTCTACATATTGGAAACTGCAAATCGTTTTTAATTTTCGATGCTGTTGCGTTTTCTTTAAGCCCGGCCCGAATAATTGCTGACTTTGCACGTCATGAAATTTTGTGGTCGTTATTTTTTCGATTTTTGTTGTAATTCCCTTTTAAATTCACCACACTACGCACTGCACACCTAGATCTATTCATTTTACGTGCCACTTGTCGATTGGACATACCATTGTCCTTGTAAACAAGGATCTTGGACACTTCATCAGAACTCAGAGTTATACCCATTCCCATTGCTTTAAAAAATGTTGTAATCCAATTATTCTGAAATTTTTTGTTTTAAATAACTTAATGACTTCCAACATTGTTTAAAAAAATAAATTCGTCTGCTCGACTTACCTATTCATGAGCTTTAATCGCACTGGTCTTAATTGAATTGCGCACCAAAAACAGTGCCAATGTATACAACGAAGCATATTCCCTGCAGTTCTACTTGGATCGATTGCTTCCATTCATATCTGATTGCATATATGATTGAGGCGCCCATGAAAACAGGCATGCATTTTGAAGCGAACGCGAAGCGGTCGAAGAAGAAGAGCCTCACAAAATACCCAGCGGCGCAAAACCTCTATACGTAATCAATTACGCTTGCATTACTTTGTCGACAGTAATGCTCCAAAATCGCTTACAACCTGGCATACTTTGCCATGGGCATGGCCGCTATGTACGTGCTGTGTCCATAATTTGCATTACACGTAAACCAAATTGTATACCAGAGCCGAACAGCCTTCGGCTCTCTTACACTTGGTTTACTTTTCAATATACTGCTGAATATGTTAGTAATGCACTTTGTTTACGATTTAATATACTGCTTTTAAAATGGTATATGGGTTGGTAATGTACTTGGTTTACTTTACAATATACTGCTGAAAGTACAGCATATGCGTTAGTAATGCGCTTTGTTTACGATTCAATATACTGATTTAAAAACGGTATATGGGTAGGTAATGCACTTGGTTTACTTTTCAATATACAAATGTAAGAGAAGTATACACATTTGTAATGCACGTACATTACCGCCCATATGAACGAGTAATAAAATAGTAATACAGTAAATTTTATTTTAGTTTAAGGCTAATAGGCAGTAGAGGAAAACCGCCTGAAGGAAAACGAAACTTCATATAAAAATCGCTGTCAACATTCTTAGCGTTCTTTTTATATGAAGTTTTTTTTTTCTTTCAGTTGGTTTTATACTACTGCCTCTTAGCCTTTACTTATTTTATTAATTTTTTATTTTACAATTGTTTTGACAATTGGAATAAGCAACAGAAAAAAAACGGCTTGACAGAAATAATAAAATTTTGTGTTGCTAGGGGCAGTGCGACTTGATATTTGTGCATTACTTTTTCCGCAGTTGTAATGCAGATTTTCGTCAGATCACATTCGGCACCGCTTCACTTGCTTGGTGAGGGGGGAGGCAACAAAGAGAAGGTAAGACGGACTCGTCGCCTCCGCTTACAATCTCTCAAACGAAAAGCAGCGCTTGTAATCAACTACGTTTTCTACGGAGGTAATGCAGTATTTCGGCAGACCACATTCAGCTCTGCGCCGCTGGGTACCCAGCGGGAAATCGTAGAAGCGCTGAGATTTTTAAGTGATGAAACTATCGATTACTTTCCGGCAGTTTTGTGTGCGCTGAAAGTCTCGCTGCTCCCCCGGCAGAATTGTGTGCTCAAAAAACATTGCTTAACTGAGTTATTCAGTTTTGCTTATTGCAGTCACTTTTCTTCTTTTATGCTTTTGACGCTAGTTTGTTTTTACCAAAATGATACACAAAATACAAAAACAAACATATGATCTTTAAAAGTCGCGTTATATTTTCTTCTTGTTTGTCGTTTCTTGTTTCAATAGTGAAAGTGAGAGGTATATGTATATGTAAAATTGTTGTGTGAACATAAGTTACATTTATTTTGTGCATACATGTTGCTAGAATATAATTACGATGCCATCAATTAGAAGCAATCATTTAAACAATTTAAAAATCCAAACGAAGTATTATTTGGTGAGTTAGTAATAAATAGTGATGATGTTGTATTTTACTATATTTATATTGTTTGTGTTTTTGCAGATAATGGTAAACGAAATGGCTACACGGAGACGGAGTTTGTCAAAGAAATTCGAGGGGCTTTCCGAACTCACAAAAATCAATTTCAAAAATCGAAATATGATGAATAAAAGGAAAATCAATTGAAAAAAAATCAGCCAAATGAAGATCCGAAAGATTAAAAATAATTATAATAATAATTTACAATTTGCTTTATTTGCCAAATTAGAGTTTAGAAAAGAATAAAAGTACAATATTGTTTAATTAAATAAATAATTTTTGTATATCTTATAATTTAAAACTGTTTTTATTGATTACAAAGTAACTTACTTTGTTAAAAAAGTGGGCAACTGAGTAAGCGCTTACAAGCTGCCTTACTTTTTATACAATGATATATAGCAATGTAAGCGCTTACAATTCTGTATACATGGTAATGCGGATAGTGGACCGACCACCCCACTTTGGCGGTCATGCCCATATAAAAGTAAGCGACGATGTAAGCCAGAGTCCCATATAATGAGAAGCGCTTACGACTTCAAAGTAAGCGCTTCGGAAGCGCTAAAGTAAGCTGGATTTTTCCCGCTGGGGGGTATGAGCGTTTGAGAGAGCGGCATTTAATGAGAGCGAGTTACGCTCTATGATAGGAGTAATTTTTGGCTATGCTCTTGTACGAACAAGAATTAGCAAAAAGACAAAAAAGTGTGAAGCGAAAATGCAAACATTATTGCACTTGTCTTTTTATATGTACATATTTTTTGGTTCGCCTATGCATATTAGTTCTCTGCAAAGTGAAAAGTGCGTGCGCAAGCGAAAACTAACAATAATTATAATATTATAATAAAATATACACTAAACTATTCGCGTGTAAGAACTGTTTATTTATTATTATATTTCTTGCCTTATATTGTTTGCCTTCTAATTTAGTTTTGTGTGGTTCAAAGCATGGTATAATAACATAATGTTATTATACCATGGTTCAAAGTGCGTGCACAAACGACGACATAAGACTTTTTTAACAATTAAAAAAAAACTTTAAAGTTGTCTATTTACTATTTTTTTTCTTGTGTGTGTGAAAAAAAACAACAAGGAATCATGGTTGGTAAGCGTCAATTGCAAAGGTTAATTAAAAAAAAAAAAGAGGAACTTTTAGGTAGGCTTAATAATGTAGAAAAAAAGCCTGAAGTTGAGGTAGGAGGCAGCGAAATAAGTCGCAAGAGGAAGAGGGAGTGCGACTATGATTTATTTGGCGGGAGTAATGATTTAGTTGGCGGGAATAATGATTTGGTTGGCGGGAACGATGATTTTTAAGGAAGTCAGATTAAGTCAAGGGAGACCAGATAATTATTGCTATGTCTATGAAAGTGTCCCTGTCAGGATAGAATAAGTTGGGGATGGCTTCATTATAGTTAGAAAATTTTGCAATTTGAGAAACTTTTACGAGCAGCCCTTTAAATCAGATAATATTGGCATTTATTTAGTTAGTGTAGAACCGTCCCCATCTTTGCAAACATTTTATTCGAAAAAATAGAATTTAAAGCAATAGGTATTCCTGACGAAAATAATTTATTGTTAATGCCTCTTTTGCATTCGTGTACCTAGGGCAATGGTTCCTTGTGGTTTTTGCTGCACACAAAAAATGGAGGTGTTTCGTCCGTAGGCGCACTCAATAATTGCGTATGATCTGCCTATCCGGCATACCCATAGCGCCAGCACTATGAGCATCTTAAGAAGATTCACCTGCCATGGGTCGATACCAAAAAAAAAAAACAAAAAAAAAAAAAAAGTAAGTAGTAAGAATCAATCATTGTGACCAATTTTACTGGCCTGCAGAGAAGCACCTCCGCAAGACCTTAAACTTACAAAAAAAATAAGCTATGTAAGAATAATTCAACGCTTAATAATAATAATAATAATATAAATAGTAATAATAATAAATAATGACGGATGCCGACAAGCCCGCTGTCCCTAGTCAACTGTCAGTTCCTATACCTATAGCGGAAAAAAACAATGAAAATACATGCATAAAATAAATTAAAAACCTTTGTTTTATTTTTGTTAATTTATTGTTCAAAAATTGTACAGCAAAAAAACTTAATTTTGATTAATAGACTTTTTAGTCTTTTTATGATTGCATGCATGAAATTGTGGCATGATTATTCCATGAATTTCAGAAGTGCAAATCTTGTAAATAGGCTATGAATTTCAGGCCTGCATACTCCATAAGCAAGCCACGATTTGCATGCATGATTTTCATGCGTGCTGAAGATATGGTTGAGAGACATGAAAATCACCCCTGCACGAGAAGCGAACGCCGAAGTAGGAGGCATGAAGTCCTATGACATGCCCGTGTTAAATTCACCCCTCAAAAGCACGTAGTTGCAATTATAGAATCATGCATGGTAGTGCAAAATGCATGTGTGTTTCAGACCTTTTTCAGGTCTGAGGAGAACTGCAGGGTTTCTATGAAAATGTAGCGGTACTTGCACTCTTTGAGCTTAAAAAAAAAATGAAGAAAACTGAATTTAACGGATCAAACACAGTGGGCTTAATTGAATTTCGCAGAGTGTATGTACGTAATAAATACTTGTTATGTTTAAATCAAATTGTCGTTTTATTTCTCATCAACAGTAAACAAACGCATAATAAACATACAAAGCAATATTAAACAAACACATTTTCATATGTTTTACTTGCCCTCATGCTGTATCACTCTCTCTCACTACTAACAGCACATAAAATGTTTTCTCTTGCTCACACTCACATGCTACTTTGTTATTCTTCATTCCCTTTTGTCATGTATACGTCGGAGCGTGACGCTACCTTGTTATTCTACCATGCACCCGAGCACTTATCTCGGTCACCGCTATGCTGAGCTGAGCAGCAATTAGTCTAGTATCAAATATCACCGTAACGTAATCAGACCCGCTGCACGCGTATTTTCGATTTTGCATTTAAAACAATTTCCAGCTTATTAATACCGCCGCTATAGCTAAGGCTAAGGCGAAGAAATATACTCAAGCATCCTAAACATCACACACAACAACTCTTTTCATTTGGGACAAGGGAACACAAGGGAGGAAAAAACACACACACACACAGAAGCCACCCACCTATTCAAATATTAAAAAATGACCTAGAACCACCAATTTTGGTAAGCTGATTCATGTGCCTCTAATGAACAAATCCACATCCAAATTTTATCAATGCAGCCCCCCCCCCCCCCGCAATCGATTTACCGTGTTTTCTCCCACACCCTTCAACATATCCCCTTGAAACTTATCCCATTTACTTTACATAACTCCTTTGACGTAAATTTCGATTTTCATCATAATCGGTTAAAGTTTGTGGAACTTGTAGGTATCAATATCTTTTTGCACCAACAAAAAAATGTTCTAATTGAAAAGTTCTTAGAAGGAATGGGCAGGAATAAAACTTTTTTCGAGAAAAAAGGTACAGGGTATTACACTGTCGGGCACCGCCTGGACTGTATTACATTTTTTTCAAATTCAATTCTTCCGAAAGATAAGTTGTCAACCGCTCTGATTTTTTATCAGCGAAGTTAATGTTGAAATCGCCAGCCAAGATAAGTGGAAATTTATTACCATTTGTACCAAGTATTTTCGACCCGTCTTCAGTGTACTCCAGTAAAGTGCGATGAATAAAATGCTCTACCTCGTCCAACTTTGGATTCGGAGAAATGTAAATTGCTGCCATGACTATGCGAAGGCCATTTCTAAGTTTGCATAAGCACGTACAAATATCTCCAACAAATGAGCGCCAAACATTAACATCGCTAACGTGTGCAATTTCAGCGATCCGCTGAACCTTACCCAATGGTCTAAATAACCATCAAAGTATCTTCGAGAAGAATCTATTTCTGAAGTTTTCGCTTAATGAATCGACAATTTTTGCACATTCTTGAATTTTTTCGGAACTATTGATTTTTGGGTCTGAAAATATCAAGAATGTTTTTTGTATGTTTACGAAAATGTTGTTCTTCAATTGATGAACTAATAAGGTAAATTTTCTTTTAAAATAGTGTATTGATCTTACTAGTTCGAAAATTTTTTTATTCTGAACTTGAAGAGACACATTTAAATCGTTCAGTAAACCTGTGATGTCACAAAGAAATGCTTTATCCATTAGAAAATCCGGGCTCTCAATTGCTACAGCAAGATCTTCGGCGTCCTTTTTTATTATTTTTAGAAAACTCGCGACTTCTTTTCACAAAGTAAAAAGGCGCTCCAAACATTTTCCCCAACTGAGCCACCGTACTTCTGTGTACATTAATAGATCACCATACTCAGCATCTAACTCTTTAAGGAATTCCTTAAATTTTCGGTGCGTCAAAGTATTGTGTCCACCTCTAATCTTGGTTTCAATTTTCCCTGATATATTCATCACGGAAAGCATTTTTAATTCTTTATCAAAAATAACTTCCTGATGAATTATACAATGAAAGAAGTGGCAAAAAATTCAATTTTTTTTTTAATTTTTTTTTCCAACGAGACCTTTCTTTTTCTCTGTCATTACTTTTGCTCCATCTGTGCAAATTGAACTAAGTTTTCTTTTATCAACATTTGAGAAAACTTTGGACAATAGTGCATCAAATAGAACTTGACCCGTTACGTGACTATGGATTATTATAACATTTAAAAGCTCTTCAAAACTGGACCAATTTTCATCAACAGTTTTGACACACACTATTACTAGGGAAATAGTCTGCGTACTTTCGTCCAGAGAAATAGAAAAGTATTTGCAATTTAGAAGCCTTTTCTTGGCTTTGCAATGAATAAATTGTCTTATCTCTTCAGTTCTGCGTATGACAGTACGTGGAGTTAAGGCAATATCATGGCAAAGATCTAAATTTTCTTGGCCTTTTTGCCAAAAGCAATTTAAAACATCAAATATTCGATTTTTTTAAATATATTATCAGTTAAGGGACGGCATTGCTTTGCTTAAGCTAATGCTACAGTATAGGAGGCTTTTTTTTGCGAGTAAATGGTCATTAATAATGACTCATTATGTTCATATTGGGGCATTGCATCAGCTAAAAGTATTAGAAAAATTTGCTTGCATCTCTAAAATTTTTTCTAAACATTCAGCTCCTTCTAATTTCTTAAACATATCATTTTATTACAATGCTTTTCAATGTAATACAATCTACGTTGTGAGGCAACATAATGACAAATAACGCATATTTTCAATGAAAAAAAAGTTTTCCCACACCTCTTTGAACATTTTTCCCTTTTCAAATTCAATAATTTGCGCAGCGCGATCTAATCATGCAGCCAACTAAACATCAAGTGATGATCCGAACTGGATCCTGTCTGCTTCTCAATGGAGTTTCAAGGCGCTCAGATGGCACAGATGTGGCAAGTATTAGCAAATGTTTTTTTGCAAGTGGGTATACATTTGGGAACGAGTTCTGCCAATAGTTAAGCGGATCACATTTCCTTGGTAATAAAGATTGCAAAAGGTAATTGCGTAGTTCTGACGAAACTCCCCCAGGTTTGACGATGTCAAACATTTTACCAACTCTCTGCACCTCTTTGTCAGGAAGATCCCACATATTTTGTGTATCACATATGCTTTTGGCAATGTCGGTGTATTCTTGGTCTGTGGTCCTTGCTGTACAGGTGATGTGAGTTGTTCAATCGGTTTCAACAAGTCCGACACTTCTTCCAAAATGTGGATTTCCTTTAATGCCAACATTGCTGGGGCTTTTTCAATAATGTCATGTGATTTGGCGTTTTTCTTTCCAAGATCGAATAGCGCCGTTGAAACAAATTGGGCGAGTGCAATGAACCGTTCGATCATGTAAAACGTCGAATTCCACGAATAAGTTTAAGTATATGTTCATCATTTTTTCCAGAGCTTTTGTGGGGATGCTTCAACTCGTCAGCAGCATTTACACTTTTTTTTTATATATCTCACAATGTCTTTTATTTTATTTAAAGGCTCTTGCAAAAGCGGAGTCGATTTTAGTGCGTCTTCTACGACAGGCTGCAGTGTATGCGCAAAACATGGCATATAGACGCGCCAAAATAATTTTTAACAGCTTTTACCATGTTGCAGCGTGGTCAGTAACAATGGCATTTATTTTGGGTTTAGCGATTTTCCACTCTTCACATAGCATTGTCAGTTCATGTTTTGTCACCCAACAAAATTGATAAAATTTCGCCTGCATCCGGACGGTCCAGCCATCAGTGGTTAAGCTGCAGTTTTTAATTTTATCCAACTTCGTTTTTTCTGGAGTCATTAGAGGTAAATTATCCACAGCAATCATATATAAAAGTCCATTAGTCAAAGCTGCGTTTTTGGTTCCTCCTTCTAAAATGCAAGCCAATATCAAAATAGTTTGTTTGCAGATTTGTAGTACATAATTTACAACAATAGCATACTTTTGTTGCATCAGCTACAGAACCTGTGAAACCTTTGCCATTAATTTAACTCGCATTCTTTCGAATCCATTTGGAGCGACATGATCTTGCGTTAATTTGTATACAATTCTTGTGAATGACACCTCATCAATTTTATATTAATTTGAAATAACTTTCTAGCCAACTCGTCCGTCAGCGGTTCTTTTGTTATTTCGAAGTAGACAATTTCTAAAACTTTTCATTAAATGAACATAGTCGTAAAGCAAGTAATTTGAATTGCCACAAGGATCATTAAAATATAACCCATTATCAGTTGATAATGCTTTAAAAATCGCTCTATTTGTGGCGGACTGGTCAGTTACGGATGCTCGAACTGTAAGTTTCTTAATCATTTCTAAATTTTCATATAGAAATGATTTTAGTCTCGTATTATGAGCACTGTTCGGCTATGTGCCGAACCCAAGCAGCAGAAGTAATTCCCCGCCCATGTCAAATCATAAATATGTAAATCGCTCTGCGCAGCGATGATAAGAGTAACAATTGTAACGAGTTAATTGTTTACCACTTAATCTCAATTATGTTTAATCTCATTTGTCGCTTTGTGACTTGCCATCTACAAGCTAAAGCAAGGCATACACTACACGACACAACGTGTCGTACAGCGAGGCTGTTTATCGAGCGCGTTGTATTACCATTGCATTGTGTGTGGCGCTGCTGTATGAAGGCGTACGACGCGTCGCGACGGTCGTACGAAAACTTAAAAAGTTTCGATTTTTTTGGCCAATCGTACAGACGGTCGTATCGTGTATTGGCCTATTTTATATGATCGAATTATTTTTTGTGTATATCGGAGTAAATAAGTACCTGCTACCGGCAACTTTGTGCAATAAATAAATTTAAAAAAAAGCAAAAACATGGAGGAAAGAGTTTGTGGATGCATACAAGAGTATGACGGATCTGTGGAACGTAAAAAGCGCAAATTACAAAACAAATTCGTGCGCAACAAGTGCTACATAAAGTTGCTAGAAACATATAAAACAATTAAAAGTGATGCCTGATTGGAGGATGTGCGCAAAAAAATAGCAAATATGCGTACGTCATATAGACGCAATTTAAAGAAATTAACTCAAAGTGAAAAATCAGGAGCTGCTGCCGAAGATGTATTTTTCTTAAATTTGTGGTATTTTGAAGAGTTTGCATTTTTGTGCCATTTAGAAGCGCCGCTGCCTGGTCGATCAAGTTTTAGCCCAGATGAAGATGAAGATACTGGTTCTGTAAATATAAACAATTGTTTTTTATTCTACATTAAGCGATCTAAAAGGCTGACAGGGAACGAAGGTGTTGCTGATGCGCGGGCCACTTTTTTAAAAACAGCAGCAGAGCACCATGAAGTTGCAGCGAAAATGCCGAAATTATATTCTTAAATAGTATTCTTCCGGCTGGACCCACATGTTCCGGAATATGATTCCTCAACAACAGCTCCTGGCCAAAAAAATCATTAACGACGTACTTATGTTGGGACGAGCTAATGAATTGACGAGTCAGAAGGTAAAAAATATAAGCTATATTTTGGAAAGTACACCTGATTCATTAGTGTGCAGCACGCCCA
The DNA here is from genome assembly GCA_018150985.1 of Chymomyza costata. NCBI lineage: Eukaryota > Metazoa > Arthropoda > Insecta > Diptera > Drosophilidae > Chymomyza > Chymomyza costata. The sequence continues at coordinate 204,201 of JAECWU010000003.1, read as the reverse complement.
TTTCAAACAACTCATTTGTATATACGGATGATTCCAGTTCTTATCAATTGGTGCAATCGCCGTCTATAGTAGGAGCACAGCCTATGCATGTGACCGATGAGTCCAATTCAGTGCATTTGGTAGGAAGGGGCCCAATGACTTTCTCAAATATATTTCCAAATCGGGCGAAATAACATTATGAACATATGCAAATGTAGCAGATTTGCTAAATGAAACTGAATATCAATAAATTCTATTTAAATTTTGCATTTTGGGAATATCAATTAAAAAATTAAAATAAAATAAAGAATTTGTTATACTAATAAATTTCGCCTAACTTTTTAATTGCTTCGCAAAACTTTTCCCTTATTTGTTTTGCTTCGTTTGACGCATTTCTATTTTGCGTTGTCTACATTCCGGGTAAGACCACAGGGCTTTCAATTTCGTCGATGATGCAACTTGCTTGCCTACGCAAATAATTGTGTAAATAGCAACATGCCAAAACCACAGAAGTCGCTTTCTCTGGGCATAAATTTTTGCAATTCCGAAGAATTCGAAAGCGAGAAGCCATTATTCCGAAGGCATTCTCAACTTTCACCCTGGCCGAGCTCAGCGTCTTGTTGAACAGTACCTCCTCAGCTGTCAAATTGGCGTGACCAAATGGTTTCAGTATGTTTTTTCTCAATGCAAACGCTGCATCTGAAACAAATACGAAGGGTAAAGGCTCCTGTCCACTCAGCGCAGGCTTCCGATTTGGCAAATTCAGCTCCTCATTTTCCAGTTTTTCAAAAACTTTGTATTGGCAAACACGCCACCATCCGAAATTCTGCCGTTCGCGTCTGCGTCTACCATTAAAAAATCGCTGTTGCTATTCACTATAGCCAACAAAACGATGCTGAATGTCTTTTTGTAATTAAAAAAAAAGACCCTGAATGGTGTGGCTTCAAAATGTTCACATGTTTGCCGTCAATGGCTTCAATGCAATTTGGAAACAATGATTTTTCATAAAATTTATCTGCAACATTCATCCATTCAATTGGAGTTTTAAAAATCTAAAAATAAAGACTTTTTTTTTTAGAAAATACATCATCAGAATTACTTTTAGGTAATATAAGGTTTCAAAACTTTAATAATGGCCTCGCTCGTTTCAATTACAATTTTTCCAATGGCCTGAGGAGATACTGCCGTTAAAAACTTTAACTCTTCATAGGGGCAGCCTGTTGCCAAAAAGCGCAATGTTATTGACAAACGATTGCTGGCTGGTATTGCGTCACGCATCATAGTGTCTGGTTTCGTAATATATGTATGTTGACATTTTTCCTAAAAGTTTCTTAAATACCTCGTCCGACATGCGCATATAATTTCTATAGTCATGCGGTTCACTTTGTTCCAATTTTTTTATAAGCTTGGTGTTCGAATACTCATCTCTTTGCAAGAGCCATTCCTTCGACCACTTCCTTTTGACTCCAGACCTTTTATTTTGCTCCTCCTCTTCATCATATTGGTCAAAGACCTCGACAATTATGGCTAAAGCAATTATCTTTGACTCCATCTCTGCTAGCAATGTGTTGTGTACAAATGAAATTACAGAAAGTGGTTGAACTGCCTGCTGTATCGTTTGTTCGCACAACGTACAGCTCGATAAACAGACGTGTCGTACCACACGTCGTATAGTGTATTGCTTGGGTTAGAAAGTCGTATTAAATATAGCAGAGAGAAACAATAACTAATTAGGCATCCACTGAGAGTGTCTGCGTTTTTTGGCTTTGTTGTTGTTTTAATTCTCGCATTTTTTTTCAATAAATTTTTTTTGTCTCGCTCTGCTCTGTTCAATTGTCTGGTTAGTCAATTTGTGAACTGCATTTTGGCAAGGATCGTAGTAGTTGTGCAACCGTACGTAATCCCGCATTATTTAATGTAAAGGCGGGATAGTTAAGTTAATTTATGAATCCATCAGCATTAAAAAATAAAAAATTGTGCTTTGGTAATAAATGTTGGTGCATTTTAAAAGGTAATTTAATTCGATTCCGGTTAAAGCTAGTAAAAGTGTATAAAGCATTCTTAACGTCTTAAAACTGCAGTCGTGACTTTTTAATAAATAAAATTCCAATAATTTTGTGCCTCTAAATTAAATCCTGTATACAAATTATAACGCAACTGCGTTTGTTTGATGGTTCGGCAGAGTAGTGACTCGGTTTTATATAGTGTGTGTGTGCTGTTAGAACAGTAAACGAAGAGTTTCTTCTGGAAAAAATACTTAATGCATGAAACTTTCAGGGATTGGTAGGGACCTTGCTCTAAGTCTAAAACCGAGTTTTCGTATTTTGTAATGAAACCAACAACCTTTTATTATGGATGCCGGAAACATATTCTTTAATGCATTACGCATTGCCTTCTCGTAGTCTGTAACAAATGATGCTGGTTTCATTTCGAAAATGTTTGCATTTATGTACTTAATTAAACACGTATGCCCTGGTATATTTTTGTGACATTAGAACAAATACAAAGGGAAAAAAATCGGTAAAAATTGTCAGTAATCATCATCATTTCCTTTATCTCCCACTGGAGCATAGGGCCTCAAATTGTTCAGTAAATAGATTATCGTTTAAAAGAAATCAACACTTACGTTGTTCTCAAATCCGTAAAAAATTATTAACAGTTGCTTGTACAAACTTGTGGGCACAATGGCGAAAGTAGCATCCATTAAAAAATGTCGGGCCGTCGAAGGTTGTCCAGATATAATATTTGCCATTGAGAGCGATACAAACAACGTCTATAACTGTAGCTTGATAGAATTGAGAGTTTCTGTCGCTTTCGCACATCCCTAGCCTTGTCATAATTTCTGAACTTTTGAAAACGTTTATGAAATCTTCTTGGGTAGAGGATGCCTTGATGCGTCGCCAATTCCGCTGCATTTTGCAAAAATTTACATTTTCAACCGAATCTTTATTTTTAAGGCACTCATCATTAAAAGCCAACCGAACTTTATTTTTTATAAAGAGGGCGTAGAAACGAAGTTTTTAATGTTTTCCTTCAGGCTGAACACTTTTAACACTGATTAGGATGAAAGTCCTCTCCAGATTTCAAATTTAATTTACAAGTACCTTTTTGCTCATCGTAATATGTACAACATTGGGTTTCTTCTTTTTCTTATGTCCTGTTACTCCATGTGGAGCATAGGGCCTTCGGTGATGGTTTCCGTTATATTGTTATTTCTAAAACATGGGGTTTGCACCTCCGAATCTGTCGTGCATGCTGCCGAAGCAGGTGGATTAGCCGCAGGAACACTTGGAGAATGAATATTCCTCGGGCTTAAGCCGGATATTCGCATACACCGTTTTCGTTGACGAAAACGAAAACTGAAAAACGTTGTTGTACGGTGCCGTTTCGTTGCAGTTTCGTTGCTGGCAAAGCCTTATGCAACAAAAAAAATTTATTACAAATTTTTTCTTGAGTCTATAATAGAATTTTGTAAATAAAAATATGAATTATAGTGCTGAGGAGATTGACGATGCAAATCGTCGCATAGCCGCATCTAATAGGGCTCAGCAGCAATTCGAAGAAGACATTTTATTATTTGTATTATCATTAAAAACAAAAAAGAAGAGGCAAAAGGTTCATACAATGTACAAACAGTGGTCCCAAGAAGGTGCTCATTCGGTTTTGGTTGATCGATATTTGATGGATGATGATACCAAATTCAAAGAATATTTTCGATTGAGTCCTGAACTTTTTGCCTCTGTTCTTGCATCAATCAAATGTGACTTGAAGGGAATACCTACAACCTGGAATAGGAATCCAATGGCGCCAAGACAAAAGCTTTGTATTACTTTGAGGTAATTTTGTTTTATTAAATAAGTATGTATTTATGCATTATTGTTAATGTTTGAAGATGAATTTTCATCAGCTTGCGGGATATACAAAATTTCAGTTTGTGAAAGGAGCTGGTTTTGTTCGGCCAATGAAACTTCTTCTTCACTGACAAGCTGCGATATTTTTAATTTCAACTTTGCGATTGACAATGGTGAAAATGAGCGCATTGTGTTTGAAATGGAATCAAAAAAGCGATCCAAATGGTCCTTTGGAGCAGGTTGCGGTGGCAAAAAGTCCACAGGATTCAGCTTGCGAGATGATATAATCTCGTATAAACGATCAGCGGGATTACGTTGTTCAGATTGCCTTTTTTTTTTAGTTGGCGGTGGAGCTTCCACACCAATGTTACTACAACCATAAGTATCTGCTCCATCATCATTGTGTATGGGTTCCTCCAATATCGCTTCAAAATCTGTTAGCTCCATTCCTGGGTTGGATGCGGTTGTTGAAGTGTCTTGCACATTGGTTACAGTTCTGAAAGAATATTTGCGTTAAGCAAAATATTTCAAGAAAATAAAAAATAATAAACTTACTGTCGCTACAGAATTGATGTATCCAACAGAAACATAAGTGATTCATCTCGCTTCGTAGCGGTTGCCGGTTTTCCTGTTGATTTTTTTGCCTGGTTACGAACAAAATAATCTCGCATATGTGCCCATGTTGCCGAAAAGCAGCTACGAAATTTGTTCGTTGCTTATGTATGGGATTTCGTTTTCTTCAAAGAAAACGGTGTATGCGAATACCCGGCTTAACCCTCTAGTTCCCAAATTGTTTTTTCCGGAAACAAATTATTTTCGTGTTAGTTTTGTGTAAAAAAAAATACAAAATTAAAAAAAATTAAATTCTTTGTAAGGATCAGGTTTTATGTGGTAATATCCTTAGTCCGCCTACAGGCGGTCTTGGTAAGAAAAGAGAAAAAAAATGAACACACTTAAAATAGATGCGTATGATTTATTTTTCAATTCAAAGTATAATGTAATAAGAAACAAAGTGACAAATTCTTTTGAAAGTGGGCTAAATAAGCTAAAATCATACGTCTTTATTACTATTTACGGTGAAACTCATAGAAGCGATCTTTTTTCTGGGAAAAACATAGGTTTAAATTGCATTTACGGCAAATAATCTGCGTTTCTGATTTGCATCCAGGAAACTTGCAAGCTTTCTTACCATTACTCTATCGTACCGAATTTCATTAGGTGGCAAATAAGTTTTTGACACCTTATCATTTTTAAAAAATTCGGTTCGTGGCCGTCCTGCAGTCGTAACCGACGATACTTGTTGACTAGCACAAAGCAAGTGAGCTATCTGAGCTCGAAAATTGGGAAGTTGGTATTCTTTCCCATGAGGGCTTGGCTTATAGATTCCTTTAAACAAAACAAATGCATTGACAACAGTTAAATCCAATAAGTGCGTGAATATACGATTTGTGTATTTGACGAATTTTAATGGAATCCTGTATCTTCCAATAAGTCCATCCGAAAGATCGACACCTCCCATATGCTTATTATATCCGTGTATTATATTAGGGCAGTCAATGTCAACAATCTTTTTTTCCGAACGTATAAAACGTGAAACCGATTTTTTTCGGGGATTTGATTTTTGAAAGGCTGAGTGTCAGCATATGTCGATGCCAATCGAACGGCTTTAAATTCCTTCCAAATCGATACGGATTCAACCCCATATGCGGAACCACAAAATTCAGCACTATATCCTCGTGGGCACATTTGAATATCTTTTTCTGACGATAGTTTGCAATCTGGGATACGCTTTAAATGAATAGTTCCCAATGAATAAATACCACGCGATTGAAGGTACACAAGCAATGGCAGTGATGTGTAATAATTGTCAAAATATACATATGTTATGATTTTTAAAGTTTGGTACCAGAGAGCTGCAATGAGTGCGCTTGAGCCTGTACGAGTACGTACAAGTAAAATGTGAGAATGTAAGTAGCAAACCGAAATGAGCTTGTTTGAGTATCGCGCTCACAGTGAACGGAGAGCTGCGTTGAGATAACTCGAGCCTGTATGAGCATTAAAAGTAAAATGTGAGTGTGCGAGAACTTGTTTAGGTGTTGCGCACAAAGTGAACTTTCAAAAGCAATAATCTAGGTATAAGGAGAGAGCTTTTTGTTTTGATTGTGTGCGGCTTAGCAGAAGCTCAGGCTTTAGCACAAGACTTACTTAGAAAAATTTGTTGTATGCTTTTTATGTAGTTTTATTTTTTTTTTCCTTCATATATGCACTTTTCTTAACTTATAACAAAATTAAAAAACTTCAATATAAAAAACGCATGAATAAAATAAAATGTTACAGAAATTCATTTTTTTTGGTTTCCTTCACAGATTCATTTTTACTTAAAACTACATTTTGAAACTTAAATGTAAATAACGCATGAAACAAAAAAAATTTAAAAGAAATTACACTTTGTTTTCAGTCACTTAAAATTTCATGAAATTATTAAAAATTATAAAAATAAAAATTAGGTTTTAAAAATTTTTGTAAACAGAATTTAAAAAAAGGATACTGACTACTGTGCCTGCCCCAATTCTGTTTCGCTTATCTGTAATTATATTTCCTGCCAACGAAAACGCCCTTTCAGCCGCTGCACTACTGGCTGGAATCGAGTGCAATTGCAATGCCAATTTTGACTAGGAAGGATAAATATCTTGCTTTGATTTCCACCACTGTATAGGATCAAACTGTTCAGTTAATTTTACTTTTTCTTTGGAATAGTTCTCCACTTCGTTTTGGGGTCCGTTGTTAGTTTCTAAGTCAGACTGTTCATATAACTCAGGGAAAAAAAAGAACTGCTCACTTGCACTCTGCTGATGTAATGCATTTGAACAGCTGGGAAGGCTTTCACCTGAATTATTTTCGTGTGTCGAAGTATTTTGTCACTAAGGGAGCTATCAATTCAATACGAGAAATGCAAAAGTTTTTAATAGCCTCAATGTCATTGGGCTGCATATTAATTGCTGGTGGGTATAAAAAACATGCAGCTTTATGCCATATACCAACGTTATGTAGCCATATCTCATCAGTATATTGCCTAATTTTTTTTAATGCAGAAATACAAGCCGCATCAGCACTATCAGATTCGCAAATGCGTTTTATTTTAATTATGCAGGGAAGTACATAGCAAAGTGAAGGAGAACTGGAATTTGTTGTAATTTTTGAAACACAGTCTCGAAATCCTCACATATCTTTACCAGAATTTTAATTAGTGTGATATTTATATGCATTAATCTATGATTTTGCTCATTTTCACTTAATATTCTATTTATTTCCAGTCAATTGTCAGATATAGATTTAAGCATTTTGTAATGAGAATTCTATCTTGTGGGACACTGGCTTTTCAATGATGTAGCTAACAAATGCTGTAAATTAGTTTTTTTTAAATATTTTACAATTTTTTTGCATGATTCTATTATTTCAGCTTATTTAGTGGTTTCGCCGAACGATTTTTCTTACACATTGGAAAACAAATGGCTACTACAGTTTATGCGCATGTTGTTTTCTAATGCTTTAGTAATATTTCTCCCTTTATCACTCACAAACTTTAATGAAGATAATGGAATGTGACCCCCAAAAAATTTCTTTTGATGAAGTTGTCACGGTTACTGTTCTGACTGCCTTAAATTTTTGCAGCATTTGTGCCGAGTTAAAGTGGATGTTTGGCCTCCAGTATATTTTAAAAGCGCACAACATACGCGGCAGTAAATAATCCCATTTATGATAGTTGCGTCTGGTTTTAATATTTCGCAAAGCACATTCCAAACAAAACTCCTGCCTTTACGTCGGTCGCACAATGTGTAATTTACATTTTTTATTTGCGAAATAATAAAATCGGGATTTTCTGCCATTTTTTCGACTGAAAAACGTCAACAACTAATAACAATGACTGCTGCTTTGTGAATGACTACCTATGTTTCTAATGCAATACAAAAGTATAGGGTGAACTAATAAGATGAATTAGGCACTCACCCACAATACTACGCATTTGCATTCACCCAAAAAGGCTCACAATTCATTCTTCATCGCTACACATGCACATGTGTATGCGTGCTAATGCTGCAAACAAAAAAATCGCTGAAACAACCTACCTCATGACCAATAGCAACAAGAATGCAAGTTTGGGGCCAAGCAAGACCGACCGTAGCAAACTTCTGTAAGTTACTCGTGTTACACGAGTATATTGTGAGCTTTGCAAATGAACAGCTCAAAAAATACACAGCTCGTTTGTACCATGGTGGAATAATATAAGGTGGTATCGTCAGTAAAAGCTATCCCTTATTGTATGTAGCGTGTGAGTGCGAGTGAGAGTTCAAAAGCTTTTCTGTTAGGAAAGCTCTCTTAGCATTGCTTCGTGAATGTGAACAATTCATATATATTCAATAGTTAATATAGTTATTCATTTTACTATAGTCTAATTTTAACAAGTTTACTATTGCCCACAATTTTTTGTTTTTGTGTTGCAAGTTTCATGTTCAGAAAACAAAACACACAGTGCTAAAAATTTCGTCCGCAACTAACCTTTCTCTTTCACAGCAAGTTTTGCACTGACGATAAGGGCTATAAACAAGAGAGTGAGCGTTCGCACGACATCACCTTATTATTCCACCATGGTTTGTACTCACAACCATGGTAGAATAAACAAGGTATGCTATTCCCGAAAAATTTTTGCAACTCAAACCTTATTTTAGTTTCGTTGATATTTTACACGAGAAAGGTTGTTTCCGCGCATAGTTTTTCAGCATTTACCGTAATTTTGTGCAGCGGTAAAAAAATAAGCCACTCTAGTTGCAACCATCAGCACAAAAAAAAATTTTAAATATGCTTGCCTACGCACAACAACAGCAATGGGGGTGGTTTCGCTCTCTCACATTTTCACTCAAACTAAAAATAAGGTTTCAGTGCAGTGAATAGCATACCTTGTATAATTCTACCATGCTCACAACACGAAAAGCTCGTGAGTCAGCTTTGATAGCTCAAGAGATACACATACATGTTTTGCTCAATTGACTTACATTTGTCAAAATTTTAAGTCTTGACAGTGTGCACTCAAAAATGTTTATACTCGTTGCAGCTCTCTGATGCGTACATATTTCTATGTTTGTATGTACACCTTACGAAGGCGAGCTTGAAGGAATAGCAAACAAATACAAACGTTAGTATGTGTGTCAAATAGCGATAGGCAAAAAGTAAAAACGAAATTCAGCATCGCATCACTTGATCTGTAACAGCAAAAGAAGAAGGTAAGTTTTGCGCGTAATATATAGATGGCGACTTATACTTATAATATAGCAAATTTTCATTCCGAATAATCGTGAGCCTGTGGCGCGGTGGGTGGCGCGGCCGCGACTGTGGCAGCGGCGGTTGGCGAGGTTGAAAATTCGGCAGCTGCAGCTTTGTTTCTTTACCAGAAAATGAGGCAACTACGGCCGAAATTGCCACTCTAAACGTAGAGCTCGCTGCAGCCAAGCAGACTTTGGCCAACCTTGCCTCCAGTTGAGCCGCCTTAATGGGACCCCAAAATTGCCGCGAGCGTCGCTGCGCCAGGCGCTAACAACAACAACCAACCCCACAGCAGCAGCAAGAACAACAACAAGCACCTATTTCAGCCCCCCCTCAGGGGGTTTTGAATATGCAATGCCGTATGTGCAGGAGATCATTCACCCGCGCGGCCACTCCAATCCAGTGCTCCGCGTGTGGGGAATGTAGCCACCTCAGGTGCTCGGGACTGCGGAACTCCCGCCTATACCAGGCGAACTTTGTCGGACCATGTTGCCATAGATCGGCACGCGTCACTTCCCCCCGCCTAAACGGCCATGTGCCACAACCGTCTCAGCCCCCGTATCAAGCTCCAACGCAAGCCCAAACTCCATCCACTATTTCCTCGGCCAAAATTCTGCAACTAAATTGCAACGGCCTTAGCAGGAAAATAGTCGAGATCACCGACTATATGACCCGGAAAGATATCTCTATAGAAGCCGTGCAAGAGACAAAGCTTTCAAGCCGAAAACCTTTGACCCATTCGACCAATTATAACCTCGTTCGCCTGGACCGCGAACGCAACAATGGTGGCGGGCTTGCCTTCATTTTACATAAATCCGTCTCCTATAAACACCTGGCCATAAGCAGTAATGGGCATCATCTCGAGGTCACTGTTCAGGTAGGGGACGAGGATCTAGACGTCATAAATGTCTACATCCCCCCAGTGGCAGCATGTCAAGCTGGATATTGTCCCAACATTCACTTTCTGCTGGTCGGTGACCGCCGTATCATTCTCGGCGACTTTAATGCTCATCATGACAGTTGGTTCTCTGAACTCGGCAACGACGCCAGGGGCTCTGCCATTGATGAGCAGGTAAGTAACTCCGACTTCAGCACAATGAATGAGGACCACCCCACCAGGATTACGGCGAATTGTCGAAGTTCCCCTGACCTGACAATCGCCAGTCCTGACTTAATCACGTCCACCAGCTGGCACGCAGACGTTGCCCTAAACTCAGACCACGTCCCGATCACTGTGAGGGTTGATGGGAGTGAGGCGTTCATTACCCCTGAGGGTCGCACTTACATCAACTTTCAAAAAGCTGACTGGGACCGGTTTGAGCAGATGGCCAACGTGTCCTTTGCATCCCTTCTCCCACCGCGAAATGTTTTCGAAGTCGAACGAAACATTCGTAAGATCCTTACCAGTGTGGCAAAAACCTGTATTCCCGCAGGTAGGTTTCCCAAAATTGTCCCAAACTTCCCGCCCGAGGGCTCCCGCCTGGCGGAAGAGCGGGACGAACTACGGAAACGAAACGCTGAAGTTCCAAATATAGTTGTCTTTTTATATGACTTTTTATCAATTTTGACCATTCTAAGCCCAATGTCGTTTTTGGCTATAATACGGTCTCTCTCTTCTAAACTAAAAGTCATACCTTGCGGCGTTTTATCATAAAACGATCAAAAAGTGATTTAAAATTAAAATAAAATATATTTTTGCCATCCTTACACTTAATTTCCTTATAAAAGACTACTGTCCTATAGTTATGAAACGCTTAAAACTGCATCAAAAATGGCATATCCATGCATAAGCTATTGCGAAACACCGTGTGAAGCAACAGTGCAATAACCTTATAGTAAATTAAAAGCTCCAATATTAGGTAGTTGTTTTTGTAAAAGGAAGCTTTGCTGGATCCTACTTATAAACCGTTATATTTACACTTGAAACTAAAATTTGCGACTGTCCTATAGTTATGAAATTCACTGTATTTTCCGTCATTCGCTTGGTCAAAAAGTTCCCAAACAATAGACGGTTTGGCACATTTCCGAATCGAGGGGATCTTCGTCGGTGGAGCAATTTTAATTGCTTCATTTTGGTCCCAAAAATTAATCGTTGCCTGCTTCTGTTGTTTTCGAAGAGACGTACTTAATGGTCTTTTACCTGTACCTTCCATTTCAGACCACTTTCAAAAAAACTCAAACCCAAAAACAAGTATGACTTTTAACACTTTAATGTGTGATTTGTTATTATTATATTGCTTCGGGCCAAATTCAGGCGCGTTCTACAGCTATCGGTTAATATTGATAATTTTTCCCAGCTCTAGTTGCTGAATTTGCTTTCGAAGAACAGCATGCATAAAGCGGATTTGAGAACATACGATGTTACAGTTATTTTGGTTCCGTTGCTATGTTGTTTCCATGTTGTATTGTTTGTATTCGTTATCAAACTTATCAATTTCGTCCGTGTCAGCCTTTTTGGCAGGCGAGCAACAGCGCATAGTGCCAGCGCTGCAGCCACGCACACTGCGGCCGCAGGTGGCGCGACAGTTTCTGCCATTGCCGCCGCGGCTGACACGGCAAGTCCCACCGGCGCTGCTCTACCAAGTTGACCGCCTCTACTGCCGCCACGTTATAAGCTGTCGTTATTAAAATTAAATATACATACAGTGGGGAGCAAAAGTGATTCCACACTCAACATTTTCATGTTCGAGCGCTCATAAAACCTAAACGGATGAAGTAAATAAAAATAACTTTTTTTCTGAAATATGTATATAATTTTTAACAAAAAAAAGTAAAAAGTAAAAGCAATAAAATAGTGAAAAATCAAAAACAAAAACAAAAGCCATGTATTCAGTTTTATACCTTTTATGAAAAAATCAAACATAATACTAAATTAATATTTTGTCCAAAGACCCTTATTGTTTATAACATTTTTTATTCGGTTTGGCATACTCTCAGCCAATTTCTCAATAATTCCTTTCGGAATTTTATTCCACTCCAGCTCGACACGACTCCAAAGATCGTCTAGGTTGGATAGAGCTGATTGGTACTGCCCGAGCAGTCGCTTCACGATTGACCACAGGTTCTCAATTGAGGTCGGGACTTTGAGCTGGCCACTCCATCAACTTAAAATTTTGGTTTTCCAACCATTCCTTAACAATTTTTGCAGTGTGCTTCGGATCCCCGTCTTGTTGAAAAGTGATTTCTCCTTCCGGGTACGCACACTTGTCCAGAAAATTGGGAAGATTGGTTTCCAAAATATTCTAATAATCTTCTTTTCGCATTATTCTGTCAATTTTGTGCAACGGTCCAACGTGCCACCACGTAAAGCACCACCAAGCCATTATATTTCCTCCTCCATGCTTTACGGTTTGCTTTACATGATGTCTTTGAAGCTTGTCGCCAGGCCTACGCCAACAATACTGCTTGCCATCCGACTGGAAACGGTTAAACTTGGATTCGTCCGACCAGATAACACGTTTCCAGTCTTTTACAGTCCAGTTTTTGTGTGCCCTTGCGAATTTCAACCGAGCTTTAACATTTTTCTCGGATAGAGCTGGTTTATTTTTTTTCACAGATGCAACATATCTAATTCTACCAGTGCTCGTCTAGCTGTCCATCGACTCACGTTATTATTTATTTCAGTAGAAGCCTCTTTTGGTGTTAAAAGCTTATCTTTCCTCATTTTGGACATCATAAGTCGAGCGTCAGAGTCTGTTAGGAGGCGACAGCGACCATTCAACACGCTTTCGGAACATACATTTAGTCATTTAGTTCTTCGTACACAACCGCAGATCAAATGGCACGCTGTTGCTGTTTGATTTTGGTCGATGCCTCTTTTTCTCTATGGAAATTGAGGTTGACACACGCATACATACTACATACATATTTTGCTCTCCTCGGCCTCTGAAATTTGTCTTGGGCACTTTTACAAGTGTACTTGAGGTGTATACTAGAGCTGGGCTCGATCATCAATTTTCGAGAATCGATCTTTTCGACCGGTAGGCGCTAGCAAGTTAACCGCAGATAATCACAGAAAATCAAATCTATTTAAATACAAAAAAAAATTAAATTCATTTCCATAAAGTTCTAATCGTTCACGAAAATGTGAACGAGATGAAAACATCTTGTCGATTTGAATTCTTTGAGATCTAAAAATAATTAATCAATTATCCACTGATTTGTTACACTGCACTGAACAATCGTTCGCTCAGTGGAGCTAGCTGGAATGCAAAGATATTTTTCCCGCACTCTGCCAGAAATGGTTTTTCGGTGGAGAGATACTAAAATTAAGAGAATATTGATAAGAAGTTAGAGACTTACCTTCCAATATTCAAGAGGACACTAATCTGCTGCTGTGTATTCGTTTACAAAATATTGCCTCATTGATATTATGGCGTGTACATGAGGCGTTTTAGATTTTTGTGCAATATTTCTTAAAACGAAAGGAAACATGGAAGTTGTAGATGATGGCTCTGGCATAACGGATGGGGAAGAAGTTTGTATGGCATATAATTCTTGTTTGAGAGCATTTGCAGTCTGATCCGCCGACTCATTTCCTTCGTTAGAAATGCCCCCTTTTTTTGGAACGGCGGATCTAACAATGTCGCAATTTTTGGAGTCGTTCCTGACTGGAACGGGAAGTCTCTTTTTTATTTCACTGAGCAACTGGGTGCAAACTACGACACCTTCCACAGTTTTTAAAGTTGTTTATATCTCAGTGATTTTATGGAATAGGTTAAATGACTTCGCAATTATTAAGGAAATGGATACATTTACAATTAATGATGCCAAGGGGGTCGCCTCTTCAAACGGTTCAAATACCAGTTCATTTAAAAGTTATATTTCCTCTACCGTTAGTGGTGATGGGGCCGTCATAATTTCGAGCAGTGTTTTGGAAACAGAATCTGTTTAAGCCTTTGATGACGGGCATGGATACTGCACTTTGCACTATTAAATTAAGCGCATGCTCAGGGCAGATGCCCCTTCTTTAAAAGTTCGCATGCCTTAACCATTGACGCCGCACTATCCGTAACTACGGTTACTGCGGTTACTTTGTCAATAACATTCCACTCCTCAAGTAAGAAATGATTTTTTAATATTTCACTTCTGTGGTCAATATCACTTAATAGTTTGTCGGTTGACAATACAACAGACTTGAGAGAGTTATGGTTTATATTGTTGTTGTGAGGACCATCCATCTGCAGCTTACTATATTTTCATGACTTTAATTTTATAACTAGCCACTACATACTGAAATAATTATAACATTTAAAATCGGGGACCCCACGCTTTTTTTTCTATAATTGAGCTATTTTATTAATAACTAGGGGGGCTCTGCCCCATGCGTGCTTCGCACGCTAACCCCCGTATATTTTCTACAATTCAAATCATCCTGAATATAATATTCTATGTATATCTCTTTACGACCCTACCCGATTTTAAAATACTCTTTACCATTCCAGGCCGCTCCTCGAATTCATAAAACCTTAACCGCACGATTACGGAAAATTTATTTCAATGAAAGTACGAAAATCAAGTAACTCATTAGAGTTGAAGAACCTTTCAATATACGAAATTTTTTGTTTTTTTATTAGAAGCACGAACAAATAAAGCGGATGGTTTTCCGACACGTGAGCATGCCACATACAATTGATCATGACAAAAGCATTAATTTTCTAAGTTCAGCCCACAAACACTCAAAGATTGGCCTTGTGATTTGTTAATCGTCATGGCGAATGCCAGACGAATCGGAAATTGAATTCTTTTAAACTCAAAGGGGATATCTGTTGGAATCATAGGAATTCTCGGAATCACCTTTAAAATTTCCTTTGACTATCGTCGCGTGAATCAAATTCATCATAATTTTTCTTACCAGCAAACGTGTTTCATTACATAGTTTTATATCTCGAAGCAAGATGATTACCGCGCCATCCTTTAGTTTTAAATTGTGCGGTGGTAAGCCAGACATATCCAAGGAGTTAAAATATTCAGTTTTTGTATTTGTCAGTATTTGGTGGCTTCGTCTTCGTTTATAACACAAATCATCTGCATCTTTATTTTTAGCCGCTAATCATGAAGAGCTCCAGTCTTCGAGCCCTTAAGCGTTGTAAGTTTAGGCGTGCTGCGTTCTGCTCCTTGTCTAAAGTCTTAGTTTCGGCATTGCTGGTGAGCGGCAGTTGCAAGTTGCCGCCTTGGTTGTAGCCGCGTCAACCACCGCTGTCCCGAAAGGGGACACGCCAACCACCCCGCCATCCGCGACGCCACCCACCGCTAGCAGCACGACCACGGTCGGGGGCGCCATGGGGCCGCCGCGCTGCCCACCACCATCCGCTGCTCACGACTCGTGGTAGTTGGCTATGTTGTAGTTGTATGTGGACATCTAAAAATAAAAAAATTTTCAATTAAAAAAAAAAAAAAAACTTGGCCGCATACCTTTTTTATAATGGCTGGACATTTTTTTTTTTAATCAAAACCCATCTAGCAGAACAATTCACTTAAGGATACTTCTCGCCGGCTGTTCCAACGGCTCAATAGATGGTGCAGAAGCACTTGGCTAACTGCTGAATATTACAAACTTTTGATGTTTACGGATTTTATTTGTGCTCGTCTTATTGTCTTGCTGGTTGAAAATAAAATGAAGGCTTCCGCCCGCACGAAATGAATACATGATGCTAAGCCTTGCTACCCACGCAGCATGATCAGGTGTTGCTTATCGATGTTTACAGACATCGCATACGCGTTGCCAGATCGGTAGTTATCGGTGTTGCACAATATTGCGCAAATGGTCAGCTGATTCTGCCGATAGTTGCCAATCAGTTTTGTGTTTGTTTACATAAAAATAATAAAGTAAAATAACTTGCTACTTCAACCTACACCCCTACACTTGTGGAAGATCATTAATGAATAAGATAAAGAATAGGTGACCTACAATCCTTTCAAAAACTTTTGGGATCGATGAAAGTCAATATTAGACTTGGAACCTTTGCAGCATTGGAGGCTAAAGTTTTTTTAGATTTTTTAGTAAACTCATGCACTATAGTATGAGTAGCCCAAAGAGAAGGATTAAGTATAGAAGAAAAGATAGAATCAGGAACGCTTATTTTAAAAGAAGAAATATCACGCTTATGCTTAAAATTAAATTAAATTACTTCGATGTCATTTGGAGAAGTCATTTTAAGCTTCTCGCAAATGAAGTGCTTAATAGGGGGGGGGGGTTGTCTAGAGACGAACACCGATTTTCAGCCAATAAGGGATAAAAAAACGTCTTCAGTAGGTGGAGCAACTAAGAGGAACCCCAAAAAAAGGGGCGGGGTTTTTTTGGAGGGAGGCGGAGGGAAGCCGAGGTAGTGACTCTTGGTAGTTTAAGCATTTGTGCGGCTTCCTCCAAAATAATAGTTTTTTGTGAGCTACATCCATTAGAGCTCTCAGTTACTCAAAGCTTCCGCTGAAGTTTTTGACTTTAATAAACGCAGTGGCCAGTAAAGTGCCTTGACCAGTTTCTTGTTTTAGGCAATTGACACTTTCCTTTATTATTTCTTTGTGTAGCAAGACTTCTTTTGCATTCCTTTGTATTGTGCACGCCGAGACCAACTCCTTCCTATTAGCCACTGGTAAGAGCGAAAATGTCTGGCATTTGGATACTTCATGACCAAGCTTAGAGCAGTATAGGCATTTCTTTTCTTTAATCTTGCTTACAGTGCTAGCAGCCTCAATTTGCACTGAGTTTGTCAAGTTATAGAGATGTTCGACAAACTGTAGCACATCTTCCAATTTTTGGATGTCTCTGGCTTTTTTTACATGCTGCTCATATAGCTGCAATGCTTCTGTTGAAAATTGACGCAAAAGTATTTGAGAAAAAATACAGTCTGCTTTTTGGTGAGTGTTACCCTTTTCTTTTAATATATGGATACTTTCTGTTGCTGTATCCAAAAATTTCCGAATGTTCTGTTCGGAAGCCGGGCTTAACTTTTCCAAAGCCGATCGGAAAAAATTTTGCGATTATTTTCGTATCGCTTACAAATGAGTGACCACGATGCTTCATAGTTTGCTGATGATCCACTAAGCAAATGGCCAACAACCGACCTGGCATACCCTTTGAGGCACGACTTTAAATAATTGAGCTTCCTTGCATCACTTATATCTTGCCTTGCGTGGTTTACCTCAGTGAACAGCTCGAAGAATGCTGCCCATTCCTTTGAATTCCCACCAAATTGGGGAATCTCAACTTTAGGGAGGTCAGGAACCTCTCCCTTTATAGTTGCCGTTTGCCTTATTTTGGCGTCGATGTCCAATGACATCCTAAGTACCTCGGTTTCGTGGTCATCAATAGCTTCTATATCGAAAACGTAGCTGCGAAACTTGCCTTCCAAAGCATTGATTGTTGTTTGGACTTTCGCCCATCGGAGATTCAACGTCTCCTTATTTTTGATAAGTTCAAACTCACTCTGGTAATCAAGTTTATCGTGCATTAGCTCCAGTAACTCACGTACCTTGTCCGCTCGTTTGTCCACTAGTGCCACCAAAAAATCAGTTTCTTGCATCGTCGTCGACCCAGATTTCTCAGGCTGTTCTTCGATTGCTGCGCTTGGATTGGCAACCCCTGGTCCTGGTTGGTCGGTTTTTTCGACCTTGGTTAAACTAGCTTTATACTCTTCAACAACTGCTAGGGTAGTATCAAAAACTTTATTTTTGAAGTAAACATGATCGAACACTCCATGCTTTAATAATTTGGCATTATTAATAGTGAATTTTTCGACCACTTCGTCAAGGGCTTCCGCACTGGCGCGCTTTCCAATCAGCGCAAAAATCTCAGCATGGAGCTTGGCCTGCTCAGTAAGAGCTTTCATCGACGTATTAGCAGAGAACATGATGGTTTTTGGTTTGGCGCGATTTGAAATTTGTTAAACCTTTAAAAAGGTTTTTTGGTTTGGTCGCCTGGTTGACCCTGCTGTGCCTCGACTCACAGCAGATGGTTTAAAATTTCTTGCACTTTGCTATGTTAGCACTTGCAACAGATAACTGTAGAGTATTATACAAGAGAAAACCAACTTGTTTTATCGCTCTTGTCACTCTTTATCGCACTAATAGTCGTAGACTAACTTAGTCGCGATATCCGGCTCGAAGGACCAAAATGTATGGATAATACACTTAAATTTACCGCGTATAGGTTATACGTTGTAAAAGTTTGCTATGCGTATAGATTAAACGATAGCGTGGTACGGTACGTAATGTACTGACCTTACTCTTGCAAGCGGTCCTCCTTTTATTCAATTCAATCTTTATTTATTTATTTTTAATGATAATTAAAGTTGTAAACTAAAAATTAACTTAAAAAAAAATAGCACTGGCTACTCAGGAAAATTCAGAAAGTGCATCGTGCACTCCTTCCATTTAATGCTCAGTTTGGGCGACCTTCTGAGGCGGCTATTCGGAATATTGTGACTAAATGTCGCACCAAATTTAGATTATTGGACATTAAACCACCAACACGCAAACGTAGAGCGCGGATAGAGGAAAATATCGCAGCTGTATCCGCCAGTGTTGTTGATGAACGTGAATTATCGATTCGCCCCGTTCGCAGCAATCGGGCCTCTGTTACTCCACTACGTAGAAAATTTTGCGCAAAATCCAAAAGCTCCTTAATATGCCATGAAATAATTAAATGAGTTTTTACTTTTAAAAAACGGATTGCATTAAATCAATCATCGCATCATCTATAAGCAAGCACTATTTGCTAAAATTCTTTGCCTGGATTTTAAGAGTGTAGAGTAGGTGATAGAGATGTTGATATGACTGGCGCTCGCAATTTTATTACAGAGTCTCATCGAATATAAACTCGTTGTGTCATTTACCCTGGGCATAGCTGAGCTATCCTTCCCGTTGTTCCGGACTAAATCGGAGGTCGTCACAATATTATAATTCAATTGAATTTAATCATTCAAGACAAATATAAATATATCTTTGAAATTTTCAATGCTATTGATAAATTATTAGAAAAATAAACTTAACAAATTTAAACAAAATCCAAGAGATATATTATATAATATAATATAATATAATGCGTACTCAAAAAACGCAAAAATAGATTCTTAATCATTGAATGATTGACATATATGCTATTCTATACAGTACAGCGAAGAAACTTGGAGCAACACATCGCAATACTACAAAACAGCCAACCCCAAAAAAACTACGAACTCCAATATACCCAATCAAAACGCACCACGACAGGACATTATAAAATTTATGAGACTACGACTTGGCAACACCAACCTGACACACAACTTTATACTTAACAAAACCACCCCACCTATCTGCACAAACTGCAACACTACCCTAACAATAAACCACATCCTCCTTGATTGTCCCCAATTTCACCAAGAAAGATCCAAATATTATAACACAATAAACGAAATAGTATCACCTACAAATTTTGAACAAACGATCGCGTTCCTTAAAGCCACTAAAATTTACAACTCAATATAGTCATTTAATATAAAAACACAAATGAAATATGTAAAACAATGTACCTATATACACCTACACTTTCAAAATTAATACTCTAAGTCTAGAATCTAAGATAAGCTGAAGGCCTCCGCTGCTATAGCTTTAATACTTTAAGTATCGCATAATTTGCAATTGTGTGCATACTTCTAAATAATAATAATATGCTTTTCTACTGACAATTTATCCAATGAACTTAGAATCTAGTAAAAGCTTTAAGATCTGTTATTGCGAATCCCACAATGGCAACTGTTGCTGAAATAAACAAACAAGTGGCTAATTTTTGGGACCAGCCTAAATCAGACTGGAAGCAGCAGCTAAACAACATTGTAACGGCACCAAAATAACCGTTACATCGTATGTTCTCAACTCCGCTTTGTGCATGCTGTTCTTCGAACGCCCGCTACTACCGCAACGCATAGCGAGCGCTCGAAGTATAGCATGCAAAACGGGCCAGCCAGTGGCAATTATCAAAGCGAGAGAAGCGAACGTATTTTTTTAAAGCGCATATCTTGTTTGCAGTATCATTTGTTACCATAACCTTTTTTTTCTACTTACACATAATTTTTGCCTAGTAAGCCAAAAGCAACTATCTTGCACTTGTATACATTTTTAACAAACGCTTTTTGATAAATAAATATTCTAAAATAAACTTAAATTGTTACTGCGGCAAGTGCTCTGAAAGTTCGGAAGCGAATTCTCGCAACAGCAACAATTACCACAATTTGAAAACTGACGCAAACAACAATAGTGAAGATACAAATAATAAATCAGGGATGTCCAGGCCCATTGCTCATCTGGCTCTTTTTGTTTTTGTAATGGCTCTTAGGCATAGGCAGCGATGCGCGTGTACATGCACGGTAGGGTGGAGTGATAGTGTATGAAATAAATTTTTTTTTAATTTTTTGTAATGGAATAGCAATACAAAGTTGCCTTTTAATGAGTAAATTCAGCATACAAAAGATTATTTACTTGTCTTGATGTTATGAGGTGCCCCAACCCAATTGAAAATTAGAAAAATACTAAATTTTTAAAAACATTGATCTAATTTTGAATGATAGTATTTTTCTAGATTTCCTGTCCCTTATAAAATAAACTACATTGTGATACGTTAGATAAGAGCCTGGTAAGTAGTATTAATGCTTTTAATCAAGAAAAATTTAAAAATATACATTATCAAGGAATGAAAAAAATCAAAAATAAGTAGATTATTTGGTATTAAATTGTTTTTTTGTTTCAAAATTAGGCATTTGCTGCCGTGATAATAGTCTTGCCCTTATGAAACCGTCTTGTTTTTTTTCTCCACAAACTGCACTTGAAGCTTCGGTCACCAATTTGAACAGCGCTCTACGGCTTGGGTATGGCACGGAAAATCTTTAATATTCTGATATGTAGTCAAACCGCTTTTGACAATCTCTTTCAAGGCTTCATCAGATAAATTGGAAGTCAGAGGTGGCTCAGTTATCTTACAGTCTTTCCACGTAAATAAGTCGGTATAATCTTTAGCATCGAAATTTAAAGCAGACACTTTAAATGTTCGAAGCCCTAGAGTATTCTCTTGCTTTTAAAATTCGCTGATATGCTAGTTTACGTATGATTTCTCTGTCGTCTCCAAGCATAGCAATAAGAATATTTTCTGGGTGACCAAAATATCCATTTCGTTGGATTACCTTATCAAGGATTTTCTTCAAAGGCTCATTCAAATATCGAGTTAGGGTAATTGTTTGCCACAGGTGCTTAGATCCGTTTGTACATGAACGATAACATTTTATTGTGAATCACATTGGACCATAAACTCTCATTACGAAAGTGGCTAAAATCACAAAATTTTCTTCGGGGTCTGTTTTAGTAGCATATAATCTTAAGATTTTATTCGCTGCAGTAAGCCATCTAGATTGTTTAAGTGGTCCAGTTGTAATATTAGCTAGATTGGGAGAAAAAATGCCAGTGCTGATAGCTGTCATCGTAAAGATGTGACTTCAGGTAATATGCAGGGAATGGTGGTAAATTGAACAAGTGGCATTGATTCACATTTTTGTAATTCAGATCCAATAAGGCCTGAAAAGCATTTAAGCCCTGTAGTTTTTCCATCCAAATGCAATAAAAGATGTCGCAATGGTAACTCATTCGAATGTAACTGGCAGACAAACCATTGTACTGGTTTTTTAAGTTCTTCTGCCATAAAACGAATAACACCTCCTTTGAAACTTGTATTCACGACTGTACCATCGCAACCAATAACAACTATTTCATCCAATTCCACCGATTTTGTTCTCAAATGATTTATTATGGTACTTTCAATGCCTTTAGCAGTTCCCAACTCACACGTAACATGCCCGAAATAATCACTTCCTGGCTCTGATAAAATCACATAATGGTCTTCTGTTACTCTTTTTCTATAAAATTCGCCTTCCTTCTGAATACTAACCAAAGACTTTTTTGCCATCAAAATAAATTCCGCGTATACTTTTATTGCGATCTGCATCGTGTAATGCTGATCTGACTTTTGTTCTTTCTCGGCGCAACTTTGAACGATCAATGACAGCACTTGGATCCTTTGATGTAATAATACCAATTTAGCACAGAAGAAGCTATAATAGCAGCTGCTCTATCAGAGACTCCAGTACGATCGCAGGCGAGAGCTAATGATGGTAAATTTAATCTCTTATTCTTTGGTGGCGGAGCAGCTACTTGTTATGGCGATTGATAAGGACTTAAAGCTATGCTATTGTTGTTTGAACTGGTGCTTTCGGTTTTTAAGTCATCAGGCAAAGAACGAGAACAAGACGGTTGGTTAGGATCCATTATCTCTTTGTTACGAATTTATTCTTTTTCTTGTCTTTTTAATTTTTTCATATTTTTTACAGTCGCAACCAAATCTACAGCGCCTTTCATCATTTTTCTTGTAGTTCTTTGATCAAGTAAAAAATAAACTTCTTCCTTGGCAACACGACTGTCTTTTGAGCAATTACACTCTGAGATTACTTTGCATTTGCAACTGCAAACATCAAATAACTGTTGGGACTCAGTAACAAATACATTATTTTCTCTTGATATTTCTTGTTCGTTTGACGGGCTTGATAAGGTTTTAGTAAGCTTCTATATTTGTCATGGTAAGATCGAATAAGTTGTAGTACTCTCATAAAGCTGACAATTGGAAGCGACGCTTTTCGCCAGATATCTTAAATTTCCGTAGCCAAAATTTTGCGAATTTCTCTAAAGTTCATGATGTTGGGGGCACCTCCAAATTTATCATGTGCCAAATAAAATTTTGTATGCATATTTGTGAACAATAACAGCAACTTTTTACAGGTATTCCGAAACGAATATGAAAAAAAATTTTTTTCACTAAACCCTAATGCACGGCCCTAATTGTATATCACCCAGTGCGAATGCAAATTACAAAAACAATTTCGATCGTTCTCTCACTGACTCTCTGTTACTCTCTTTGCTCTCTGATCTAGTGTGCACAAAAACAACTCTTGCGTATATTTGTTGTTGGCCCACAGATTTTCAATGTAATTTGTTGTTGCTTTTCGTTTGAGCATGCACTCACAAAAATCGGTATGAGATTCTTTCGCAATTTTTTTAAAATTTGTTAAATGGGTCTTTTAAGGCATTGCTTGCAAACAAAAAGTAGTTATGGCGCTGTACCTTTAGGTATAAAGGGTATACAAGATTTATGCAATGCACATAACAGTCAGAAGGTGGCTATTGGTAAAAACATATGAATAAAATATATATTTTTTGTAAAATCTGGTGGTAAATAGATATTTTTCGGGAAATCCCTTGCGAATTTTATCTATTTTTGGAAGCACATATATTTGTGAATGTGCGTTTTCAAGCTTTAAATTAATTATAAATAAACTGAGAAATCGATTAACAAACGAACATTTGGAGGCATTATTAAAACTATCATTAACCATAATAAATATTGATCAATTTTTAAGTTCTTTATAAGTATACATATGTACCATAACTTTTTTTCATTATTTTTTACCACTCTTATAAGAATGCACATACAATTTCTTTCAGTGCACTCAATAAACCGCAATAACTGTTTACTTTAAATGTGTTAGTGTTTTTCTTTATATATATTGGTTTTTGCTCTTCCATAAGCAGTGTTTGGACATCCCTGTAATAAATAGAAAAAATAAAAGTAATGCGATTTGGCAAACAACTTATTTGCGCAGTTCATAGCTCACTCACACACTCTCATTTTCCGACCGTTCTCTTTTTCCCAGCTCTGCCTTTGGGTTGCTAACGTTGTCTCTTTTCTTCAACCTATTTTTATACCAAGCGGCCATCTTTGTTTCTTGTTTGCATTAGCAGCGAGGCTGGTTTGCTTCTCTATTCTCTCTCTCTGTCTCTCTCACAACCAGTAAAGCGGCCCATACACGAACAACAAATTGTACAATCGGTTGAAATTCGTTTTGCCACACACTCGTGGATCTGTTGATAAATTTCATTTCTTGTTTTTCGTTGCCGAGTGAAGATGGAAAGCGGAAAAAAATTTGCTTTTGGTGTTGGTGCATTCATATGTGCAAAAAAAATAAAAGAGAGGAGAGAAAAAAAAACGTGCAATTTGGATGCAGGAATGGCTGCAAAAGCGTAGTGAGTTTTCACACGTCATATTACTAAAAGATATAGAGTTAACTGCACCTGGTGACTTTAAATGTTTTCTGAGGATGGACGCGAAAACGTACGAGGAGTTGCTCAAACGAGTTACGCCGTTTATCCAGAGAGAAGACACACAGATGCGAGACTCAATAACACCAAACGTACGAGGACCTAAAATTCGTAACATCATTATCTGCACAAAGTCTAGGGCGGATAGTAATTGAAACATGCCACGCCATAATTTTATCATTAAAAGAATTTATTCAAGTAAGTATATTTATTGTACTATAAGTTTATTGTAAATGTACGACTGCTATTGATATTCGACGCTGTTAAATAGCTGCTGGAATGATTCGGATTGGCTATTATTTCTGCATGTTGTTGTGTTATAGGGCATGGAAATTCGAAGGTGGTCGAACTCGAGGAGGGCAAAAATGAGACCATTGACGGGCTTGGCGATGGTGCGAATCGTGAAGTATTTGACTGCGTCCTAATACAAGTTGGTTGGCTATACTGCAGCGGTACGCCTTGACTTATGCAAGTCGAAAACGTTAGTTGGCCAAGCTGTCCCTGCATTAAAGCCTCATCCATTAAACGTTTTGCAAAAATCTGTTGAGTTTCATCCAATTTCCTGTATATGGCTGCCCAACCTTGTCCAAATATTTCCGCGTCGTCTTTTTCATGCGTATTACTGCTTTGCATATATTCCGTAGCTGTTCGCAAAAACTCATCCAAACTCATACAAGGCCGAAAATTAAAAAAAAAATAATAATTACTCATATTAATAAATGAACAAAAAATAATAATGTTTTTATTTTCAGTTGCCAAGAAATGCGGATGAATGGAATGTGGTTGCAACAGAATACCAAATGAAGTGGAATTTTAACCACTGCATTGGGGCCATCGACGGCACGTCCATATAAAAAAACCACCGAACTCAGGATCGCACTATTACAACTATAAAAAAAAAACATTTAGCATTATACTCATAGCATTAGTAAATGCTAATTGTGAGTTTATGCTTGTGGAAGTGGGAGCGAATGGCAGAGTATCGGATACAGGCGTGTTTGGTCAAACAAAATTTAAGCAAATGTTTGATGACGGACTATTAAATATTCCGCTGCCAGAAACTCTACCGATGTCGGAAGAAGTTTTCCCATATGTTTTTGTTGGAGACGACGCATTTCCGCTGTTGGAAAATATGATGAAGCCATACAGCCGAAGTGAGTTGTCGCGAGAACAAGTAATATTTAATTACCTGTCCAGATCTTGCCGAGTTGTGGAAAATGCGTTTGGCATCTTGGCAAACCGTTTTCGGGTGCTTTTAAATAATATTAATGTTAGCCCAGAAAAAGCAGCAAAAATTACTCTGGCATATTGTTACTTGCACAATTTTTTGAAAAAAACAAATGCATCTATTTATTTAAGATCGACTTTAAATGTAGAAGCATCAAACAATGCAGACAATCAATTTATTAATTTACAGCCATCAAAAAATGTTAACTCGCCGGCGAACGCCAAAGCCGTACGAAATAAATTTTGCAATTACTTTAACACCGTTGGTGCAGTGCCATGGCAAAATAATATTTAATTTAATATATAATTATCATTCGAAGATTTCCTTACCTTGTTCCGCAAAACAAAAAAGAAGGCAAATGAAGGGTTTTTTTATAGCATGCATAGTTTCAATAATAATAATTTAAATGGAGAGCCCAAATAAAAAAGTGAAGCGCACCGAGTTCACGGTAAACGGTAAGTTTTATTGTATAAATAATAATAATACTATAAAAAATTAAACCCAGAAAAAATAAAATCTTTTAGAACCCAAAGCTTGTTGCAGCACAGAAGATCCCTACCAAAAAATGGACGAAATTTAAAAAAAAAATTGGATGATTTAAAAGATACGTACATGTGTCTATAAATTTCATATTGTCACACTTAAAAAAAATTAAACTGTCATTCTAGCGACAATGAATGTGTTTGGGGAGGCTTTGGCCGAGCAAACGGTAATGCTAAAAAGCTAAATGAGGCAGCAACGGCCAACGGCTACGTTCTCTGCCCAGTTTCCTGTAAAAGCAAAAGAGGATATAGAAAAATTAAATTCGGATATAAATGAAGAAAATAAGAAGCAGTATGTAAGTCATGTCAAATACATTTTTGTGTAACTTAGTAAAAATAATATTCAATTTTGCAGATTAACACAGTCACTTCAATAATTCGTCCTGGAGGGATTGACAAAAATTTAAAGTTCGTTTTGTCGCATGAGGTCACAATGGCCTATAATATCGGAGGCGGCCAAGGCAAAGAGTCTTTGAGGCAACTTCGATATTTGTATTCTATTTTAATAAGTAAGAAGTTTTATCAAATATAATCCACTATTTATGTACTGATATGGCTTTTTCTTTTAATTACAGCCTCAATTTCAGTTCAGTATGAAAGTAACTTTGTGTCGGAAGGTTGTGCAGCCGCTTGTTGTCGAAATGCCGTCGGCAAAACAAATGCGTATATAAAAATGTGTATTCTGTTCATTTCATTTTTATGAATTTTTAAAATGACTGCGCACTAATAGTGTTTGTTTTTAGTTGGTTTTGGTAAAGCCGACTGAAAAGGAACACATTTGCTACTAGTGCGTTGTCGTTTATAATTAATAATATATTAAATGTAAATCAGTCTCTGACTAACAACCGAAGCAAACGGTTCATTTCATTGTGTGCTTAAACAGTGTCAAATAAATAAAAAAAAAAAAATCGAAAAAATAAAAAAAAAAAAGTCGAAAAGTCTAGAACAAGTGTCAAAATAAAAAGTACTCAAAATGAGACAACCACCTGACCCTCCAGACATGCATAAAATGCACGCAAATAACATTAATATTCCTGGACCTAAATACCTAATTATGAAACGCACCTCCAATAACAACATAACTCTTTCTGATGTGTCACCCTTCCTTATTAAAAAAGTAATTGACCATACATGCGGAGGAGAAGTAGAGCAATGCAAAAAACTACGAAACGGAACAGTCATGATAAAAACTAAAAACCAAAAGCAAACGGAAAAACTACTCAATTTGAAATTACTCACCGAAACAATAGAAATTACCGTAACTGAACACAATACTCTCAACAAATGCAAAGGCGTAATCTACGCGAATGATTTACGAAATATTTCAGAAAAAGAAATTCTCAAGGAACTAGAAGGACAAGGAGTATGTGAAATAAGGAAAATAAAGAAAAAAAACGGCAACGAATACACTGAAACTGGATTAATCATACTGACTTTTGCCAAACATACCCTTCCCGATTATCTCTTCATTGGATACGAAAAAACCCAAATCAAGCCCTACATACCATACCCAATGCGCTGCAGTTGCTGTCTCAAATTTGGTCATACCCAAAAGGTCTGCAAGGCTGAGAAAATGTGCATTGTTTGTGGACAAAAACAACACACCGAAGACAACGAAATGAGGAACTGCAGGAATGAAGTAAATTGTGTAAATTGCTCAGCAAGAAAATACTCAGTCACCAACCACTCATCAATAGTCAAAACGTGCCCTGTATTTATCGAAAAACAAGAAATAACCGCCATCCAAACTTTAGAAAAAACCGATTTAAAGACTGCATACACCATCTACAACTCAAGACATCAATCAAACCAAAAAACATACGCGTCAGTAACAGCTCAAAAAACCACACCTGATACAAGCAGCAATGCATCGACAGAAAAGACGTCAACCCTAACCTCAAATAAAACCAATGAGAAAACTATCAAAAATCGCACCGTGATATCTTACTCAGACGTCGACGGACAACCTTCAACATCATCAGCCAATGCCAACTTACAAAACTCAAATAGCCCCAAACATTTACCTGCAAAATCCAAAAATGCATTGACTCGTAAGCTAAGTCATACAAAACAACCATCAATAGCAAAAAGAAAGAAAACTCAAATTCTAAACACGGAGAAGAATCACTCAGACTCTGATGGCGAATATGC
The DNA here is from genome assembly GCA_018150985.1 of Chymomyza costata. Taxonomy (NCBI): domain Eukaryota; kingdom Metazoa; phylum Arthropoda; class Insecta; order Diptera; family Drosophilidae; genus Chymomyza; species Chymomyza costata. Next base: position 175,957 of record JAECWU010000003.1, on the reverse strand, counting down.
AAGTATGGAATGAGCGACACATAAAAGAACAAAACACATTACCTTTTGGTTCTTGAGTGACTGATGACTGAGAAGCATTCTGTCTCTCTCTCATTTAATATTTAATAGTTAGACTTGCCTCCTCTCTCAGTCACTCGATAACCAAAAATGAAATACATACAAACAAAAGCTCACTGTTATACATAACATATCGATTAAAAATAATCATTTAATCTAAATCGTCAAACCAAATGTCATTAAAAATTATCCAATGGAACATTAAAGGTTATTCAAACAATTACAGTGAACTTTTGGTTCTTATAAAGGAATATTCGCCAAATATAATCTCATTACAAGAAACACACATTCAAGACACAAAACATATACCGATCCCAGTGAATTATAACTTTATAGCGAACAAACCCTCTAACAGGTTTGGCGGCGTTGCACTACTCGTGCACGCCTCCATTCAATATAGAGAAATAAACATAAATACTGATTTTGAGTCAATAGCAATCGAAATAGAAACTAAAAAACGAATTAACATTATATCAGCATATATATCCCCATCCAAACAATTTTCGCAGTCAAATTTGGAAAATGTTTTTAACATCAGCAATCTTCCTATTATTATTACTGGTGACTTTAATAGTTGGCACACAAAATGGGGTTCTTTATATAACAACCAAAGAGGAAAAATAATATCCGATTTCTTAGATACCTCACAGCTTATTCTTCTTAACGACAAGTCTCCAACCCATTTTAGTACACACAATAGTTTCACTCATATAGACCTCTCTTTCTGTTCAGCTGATCTAGCCCCACTTACTCATTGGGAAACCCTCAATGACCTAAATGGCAGTGATCACTTTCCTATACTTATCTCTACTTTCCCTGAAGATCCTAACTCAAAATATTTTAGACCACGTTTTAAAATCAAAGACGCCAACTGGAAACATTTCGAAAACATGACAGATGAAATTAGTAACTCGATACCAATATGTACAAACAACATAAACAAGGAAAACGCGAACATAACAAAAATAATATTACAAAGCGCACACTATACTATACCTCAAACTTCTACGAAACCCTTTAGACCCTTTAGGTTCCTTGGTGGAGCAAACACCTTGAAATCCTTAGAAAATCAAAAATGTTAGCCTGGCGAGCACTCCAAACAAATATCAACCAAGAAAATATTCTAAGATTCAGAAAAGCCAACGCCCAATTCAGACGCGAATTAAAGCAAAGAAAAAAGCAATCAACTTTAGAACTCACATCTGAGATACAACCCTCAACCCCTACCACAAGAATTTGGTCCAACATTCGAAGATTTTGTGGCCTTTACCCCTCAAAGTCAATTCACAGTATTTACAATCCATCAAGCAACCTAAACACTCTTAATAAAACTGAAATTGCAAACTGTTTTGCTAAATTCTGGTCCAGCAACTCGCAAGACATGAATTTTAGCTCCGACTTTATACACCATAAATATAACAATACTCTGCCCACGTACCACATTTGTCCATTAGCTTCTCAAATAGAAGCTCAAATTACTTTTTCTGAGCTTAACTCGGCCCTTCAGTCATTGAAAGGTACAGCCCCAGGGCTAAATAGAATCTCCTACCCTATGATAAAAAACACATCCATTAACTTCAAATACAGAATCTTACAGTTATATAACAATATATTTGATTGCTACATGCCCCAATCATACAAAACTAATCTTACTATCCCGATCCTAAAACCTAACACAGACAAACTCCAAATAAGTTCGTACAGACCTATCTCACTTAACTGTTGTCTAGCTAAAACTCTTGACAAAATCATATCCAAACGTTTATGGTGGCTGACAACCTCCAACCACCTCCTCCATGAAAACCAAATAGGATTTAAAAAAGGAAAGTCTGTTACGGATGCCCTAATTTTTGCAGATCACTTGATATCTAAGGCCATAACAAGAAAAGGACATATAAGTATAATTTCTCTTGACTTCTCGAAAGCTTTTGATAGGATCGGTATACATGCCATAATTGATCAACTTTACGAATGGAGAGTAGGACCGAAAATTATCAACTACATTCGTAACTTTATGACAAACCGTAAAGTTTTAGCTAGAGTAGGATCACAACAATCCGATGTATATCCTTTACAAAATGGCATCCCCCAGGGGTCACCATTATCTGTGATTTTATTCCTTATTGCATACAACAAACTTGCAAAAATAATAGATATACAAAAAAATATACATTTCTGTGCATACGCAGATGATTTCCAACTGTTTATTAACTTTAAAAGAAATGAAAAAAGAACAATATTTAATTTAAACACCCTATTCACAAACATGGAAAATTGGTGTAAATACTCAGGTGCAAAATTATCTTTAAACAAATGCAAGCAACTTCATATATGCAAAAAGCACAGTTGTCAATGCACAACATTATGCAATGGTATACAGATACCTGGAGTCACTTCACTAAAAAAATATTGGGTCTTACGATCAACAAAAATTATAACTGGCACACGCACATAGACAACCTCAAACAATCCCTTTCCAAGAGACTTGACATTATAAAATGTCTAGGGAGCTATCGATTTAATTGCAACACCCATACTTTATTAGCTGTAACAAAGGCTATGATCATATCGAAGATAGATTATGCTCTCTTCATCTACGGACATACTCACAAGAGTACCCTCAACAAGTTGAAAACTCCTCTTAACGCTGCGATACGCACCTCTCTCGGTGCTTTTCGTACAACACCTATTAAAAATATGCTATTTGAAGTCAACATTTCAGAAATAGAAACCAAAAGAGACTATCTTACAGCTACACTCTATAGAAATTTTTTAAAGTCGTATCACTCTCCCGTCTATAAAATTCTTCAACAAAATACAAGCCTTAAAAATACTTATTCTACAATTTTAAAAGCAAGTAATCTCTGCAAGTATTTCGAAATTCTTTATAAACCTATCATTCCGAGCTTACTAAAACCCTTTTGGACCTTTCCAAGCAATACCATTATAACAGATCTTAAAAAATATAGCAAACAAAACACAAACCCATCTGTGTATAGACAATGTTTTGAAGAAATAAGAGAACAACACCAAAATTACTCATTCATTTATACGGACGGTTCTCAAATCAACAATATAAGCAGCTATGCTATAACTACGGAAAATCACTTGCTGAAAACTGGACTACTTCCACCATTTTCCTCAGTAATGTCAGCTGAAATTATTGCATTGCTTGAAGCAATTAAAATTGCTAGAAGGAAAATGGGCAAATTCGTCATTTGCTCTGATTCTCTTTCTTCTCTTGACGCAATTTGTAACCATAACAACTCGAACATTTATCCAAGTGCTATAAGATCTCTGTTGAGTCAATACTACCCTAAAATCAAAATATTATGGATACCAAAACATTCGAACATTAAAGGCAACGAGCTGGCCGATAGTGAAGCAAAAAAACCCACACAATTCCCACTTGTATACACGCCAAACTTAAATACACAAGACATAAACAGATACCTAAAAAAATCATTGATCTCGAGACAACAACAACTGTTTGAATCGTGTACCAATTGGTATCAAGTTATTAATTTCAATAAACTCATAGTACCAGATTATCAGGGTTCTACTTCACAACAAAATTTAAGTAGACTTGATCAAATTAAAATTATCAGACTTCGACTAGGACACACTAAAATAACGAACCAGCACTATATTGACAGAACCATTTCTACCTCCTGTCATCTATGTAATACAAATGCATTAATAACCACCGATCATTTACTAAGTCATTGCACAGCACTTAACCAAGCCAGAACACAAATCTTTGGAAACGACAATCCCACTATTTATCTATCTAATATTAGTAATAACTTTAAAAAAATCATAAAATTCCTTAAAGTTACTAATTTATACCACGAAATATAACACATCACTCATACACTTGTTCACATATATATGACTATAAAAATATGAATAAAACCTTACTGTCAACACACCAAATACATAATTTGTACTATAACTCACTCAACATTGAAAACAAACCTAGAATTAAGTACTCTTTTTGTTACACACAAACATAGACATTACATATAAAAACATGATACCATTTTGTAACATTAATCACACGCCACAAATTCCAAATCAACACGACATAGCCGAAGGCCTGAGTAGCCAGTGCTATTTTCTTTTTTATGTTAATTATTAGTTTATAACTTTAATTATCATTATAAATAAATAAATAAAATATTAAATGTAATTAAACAAATTTCAGTGAAAAAATTTAAGTGAAAAGTGTCAAAATGTCAATGCAACATTGCTTAGTTTGTCGGTGCAATGTTGCAAATATAAACTTAAGAAAAGCTCCGAAAGATGCAGCAAAAAGGAAGCTATGGTCAGACTCCACTGGCGTGCCACACACAGAGTTTAATAAAGTGTGCGACCTTCATTTTGAGGAGAAAGATTTTTATTATGGCGGAGAAAGGAAGCGCAGGCGTTTGGTCGCAAATGCCGTTCCAAGAGGCCTTCTGCAAGAGCCTGAAAATACGGCTTCAGGAAATACTGTACGATTTGTAGATGCCTTTTCTCAGACGGAGTAATCATTATATTATTTTCTTTTTTACGTATATTTATATAATGCGATTTCTAGAAAAGATGTTATTGACGGTGGCCTAGCTCTCGAAAATTGCGTTTACCACGGAAAGTTTTAGAACTGCAAAAACAAAATTAAGAGCTCATGGAAAAAATTAAAAAATTCGAGCAGTTGACCAAGTCTGTTCGGGAAATTTTTACGGAGCCGCAAGTTCGGAAGTTAGAAAGCGGCTGCAGACCAATACAATGGGCACATGAAGACATTTCATTTGGCATTTGTCTTCATGCAGCAGTGCCACGAGCGTATAGACACCTAGTTAAGAAAGGATTCCCTTTGCCAAATGAGCGAACTCTGCAGAGGTGGTCCAACAAATTGGATGTTCAGCCAGGACCCCTAAATTTCATTTTCGAGCTGATGGAGAACGCTATTGATTACAGGAAAGATGACAAGATTTGCGTTCTGTCATTCGACGAAATGAAGGTGGCCTCAACGTTTGAATACGACCATTCACAAGCGCTAGTACGAGTTCCTGTGAACTATGTTCAGGTCGCTATGGTGCAAGGGCTCAAAAAATCGTGGAAGCAGCCTATATTTTTTGATTACGACACTCCCATGACAGTGGAGATTTTGAATGATATAATAAAAAAATTATACAAGGTAGGATACCCTGTCGTCGCATTGGTGTCAGACCTCGGGCCAAGTAATAATAAGCTGAGGAAAAGTCTTGGTGTCACACCTGGTAAGAGTACTACCAAAATTTATATAAACCAATATATAATAATAATTATATTTTATTTTTAAAAAGAACAAAACTGGTTTGCGCACCCTTCTGATGCTGACATGAAGGTGTTTGTTTTTGCAGACACGCCACACCTAATTAAGCTAGTTAGGAACCATTTCTTGGACAGCGGTCTCTTAGTTGGTGGCAATCATGCTGACATCCGCAACAATTGAGCAGAGCAAAAAATATACGTCAGATTCTGACCTCTCTATTATGTATAAAATTACGGATGAGCATTTTAATGTAAGAGGGTCAGAAACAAAAAGTGAAATTGGCAACTCTATTGTTTTCAAATACAACCGCTAGCGCAATTAGACGATGTCACACCTTAGGCCATAGTGTCTATAAAGGCGCGTTAACTGCAGACTTCGTAAAATTGGTTAATGATTGGTTTGATATTTATAACTCAAAGTGATCAACCAGCAACATCATACCAGCCAAACGTCCTTTTGGGCAGATGTTGCAGGAGCAGCAGCCCATCCTTGAAAAAATGGCAGAAGTAATGTGCGTTCTAGTAGTGCCAAATGGGAACCGTTGCTTGCCATTCCAAAAAGCTATCATTGCAAACAAAAATGCACTTATACGACTTCAGGAGTACTTGTTGGAACGGTTCAACACGACATACATTTTAACAAGCCGGCTCCAACAAGATCAACTGGAGCATTTTTTTGGAACAATGCCCGCAAAAGGAGGTTTGAATGACCACCCAAGTCCGTTGGAATTCAAGTTTCGTTTGTGCAAGTACATTTTAGGTTATTATTTTGCAGTAAAGTAGTACTTATGTATATGTTTCCTATTATGTTTAATCTTGACTTTAAAAATGTGTTGTGTCGTCCATGCTTTTACTAACATTTTCTTACTTTAGATGCCCATGTGATTGTGAATTTGGTGATTAATGTTTTGTCTTCATGTTATTTTTACAAGTATTAAACTTTATGAGAAACTCCATATATAGCTAGAAATACCGAAATACTGGGGTCAACGACCAATGTCTTAGCAGAAGACACACCGTGGCTACAAATTGACATTCCCAATGCTGTGGCGGGCACTTTAAACGCACCGAGCCGTTCGAATCAAATTCCCTTACCTTCGAAACAATACCCAAAAGATACAATTAAAGTAGAAGAGGGAGAAATTGACCAGCTGACGGAGGATGCGGTAACATATTTGGCGGGATATATCGCAAGAAAATTCAAATTAAGCGACGAAAATAACAATGAAAGCTTTTTGGATATTATAGGAGCGGGTGGCTTAACAAAACCAAGTCCGGAACTTGTTTCCAACATAAAAAGCTAGAAAATGTGTTCAAGGCCCACAATCAAAATTATTTATCCGAATAAAAAAGCTTGGTGCAGGCCATGGTCGACACCTCCAAAAATGTTGACCTAATAGGCTATTCACACTGAGCACATCTCAGCGGAACGCATGGGATTTTTTGAAGATGTGAAATTGGTGTTCGCACTGTCAACATTTAACATCTAACATCTTGCTGCCATATTGACAAGCTAAGAAGTGAAAAAAGCAAATTGTGAATAAAATTACAAAATATGGATGTAAAAACAAAGTTAGATGTTATTTTACGTGTCGTGCAGCAACAGGAAGAGTTAATAGCAAATGCTATTATGAAATTAAGTGACGACAACAACGAGTTCGACAGTGCATTGCATATGCAAGTGCCGCGCCCGCGAACAGTTTGGATGGTTGTAAGTTGTTTGGGTAAATTTTTAACTTTAATTCACAAATTTTTTCAAATTTATAATTTGGAAGCGTTATGGTATGTTTTGGGAAAAAGACGTACCTGTAAGTACGGACGATTTTTTTAAGGAGAGCTTCCGGATGGAGCGAAGTACATTTTCAATGCTGGTAGACAGGCTGAAGGTATTGCAAAAAAAGGATACAAATTGGCGGAGCGCAATTCCCCTTCAGAAGCGGATTGCCATTGCTATGTATACCCTAGGCTCTGCTTCAGAATACAGGGCAGTAGGACGGCTGTTCGGAGTTTCGCCAAACAGTGTGTGCAATATTTTGCACGAATTTTGCAGAGCAGTGGTACTGGTGTTCACAGAGGAGTACTTGTCTCCCAACTACCTCACGAGCGAAAAAATTGACGAATGTGTGCAAAGGTTCGAATCGCTTGGATTTCCGCAGTGTTTTGGTGCAATTGGTAAGTAAATGACAGTAAATTCATTACTATAATTGTGGATATTTCATTATATAAACAACTTGTTTATTAAGATGGATGCCACATTGAAGTGAAGCCATTAAGCAGCAGAAGCTGTTGACCACTACAACTACAAAGGCTGGTACTCAATTGTTTTGCTTGCCTTAGTTGATTACAGGTAAGTTATTATTATTTGTTATCATTATTAATGCCCATTTAATGCAATTTAATTTGTAGGTACCGGTTTACTTATGTGAACATTGGATCTCCAGGTCGATGCAACGATTCCTCAGTCTTTCGTTCGTCTGCACTTTGCAAGAAACTTGAAACTACACCACTGCTAGAGGAGGGGGCAAAAGAAATATGCGGCGTAAAAGTGCCAGTTGTGTTGATTGCGGACTCGGCGTTTAGATTTTCAAGAAATATGATGAAGCCGTATCCATTCTCAACAGCGTCACCAAACAAGCATATTTTTAACTACCGTTTGTCTAAGGCCAGACGAGTAGTTGAAAATGCATTTGGCCATTTGAAAGGAAGGTTTCGCCGCATTGGAAAAGGAGTGGAATCACATCCAAAAAATAATAAAATAATTGTTTTATGCTGTTGCATTTTTCACAATATTCTTAATGAGCACAATAGTGCAATAAACGAGACTTGGAAAGTTGCCACAAGTGAGCTTCGTGAGCAACCAAGTCACACTAACGTTTCTGGTGACTACTCACAAGATGCGGAAGAAGTTAGATCTGCAATAGCAAGATCTTTCAATAACAATGAAGATACAGAATAATAAAATATGTTTAAGTTTTATAAAAATTCATTTAATTCATTCTTTCACGTTTTGTATTCACAGCTTTTAGCTCTTATAAGTATTGCATACTACATATGTATGTATTACATTTACTTATATTTTATATTATGCTAAATTTTAAAAATAAAGCACATGGACTAAATTAAATTATTAACTATTATTTTTACTTATTATTTTTTAAAAAATCCATTACTTCCTTTTGGAAGTTTTTTTGATTTTGGACCAGCTGCCCCAGGAGCTCTTCCTGTACTTCCGCCCGGTTCCGAGCCACTTCGACCAGCTCGCCTAAATAATCTCTTTTTTTCCTTTTCGGGTTGAATCTTCATTGAACTCCACGCAATCGTTAGCTGTTACCTCCATAGCGGCTGTAATACCATTAAAATTAATTAGTTATTATAATTAGTTATATTTAATTGAAAATACTTACATTCATTTTCCACGGTGACCTCCTCAATATTATTTATTGCGAAGTTTCCTAGAATTTGATTAATTTTTTCGAAGTGATCCACCGTGACGGTGCTCCGCCGCTGGGCCCTATTTTTCTTTTTTCTTCTCTGAAATTACATAAGCATATTAAGAATTAATTGATTTAATTTCGTTTTTACTTACCTATATTTCCTCGTCATGTTATCAATCTTGGTCTGCACGTCGGACCAAGTGCCTTTGAAACCACTAGCCTTGAGGGTTTCAGCCATCTCCGCATATACATGCGAATTCTTTCGCACACCTCTTAGCTGTGCTACCTTCTCCAGCCACATATCTAAGAGGTGTAACTCCATCTCATTGCTCCAATGAGTTCTTTGTGCGGTTGCTTTTCTGCAAGCTGCTGCTACATTTAAAAAACATTTTATTAAAATGTAAATTAAACAAACAATTTATATTTTTACTTACAATTACTTGGCGGTTCCATTTTGTATTTGTATTTAAAAGTTGCCACTCTTTTTCGTTGACATTTTCCCAGCGAATGACAAAAACAAGAGTTGCACATAAAAATAATCGAATAATTTCTCATCGGGGCGCAATAAAATAGGAACATTTCCACAAGATGTTGGAATGATGCAGAAATATTCGGAACGGGTAATTCATACACAACATATTTGACAAAAGATGTTAGATGTTAAATGTGCCCCAGTGTGAATAGCCTATAAGGCTTGACTATAGCAATTTTTTTTTAAAGCACGAATGTTTCAACGAATAAAGTTTTTGAATAAACGATTAAAAATAAAGCAGCAAAAACAACGACTAATTGGAAATAAAAAACTTTAAAAAATATTAATTTAAAAGTTTTCAAGTATTTTTTTCGTGTAAATAACTATAACTATATATGTATGTATAACTATAATAACTACTATATATCCCTAACGCATTAAGCTAGCTTCCAATTTTAATTATAAGTTTGCTATATATAATAATAATAATATCTAATATATATGTATATACCTACTATAAGTTTACATTTAATTTTTGTTAATTTACATAATGTAAAAATGTAAAGGATTTTTATATTTAAAAAAATGACGAAGAAATGTGAAAATTATTTTAAAGATATGTACATAATAAATACTTGTTATATTTAAATCAAATTATCGTTTTATTTCTCATCAACAGTAAAAAAACGCATAATATACATACAAAGCAATATAACACAAACACATTTTCATATGTTTTGCTTGCCCTCATGCTGTATCACTCTCTCTCACTACTAACAACATATAAAATGTTTTTTCTTGCTCACACGCACATTCTACTTTGTTATTCTTCATTCCCTTTTGACATGCATACGTCGCGACAGTGGCACGGCAGCCGCAAAAACGTTGCAAAAATCGATTTTGCGATGAAATCATTTTGTAAAAGTAAGACATGCATCTGATTTAGAATTTCCCAGGGATCAAGAAAATTAAAATTTTATTCAACTCGGATAAATAGTTTAGTTGCTACAGCCGCTCAAAGTGTAGTATATTTCCAACTTTGAAAAAAAATCGGAATTTTTTGAATAAAAGTGCGTGTTTAAGATCGTTTTGAAAAAAAACTACGCAGCCAATCCCTCTTTTCTTGATTTCTATTAAAAGGTATATGAAATTTAAACATAAAAATGAAAAAAATGACTTCGTATCTTTTCTGGTTTTTTCAATATTTCCGTTTACCTGAAGCACTATATTTGGACCACTTTTTCAACTTTGGAAGAAAATATTTTATATACATATTAAATTTTATTATTTTTTTGTTTTAACATAAATACGTTTGTTATCAATTTATTTACCTGCTCTATAAATATTGTCAGCCTCAATTTGCTTGGCTGTAAGGTCAGTAAAGGCCCTGAAACCCAACTCCAAAATATGCTGACGTAGGTATAAGAAGAAGAACATGCAGTAGATGCAGCCACTAAATTTAGAACTGATTGCTTATATTTTCACTTAACAATAAAATAAAGCCTAACTGTGACATTTAAAAAAAAGGATTAACCATCCAAATTTTTTTAGTTTTAAAACATTTAATGCAATTTAATTTGTACCTGGTACACGATCTCTGGATATAGGTTTAAAATTTGTATATATTGCCTGAATACTACAGAAACATCATAGTTTTGTTTTGACTTTATAAGAACACACATTGCAGTGAAACGTATTTTTAAATATAATTCGCAAGCATTGATTTTATAAGTGTAACGATGTCTTTGGAAAACGTTGAGTTGTTCAGAAACTCCAAAAGCGCGAATGAATTCGTTTCGGCCATCAGAAAAGAACTTAACGTTGAGGAAGAAAATATAGAGAAGTTTGATACCTTAAAAGGCAAACTTAATCTAATTCACACACAAATAAAAAAAAACAAAAACTTGCTGATGCCACAGTCGATATAGCCACGGATTATCTATCGGAGGCTCTATCAATAAAGTACAGGAAGGACGATGAAAAAATAAGGTCGCTTATAACAAAAGCGGTTGCCGATGCAAGCCCTTGGCGACTTAAAAGGATAAAGGAAAGCATGCCCACACCACCAAATTCACTACCAATGGAGTATAGCGATGATGAAGGTGTTACAGATGCAAACATGTTCATGGCTTCTGTTGTCCCTCTACGACTAAAAAGTGAAACATTGGAATATTGGAAAAACCCGCGCCCTTCGTCTGTTCACTATTGTCATCTGATATTGTTTAAATACGCCAAAGAATCTTCGGAAATAATCAGGTCAACAGTAGCCGATATTAAGAAGCAGATTAAAGACATAAGGAATTAGATGCATGGAGTTCATTTTTAAGCTTGCATATACTCTTACGCAAGTTAACGAATCCTTTGAAGACAATACACCAGACAAAGAAAAACAAAATATCGGGAAAATCAAAATTCAAAAAGAATTCTTTACCCGACTTGGACAGATAGTCGACCACCCCAAATATGCATATGGTAACTCAAACGATGGAAACTCATCACGAAAATTCTTTGCAGAAAACAAAATTACATGAGAAATAACTGGAGTGTATGATGAAATTATCAAAAGAATGGGTGTTATTTTTAAAATTTTGAACTGCAAGGAAAAAATTAACGGCAGCAAATTTGGGGAATATGCCACCAAAACTGCAGAGCTGTTAATCGAAAAATATCCAGGAAAAAAACTGACTCGCACGCTTCACAAAATTTTGGCCAAAACATGGCCAAACTATAATTGAATATCATTGCCTACCCATTGGGGAGATGTCAGAGAAGCCCATGAATCGAGAAACAAGGATTATAAAAAATTCAGAGCTATGAATACGTGTAAAATATCACGATCAAGGGGAAACGAGGATCTTTTTATTATGTTAGCAGCCTCTTCAGATCCACTAGTTGCATCCCTTAGACAAAAAACTACTGATAAGACAAATTTTGTAACATTTTATACTAAAAAAGCATTGTTAAATTAAATTAATTGATTGAAATATAAAATTATGAACAAAAAATGTATCATCAAAATTTCTTTATAAATGAACAAAAAAAATATTTAGGTAGATATTTTTCAATGACAAATGTTGCACAGGCAACAAATTCCAACTTCCACAAAATATACCCCAGCTCTCAGATATCGTGTTACGATGCATGGGTACTTATTTTAAAGCCTGAACCTGTTTCTTTCAATTACAATTTAATTCACAAAAATATCTCAATAGGTTTAGAAAATATGAAAAAATTATGTATATATTTTTCAATGGAAAATACAGCAAAGGCAACAAAATCCAACTTCCACAGCATATTGCCCAGCTCTCAGATATCGTATAACCATGTATGAGTACTTATTTTAAAGCCTGAACATTTTTCTTTCAACTACAATTTATTTCATTAAAATATGTCTATTGGTTTAGAAAATATGATTTTTGCAACGCTTTTTCGGCTTCCGTGCCACTGTGTCGACGCGTCGGAGCGTGACGTTACCTTGTTATTATACCATGGTCTATTCCGGCTCACCGAATTCTTTTTTTGTGCTAGCGAAAAACAGCGAAAAAGCGGGAGAGCGAAAAGAAAACCACCCTCGTTGCTGTTGTTGTGCATAAGGAAACATACAGTTTGTCAATTAAATGTTTGCAAAATGAAAAAAAATCACAAAAATTCAATTTTAACTTAAAAAAATATTAACAAAAACTAACTTTTTTTAATTTTTTCCTTTGTAGTATTATTGAGCTAAGCATCAGCTATTAATATGTAAAAAAAAAAATTGGAATAATCGAAATAGAACCTAAGGAAAAACAAGCAAAACCAAGATGCAGCAAATATTGCGCTGTCAATTAAATGTTTGCAAAATGCGGACACAAGGCGTAAAGAGAACAGAAACAGGCTAACTGTAAATCAAATTCCAAAAATCCTCCTATAATTTCTTACGATCTTCCTATGTTGCTTTGATTAGAGTAGTTTTGTTGGTTGTGCTCTGTTTAACAACCACCATTTCCAATAGTACCCCCAAATTTTGGATGTGGTATCAGTAAGGCATCTGGGCAGGTATATTAGTGACTTTTTTTGCCATTATACGACAGCCAGATCTGCACAGCAACGATTTTTGTTTGTAGTCGATGTGCTGGTACTGCTTTTTGTTTAGTTTAATGTGGGTTTGAGGATCAACAAACCCAAATTTCATCGCGCTCCTTGACTATTCTTGTTTAAAATTGTCCACGTAATACTCCTCCATCAAAACATCATTGAAAAAATGCCGAAGCGCTCCTCGCCATAACCAGAAAGAAACCGTTGCTATTTGCTATTAACATTGAGAGGCAGTTTAAATTTTATATTGTCATCTTTTCCATGCTAAAAGCTGTGTGGCCAACTTAACGCGCTGTCTTCCGGAACTCTGCACGTTCACATGCTCCTCAGTCAATTTCCACATTATGGAAAGGTCAGAGGAAGAACAATGAACCATGGCTTGTCTAATTGTATCCACACTTAAGAAGTGTCCATCTATCACTAATCCCGAGTCGAGATAGTGGTTCCTTAACAGTTTAATAAGATGTGGAACATCCGCAAAAACAAATATTTTTAACTCTGAATTTACTGGATGTTCAAACCATGTTTTCTCTAAAAAAAATGTAAAAACTATTAACAAATACACTCAAATTTACCACACGCCCTCTTACCAACAGAAATTCCTAACTGTTTCCATAATTTGCAGTTACTTAATCCCATGTCCGACAGACACCATTGCCACGAAATGGTAACCTGCACTATACAACTTTTTAATCAGGCAGTGTAGAATTGTCACAGTCATGGGCTGGTCGAAATCAAAATATATGGGCTGCTTCCATGACTTCCGCAGACCCTGAACCATCGCTACTTGCACATAATCCCGTGGGGGCCAAACAGTTTTTTCAGTGGGATCCCACTCATACGACGCAGTAACCTTCATTTCGTCAAACGTTAGCAGGCAAAACTTATCTTCGTCGGCCATGTCAACAGCATTTTGCATAAGATTGATGCTTGCATTAATGGACCTGGCGAAACATCAATTGCTTGACACCATTTTTGCAAGGTTGACACGCAAGGAAGAGGAAACCCTTTTTTGTAAAGGTGTCGATATGCTCGCGGTCCGGCAGCGTGCAAACAGATGGCAGCAGATATACCGTCCTCTTTCCATTGCTCTTCCCACTTCGCATTTGCTGAATTTGGGTTGTTGTTGTTGTTCCTTCGGCCGAGCATTTTCTCTTTCTAAATCCTTTATTTTGGTTTTTAGTTCCAAGTTTTCAAGTGCAATGGCACTTTCTATAGATTGTCTTCTGTGTATTTAAGAAATATATACATAACGTTTTAAAAAATGTTAAATGTACATACATACATTAAAATACATATGCAAACTTTAAACAAACGAAGAGTGTACTTAAACTTACTCAGTTTGAGAGTTAAAATCTTTTTTGGTACAATCCAATAACGATGGCAGGTGATTGGTGTATTTGATAATTGTAGACTTAGGAATTGCATCAGCGCGCAGGCGTCGTCGCTTAATGCAGCTGTTATTTGTCGCGAAATAAAAATCACTATCTTCGAAATGTTTTTCGCAAATGAGATATTTTTCCCGTAGCTCACATCCAGTAGATTTCTCCCACATTTTTCGTTTTTCTGCATTTTTAGGCACATGCACACATTTCGTATCCTTATCACAGCCGTGATTGCACAAGTAACAAAAAACCAATTTAATGCAAGCACAAAAAATGGTCGTTGCACAAAACACTGGCAACTGTAACTGTTTCAAACGCGAAAAAAAAAAACTTTAAAAACACACCACCAAATTAACCGCTGCACAAAATAACTGCATATGCTTAAAAACTATGCGCAGACACAACCTTCCTCATGAAAATTCGCAACGAAACTAAAAATAAGAATTTTCGTGGGAGTGAACTTAGGGAATAGACTACCTGTATAATTATGCCATGACAAAAACGAATAGAGCCGATCGTGCCCGACGCTCGCAGCTGCGACAAAATTCAGAGCCTAAGCAGCAGCGAACTTTGTGCACACGGATCGAAAGAATATTTGCACTCGGGATTTTACACACAAAATATTTCGACTGCGGCCGCTGCTGCCGAAGCTGCGAGCTCGGCTGCCGTGCCTGTCGAATAGGCACGCATTTCAATTTGACTGCGGTACCCGAACGCTGCTGGGCGATTTCATCGTACACAAAAACTGCCTTGCTCTGCTTAGAGCGGCTCGCAAAGCAGCCTTTTCATAATGTTGAGACATGTGTACTGCAGTCGAGAGCATGGTAGAATAAACAAGGTATGCTATTCACTGCACTGAAACCTTATTTTTAGTCTGAGCGAAAAAGTGAGAGAGCGAAACCACCCCCATTGCTGTTGTTGTGCGTAGGCAAGCATATTAAAAATTTTTTTTTTGTGCTGCTGGTTGCAACTAGAGTGGCTTATTTTTTACCGCTGCACAAAATTACGGTAAATGCTGAAAAACTATGCGCGGAAACAACCTTTCTCGTGTAAAATATCAACGAAACTAAAATAAGGTTTGAGTTGCGAAAATTTTTCGGGAATAGCATACCTTGTTTATTCTACCATGGTCGAGAGCTGCTGCTTCAATGTTGATAATAATGTTTAGAGCAGCCGATCCATGTTGCTAAAAATGTGTACAGCACTTGCGACCTGCTGTTGCAAATGTTGATAATAATGTTTAGAGCAGTGCTCAAATGTTGATTGGAGCTGAACCAAATGTTGATTTGTATTTGCAGGAAGAACTTTTAGCGGCTGTTTACTTTTGTTGATAGATAGACTTTTAGTTTGATTTAAAAACATTTATTTTCTATTATTACTACTACTAATTAACAATTTAAGGCATATAACAATTAACATTTTTTGCAATAAAAAAAAAAATTGGAAAGTAATTTTAAACATAGTACTTTAAAACTCTTCGTGATGGTCTTCGAAGATGGGCAAAGTCTCGATGGCTGCATTGAGTAAGGCAAGATTTAGCTTTACCAGCAATATCAAGGCAGAAAATGCGCGTTATATCGACACCTGTGTTGGTGGAACGGCAAAGCAAATATTGCTTAATGCATATAACTCCGGATCACTCTGCTTTCTTCCCATCCAATACACAAGTGAGTCTTCATCTATCCGTCCTCCAGTCACATTGGCATACTCAATTTTTGCATGTGTTTCCTCTGCGGTATTTAGGCTTGCATATGCTACGTGGTTCAACCGTGCTGCCACCTCGTTGTCTGTAGGATCGGCATATTGTATAGTAAGCCGAGGTGCGCTTGATTCCGGTGGTATTTGCTCAGGGACGTCAGATTTTAATGCACTCATTCTGTCCCAAATACTTTTGAGATATGCAATCGCATCCATTTTTTGAAGAGTTGTCATGTTATTGTTCAATAACATGCTTCAACTTTTGAAGCTCCAACATATCGCGAAATCCATTTGAAGTTTTCCGTATGAACTTTGTCAAATTACGGCAAGATAGTATGTACTTTAAAATCCAATCCGTTTTTGTGACATCCAAAGCACAAAGTTGAGCTGTATGAGCAGCGCAGCGACAGACTTCAACACTTCCCAGTGTTTAGCGTGGTTTCGGCTGATTCTATATTTGCCATGTAGTCCATGTTGTCGCTTCCACTATCTTCCGTGTCGTCATCAAGCGCAAGTGATAAATAGTTCGTTGCTTTTAGCATATTGGCACCGTTGTCCGAAGTCACCGATACAACTTGTTTCAAATCAATCTTATATTTTGACAAGGTTTCGATGATCTGCAGAGCCAAATTTTTTCCCGTGCTTGATCCAAAGCCACTCAGCTCCACCATTCCAAGGATTCGGGATTTTATATCCCCGTCACCGATGTATTGCGCACTTATACCAAATATGTTACGGTTGAGTCGCGTGGCAGTGTCGATTTTTAAAGATATCATGCGTCCATTTACTTCGTATGATATGTCGCTTCTTATGATTTTAGCCACGTGACTCAACGCTTTTTTGCAATTGGCGGCGTTCAAACACATTATTTTTTCGCCAGCATCTCGAATTCCTTGGCAAATAGGATCCAAGATATCCCTCATGTTGGAAGAATTCAGCACATTGAATAAAATGCAGTCTTCAGTCACCAATCCAATGTATGCTCGTAAAAGCTTTTTCTTGTTAAAATCAATTGAAATTTTCCTTTTCCGTGTAATTGAGGTGCTGGCGACTGATTCTGGTTCCTTTGGTGCGTTGATTTTGTGTGTTGTAACGACCTCTGGTTAGTCCAGAACAACGGCTGGGATAGCTCAGCTATGCCCAGGGTAAATGTCACAACAAAATTTATATTTGCTGAGACTTTCGATATTTGAAATAAAAAAAACACAATTCGTTTTAAGTTTTAAATGTATATTATCCGCCGTTTGCGGTATTTTCTCACCACACTTAAATTTGAGCCGACACGCTCGCTAGATTTACAAATCTCTCTTTGAAACAATAAATTATTATAAACAAAAGGTTTTGAATATTTAACACAAATTTGGACAAGGGATAGATGATAAGTTATTATGTCAATCTTAGTACTAAATGTTAAAACTAATTTCCCTCCAAGACCTATGGGTCTGTCTTGGTGGTACGCTATCCAGATAAAAATCCTGATAGCAAACGCTTTTCTCTTAACGAGACGCTTATCCAGATATAAAATCCTGATAGCAAAACGTTTATTTATTATGGCGAGGATTTCTAAGTCTAACGTACTTTACAACTACGCCTCTTGGCGATACGCTCACCCAGAGGTTGGTCCTGGTGGCAAAACGTCTCCTAGAAGATGGTTACGGACGCAGTTACTCCGTCGCGGTCGCACCCGGTGCGCTACTAATTAAACTGTCCTTCTTGCTTCTGTGCCAGACTTTATCGCATTAGCTTTTCCCGCATACGCCTTAAAATTTCGGCACTGACTTTATTTTATTTATTTTCACTGCAATGATTTAAGCTATTCGCTTCTCTCAGACCTGTGGTGTCACAAGTTCTGTCACTTCGCTGATTTTCCTGCACTTCTTATATTGCTCTTGGTAACTTGCACTTCACTGACTGACCATTAATTTCCGCTTCACTGAACGACTGTACTGAGCTGACCGACTGACTCACGAACCACTGTACTGTACTGTACTGACCCAGATTTGGCTGTTGATCCGCCTTATATAGGCACATGATCGCCGCCAAATCCTGGAATTCCCGCCCAAACCTATACTACTAACTCCTAAACTGTACTCTGCTTATCTAACTACCTATTCTCCCTAGAAAGACAGAGTACGCCTTACCCACAACTATCCCTATCTCCTACTCTACACTCACACCTATGCACTACTACTTTCTCCTATTCACTAACACTCCTACCTATTAAGCGCGCCAAAATCCCGGCCGCTATCTTTTCCCTAGTATTGGTGGCTTTTTATACTAATACTAGCGCGACTCGAGCGCGCCAAAACTGCTGCCGCTATCCTTTGATAGTGTGAGTACTCTCTCCAGCCCTTGTTGGTATTGGTGAGAGTACTTTCACCAAGCAGTCCAAGCAGTGTCCCTATGGCCCTATTGGCAAACCTAGCTAACGTTGTGAGGTGGCGATTTGCCTCCTCACACTCCCCCCTTTCTTCGGGAAACAAAAAAACGAGGAAAAGGGAAACAACAAGAGTGTGTGGCATGAAACCATCGTAGTTTCAGCTGTGAGCCCACCAAGTGGCATGGCGCCCGCGACTAGTTGCACCGCCCCTGCGGATCCTCCTCGCGAGCTGAGCGTCACTCGCCATCCTTTGTTCGCCCTTATCTGTGCCCTAAGTCGGCCCCAGATCAAGCGGCGCAACAGCCTCCCAAAACGTTCTGCTGCCTCCCCTCATTGGGAGAATAGCCAGATACGTTGTTTACCTTTGCTGGTCCCCGTGCTCCCTCATTCGGAGTCAACGGCCAACGCAGCAAAGGTCATAAAACTAATCTCGCTGCACACTACTCGGGATGCTCCACCAGCCATCCCTAAGTGCAGCTCTGCTCATTCTCATACCCCTAGCGCGTCCCAGTAACCACTCGGCTTCGCCCGCAGCTAACTACCTACATCGGCATGCCTATTTTGCGCAATCTAACTTTTCCTTGATTTTTCTTTTCCCTTTTTTTTCCCCTTCCTTTTCCTACCTTTTATAAACATATTTATAACACCAAACAAACTCGCCCTACCTATTTCCCCACCAATATCACCCTAATCTTTTTACCCTATTAACAATAACCTTGTGCCCACTGTGCACAATTCAAACCTAAGCCGTTAATGTTGTTCGCTATCAACCAGCTTTTGTTGTCTATCACTAAGTGTTGGCTAATGCCCTTGCGCAGCGTTGCCACTATGCGTCGGCGCGGTTGGCAGCGCCGTGTCAGCTGTGTTAGTAGCTAAAAGAAGAAAAAACACTAAAACGCATGGCTGCACTACCTGGTGAGTATTTTTGCAAAATATAAAAAAACTATTAATCCTTGCTTTCGACTTTCCAGGACTGCTGAAATTGGTTTCTAATGAGGCCTGCTACCTCCCTATAACCGCGGCATCCCAAAGAACTCTTCCTTCTGCCTTTTGCAGCCTCGTGCAAATTTCCCTATATGGCTCCTCCGCTTCCTCAGGTAAGTACCAAATTCGAATTTTTCAATTTTAATTGACTAACATTCCCATTCTCCTTCCCAGTGTCGGCAAAATCGCCTTACATAGGGCTCCACTACCCGTCTGGGTTTATTTCGGTGTTATCCGCCCCATATTGTGGATACTGCAGCCTTGTGCAAAATCGCCTTTTCTATCTCGGCATGCAGCTGCTCTCCATCCTCCGCCTAAGCCCCGCGCTGGACCCGGCAAGTACATACATACTCCCTATATCTCCTTTACTTTATTCTTTTCTTTTTTTTATTTCCCTCTCGGACCGGAGTCGCCGCCGCCGCCTAGAAGACATCTCTAGCCTCCATTCGGTTTACATGTGCAAAATGTTTATCTTTTTCTAAAACTTTTACTCGTGGAAAATAAAACAAAAAAAAATATAATACTTTGTGTTGTGCTCTTGTGTGAGTGTTCCTTTGTGTGTTAATTGTCATAAACATAAATAATAAGCCAAAAAAAAATAACACTGTGTTGTGCTCTTGTGTGTTCATGGTCATAAAGAAAAATAAATAATAAAAATTTGCTGCCGCTGTGTTTTCCGTTCCCCTTATATTTTTTTTCCTAATTAATAACGAAAATTTTCCTTCATTTGCTTCTGTTTTATTATTTTTCCAAATTCATTTTATAAACATTAAATAAAAATAGTATTCCTAAACCCCTGGTTTATTTATTTTTTTTTCTTCTCTATGTTTCTGGCGTTTGGGCCAGAATGAAGACTCTGATGTCTCCACTCTGGTTCCAACGCACGCGATACCTTTTCCCACTGGTGCTCACTAGTTGCCCACCTACCCCTATCGGTGGACCTCGTAGGAGCCTCTGCCGCACTACCTCCAAGACCGCCGTAGGCCACCTCGCCTCGTCAGCCACCAAACGCCAGCGCCTCCTCGGTTCTGCGGCCCTCTGCTGCCGCCCCAGTGACTCGCGCAAGCGCGCAAGCCGCTCTTGGGCCACGTTGCGCAGCCGTTGGGCGTACCGTTGTTCGGCGCTCCTACGCCGCTCCTCTCCTTCCTGGCGCACCTGCTGGTCTGTGCGGGCCGGCTGTGGCCTCATCCTCCTCGATGTTTGCTGTTGTTGTTGGCGCCGCTACTGCGCTTGGCGCTGTTGCTGCTGGCGCGGCTGCTGCTGTTGTTGCTGGCGCGGCTGCTGCGCTTGGCGTTGCTGCTGCTGTTGGCGTGGCTGCTGCTGCTGTTGCTGGCGCGGCTACTGCTTCGGTCGGCGCTGCTGCTGCTGTTGGCGCGGCTCGGCTGGTGACTGCTGCTGTTGTTGGCGCTGCTGCTGCGCTTGCTGGCGCGGCTGCTGTTTCGGTCGGCGCTGCTGCTGTTGTGGGTGCTGCTGCTGCGCTTGTTGGCGCGGCTGCTGCTTTTGGCGCGGCTCTGCTGGTGGCTGCTCTGCTGGTGGCTGCTGTTGTTGTTGCTGTGGCTCGGGTTGTGGCCGCGGCTGTTGCTGCCTCGCCTCGTACCTTTTGAGGAGGTCCCTTACATTGGGCACCCCCTCCGCCTCCTGTTGGGGTGCCGGCCTCGGTTGATCTGGTATTTCTACCAGCCGGACACCCCCGCAACCCGACACTTTTGGGAAACTGTACGTCTCCAGCATGATGAAGTGCCGGGTTCGCCACCTATCCACCATCCACTTCTGGTGGCGCTCCAACAGCACCAGGCTCGGCCTGCCGCCTTCGCTCTCGTTGGAGCTGATGCTTACCACCGAGATGGCGTCCTCCTCATCCGTCTCCATCTTTTGAGGCACCTCTCCAGGCCCGCGACCGCCTTCCGCCTCCTCGGCTATAGGCCCTGTCACGCCTTCGCCCGGTCCACGTGGGACACTTTCCTGTGCTTCCTCCATGCTCATCAATTTTGCGCCTTCCATCATGATTGCTTGCTCACTTTTAAATGACCGCTACTAGCGTAGATCATGACATTTAAAGTGTGAAGTTGCTGCTGCTGAGCCGAGGCAAATGTCCTAACGGTGCCTCTCCAGATATCCACTCACTCTCCTTACACATACGAGTTCTCGTTTTTGAGTGACTCGCATCTATGTGTGTATGCCTCCCGCACTTATGTTCCGTTTTGTATTTATTTGAATATACATACAATATATTCAAACATACTAACGTAAAAGTGCATACATGTTTATGTATTTGTGAGTCTCTGTTCACACATAGACAAGCGCCGTTTAGCACTGCTTACCGGATAAACTACCAACTAAGATAGTTAAGCAGTGCTATTGCTTGTGTGTGGGTGTTATTTGAATATTTCCCGCCAACAAGCAGTCTGTCTCTTAACACATCATTTATTTTCTATGATGAAAATGTAAATGTGTGTTTTGTTGTATGTGAAAGTATTATTTAGTTAAATAATACTTTCACACACTACAATTTGAGTCATGTAATGGCTCAAACTGTAACAGACTGCCCTATTTGGCTTCGGCTATAAACAAATATCCATCGCACAGTTGTCAAGGCATTGTATCTTACAATTTCCACCTCCATCTAGGCTGTTAACAAAGTTAACGCACAAGTAGCTTTTGGACAGCCTGAAATATCTGTCCACTGCATCCTATGCCGCCTAGACTGTGTCTCCACCGGTCGCTGTCTCTACCAGTATGCAGTAAATGATCTCCACTTTATTTTAATCTATTCTGCCGCCTTTTCCCCATCATTTCTTCTGTAAGTAAGCTTAAGTGTTGGGTTTGCTGGTAACGGCTGGGCCATGAGGTTTTATTGAGCTTATATGTGCCGTCCTGGCCCGCTCACCATTCATGCCTTGCAGTTTTACGATGACCGGTGATATAAAGTTTACAATGCGAAATGGACCGCCAAACTTTGGAGCTAGTTTGGCTGCAAAACCTTCCACCGCATTGGACAATTGGTGCTCCTTGGCCCATACCAAGTCTCCTATGACTGGTTTCCACGGCCTCCGGCGCAGATTATAGTATCGAGCTTGATCCTGTGCAGCTCTTTCCAAGCTGCGGCGGACCACCTCAAATACTTCCTTTAATCTTTGAGCCGTTTCGCCCGGATCACGCTGCGGTTGGCCAGTGCCAATGGTTATTTCGTCAAACAACGCATTTGGCAATCGCGGCTCGCGGCCCTGTGTTAAAAAGGCAGGTGAGTATCCAGTGGATTCCGAAACACTGGTATTCACGGCTAGCATTATCTCTGGCAGGAGTTCGTCCCAGGTACGTTGCTCGTTGTTAGCAAACTGGGCCACCATTGTCTTCACGGTTCTGTTAGTCCTTTCGGTAGGATTTTCTTGAGGTGTGTAAGGCGCTGTAAACTGATGCCGTACACCCAAATCCTCCAAGAACCGTTTAAACGCCCGGCTGGTAAATTGCGTTCCGTTGTCTGTGATTAATACTTTTGGTGCTCCAAACCTAGCAAGTATTCTTTCACGAAACGCCTTTTGCAGTGACGCCGCCGTCGCTTTCCGTAAAGGGACTAGCTCTGTCCATTTTGAAAAGCGGTCCACGAAGACCAGGAGCATTGTGTTGCCATGTTTCGATCGGGGCAAAGGCCCAACGAAATCCGCACACACCGTTGCCCAAGGTTCCTCTGGAATCTGCGTCAGCATTTTACCCGCCGCCTGTAGCTGGCTCGCCTTATATTTATGGCACACCTCGCACTTTTGTACATATGCCCGAATGTCTCTATACATTCCAGGCCAGTAGTACCGTGCCGCTACTCTGGCTATAGTTTTCCGGCCGCCAGTGTGTCCTGCCGCCGGCGCATCATGGCACTCAGCTATGACTCGCGGCCTCTTTTCTGTAGGTACACACAATTTCCATGCAGCCACGTCCTCATTTCCAGCTCTATGCGGAATATGACGATACAGTTGGCCCGCCTCTATCAAATAATCGGCAAACTTTTGTGGCGCAGCCTGTACGTCCCTTCGCATCTGTTTAATCCACGCACAAGTAGGTTCTGCTGGCTTAGTTATATCCGCCGTTCGCCTACATTTGTCCGTGTTTAATGGCTGTCGAGATAGCGCATCCGCCACCACATTAAGTTGGCCTTTTCTATATGCGATCTCGAAGTCATATTGCTGGAGTTCTAATGCCCACCGTGCTACACGGCCTGCAGGACTTTCTATGGAATTTAGCCATTTTAAAGCCATGTGATCAGTCACAACTTTAAAATGGTATCCCTCCAAATATGGGCGCAATTTACGGATGGCCCACACTATGGCCAGACATTCTTTCTCTGTTGCAGAGTAATTCCGCTCAGCCGCATTTAACGTACGGCTAGCATATGATATTACTCTTTCACCATTTTCTGAGTTTTGCGTCAGAATTGCGCCCAATCCGTAATTGCTTGCATCTGTTTGTAGTACAAACGTTTTCCCAAAATCTGGACAAGCTAGTACCGGCGCCGCAGTAAGTTTTGCCTTTATCTCTAAAAACGCCTTTTCCTGCTCCTCGGTCCACATCCATTTGACGCCTTTTTTTAGGAGCGCGTTCAAAGGATGTGCCACTGCGGAGAACCCAGGCACGAACCGCCTATACCAGGAGGCAACGCCCATATATTGGCGTAGTTCTTTTATATTAGATGGCGGCTTTAGCTCTGCAATTGCGGCTACTTTCTCCGGATCTGTGCAAATACCCTGGTCTGTCACCATATGACCCAGATATTTTAGTTCTTTCTTAAAGAACGCGCACTTTTCCGTGTTAAGGCGTAAGTTTGCCGCCTTTAGGCGGCGGAAAACTTCTTTTAAATTGGCCATATGCTCCTCCAGCGTGCGTCCAATGACAATAATGTCGTCTAAGTACGCAAACGCATGTGGCTGCATATCCGCGCCAATCACGGAATCTAACGCCCTCTGAAACGTCGCCGGCGCCGAATGTAGGCCAAAAGGCATTACCTTCCAATGAAACAGTCCTCTCCCAGGTACTGTAAACGCAGTATATTCTCTGCTCTTTTCTTCCATTGGAATTTGCCAATAACCATTCCTTAAATCTAGGCTACTGATATATTTGGCATCACGCAGCTGATCCAGGATATGATTTATACAAAGGGTAGGCATCAGGCACTGACCTCGCGTTTAGCTGTCTATAGTCCACACACAGCCGCCATTGGCCGTTTTTCTTACGCACCATAACAATCGGCGCGCTGTGTGGACTATGCGAAGGCTCAATGCATCCCAGCGCCAGCAGCTCGTCAATTTGTTCATTGATGCGAGCCTGCATCGCTGGGTTCTTAGGATAATACCGCTGTTTGATCGGCCGGGTGTCCTTCATAACAATGCTGTGTTCCGCAATGTTTGAAACGCCCGCCATTTTCTCAAACTCAGCTAATTCTATCCTAAGAAACGCATCCACATCAACACCAGGCCCGCCCGCCCGTGTGACTGTGATTCGCTCTTTAGCCAAACGCCTATCGTGCGTTTTGTTGGGGATGTTTAGTACATGGCCTGCACAGCTCATACTTACGCCCATTTGCCCGAGGAAATCCCACCCAAGGACCAGTTCGTCTATCACACCCGGCATCACCCTGAGCCCTACGGTGGCGACACTGTGTCCAAAGGCGATTTCCACATCGAGCCGTTGCGCAAGTTCGCTATAACGGCCATCCGCCAACTGCACTCTGTGCATCTCGAATCTTGCCTTGCCTAATGCACTGGCCAGTTTTTCACAAATAAAACTGCCAGTTGCACCGGTGTCAATTGTGGCTTTATAAAATTTGCCCGCTATTGACACCTCCGCATCTATACGGCCGCCTGCATCTACCAATTTGCCTATCAACGCCGCGGTGGGATTTGTTGGCGCGGCCCTCGCTCGTTTTCCTGCAGCGAGAGCCGCCTGGCGTTTCCCGCTGCTGGACAACAGCTTTGGGTGCTCCTGCCAACCTTCCCGCATTTCCAACAGAATACTATCTGCCGGTTCTGGCATTCCCGAGCCCAATGCCCCGGATGTCCACACCTGCGGCACACATTGCTAGGATCCTCGATCCTGCCTTGTGGTTGCGGTTGCTGGGGCCTGTTTGCCTCCCTTGACCTGGGATTTGGCAAATCCCGCCTTTGTGTATTAGGTGCCTGCCAAGATCGTTGGTATGCGCTTGGCATATCTCGATTTGGCGGCCTTTCGTCCTGAGCTACATACATGGCCCTTGGCCGTGCATGCTGTGCGTCCGCCTTCAATCTCTGCCTGTCCTTTTCCAAATCTTCGAACTCCTCTGCCAACTCCATGAGTTGGTTGAGGGTTCGAAATTGGCCGGACCGAGCATATGCTCGCAGATCAGGCACGCTTTGATCATATATGATTTGCAGTTGATGCTCCTTGGAATAGCGACAAGGACGCATCAGTGTCTGCATTTCGACCATATACACCTTAAAAGGCTCGCCCAGCTTTTGTCGCCTTCGGCTAACTTCCTCCCGCAGCTTCGTAAAATAGCCTCTAGGTAGGAAATAGCCTTCGAAATCTTCGACGAAGGCCGCCCACGTGGTCCAATGATTGTTATTGGCCACATACCATTTTAGGGCCATGCCTGTCAAGAGTTCGGGCATTGTTCGTGGAATCAGATCCAGGTCCAAGCCGTATGTCTCGGCTGACCATTCCACTTGTTCCAGGAATTCCAGTGGCTTTGTGGATCCGTCGAAACGAAACTTCCACTCGCGCACCTGCTTCGCGACTTTGGGATAGTCGCGAAGCCCCGTGGAACCGCCAAACCCGTTCTGAGGCACAGGGATTTCGACGGCAATATTTTCTCTAAAGGATCCTGTGCCCCACGGTGCTGGCCTTGTGTCGACTTGGGCCGGAGTACTCGTGGTCAGGACTGCATTACCCTGCGGTACTGCCAGTCCACTACAACCACTCTCCTCCAAGTTGCTCGTGGATCCGCGCCGGCCATGTTTTCTGGCCAGCTCGCTCAGTCGCAACGCCCATTGCATCTGGCCCTCCTGCATTTTTACCCACTGGGAAAATTGGCTGCGCAATTCTTCCACAGTGCCCGCCATTGAGATGCCGAATTCTCGGCCATATGCCAGGAGTTCATCACGTCTTAGATATTTAATCCAAGTACGTGCCACCATTTTGTGTGTCTGTGAGCTACTTGAAGGCTGTGAAATATAAGTTTAAGACTCAAAGCGAGTATTTTATATTTTAAATATCGAAAGTCCCTGCTCGGGCGCCAGTTGTAACGACCTCTGGTTAGTCCAGAACAACGGCTGGGATAGCTCAGCTATGCCCAGGGTAAATGTCACAACAAAATTTATATTTGCTGAGACTTTCGATATTTGAAATAAAAAAAACACAATTCGTTTTAAGTTTTAAATGTATATTATCCGCCGTTTGCGGTATTTTCTCACCACACTTAAATTTGAGCCGACACGCTCGCTAGATTTACAAATCTCTCTTTGAAACAATAAATTATTATAAACAAAAGGTTTTGAATATTTAACACAAATTTGGACAAGGGATAGATGATAAGTTATTATGTCAATCTTAGTACTAAATGTTAAAACTAATTTCCCTCCAAGACCTATGGGTCTGTCTTGGTGGTACGCTATCCAGATAAAAATCCTGATAGCAAACGCTTTTCTCTTAACGAGACGCTTATCCAGATATAAAATCCTGATAGCAAAACGTTTATTTATTATGGCGAGGATTTCTAAGTCTAACGTACTTTACAACTACGCCTCTTGGCGATACGCTCACCCAGAGGTTGGTCCTGGTGGCAAAACGTCTCCTAGAAGATGGTTACGGACGCAGTTACTCCGTCGCGGTCGCACCCGGTGCGCTACTAATTAAACTGTCCTTCTTGCTTCTGTGCCAGACTTTATCGCATTAGCTTTTCCCGCATACGCCTTAAAATTTCGGCACTGACTTTATTTTATTTATTTTCACTGCAATGATTTAAGCTATTCGCTTCTCTCAGACCTGTGGTGTCACAAGTTCTGTCACTTCGCTGATTTTCCTGCACTTCTTATATTGCTCTTGGTAACTTGCACTTCACTGACTGACCATTAATTTCCGCTTCACTGAACGACTGTACTGAGCTGACCGACTGACTCACGAACCACTGTACTGTACTGTACTGACCCAGATTTGGCTGTTGATCCGCCTTATATAGGCACATGATCGCCGCCAAATCCTGGAATTCCCGCCCAAACCTATACTACTAACTCCTAAACTGTACTCTGCTTATCTAACTACCTATTCTCCCTAGAAAGACAGAGTACGCCTTACCCACAACTATCCCTATCTCCTACTCTACACTCACACCTATGCACTACTACTTTCTCCTATTCACTAACACTCCTACCTATTAAGCGCGCCAAAATCCCGGCCGCTATCTTTTCCCTAGTATTGGTGGCTTTTTATACTAATACTAGCGCGACTCGAGCGCGCCAAAACTGCTGCCGCTATCCTTTGATAGTGTGAGTACTCTCTCCAGCCCTTGTTGGTATTGGTGAGAGTACTTTCACCAAGCAGTCCAAGCAGTGTCCCTATGGCCCTATTGGCAAACCTAGCTAACGTTGTGAGGTGGCGATTTGCCTCCTCACAGTGTGGTGAGATGCTTCCGAAGATTTGACAATCTAGAGTTTTTTAACTTTTTGTGGCAGGTGCGGCATTGTGCCAAACCTTCGTTTTCCAAGTTCTCGAAGCAATTCCAGATGTTCGTGTTTGATGCCATTTTACACTGATGAGTTTACTTTTAAATATTTTTTAAACTTGTTTTTTTTAACAGCTTTATGCTTTGGCTTAAAAAAAACGGATTCGTCTAATTTGGTTTTAAAAAAAGCCGATTTGGTTTTAAAAAAAGCCGATTAGTTTTTAAATACAAGTGTATCGCAAGATTGGTTGTATTGAACTGATGCAAAAATGCAAATTGCAACATCTTAAATACATTTTATTAAGGTTACCTAAATCAAAGGGTTATCTTTCAGGTGTCGGCAATTTTTTAGGTAGTATCAATCGTAGCAAGTTGTCCGGAAATCCCACTTTCCCCGAGTTAGGTAGCCCAATTGATAAAACCGCGACCGCAGGTATGCTAATAAATAAGTTATAAGTTTTGGGGTTTTCCTTACATAAAAAAGGGTGGGTCAAGATACGCTTGAAAATATATTGCTGGTAAAGCTAAATCTTGCCTTACTCAATGCAGCCATCGAGACTTTGCCCATCTTCGAAGACCATCACGAAGAGTTTTAAAGTAACTATATTTAAAATTACTTTCCAATTTTTTTTTTTATTGCAAAAAATGTTAATTGTTATATGCCTTAAATTGTTAATTAGTAGTAGTAATAATAGAAAATAAATGTTTTTAAATCAAACTAAAAGTCTATCTATCAACAAAAGTAAACAGCCGCTAAAAGTTCTTCCTGCAAATACAAATCAACATTTGGTTCAGCTCCAATCAACATTTGAGCACTGCTCTAAACATTATTATCAACATTTGCAACAGCAGATCGGCTGCTTTCAACATTATTATCAACATTGAAGCAGCAGCTCTCGACTGCTGTACACATGTCTCAACATTATGAAAAGGCTGCTTTGCGAGCCGCTCTAAGCAGAGCAAGGCAGTTTTTGTGTACGATGAAATCGCCCAGCAGCGTTCGGGTACCGCAGTCAAATTGAAATGCGTGCCTATTCGACAGGCACGGCAGCCGAGCTCGCAGCTTCGGCAGCAGCAGCCGGGCTCGCAGCTTCGGCAGCAGCGGCCGCAGTCGAAATATTTTGTGTGTAAAATCCCGAGTGCAAATATTCTTTCGATCCGTGTGCACGCTGCTGCTTAGGCTCTGAATTTTGTCGCAGCTGCGAGCGTCGGGCACGATCGGCTCTATTCGTTTTTGTCTTTTCAGCTGCGACTGCTGCAGCACATATTGAACATTAACAGAGCCCAAGCAGCAGCGGCGGCAGCTGCTTCGAAAATGTAGCGTAGTTTTTAAACACTGCGTTTCGGCCACTGATGTTCATATACAAATATACTTAAAACACCCCGCCAGAATTTAGTTACTTTTTAATATTCACTACAATCACCACAATTCTAACTAAAGTTACGCTTTATAATGAGCGTTTGCAATACAGTATAATTTGCTCAGCTGCCTCCAATAGTTTTCACGGCCTTGCGAGGCAGCTATCCTAAAAAGGTAGCTAACTTAAATTATTTTTATTGGCGAGGAATTTTGCTAAGAAACTCAAAGCTATACATTTTTAAGATAATTTAACAGTATTCAAACCAAAATTCAACTTCAATATTAATATTTATCGTTAATAAAAGAAACAAAAAAACAGCTTCATTATTTTTAATTATATTAAAATACATTTTGAATTCGAATAGTTAAAAAAGTCGGTTATTTTCTTCAGACTGGCTTTTTTTTTGCTTAATGTAAGCAGCTTTTCTTCTAATTCACTAAGAGCATTTAAAAATGCCTTACAATCTCTAGTAATGCAAGTTTTTTTTACACATTGAAAGCGCAAAAACCCTCTTTAAAGGATTGATACTCAATTTCACCGCGATCATCATTTGCCCATTTGATGGCTATTTCATATTCAATTGGAAACTTTTCTTCTTCATCGATTGTGCTATCTTCGACATTAAATCCGGCCTGTAAACAACAATCATTACTTCAATTAGTAGATCTAAAGCAGTGATCGGCATGATGGACAAGTCCACCAACGTGGCAATATATATTTTACTTGTGTACATTAATGTTTATGTGCAAAAAAAAAAACTTACTAACTATTACAACACATAAAAAAAAAATAAAAAAAAATTTTGTGCAGTGACAGTGCAAATTTTGTGTGAGACTTTTCTGACAGCTGTCATTGTGCTACGCGTGCGCACTTTTTACGTTCGCACACAATCACGTGCATTTAGTGTACGTGGCTAGTATGTATGCGCAGCATGCTCAAAATACGTCTGATATCTGCTCTAATAATGAAAAGCAGAGTATACCTAATGAAAACATAACCTTACAAAACGCAAGAAAAAGAAAAAACAATATGAATAATCAAGAGAAACCAAAGCTCGTCAAAGGCAATTACTATGAATTACTCGATGTTGAAGTAGATGAAGCAGGTGTAGAAGAATATATAAAAAAATTTGAGGACCATGTATCGCAGAGTTTTAAAAAAGCAGAGCTCCAGACGGCTGTAGGCTCATCTCAAAAGGCTTCGCTATCGGATAAGGACTCAACCAACCCAGAGGCAAGTGTATCTAGCCGTAATACTAAAACAGACAATAAAAGCTACAATAAAAAAATACCACCCATAATAATTTACGATATCGAAACAAATAAACTTATAGAGTTTCTGACTGAGGGGCTTAAAATCACCAAGTTTAAAATTAAAGAAAATAGCTCAAAAAAGCAAACTCTTTTTATTCAAGATCTTGACAACTACAGCAAAATAAAATCATTTCTTATTAAAATGGGTGTTAAATTCTATACTTACACCCCAAAATCTATAAAAACAAAATCCTATCTGCTTAAAGGTCTAAATGCTAATACAGATATTGAAACAATTTTCAACGAACTTCGGACGCAAGAGAATGAAAAACTCAAATTTACGAAAGTTTCTGCATTTACGACAAAAACTTCTTCAAGACTAAAAGTCGCCTTGCCTATATTTTTGGTGCAAGTCACAGCTGACAGTGACGTAAACATGCTTAAAAAAATTACAAATCTTTTATATCGTTGCATTTATTGGGAACCCTTGAAAAGAGAAGCTATACCTCAATGCAGAAACTGCCAAGGCTTTTTCCATAGCGCTGCAAACTGTTTTCTTCCCCCAAAATGTGTTAAATGTGGAGCCAACCATAAAAGTAACGAATGTAATGTGAACACCAATTCCGGCGAAGACAGAAGTAAACTATTTTGCATTATATGCAATAAGCCTGGTCACCCTGCATCATACAGAGGTTGCGAAAAATATAAGCTTCTACAAGAAAAAATTAGAGCTAAAAAACAAAATTTAGCAGAAAAAACACAAATGTTTAAATCCAACTACATAAACAAGAATATAAGTTTTGCTAACGCTGTTAAATCCAACTTGCCCATTGTTCCTCAAGAGCAGGACTTATTAGCTTTAAACAATAACAACACATTAGTTGATCTCAAAAATATGATACAAAGTCTAACACAACAAATTGTAACTTTTAAACATGAACTCACTATGCAATCAAATAGAATTGACGCAATTTTCACCATAATGGAATCTTAAATGCCTACTATCAACGAGCTAAGCATAATTTCTATAAACGTAAACTCTCTAATCAACCTAAATAGAAGAGTAGAGATGCAAAAATTCCTATTTTACCACAATCCAGATATCGTACTAATCAATGAAACAAAACTTAATCCAAATCACAAACTTTGCTTCAAAAACTACAACATGTTTAGAAAAGACAGGATGAACTCTAAGCAAGGAGGCGGAACAGCGGTTCTTGTAAAAAAAAACTTAACATGCTCATTTTATACAAATACTAAAATTAGCTCATTTGTCCATCTTGAAACATGTATCATAAAAATGCAAATGAGTGACAATTGCCAATTGTTCATTATAGCAGCATACTACCCTAGCGGTAACAATGATACATTCTTTCAATCTGAAATTAATTTGCTTTTTGAATCTCTACATCTAAATTGCAACAATCACTACTATATTCTAGCTGGGGATCTGAATTGCAAGCACACAGACTGGTGTAACACCTCAAACAACCCAAAAGGCCAAATACTAAGACGTTGGTTGGATTCTAATTCTATCTTATTTAAATGCAACTTGTTTGCCTCATCTTCCCCTTCTTTTCCAAGATCTGCATCTTTCCTGGACATCTGTTTAGTGGACGCCAGACTTTCAGTTAAAAAAGAAAACGACTCAACTAATTGCTTAAAAACAATTGAATACGACAGCGATCATAATGCCCTCCATATCATAATTTCGTCTAATGATGAATTCAAATTTGATGTAATTAATGAAAACTCAACAAATCAAATTCAATTTCAAAAAAACGTGTTGGCTGAATTTTCAAAAACATATAAACACGCAATTACTTCAACAATCAATAATTCCAAACGATAGAAATCTCTCAAATACCGAAATAGACAATCATCTTGATCAAATTAATAATATAATATCTAACGCAATTAAATCCAAAGTACCCAAATACAAAGATTCCGATCATACTCAAAAATTCCTTAATGCAACAATAAACAAACTATATAAAGAAAAAAGTAAAACACTGTCGAGAATTAAATCCTATAACCGTCTTTCAAGTAATATGTCATCATCAGATATAAAATGGGAAAAATCTAAATTAAAGCTTATTAAAAAATTAATAAATGAAAACTTAAAAATTTCAATTAACAATTTCTATAAAAATAAACTGAAACAACTGGATACCGTAGACTCATCACAAATGTTCCAACAAATCCAATAAATCTAGATCTTCAGACAATCAAAATACCTCATAGCTTGAGTGACATTATAGAAAAAGCCGAAATACCTGCAGAAAGCATTGAAATGGATGTAAACAACATAGTGATCAGAAATCAAAATCACATACTTAATGCAATAGGCTCATATTTTGAAAAAGTCCACTCAAAAAAAAACAAATGATCCGAACAATAACACACATATTTTAACTGAGTCTTCCTTCAATAAATTTATTTTATATAAACAAAGATTTGAAATGAATTTTATTCATAGAACCACCTTTAGCAATAGCAAACCAGCAGATAATTTGTCTAAATCGCAAACTGATGATTATTTTATCACCATTGAAAACTTAAAATATATAATTAAAAATTTACGCAATAAAGTATCGTATGGTCTGGATGAAGTCCCAAATACTGTTATCAAAAACCTTCCAGAAATAATAATCAAGGCATACTGCATCTTATTCAATAACATGCTGAATAATGCTTACTTTCCTGTCCAATGGAAAAGAGCAAAAATGATTATAATACCAAAAAAAGGCAAGGATCCTAATGTAGTCAGCAATTTACGGCCAATTAGCTTACTTCCCAACATAAGCAAGATTTTTGAAATTTGTATAAATAACAACATAAACAATCATTGTATGAAAAATAATATAATTAGCGAAAAGCAATTCGGATTTAAATCGGGTCACTCAACAACACACGCAATTAACTGTTTAGTTTCAAACATAAATTGGAACTGGAACAAGAAGCTATTTACTGGAGCTTGTTTGATTGACTTGGAGAAAGCATTTGATAGTGTTTGGATTAAAGGTCTTATATGTAAATTGATCAATTTTAAATTTCCTATTCATCTTCTGAATCTTATACATAATATGATAACTAATCGAGAATTCGTTGTATTTCATGGCAACCAATTCAGTTCGAAAACTTTCAATATTGATAATGGCTTACAACAAGGAACAGTTAATTCACCTATCTTGTTTAATCTATACATTTACGACCTTCTTGAAAAAATCGACCATATAATAACCTATGCAGACGATATCATTATTTATCATGCTGATAGCAAAGTTCAGAAAATCAATACTTTTCTACAACAAAAATTTGACACTGTTTATGAATACACAAAGAATTGGCACTTAAAAGTTAACACGGATAAATGTGAAACTATCCTATTTAGACCTCCTGTCTACAAGTGCAACAATAACCTACGAAAAAATTGGAAATCTTTCGGCATCGCAACCCCGAATGGTGGAGGATTAATAAACAACAAAGATACTGTCAATTACTTAGGGGTAAGAATTGATAAGTTCTTATATTTTGATAAACACATTCAACAACAAATTATTAAAGCCAAAAAAGCATTCTTTATATACAAACATATTTTGTATTCGAAACATGTCAAAACTAGAGTGAAAGTTATTATGTATCAATCATTTATCCGTCCAATTATAACATACGCTTGTCCTATTTGGTTCAACATATCACCATCATACATGGAAAGATTAAGGAAATTTGAGAGAGAGTGCCTAAGAGTTTGCACCTCAATGCACAGAACGCCGCAAAGTGACTTCTTAAAACTCTATTCAAACAAAAAAATTTACAACTCTACAAAAATTATAAGGATTGATAACTTCATTATTGATCTTATCAGAAAACACATCGTTCGAAGCTTTGACTGTATAAATAATAATCTTATTTTGGCTCCTTATTATACCTGCGATGAATATCTGGAAAAATGTTTACTATCCGGCTATGTTCCTCCTGAAGCCTTTTTGTATTTGGACAAAATGGGATACATTCAGAACTCCGAAGGGATCCCCTACTTCTATCATGTCTACAGAAGAGCAAACAAGAAATCCGTAAATATAACAGATATAGTAAGCTGTACCAACTTGAGATTTGACACAAGTATGTCTCGTAAAGACTTGTCTTACATTTTAAACAATTTTATCAAAAAACGCTTTTGGTGGCAACATATGTAAATTTGATAATATTATTATTTTATATATATATAATGTATAAATTTTTTTATTTTTTTTTCTCACACCTCCTTTTATAAATAACTCTCATTTAATGTAATGTTTTTATATAATTTTTTCATTACAATCTATATCTTTTTTCTTTTACTATATACTATGTACTAGTCAATATAGTTTTAATATTTGTATTATTAATTTTAAAATGTTAATTTGATATGCCAAAGTTTGAGTACCCGTCCGGGGTCAGTGCTTTAAATAATAAAATTTTTTTCAACTAATGTTTATAATAGTAATTAAATAATATTGTATGAAATAAATAAACATCTATAAAAAAAAAAAAAAAAAAAAGCAGTGATCGGCATGGCCCTATCCTACGTATGTAGAGATGAGGATGCTTGTTTCGATGTCGCTGCGTCACTATCACAACCGCAGGCTATAAAATAATATGCATACCTTTTTGAAGCAGTTATAGATGTTTGACTCCTTAACACGCTTCCATGCTCGATCTATGTTATGTCATATTATTAAAAATTCTGTTGTAGTTTTTTCCCTTTCCACAGCGATCAATTATTGTTTTACCAGATTTTGTCTGTATTCAAGTTTAAATGAGTGGATGGTGCCTTGGTCGAGTGGTTGCAAAAGAGCAGTTGTGTTTGGCGGCATAAAACAAAATTTAATTTGTTCACAATCTTCAGATGCAGTGTGAGCTGTAGCATTGTCAATAAATAAAAAAAATTTTCGGATTTCTTTCTTCATTTCTTCGTTCAAAGACAGCATAATTTTTTTCCAGAGCTCTGCAGTCATCCATGCCGTTCTGTTTGCATGGTATTGCAGTGGAACATTTACATTTTTAAAACCGCGAGGAGCTTTGGATTTGCCAACTACGATCGCCTTTTTGTAAAATTGTTAATCGAACTTTCTGCTTTTTTTGTCCTTTTTGGTGCTAATCGGAGATACAAAAGGTAGTGTTTGGCATTGATTTATAATAAAGTCCAGTTTCGTCACAATTAAAAAAAAGAATTGAGTCATAGCTCCTTATAAAATTATGAAATACTTCGCGTATGTAGCTAGATGCGGCGTCACTAGCTCGTCACTTTGAGCAGCTTCACCGTGAATCTTGCCGAGTTTAATGTTGAAGCGCTTACGCCAACGCCAAAGCCAATTGGCATCAGGCTCATATTCGTCATTAAATTTTGTGGAAAATTCCTTTGCTTAAGCCAAGACAACATGCCGATCGAGCATAACGTTGTTTGAGCGTTGTTGCTTGAACCATATAAACAACGCATCTTCGACCAAACTGTGCGTCCCCTTTCGTTGGCGCTTACGCTTTAAATTACCTGCGGCAGCAGACTCCGCAATTGCATCTTTTTGACGTACAATGCGGTTAATTGTTGACATATCGCAATTGTACTTTGCACAGAGTTCACTTTTTGCTACTTTATTATTGATCGCTTTACTATTTCCAACTTTTGTTTTACTGTAAGGCCAATAACGCGCGTTGTTTTACCCATTGTGCGCCAAAATATCACTTCGAATTGTAATAAAAAAAAACTATGTTGCAGGCTGCTAAAAAAACGGGCATGCGCCGAAAAAAACACAAAATGATATTCTCAGCGAATATCAACATATGTATTTAAAGATTACGCAGTTTCCCATAGATGGCGCAGCTAACTGCAATGTTTTCTTCGAGAAATGTCATAAAAAATCTGCTGATAGGAGGCACGTATGTATGTGTCAGATGCACTTATCTTCAATGCAGCTAACTTAAAATATTTCATATAAAATTGACTTTCTTTATAGTTAAAAACTAAACAATAATTATAAGAAATTATTTTTTTAAGTTTTTATAATAAGAATTTAAAAATAACAGACTGTCCATTGATGCTGGTCCCAATCTGTTTCGTTTTTCTGTCATAATGTTGCCTGCCAAAGAAAAGATGCGTTCAGCCGCAGCACTGCTTGCAGGCACTGAATGTATTTGAATACGAAAATAAACTAAACGTAAAGTGCTTTTTGGTTTAGTTTCCTTCTTTGCCGAGAAGAAAACCCAAACGAATGAAAAAAAAAATAAAGTACATTTGATTTGTTTTTGTATTCTTTGTGCACTGGAACGAAAAGGAAACCCATGCCGAGAGGTACTCGGTAAGTGAACTAAACAAGAGAACTTAAACTGAGAACAATTCGTGAACGAATAATTGTCGTTTGGCTTATTTTTTACGTATGTGCAGAGTAAGCCTGCCGCGGCTAATTTTTGGGCATGTGTGTGCACTAGCAACGAGTTGTTTTTGCTTTATGTATGCATGTAGGCTTACTGTATGCATAATTTTCAATTGGGTTGCTACTGTCTTTGGCTAGAATAGTTGTTGAGAGCATTTTTTTATTTGTAGGTGAAGTACGTTGCACGTGTGTATGTTTGTATGTACAGTGGGTAACAGTTTAAATGATACAGTTTACTATTTACCCCTCAACAAATTGGAAGTCGATAGCAAAATACTCTTTTTGCTTTTTATGTATGCATTTGTTAGTGTTAAGTCAAAAATGGTTTGAAGTGGCATAGTAATCACATGCTCCAAAAGGGTATGAAGGTTAAAAACTAAAAATTTACAAATTTGGCTGAGGCTGAAAATATGCACATTGCCGACGGACGTTTGTTCTCTGCCCGCCCGCACCATAGAGCTCTAAACATTTTGCATACACATCTTGGTTTGTATATTGTCATTGGAAAAACAGTTTTCGGCGAGAAATACACACTCATTTCGTCTTGTTGCTACCGGCTTATTATATTCAGGCGTGCTCCGGTATCCGAATCAGAATAATTTATGCGGATTCGTTTTGAATCCGAATGTTTGATGCTCCCATTTCCACCAATCCGAATTTTTTATGTGCTTTGAAACCGACTGCTTTGTTGCAAGTGGAATGAAACCGAATCGTCAAAATAGTATTAAAAAAGCACAAATTTTATATTGAAGTAATTTTTTATATATGCCTTGATATTCTTAGATTCTATTTATGCTAACTTTAATTTGCATATTAGCTGCTAACTATTTTTAATATTTTTTTTCTTGACACTACCCAAAAATAGCATGCACAAGCCAAAACGAATTTTCGTTTTGTTTGTACATGTGTGTGTATCAAACATGCACACATGGCCGATAAATGCGACAGGGTTCGCGCGTTACACAAATAAAATTTCCCTTGTAACAAAAATAGTTAAATCGTGTTTAAATTTAATAAACATTGTTGCTAAATTAATATTTTTGTGAAATTTTATTTAAACAATAAAATAATAAATAACTAGCTATATAAAATGAAAATGAAATGAAAACAACATGTACTAATAAAAAGGTGCACAACTACGGCAGCCATGTCAGCTGTTTTGTATCAAACAAAAAACATTACGCGCCAACAAACTCAATGTAACTACATATATGTACATACGTATAATCAAAAGAATTAAATGCTAAAAAATTATATTTATTGAAGTGGAAAAAAAAAAAACCGCGAGTAGGACATGATTCTTTCATTATTTTACGCCTTCTTTTAGCTTCAAAACAAGCAATTGAGAAATAAATGGAATTTTTGCAATGTTTAAAATTTTTAACAAAAAGCAGTCAGCTGGTTACAACACAACATATGTGAATTTATCGATAATAACGAGGGAAATTTACAAGTGTATCGAAAATAAATAAGGAAATTATCGACAAAAAATTCTGATTCCAGAGCACGCAAATCCGAATCCGAATAAAATTGTTCGGATTGAATTTTTCTGATTCCGGAGCACGCCTGATTATGCGTCTTTTACTATGCAATTAAATGCAGGGAACGCGTACTATGTAGTTCTATATATGTACTTTGGTACAACTGAATATGTATCGTTTTTGCTTGTACATACATATGAATCTTAGACTATTGAAAGACAAATTTTTCTTGTATGTGTTTTTAATGTTTAATGTAAACAAAATAAAGAATATTCATGAAAACTTAAACAACATAATTTCATATAATAAAAATAAAAAAATTAAAAATATTTTAAAAAAAGGTGTTCAATTAAGCCTTTAAAAAAAAAAAAACAAAATATATCAAATTCAACAACACTTAATATAATAAATAAAAAACAAAAATGCAAACTTCATTGAAACTTAAAATTATAGACTTATTAAATATATTCAAATGTGGCGTTTGTCCTTACTAATAAAATATTCTCTAAATTGGTTACAGTCAGTTTATTACGCTGCTCTGATAAAATATATTTCAGTGCAGAAAACAAACGCTCCACGCTTACTTGAGTGCATGGGATTGCTAACACAATATTGGCTATCTTTGAGAGCGAATTCCCATGGTTGTTCCAAAATTCAATAATGTTGTC
Organism: Chymomyza costata; assembly: GCA_018150985.1. Classification (NCBI taxonomy): domain Eukaryota; kingdom Metazoa; phylum Arthropoda; class Insecta; order Diptera; family Drosophilidae; genus Chymomyza; species Chymomyza costata. The sequence goes on along the minus strand of JAECWU010000003.1, from coordinate 136,319 downwards.
AGTTAATCCTAAACGACTCTGCCGCTCATACATAAGTAGTTCAAGTTCTATACTTTGAATTGTGCTGTCTCTGCAAGTCCCTCTATCTATGTTATTTGCGCTTCTAATAAACTATCCAAATTATTCAATGCTGGTGGATGCAGAACTGTATTTGAATCATCAATTATAGATGATGTTGATATCGTTGTATTATTTTCTGTAAATAAAGGTAAATTATATAAAAAATTAACGTTCTGATTTCGCATGGGTATACCTTTCAAGGCTGAAAAGCGCGTGTTTAATTTTATTATGCAGTTTTTAGCTTTGGCCATTTCATCTGCAGTCAACTTTATTTTAATCCTAGGGTCCAAAAATATTGCTGGTAAGAATAAGTCGCTCTCAAATAAAGGAGATTTGCGTTTATTGACAGCATCAATTCATTATGTGCTTAATTCCGTTGTCGGGAGACTCTCCAATCTAAGAATAGCATTCAAAATTTCAATGTATAAGCCGCTATAAATTAAGTTTTCCGATTACAACTTTTTTGACGCTGAATATGTATGCCCAGCTTTCTTCGCTAACTTCAAAAAATGGGTTATCCGCTTTGATCAAATTGAATTCCTTTAACTCTATTATTCTCTCTAGCATAAGATATGTTGAGTTCCATCTAGTTGGACAGTCTAAGTTAGGCATTTTGTGGCAACCGTTTTTCAGAAGGTTAACATAAGTTTGAGTTTTAAGTTTTCTTGCAACCATTCGAATATTTTCCAGCTTTTCTTTGATGCTTCCTGTTTTGAGGACGTCCATCACACAAAGTTGTAAGGTGTGCGCTCCACATCTTACGTTTGTAACGCTGTCTAAAGAAAGACTTTTGTCGACAGATAAGGCTTCAATATCAACGCAATTTTCAGAGTCTGCTTCTGTTTGAGTGCTTGTGTCGTTTAAATCATTGACGGCTTTTACCATATTAGCTCCATTATCCGTAGTTATTGTCAAAATCTGGTTCAAATTTATATTATATTCATCCAAAACTTCCAGCAGAACACTTTTCAAATAGTCGCTTGTGTGCCGGTCCTTTAGCTCCTTTATTGCAAGCGTCTTTATTGTTATGCAGTTGTTGCTTATATATTGCACATTAACGCCCAATACGCTTACAGACAACCTTGTTGCTGAATCAATTTTTAAAGATAATAATTTTCCACTAAGTTCCTTTGCAATTTTTTTTTTTAAATTCGTAGAAAATTCGGCAATTCTTTCAACAACATTGTGCTCATTTAATGTTATGTTTGAGGCTTCTAACAATGTTTTTGTTAAAACTTTGAACGCCGTGCTATCAGCCATGCGAAGAGGTCTACCATTTTTAGTGAATAACTCTACAATCGCCTTTTCTATGTTTTCTTTATAGGCTGTACCACTAAATTTAACTATTTCTTTTTGGTTGCTTAAATTTATACCACTTTTTTTTGTGCAATGTAAGGGTCATAAATTGTAGGGTGAAAAATTTTTAAATGCCGCTCCAAGTTAGCGGCATGCCCTCTTAATATTTTGTTGCAGCCTCCGTTCTTGCATATTGTATATACTTTATTAACCTCACAATAGTTAAACAATTTCCACAACTCCTCGTTTTTTGGTCGCGGCATTTTTTTTATTTGCGTAGTTACTTCTTAATGCGACTAATTATTTTGCCAACTGACAGAAGCAATGCAAATGTTGCTGCACAGTAAGTCAAAGCAAACAGCTGGTCGCAAACAAAACTCTTAGCTGGTGCACACACAGGACCACAAACTACTGTAAATTTTTTTTACTATTTTATATGCATACTACGCATCAACAATTCTTGCAGGTGTATACATACACACTTGCTGCGTGCTTTGCTGATACATATGCACGTACATATGTACATACAAAGCAAAACAAAAACGATCGTTGCTAGTACACGCATGCACAAAAATTGGCCGTCCGCGAATAGTTCGTTTTGACGTTTGCCAACCATTTCGTTCGCGTTTCGTTGCGTGTGTTACGGTGTATCAAAAAACATCAAAGTGCGAAAAAGGTATTGTATTGTTTTTATTCTTTGGCATTGCAAAAGTTTTGTTTTTGTTTATGTTCGTGTACAAATCGATTCAAAAAATTTAAAAAGTTTGCTTCTTTGGACGAACGTTCGTGAAAAGTACGGTTTACGACAAATAAGGATATGATTTTTCATTTTCTTTCCACCATTTCATCAAATCAAAATCCTCCATCATCAACACTCTTTCTTTGGAATATTTTTCTATCTCCATCATAGGAGGCGCGACGTATTCGGGACCGGCTTTGGCAATTAAATTTGAAAAGAAAAACCTATTTGTGGCAAGAAATGGAGAACTAATCGAATTTGTTGATGAGGTGGCTGGGCTTTCAGAACTTGATGAAAATGATGGAATAGAAAATCCCTCATTTAAAATCAACTGCTGCTTATAATTCTTATCATAGTCCTGAATATTTTTTATTTGAGTAACACAAAAGTCTTTGATGATAGGCAATTCATTTGACTCGAAGCCTGCAGCTGGAGGGTAGAGAAAGAAGGCTGTCTTATGCCATATTGTCAAACTGGTTTCCCAAATGTTATTAATATTGCGAACTATATTTTGTTTTAAATTTAATATGGAAATTATGTCGGCATCATTAGGGACGCAAGTGCTTTTAATTTTGTGAATAGATGGCAAAATAAGGTATAAAGAAGGGGAAGAGGAACTCTGCATTTGCTTAAAAATTGTTTCAAAATTACTACAGAGATCTACTAAAGCATTAAGTAGTGAAATACTTAAATTACATAGGCGTTCGGGTTTCTCTTGATCCGAAAGAATATTATTAATTTCTCCCCAGTTGTCAGCAATAGACTTAAACATACTGTAATTTGAATTCCAGCGTGTAGGGCATGGATTTTTCAACGTTGTGCTTAGCTTATGTTGTAGGTTGGATTTTTTGAAATATTTAACGATTTTTTTGCAGGAACTGATCAATTCTGATAATTCGGTTGTTTGCTCAAACGACTTATCTAAAATATTATTTAATAAGTGACTACTGCAACTTAAACGAGTATTGTTCTCTAATGCCTTTACAATATTTTTCCCTCTATCCGTCACAAAAGAAATTTTTTTAAAGTTATTTATATTAAATTGCTGAAACAAGGCTTTTAATTTTTGAAATATGTTGCATGCTGTCGAACGCTGGAAGTCCAATGACTTCAGTCCAAGAATTATATCAATTAGCTGAAAATTCTTTTGATAATGCAGCGTGACGCCAAGAAAGTTCCTTTGCATATAATCATCAGACCACATATCGATTGTGGCCGATGCACCGCCACTTAACACTGCCTCTTGTATTGCTTGGCTTAACAAAGCTCTTTTATTTTCAGCATCCATTTTCACTTTTCTTGACATTGTTGTTGGGTCAGGCAGCAGATCGTCGACGTCAATATTTTCGCCGTATGTGGCCCCGATTTTTATAAAAAACTTAACCATATCCTTGAAGCCAGATCCCGTAACGGCAGTAAATTGGCGGCAGTCTTCGACTATCCACTTTGAGCAGACATCAATCGCTTCGTTTTTGTCCGCTGGGGATACCGCAATCATGACTTGTGGGCCCTTGCCGGCTTGGCAACACTTGTGGCGAATTAAATTTGATGTTTGCGTTCCTGTGAGCTTAAGCACTTTGTGACATGTGCGGCAGTACACCAATCCCTCTAAAACACTACCATCGTCTTTTATAATTTCGGAGATTACCTTCCAAATGTGGCTTTTACTTTTTCTCCTATTTGCTAAGGTATATACTCCATTATTTATTTGGTCAACGATATAAGAATTGTTGTCTGACATTTTGAAACGACTTCGCTCTACAAATGCTACGCACGAGTTGAATGACGCAATGAGTTGAATTTCAGAAATAGTAGTTGCTTCAAGCTTGTATACAACACATCAATACATTTTACCGTTAAAAGCCCCGTTAGGGTCGCGCACGGTGTACATTCCGTTTCAGTAACTGCATTTTGGCTATTATGTGTGCGTCTCGCTGGCGCCACTTGTAAAAAAAAAGAATTGAGCGACGCAGGTAGAATAAGCAAACGCGTACCTACCGTACTTACAAATCAACTCAATGTTCTGCACTGCATACATCCATATATTAACCAGCAACTATACAAAATAAAGTATGTATAATAAACAAAAAAGATCATTAATTGAACTTATTCCGATTCGCCGGATATAACAAATTTTTTTGTTTTTTTCCCCCTTTATATTTTATTTACATACAATTCGTTTCGTGAAAAATAAGTTGTAATAAAATTAATTTTTATGGACAAGTCCACTTGTGGCAAATACGTTTCACCGCTGGTCATATGCGCATTTTTGTGTTCAACTTTATTAGTGTCAAATATTTATCATTAATCTGTTCTATAACTATAAACTAAATCAAAAACATATTAGTGACAGTGCATATTTGAGACTCCGCTGGCATTATTTTTATTTTTTTTTCTTCGCACAGTGTGTGCACATTATATTTGTGTAAAAATACTGATTGACATTTCAGTGTATACCAATATACTTTTAATCGTAAAATTAATTGTTATCGATTAAAACAACAACAACAACAATATGAGTGACGATGACGACGACATTGCCGTTATGGCTTGGCAAAAAGTCATTACCAAGCAAAAGCCGACAAAAAGACAAAATCGATTTACTCTATTGGGTGATACAGACAATAACAACCTGAATGATGCAAACACTGGAAATGTAAGCAAACCTAAAATCTCAGCAGATCAAGATTTGGAGTTGCCGAAGCCACCGCCGATTTTTATATCTGATGTAAATGATATCAATGGATTTCTGAATTATCTTAAAAGTAAAATGAAGAAAGATGACTTCAACTATAAATCCCAGCGAGATGGTAATGTCAGAACCATGGTTAAGTCGATTGGAGTATACAGAGAGCTTATCCCAACTTTGAGAAATGATAAAGTTAAATTTCATACGTTTCAGCTAAAGCAAGAGAGAGCCTTTCGAGTGGTAATTAAAAATCTACATCATACAACACCATTGGAAACAATTAAAACTGAAGTTGAATCTTTCGGGCATACTGTTAGAGGAATTAATAACATCAAGAGCCGTATCACAAAGATGCCACTTAACATGTTCTTTTTGGACCTTGAGCCAGACAAAAATAATACAGAAGTTTACAAAATAAAATTTATTTAATAAACATTGAATCGCCAAAGAAAGTGAACGATATTGTGCAATGTTTTCGGTGCCAAGAGTTCGGCCACACCAAGTCATTCTGTAATAAAATCTATAAATGTGTCAAGTGCTCACTATCGCACCCAAGTGAAAGCTGCCCGAAAGACAAAATCCTTGCTGCTAAATGCGCAAATTGTTCTGAAAATCATTCTGCTAGCTATAAAGGCTGTAGAATTTACCAAGAAATTATGTCTCAAAAGAAGTCTGCTTCTCAACATTTTAATAAATACCAATCTAAGGATAACCAGGCAAAATTTAAACAAACAAATTCGTTTAATCCTAGCACCGTTTTTAGCCACACATCTAATAATGGCAACCAGCTAACATATGCTCAGATACTAGCAGGTGAGAAGAATACAAGCAACCAAAGCGATACATTGTCAAGAATTGAAAAAATGGTAGAAAAACAATCTGAACAAATAAGTCATCTACTCGATACGATAATGCTTCTTGTAAATAAAGTATGCAAGTAGACGTTCGTATAGCTATATGGAATGCCAACGGGCTTTCTAATCATTACAATGAAATAAATATATTTATAAATACTAACAATATTGACATAATGTTAATATCAGAAACGCATTTCAATAGTAAGTCTTACTTTAATATAAGAGGATATCAAGTAATAAGAGCTGATCACCCTTCCGATAGAGCACAAGGTGGTGCTGCAATAATTGTAAAGAATGGTATTAAATTTACCATATCAGACAGTACAACGCAAAATAACATTCAAGCGGCGGTTATACAGATTAAATGTTGTCACATTGATGTATCCGTTTCTGCAGTATATTTACCACCCAGATATGCGTTCAAGCAAGTCGACTACAAAACATTCTTTCAAAGTCTAGGCCACCATTTTATTGCTGGAGGAGACTTCAATGCTAAGCACCCATGGTGGGGTTCGAGACTGGTGAATCCAAAAGGGTCAGAACTTTATAAATGTATTTCCACAAACAATTTTTCAACCTTGTCCACTGGAAAACCTACATACTGGCCTACTGATCCCTACAAAATACCTGACTTGCTAGACTTTGTTGTATATTCTGGGATACCGGCCAACTACTTACATATTACCGAAAACTTTGACTTGAGTTCGGATCATTCACCAATTATTGTGACTTATGGCTCGACAGTGCTGATTAAAGAAAAGCCATACAAAATTATTACAAGTAAAACAAACATAGATGCTTTTAAAGATTGGCTTGAAGAACACACTGACTTAAATGTACCTTTAAAGTCTGGTGTAGAGATTGACTTAGCAATCGAAACGCTTACGAATAATATTCATAAAGCCAGTTTTCTTTTTACTCCAAAATCAAATGAACAATCTAGCAGACCAACTTTTCTTTCAATTGAGTTGAGACGTCTTATTAAAAACAAAAGGACGTTAAGAAGAGTATGGCAAACATCGAGGTGTCCAAATGACAAGTTAAACAAGGCTGTAAAGGACTTACGAGAAAAACTTTCAGATGTGCGCAATGAAGCGACTCAGGAATATTTAAAAAATCTGGATCCGTTTACAAATGACTTGGAATATAGTTTGTGGAAAGCAACCAGCTATCTCAAAAGACCAATAAGAAGAGACACTGTGATAGTGGACAGTACTGGTGTTCGCTGCAGGAGTAATAAAAAAAAAGCTGAAGCTTTTGCACAACATTTACACTCAGTCTTCCAACCAAATGACCTGCACGACTTGGAAGCTGAAGAAGAGGTCTTTAGCTTTTTGGACTCGCCATGCCAGATGAGTCTGCCAATTCGGTCTGTTTCTCTCAATGAAATTCAAGATGAGGTGAGAAATATAAATTGTAAAAAAACTCCGGGCTATGACCAAATAGATGGCACTACTATCAAAAACTTACCTCTTAAATGCATTAGGCTTCTTATGTACATCTATAACGCGATACTAAGACTAGATTATTACCCTAGCCAATGGAAATGCGCAGAGGTAATAATGATACCAAAGCCGAATAAGCCAGAGCATTCCCCATCCTCATACCGTCCTATTAGTTTGCATGGGACTTTTCCGAAAATATTTGAGAAGATTCTTTTAAGTAGGATGTGAAATGGCTTCCGGCACCATACTACCTTCTTCTGAAGTCATACCTATCCAATCGTCATTTCTATGTCCAACAATCTGGTGAACATTCGAAGCTATATAAGATAAATGCAGGAGTGCCTCAGGGAAGCGTACTGGGACCTGTGTTATACACTGTTTTTACTGCTGATCTTCCAGTTTTAAACAATACTGAGGTAGCAACATATGCTGATGACACGGCAGTCGTTGCATCGAGTGAGAATCCTGTGGAGGCATCTCAACATCTGCAAGAACAAATTTGCATGGTAGACAAGTGGCTAAACAAATGGAAGATAGCTGTCAACACCCAAAAATCTGTCCAAGTAACGTTCGCACTGAAGAGAGGAAATTGTCCCGCCGTTTCCCTAAGTGGTTTGACAATACCAGAAAGCCATACTGTAAAATACCTTGGTGTTCACTTGGATCGAAGGCTCACTTGGAGAACACATATAAAAGCTAAACAAATGCAGCTTAGGGTAAAATGTCGAAAAATGTATTGGCTCTTGGGACCAAGGTCTCAGCTAAGCTTAGAAAACAAGGTTCGGCTATACAAAGCCGTACTTAAACCCGTATGGACTTATGCAATGCAGCTTTGGGGAACAGCGAGCACATCAAATATTGAAATATTACAAAGGTTTCTGTCGAAGACTCTAAGAAGTTTAGCAAACGCTCCATGGTATATTAGCAATTTTGAGTTGCATAAAGACTTAAATGTGCCTTTTGTCAGAGATGAAATACTAAGAAACACAAAAACGTACATTGAAAGGCTTCATAGGCATACTAATTATTTAGCATTAGGTCTTTTAGATAATACCTATGTAACTAGACGCCTTAAGCGACACCATGTTTTAGACCTACCTGGCAGATTTTAGACATATTATGTTAAGTTTTATCTATTTATTTAATTATTCTTTTTTTTTGATGTAACAAATGTAATACGTTTTTTGTATTGGCTGATTTTGTTGAACTCAGTCAATCCTGTTATGTTAATTAGTCATGTAAATTCATTTACTTATTATCCACGGATAGATTGTAAATTAAATAAACCAAAAAAAAAAAAAAAATATTTTATTTACAATTTGACTTCAGACTATAAGTAAATTTACTGAATAATAATAAATAAAATTAAAGTACTATAGCAAGTTTAGTTAAACCTACTATTGTGTTAAATATAATATATAATATAAAATTATAATACATAATATATAAATATGATACATAAAAATGTAATAAATTTTGGCAGTATATACATAGTATAATTACAAAAATTTAAAAAGTGAAAACAAACATCATTAGTATGTATGATTCAAAAACCATAAATTACATTTTAATAATTTATGCAACAAAAATTTATAGCACAACTCATTTGTACAGTGTATACCTAAATAACCCACCCTCATTTTTCGGCCGCTCTCTTTTTGCCCAGCTCTCATTCTGACACGCAAAATAAACATTTTGCTCTCACCTTTCTCTCTCACTGCTCAAAAAAGGGTGCAGTGTGTGAGTGTAAACAAGATTATAATCATGACAATATAATGTATGGTGCAGCATACTGCTCACACTCTTATGGTTAAGAGTGCGCGTGGTGCCATACCATAAGCCTAAGAGTGCAGCTGACACTGCCATTACTTTTGATGAGAGTATGATTATTGCCACAAAACAGGCACTATTGCAGATCTCTGATACGCACACTTTAGTAGTTGCACGAAAAACAAATATGAATGAAGAACCAAAACAAAATTTGCAACACAGCAGCCAACAACAACTTAACACATAAGAGCAGTACAGACGACGGCGTTCGGGTTTTTCTGCCATGCTCTTTGCACGCATGCAAAATACAACTGCTAAACGATCCGAGCAAAATCTCAATTATTGCTCAACGGAGAAACCAGCGTGTAAACGCTAACGGCCAGTCCATGGTATAACAACTATATTTGATCTATAATTGATCCTGTGAAAGCCTGCTTGTAATAATGAATCACATTTGGTACCGCTCCTTCAAATATGAATGTAGTTGTATCAGGGAGTTGTTGCTTACAACAATTCCCTTTTGAATGGGTAAACATTTTTTTATTAAGAGTTCTTCCACGTTAACTTCTTGGGGTTGGGGCAAATTCTTGCTGTTCACTACCAATGGAGCTGACATCACAGCGGTCATCCGCTGTAGTATTTCGAGCTGCTTTTCGATGTTTTGGCCAAATGGCTGTTTTGACGGTATAATATTTGATGTTGACAATTTTGAACTAAAAACATAAAACCAGTCATTGGCCAATTTAATGAAATTTGCTGTTTCTACAGCATCTTTTATATCCAACCCCAATGCGTAGCATCGCAAGACAGCTTTGGCAGTTGAATTCGATAAAAGCTGTGTGGCCAACTAAACGCACTGTCTTCCGGAACTCTGCACGTTCACATGCTCCTCAGTCAAGAACAATGAACCACACGCGCTCTAACCAACAGAAATTCCTAACTGTTTCCATAATTTGCAGTTACTTAATCCCATGTCCGACAGACACCATTGCCACGGCATGGTAACCTGCACTATACAGCTTTTAAATCAGGCAGTGTAGAATTGTCACAGTCATGGGCTGGTCGAAATCAAAATATATGGGCTGCTTCCATGACTTCCGCAGACCCTGAACCATCGCTACTTGCACATAATCCCGTGGGGGCCAAACAGTTTTTTCAGTGGGATCCCACTCATACGACGCAGTAACCTTCATTTCGTCAAACATTAGCAAGCAAATCTTATCTTCGTCGGCCATGTCAACAGTATTTTGCATAAGATTGATGCTTGCATTTAATGGACCTGGCGAAACATCAATTGCTTGACACCATTTTTGCAAGGTTGACACGCAAGGAAGAGGAAACCCTTTTTTGTAAAGGTGTCGATATGCTCGCGGTCCGGCAGCGTGCAAACAGATGGCAGCAGATATATCGTCCTCTTTCCATTGCACCCTTTTCCCACTTCGCATTTGCTGAATTTGGGATGGCGTAAAGATCTTGTCAAGCGAACTCTGTAAGCGCCTCTCTCCATCCAGTTGTTCCTTCAGCCGAGCATTTCTAAATTTCTTTCTAAATCCTTTATTTTTTTTTTTTAGTTCCAAGTTTTCAAATGCAATGGCACTTTCTATAGATTGTCTTCTGTGTATTTAAGAAATATATACATAACGTTTTAAAAAATGTTAAATGTACATACATACATTTAAATATATATGCAAACTTTAAACAAACGAAGAGTGTACTTAAACTTACTCAGTTTGAGAGTTAAAATCTTTTTTGGTACAATCCAATAACGATGGCAGGTGATTGGTGTATTTGATAATTGTAGACTTAGGAATTGCATCAGCGCGCAGGCGTCGTCGCTTACTGCAGCTGTTATTTGTCGCGAAATAAAAATCACTATCTTCGAAATGTTTTTCGCAAATGAGATATTTTTCCCGTAGCTCACATCCAGTAGATTTCTCCCACATTTTTCGTTTTTCTATATTTTTAGGCACATGCATACATTTCGTGTCCTTATCACAGCCGTGATTGCACAAGTAACAAAAAACCAATTTAATGCAAGCACAAAAAATGGTCGTTGCACAAAACACTGGCAACTGTAACTGTTTCAAACGCGAAAAAAAAACTTTAAAAACTTTAAAAACTATGCGCAGACACAACCTTCCTCATGAAAATTCGCAACGAAACTAAAATTAAGAATTTTCGTGAGAGTGAACTTCCACTCTATCTATTTTCATACTCGTTGATACGGTGTTACAGTTATTTTGGTGTCGTTGCTATGTTGTTTACATGTTGTATTGTTTGTATTCGTTATCCAACTTAGCAATTTCGTCCGTGTCAGCCTTTTTGGCAGGCAAGCAATAGCGCATAGTGCCAGCGCTGCAGCTACGCACACCGCGGCCGCAGGTGGCGCGACAGCTTCTGCCATTGCCGCCGCGGCTGACACGGCAAGTCCCGCCGGCGCTGCTCTACCAAGTTGACCGCCTCTACTGCCGCCACGTTATAAGCTGTCGTTATTAAAATTAAATATACATACAGTGGGGAGCAAAAGTGATTCCACACTCAAAATTTTAATGTTCGAGCGCTTATAAAACCTAAACGGATGAAGTAAATGAAAAAAACTTTTTTTCTGAAATATGTATTCAATTTGTAACAAAAAAAAGTGAAAAGTAAAAGCAATGAAATAGTGAAAAATCAAAAACAAAAACAAAAGGCATGTATTCAGTTTTTCACTAGGGTTTGCAACCCCGGGATCCCGTTGCTTTTCCGAATCCCGAAATCCCGGGATTGAAATAACTAAGCCCAGGATTTAGCTTTTGTCAAATTATATTTTGAAATTTTCGAAATACTGAAACAAACAATACAAACAATTTTGTCTTTTGCGTTTTTTTTATTTCTTCTTTGCCTATTAATTCAGATTTTATTGTTGTTTTATGTATGATTTTGTTAACAAATAGTTTGAAGCTGCGAATTGAGAAACACTTCGAAAAATTAGAAGCAAATTAGTTTGCATTTGGACAAGCAAAGAAATAGATGAGCAATGTGTATTTTGAAGCTTTAATATATTATTGTCTACAACTGAAGTTGACATAGATTTAGATAATTTGTTGAAAGGGTCGTGGTAAAATTAATTGAAATTTATATTCATAATTATTTTTTTTCTTTTCATTAAACTTTAAAAAATTTAATCTGCTTTTTTTACAATCAGGGTATTCACGCTTTGTGTTGACTTGAGGACTTGCGGACTTGAGGACTTTTACAAAAACAAAATGTATAACAAAATACAACCCTGTGTTTCGACTCTCAACTCAACTTTTCCTCAACCCAGACCCTAGTCTACTTTTTGCTGTTGACTTGTTGAGAAAGTGTTGCCCAATATGGTATTTCGCTGCCTTTTCAGCACTATTGCATTTGCCATTTTATAGCCATTTCGTGGTATGAAAAGCAACGAGTTACCTTATACTCGGAAAAAAATAAGCGCCAAATTTAAAATAATCAAATTGTATTAACGAAGGTAAAAAAAGCCAAAAAAAAAAAAAAAATTGACATAATTACTTGTTGTTGGAGTTAACGCAAGTAAAAGAGTAAAACAAAAGGCGAATTGAAAAATGCTGGAGGTGTACTAGGCTTAATATATGCTGGAACTGTTGTTCTGACGCCAGTCAATTGATCAATTTGTGCACAAACTCAAATACGGTTTTTCTACAATGGTTTCATTTTTGCAGCAATAAAATAATAAAAATCTGTGTAGTCCATAGCTACTTTAGCTACAGGTTCTGTTAGTATAGATTTTACTCTTCCACTTGGCATTTTTAATTCAACTATGATAATGTATAGTGTTTTTCATAAATAATTCAATCCCGGCATCCCGGGACTTGGATAATGTAATCCCGAAATCCCGGGATTGAAAATATAACACGGGATTGCAAACCCTATTTTGCACCTTTTATGAAAAAATCAAACATAATACTAAATTAATATTTTGTCAAAAGAGCCTTATTGTTTATAACATTTTTTATTCGGTTTGGCATACTTTCAACCAATTTCTCAATAATTCCTTTCGGAATTTTAATCCACTCCAGCTCGACACGACTCCAAAGATCGTCTAGGTTGGATGGAGCTGATTGGTACTGCCCGACCAGTCGGTTCACGATTGACCACAGGTTCTCAATCGGATTGAGGTCGGGACTTTGAGCTGGCCACTCCATCAACTTAAAATTTTGGTTTTCCAACCATTCCTTAACAATTTTTGCAGTGTGCTTCGGATCCCCGTCTTGTTGAAAAGTGATTTCTCCTTCCGGGTACGCACACTTGTCCAGAAAATTGGGAAGATTGGTTTCCAAAATATTCTAATAATCTTCTTTTCGCATTATTCCGTCAATTTTGTGCAACGGTCCAACGTGCCAACATGTAAAGCACCCCCAAGCCATTATATTTCCTCCTCCATGCTTTACGGTTTGCTTTACATAATGTCTTTGAAGCTTGTCGCCAGGCCTACGCCAACAATACTGCTTGCCATCCGACTGGAAACGGTTAAACTTGGATTCGTCCGACCAGATAACACGTTTCCAGTCTTCTACAGTCCAGTTTTTGTGTGCCCTTGCGAATTTCAACCGAGCCTTAACAATTTTCTTGGATAGAGCTGGTTTATTTTTTTTTTCTCTATGGAAATTGAAGTTGACACACGCATATATACATATACATATTTTGCTCTCCTCGGCCTCTGAAATTTGTCTTGAACACTTTTACAAGTGTACGTGAGGTGTATACTAGAGCTGGGCTCGATCATCAATTTTCGAGAATCGATCTTTCGCCTGGTAGGCGCTTGCAAGTTAACCGCAGATAATTACAGAAAAGGAAATCTATGTACAAAAAAAATTAAATTTATTTCCATAAAGTTCTAATCGTTCACGAAAATGTGAACGAGATGAAAGCAATGAAAACATCTTGTCGATTTGATTTCTTTGAGAATATGCAATGTTTCTTAAAACGTAAGGAAACATGGAAGATGTAGATGATGGCTTTGACATAACGGTTGGGGAAGAAGTTTGTATGGCATATAATTCTTGTTTGAGAGCACTTGACTGATTTGCCGACTCATTTCCTTCGTTAGAAATGCCCCCTTTTTTTGGAACGGCGGGTCTAACAATGTCGCAATTTTGGAGCCGTTCCTGACTGGAACGGAGTGTCTGTTTTTTATTTCACTGAGCAACTGGAAGCTAACTTCGACACCTTCCACAGTTGTCAAAGTTGTTTATATCTCAGTGATTTTATGGAAAAGGTTAAATGACATCGCAATTATTAAGGAAATGGATACATTTATATCCTCTTCAAACGGTTCAAATATCTTTACCAGTTCATTTAAAAGTTCGCATGCCTTAACCATTGACGCCGCACTATCCGTAACTACTGCGGTTACTTTGTCAATAACATTCCACTCCTCAAGTAAGAAATGATTTTTTAATATTTCACTTCTGTGGTCAATATCACTTAATAGTTTGTCGGTTGACAATACAACAGACTTAAGAGAGTTTTGGTTTATATTGTTGTTGTGAGGAAATTGAATTCTTTTAAATAATTCAATTAATTCTTTTAAACACAAACGGGATATCTGTTGGAATCATAGGAATTCTCGGAATCAGAACTTCCTCACCAAACGTGTTCCATTACATAGTTTTGGTTGATTAATATTTCGAAGCAAGATGATTACCGCGCCATCCTTTAGTTTTAAATTTTGCGGTGGTAAGCCAGGCATATCCAATGAGTTTAAATATTCAGTTGGATATTTGGTGGCTTCGTCTTCGTTTATAACACAGTCAATAGATTTGAATGAATACAAAGTTCAAACAACTTGATTCTGTATTACAAAGTTTATATTATCTGCATCTTTATTTTTAGCCGCTAAAATTGCTCACTCAACCATTCGTTATTTTTATGGTTACCAAATATATTCGGGAATACTTTGCTGATGAGCTCGTCTTTCGATGAGACAAAAGTGCAAAGTTTCAGAGGAAATGAAATCATGAAGAGCTCCAGTTTTCGAGCCCTTAAGCGTTGTAAGTTTAGGCGTGCTGCGTTCTGCTCCTCGTCTAAAGTCTTAGTTTCGGCATTGTTGGTGAGCGGCAATTGCAAGTTGCCGCCTTGGTTGTAGCCGCGTCAACCACCGCTGTCCCGAAAGGGGACACGCCAACCACCCCGCCATCCGCGACGCCGCCCACCGCTAGCAGCACGACCACGGTCGGGGGCGCCATGGGGCCGCCGCGCTGCCCGCCACCATCCGCTGCTCACGACTCGTGGTAGTTGGCTATGTTGTAGTTGAATGTGGACATCTGAAAATATAAAATTTTTCAATTAAAAAAAAAACAAAATCAGTATACATGTTCGATGCGAAACTTGGCCGCATACCTTTTTTATAATGGCTGGACACTTTTTTTTTTTAATCAAAACCCATCTAGCAGAACAATTCACTTAAAGATATTTCTCGCCGGCTGTTCCAACGGCTCAATAGATGGTGCAGAAGCACTTGGCTTTACTGCTGAATATTACAAACTTTTGATGTTTACGGATTTAATTTATGCTCGTCTTATTGTCTTGCTGGTTGAAAATAAAATTCAGGCTTCCGCCCGCACGAAATTAATACTAGAAGCCTTGTCACCCACGCAGCATGATCAGCTGTTGCTTATCGATGTTTACTGACATCGCATATGCGTTGCCAGATCGGTAGTTATCGGTGTTGCACAATATTGCACAAATGGTCAGCTGATTTTGCCGATAGTTGGCAATCAGTTTTGTGTTTGTTTACATAACAATTAGGGTATTCACGCTTTGTGACTGTTAACTTTTTGTGTTGAGTTGAGCACTTTTCTTCTTCTTGCCAGAGTTTGTTTACATTTGTAAATTGGTACAATTTACATTATGTTTACATTTGTAAATTGGTACAATTTACATTAAAATTTAAAAACCTGAATTAAAAATGCCGAGTCGAAGCATACAATCTATTTTAACTAAACCTGTAGCTAAAGTAGCTATGTATTACATCGATTTGTATTATTTTATTGCTGCGAAAATTAAATAATTGCAGAGAAACCGTATTTGATTTTGTGCTTCCTCTTCTTGTGTTTTTTTACATTTGCAAAATGCTGCAAATTATCATCAATAGTTAAAATTTATATTTAAAAATGCCAAGACAGAGCGTAAAGTCTATGCTGCTTGAAGCTGTTGCTCAAAAGGCTTTGGATGAAATCTATTTTTTTGCAGGCACGTCTGCTAAAACAAATTCATTGTGGAAAAATTAACTTTTGTATAATACAGATACAATGGGGTTGCGTGGCGACGCAAAAATTGATGAAGTTTTAGATAACTATCATAAGGACGCAAATGCAATTATACTCTCGCGTCGGGGCGACCACTTCCACATCCCTAAGTCAATTGACTGGCACCACAAAGTGCTCAGTTCCTTGGACGAAAACCGATTTATTCAAATGCTGCGAGTAACTCCACAACAGTTCCCTCATATATTATGCCAAGTGCAGCCCCAGCATTTTCCAATTCGCATCTATTTTTTCTCTTTTACTTGCGTTAACTCCAACAACAAGTAATAATGTCTAATTCACTTAATTTCGCACAAAAAGGCACAACCTTTTTTTACTTGCGTTGATACAATTTGATTATTTTAAGTTTGGCGCCCATTTTTTGTTAGCGAGTGTAAGGCAACTCGTTGTTTTTCATATCACGAAATGACTAAAAAATGGCAAATGCGTTAGTGCTGAAAAAGCAGCGAATTACCATATTGTGCAACACTTTCTGCTCAACTCAACAGCAAAAAGTAGACTTGGGTCTGGGTTGAGCACTTGAGCAGTTGAGAGTTGAAACGCAGGGTTGTATTTCGCCATACATTTTGTTTTTGTAAAAGCGCTCAACTGCTCAAGTGCTCACAAAGCGTGAATACCCTAAATAATTAAGTAAAATAACTTGCTGCTGCAACCTACACCCCTACACTTGTGGAAGATCATTAATGAATAAGATAAAGAGTAGGTGACCTAGATGGCTGCCTTGGGGTACACCTGACATGACATTAATTAATTTCGATTCGCAGCCTTTTAAACCTAGCTTCTGCACACGATTAGATAAATAGGATGAGATCCACTTTAAAAGACAAGGTCGAAATACTAAACTCGAAAGTTTAACTAGAAGAAGGCAATGGTTTACGGAGTCAAATGTCTTACTGAAGTCAGTGTAAATGACATCAGTTTGCATTTTGCTAATAAAAACGTTGTTAATAAGAGAAGAAAGTTCTAAAAGATTAGTAGTGGTGGACCGACATTTTACAAACCCATGCTGGGAGTCCGATATTAAAGAACGACAGTAGTGTTGCAATTGTGCAGTGATAATCCTTTCAAAAACTTTTGGGATTGATGAAAGCTTGGCAATACCTCGGTAGCTCTCAATATTTGACTTGGAACCTTTTTTATGAAGAGGGATAATGAACGATTCCTTACAGATGGCTGGAAGATGCGAAAATTTTAAAGAAGAGAGGAAAAGAACGGATAATGGCGTGGATAGGGAGCCGGCACAGTGCTTCAGAACACAACTAAGAATAGCATCAGGGCCAGGAGAGAAGGAAGATTTAATGGACATAAGAGATTGTAAAACGTCGGATTCTAAGATCTGAGGAATAGCAATAAGGTTTGAGCTAGGAAGACTAAATGGATAGTTGAGGTTAATGCTGTTATGGTTAACAGAGTAGGTAGTTTAAAAGAAGTTCGCAAACAAGTTCGCGTTTTAGAGTTGTTAAAAGAAAATGTATTTTTATAGTATGTATAACGATGCAGGAAAAAGGGAAGACTACGTTTAGAATTAACAAAAGAGAAAAGTTTTTTAGGATCACTAACGAAGCTAAGTCTACAACGGGCAAGATAATTATTGTAGCATGGTCTATTAGGAAGACTAATAAGAATGCGT
Source organism: Chymomyza costata (assembly GCA_018150985.1). Taxonomy (NCBI): domain Eukaryota; kingdom Metazoa; phylum Arthropoda; class Insecta; order Diptera; family Drosophilidae; genus Chymomyza; species Chymomyza costata. Next base: position 118,526 of record JAECWU010000003.1, on the reverse strand, counting down.
AAGATAGAATACTTACAGAAGTCGACTGTGGAACCACTTTTCTTAAATCTTTTATAAGAATAAGACTACGATTTTTTAAATTAGACAGAATTGGCTTAAACCAAGGCGGTTTAAAGGAAGGACTCTGGAAAGAATAGGGAACAAAGAAATTAAAAGTGGTGTATAATATCCGATATTAAATATTAATGGATAGCTCAAAGTTCATAGCAAACAACAAAGAGGACCAGTTAACAACAGCCACAAAAAGGTTTAGACCAGTGGTCGGCAAAATATACATATGGGCGTTTCCCAGGTTGCGTACGTTACATTCGTATGCATATTTTTTAATACCATCGGCGCTGTGAATGAGATATATCCATACAACTTTTAGCAAAAAAATGTCTTTGAGAGTTTTTTCAAATGACGTTTAAACCTTTACCTAACTATTTTTAGAAAAAAAAGTTATTCGTGTCTAAGGTGCCGTTCCGTACGTTACAAAAAACGGAAGTAGTTTTGGACGTTTACGTGCATTTGTGCCATTTTCAGCGAACTTTGCGAAGTTTTTTTTTTTTTTTTTTTTATTATTTTAGTTTCTTACAATTTTAATTTATACAATCTAAAAGAAACAAATTAAGTATGGCACCTAGTACATGTAAACTAATAAGCAATTTTTTTATAATTACACATTGTGTATACACATTATTACTAACCATAAGTTATTTTATCTATTAGCTAGATCAGCAGGCTTTGTGCGTTTAAGTCTACGCATTATCTGGTCAGTCTGAAGAAGACATGATGCTTCAGCATTGACGTGTGTGCTGAGTCTGTTTTGATGTAACTTTGCACAGCGCGTGATCTCTTCATCGACGGTTGTGATATCGAGATCTCTATGCAGGTCACTGTCACGGACGTACCATGGAGCATTTGTGATTGCCCTAAGCACAATGTTTTGAAATCTTTGGATGATCTGCCGATTTTTTGTTGAAGTGCAACCCCATAGTTGGGCTCCATATGACCAGATAGGCGTAAGGACTTGCTTGTATAGCATGATTTTGTTAGAAATTGAGAGCGTGGACCTTCTCCCAATTAACCACTTCATTGTGTGAAATTTCTGGTTGAGTTCATTTCTTTTTTTCTTTACATGCTCAACCCACCGGAGCTTGGCGTCTAATGTCATTCCAAGATATTTCGCTGTATCGGAATAGGGAATTTGTATACCGTCTAGATATAGCGGCAAATAGCTGATTTTTTTGTTTGTGAAGTCCACATGCACAGATTTAAGATTATTCAATTTAATTCCCCATTTTCTAGTCCTCGCCGTGATTTCATTTAGCCCCGATTGTAACTTTCTTGTGGTTTCCAATTCGGATTTCCCTTCTGCAATTATAGCGGTATCATCTGCGAAGGTGGCTATCTTTGTGTTGCTTGGACTCGGCAAATCGCTTGCGTAAATTATATATAAAAGCGGTCCAAGTACGCTGCCTTGGGGGACACCAGCCTTTATTGGATATAATTCAGAATAGCTGCTGCCTTGTTTAGTTCTAAAGAATCTGTTGCTCAAATAGGACTCAAGTAACTCTGAGTAACTTTCCGGTAATATAGTTTTTATTTTATATATTAGACCTTCATGCCAAACCTTATCGAACGCCTGTGCTACATCAAGAAATACTATTGAGCAGACTTCCTTTTTCTCCAGAGAGTTTTCAATTATATTGGTTATTCGGTGAACCTGGTCAATAGTAGAGTGATTAGCTCTGAAACCAAACTGATGACTTGGTATCAGACTACTCCGCTCTATTTTTAGCATTATCTTTCTGATTAACAATTTTTCAAATATTTTTGACATCATGGGAAGCAGAGATATGGGTCTGTATGATTTTACATCGCTTGAGTTTTTGCCTGGCTTAAGGATCATTATTACTTCGGAGACTTTCCAAGAAAGAGGTACATATTTCAATTTAAAAGCAGCATTGATAATTTGAGCTAATTTAGCAATAGCTCTAACAGGTAATTCTTTTAGTACTTCAGTTGTTATGAGGTCATATCCTGGTGATTTGCGTGGCTTCAATTCCCTGTAGATAACCTCTATTATTTCTAGCTCTGAGACAGACGTAATAGTGTCTTCAAGACCATTATTTATGGATTGGTCAGGCAGACTAGGAACTGTACAAGCAGTAGTAAAGACGTCTGCCAAGTAGCTGCTAAACAATGCGGTTTTTTCTGCGTCGTCTCTTATCCATACTCCATCTGGACTTTTTAACGGATAGTTTTGTTGAAGTGGCCTTTTCATTTTTTTGGTGCATTTCCAAAGCGAATAGTTTGTTGAGCTGTCGTATGTTAGGTTATGCAAATAATTCTGGAATGCTTCGTTTTTGAATCTCTTTATTTCATGAGATAATTGCTCTGTTAGCTGATTTAGCTTTGTTTTGAGCCTAGGGAATCTCGTTTGCTGCCATTTTCGCCTTAGCTTTCTTTTTTCAGTAATAAGATTTCTTATGTAATCCGGATATGAGGAAATAATTTTAAAATTTCTTACACGAGTACTACTCCAAGCAGACATTTGTATATGTTTTGTAAATGCATGTAGCTCTTCATCAATTTGATCACTACTGAGCATATCTGCAGATAGATCCATGTTGTCGTTTAATATTTTCCTGAAAAAGGACCAATCTGTTAAATTGTTTGATAAGGTAAGCGGTTGATTTTCAAGTACAGTCGTTTCGAAGAGTTTAAGGTATACAGGACTATGGTCAGAGTTGAGTTCATATCCAGATTCTGCTTTGAGTTTTGTCAATGAAATATTTTTGCACACATAAAGGTCAATTAGGTTACTTTGCGAAGTAACCAAACAAATCAAATTACGAAAAAGATCGAAGAATAATAGAGAATTTCAAATTGGGTCAGTTAAAGACTATATGTGTTCAGGTTCATCCAAAATTGCAAAATTCATCGTTTCGCACGTTACGTTGCGTACGTTACATTTTTTTCCTGCTATTATAAAACAAGGATGGAGTACGTTTTAGTCAGGCAGAGACGACTTTAAGATAGCGTGTTCAATTACATTGCAATCAAATCCGGTTCATCGCTTAATTACTTAAAAAAAATTTTGATTGCCAACTTGGTTACGATATCTTTATAAGCAAAATCAAAAAAAAAAATTTTGCACCAAAAATTTTTTTTTTCTTATCATTCCTATTGCGACTATATGATATAGTCTAGCGACTTTTGTAAAATTTGGTACGGTGCTTATGCACTGTAAAAAACTACCAAACGCCAAATTTGGTAACGATAACTTCATAAACAATTGAAATACATACATTGAATTTTGCAGTAAAAATATTTTTTTACCGATCGTTTCTATGCACTACGGGTTTATTGGCCACTTTTTTGGCATAAACCTTAAAATATTGAGATACTTTTTGGTACTTATGCATATTTTGAGCCCTCAAGACGATCTACCAAATTTCCCCCGGTTCGGCCCAATATTTCTTATAGGTGCCATATAGTCGATCTGTCCGATTTGGACCAACTTTGTTGTTTTTTAAGCTATTGAGTTGAAAATCGATTTGTACACATATTTTGAGCTCTTTAGAAGACTTGCGAAATTTGCTTTTGCTTGGATCACTCTATTGTTAAGGTGTTATAAAATCGATCTAGCTGCCTTGGACCTACTAATTTTTTTTCTGCTATGGTATGATGGTAAAACTAAAAACTTTTTACGGATTTTTCGTTTGTTTATTAAGACATCGTATCCAAATTTGGCATTCGCAAGTTTTTTTTAGTTCCCAAGCACTGTACCAAATTTAATCAAAATCGGTTGACTATATCATATAGCTTCCATAGGACTGATCGGTCAAAAAAAAATAATCCGAATTTGATTGCAATATGAACGGTACATGTTATCTCAAATTCATCCGAACCCAAATTTAACGTAGGACTTTTTTTTGAGAAATTTCATGCCGTTGCGTACGTTACATACTTTATGATACATATTTTTTTTAAACTGATGTACAGACATATACTTTTTTTTTATTTTCTTAAAGTGCACAACAAACTTGCTTTACGAAGCTAGTTCGATCAAAAAAAAAAATCCAAGCAACTAAATTAAAAAAACCTTGTTTTCCGTTGCGTACGTTATATGACGTATGCCTAACTTTATTTAACAATATTTATTTTTTTAAAGCTTTTTTTTTATTTATTAATAAAAAATTAGATTGATTTTATGTTCCAATAAAAATAGATGTGGGATGTGGGTGGAAAGGGAAATGAGGCCACCGGGGTTGCACATAGAGTGAGAGCGAGGCATGGAGAGCGAGGCATAGAGAGCGAGACATAGAGAGCGAGTAGAATAAGAACAAAGTAGAATAAGAACAATGGAGGTAAGCATCGCTGACGCGCACGATCGAGAGTCAGTCGATCAAGGAGAGTAAAACAGTGAACTACACGGAGTGCGTTGATTTGATTTGAGTTGGACTATTTGATTTGATTTGATTTATAACTAAGCATACTAATAATTACCAGAGCTCGCAAATAACTGTTGACCGTTTTTCCTTTTGCGGTCCACACGCTAACATAACCGAAAAAACCATGCACGCTTGCTCTCTCTCTGAGCACAACACTTCGCTTCTCTTCATTTCGGTTTTCAGTTGAGTCTTTTCCGTTGAGCTATTCTTGTTACGGTGTGAGGAGGCAAATCGCCACCTCACAACGTTAGCTAGGTTTGCCAATAGGGCCATAGGGACACTGCTTGGACTGCTTGGTGAAAGTACTCTCACCAATACCAACAAGGGCTGGAGAGAGTACTCACACTATCAAAGGATAGCGGCAGCAGTTTTGGCGCGCTCGAGTCGCGCTAGTATTAGTATAAAAAGTCACCAATACTAGGGAAAAGATAGCGGCCGGGATTTTGGCGCGCTTAAATAGGTAGGAGTATTAGTGAATAGGAGAAAGTAGTAGTGCATAGGTGTGAGTGTAGAGTAGGAAATAGGGATAGTTGTGGGTAAGGCGTACTCTGTCTTTCTAGGGAGAATAGGTAGTTAGATAAGCAGAGTACAGTTTAGGAGTTAGTAGTATAGGTTTGGGCGGGAATTCCAGGATTTGGCGGCGATCATGTGCCTATATAAGGCGGATCAACAGCCAAATCTGGGTCAGTACAGTACAGTACAGTGGTTCGTGAGTCAGTCGGTCAGCTCAGTACAGTCGTTCAGTGAAGCGGAAATTAATGGTCAGTCAGTGAAGTGCAAGTTACCAAGAGCAATATAAGAAGTGCAGGAAAATCAGTGAAGTGACAGAACTTGTGACACCACAGGTCTGAGAGAAGCGAATAGCTTAAAATCATTGTAGTGAAAATAAATGAAATAAAGTCAGTGCCGAAATTTTAAGGCGTATGCGGGAAAAGCTAATGAGATAAAGTCTTGCACAGAAGCAAGAAGGACAGTTTAATTAGTAGCGCACCGGGTGCGACCGCGACGGAGTAACTGCGTCCGTAACCATCTTCTAGGAGACGTTTTGCCACCAGGACCAACCTCTGGGTGAGCGTATCGCCAAGAGGCGTAGTTGTAAAGTACGTTAGACTTAGAAATCCTCGCCATAATAAATAAACGTTTTGCTATCAGGATTTTATATCTGGATAAGCGTCTCGTTAAGAGAAAAGCGTTTGCTATCAGGATTTTTATCTGGATAGCGTACCACCAAGACAGACCCATAGGTCTTGGAGGGAAATTAGTTTTAACATTTAGTACTAAGATCGACATAATAACTTATTATCTATCCCTTGTCCAAATTTGTGTTAAATATTCAAAACCTTTTGTTTATAATAATTTATTGGTTCAAAGAGAGATTTGTAAATCTAGCGAGCGTGTCGGCTCAAATTTAAGTGTGGTGAGAAAATACCGCAAACGGCGGATAATATACATTTAAAACTTAAAACGAATTGTGTTTTTTTATTTCAAATATCGAAAGTCTCAGCAAATATAAATTTTGTTGTGACATTTACCCTGGGCATAGCTGAGCTATCCCAGCCGTTGTTCTGGACTAACCAGAGGTCGTTACAACTGGCGCCCGAGCAGGGACTTTCGATATTTAAAATATAAAATACTCGCTTTGAGTCTTAAACTTATATTTCACAGCCTTCAAGTAGCTCACAGACACACAAAATGGTGGCACGTACTTGGATTAAATATCTAAGACGTGATGAACTCCTGGCATATGGCCGAGAATTCGGCATCTCAATGGCGGGCACTGTGGAAGAATTGCGCAGCCAATTTTCCCAGTGGGTAAAAATGCAGGAGGGCCAGATGCAATGGGCGTTGCGACTGAGCGAGCTGGCCAGAAAACATGGCCGGCGCGGATCCACGAGCAACTTGGAGGAGAGTGGTTGTAGTGGACTGGCAGTACCGCAGGGTAATGCAGTCCTGACCACGAGTACTCCGGCCCAAGTCGACACAAGGCCAGCACCGTGGGGCACAGGATCCTTTAGAGAAAATATTGCCGTCGAAATCCCTGTGCCTCAGAACGGGTTTGGCGGTTCCACGGGGCTTCGCGACTATCCCAAAGTCGCGAAGCAGGTGCGCGAGTGGAAGTTTCGTTTCGACGGATCCACAAAGCCACTGGAATTCCTGGAACAAGTGGAATGGTCAGCCGAGACATACGGCTTGGACCTGGATCTGATTCCACGAACAATGCCCGAACTCTTGACAGGCATGGCCCTAAAATGGTATGTGGCCAATAACAATCATTGGACCACTTGGGCGGCCTTCGTCGAAGATTTCGAAGGCTATTTCCTACCTAGAGGCTATTTTACGAAGCTGCGGGAGGAAGTTAGCCGAAGGCGACAAAAGCTGGGCGAGCCTTTTAAGGTGTATATGGTCGAAATGCAGACACTGATGCGTCCTTGTCGCTATTCCAAGGAGCATCAACTGCAAATCATATATGACCAAAGCGTGCCTGATCTGCGAGCATATGCTCGGTCCGGCCAATTTCGAACCCTCAACCAACTCATGGAGTTGGCAGAGGAGTTCGAAGATTTGGAAAAGGACAGGCAGAGATTGAAGGCGGACGCACAGCATGCACGGCCAAGGGCCATGTATGTAGCTCAGGACGAAAGGCCGCCAAATCGAGATATGCCAAGTGCATACCAACGATCTTGGCAGGCGCCTAATACACAAAGGCGGGATTTGCCAAATCCCAGGTCAAGGGAGGCAAACAGGCCCCAGCAACCGCAACCACAAGGCAGGATCGAGGATCCTAGCAATGTGTGCCGCAGGTGTGGACATCCGGGGCATTGGGCTCGGGAATGCCAGAACCGGCAGATAGTATTCTGTTGGAAATGCGGGAAAGTTGGCAGGAGCACCCAAAGCTGTTGTCCAGCAGCGGGAAACGCCAGGCGGCTCTCGCTGCAGGAAAACGAGCGAGGGCCGCGCCAACAAATCCCACCGCGGCGTTGATAGGCAAATTGGTAGATGCAGGCGGCCGTATAGATGCGGAGGTGTCAATAGCGGGCAAATTTTATAAAGCCACAATTGACACCGGTGCAACTGGCAGTTTTATTTGTGAAAAACTGGCCAGTGCATTAGGCCAGGCAAGATTCGAGATGCACAGAGTGCAGTTGGCGGATGGCCGTTATAGCGAACTTGCGCAACGGCTCGATGTGGAAATCGCCTTTGGACACAGTGTCGCCACCGTAGGGCTCAGGGTGATGCCGGGTGTGATAGACGAACTGGTCCTTGGGTGGGATTTCCTCGGGCAAATGGGCGTAAGTATGAGCTGTGCAGGCCATGTACTAAACATCCCCAACAAAACGCACGATAGGCGTTTGGCTAAAGAGCGAATCACAGTCACACGGGCGGGCGGGCCTGGTGTTGATGTGGATGCGTTTCTTAGGATAGAATTAGCTGAGTTTGAGAAAATGGCGGGCGTTTCAAACATTGCGGAACATAGCATTGTTATGAAGGACACCCGGCCGATCAAACAGCGGTATTATCCTAAGAACCCAGCGATGCAGGCTCGCATCAATGAACAAATTGACGAGCTGCTGGCGCTGGGATGCATTGAGCCTTCGCATAGTCCACACAGCGCGCCGATTGTTATGGTGCGTAAGAAAAACGGCCAATGGCGGCTGTGTGTGGACTATAGACAGCTAAACGCGAGGTCAGTGCCTGATGCCTACCCTTTGCCTCGTATAAATCATATCCTGGATCAGCTGCGTGATGCCAAATATATCAGTAGCCTAGATTTAAGGAATGGTTATTGGCAAATTCCAATGGAAGAAAAGAGCAGAGAATATACTGCGTTTACAGTACCTGGGAGAGGACTGTTTCATTGGAAGGTAATGCCTTTTGGCCTACATTCGGCGCCGGCGACGTTTCAGAGGGCGTTAGATTCCGTGATTGGCGCGGATATGCAGCCACATGCGTTTGCGTACTTAGACGACATTATTGTCATTGGACGCACGCTGGAGGAGCATATGGCCAATTTAAAAGAAGTTTTCCGCCGCCTAAAGGCGGCAAACTTACGTCTTAACACGGAAAAGTGCGCGTTCTTTAAGAAAGAACTAAAATATCTGGGTCATATGGTGACAGACCAGGGTATTTGCACAGATCCGGAGAAAGTAGCCGCAATTGCAGAGCTAAAGCCGCCATCTAATATAAAAGAACTACGCCAATATATGGGCGTTGCCTCCTGGTATAGGCGGTTCGTGCCTGGGTTCTCCGCAGTGGCACATCCTTTGAACGCGCTTTTAAAAAAAGGCGTCAAATGGATGTGGACCGAGGAGCAGGAAAAGGCGTTTTTAGAGATAAAGGCAAAACTTACTGCGGCGCCGGTACTAGCTTGTCCAGATTTTGGGAAAACGTTTGTACTACAAACAGATGCAAGCAATTACGGATTGGGCGCAATTCTGACGCAAAACTCAGAAAATGGTGAAAGAGTAATATCATATGCTAGCCGTACGTTAAATGCGGCTGAGCGGAATTACTCTGCAACAGAGAAAGAATGTCTGGCCATAGTGTGGGCCATCCGTAAATTGCGCCCATATTTGGAGGGATACCATTTTAAAGTTGTGACTGATCACATGGCTTTAAAATGGCTAAATTCCATAGAAAGTCCTGCAGGCCGTGTAGCACGGTGGGCATTAGAACTCCAGCAATATGATTTCGAGATCGCATATAGAAAAGGCCAACTTAATGTGGTGGCGGATGCGCTATCTCGACAGCCATTAAACACGGACAAATGTAGGCGAACGGCGGATATAACTAAGCCAGCAGAACCTACTTGTGCGTGGATTAAACAGATGCGAAGGGACGTACAGGCTGCGCCACAAAAGTTTGCCGATTATTTGATAGAGGCGGGCCAACTGTATCGTCATATTCCGCATAGAGCTGGAAATGAGGACGTGGCTGCATGGAAATTGTGTGTACCTACAGAAAAGAGGCCGCGAGTCATAGCTGAGTGCCATGATGCGCCGGCGGCAGGACACACTGGCGGCCGGAAAACTATAGCCAGAGTAGCGGCACGGTACTATTGGCCTGGAATGTATAGAGACATTCGGGCATATGTACAAAAGTGCGAGGTGTGCCATAAATATAAGGCGAGCCAGCTACAGGCGGCGGGTAAAATGCTGACGCAGATTCCAGAGGAACCTTGGGCAACGGTGTGTGCGGATTTCGTTGGGCCTTTGCCCCGATCGAAACATGGCAACACAATGCTCCTGGTCTTCGTGGACCGCTTTTCAAAATGGACAGAGCTAGTCCCTTTACGGAAAGCGACGGCGGCGTCACTGCAAAAGGCGTTTCGTGAAAGAATACTTGCTAGGTTTGGAGCACCAAAAGTATTAATCACAGACAACGGAACGCAATTTACCAGCCGGGCGTTTAAACGGTTCTTGGAGGATTTGGGTGTACGGCATCAATTTACAGCGCCTTACACACCTCAAGAAAATCCTACCGAAAGGACTAACAGAACCGTGAAGACAATGGTGGCCCAGTTTGCTAACAACGAGCAACGTACCTGGGACGAACTCCTGCCAGAGATAATGCTAGCCGTGAATACCAGTGTTTCGGAATCCACTGGATACTCACCTGCCTTTTTAACACAGGGCCGCGAGCCGCGATTGCCAAATGCGTTGTTTGACGAAATAACCATTGGCACTGGCCAACCGCAACGTGATCCTGGCGAAACGGCTCAAAGATTAAAGGAAGTATTTGAGGTGGTCCGCCGCAGCTTGGAAAGAGCTGCTCAGGATCAAGCTCGATACTATAATCTGCGCCGGAGGCCGTGGAAACCAGTCATAGGAGACTTGGTATGGGCCAAGGAGCACCAATTGTCCAATGCGGTGGAAGGTTTTGCAGCCAAACTAGCTCCAAAGTTTGGCGGTCCATTTCGCATTGTAAACTTTATATCACCGGTCATCGTAAAACTGCAAGGCATGAATGGTGAGCGGGCCAGGACGGCACATATAAGCTCAATAAAACCTCATGGCCCAGCTGTTACCAGCCAACCCAACACTTAAGCTTACTTACAGAAGAAATGATGGGGAAAAGGCGGCAGAATAGATTAAAATAAAGGGGAGATTATTTACTGCATACTGGTAGAGACATCGACCGGTGGAGACACAGTCTAGGTGGCATAGGATGCAGTGGACAGATATTTCAGGCTGTCCAAAAGCTACTTGTGCGTTAACTTTGTTAACAGCCTAGATGGAGGTGGAAATTGTAAGATACAATGCCTTGACAACTGTGCGATGGATATTTGTTTATAGCCGAAGCCAAATAGGGCAGTCTGTTACAGTTTGAGCCATTACATGACTCAAATTGTAGTGTGTGAAAGTATTATTTAACTAAATAATACTTTCACATACAACAAAACACACATTTACATTTTCATCATAGAAAATAAATGATGTGTTAAGAGACAGACTGCTTGTTGGCGGGAAATATTCAAATAACACCCACACACAAGCAATAGCACTGCTTAACTATCTTAGTTGGTAGTTTATCCGGTAAGCAGTGCTAAACGGCGCTTGTCTATGTGTGAACAGAGACTCACAAATACATAAACATGTATGCACTTTTACGTTAGTATGTTTGAATATATTGTATGTATATTCAAATAAATACAAAACGGAACATAAGTGCGGGAGGCATACACACATAGATGCGAGTCACTCAAAAACGAGAACTCGTATGTGTAAGGAGAGTGAGTGGATATCTGGAGAGGCACCGTTAGGACATTTGCCTCGGCTCTCCACTCGGCTCAGCAGCAGCAACTTCACACTTTAAATGACATGATCTACGCTAGTAGCGGTCATTTAAAAGTGAGCAAGCATTCGTGATGGAAGGCGCAAAATTTATGAGCATGGAGGAAGCACAGGAAAGTGTCCCACGTGGACCGGGCGAAGGCGTGACAGGGCCTATAGCCGAGGAGGCGGAAGGCGGTCGTGGGCCTGGAGAGGTGCCTCAGGAGATGGAGACGGATGAGGAGGACGCCATCTCGGTGGTAAGCATCAGCTCCAACGAGAGCGAAGGCGGCAGGCCGAGTCTGGTGCTGTTGGAGCGCCACCAGAAGTGGATGGTGGATAGGTGGCGAACCCGGCACTTCATCATGCTGGAGACGTACAGTTTCCCAAAAGTGTCGGGTTGCGGGGGTGTCCGGCTGGTAGAAATACCAGAACAACCGAGGCCGGCACCCCAACAGGAGGCGGAGGGGGTGCCCAATGTAAGGGACCTCCTCAAAAGGTACGAGGCGAGGCAGCAACAGCCGCGGCCACAACCCGAGCCACAGCAACAACAACAGCAGCCACCAGCAGAGCAGCCACCAGCAGAGCCGCGCCAAAAGCAGCAGCCGCGCCAACAAGCGCAGCAGCAGCGCCCACAACAGCAGCAGCGCCGACCGAAGCAGCAGCCGCGCCAGCAAGCGCAGCAGCAGCGCCAACAACAGCAGCAGTCACCAGCCGAGCCGCGCCAACAGCAGCAGCAGCGCCGACCGAAGCAGCAGCCGCGCCAGCAACAGCAGCAGCAGCCACGCCAACAGCAGCAGCAACGCCAAGCGCAGCAGCCGCGCCAGCAACAACAGCAGCAGCCGCGCCAGCAGCAACAGCGCCAAGCGCAGCAGCGGCGCCAACAACAACAGCAAACATCGAGGAGGATGAGGCCACAGCCGGCCCGCACAGACCAGCAGGTGCGCCAGGAAGGAGAGGAGCGGCGTAGGAGCGCCGAACAACGGTACGCCCAACGGCTGCGCAACGTGGCCCAAGAGCGGCTTGCGCGAGTCACTGGGGCGGCAGCAGAGGACCGCAGAACCGAGGAGGCGCTGGCGTTTGGTGGCTGACGAGGCGAGGTGGCCTACGGCGGTCTTGGAGGTAGTGCGGCAGAGGCTCCTACGAGGTCCACCGATAGGGGTAGGTGGGCAACTAGTGAGCACCAGTGGGAAAAGGTATCGCGTGCGTTGGAGCCAGAGTGGAGACATCAGAGTCTTCATTCTGGCCCAAACGCCAGAAACATAGAGAAGGAAAAAAATAAATAAACCAGGGGTTTAGGAATACTATTTTTATTTAATGTTTATAAAATGAATTTGGCAAAATAATAAAACAGAAGCAAATGAAGGAAAATTTTCGTTATTAATTAGGAAAAAAAATATAAGGGGAAAGAAAAACACAGCGGCAGCAAATTTTTATTATTTATTTTTTTTTATGACCATGAACACACAAGAGCACAACACAGTGTTATTTTTTTTTGGCTTATTATTTATTTTTATGACAATTAACACACAAAGGAACACTCACACAAGAGCACAACACAAAGTATTATATTTTTTTTGTTGTTTTATTTTCCACGAGTAAAAATTTTAGAAAAAAGATAAACATTTTGCACATGTAAACCGAATGGAGGCCAGAGATGTCTTCTAGGCAGTGGCGGCGACTCCGGTCCGAGAGGGAAAGAAAAAAAGAAAAGAATAAAGTAAAGGAGATATAGGGAGTATGTATGTACTTGCCGGGTCCAGCGCGGGGCTTAGGCGGAGGATGGAGAGCAGCTGCATGCCGAGGTAGGAAAAGGCGATTTTGCACAAGGCTGCAGTATCCACAATATGGGGCGGATAACATCGAAATAAACCCAGACGGGTAGTAGAGCCCTATGTAAGGTGATTTTGCCGACACTGGGAAGGAGAATGGGAATGTTAGTCAATTAAAATTGAAAAATTCAAATTTGGTACTTACCTGAGGAAGCGGAGGAGCCATATAGGGAAATTTGCACTAGGCTGCAAAAGGCAGAAGGAAGAGTTCTTTGGGATGCCGCGGTTATAGGGAGGTAGCAGGCCTCAATAGAAACCAATTTCAGCAGTCCTGGAAAGTCGAAAGCAAGGATTAATAGTTTTTTTTATATTTTGCAAAAATACTCACCAGGTAGTGCAGCCATGCGTTTTAGTGTTTTCTCTTCTTTTAGCTACTAACACAGCTGACACGGCGCTGCCAACCGCGCCGACGCATAGTGGCAACGCTGCGCAAGGGCATTAGCCAACACTTAGGGATAGACAACAAAAGCTGGTTGATAGCGAACAACATTAACGGCTTAGGTTTGAATTGCACAGTGGGCACAAGGTTATTGTTAATAGGGTAAAAAGATTAGGGTGATATTGGGGGGAAAATAGGTAGGGCGAGTTTGTTGGGTGTTATAAATATGTTAATAAAAGGTAGGAAAAGGAAGGAAAAAAAAAGGGAAAAGAAAAATCAAGGAAAAGTTAGATTGCGCAAAATAGGCATGCCGATGTAGGTAGTTAGCTGCGGGCGAAGCCGAGTGGTTACTGGGACGCGCTAGGGGTATGAGAATGAGCAGAGCTGCACTTAGGGATGGCTGGTGGAGCATCCCGAGTAGTGTGCAGCGAGATTAGTTTTATGACCTTTGCTGCGTTGGCCGTTGACTCCGAATGAGGGAGCACGGGGACCAGCAAAGGTAAACAACGTATCTGGCTATTCTCCCAATGAGGGGAGGCAGCAGAACGTTTTGGGAGGCTGTTGCGCCGCTTGATCTGGGGCCGACTTAGGGCACAGATAAGGGCGAACAAAGGATGGCGAGTGGCGCTCAGCTCGCGAGGAGGATCCGCAGGGGCGGTGCAACTAGTCGCGGGCGCCATGCCACTTGGTGGGGTCACAGCTGAAACTACGATGGTTTCATGCCACACACTCTTGTTGTTTCCCTTTTCCTCGTTTTTTTTTGTTTCCCGAAGAAAGGGGGGAGTGTGAGGAGGCAAATCGCCACCTCACAACGTTAGCTAGGTTTGCCAATAGGGCCATAGGGACACTGCTTGGACTGCTTGGTGAAAGTACTCTCACCAATACCAACAAGGGCTGGAGAGAGTACTCACACTATCAAAGGATAGCGGCAGCAGTTTTGGCGCGCTCGAGTCGCGCTAGTATTAGTATAAAAAGTCACCAATACTAGGGAAAAGATAGCGGCCGGGATTTTGGCGCGCTTAAATAGGTAGGAGTATTAGTGAATAGGAGAAAGTAGTAGTGCATAGGTGTGAGTGTAGAGTAGGAAATAGGGATAGTTGTGGGTAAGGCGTACTCTGTCTTTCTAGGGAGAATAGGTAGTTAGATAAGCAGAGTACAGTTTAGGAGTTAGTAGTATAGGTTTGGGCGGGAATTCCAGGATTTGGCGGCGATCATGTGCCTATATAAGGCGGATCAACAGCCAAATCTGGGTCAGTACAGTACAGTACAGTGGTTCGTGAGTCAGTCGGTCAGCTCAGTACAGTCGTTCAGTGAAGCGGAAATTAATGGTCAGTCAGTGAAGTGCAAGTTACCAAGAGCAATATAAGAAGTGCAGGAAAATCAGTGAAGTGACAGAACTTGTGACACCACAGGTCTGAGAGAAGCGAATAGCTTAAAATCATTGTAGTGAAAATAAATGAAATAAAGTCAGTGCCGAAATTTTAAGGCGTATGCGGGAAAAGCTAATGAGATAAAGTCTTGCACAGAAGCAAGAAGGACAGTTTAATTAGTAGCGCACCGGGTGCGACCGCGACGGAGTAACTGCGTCCGTAACCATCTTCTAGGAGACGTTTTGCCACCAGGACCAACCTCTGGGTGAGCGTATCGCCAAGAGGCGTAGTTGTAAAGTACGTTAGACTTAGAAATCCTCGCCATAATAAATAAACGTTTTGCTATCAGGATTTTATATCTGGATAAGCGTCTCGTTAAGAGAAAAGCGTTTGCTATCAGGATTTTTATCTGGATAGCGTACCACCAAGACAGACCCATAGGTCTTGGAGGGAAATTAGTTTTAACATTTAGTACTAAGATCGACATAATAACTTATTATCTATCCCTTGTCCAAATTTGTGTTAAATATTCAAAACCTTTTGTTTATAATAATTTATTGGTTCAAAGAGAGATTTGTAAATCTAGCGAGCGTGTCGGCTCAAATTTAAGTGTGGTGAGAAAATACCGCAAACGGCGGATAATATACATTTAAAACTTAAAACGAATTGTGTTTTTTTATTTCAAATATCGAAAGTCTCAGCAAATATAAATTTTGTTGTGACATTTACCCTGGGCATAGCTGAGCTATCCCAGCCGTTGTTCTGGACTAACCAGAGGTCGTTACAACGGTCTTTCAATAACAACTTATTGAGAGCGAACCGATTGAGCGCTCGCACATTAAGCATCAGCAGATGACCGGAAAAATGAAATGCTCAGCGCAATCGGTCTTTTACGTTTCAATTTGCTTTGCTGAGAATGCTGCGCTGTGTGTGTGTGTGTCTTACTAACAGGCCCAAACAGAAGCCTCACTCACATACACGCATACAAACGCAAAAGACCTTTATTTTTTCGCTCGCGACAAAACGGTTGGCGAATAACCAGAGCAAAAGTGAAACAAAAAAATTGGTTATTGGTTGAGCGCAGACCGATTCATTAAAAGAGCAATGCGAACGGTTGATCTCTGACATGTTGCTCAAAGAGTCAGTAAATAAGAGTTATTTTTGGACAACGAAAAACGGTCAACCGTTATTTGCGAGCTCTGATAATTACCCGTTAAATAAATATTAAATTGTGATTCAAACCCACAAATTGGGGGCTCGTCCGGGAAGTGTGCTTAAAATTTTTTTAACTTCAAACAAATAAGTTATGTACTCGCTAAAGTACGCAATTTCGGATCAATAAGTTGGTGCTAATAGAAGAAAACTTTGAAGTGTGTGCAAAAAAGTGCAAGTTGCTGCTGTATTGTGTTGCATATAAAGAAGAAAAAAAAAGCGGCGCCGGCTAATTTCACAACAGTCAGCAATCTCACCAGACGCCGCGGAAAATTTACTAGACGAGACGCGAGTTCACCACGAAGAGGGGGATCGACTCGTGAGGTTCGCTAAAAAGGAGAGGGCAAACAAAAAACGAAGTGTAACAATCGTGTAAGCAGAGTACAGGCGTTTTTAGATGTGTGCTCGTGTACAAAGACGTTAGCGAGGGAGACTGTAAACGTTAGCTTCGCAGTCAGCGGCGCAGCAGCAAGGCATAGAGGCCAGCTAAAGCGCGCGTAAATTGTGACGGCAGCGAGGGAGACTGCGAACGTTAGCTTGGTAGTCAGCGGTGCAGCAGCAAGGCATAGAGGCCAGCTGAAGCGCACGTAAAGTGTTGACGGCGATGGAGACTGCGAACGTTAGTTTTGCAGTCAGCGGCGCAGCAGCAAGGCGTAAAGGCCAGCTGAAGCGCACGTAAAGTGTTGACGGCGAGGGAGACTGCGAACGTTAGCTTTGCAGTCAGCGGCGCAGCAGCAAGGCGTAGAGGCCAGCTGAAGCGCACGTAAAGTTTTGACGGCGAGGGAGACTGCGAACGTTGGCTTTGCAGTCAGCGGCGCAGCAGCAAGGCGTAGAGGCCAGCTGAAGCGCACATAAAGTGTTGACGGCGAGGGAGACTGCGAACGTTGGCTTTGCAGTCAGCGGCGCAGCAGCAAGGCGTAGAGGCCAGCTGAAGCGCACGTAAAGTGTTGACGGCGAGGGAAACTGCGAACGTTGGCTTTGCAGTCAGCGGCGCAGTAGCAAGGCAGCGAAGCCAGCTTAGGCGCGATCATAGTGACAGCAGCGAGGGAGACTGCGAACATTAGCTTTGCAGTCAGCGGCGCAGCAGCAAGGAAAAAAATTTTTGCGGTGCTGCAAAGCGATTTAACAAATTAAAGAGGCTGCGTCCTCACTTACTAACATTACTTAAAAACTTTCTCTCTGTGAAGCGTTCATCAAAATGAGGGCAGAAGAAATTTTGAGTTTAAAAGTGCAGGATCTAAAACAAAAGTTGAATGAATTAGGTCTAAACACAAGTGGGAGAAAGAGTGTCCTACAAGATAGACTTTTGGATCATTTTGAAATAGCAGAGGCAGAGGTCGAGGAAAACGAGATAATTGAGGTAGTTCAAAGAGAAAAAGCGCAAACCGTGAGCGGTGCGAATAGCGATAGCGAGGTTTTTGAGGATGCCCATGTTCGAGTTAGCTCACATTTCACGCTGCGTGATGTGCAGGACAGCATTTCATATTTTTCGGGTTCGAACCAAGTTGACGTTAATCAATGGTCGACGGAATTCGAGGATACTGCCATCACTGTTGGGTGGGATGATTTGCAAAAATATATTTACGCCAAACAACTTTTAAGTGGAGCCGCTAAGCTTTACGTTAGAGGTTTGTCAGGTGTGCGTGGCTGGACTGATTTGAAGAAGAAGCTGAGGGAAGAATTTGGGAAAAAATTATGTTCGGCAGAGGTTCATAAACTCTTGGCAAAGAGACAAAAATTAGCAAAAGAATCCCTTATGGAATATCTGTATACCTTGATTGAAATAGGAAAGCCAATTAATATAGACGAAGAAAGCTTGGTTACATTTGTTGTAGACGGGATTCCAGACAGTAAGATCAATAAATCTTGTCTGTACCGAGCAAAAACAATAGGAAGCCTTAAAGAAGAGATCGAGGTGTACGAAAAAATTAGAGGCAAGTGTAAAGGAATCGGTTGTGAGGATCCCAAACCGGCAGATGGTCCAAAGCAGAGGCAACATTCCGTTGAGAGAAAAGAAAAGTATCGGGCTAGTATTAAGTGTTTCAGATGTGACAAGGAGGGGCATATAGCTAAGACATGTAGTGCTGAGATAAAATGTTACAATTGCCAAAAGACAGGTCACATAGCCAAAGATTGCTCGCAAACAAGGTCAGAGCCCAAGCAAGAGGAAGTAAATATGTTGAGATTGGTGGGAAATGATGAGATTGTTACAGATAAAAACTTTGAAGTAGAAGGCATTAGATTTAAAGCAATAATGGACTCAGGAAGCGATGTTTGCATAATGAGGGAAGATATGATTAAAAAGCTTAAAAAGTTTCAATTAATTAGAAAGAAGAAAAAGTTAAAGGGATTCGGAAATGGCTCAGTTTCGACATACGCATATTTTGATACTGAAATAATGGCAGACGGTGTGCGTTTCAAGGTTAGATTTAACGTAGTAAGGACTAAAAATTTTGAATATGCAGTGGTTTTGAGCAAAAACTTACTCAGAGGTATAAATGTTCTGTTGACGCAAGAGGGACCCATATTCAAACCAAAACAGTAGAAGAGTTTTCAGATGAACAAGAGTTGAAGTATCTTAATGAGTCTCCCAAAGCAATAGCCGTATCTTTAGTTGAGAATAAGAAGCCAAAAAAATTGCCAGTACAGATGGAAAATCTTAATGATGACACGCCTATTTTTCAAATTCCTCACAAGGCTTCGTACGCCAACAAGTGTACAATTGATAGGCAGGTAGGAGAATGGAAAGATCAAGGGATGAGGGTACAGAGTTCGAAAATAATATTGGAGAATGTAGACAAGAACCCAATAGAAGAGTTGTTGGTGCAAAAGAAGAAAATAACGCTAAGAAACCGTGACGGACACTTTGGTATTGGTAAAACTAAAAATGTTAGAGAAAAGTCATATTTTGTACCGGACATGCAACCAAGAGTAGAGAAATTTGTAAATTCTTGCAGGAAAAGTAAAATTGGACAAAACAAACGTGGAGAAAAGGAAGGCTTATTGACACTAATCGATAAAGCCCAGGAACCTTTAGAGAAGTACGAAAATTATAGGAAGGTTGAAAGAGTTTGTAATGTGGCAGATGTGGTTGCCAAAAAGAGGAGCAAATATGGCACCACCACGAAATTTAAGTCGAAATTTTTGGACCCTACATTGCAGCCAGATAGGTAAAGAGATAGGAAGATGAGGATCATTCGGGGACGAATGAGGTTGCAGGATGGCCGAATGTGGGATGTGGGTGGAAAGGGAAATGAGGCCACCGGGGTTGCACATAGAGTGAGAGCGAGGCATGGAGAGCGAGGCATAGAGAGCGAGACATAGAGAGCGAGTAGAATAAGAACAATGGAGGTAAGCATCGCTGACGCGCACGAAGCGAGAGTCAGTCGATCAAGGAGAGTAAAACAGTGAACTACACGGAGTGCGTTGATTTGATTTGAGTTGGACTATTTGATTTGATTTGATTTATAACTAAGCATACTAAGAATTACCCGTTAAATAAATATTAAATTGTTATTCAAACCCACATAGATCACATATTTTTTTTGCCGTTTTATGATTATCTAAAAAAGGTATTTTTTTGAAACAAAAACAAAATTTTGAGGTTACTGTAGGTGATTACCTACTATTCAGAAATACATCACCGAAAATCTTAACTCTTTATATATTTTCAAGGTTGAATATATAGGCGATTATTCCATTAACAAATATATACAGTTTTTACAACTTTAAAGTTGTGCCCCTTGGTAAAGATTTTCTGAGAAATGCCCATATGTTTAATCAATATTTTATATTTTTCCGCAAATAAAGCAAATTGTTAACAAATTACATTATATATTTGTACTTTATTTTTTTTGGCAGTTCCATTTAAATCTTATCAGTTCATATCTTAAATATAGTTTATTATACATTAACAATACATTTACATTAACTCAAATTATTCGCAATTAATTATTTACATTAATTTTTTTGGAATCTTCGGCCAGTTGCTCCGCTTCCTGGTCCAGCGCCAATTTTGACATCAACATTATGGTATGTTTTCGTCGTGTTGGAGATAATGATGCCAAAATGTTCCTCCAATGCACAAAATACGTCTCTATGGGCATTTCGGGTTCGACTCGCTGTGCATTTATATTGTTGAGGGCTTCCAATATACCCGCTTGACGTTCATGAAGTCCGCTATGATTTGTGGCTCATATTCTGTGGCCCCATGCTCCGACTTATTTTTGGCAACCTTTTTTGGTTTCTATGGAGAAATTAGATTTTAAAATAGTAAAATAAATACATAAATAATCCACTCAAAGTATTCGCCACTCTGGCTTTATTCTCGTACGTGTTCTGCTGCGGCAGCACTTGTGCTTGCCACTTCTTCCATGAATACACTGCTTGTTGTTCTAAAAAGAAGTCGCATTTTTTTTTTTCTTTTTGACGACAAATGTGGCAAAAATGCCATTTGCCCCGCAAATTCCCAATCAGACTGCGCGTATCTCGGTGTGGTTAAGGCGGTACCACCCGCGCTGCCGCTTTTAGAGCGTTTGGCTGCCGGCGACTTCGTGTGGAACCGATGGCTGTCACGCAATGATGACCACACAGTCTTGCAGTCCTCCACTGAAATGAATACCCATTCTTAATGCTCTGCTAAAACACTATGCTAGTATCACTTACCATCTTTATTTTACATTTTGGTAACTTCCTCCCACGCACTTTTCATCACCAGTACATTAATGAGCATTTTGTTTGTTAAATCTCACAACACTGGGAACTTCTCCACTGCTTTAATAAGCGCTATTTTCTCTTCTCGTTTAAATAATTCACACCGTTTTCTCCTACGCCATTTCGAACAATATATAGGGCATATACATATGTATGTACGCATATTAATTCGCGCCAAAGCGGCTAAACCCAAACAGCTGTAGCAGTGGCGCCATCTAACGTTAAGCATTTTGGGACAACACTGTTTTGTTTTTTTATCTGCGTCCCATTGTCAAAAATTTTTGATCGGAATTTTTCGCGACTATTTTTTTTATTTGAAGTTTTACATTTTTTTGCGTGCTGCGTATAGGCCTTTAGAAGTAAAACTTTTTTCGCCGCACTCGGTTTTCTACGCTGCTTTTATTTTTAAGTATTTTCGTCGTCATAATATTAACCCTCCGAATAATGAGTCGTCCATTGCCCTTATACGAGGTAAAAGGTCCGCAGGGACCTATTACTATTTGTATGGAATTTTTTATGAAAAAATTATTTTTTTTTTTTCTTTATTTTTTTTTTATTATTATTTACAAATTATTAATGTATAATGAATTTTAGAAAGTAATTTTTTTATTTAATAATATTACTAATTTTTAATAAGTTTTACATAAAAAAAAATTTAAAAAACTATTTTTGTGAAGATTTTCCCACGTCCAACATATTTTGTGTGCAGGTGTAGCATCGATGCATAAGTGTTGAATTCTCTGCACAAACTGAATTGTTACAGGATCAACAATAGGCCCTTGTTTTCCGCTGCCGTCCGTACTCAGAACGACATAGGCGACATGACGATCTGTTCGATCTAGGCGCAAATGACTGTG
This sequence comes from Chymomyza costata, assembly GCA_018150985.1. Taxonomy (NCBI): domain Eukaryota; kingdom Metazoa; phylum Arthropoda; class Insecta; order Diptera; family Drosophilidae; genus Chymomyza; species Chymomyza costata. Next base: position 96,951 of record JAECWU010000003.1, on the reverse strand, counting down.
CAGCTCCTTCTGTCGGTTTTGATAATATCTAAAAAGAACAAAAATATGTAGTTATTCTGCTTTTAAATATAAGAGAAGTTTTTTCTTACCTTTACATCAAATGCTTGCATTGCGTTCCGTATCCTTGGATATGCGGTTATGCAGTTGTTCAGCGCTCGTTCCTCTATGTTTGGTCTTGCCAATTGTTTTGTCAGCATCAGTAGGAATGACCGTCGTTTGTCACTTCTTTTTATTGGCTTCATTTCGTTATGTAAAAAAAATGCAGCTAATGCAGCAATATTTACCATATTATAAAACATGGCCAGTGGCCAGCGGTTTGTTGAGCGCTTGCATGTAAGTATATGTATGTATCAACGCTCGATTTGTTGGTGTTTTAATCCAAAATAGCAAACGGCTTCTGCTTCTCAGTTTGCATGTCCACAACGCAAGTATAATTTTGTGTGGACAGCGAAATTGCCGCTTTGTGTTTCTTGGGCACATATGAACATAGTGCCATATCGACTTCATTGAAGCCGAACAATGTGCTGTTGACAGGACGCGTACGATTTTTTTGGAACTCCCGTGGCAAAATTATTCGAGCGCACTAATTCAACATATGCAGTTTTCTTCCTGATCAAAGTACGCGCCAAATCCAAGGTTGTGAAAAAATTGTCAGCATAAATTGTGCGGCCTGCATCCAAATATTTCTCCGCAAGTTAAGGGACAACATTCTTCCCTTGATTGACCTCTCGTTTCTGGTCAGATACAGGATAAAATGATTTTGAGTCGCACAACCACCATATCTTTATACCATACTTGGCAGGCTTCGACGGAATGTATTGTGTGAAGCGGATGCGGCCTTTGTATGGGAATAACTGCTCATCAACGGTTAGTGCATCATGCGGAGTGTAAGCTGCTGCCAAGTTAGACTGCAACATTTGCCAAATATCATCAACAGCCGCAGTTTTGCTGTTGATTAGTCGCTGCTGTCGGGTATTTCCATTGCCGAATCTAAGGCATTGTTTTATGCGCACAATACGATCATATGATAACGCAGCTTTGTATATTGGACTACGCGTTGGGCCCCATAACTCTGAAAGGGGCTCACTATTCGATTTAGTGAGTCCAGCATACAAAATAATTCGTTGGATATGCCAAATTCCATGCAGATGTCACTTCCCTGCCTTTTCAATTTGATTCGATTATGAATCATACTTTATGATTTACGCCATGTCTTCGGTGATGAGCGTGCGGAATATGATAAAGGGATCATATGCGGCTCCTACTGGTCCCGGTTCCCTCCTTGTGTGGTTGACCACGTTATCAGCACGAGAACGGGATGTCGGTGGTGCATTTTTACTCCATTCGGTGCCATCTTTGGAAATGAAGTAATTGTCACTTGTTTGCGGAGCATCAGTTTCTTCCTCTTCATCATCGTCGTCATCACATCTTCATTGATGTCCATATGTGGTTCACTTTCGGCATCCGAATTTTTCATGCCACAACGGCATGAGAGGGTTAAGTCACGCTCCGTGCTGAGCATCTCCCAAAGCTCGCTCTCAGCTCGCTCACCGATCGTAGGCTCCGCCTACTGTGGTGAAAAGCACCCGAGCACTCATCTCGGCTTCCGCTATGCTGAGCTGAGCAGCACTAGTTTTAGTTTCCAATCAACAATTAACGTAAGCAGACCCGCTGCCCGCGTTCTTTTTCGATTTGCCTTTGCACCACATTTCAGCGTATTTTTATACCGCCGCTATAGCCACGGCTGAGGCGAGGAAAATAAACACAACCTAAACATCAAAAACTCTTTTTTCTTTGGGGAAAACCACAAGGAAGGAAAATAAGCGCAGAAGCCACCCAACTAATAATTTTGGTCCTTCGAGCCGGATGTGCTCGACCCCCTACAACAAGCATCGGTGGACTTTTGCCTCTCTTCTACAAAAAATCACCATCCAAGTATGTATGTAGTGTCTCTATATTGAAAGTGCGTGCAGTGCAATTAATTTCCATTGGAAGGACCGAAAAATACAACGTGCAAATCAAAACTACAAAAACAAAATACATATAATTCCAACGGGAAAAAACCCACCACCAGAATCCAACAAAATCCAACAACAAGTGCAGTGCAAAGTGTGTGTAAAAGAGAATAATAAAAAACGTTAACGGCCGCGCATACCCTACAGTGTAAAGGTTACATTGTTTCTTTTATCTTTTGGCGCCAAATTGTACCACACAAATAAAAATTAATAAATTTCGATTGCCACAATCATTGTGATAAACCAAAAGTAAATTATATAATATACATTTACAAAACAAAAAAAATATATATATATAAATAAATAAATAAAAATACATTCATATCTTTGCAAGGTATTGTGGCATCGTAGCAACCATCAAAATATATAAAACATACATAAAAACATACTCCAAAAAAGAATATTAAGATATTTTCCACTTAAATTCAAGCGCGAAGAAACAATATAAAACCAGTGCACTATAACCTCGTTGTATGAGTAGCTCTATTTTATCCGGTTGAGCATATCTCCTTCTCCTCTTCCGTTATTCGCGCGCGCGCTCTACACCCACACACATGCACATTGCCAAACACTTGCACTTCTGTTGTTTATTTGCACACTATCCGTTGTAATCCAAGAGCACTTGCACGCACTATCCACACCGACATAGTTGTACCCTACAACTATAGTCGAAAAATATAAAATATAACAAATACCTAAAAACTGATTTTAAACACAAAAAACAAATAATAATAATAAATAAATAAATTAATATAAAATAATATTATTAATAATAAATAAATAAAATTATTATTATATATATTTAAATCTACACACACAATATTTATCCACACTACACATACAATTTAAATCTACACACACAACATTTATCCACACTACACATATAATTTAAATCTACACACACAACATTTATCCACACTACACCTACATATTTAAATCAACACACACAACATTTGTCCACACCACACATATATATTTAAATCTACACACAACAATATATATTTATTTACCGACGCATAACAATATATATTTATATATCCACATTCAACATATATATACATACACAACATTTACTTATATTTTTAAATCTACAACAATATTCGAATTTCATCCAAGTCACACATAGCTATAAGTAATAAATAAAAAATCAATCTGTGCTTTATTCTCCAATTTAAGTCGGTGCATGAACCGACTTGCATTCGAATATATACCTCTAATATAAATAAATTAAATACAACCGCATATTGTTTAATTAATAAATATATATATATAAGCACGCAAAATTTACATCCAACATACATATTTATATACACAACACAATATAAAAAACCAAAGGAAAAAAATATTATCCAAGACAATCAAAAATATCATCCAATATATTTTTTATTCCGCGAATTCCTCGCTGTCATCGTCTTCAAAAGATATTATCCAATATATTTTTTTATTTTTTCCTCGTACTCGTCGTTTTAAAAATATTACATATTATAAATTGTCCGCTATCAATAGCGCCCCGTTCCATTTCCTAGCTAACTTCATATTATGCCAAACGGCAGTGAAAAGGAACAGAAACCATCCGGTCCTAAACAGCTAGCCATTTCAACAGAATCATCTGTTCGTCGCACTTCTTCCGCTCCTCCAAGAGCAAGTGCACAAAGCGGAACTCCGATTCCAAAAACACGCTTTGAGCAAAAGGCCCCATCTTCAGCGCATCGGCTTACTGTGCCTGTTCCCAAGTCCTCGTCTCCCTCGTCAGGAGCCACAAGCAGCACAGTCTCCACAAGAAGCCAGTCTCAACTCCGTAGAGCACACAGCAAAATGGCTCTAGCCAATTTCAATGCTTCGACAGACAAACTTGTCGACTTTGAAGAGCTGATCAATGAGTCTCAGACCTCGGGAGTCTCTCTCTACACAGTGCGGATCCGGCGAGATCAAATGAAAACGCTGTGGGAGAAAGTAGAAGAGGAATACGAGACCTGCTCCAGGGCTCTGCGTGCTCTTGATAGCGATGAAGCAAGAAGTGACCTGCAAGTCACAAAGGCCAAGTACAGATATTCCTACTCTGTATATGAACGGTGCACAGCTCTCCTTGCTGAAGGCATTGAAAGCACCGCGTCTGCAAGCAGACCATCCACACAGCCTCAGACTCATGCAGCTACAAGTGGCCGAGGAGTGAACCTTCCGCCATGTCACATAGAAGTGTTTCATGGCGATTATCAAAAATGGCCCACTTTCCGGGATTTGTTTACTGCGGTTTACATCGACAATCCGCAATTGACTCCAGTCGAGAAGCTGTTCCACCTCCTGGGCAAAACGAGAGGCGAAGCAAACGCCATCGTCGCCAAGTCACCGCTCACCCATGAAGGTTTCCAAGCCGCATGCGAAAATTTAAAGGAGCGCTTCGAAAATAAGCGACTGCTAGTGAATAGCCAATTAAAAATCCTTTTGAACCTGAACTCAATCTCCCATGAGTCAGGAAGCGCCATAAAAGAACTCCAAACCACAGTGCAGAATTGCCTACTGGCTCTTGCTCATTCTGACGTAAAAACTGAGAATTGGGATTGCATACTTGTATTCCTATGTTCGTCCAAATTGCCGAAACTCACCCTTTCCTTGTGGGAACAGTCCATCAAAGGAAAAGCGGAAATCCCTTCTTGGCTAGAGCTCAATGCTTTCCTTATTGAGCGACATCGAACACTCGAGGCTATAGAAGACCTCAAGCCTGCGACTAGTACGCAGATCCATCCACGACCCTCGAGGAAGGATCCAGCCCCCAACCGCTTAAACGCCTTCGAAATCAAGGTCCAGACTAAGCCGCAAGCTCCAAAGCAAGCGTGCAAAGTATGCTCCAAGGAAAACCATCCAGTGCGCCTGTGTCCACGCTTCCTACAGATGTCTATCGCGGAGCGAGAGGCATGCATCAGACAACAGAAACTGTGTCTGAATTGTTTCGCAAGGACACACGCCCTTAAAGACTGCACAAGCACGCACAATTGCTTCACGTGCAGAGGGCGTCACAACTCACTCCTCCATCGTGGCGCCCCTCCTCAAACTTCCTCGTCGCAATCCACTTACGTGGCCCCTCCTCAATCCACTCAAAGCATACAGTCCACTACTCATCCGTCGCAAGCCAATGTGCAAAACTATTTCGCTTCCAGCCAACAAGGTGTCCTTCTCGGTACGGCTCTAGTCAACGTCTGCCACTTAGGAGCCACCTTTACAGCCCGAGCTCTGATAGACTCAGGCTCAGAGGGCGCATTCATTTCCGAGAAGCTACGAAACACCATAAAGTTGCCTTCCCAAAATGTCCAGGCGGAAGTGGTCGAACTGAACCAAACATTAACGGCTCAGTCATACAAAATCTGCCACTTCAAATTGGCGGCTCGCGACAAACCACGCCTCCAAATCGAAGCTTCGGCCTACGTACTCCCGAGCTTGGCAGGCAATCTGCCATCTCACTCCATTTCGCGCACAGCGCTTAAGAATCTGCCTGACATTCAGCTGGCAGACCCCAATTTTCTGAAAAGCTCGCAGGTTGATGTTCTTATCGGCGCGGACATTCTTCCGTCCATACTATTGAAAGGAATTCAACATAATATTGGTGGCTCCCTCCTAGGCCAGGAAACCATCTTCGGTTGGATTCTGACGGGTCCAGTATCGACTGGCCCATCCAAATCAATATCCGCTTTTTCGACCAAGATTTCCCTTCTCCAAGAGCCAAATATGGAGCAACTGCTCACAAAGTTTTGGGAGGTGGAGGATATTCCGCGAAAGCTCGAGAAGAGCGCTGATATGATATGCGAGCAGATCTTCTCTGAAACCACAAGGAGGGAACAGGACGGCCGATATGTGGTATCGCTGCCGTTCAAAACTCCTGACAATATTGACTTGGGTCTTTCGCGTCCTATCGCCCTAAGTCAATTCCTTAAAAATGAAGCGAGGTTGAATCGGAATCCAGATTTAAAGGCGGAATATGATGCTGTCATGCGAGAGTATGCCGATTTAGGACATATGAAGCGAGTCTCTCCAAGCACCGCCACCAACCACTTCTATCTTCCGCACCACGCTGTCATAAAGCCAGATAGCACTACGACCAAAGTGCGAGTGGTATTTAATGCGTCCAGCAAATCTCTAAATGGCAATAGTCTTAACGACATTTTATATCCTGGGCCTGTTCTTCAGTCAGACCTGACAACACAAATATTGAAATGGCATTTTTTCCAATATGTCTTCAACGCAGACATCACTAAGATGTACCGACAAATCCGTGTCGATCCGAGGCATACACCGTTTCAGCGGATCCTGTTCAGAGACGCCAAAGGCGAATTAGGCGACTATGAGCTGACGACAGTGACGTTTGGAGTCAACTGCGCGCCTTTCCTGGCTATCCGTGTGCTCCATCGGCTTGCAGATGACGCATTTCCCCAACACCCAGTGGCGAGTGACATCATTCGACGTTATATGTTAGCCAACAGAGTGGCACGGATAACGGAAGCCACGAAGGCAGACCGATGGTCTCACGTTCAGTCGGAGCACAATCCGGCAGATTTAGCCAGCAGAGGCGTGTCCTCCCGGGATTTAGCAAGCAGCGACCTCTGGTGGCACGGCCCAGAGTGGCTCCAGCGCCCACAAGAAGATTGGCCTACTCCTCAAACAACGATCTTGGAAACAGACGTTGAGCAAAAGACTGTCCAGGTTCACTTGGCAGTATCCACACCAGAGGCTGATTTTCTTGAACGCTACTCAGACCTGGGTAAGGCGTTGCGCGTGATGGCGTATGTACTCCGCTTCGCAGCACGCAGCAGACGCGATCCAACTCCTCCCACTCGTTCTCTCAGCGCTGCCGAGATTTCCAAGGCTCAGCAGTTGCTCATCCAATTGACGCAGCAAAAACACTTTGCTAAAGAGTACCAGGTCCTGAAGGATAAACGTCCGATTCCTGCCAATAGCGCTATCCGAAATTTAAATCCATTCATCGACGCAAGCGGCATTGTAAGAGCTTGTGGACGATTGAGCGCATCCAAATCGTTACCGTGTGACGAGCGCCATCCAATCCTTCTCCCCTACGGCTGCCCTCTCTCCCGCCTTCTCGTCCATTTCACCCACCGCATCTCACTCCATGGAGGAAGCCAGCTCATGGTGCGGCTGATTCGGTGTCGGTACTGGATCCCGAAGGTAAAGAATATGACCAAGTCCGTTTTAAATTCCTGCAAGGTCTGCACGATTTATCGCAAACGTGTACAATCGCAGCTGATGGGGGAGCTTCCTACGCAGAGGACAACATTCTCCCGACCGTTTACCCACACAGGCGTTGATTTCGCTGGCCCGTTTGACGTCAAAAACTACACCGGTCGAGCGTGCCTGATAACCACAGGGTACGTGTGCGTCTTCGTGTGCTTCACAACAAAGGCTGTGCATTTGGAGGCTACGTCGGATCTTACCACCGAAAAATTCCTAGCAGCCTTCGCACGGTTCGTGGCGAGACGAGGTTGTCCAAACCAAGTCCAATCCGATAACGGGAAGACCTTTGTGGGAGCATCCGCGATCCTCTCGCGTGACTTCCTGGAGGCAACCAAGGAGGCTATCATCTCTACATATAGCCAGAATAATTTGTCTTGGCATTTCATCCCGCCGGGTGCTCCACATATGGGCGGACTGTGGGAAGCAGGAGTCAAAAGCTTCAAAACGCTTTTTTACAATGAAATACTTCCACAATGAAATACACCTTCGAGGAGCTCACGACACTGCTCTGTAAAATCGAAGGATGTCTCAACTCCAGGCCAATTGCTCCGATGTCAGAGGAGCCGACAGACATGTTGGCACTAACTCCAGGCCATTTTTTGATTGGCGGACCCCTGTTATCCACGGCAGAACCCGAAATCCCGGAAGACGCTTTGTCAATCCTGAACCGCTGGAAAAGACTAAAGGCCCTCAACCAACAATTTTGCGTCCGATGGAAAAATGAATATTTAGTCGAGCTGCACAAAAGAAATAAATGGCAGCATTCCGAACGAAATGTCCAATGCGGTGACATGGTCGTTGTGAAAGAGGATAACCTTCCGTCATGCGAGTGGCGTTTAGGTCGGGTCCAGAAGGTTTATCCTGGATCCGACAATCAAGTTCGCGTCGTTGACGCCCTAACAGCACGTGGACCTATCAAGTGGCAAGTGTCCAAACTGGTGCTGCTCCCTATCCCATCCACCGCTTAACGGCTATAAATAGTTCCTAGCCATCTTGACCATCCTTGTCAAAACCAAAAACTAATTACCTTCTTTTTTGTATTTCCACTCACAGATTAAGTTTATTGGTTTAGATGGCACCACGTCGGCGTAACGAGAGGGCGGAACCAATCCTTTCGCTGTAGGGTTTGCTGCGGAATCCATTCCCTCCGACGATGCCGCGCGTTTCTGCGGCTAAACGCCGAAAAACGGCTCAGGGCAGTACTAATCAACAAGTACTGCCCCAACTGCTTGGCGCATCAACACTCGGGGGGCTCCTGCCGAAGCGGCGACCGGTGCCGCATTTGCGGTAAGGAGCATCACACGCTGCTCCATTTGCGTGCGCCAAGGCGTCCTCCGGCGTCGCGACGCGTGTCTCGCAGGCCCAGATCGCGGTCCCCGCAACCGCGCTCTGGGCCACAACTGCCCCCACTTCGACGCGCCCCTCCAGTGCGCTTGCTCCGCCTACCCTGTCGTCGCTCTTGACGCATAAGGGTACCCAGTTGCTCCCAACGGCGAGCGTGGTACTAGATAACGGGACCACGCGCTATGACACTACCGTGCTAATCGATCCGTGCACGCCAGTCAGTCGGATAAATGCCTCTCTGGCCTCCGCCTTCAAGCTTCCAACCACGAAGATTGGGTCGGAACTGGCCTGCACGGCCATTATTGGCTCTCGTCTAGAACCGTCTACCCGGATCGAGGTGTTTTTCAAGGCGGACCCGCAGCTGCACACGAGGACACCAATCCGGAGCGTCGGTGATGCAGTGCGGGCCCATTTTTCCAACATCAAGCTCGCTGACGAAAACTTCCATCGCCCAAAGTCAGTATCGATCGTTCTCGGGGCTGACGCTTACTCGAGCATAATGAGATCAGGTTTCATCGCTAGTCAACCGGGACTTCCGGTCTCCCAAAGCACGGTTTTCGGATGGATCCTCTCCGGATCGTGCAGTCAATAGATACTGCAGCCAGCACTCGGCTTAACCCTCCCGCTTTTCCATCCTGAAGCTCCTTTCGCAACGGCATGAGAGGGTTAAGTCACGCTCCGTGCTGAGCATCTCCCAAAGCTCGCTCTCAGCTCGCTCACCGATCGTAGGCTCCGCCTACTGTGGTGAAAAGCACCCGAGCACTCATCTCGGCTTCCGCTATGCTGAGCTGAGCAGCACTAGTTTTAGTTTCCAATCAACAATTAACGTAAGCAGACCCGCTGCCCGCGTTCTTTTTCGATTTGCCTTTGCACCACATTTCAGCTTATTTTTATACCACCGCTATAGCCACGGCTGAGGCGAGGAAAATAAACACAACCTAAACATCAAAAACTCTTTTCTTTGGGGAAAACCACAAGGAAGGAAAATAAGCGCAGAAGCCACCCAACTTTATATTTTATTATTTAAATACGTTTTATACTTACATTTTATTTTGTTAAACCAAACGCAAAAAAATTAAATATTTTATTTCACCAAACACAATAAACAATTAAAATAGAAAATCACTATGCGCTGACTATCGCTGTCCTCGATCCTTTCCCGATTTAGATTTATTTGATGGCGATACATTTCTGTCGGCGTAAAAAATAAAAGCGATTAACAATTTTATCGATTTTAATATTTAATAGCCTTTTCACACAACGTATAGATGAATATCGAATATCATCCAATGAATGAATATATTAAATTTCAACCGTTTGACGTTTGTATTTGCAATTTGCAATTTAAAATTTGATAAATAAAAATGTAACGACCTCCGGTTTTGCCCGGAACAACGGCTGGGATAGCTCAGCTATGCCCAGGGTAAATGTCACAACGAATTTATATTCGCTGAGACTCTGTAATAAAATTGAGAACGCCGACTTGTTTTAGTTTTGTACTTTAGTCTTTATTATCCGCCTTTTCTCGGCTTATTGCATATATATATATTCTTGTCATATAATACTTATAGGGCCGCAGGTTCTCGCCCACTAAACAGGTTCTGGTCTTAGTACGACGAACTAAAACTACAGACTCACCGGTTTTCTCTCCCTTCCTTACCCAAGGCGTGTCACCGGCCAGATATTACGCTGTCTGGATATCCGCTAACGTTGTGTCTCCGATAGTCAGCCTCCCACTACTGTTTCTGGGCCGACCCGAGCGCACCAATGCCAATCACCTGGATTTGGCCATTGTCTGCCTCGACGGTACCGCTCACACGTAGTCCGGCAGCCACCACGTTGCCCAACGCCGCGTACCACTCGACTAGCTGTCTTCTCTGCCGCCTAATGACATCCTTCCTGGTACAGGTCTTCTCTTTCCGGCCCTCGTCTCTTGCCGTCGTCCTGATTCCACTAAATTAACTTATCTCATTCACTGAACTGCACTCGCACTGACTCTTCAACCGGAAAACTACCTAACTCTCATTTGGCTGTTGATCGCCTTATAAAGGCATCGATCGCCGCCAAATCCATAAATTCCCGCCCAACTTATACTAATGAAATATAAACGGTACTCTGTTTTATCTAGATACCTATTCTTATAGATGAAACAGAGTCCACCGTATCCCACAATATCCCTATCACCTACTCTCCACCCTTACGTATACGCTAACACAGATGTATAAGTAGCGCGCCAACTCTGAGGCCGTTATACGTAAGTCGGTGTTGTTACGAGTGAAAACCGCGCGCTTTCTTCGCTACTCTCACTCACCAACTACCCTGTAGTAATTTTAGGGAACGTGTTGTGAGGTGGCAATTCGCCTCCTCACAAAAATATCAAAGAAAATTCATAAAATCGTCTTGCAAATTGCAAATAATTGATATCTATCGTAAGGTGTTTTGTGTTTAAAATAATAATAATAATAAATAGCAACTAGCAACAATATAATCTATAATCAACAAAATTATCCACCATACAGCCGCTTATTTTTTTATTTAACCAACTTTAATTATTACTATTAAAATATAAAAACTACGGCAGCCATGTCAGCTGATTTGTATCAAACAAAAAACATTTCGCCGCGCCGCAATAATAAAAAAAAAATAATATCAACAAAATTATCCACCATACAGCCGCTTATTTTTTTATTGTTAATTTCAATTGCGTAGGCAAATGCATTAATAACTTTAATTATTTTTTAATATGAATTGCTAGGCAAAAAGCAAAAACAAAAATGGCATTAAATGGCTGCAAAAAATCTTGAATTTTCTTAGGTATAGGCGCATTAATATGTACTTACATACATACATACATATTAATATACTACTTTAATTTTACTCCCCATAAATCATTGTATACAAACTTCTGGAACACCTGTAAATGCCAGGCATCTGACAAAGCCTAATTATTCCTACGCCAGAGGTATATACTAAGCAAAAGCAAGCGTTCGATCGAGATGTGTTGTGACGTTTTTGCGTTCACTTAGGTTCGGTTCGACCAAACCAAAAGCAAGGAACTGTGCTGTGTTGTGTTCGAGCAAAGCAAAGCAATATCAAGCAATTTCGAATTTCGTTTGTTTTTGCTTTGCATTGTGTTTCCGAGCCCAAGTCACGCAGAATCTTTTTCGTGTTTCGAACTCGGAGAGAATTTTCGCCTCTGTCTATTTTGTACTCTCTGTTTCTGTGGTCAATATCACTCAATAGTTTTTCGGTTGACAATACAACAGACTTTAGAGAGTAATCGTTTACAAAATGGCAAGTTACAGTTAAATAATAATCGTTGGCTCGTGATGACCATGCATCTGCAGTAATTCCGCAATATTTTACGTTCTTTAACATATTCTTCGTTTCTTCATACATGTTAACAAGCAAAACATCGCGCAATTTTTTGCGGTTGGGTACCACGTAGCTTGGGTCCAAACAATGAACAAAGTACTGGAATCCCTTGTCTTCGACTATTTGAAATGGCTGCATATCCAATGCTATCATTTTAATAAGGGCGTTGTCTAATTAATTTTTTTTTCTTCGGCTGCTTTCTGCTTATTTGCCGTTTTTTTCGGATCGAAAATGGCCTGCATCGTTTGTATATTTTTTTCGGATTGCAACCCCGACAGTGAAACAGTGTGTCCCAATTCTAGTATGATTGCATACGGCTAACTAGTATGTTTAACATTGGCTTGTCATAGGAAGCAACCAGAATTTTTGGGTACGATGTTAAACTGGTAGCAAACTGGTTCACCTGCAAATGGCACGAAACTAGTTGGTCCTATGGGAGCTATATGATATAGTCAACTGATTTTGATCAAATTTTGTGCAGTGCTTGGGAACTTTAAAAAACTTCCGAGTGCCGAATTTGGTTATGATATCTTTATATACAAAGAATTATCTATCTAAAACTTTTGGTTTTTTTCGAGGTCCTCTGAAACACCCCTATGGGAGCTATATAATATAACCCCGATATCGACAAAGTAAAATAAATTTGTCTCCCCTGACATAATTATGCATCTAATCTGAAAATTTTGTCGCTCTAGCTCTTACCATCTCTGAGATCTTGGCGTTCATACGGACGGACAGACAGACGGACAGACAGACATGGTATATCGACTTCTCGAGTCACACTGATCATACTTTAGGTAACTTTGGGGGGTCTCCGACGTCTCCTTCTGTATGTTACATACATTTTCGGCTTGCAGAAACACAATATACCTTTTGTACCAAACGATACAATTTGTGAACATAGCCGAAAGCCAACAACGAAGCTTAGAGCCGAGTTCAATTGTAAGAACACGAGAATTGTATGTGCTATTTTTAGATTTTCCTTTTTAACTCTCTCTGCTCGCCCGCACAATGGTATTTGCATATTGCGTTACACTTCTTAGAGTTTATAATGTCATTGGGCTGCCGGCCTTGGCTAACAAGCGCTGAACTGAATTTGCTCGAGATTCAAATTAAATGTATTACTTAACCATCATTTTTGACTTCTTTCTTCTCTATTTCAATTAGTATGCAATTTATTTTTTCTAATTTAAAAAAAACAACAACTAATCATTTTACATACCAGTTTTAGGGAAAACAAATGTAAATATGTAAACATATCTAGATTTTTTTTTTTAATTTAGTTAATTATAAAATAAAGTTAATTATGTAAACTGATTTGATGCAACAATGACTAAAAAATAAAATGAAAAATGTTTTTCTTTATGTTAAAAGATCACAAAAATCCTAATAAAGTTGTAAAATATTTCATTAAATACTGCCTGTTCACAAATATACAAACGTACTTGGCTCGACTGCAATGCCTGTATTCGATTTTGTCAACGCGTTATGTTTAGGTAATGCTTCGCTATTGCTGATTGTTATTTACTACAGTAAGCATAGAGTTTAAGCTGGAAAAATATACTTAGTAGCAACTATCATCAGATTGTTTAGGACCCTAATTTAGTCTTAAACAGAGTTATCAAGCGGCATGTTGCCCTTTCCCGCCTAAAAGTGGTTGGTGTGATTTTTGCATTAATATTTTTTTTTTGCTATTAAAGTTAGATTCATGTTTTTGTAATCAAAAATCATTTTTTTTTTTTTTTTTTTTTTTTTATAAAAAAGTTTGTATATCATTTAATAAAGCTAGTACCCTACTACCAATCATGGCAGCTTAACCTAGATGTACATAAAGAAAAAAATAAAATAAAAACCAATTATAACTTAAGGGTTCTACATACGAAAAAAATAACAATAATAATAATAATTTACAGGAATATATACAATTTTATATAAACTTTAAAAACGTTTAAACTTATTTATAAGAATCTCGAAGGAAGATCCCCTGGATGACACCTTTTAAGTCTTCTCTTTCTAGCTCTCAAGGTCAGCCGCCTCGCAAGCGCATTTGGATGTATTTCAAGGCGTTCGATGTATTTTTGAGCTTGCGACCGTATGACGTCGCCAACTTTAGGGATTTTCAGGTCTCTTTCAATGTCCCTTGTGCGCATGTACCAAGGAGCATTGGAAATTCTTCTCAGGATTTTGCTTTGCACCACTCTAATTTTATTAATGTGGGACTTCGCAGCAATACCATACACTTGCAACGCGTACTTCCATATTGGGCTCAAAATGGACTTGTATATGGTGACTTTGTTGGAGAGGGAGAGCTTATTTTTGGGGGAAAGCAGCCATGATATTTTCTTAGCTCTGGCAAAAACTGTTCGCTGAACCATCGTTATATGCCTGTTGAAAGTAAGACTTCTGTCCAAAATTACACCCAGGTATTTATGTGCAGGCTCATGCTTGAGAGTGGAACCCAGCATCAAAATTCCGGGGCATGATCGACGTCTTTTGGCGAATGTAACACATGCGCATTTGCTGGCGTTGATTCCTATGTTCCAATCTAAAGCCCACTTTTCAAAACTATATACATATTGCTGCAAAGCCTCCGTGGCAATGTCAATTTCTGAGTTTCTCGTTAGCACTGCAGTGTCATCAGCATAGGTAGCAATTAGAGTGTTATCCACACCAACTCTTGTAACTGCACCAGGCGTAGGCATATCTGCAGTATAAATTGAATAAAGAGTGGGCCCTAGCACACTGCCTTGGGGAACACCAGCACAGATTGGTCGCTTTGTTGATTTTGCTCCATCGACCACGACACAAAAGGACCTGCCCATTAGAAAGCTGTTGACGAGCTGGAAAAGTTGAGGAGTCAGACTGCTCTTTAATTTGCTAAGCAGTCCATCATGCCACACCCTATCAAAAGCTTGTTGAATATCCATGAACACAGCCACTGAATACATCTTATACTCCATGGCCTCCAATGCAAAATTGACAACACGGTGCAGTTGTTCTGGAGTACCGCGACTTTTACGAAAGCCAAACTGCCACTTTGGAATTGCTTGCGAAACGTTTTCGAGTTTGAGAATCATTGGCAGTAAAATCTAGCATTTTTCAAATAAAACTTAAATCAAGGTGATTGATTAATTGGTTCAAGCACAATGACTATTCAAAGTTAAAAAAGTGGAAATCGGTTTTGGTGTTTTTCACAAAATCTGCTCTTACCGCAAAATCGGTGGGACTTTCGCAAGAATGTCCAAGGACTTTGTTGAAGCATGTGGAATTGTCTACAAAATGAGTCCTCTATCACTTTTTTAGGATTAATAGTTTTCCAGCAATCGAACAAATAAGCCGCTTGCAAACGCCACTTTTGTTCAACGCCGCCTACTTGAGTGGCAAAGCAAATAGCCGCTGGCAAAATATACTTTCCTCTGTCAAAATTGAATTTTCCGTTCAAAAAATCTAAACTAAACTAAACTAAACTAAGTATATGAAGTAACTTATGAAAACACATCACAGCTTAGGCACATACTATTTTCTTTAAAGAATGCAAACAAAAAAATTAATTTGTATTATTTTAATGGTAAACAAAAACTTATGTTATAAACAACTTTGCATTAAGGAAAAGATTTAGTTGCAGCAATGCAAATATAACTATTTGTCTTGCTGATGATTTTATTAAAAATTATAAAGAAAATAACTTAGGCTTCTTTTTATTTATTTTGCAGTCAGGGACTAGGCGTTACATTCTAGATTTATATAAAATACTTATCATAATATAGGGTACCGATTGAACAAAAAAGTTCCTAGGCCTGTGCACAAACATCAAAACAAAAGCAGCAAGAAGCAGAGCCCAAGTCCACGCAGAAACGTCACAACAAACGCCAATGCTTGCCTTTTTGGTTTGATCGAGCCTAAGTCCACGCAACACAACACAAAACGAGCCAATGCTTGCCTTTGCTTTTGCTTTTGCCGAGCCCAAGTCAATGCAGAAACATCAACACAAAGCACATTTTGTGTTTGATTTTGGTTTTGCGCAAACCGAGCCCAAGTCCACGCATAATCTTTCAACGGGGAAAAAAGCTCGGAGAGAATTTTCGCCTCTTTCTATTTTGTACTCTCTGTTTAGTGTAACTCTTTACATTTGTGTGAAGTTTGGTCCGAATTGGTCTACTATTTCATGTAGCTACCAGACAAAATGTGAACCCGCTCTCTTTTGGGAGAGACACGAATAACGGGACTGCGCTTTGCGTGACCTTCTTATTGTTGGATCATGGGTGTTGTGTAAGCATGACTCACTTTGATAAGTTAAGTACCTCAGTTGCTCATTTTGAAGTGAGTGAGCAGTCTTACTCGCTCATTCAATGAGCAGTCTTTCTCACTTGCTCACTCAGTGAGCCGTCTTGCTCAGCTGTTTATTCTCAGCAGTTAATTTATCGATAAATTCAAATATTCGCCAGTAACTTTGAACACAGTTTTTGTTTATAGTGAAATAAACTTAAAAAAAAAAAAATTCATGTGCAGTAAAAGCACGCGTTAGAAGTAAAACTCTACGCTGTTTTTTTTTTTCTTTAGTTTAGCCGTCTTAACATTACTTTGCAGTTCAAACAGTGTCTTAACAATCAATTATGTATTATAATTATAATGAAAGTGAAGGAATTCTCGCTCCAGAGAGATATCTGATATATGTGATGTCAATTTTTGTTTGTTAAATGTATAGCAAAAAGATAGAACACGTCAAATTATAATTTCTATGCATATTTTATTTTTTCTGATGTAGCATTTTTACAGTTGTATATTAAAGGTGTTGGATTAACTAATATTTTTTAGTTAATTGTTTTTATATAAATGAAATGAAACGAACGTATTTCTAAACGTTATAAATTTTATTGTATTGTTGTTGTCACGCAACCGTGTAAGTTAGGTTACAGTGACGGCACATAACCTCACAACCGTATGTTTAGCAAAGACTAATTTGATCTTGTACATATTATAATACATAAATAAATATATATAAATAGATAACTATTATATTGCAGTAACCAAAGAGATAAACAATTACACTAGTTTACACGAAAAATGAACCTTCGTGAAAAAGTGTTTTTTAGGGTGATTTGGGGTCGAGAAACACGAAAATGGAAACCTTTTTTTTTTCTTAAGCACCGTTTTCGAGATATTTTCGAAAAACATGCTTTTGGGCTCTTATTTCAGTTATTCGTCAATATCTCGTGAGCCAAATTTTGTATCGACATAAAAGATAATTAGATCGAAAGGTATTGATGTGCTCTTCACAGTGACATATAATTATGTACAGGTTAAGAAAAAATTATAGAAGTTACAAGCAACCAAAATCGAAAAAACGTGTAATTTTTTACCATTTTTCAAAATTTTTTAATTTTATTTACACAACAATTGCTTTACGTTGCATTATCTCGAGTGACAACGATTGAGGGACTTTTTATTGTAACAATGAGCGACAATGATTTTAAATTTTACCATGGAACAAGAGCTGTTACTTCAATGATTTATCTTCAAGATGAATTTAGCAGACTATTAATGACAAAGTTACAAACACAACATATGACGTTGATGGACTTTATTTCGAATAGACCAGGACTGTCTATACTATTATTTTTTAATTGTCAAAGCTTACGAAAGCATGCTCAGGATGTATCCATTGACAAGATCAATTTCCATTTCTTGCAGTTTTTTTTTCAAATTTAAAAAATTTTCACGCGCGTCAATATGTGTAGACGAAGCGCACACACACTTTATAAAATCGTGTCACTAACTCTGCCGAACAAACGCAATTGCGTAATATTTTTTGCAGAATTTAATTTAAAGGCACAAAATTATTGCAATTTTATTTATTAAAAGCTCACGAATGAATTTTAAGACGCTAAGAATTCTTTATACCAGCGGTGGGCACTTAGAAGGTGCGAGAAAAGACCTTTTTACCATAAAGCAGTCACATGGCAAAACATGATTTGATTTTTATTGGCCATAAAAATTTGCTCGTCTGGCTGGCGTCGCTTGCAAATAGTAATGATGTGAGCAAGTGATATTTTTTTGTAGGTAAGCTTCTGATCGGCACGACCCTTTCTGAATTTTAAGGCGAAATTGCTCTGCTAAACGCACAGAGTTTAACATTTTCTTCCCGCATAAAAATAAATCTCGGTGATATTATCGAATTTAATGACAACTATGCAAAAAAAAAACTGTTTTGTCCCATTGTAGCTCCTTTTGTTTACGCACACAGGCACAAACGAAAAATTGCATTTATAGTTTTGCCCACCGCTGCTTTATACACTTTACTAGCACCAAAATTTATTACCAGAGCACGATTCTATATTATTTAATGCCTTTATATTAAATAATGCACTGCTTTAAACACAAAACAATTTTTATTATTATTATAACGTATGGCTGCACAACTAAAGCGATCCTTTCCAAATGGAGTTCACAAATCCACTGACAAGACGCTTAAACAGCTCTGCTCTGTCTGAGAGACACAAAAAGCAGCATAAAAAGAAATAGAGAAAGAAAAGAATTAGACAATGTAACTGTCGTGCAATGCTGCCCGCGCATACTTCTACTTCATTCTTTGCGCAGCTTAGCGCGATCCCATTTTGTAGCCAACCACCAAACAGCACCAAGGCCGCGGCATTGCATGGGGAGTAGCAAGCAAAAATACGAGCTGTCACACAAGCTAATGCATGCACACTGGGACTTGTATGTATGTACACAGAGCACACAAATTATTCGGACACTTTGAATTTTCCACTTTGAAGCCCAATAACTTTTGACGAATATTTTTTTTAATATTAAAAATATAACATCATTCTTACATGCTTATACAATAATAAGCCAACTTCAAATAATATGCATAAAAACTTAAAAAGACTAAAAAATGAGCGATTTTGACGCACATAAATTATTCGGACACTTGTTACCAAATAAGGAATATTTTTACAAAAAAATAAAAGTATTTTAGCCGTCTTAACATTACTTTGGAGTTCAAACGGTGTCTTAATAATCAATTATTATAATACATATGTACATAGTTATGAAAGTGAAGGAACGCGAGCTTGTACTGCACGTGAATTTTGTTTAACTCTGCTATAGCTTTTTGTATGAATGTCATACTATTTGCACTGCTTACCTGAAACAAAACGTGAGAGTGACTTCAAATATGCAAACTTGTCAATGTAAACAATGTAAATAATATATTTTGTATTTATATTTTATTATATTACCAGCGGGGAAAAAAATAACGGAAGAAGCTGGATCGCAGACAAAATACGGAAAGAGCAGGACAAAACCGCCTTTTCACCGAGTGCCTCGATGTCAAACAAAACGCCGGCCGAGTTTACAAAACAAAATACACAAATGGTGCCTCGCCGACTCGCAGCAACTACAAAAACAAAAACACACAGTGTGCGATTTTATGGCCCACTTGAGGATGCATTTGCGACCGTAACCGTACTTTTTTTCTTGATGTTGTTGTAGTGCTCTTTCCGTTATTTTTCGTGCCCACCTCTGTATATTACAACTGAAAATACAGTTAGCTCAATATGTAGCTTCAAATATCTTTTAGCATCACTTTTACTTTTATGACAACGCATAAGTAGTGCGAATAGAACAAAATCAATAGTAATTCCTCTACCTGAGCGCGTAAGAAAGCAGCATAAAAAGAAATAGAGAAAGAATTAGACAATGTAACTGTCGTGAACTGTCGCTTGACTTTGTTGTTCGTGCAACTCTCACCTTTCCCGTGCATACTTCTACATCGTTCTTTGCGCAGCGCGATCTTATTTTTGTAGCCAACCACTAAACAACACCTCAGCGGGAAAAATCCAGCTTACTTTAGCGCTTCCGAAGCGCTTACTTTGAAGTCGTAAGCGCTTCTCACTATATGGGACTCTGGCTTACATCGTCGCTTACTTTTATATGGGCATGGCCGCCAAAGTGGGGTGGTCGATCCACTATCCGCATTGCCATGTATACAGAATCGTAAGCGCTTACATTGCTATATATTATTGTATAAAAAGTAAGGCAGCTTGTAAGCGCTTACTCAGTTGCCCACTTTTTTAATAAAGTAAGTTACTTTGTAATCAATAAAAACAGTTTAAAATTATTAGATATACAAAAATAATTTATTTAATTAAACAATGTTGTACTTTTATTCTTTTCTAAACTCTAATTTGGCAAATAAAGCAAATTGTAAATTATTATTATAATTATTTTTAATCTTTCGGAACTTCATTTGGCTGATTTTTTTTCAATTGATTTTCCTTTTATTCATCATATTTCGATTTTTGAAATTGATTTTTGTGAGTTCGGAAAGCCCCTCGAATTTCTTTGACAAACTCCGTCTCCGTGTAAAATCTCTTAAAATTCTCAGCGCTTCTACGATTTCCCGCTGGGACCAAGGCCACGGCATTGCTATGAGAGTAAGAAAAAGTGAGAGAGGAGAGAGAAGCAAATAAAAATACGAGCTGGCACACAAGCTAATGGCAAGCACTGGCACTTGTATGTTCTTCTTCTTTCGTTTACACACATACACATGTGCTGCGTGCTTTAGCTGACCAGCCGCGGCCGCTTTACTCTCCTCTCCATACCATGACCATGGCACCAGAGAAAATCAGAGCAAACGCGAAACTAACATTAACAAAATTTCAAATTTACTCCCTACGAAAAGTCACAATGCCGCCTAAAAAGTTCGCTCTCTCAACAAGAAACGAAGTCATGACTCCTGACCACGTCGCAATGCGAAAGAGAAAATCAAAAGCAGCTAACGTTTTTTTGGGTTAACAAAATTTCAAAGTTACTCCCATAGAAATTCAAAAATGCCCAGCAATGCCCAAAAATGCATAATGCCGCCTAAAAAGTTTTACTTCAAAAATAAATAAGAAAAGCTGTTGTTTGGTTAAGTTGCAAGTTCAATGGATTTTGTAATAAGAAAATGCTGATTTTCGCTGGTGCAATATGTGTCGTTCTGGAACCTTCCAAGAGACTTGGTAAATGGAAAAGTTTTTAATTCAATTATAAGAATTGTATTCGGAAAGAAAAGCCGCTTAAATGTAAATATATACAGTCTCGAATATTGCTCTCTGAGGTTCGCCCACAAAACCAGGGAATCTGCGTTTCTTTCTATGCGTTCCTCCGCAAAGAAGCTGTGTTAAAAGTTTGATTAATTTGTGTAAATTCCTTGTCGTATGCTCTCCATATGCAATCCGGATCATAATTGTTAATTTGTGAAATGGTATCTGGATTTGGATCTGGATCAACTTCAATAATTCGCACCACAGCATTTTTTTTTTTAATGTTCACTACAGTTTCCTGGTAATTGAAGCTGTCTCGAAAGGCACGAGACTTAACTTGTTAGTTGTTATTGTTTGCAAGCGCTCTTATAGCATATTTATGCCTATAATGACTTTCGACAAAGTCACATTCTTTTCCGCAGAAATTGTAAGGCTAAAGGTCTAAAATCATGAGTTACTCTAGACGGTATGACAAAGGTAAGTTTGCTAAGAAGTACATTGGAATCGATAAGACCGAGTAACAGCTTATGCAAGAATAGCACGCCGTGGCATGTCCTGCGATGAATTAAGGAAGGCAACTTTATAAAGCGAAGTCTATCGGAATTTGGGGGCAGTCGGATATTTGGGTCCCAGTTTAATCCACGAAACGCAAAAAGGAGAAATTGCTTTTGTACAGACTCAATCATGTCCTGATAAAGGTGGTAATACGGCCTCCAAGCGCAGGAACAATATTCCAAGATTGGACGAACGAGAGAAATATAAAGAAGTTTGGTTGTAAATTTTTATTCTTGTTTTCTTTTTTTTGAAAATGCTCCCAAATCGAGCTATAACACTTAAACATTTTTTTAACAAATAGTGTACTACTACTATCACGCATCTAAACACTTGCAAGGCGACCACTGGAGTGTAGCGCTAGCATACCAAATATGTATGCCGACTTGGCAGCTTATATGCTGGACTTAACTCTTGCAGAACTTTGCGGATGCTCCATCCTCCCACATGCTGAAAGGTTGCAGGTCACACACAAATAGTTTGCAAATGGCATTATCAATACCTTTTTTTTTCCGCCGTTGAAATTTTTTGCATAGTTACAATTGATGGCTGGCAATGCGTGCGTAGTAGCTACTTGCTGAGACTCAACTATGTATGTTGGCTGGTGTTTGTTTATTGTCTTAAAAACAAAAAAATTATAAAATTTATACTTTAAAAAAAATTAATATCTTACAGCTTTAGGTAGTACACAGGTTGGATGTTTCCTCTGAATATGTTTTGATAGGTTGCTTGTGGATGTTTTATATGATAAATTTGCCATGTAAATATTGCAAAATGTAAAATTTTCATCTAAAACACTCAATAATTTCACTTGTTTTTCACTATTATTTACTCACAAAAATTTTAAAGGCACTTGTCCCTACAACGACTAGAAACTTACTTAACATGTGACCCATCTTTATATTGCTACAAATAACTCAAAGCTATTGTATTCATTAATACTAGCCACCTCTTTTGTAACCGTTCATAACATCCCACCTACATCCAGTCCTACTTGGATCGATTGCTTCCATCCATATGTGATTCAATATGTGATTGTGACACCCTTGAAAACAGGCATGCATTTTCAAGCGAGTGCGAAGCGGTCGAAGAGAAAGAGCCTCACAAAATTCGAACGCATGGTGGAATAATACAAGGTGAGGACAAGAACGAAAAATACACAATCATTAGAAAATGTGTGCATCTAAGTAAAGCGATCCAGCATTAATATGCCGTGGCTTTGGTGCTGTGTGACAGAAAACACAAAATTAGTTTATGTTAACATCACGACGGTAATCGCTGGAGGCTTGAAGTTTTTACGATACATGGCTTTGGTGGAGAGCTCCAAACGTCGGTAAGCCACATATTTGGGCTACAACATAGTGCCTACTGAAGATTTTTTAACTTTTGTAACTCTCGCAAACTCATGATCGGTGGAATCCTGTACGAACACAAGCCATGCCACAAAATTACATGGGTGTCTACGGACAGGCGTGCCCCTGGAAACCGAATCGACCACATCGCGTATAACCGTCGATTCAGAGAATGTCTTCACGACGTGGTGCTGACTGTGGGTTCGCTCGAGGTCATTTTTTTCGTCGATTTTTATACAAAATTCGTTAAGTTTCGTTTGTTTATGAAGTTATCGTTACCAAATTTGGCACTCGGAAGTTTTTAAGAGTGAAATTTAAAATTACAAAAGCCACCGAGGTAAAAAAAATTTTGTGAAAACTATCTGTTTAAAATAAGAAATCCGAAAAAATATCTGGCTAGAATAGCGGACATAACAAGGGAAGGGTATAAAGCGCGCCCGACTAACACGCAACTTTTATTAGTAACCAGTAAAGTCCTAATCGCACTTCGTGAGCTCGCTACCCAATGTTATTAAACTGGCTCCCTAGAGTTAATTTCGCTTCTTTTTGGGTATTTTAATATCCATCCACGGCACCTCTTCACTTCGACATCACCACTAGATGTCAAAAGTTCTGTATTGCGAGTTGTATTAAAGGAAATTTACTTAAAATTAACGAAAATTTAAAAGAACATACAATATAGGTGTTATTTTTGGGACGATAAAACAGAAGCTATAATAGATTGAAGGAGAAACACTTATTAGTTGAACACTAAAACTTAAATAATGAAGAAAAATTACCGAAAAGGTATTTATAAACATCTATACTAAATGACTAGGATGGGTGGTATGTAAGCCTCCTGACCGAACAGCACCAAAAGTTCAACAAATCTTGAAAACCCCTAGTTAATACACATTGCATGTGTAATTTCTTTAAATATAAATCAGTCATCAATGATTAATTGCTACAAAAACCCATTTGAATGGAAGGCATTTTAACCCGTACCGTATGGTAAAAGGTATATTAAGTTGCAAGCCAAAATGTTGTAACATCAAAGAAACGGGCCCCAAGTTACCAAATTAGATCAGGGACTAGAAAGTCGATATACCATGCGCTCGACGCACCAAATTTAGATTAGATGCGTAATTATGTCAGGAACAAGTTATTACTTTCGATACGGGGTTATATTATATAGCTCCCATAAGGGTGTTTCAGAGGACCTCGAAAAAAACAAAATTTTTAGATGGATAATTCGTTTGTTTATGAAGATATGATAACCACACTGGCACTCGGAAGTTTTTAATAGTACCCAAGCACTGTACTAAATTTTATCAAAATCAGTTGACTATATCATATAGTCCCCCCGGTTGGTCAAAAACATTTTTGATGCAAAATTCGACTGATTTCTGTTTGTTTATGAAAATATCGTAGCCAAAGCCGAATATAATATCTTTTGGAGGTCTTAGCAATATGTCGGACTTAATTACAATGTGTTGGTACATGGTATCCCAAAGTCGTTCGCGCCCGACTTTAACGTACGCCATCTTTTTTACATGAAGTCTTGCCCTTAAAGAATTGTTTTCAAGCCGTATGCAATCGCTAGAGATTTCTGTCGCACCCCAGTATATAAAACGGGAATCAATTAGAATTATGGCCGCCATCTGATCAGCCTAAATAAACTCTTTTTTAAAAGCTTTCAGCTGTGTGGGACATCCTAAAATAGTTTGGTTTAAGCTCTTTGGCATAAAGTTTGGGCTGTTTACTGCTTTACCACTAAATGAGGACACAAAAGAATCGAACAATGATTAAGAACACCCTAATCATTAAACCAGTTCCTGTTGTATTTACGAGCTATTGAGTATATTTTTGTGTAAATGCATAAATTTTTCCAGATGGTGCACCGAACTTGGTACATACTCTGACCAATATAAGCTTCACAAGGTATTGGTATTGACCTATATTCGTGATGTAGATGTGTTCCGCTATCTGGGAAACAAAATCACAAAGGACGGTGGCGCATTCCCCAAACTTAGTCGAGTCCGGCGATTTCGCACGCTATCACGCTATTTACTTTCAGAGATACTTTAAATTATGAGAAGTTACAAGAATTTAGGACTGACTGATTTCTGCGAACTTTTATGTAAAATGTATTAAAATGAGCGTTAAAATTGTGTCTAATTAGAGTCAAAAATTTTGATTACGACTGCCCCCGGCTTAGCTTACAAAACTAGAGCTAAGTAGTCATAATTCCCAAATCGAGCTTTTCCCAAATCTGGCCTCAATGCTTTGAACGTTGTTGTTCTGCAATTAACCAATTGTTCTTATTCCTTGAGAAATAATATAATCAAATTTTTGAGGAAATGATTTACATCAATCAAATTTAAAAAATAAAAACGCGTTCGGGAAAAGTCTGTTCTAGCCGCTCTTATTTCGAAAGACGACATATAATATATAAACCATTAGCAATGATTGATCAATCAGTTTGTTTCTTCATATGCAACGAAGACTCTAAAAATAGCTGTAGAATCTTTACCTAATAATGTAGATTGATTTTTTTTCTGACTTATTCTCATTACTTACCTAAATGAAGAACATATATTTTTCTAAATCATGATCTCTAAATGTTTCACGATGTGACTCTGTACATTAATTTAAATAATTTACCAAATGTATCAAATTCTTGAATAAGATGTTTATTAGTTAATATTAAATTTCATCAATAAGGCCATTTAATTAATTAATTGTAATTGTTTATTCCCCGAAGATTTTTGCTACGTTTGTTCCCAAATTGTTTGTAAATTCCAGGCCCAATAAAAGAACATTACAAAATCATCATGTCTATTGACATGGCTTTCTTAACGAAGAACCTTTAGTGCATTCTCGTCATCTTTAATAGTACCTTCGGCCTGTTCTCCACTTTCCTGTATCTTGTCGTCATCAGCGAAATGAATATTCTTCTCATAATCAAGGTCGTATTTCTGCAGTGACTCAAGATACTCCCAGACCTTCTCATGTGAAATTTGATTAACATTTGGGAAATGATTTTTGACTTGGATGTGATAGCTGCAAGTATCGTCCCACATCCAACGTCGTGGTTCCATCCATTCTAATTTATTGCTCTTAAGATTACGCCTTAGAGCATTTGCATCCCCTTGAGCAAGAGCCTGCATTGTGTTATACGCCATTCCATCAGATATTGCTTTGACAAGATCCCCGTTTTCGTTGATTGCCATTAAGATATGGTCAAATGGGCCTAGGCAACCTTTCTGCTTTCCTTTTATTTGATGGAGTAAAGAAATCGAGAAAAATCCAAAACGTATATACCGTAGCACGTCAAAAATATGGATTTTACGATCCTGCCAAAGATGATCTAGCCAGACACAAGCACCATAAAATACCTAAAGTAGATTGAATTGGCGTCATTAAATTGGCATTTAATATATAGAATGAGCTTACCTCGATTTCGGCGTTAACAGCCAGGTATCTGGATCTGATTAGTCCCATGACTTGTTCCACATTTAGCAAAACATATTCGGAAGTCAAAAATATGGTCAAAATGCTCGTCGAAATTTTTGGTGTTACAAGTTCATACAAAATACGCATATTCGTGCAATCACGCGTCTCGACCAAAACTTCATAAGCGCCAAACTCATTAAACATTGGGGCTTGGAATGTCTTCCAGCATCTGGCTACAAGTCTAGGTGCATCCAAAAAAGTTGCAGTACGCAACATGTCAACTACATGACCAGAATACACAACATCGTCATCAGACTTCATCCAGTTGTAGACCCACTCAAACCCGAATGGAGAAATCTCGGGTGAATTAAATACAGCTATGGAACTGTGCTTGTACTCAAGAATGCGATTGGAATAGAGTGCCAGGACGTCATAATGAACGCGAAATTCCTTGCCACAAACGACAACCAACAAATCCGGGAATTTGTTATTTTTAATGTTATCGATCGCTTTCTCCAAGGTGTCGGAAGTGGGAGCTAAGATTATGTTTGATTGGTCATCAGAATCACCATCAAATCCAAAATCTTCAATGTCGCAAAATTCGAAATCTTTGATCAGCTGCGACATTTCAGAGCCTCGTGGCTGTGCATCACTTCAATGGAAAGCATGTTAAAAACATGGAAAAAACTTGTTAGCTTAAATGCACGTTATTATTTACCTTGCATCCGTTGCTTTATCATCATCATCGTTGGATTTAACCATGTGTTGGTTGTTTCTAAACATGATTAAAATTTTCTTTTTATTTTTTGCCGAGAAATATTTGTACACGTGTCGCAAGCTGAGTGATGAAAATTTTAGTAATGACAATTTGAGTGATGACAATTTTAGTGTTGACTACTTAGTGTTGGCAATGTTAGTGTTGACAACTTTAGTGTTGATAATTCTAGTCTTGGCAATTTTACTGTTGACAATTTTGGTCAAAGAGTATACATTAGAGAGAGGCGTAAGAAAGGCCGTTTTTTTTTTTCATGGATTCGCCATGGGGGATGATAATTTAAAAAAAATAATAATAATAATAATAAGTGTACCACTAAGTATGCACGATTCATGACGTCTTCTTACGCCATGCCTACGCACTAACCTCAGCCCACACACAACTGTCACCACCACTCCCCGCGGGATTCACCGTCAAGTATTTGCCTATTTTAGGCACAACAGCTCTCTCTTTTACATCATCTCATATCCTTCTGGATGCATTCGATAAACTGGGTGTTTGCTGCCATCTCCAATCTTTGGTTTTCATACATTTGTTTCATATCCTTGTGCTACACGCCGTAGTCTCTCGCAGCGCCTTAGGTCGTCTGGGACGGCGACGATGATTTGGCCTTTGATCCTTTGCCACGCGTTTATACTTTCCTGCATGTACTCTATCAACTCCTCCGAGGAGGAAGTGACTCCACCAAAGTCCTATACCTCGTACATTGGTACAGAACGTGCTCTACATTTTCCTTCTCATCGGGACACACCGGGCAGAAAGGTGTGTCCTCATGCATAAACTTATGCACGTACTCTCTATATCCGCCATGACCTGAGAGGAATTGCGTGAGGTGGTGGTTTACCTGTCCTCCGCGACTGTCAATCCACTCCGCCAGTTTTGGAATCAGCCTATGCGTCCATCTTCTTTTAGGGATGTGTCCCATCTGGCCTGCCAGGCAGCCATCGCTGCGTTTCTTTGACTCCTGTCTGGTGTCTGCTGTGGTGTTGGAATCGCCCGCTGCCTTGCGAATGTCATAGATTGATGACATCTCCTGTGCTAAGATGTCCACTGGTATCATCTTTGCTAGCAGAAAGGCGGCATCCTCCGAGATTGTCCTTAATCCTGATATTACACGGAGAGCGCTCAGTCGGTAAGGTGCCGTCAGCTTCCTCCGGAGCTCCTGGGTATTCAGTGCCGTCGCCCATACATTTGCCACATATAGCAAAATTGATGCCACTACACTTGCCAGGAGCAGCCGCCTTCCCAATTTGGGACCACCAATGTTTGGTAGCATTCGGGACAAAGCAGCCTGCCTGCTTGTTTCCGTTTTATGTCCTGCTAGATCGAGGCCAGAATTCTGGAGCCATTCTCCAATTACTGCAATGGATTTGTTTGCTGCCTCCTCCACCTCTTGAAGGTGTTTTGCAATTACGACCAATGCCAGATCGTCCGCGAATCCGATGAGTTTGCATCCTTTTGGGAGGCCAAGCCGCATTACTTCGTTATAAGTTTTGTTCCACAGAAGGGGTCCCAGGACTGACCCTTGTGGAACGCCAGCAGTGACGTTTTAGCGCTTCATGCCTTCCGTATCGTACTCGAGCACTCTGTCCGAGAGGTAGCTTGAAGTCATCCTCCGCAGCTATTCTGGTAGCTCTATACGTGTTAGAGCCCGCTGAAGGCGTTGCGGACGTCCAATGTTATCACTCCGCAGTATTCTTTATTGCCCTACCTCCACCTTTTACCCTCTATGGCGATTGCTGCTGCGTCTACCACCGCTTTAATCGCGTCGACTGTAGATCGGGATTTCCGGAATCCATAATGCGACTCGGACAGTGCCTTCCTTGCTTCTGCAGCACCCAGTAGTCTGATGTATATAATACGTTCAAAGACTTTTCCTACGGAATCCAGGAGGCAGATTGGTCTGAATCCGGAAGGATCGTCGGTCGATTTGTCTCCTTTAGGAAGAAGGATAAGTCGCTGCACCTTCCATGGCTTGGGGAAAACTCCATCCTGCATGCATTGTTTGTAACGTGTTCTTGCATGTGTGTGTGGATGTGCATGCATTTTTGGTTACGACTCCGTTGTTGTGAAATAGTCAATAAAGCTGGTGACGCTACTTAGGCCTTGAGACACCGTGGACAAATACAACAACCAACGGAGTCGCATGAACAGCAACAATGCGGACGCAGCGGTCGATTCAACTTGGGCAGGGAAGGGGCGTGACTCTTTAATTCACTTGTTTGGCCTGGTTTATGCTTATAAACAATAAAAGTACTTTATAAATGTTTTAAAAAAGTTTCAACACTCAAACGCAGTAGATCAGAAAATTAAGCGCGAGCACGTCTGCACACCACAAGCTGACTTTTCAAATGCTCTTGTAACAGCGCGGTCAGATAGCGCCTTCTTCTTTACAGTGCTTAAAGTAAAGCGAGCCATCATTAGAGTACACGGCTAGAGACAATGATAGTTGCAGAGCAAATTAACCCTATATATTTTACAGTTTATCTGCTGACCACTTCAAACGTTTTATACTTTACATAAATTAACGAAACAATGTTTAATTTAATTTAATAAACTTTTTTTGTTTCAAGTACTTAACTCTCTCTAACTTAGAACTATGGAACAAACTCCGCTTAGACTCGACTAAAACTCAGGACAGACTACCCTGCTTAATCGACTAACATGGATATTTAGAGAGAATCTGTGTTGACGCCGCTGCCTGAAGTCGCCATCGCTGTTGGCTGCGCTGCTGCCTCCTCTTGTCCTATTCAAGTATGGGCTGATTTATTCGGGACATTCGGCTGACTTTGATTTTACTAACGCAGCCACATGAGTCAATCTGTTTACGACTCGAGTCAAGTTGTTTGTGTTAGGTTAATATGAGTGATGAGTAAAATAAGTGGCTAGTATTTATAAATGCAATGCGTGGCGTTACATTCATATTACAAATAATACCACACCTTTGCACTATGCGGAGAACGAAATTGAAAAGATAAGTCAAAGCCTTTCCAGCGATGTCTAGCGCAAACAGACATATAGATTATGTACTCATGCATATATACAGTGGCTCACAGATTATTTTATGCAGTGCATACTTACAGTTCATCATCGTTTGGTGCTATGGCTTTATGTGAGCTTTGGCCTGCTGAACAATACGCCTCCATGTTGCTCGATCTGTTGTAGTCTGCTTCCAGTTTGTTAACTTGAGTCGTTGTAGATCTCCTTTCGCTACGTCAATCCATCTCGATCTTGCTCTTCCTCTTGCTTCCTTTGCGATCTTGAACTGTCTATTCTCTTAACGTGGCCTAACCATCTTATGTGCTATGCTTTGTTGTATCGTACAACGTTTTCGCCCTTGATTAGATGTTCAATTCATCATTCCATCTTATGCGCCGCCATTCATCTTGTGTAATTCTGACTGCGCCAAATATTTTTCTGAGAATTTTCCTTTTAAAAGTTTGTAGTTTTGCCTTGCCATTTTCACTCACTGAATTTATACTTGTTAGATGTTTTAGCCAATAATGAAAACAAATATTTAATAGTTTTAAATGTTCTTTAATACAAGTATATTTACTGATGCCCGACTTGTCACAACTGTGTCTAAGAAAAGATTAAGCAAAAGGAAAAACGGAAACGTAGTACATACATTCACCACGCGTCCATATACGTACACTCACCATACTTAGTGAAGATATGGCTTTTTGCAACACTGTAATGAATACACATATTCGATAACACTATTGTAAAAGTTTTAGTTAAGTAAATATTCCAAGTTTTGCGAATATGTCTAGGTGACAAGAAAGCAATGTTTTGTGATCAAAAGCCTTCCTTTTTAAAGCGGACATCCAAAATAGTGCACAATCTGCAATTTACACGTTCAATAGCGTAAAGGCAAACACTCTTGGAAATTGTAGCTGTGTTGACTGACGTCCATTGTATTGCCGAATCAAAAAAGCACAAACATTTCATCAGCAGTAACAAGATCTGGTGATTTTGCCTTACAAAGTAAAACTTTAGAAATTGCGTCTTTTAAAAGAATAAATCGCTGTATCATGTGATAAGCGCTGTTCCACCGAGTGGTTACATGCTGTTTCAGGCTAAAGAGCGTTTCCGACTGGGCATTCTTTAACTTTGCGTAAGCTAAAGTGCTGCTCTTGAAATAGGTCGCATGCACGGACTTTATTAGCGCCATTGTTGGTCACTATATCTTTGATTTTTTTAAAAACATCCCATTCATCGAATATAGCATTGAGTGACCTTAAAGTATATGCCGAAGTATGATTAAAGGCCTTATCCAATTTGAGCGTAGAGAGAACTGCTGACTTTAACTCAGTACGTCCATAATGTGCCATGTCACCGTAAAAAATATTCGTTGTCTTTGGATTGCCAACGATCAGTTTTGCAGTTCACTTTCCAATTTACAATGAATTTTGTCGTACATTTTTTTTTGTAAGCACATTTTTCAAATGTCGTCTGCAAATATATTAACGAAATTTCAAAAGCCAAAGTCTTCGACAATCCTGGCAGGCTGGCATCGATTTTCGTCTGTCTCTCTGATGAATTATCATTAAAATTTGGCTTACTCAAATAATTTTGAGTATCGGTTTAATTGTGACTTAAGATCCAAATAGTTTTAGTTTGACAAATAGTTGGGACTCCAACGAATGGAATAAAACTATATATAGTTACTGTTTTTTATTTTTAACTATATCTATAAAAAAAATTATTTTGTCGTGTTTTAACTTTTTCTCTATAGAGAACAAAAAACAATTGAGAAGTAAATATGTGCATTGAAACATTTCTTGCAATTTTTACTTACGTAAGTTGGTGGGCGTAGGAGAATTCAACTGCAGATAAAAAATGTTGTTATAAATATTTCTTATAATATAAATGTTATGCCATGCAATACAATTATGTATGCATGCATTAACATAAATAAGAATTTCAGAATTCACTTTGTTGTTTGACAACTTTTGTTTTTATTATTATTTATTATATTTGTATAATTGTTTTTCGATGCACTTTTAGGGCTGATCGCACTGATTCGCCTTTTTATTTATTATACCCTGTAACGGCCATGGCCTAGTGTGCAGCTACTGGACGCGTGCTCTGCCTACAGGGTCGGCCTAGCTCAGGGAAAATGGGGTGGGTCTTTGCGTCCTAGTTCACTGCCCTGTCACACAACTAAAAATAGTAGAGAGAGTTACGAGAAGATAGAAGTAGAAAGCTACAGAGGAAATATCCAAAATAACGCGAGGTCGGTCTATATACCTGAAGAACCATGCTGTTAGGGTTCTTTGTTTGTACCCGCCCAAACTGTAAATGCAAAACTGAACGATATCCTTGCATCTACCCTTATAATGGGTACTAAATTGTTATCATGGAAGCCCTGTCAATAAATTAGCACAAATTCATTTTAATTCATGTAAATGTATTCCAGAAAATGGCAAACGACTTCATGTTTTGTTAGTTTAACTAATACAGGACTTAATCTAACCAGTAACTTTAGAAAGTGATATAA
Source organism: Chymomyza costata (assembly GCA_018150985.1). Classification (NCBI taxonomy): domain Eukaryota; kingdom Metazoa; phylum Arthropoda; class Insecta; order Diptera; family Drosophilidae; genus Chymomyza; species Chymomyza costata. The sequence continues at coordinate 64,333 of JAECWU010000003.1, read as the reverse complement.
AAATATGGAAATTACAAACGTATGGTTTTACTTAATTTTGTCAAACGACTTATGGTCGGTTCCTCCCTTACAACATTAAAATATAACTATAAAACTCGGCAGTTAATGCAAAAGAACTTGGTTTTCAAGTTTAAACTGGCAATGGCCAAGTATGTGACCACATGTATCAAAAAAACGTATCAACAAAATGGTCCATCGATGTCAGCAGGCCTGGTGACTGATGTCCTGTTTTAGGGGTTTCAAATGGTGTAAGAAATATATAAAATGCTGATTTGACACGTGCATATACATACCAGAGGCTTTACCTACTTAACTTTACAAGTTAATAACTTAAATAAGGTATTGTTTCTTAACAATAAGGTGATGCGACGAAAAACAGAGTCTTAATACTCAAAAATAATTAAACTTGTGATAAACGTATGTGGTTCAGGACCAACTACCATCCTGAACTGCTACTACGTTGACGGTGGCTGCATGGCCTAACTCGATCTCTCATCGTGATTACTGCACGAGGTTTATCTGCTTGCAGCAAGCGCCAATGGGCTGTGGTTTTATTTCTTTCCCAAAATCGATTTAGTGCAGCATTGTGGCCAACGCTGCCTTTAGGCGCGTGGCACTAACGCACTAAGTGTCTTAAGCCGGTCCCAGCAGCGGTGTTTTTATTTCAAATCTGAGCCTCAAAAATTCTCTACGCGGCTATGGGTGGTGTTATGCGGGGCTTGGCTGGCCGAAGCACGGCCTTCTTAATACAATAATCCCTGCTAATTGGTGAGAATTAGGCCAAATTCCCTACATGAAATATTTTCGTACCTGCTGATACAATTTGATTTAAATTGCATAAAACTCTAAATGAAACCAAAAACGTTAACCGCCAGCGCCTAGCTTGAGGGTTAAATAAAATTTTTCCCCTTTTGTTGAGCCTGGATGGCTGATACATATATTTATAATAAAAACTTGACTAATATTTTCTCTTGTTTGCAACTTATGTACTGCACTTGTCGGCGTCGCCAAAAGAAAAGAAAGGCTGCCGTGGCGTTGAGCCTTACCAGAGTGGGTGGCGATACCAATAAGATCGACAAGCATCGATAACTGCGATGAAGAGTTTTGCAACACTTTAATCGAAATATCGCACAATCATCGGCATAAAAGGCGCAATTAAATTAACTTTAAAGCAGCGGTGGGCACTTAGACGGCACGCGTGCCAAGGAGCTTTCACATGTACAAGAAAAGAGCTTTTTGCCGTAAAAGCTCGTCTCGTACGTGTGAGCTAGTTATACAATGGAACGCAAAGCATAGTCACATGTCAAAACACGAAAGAGTACGGACTCTGCGTATATTTGTATTTTGTTGTATTAAAATTAGCGAGTCTGACTGGCGTCATATGAAATAAGTAATGATGTGAGCAAGTCATATTTTTTTGTAGGTAAGACCTTGATCGACACGACCCTATCCGAATTTTTAGGCGAAATCGCTCTACTCAATGTGCAGAGTATAACATATACGTCCCGCATAAAATAAAAGTCGATGATATTGTCGAATTTAATGACAGCTATGCCAAAAAAAAAATGATTTGTCCCATTGTACCTTGGTCTTTGCGAAAGCTCTTTTTTGTTAACGCACACAGGCACAAAAAATTGCATTAGTAGTTTTGCCCACCGCTGCTTTAAAGACAATTAGAAAATAAATTAAATCTAAATAAAATGCCAAAAAACCCATATGAACTGATAACTAAAACTTAAAAACTAACTTAGCCTAAAAGACTGGAGCAAGTTCCCGGATATCATCGAAGTCTGATGTTAAACACCTATCATAAAATTTACAACTAGCTTTTTCGATTTTATCCGCAACAAGATCAACATTACCAAGGCTGTGTAAACGTTGCGTTGCAAAATCCCGTGGCAAATTATACACTAGTTTTAAAATGACTCTTGGCAGTTTGCCCCCACACTGGACAGCCGTAATAAATAATAGTAATAATAATAGTGATCTGGAAAGAATGTTGATCTTATTGGTAACATACATGTTCCTTAAAAGTTAATTTAGGAACAAGGACAATGCCTAAGTATTTAACTTTTTGTTCCCAATCTATACATTCATTATTAAAAGTTAAAAAAGTCTGAGGTAGATAGTCTCGTTTTCTCCTTCTACTAGCCTGTGTTTTGGTGGTATTAACAAGAATATTCCATTTCCTAAAGTAACTCAGCGTAGCGTTAAATGCATGTTGAAGATTGTTAATGACAATTTGGGGAGACGGATCTGAGGTTAAAATAGCAGTATCATCAGCAAAAATAGATGCTGTGCATGCGTATGGCTCAGAAAAATCAGATGTGTACAAATTGTACAATATAGGGGAAAGACAAGAACCTTGTGGACAACCAGCTGGAATGCTTATACAGTCGGAGGAACTTTTGCCCATGTTTACTCTAAAGGATCTATTAGTAAGGAAGCTTTGAATTAATTTTATTAAATGAAGGTGAAAATTATAGTTGTATATTTTGTAAATTAAAGCATTATGCCAGACGGAATCGAAGGCAGCTTTAATGTCAAGCAATAACATTCCTGTCGATTTTCTAGAAGCGAAAATTTCGTATTTTTGTTAGAGGATGTAAGGTACAGTGATTCTTTCGAAAACCGAACTGAAAAGCAGGAAAAATTTGATTATCATCAATAAAATTATTAAGCTCTTCCTTAATAATTTTCTCCAGAATTTTACTTAGGCATGACAATAAACTAATTGGTCGATAAGAAAGGGGATCATAACCTGGTTTGTTGGGTTTTTTTATACGAATTGTTTTGGATTGCTTCCAAATATTTGGAAAGTACCCAAAGAGAAAGCAAGCGTTAAGAATACTTGTAAAAAACTACAGACCAACTCTTGGTAGATGTTTAAGAACATTGTTATTTATACCATCAACACCTGGAGCTTTTCTTGCTTTTAAGTTTTTGATGATACTGCGTACCCTTTCTGTTGTGACATTAATTTCGCTAGTTCGTGGTAAGGCAGAGGACGTTAGGCGCTGCATAACCCTGTCCACCTCACTTACCGTTGTTGCATCGAGGTTGTTAGAAAAACAATGATTTAATGCAAACTTAGTAGCTAAGATATCGCATTTTTCTCTATTTGTGATGAAACGTTGACTACCCTCTTTCAACGTTGGGACATTTTTGCTCTTTTCTCTTATGATTTTAGTTAGATTCCAAAATGGAGAGGAATTTTTATTCAGCGACAACAGAAGGGAATTCCACGATTGGTTCCGAAACGCTTTTACTTCGGAAGAGATTTTCAAATTTAGCCTTTTTACTACAACAAGGTCGCTAGCATTTCTGTATCTTTGCCAAACACGTCTGAAGTAATTTCTTAGGGTAATAAGGTTTTTGATCATCGGCATAATAGGCGCAATTAAATTAAATTTATAGACAGTTAGAAAATTGTGAACTATATATGCTTTCGCATATAAAAAGTGCTGAGAAAGTCAATAAAATAAAGTACTTTTGACAGCAGCAGCTGTAATACGACGCGCGTTGCCAACTATGTTTTGTTTTTACATTTTGTGCTGATTGCAGCAACAACAAAGTGTTTTGCAAAAATATAAAAACTAAATAAAGCAAACCCCCACAACCCTGTACCGTATGGTACAAATGGTATATTAAGTTTGTGCAAGCCGAAAATGTTTGTAACATACAGAAGGAGACGTCGGAGACCCCCCAAAGTTACCTAAAGTATGATCAGGGTGACAAGAGAAGTCGATATAACCATGTCCGTCTGTCAGTCTGTCTGTATGAACGCCTAGATCTCAGAGGTGGTAAGAGCTAGAGCGACCAAGATTTCAGATTAGATGCGTTATTATGTCAGGGGAGACAAGTTTATTTTATTTTTTCGATATCGAGGTTACATTATATAGCTCCCATAGGGGTGTTTCAGAGGACCTCGAAAAAAACTTGAAGTTTTAGATGGATAATTCGTTTGGTAGTGAAGATATCATAACCAAATTTGGCACTCGGAAGTAGAGTAGAGTACCTAAGCACTGCACAAAATTTGGTCAAAATCGGTTGTCTATATCATATAGCTCCCATAGGACCAATCGGTCAAAAAAACGTGTTTTCAACAAAATTCGTTTTGTTTCGTTTTGAATTATTTATGAAAAATACTATACATTATCATAGTTAAAATTACATAATAAAACTCAAAACATAAATAAAAAATTGGTTTAATATTATTATTTATCGAAACAAAACAAAACAAAAATTGTTTCTTCGTAAAAAACAAGTAAAAAATAGTATATAATGAAATTAAAAAACTATTTCTTCATTTCTTGTGTTTCTGTAAATAAGCTTTCTGAAAACACAATTCGTCCAGCGTTTCATCGTTCAAACGGCTTCTAATTTTTGTTATAAATTGTCCTGCCGAAGAAAATACTCGTTCAGACTCTACACTAGTGGGCTTTATGGTCATTAAATAGGAGTATGTTCTTTCCAGGTAGTCACCAAAAGAGACATTTCTTTTTGAATTTTTGATGACAGTGTCTCCAATCTAATTGGCTGCATTGGTGCATATCCGTCTTTGATAACTTTATCTAGTTCTTTGCTTGTCCAAATGCAAACTTATTTGCTTCTAATTTTTCGAAGTATTTCTCAATTCGCAGCTTCAAACTATTTATTAACAAAATCATACATAAAACAACAATAAAATCTGAATTAAATAGAATTGTCGTGAATGTCTACCAACAAAGCATATGAATGATTGGTGCTTAGCACTTTGGTATAGGCAAAGAAGAAATAAAAAAAACGCAAAAGACAAAATTGTTTGTAATGTTTGTTTCAGCATTTCAAAAATTTCAAAATATAATTCAGACAAAAGCTAAGTCCCGGGCTTCGTTATTTCAATCCCGGGATTTCGGGCTTCGGAAAAGCAACGGGATCCCGGGGTTGCAAACCCTACTCGAAACTGGAAAAACTCTTTGCTTTTCCAAAGAACATTGAAAAACGTCATCACTGGTGTTGCGTCGCTAAATACCTATATCAGGGATGTCCAAACACAGCTTATGGAAGAGCAAAAACCAATACATATAAAGAAAAACACTAACACATTTAAAGTAAACAGTTATTACGGTTTATTGAGTGCACTGAAAGAAATTGTATGTGCATTCTTATAAGAGTGGTAAAAAATAATGCAAAAAAGTTATGGTACATATATTTATAAAGAACTTAAAAATTAGTCAATATCAATATTTATTTTAGTTAATGATAGTTTTAATAATGCCTCTAAATGTTCGTTTGTTAATCAACTTCTCAATATTTTTTATATTAATTTTAAGCTTGAAAACGCACGTTCACAAGAATATGTGCTTCTAAAAATAGATAAAATTCGCAAGGGGTTTCCCGAAAAATATCTATTTACCACCAGATTTTACAAAAAATATATATTTTATTCATATGTTTTTACCAATAGCCACCTTCTGACTGTTATGCATGTACATTGCATTAATCTTGTATACCCTTTATACCTAAAGGTACAGAGCCATAACTACTTTTTGTTTGCAAGCATTGCCTTAAAAGTCCCATTTAACAAGTTTCCCATAAAATAGCAAAAGAATCTCATCCCGATTTTTGTGAGTGCATGCTCAAACGAAAAGCAACAAAAAATTACATTGAAAATCTGTGGGCCAACAACAAATATACGCAAGGGTTGTTTTTGTGCACACAAGATCAGAGAGCAAAGAGAGTAAACACAGAGTAAGTGAGAGAACGCTCGAAATTGTTTTTGTAATTTGCATTGGCATTGGGTGATATACAGTTAGGGCCGTGCCATGGTGTAATAATATAAGTTGGTATCGTACAAAAAAAAAGCTAGATCCGCATATGCCTGACATATGATCATATTCAGCAGCGTGTGAGTGACCAATGATTAGGGGATTGAAAAAAGCTTTTCTGTTAGAAAAGCTCTCTTAGCATTGCTTCGTGAATGTGAATGAGATAGATATATATTTTGTTGATGTTTGCAAATAATTAACAATGTACAATTCAGATATGTTTCATGCAGTTAAGCATATGACTCAATTCATTTTACTATAGGTCTAGATTTATAACAAGTTTAAAACTGGCCATCGAATTTTTGCTTTTGTATTGTAAGTTTCGTGTTCAAGAAAAAAAATAATTAAAGTGCTAATAAAGTTTCAGTCCGCAACCACACCTTGTCCGTTCACAGCTAATTTTGCACTGACTTGATAAGAGCGACAAATGTACGAGAGATTTGCGTTCGCAGGACATCACCTTATTATGTCCACCATGGGCCGTGCATGTACACGCACATCAATGCCAACTGCCTAAGAGCCATTTGTAATATTAGAAAAGAAAATGTAATACAGTCAAAGGCGTTTCATTGCCAAAAGTGTTATACCTCAAAACCTTTTAATTGATAAAAATTAATTCGAAAAAGTTTTATTCCTGCATATTCTTTCTATGAAAAAGCTTTTCAATAGGAATATTATAAAATAAATTTGTTGGTGCAAAAAAAAGATATTTATACCTATAAAGTGCCTCAAATTTTAACCGATTTTGAGTGAAAATCAAAATTATACGTCAAAGAAGATATTTAAAGTTTCAAGTGCAGGATAAGTTTATAAGGGGATGTGCTTGAGGGTGTGGGAAAAACAACTGACCTAATATCGGAGCTTGTAATTCCGTAGGGTTAGGGCACTGCATCGTGATTAAAAGTTTTGCATGGATATGCCACTTTTGTTGCAGTTTTAGAGCGTCAACATGAATCAGCTTTTACAAGAAAATTAAGTGAGATTCTAGTCCATTTGTTACTATTTTAATTACGTAGAGTCAAATATTGATCGTAATTTATAGGGAAAGGGGTAGTGAAATTTGTTGAGGACATTTTAGGCTATAACTTTTGTTGTATTTGTCCGATATTGTTTATTTTTATGACAAACAGATGCATGCAACCGACAACATGCATTGCGGTTGGAATCTGTTAAAAACATTGAGAAATAAGTAAAAAGTAAAGTAAATTAAAATTCAAAGGTTGACCGTCAAAAATTGCCCGCAAGAATTTCTTCGCTATCTACTTGATTGAGGCGTTGTCTCGTTAAAATATTAAAGATATGGCCATGATTTTTACAAACTTGAATGTTCTCAGGAAATATGCGCATCAGACATGTTAAAGTATTCCTATCTGCTAGCTCAATTATAGACTCCGAGATCTAAAGGTAGGTCGATACAGACAGCCAGACGGACAGACGGACAGACGGACAGACAAGCACCTGCTCAAATTTCGCTAGACAAAACACCAGGTCTACTCGAACTCAATGTATTTTGATTGGAAAATATAAGGACAATCAACCTTCCAAAGAAAATCCTTCCTTGAAAACATGCACAAAACAAAAATCTAGTAAAATCACGCCTATGTAACCTATAGGTACAATAACGGAACCAAAGCGAGCAATTTTGACCTGGTCCAAGATTCCGACATCCTGACATCTATATTCAGTAGCGCACACTTGACTGATTGCCAATAATTGTAGTTTTGGACATTTTATGGTGCACTAATGGTACAAAAGCTCTTAGCAAGGAACGGAAGAATCTGATGAATGCTTTGTAAGATTAGTCTCGCTTTCTACAAAAGCGGCTCGCCGAAATGCTTGACTAATAGAGCTTTTACTAATGTTTTTATATATTTTGAATGCTTTTACAGAAGTTTCAAATACAATTATGTTACCGGCTTTAAATCAGTTAATAAAATAAATTGATTGATGGCAGTCTAAGACCCCATCGAAGCGCTTTGGCTATAATACGGCTGTCCCTATGCAAACAAAAGTCATACCTTCCGCGTTTAATCATTAATAACACTAAAAATATGATTTAAAATGAAAATAAAATAAAATGGCTTTTTATTTGCAAAAAGCTTTTTCATCAAAACGATATAATTGATAACAAATTAATAGAAAATGCACATCCCATCATCTTTATAGAAAATAGCTCTGAAAGAGTGCCAGTATTGAATACAAATAAATTTGAAATTGAAAAAGTAAAAAGCAATTGAAATAGTGCCTCTATCTATGATTTATATGTATATATGAATGCACTGCACAATGTACTGCCCTCGTTGAAATGAAAACACATATAGAAAAAAATGTTTTAAAATTGAAAAGAAATATAATGGGCTTTTGAAAAAATTTGATGAAATAAAACAACAAAATGATGCATATAAATAAGAAAAAGCTACAATTTAAAAATGAGTTAAATTTGAAAAAAATACGAGCAAATCCTTTAACAATTGATCCCTCTTTAAATAAGAGAACAAAAACATTTCTTAACCTTTTGTCTAAAAAAAGGCATTCAAAAAAATATTTTCCCCAAGAAAGAAATGTACTTTGTACTTGCTAAGTGCTACGCATTTATGAGATCGAGCTTGGGTTTTCCTTTGCCTCATCCAAGAAGTTTTATTAAATTGGAGGCCAGTAAGCAGAGTTTGCACTGGAATCAGACAAAGGTGCGTGTTACTTTATTGAGAAACATGCAATCATTAAGTATAAAGACAAAAATTGTGTGTTAGTTATAGACAAACTTCATGGCCGTTCCGAATTGGAGTATAACGAAGCAACGAATCAACTAGATGGATTTGTTGACTGCGGTTATTCGGAAAGAGAAGGAACATTGGCCAACTTCTTTTTATTTTGTCCAAATAAAGGGAATTATTAATCCCTGGAAGTATATTTTATCGTATTATTGTACTTCAGCCGTAACTAAAAGTAAACTTCAAAAAATTTTGAAAATTTAAAGAAAATTCTTGAAATTGGTCTTACAGTTCGAGCAATCGTAACTGACCAGTCACCCATAAATATATCTCTTTTTAGCTCATTGTCAACTGATAATAATTTATACTTTTCTGGTACTCTTGGTAATGAAATTCAACTTCTGTTCAACTAAAGAACACTACTCAATCTTATACACAGATTGAGTTTGATGTGCCTATGAAGCACAATGCAACTTGTTTAAAATATATCCGGACCGAACAGGAGCGGAAAAGAAAACACGTCTATGCTGGTTTATGTAAATTTTGAGAGTGTCTTTATGATAAGCTAATTTATAAGTCGCTGTAACTTATGGTACAAAGTACCATACCAGAAGGAAACGTCGGATACCCCACAAAGTTACCTAAAGTATGATCAGGGTGACTAGATAAGTCGATATACCCATGTCCGTCTATCCGTCCGTCTGTCCGTCTGAATGAACACCTAGATCTCGGAGACTATAAGAGCTTGATATACGAAAGTTTACCAGCTGATGCGCATATTTCCTTAGAAGATGAAGTTTGTTGAATCATGTCAATATCTTTCCCCGTTCCCCCGTAGCAGAGTTTCGCGGTTTTTAGCTAAACCATTTAATATTTTAATCTGAAACTTAACAGAGCGATGCATTATGGTTACATGCATCTGTCGAAAATAAACAAAATCTGACAATTACAACAAAAGTTATAGTCAAAAATGCACAAATTTCACCTCCTCTTGCCAATAAACTGCGACAATATTTGACTTTACGTAATTATAGTAACAAATGACCTAGAATCACCAATTTTGGTAAGCTGATTCATGTGCATGGAAAAATCCACATCCAAATTTTATCAATGCAAAAAAAAACTTTTTTCGAGAATGTATTACATTTTTTTTGTATCTAGTTGGCTGTGAACAGACGATTATACGATAGCAGAAAAATGTATTTTTCACTCGCATTCTTACTAAGAAAATTGTGTATTCAACACCTAAAAAATTTACATCAGAAGTATTTTCAAATTTTGCACCAAAAGTACAACGAAAAGTTTAATTTCATTCGAACTGTAAGGACGTGTTACAAGTATTTAAATAAATTTAAAATTTTTCGCAAAAAAAAAAAAGTTTTCTTTGAGTGAAACTTTTTGCGTGACAATTTTTTTTGAACATTTTACATTTTTCACGCAGGTTAATTTCAAGTGACGCTTTAACATGGACTTGCAAGGAAATGAAATGCCTGAATGTGATCCGCTGGATATAATTGTAAAAACTGGTACGTAAAAATAAGCAAAGTAATTGGTTGCTATTAAATGACACCGCAACTACATTAGAGGACGATAAAGCCACGGAACAGAAACTTACAGAAGTCTTCACTGAAAATCGGTCTGTAAAAGCCGAGCCCCAAGAGCAGTCGTCGCCAAAAGTCGAGCTTTTTGACGATTTAGAGTCTAATTTTGACGTCGAAGACGAGGAGCCACCCGAAAGTGAACTACAAATATTCCAGGGACTTTATTCGGGTTTTTCGGACTATAAAGAAATTCGAAAAGAGTCTACCCTATCGCTTGACAGTTCTCTTGCGCCATCTCTAACAGATAGTGTCAGCATCAAGCCTGCTATGATCGAGCTGGACCCTGACACACCACTACGTACGTACTGCCTAACTAATATCGGTTTAATTTTAATAACACGCATTTTCCACACAGCGGAATTACAAAAAATACCTAAGAAAGAGGACTTTCGCGTTTATTTTGAGCTGGACAGCAAGTCCATTGAGATAATGCAGCACATTGCTTTTATGCCAATGCATGAGCAGGACAAAGACCCGCCAGGCTGCATTATTGATGAGCGTCTAACGCGCTTCTTGATCCATTTTTACGAGTCGCGTGATTATCGACAGGATGCTCACTTTCATTGGTACATGAACGAGGGATTCTTTGCAGCTCACATGCTAATTAAGCATCCATCATATCTGGACAAGGTGCTGCCAAAATCTGAAGAGCCACACAGTGCTGCCAAAATCCAAGCAGCACATGACTATTTAATGAAACGCATGTATAGTTATGTAACGAAGTACAATGTATTATCAGCTCCACTGCCTTTGACGGGTCTACTAAGCTACTATCTGCTTACTGGGTATATACGCATGCTGCTCGAAGGCGTTACTCACAGTGATAGACCCATATTGGAGCGCCGTTTACTCAGGGCACGCTTTGCTGCGCACGTGCTGGAGCATTATATTGAGGAGTGTGATAACGCTGGAAGCACTAAACCGATCTGCAGCAAGGATTTCTTTGATTGGTCTCTGCTTCATGAGAGTAGACTACATCTGTTGCTTGACGAGCCACTGCACTTTGCTCAAGAACGCGCTATGATTTACATGTCCAAAAAGAGTCATATTTGCACACCCAATATTGAAGAATACAGGGAGTATTATAACAACGACGTATTGCCAAGGCCTGATGCGTTGGCCATTAACCCGCACCGGATTGGAGTGCGCAAGTATGATATGCCCAATTTACAGCTACCGTCTGTAGCTATTTGTCCCGTGCAGGGCTGCGACGTAGGACTCTGCGAGCGTAATTTGATGTCCCACTTTGTGACACACCACTGTCGACGTTGGTCGGAGCTTTATCAGCATGATCGCTTGGTCTATATGTTCTACTCCCGTTTTTATACACTGGAGCAAATTTTCTGCCTCTTCGTACTGGGGTTGGCAACAGAGAAGCCCATATCTAAAGTACCCAGACCTCGTCAAGTGCGCAATCTTCAGTTGCCCTCAAATATATTATTTTTGGCTAATCATCTGCCATGTCTGTTTATGTACAGCCAGATTTCCGCAATCTTGAAGAGCGAAGACAACGAGAGCTGCTCCGTGGATACAGAGAAGAGCGCTACCAAAGTTTATGTCTTTTGGTTTATGACATATGATGATTTCCCTAAGGAGACGGCCTGTCGCTTACTTCTCTATACAAAGAATCGACAAATTCGGGGTGTGGTACTGGATTTGATGCCAATGTCTAAGTTTCAGGGCGTTCGGCATATGTTGTCTAACTATGGCAGCTGCTGCATTGCACTTGATAATGACACGATGAAGCATCTGACAGATGACTTTACACAACTCATAGTGATTGATATAAAATACGTGAATAAGGACTTCAAAGAGACCTCCGAGACATCTATCTAATAAGGATAACAAATATTTTAAATATTTTTCACTCATTTTGGTCTCGTAGGTTTATTTCATAAAGTCTACGAAGAGACCACGGTTTTAAAAGAAATATGTGTTTTTTGTTTTTTTTTATTTTATTTTTTATTTTTAAATTATAACATTTTTTTTTTAACAATTCAATAAACCGAATGCCTGCGCAACCAGTGCTATTAAAATTTATATATTAAGAGATGAAAATTCAACAACAGTCATGAGAAGGTTCATATCATTCATTTTCGATTGAATCTATCTTGTAGCGTTCCCAGATGGGCAAAAATTCGCGGTGAACGGATTCTCCGGCTTGTTCAGAATAATCTCCCAACCCGTTTCTGTGTTCTATGAACTCAAGGCGTTGTGCAACATGAATTTTCAAAACATGGATTTTTAAAGTTTCGGTAACGCCCTCAATCATATTTAAGGCTTCGAAATCCTTAATTAGTACTACTGCCAAATAGCCTTTTAACCCCGCTCCTACTTTCCCAGATTTAAAACAACAATTGACCACTCTATCCATACTTATGAAGGCGTTAATATAAGGTACAAGAGCCAAAACACCAAGATTTCCATAAATTCTAGGATCGTAAAGCTTGTCAGCCTTTTTTTTTTAATTTTCTACAGGCGTTGCCTTCAAAGGAATCACCATGATAATTTTTTGAAATTAGATTCCATTTTTTCGGCCATATTAAAGCTACGTCCCTCCCAAAAAGAGGTACCCAACCCTCCCAAAATAAATGGTGAACAAATACCATTAAAATATGCAATTCGGGTACTACGCATTTCTTTAACACGGTAGTGTCGTCACTCTCGTTAAATAGCGGACGGTTAACGTTATTGTGGCACTCTTGCGCGTATTTTTTGTTTTTTCCAGATCTTTCATAGTTTTTACGCAAGTCTCCACAAGTCTTTAACATCAAAAAACTGTTATTTCTCAAATTGTCTGAATAGGAACTACTGGTTGCAGCACTGCTTTCTTCTTGCTTTTTCAGGATACACTCTTTCAGATCATTGAGGGAAATAAAACAGTAAGGGCAAGGATATATCGCAACAGTCAATGTCATTTATATTTGTCAGATCAAATAAGAGTTTCACGTTGTCGTACGTTTTCCTTTTTTTGGGAACTACGCACAGCAATAGGAGACGTTTAACGCTCATTAACTTGGCTTTCTTTCCCAGACTACCACCCTCGGAGTATTTACTTCTCCTATTTGAATTTTCAAGTGGTGTGTCGTCTTCATCAGAGTTGTTCATATAATGATCCAGTTCGGCGGAATAATACTCTTGAAATATTGACAGTGAAATTTTCATAAATCATTGGCCTCCATCTGCCGCTCCTTGGGGAGGGGTGTGTCGAACTAAACGCACCGGGCATACAGTGAGAACTGATCTTAGCTTAAGACAAAGCAAGACCCGATAGCGGCTGCGCTTAAGCAAGGCATACACTATACAACGTGCTGTACAGCGAGGCTGTTTATCGAGCTGTACGTTGTGCATACAAACGATACAGCAGACAGTTCAAGCACATTCTGTAATTTCATTTGTAAACAACACATTGCTAGCTGAGATGGAGTCAAAGATAATTGCTTGAGCCATAGTTGTCGAGGTCTTTGACCAATATGATGAAGAGGAGGAGCAAAATAAAAGGTCTGGAGTCAAAAGAAAGTGGTCGAAGGAATGGCTCTTGCAAAAAGATGAGTATTCGAACACCAAGCTTGGAACAAAGTGAACCGCATGACTATAGAAATTATATGCGCATGTCGGACGAGGTATTTAAGGAACTTTTAGGAAAAGTGTCAACATATATTACTATACAAGACTATATGAAGAGTTAAAGTTTTTAACGGCAGTATCTCCTCAGGCCATTGGAAAAATTGTAATTGAAACGAGCGAGGCCACTATTAAAGTTTTGAAACCTTATATTACATAAAAGTAATTCTAATAATGTATTTTCTAATAAAAGTCTTTATTTTTAGATTCCTAAAACTCCAATTGAATGGATGAATGTTGCAGATAAATTTTATGAAAAATCATTGTTTCCAAATTGCATTGAAGCCATTGACGGCAAACATGTGAACATTGTGAAGCCACACCATTCAGGGTCTTTTTTTTTAATTACAAAAACACATTCAGCATCGTTTTGTTGGCTATAGTGAATAGCAACAGCGATTTTTTAATGGTAGACGTAGACGCGAACGGCAGAATTTCGGATGGTGGCGTGTTTGCCAATACAAAGTTTTTTGAAAAACTGGAAAATGAGGAGCTGAATTTGCTAAATCGGAAGCCTGCGCTGAGTGGACAGGAGCCTTTACCCTTCGTATTTGTTTCAGATGCAGCGTTTGCATTGAGAAAAAACGTACTGAAACCATTTGGTCACGCCAATTTGACAGCTGAGGAGGTACTGTTCAACAAGACGCTGAGCTCGGGTGAAAGTTGAGAAAGCCTTCGGAATAATGGCTTCTCGCTTTCGAATTCTTCGGAATTGCATAAATTTATGCCCAGAGAAAGCGACTACAGTGGTCTTGGCATGTTGCTATTTACACAATTATTTGCGTAGGCAAGCAAGTTGCATCATCGACGAAATTGAAAGCCCTGTGGTCTTACCCGGAATGGAGAGAACGCCAAATAGAAATGCGTCAAATTAATTGTATAACAAATTCTTTATTTTGTTTTAATTTTTTTTACTTAACAAAATAAACTTAAGATTAATATTTACAAAGTATTATAAGTATATTTAGGAACTGTGATAAAGCGAATATTGTCACAAATTGTTTTAATTATCAAAATAAACAAGGTGAAATAATAAGAACCCATATCGAGATTTCTTCGAAAAATATGTTTTTGAACACTTTTCAGTTATTTATCAACATTTTGTGAACAATACATATATGAACAAATATTGTAAAGACATGAAAGATCAGATGGAAAGCTATTAATCAGATAATCACTATTAGTCAGATGCAGCATGCCACAATTGATGTTCCAAAAAAGCAAAATTTAAATAAAATTTATTGATATTCAGTAACATTCAGCAAATCTGCTACATTTGCATATGTTCTTACTGATTCCGCCCGATACGGAAATATATTTGAGAAAGTCATTGTCAACACCTTCCTTCCCTGTCAGCCTTTTAGATCGCTTAATGTAGAAAAAAAACATTTGTTTATTAAGGGTAACGAGCATTGTGTTATCAATACATACCATATTTACAGAACCAGTATCTTCATCTTCATCTGGGCAGCGGCACTTCTAAATGGCGCCAAAATGCAAACTCTTCAAAATACCACAAATTTGAGAAAAATACATCTTCGGCAGCAGCTCCTGATTTTTCACTTTGAATTAATTTCTTTAAATTGCGTCTATATGACGTACGCATATTTGCTATTTTTTTGCGCACATCCTCCAATGAGGCATCACTTTTAATTTTTTTATATGTTTCTAGCAACTTTATGTAGCACTTGTTGCGCACGAATTTGTTTTTGTAATTTGCGCTTTTTACGTTCCACAGATCCGTCATACTCTTGTATGCATCCACAAACTCTTTCTTCCATGTTTTTGCTTTTTTCAAATTTATATATTGCACAAAGTTGCCGGCAGCAGGTGCTCATTTACTCCGATATACCCAAACAATAATTTGATCATATAAAACAGGCCAATACACGATACGACCGTCTGTACCATTGGCAAAAAAAATCAAAACTTTTTGATTTTTCGTACGCCTTCATACACCAGCGCCACACACAATGCAATGGAAATACGACGCGCTCGATAAACAGCCACGCTGTACAGCACGTTGTATAGTGTATGCCTTGCATTTAGCTTGCAGATGGCAAGTGACAAAGCGACAAATGAGATTAAACATAATTGAGCTTAAGTGGTAAACAATTAACTCTTTACAATTGTTACTCTTATTATCGCTGCGCAGAGCGATGTACATATTTATGATTTGACATGGGCGGGGAGTTATTTCTGCTGCTTGGGTTCGGCACATAGCCGAACAGTGCTCATAATACGAGACTAAAATCAATTCTATATGAAAATTTAGAAATGATTAAGAAACTTACTGTTCGAGCATCCGTAACTGACCAGTCAGCCACAAATAGAACAATTTTTAAATCATTATCAACTGATAATGGGTTATATTTTGTGGCAATAAAAAATTACTTGCTTTACGACAATGTTCATTTAATGAAAAGTTTTAGAAATTGACTACTTCGAAATAAAATAAAAACCGCTGACGGATGAGTTATCTGGAAATTTATTTCAAATTAATATGAAATTTCAAATGAATTCGAAAGAATGCGAGTTAAATCTATTGCTGCAAATTATGTACTACAAATCTGCAAACAAACTATTTGGATATTGGCTTGCATTATAGAAGGAGGTACCAAAAACGTAGCTTTGACTAATGGACTTTTATTTATCATTGCTGTGCATAATTTACCCCTAAAGACTCCAGAAAAAATAGGCTTTAAAATATTTTGTCAGATAGCAGTTCCACTGTACAAACCTCCAAGCAAATCGACAATTACGAGGCTTAAATTTTGTCAGATAGCAGTCCCACTGTACAAACCTCCAAGCAAATCGACAATTACGAGGCTTATGGACGGTAAATATGTTGCATTAAGTGCACTAGTAAAAACGAAGTTGGACAAAATTAAAGACTGCAGCTTAACCACTGAGGGCTGGACCGACACACACCAAAAAAGTCTTATTTGGTTTTGACGCTTCACTACACCAGTCCGGATGCAGCTGAAATTTTATCAATTATGCTGGGTTGTTTCCCTCTGGACCACAAACATGACGCTGACTACCTTGGAGCAGAACTGACAATGCTATGTGAAGAGTGGAAAATCGCCAAACCCAAAATAAATGCCATTGTTACTGACCACGCTGCAAACATGGTAAAAGCTGTTAAAAATTATTTTGGCGCGTCTATATGCCATGTTTTGCGCATACACTGCAGCCTGTCGTAGAAGACGCACTAAAATCGACTCCGCTTTTGCAAGAGCCTTTAAATAAAATAAAAGACATTGTGAGATATATCAAAAAAAAGTGTAAATGCTGCTGACGAGTTGAAGCATCCCCACAAAAGCTCTGGAAAAAATGATGAACATATACTTAAACTTATTCGTGGAATTCGACGTTTTATATGATCGAACGGTTCATTGCACTCGCCCAATTTGTTTCAACGGCACTATTCAATCTTGGAAAGAAAAAAAAAAGCCAAATCACATGACATTATTGAAAACACCCCAGAAATGTTGTCATTAAAGGAAATCAACATTTTGGAAGAAGTGTCGGACTTGTTGAAACCGATTGAACAACTTACATCACCTGTACAGCAAGGACCACAGTAGGGTTACCACCTCGGTCGCGTCGCTCGCCCGGCAAGTTATCAATGTGGGAGGTGTACAAGAATGTACACCTTAAGAGCAGGCAATGTTATTGTACTGCCGCTCTGTACGCACTCGATGATCTGGCGCACTACAGTTCGCGTTGGATGTTGGTTTAGTACTGATCCCACCCTTGCGAGTGGTCTTCTATTTATTCAAATTAATCTCTTATTTCTAAGTTACATAATAAACGCTGTGTTGTATACAACAGCGTACTTAAAACTAGGTATATAAACTGTATATAAGAATGCCAAGTGCGCCGTCCAATCTTTATGGGAGCAAAAGTGATATTTGACCTAGGATACATTATCGAATGCTCAACAGTCGCATTCCAACGCAGGCCGCTTATCCCTTGTTAATTTATGTGCCACATACAAGATCCCACATCCCATCCTACACAGCAAGAATAGTCATAAGCCATCCCTATAATCGCGCTGCAAGGGTTCCGATGTGACGTCTTATATTCATGTCTGAACATTCTCCCCGGGACAAAGTGACATCCAGTAGTTGCTGCGTTTGATTAAGTGTTAACTAAGTGGGAAGAGCGCTGCTCACCAACTTTACTTCGATGCAAAATCTCAGCACCTTATCATGGCTTATACGTGGTCGATCGATGCTGTCAGATACACCGCTGCCGAGATAGTAGCACTGTATTTTCTTTCTCCAGGGGCGTCGTGGGCGTTGTTTTTCCGCCGCAAATATGCTGCCGCGTACTGGTACTCCCAACGGTCCTGTGACGTTTGCAGCTTCGTGGCCTTTTTTTCCAATGACCACATCGAACTCGACAGCTTCCCCATCGCCAAGAGAGTGACATGTTTTTTTGGGATTATTCTTTGCAATAGCGCTATGATGCACGAACAGTTCATCATCAATGCCATTCCGTTTGATGAACCCATAACCATTTTTTACATTGAACTACTTGACGGTTCCAGAGACTCTCGTCGACATTGGTTTCTTGATTGGTGGTGCTTCGTGTTCATGCTTGAACAGGAGGAGATCCGTGGAAAGCGGCAAATTTGGAAATGTCCAATTTTTTCATACTTGATGTATTTTTACAAAGCTATTAGTTTTTTTTTCCACTTGTAGTTTTCATTTGTCATCGCTTTTCGAAAAAGTGACTCTTGTTCCGGACGATTCAAAAAAAGAGCAAATTCTTCGCAACTCATATAGAAATTTAATTGCCTCAGAAGCTCTGCCTTCACCAGTTTGACTCTCATTCGATTCCTCAAATCGGTCCAAACATTCTACATCACTGAAAAAACTTTTTCCACGTAGGCATTGCTGATGGGGATCGTTAAAACTTTTCCAACAATTAAGGGCAATTGGACAAATCCGTCAGTACTTTCGAAAATTTTTAGCCATTTTATATTGACAGGGAGGTCAATTTGTTTAATTGTGGGGATAATCTTCGCCAAAGAAAGTATTTCGTCGTAAAGAGCGTCTCCGTCAACATCAAAATCAACTGTTTCAGCCGCTCGAAGAAATAGTTTTCGGTCTACTATTTCGTCTCCAAGGTTCAACACTGAAAAGTGTTGAAGTGGAGATTTTTCAAGATCGTACCATTTTCCCAAATATGTAAGAGCTCGATGGTAAACTAATAATGCCTCTCTCTCGCATTTCGATCGTTGATGCTGTGTCAAACGAGGTAGACTTTTGTTGACTTTAGATCCAAAGTACTTGTCATCCATTCTGGTCATTACACTGTGAATGTGTGTACTCATCACTGTTCCTTTTTCCAGATTTTTTATACTTTTGGTCATGTGGTGCAAAAAATGAACGAAGTATAAATAGCATTCTGGGAACGTAAAATTTTCGTTGAGATCATCGTTCAGTTCATTCTCTTGATCTTTCACAAAGCTCCAAATCGTTTGTCAACTTCATCTTCTCCTTCGTTGATAAAATATTGCTGTAAGCCCGGCCATTTTTTGAATTTACTTAGTTCATAGGCGGCCCGGCAAAATTTTCATTGGCCCGGCGGCCCGACGATCACTTCCCAGGCCCTGCATTGCCGGGCGAGGCCCGTGCAGGTGGCAACCCTAGACCACAGACCAAGAATACACCGACATTGCCAAAAGCCTATGTGATACACAAAATATGAGGGATCTTCATGACAAAGAGGTGCAGAGAGTTGGTAAAATGTTTGACATCGACAAACCTGGGGGAGTTTCGTCAGAACTAGGTAATTACCTTTCGCAATCTTTATTACCAAAGAAATGTGATCTGCGAAACTATTGGCAGAACGCGAAGAACTCGTTCCCAAATGTATACCCACTTGCAAAAAAACATTTGCTAATACCTGTCACATCTGTGCCATGTGAGCGCCTTTTTTCGAGGGCTGGAATTATTGAAACTTCGTTGAGAAGTCAGACTGGATCGCGATCGGATCATCACTTGATGTTTAGTTGGCTGCATGATTAGATCGCGCTGCGCAAATTATTGAATTTGAAAAGGGAAAATGTTCAAAGAGGTTTGGGAAAACTTTTTTTCATTGAAAATATGGATGGCGACGCGCAATGCGTTATTTGTCATTATGTTGCTTCACAACGTAGATTGTATAACATTGAAAAGAATTACAATAAAATTCATGATATATTTAAAAAATTCGAAGGAGCTACAGCAACATTTTTCTAATATTTTTAGCTGATGCAATGCCCCAATATGAACATAATGACTATTTACCCGCAAAAAAAAGCCTCCTATACTGTAGCATTAGCTTAAGCAAAGCAATGCCGTCCCTTAACTGATGGTATATTTTTAAAAAATCTAATATTTGATGTTTAAAATTGCTTTAGGCAAAAAGGCCAAGAAAATTTAGATCTTTGTCATGATATTGCCTTAACTCCACGTACTGTCACACGCAGAACTGAAGAGATAAGACAATTTATTCATTGCGAAGCCAAGAAAAGGCTTCTAAATTGCAAATACTTTTCTGTTTCTCTGGACGAAAGTACAGACAGAAATGGTATTTCCTAAGTAATAGTGTTTGTCAAAACTGCTGATGAAAACTGGTCCAGTTTTGAAGAGCTTTTAAATGTTATAAGAATCCATGGTCACGTAACGGGTCAAGTTCTATTTGGTGCACTATTGTCCAAAGTTTTCTCAAATGTTTATAAAAAAAAACTTAGTTCAATATGCACAGATGGAGCAAAAGTAATGACAGGGAAAAACCGAGACCTTTGTTTTTGTTGGAATTCTTAAAAATTATGGAATTTTGTGCCCCTTCTTTCATTGTATAATTCATCAAGAAGTTATTTTTGCTAAAGAATTAAAAATGCTTTCTGTGATGAATACATCAGTTAAAATAGGAATCAAGATTAGAGGTAGAACACAATACTTTGATTCACCTAAATTTTAGGAATTCCTTAAAGAATTAGATGCTGAGTATGGTGATCTATTAATGTACACAGAAGTGCGATGGCTCAGTTGGGGAAAATGTTTGGAGCGTCTTTTTGCTTTGCGAAAAGAAGTCACGATTTTTCTAAAAATAATAAAAAAGGACGCCGAAGATCTTGCTGTAGCAATTGAGAACTCGGATTTTCCAATGAATATAACATTTCTTTGTGACATCACAGGTTTACTGAACGATTTAAATCTGTCTCTTCAAGGTAAGAATAAAAAAATTTTCGAACTAGTAATCAATAAACTATTTTGGAAGAAAATTTACCTTATTAGTTCATCAATTGAAGAACAACATTTTCGTAAACTTACAAAAAACATTCTAGATATTCTCAAAACCAAAAATCAACAGTTTCGAAAAAATTCAAGAATATGCAAAAATTGTCGATTCATTAAGTGAAATCCTCAGAAATAAAGTCTTCTCGAAGATACTTTGATGGTTAAATGGGGTACATCTCCAAACATAGTCCACGGGCTATCCACTGCCATTGTCAGTCCAATTCTTCTCTACGGAGTCCCAATTTGGTAGCCTTTACTGGACCAGAAAACCACCCTAAAGGTTCAACGGACCGCTGAAATTACCATCAGCCGGGCACTATGTTCGACACCAAACGAAGCATTAGATGCCATTTTAAACCTCCTGCCTCTGGACAAGGTGGGAAAACAGTCAGCAGTTATATCGGCTCTACGTATGAGAGAGGCGAAAAAAGGGGATGACCTAGACTTCGGTCACTCAAGGATTCTAAATGATTTCCCCCTTTTTCTTGAGAGTACAGACTACTGTACCCCACAGGAGCACTTTATTACAAAATTCAAAACCTACTTTCCAAGCAGTGATTAGTGGAATGTTGGTGTACCGGGCCCGGCTGGCTCAACTAAGATCCTCACAGCCAGTTCCAAGTTAGACGGCCGCGTTGGCGGCCAGGCGGCTATCGACTCGACTTTTTGACATCATTCATGAAGTCAGTGAATAATTGTCGCTCGTCTCTGGTGAAGATGGCAGAACAGTTTTCAATACGCCTCATCTGGGTCCCGGGACTCAGGGATATTGAGGGCAACTGCATTACGGATGAACTGGCAAGACAAGGAACTACCAACATCCTCCTTCAGGACAAGGAGCGTCTTGGTATGCCTATGGCCAGCTGCAAATTAAGCATAATAGCCCGTTTCGCTCACACTGCAAACCAAACGTAGAATCGAATATCCAATACGTGCAGGATCTCACACAAACTTGGCCCATGTACTACAGGAAAAGAACCAAGGAACTTTTTCAATGCTCGAAAGTTACCTGGCTGGTACGAAATCACGCATAAAGGCATAACGCTCCTCACCATGACTTCTGCAGAAGCTGTGGCAATAAGGAATAGCTGCAGACTGTCACTTTCACAAATGCATGCATAAGAGGTGAAAAATACGAAGAAGAGTATTTAGCTATCGCCTCCCATTATGCTAAACTGTTTTTTGAACTGTTGAAAGTTAAAATGTGCATGCTCCTTTTTATTTATATAAAATAAAATTTTAATTCCATTTTCATACAGGATTTGTATATTGATAAAAGCAAGCGTTCGATCGAGCTGTGTTGTGACGTTTTTGCGTTCACTTAGGTTCGGTTCGACCAAACCAAAGCAAAGACCATTGCCTCGGTCTGTGTTGTATTGTGTTCGAGGCTCGAGCAAAGCAAAGCAATATGAAGCAATTTCGAATTTCGTTTGTTTTGCTTTGCATGGTGTTCCCGAGCCCAAGTCACGCAGAATCTTTTTCGAGTTTCGAACTCGGATGAGAATTTTCGCCTCTGCCTATTCTGTACTCTCTGGCTGCTGCTGGCTGCACACTGTTAAAATCATCGTCGAGTGCTGGGGTCTGTTAAAAACATCCTCAGGCCTGAATAAATTTGGTAAGCTCTAAAATTGATTAAATTGACTCATTACACCAGTTTACAAATAAAAAAATTTTGGTATCCTTAACACGTTTTATTCGTTTCTGTAGTAAAATGGCACGCTAAATCCGAAAATGAAGTCCAACAATTTTTTCATGAAACGGGCTTCGAGATATTTTGAAAAAAACATTTTTCGAAGTTTGAAAAAAAGTGCCTCTAATTTTTTTTACTTGATTGAAGATAATTGAATTATCCATCGATTATACTTGGAACATGTTATTGTCAAACTTACGGTTTGTTTGCTATGTATGCATTCTTATAAACATTTTTTATGACCTTTGACCTTTTTTAGGGACCATCAAATAAATTCGGATCACCTTTACATTTTACAAATTATAATTTGTCCAAATTAACGAGCTGTCATGATGTTTGATGACGACGTTCTAATCGATACTTTGTTTGAATCAGAGAAACAACTTATACAGATCGGAAGGGAGCTCGAGGAGCCGCACATGATCCTTTTTCAATCAATTATGAAAAGTTGACGGGTTATAAGCCACAAAGACCAGCAATGTACGAAAACGCACAACTTATTCGGTCTGTGCCTGCGGATGAAGATTACATTCAAATTTTGCATTGCCGCTACCCTAATGGCGTTACGTTTCATTGAATATGCACATATTGTGACGAAGCTTTTAAGCTCCGCCTCATTTAATTAATTATAGTTGTTACTAGACGTAAGGTTTTCATTATTATTTAGATATAAGTTGAATATATGGATTTATTATTTTTAGATGTAAGGTTTCCATTATTATTTAGATATAAGTTGAATGTATGCATTTTTCAGTTTACTAGTTATAAGTTTGGTATTAGATTAAGTGTTAGAAAATAAAGAAACAAAAGATATCGATGAGTAGAAATCGCTTGAACATCGCCACGTCGGGCTGCCAACCCAGACTGCCGATAGCCTTCGATCGGCAAAACGATAGACGGATATCGGCAGGCTGTGGTACGAGCCGGCGTGGGCGATTGAGAAATAGAACACGGGGAGTTAGATTTGAGACAGCAAAGCACACAGACGTGCAGCGGCATAGCAAGACAGAGTAAAACGAAGACTAAGGAAAAGGTTGAGGTGAGATCGAGAAAAGGTTAGGGTGAAAATTAGTAAAGGTTAGTCTACGGTTGTGGGGATTAAGAAAAGGGAATTAAACTGAATAAAATTATAAAGTGAATCGAAACCGCAAGTGTTTTAATATATCAAATATTTGGTGCCGTACGCAAGACGCGCATGAGAAGCAGAACGCCGCTGTATATGTGAGTGTGTTAGTGTCGTTTCGCTATTCTCCCCTTTCCTGCCGCGCGTGTATGAGAAACCGAGCAGGCCTCGCCTCTCTGGTGTTGTGCATACGCAGGCCCTGTTGTAGGTACGCGTGAGCCTCGCCCGCCACCACAACGCACCCCGCTACTTTCCGTTCGTGCACAAACGCAGCCCTAAAGAGCCTCGCTCAAGTGGTACAGTTTGTGACGAACACGCTGTAGGTAAGCGTGGGCTACGCCCGCAACCCCCTCGTGTACGGATACGGTCGCGAGAGCCTCGCTCAGCGACGTAGTCCACAAAGATCTTGCGGTCGGTTAATCGTGCTGAGAGCACGCCAGCACACACACAAACTGCACTAAGTGAGGAGTAAAGGTACGTATGTATGTATGCAGATACGGCGAGGACAGTTTCTAGGCCCCCTACGCTGCCCAGTGTCTCAGCAAATTTACAAATTAGTTGTAAGTTGGCCCTGGGGCAGACTGAGTTATACCCCAGCACCAGAACTTCCTTACAATATTACGATACCAGAGATGTCTTCATTTATGATTCAATGAATTATCGAATTGTACCAGATGATTTGCGTACGTCCCTGTCCAAGCTTTTTCTTATGGAAAAGCCTCTGACGTTAATTTCCCACCAGTACAGAAACAACAAAATTGTGATTGCGAATTTTTGCCATTGCGTTTGCGGTTTCTTTAATTTTTCAAATAAAACCGAATAATGTCGCGTACGATGTTACTAAAATAAAGACACATTAAGTAAAAATTTTGGAAAATTTTACTATTGAGCACTTCCCGCAAAGCGATAAACTTCCAAAACAACAAGTAGATACGTTGAATTTTGTTATAGAGAGGCGCAACAAAAATCTCAAAATGCGGGTGTACCGTCGACGTAAGGCGGAGTAAATAACCACATGGCAAGGGTTTCGTAGACTTCAACCTTGCTTTCTCACTGAGAATTATTAAAAGGATATCGAAGAAAACCGTTGCCTAAACGACTCGCATATGAGTGTTTTTGCTTCAATGCTTTAAAACATGACATCGTTTATGCCTTATGAAACAATAGTTTTACAAAGATTGAGCAATGTCAAACCTGTCCCTCCAGGACAAAGCCACATTCAAATATTACCCAGTCACAACCATTGGGTTTGCAGTTATTATAATCATATAGCTAATTCTCTTTTCATCTACGATTCTTTCAATCGTAAACATCTGGAAAAGGAGCATACTATGTTTTTAAAAAAATTGTACCCCTTGTTTGACTTAGGCAAACTCAGTTTCCTTTAGTGCAAAACCAAAACAACTTCGTTGATTGTGGAGTATTTGCAATCGCTTTTGCCGCGATCAATGCGGTGGCTGGCTTGAAGATTAGTTCAAAGTTGGTTCGGGAAACTAGAGCCAAACTCAACCATCTAGGACAATTGAACAAAGTCTCCCTTAGATGGATCCCGGGACAAATGAATATTCCCGGGAGCGAAGCAGCTGACGAACTGGCGAGAAATGGTGCTGCGAAACCACTAGTAGGGCCTGAACCTTATTGTGGCCTTGGCAGACATACGACTAGACGGCTGCTTAGAGAAGAGGAGAGGTCCAGACGAGAAATAGATTGGACTGGCACGGCTGGCTTACGGCAAGCCAAGCATGTCCTCGGTTCCTATAACCTAAATATGTTCAAGAAAAAATGCCAACTGGGCAGGAATTCCCTTTACTGATACTGACTGAGCTACTGACGGGACATTGCAGACTCAGGAAACACCTGAGTACTATTGGTATCGTGAGCTCGAACACATTCAGGATTTTTGAGATTTAGGAGGAAACCTCTACATATACTTGGGGAGCTCTAGGGCTAAAAGGGAGCACAATAGATCCTACAGGTCGCAGTGCAGCATTTCCCACTAATATTATTATTATATTAAGCAGGAGCTTATTTTCGTGACACTGAGAGAGATGCCCCCGGAAAATCCGGGAAAACCCAAAACTTTCGGCTCCAAAAATTGCCATTGAAGTTGAAGCAGAGCTGGGCAAGTCATGCCACCCGGAGACTATCGTGTGCTGCGAGAACATGACTTTAACGCAGAATAGCGCACAAGAAACCGTTTATAAGCGCTAAAAAAGAAAAGTACCGCTTAAAATTTGCAAAGGAGCACTTGAATAAGGACTCTGCATTTTGGAATACGGTTATATTCACCGATGAGTCCAAATTCAATATTTTTGGATCTGATGGCGTAAGCCAAATACAGAGTTGCAAACCAAAAATTTGAAGGCCACGGTCAAACACGGAGGTGGCGACGTTATGGTTTGGGCCTGTATGTCCGCAGCGGGGTTGGAAACTTGCAGTTTATTGAAACAACCATGGACAAAGATAAATATCTTGAAATTTTGAAATCCAATTTGATTGAAAGTGCGGAAAAGCTGGGGATCCGTGATGAATTCAGATTTTACCAAGACAATGACCCGAAGCATAAATCGGGTATTGAACAGACATGGCTGATTTGGAACTGCCCACACGTTATGCAACCACCGGCACAGTCCTTGGATGCAAACATTCGAAAATGGAAAATATCCTGCAAAAATTTCCTGAAGACTGCCCTAATGGATGAATGGGCCAAAATTACCCCAGAAGTGACCCAAAAGCTGGTCGATTCCATACCGAAAAGGTTAAAAATGGTAGTTGACCATAAAAGCGGTCATACCAAGTATTAATATTTTTTTTCATGCCTTAAAGCTTTATATAAACATTGAATTTCTTACCTGGTCGAAATAAGCTGTGACTTTGTTTTTAGCTCCTTTTGTCGTATTTAATTGTTAAAAATTAGTTTAAAAATATTCAAAAAATAATGAAATGAATAAATAATAATTTTGAGCTGTACACTAAAAATCTGAGTTTAAATAATGATGATAACTTTTTTAATTTTCGTTTTATTGGAGGTTAATCTGTTTAATAGGTGCTGGTCGAATTAAGCTGTGAGCCACTGTAAGTCATTCCAAATAGCTCACTGCACTTTCGACATACACCATCACAAGCCGCAAGACAATCTAGCGATTGCCCTATTGATATAGACTGTTGTGAACTGAAATATTAATTTTGAACTTAAACTACAAAAATATCGATAATTTACTACTTGAATATCGATAGTTAAAAGTTACGAGCTTCTTTATTCAATTCAGATAATCCAGATTATTATATATGCAGGTCGCTTCTCGGACTCACAATTGGCTTAAAAATGTTTACAATGTGTAGTGTGTAGGTTTTCCTAAACACTTACTCCTGATACACACTAAACATAACTTATTAGGTGCACATGGACAAAAAAATAAAAAAAAAAAACTAAATGAAAAAAAAAGGTGTACAAAGAATTGAAATAAGCAGAGGTGGGCACGAAAAATAACGGAAAGAGCACTACAACAACATCAAGAAAAAAGGTCGAAAAAAGGATGCTCGAGTAGGGCCATAAAAATCGCACACTGTGTGTATTTTGTTTTTGTAATATTCTGCGAGTCGAGCGAAGGCACACATTGTGTGTATTTTGTTTTTGTAAGTTGCTGCGAGTCGAGCGAAGGCACACATTGTGTGTATTTTGTTTTTGTAAACTCGGCGCGTCGCCGACGATCTGCTTGTGCGTGTACACTGACAAAATTTTGCAACACATTCAAAGAAACAGAAAAGTCATATGAGTTTATATGACAATTTTAATTTACCAAAAAAATTACTGGGTCTTACAGTTGCCAAATTAACTATATTTCTGTGCTCAGTGTACTTGTGCGAATTTTTCGTCGCGAGCACCAATAAAAACTACCGTTACGGTCTAAAAAGGGATGCTCGAGTAGGGCCATAAAACTCGCACACTGTGTGTATTTTGTTTTTGTAATATTCTGCGAGTCGAGCGAAGGCACACATTGTGTGTATTTTGTTTTTGTAAGTTGCTGCGAGTCGAGCGAAGGCACACATTGTGTGTATTTTGTTTTTGTAAACTCGGCGCGTCGCCGACGATCTGCTTGTGCGTGTACACTGACAAAATTTTGCAACACATTCAAAGAAACAGAAAAGTCATATGAGTTTATATGACAATTTTAATTTACCAAAAAAATTACTGGGTCTTACAGTTGCCAAATTAACTATATTTCTGTGCTCAGTGTACTTGTGCGAATTTTTCGTCGCGAGCACCAATAAAAACTACCGTTACGGTCTAAAAAGGTCGAAAAAAGGATGCTCGAGTAGGGCCATAAAAGCGCACACTGTGTGTATTTTGTTTTTGTAACATTCTCGGTTTTTTGCGTGTGCGTCTGGCAGGCGCCACTTACAAGACCTAACGGAAAGAGCACTCGGTGCAAAAATGTCCAAGGCGTTTTTTGTACTGAGTGCTCTTTCCGTTATGTCTTTTCTGTGGCGAAAGATAGGCGCACAAGCAAAAAGTGCTCTTTCCGTTATTTTTCGTGCCCACCTCTGGAAATAAGGAAAACAAATAAACGGACTATGCTACTACAGTTATTTGGGAACTCAGACGGAAATCTCTACCCACCCAACCTATGTCCACCGATAAACGGCTTGGCCGTCTATTTCGACCCTTAAACAACCTATTGGGTTTTCATATTCCTATCAGAGTGAACACAAAAGACTTTTAGCAATTCATATTTAGGACGTTATAATTTCAAAATTAAAAAAAAATTTATTAATAATGGGGTATATGTATATATACGAAGCTTAACATTAATTCTTAAAATAAGATACAATTTTATATTTATGTATTAAACCTTAACATTATTAGTTTTTTTTAAACTAAATTAAATCTTTCGTAATTTTTTTCCTTTTTTTTTTTGGACAACGTCTCTAATTGTGGCTGGTATGAGCCGTAAGTAATACTAGTATATGTATATTAGGGCGGGTCAATTTTTTTCGGTATAAAGGCTCACAGCGATTTTGATTCTTTGTGTCATTCTAAGCAATTTTGCCCAAGAAGCTATGGGTCTAAAATGAATTTCGAGTCGCCCACTTTTTCAAAATAGGTTTTTGCCAAAATATTCAAAAATCGACTTAGATCATCCATTTACAAGGCCATTTATGGGAGCTATATGATATAGTCAACCGATTTTGATCAAATTTGGAACAGTGCTTGGGAACTCAAAAAAACTTCTTAATGCCAAATTTGGTTACGGTATCTTCACAAACAAACGAATCACAACGAATTTTGCACAAAACACGTTTTTTTGACCGATTGATCCTATGTGAGCTATATGATGTAGTCAAATTTGGATATAATATCTTCATAAACAAACGAATTATCCATCTAAAACTTTTGCTTTTTTTCGAGGTCCTCTGAAACACCCCTATGGGAGCTATATAATGTAATCCCGATATCAAAAAAATAAAATAAACTTGTCTCCTATGGATTAATAAGGGATCTAATCTGAAAGTTTGGTTGCTCTAGCTCTTACCATCTCTGAGATCTAGGCGTTCATACGGACAGACGGACATGGGTATATCGACTTCTCTCGTCACTCTGATCATACTTTAGGTAACTTTGGGGGGTCTCCGACTTCTCCTTCTGTACGTTACATACATTTTCGGCTTGCACAAACAGAATATATCCTTTGTACCATACGGTACAGGGTATAAAAAGGGCACCATGCAATTAGGACTCTAATAACAAAAAAAATTACAAGATACAATGTTTCAATTTGGATCGCTGTGGACTATTTGAAAAATATACATGATAAGTCTTTCTTTTGTTCTCGCTTCAATTTAAGAGAACCAAAAGCACATTAAGCTTAAAGAACACATTAATAATCACAAAAAAAAACTTGATGAATCTACTCTTATAGATTTACATGTTATGCCATTTCTTAGGCCATTCGTATACAAATCTCCTCATAAACAAAAGCTACTACAGCTGTTTTTCTTTTAATCTTTTTTGGTGCTTTTATATATATATCTATATGGTATTCTTGCTGTTAGATGTGATTGTTTATAAGCATATGTTCATAAACAAACACTATATGCTATATTGTTGTTGTAGTTGGCGAGGGCGCGCAGCCGCCTTGGGAACGGTTGCTGTTGTTGTGGGCGTTGGGGAGCACAGCTCTCAGAACTGTCGCTTTAGTGGCTGTGATCGGCACTTCTTTGTTGTTGTAACGTAAACAGCCGCTCAGATGCAGTTGTTGCTTATTTGGTGAGCGCAGCTCTCAAAGCTGTGCCTTCGTCGTGGGAGTTGCTGTCAGTGCACGTTGGTAGATGTTGTTGTTGGGAGTGCAGCGCTTTAAGCTGTTGCTGTTGTTGTTGCGGTAATGAGCACAACTTTTAATGCTGAGGCTATAGTTGGTGTTGTTGTCGTCAGTACATCAGTAGTCGCTCCGATTGTTTGTGGTTCTGGCATTCCGGTAAAACATCAACGCTATAAACTTGAATAACCACCGAAAGGATCAACAAAACCTTAGGTCTCGGAAAATTTCTGCAGCGACATATTACCTATAACAAGCAGCTAATCCAAAGAGAGCACTTTTCACAAAATATACTTATGTATATATGCACTTATGTAAAGAAAATACCGATATATGTATGTGTCGCGAAATCAAAGTCAAGTTGAGACAAAAGAAAACGACAAAACATATACTGCACTTATAAACTGCCAAACTTAAACTGACCATTCGGTTGCTAATCACATTAAGCGGGACCGATGAAACAAAGCTTTAATAACAAAAAAAAACGTGAGAACTTACAAGGTGTATGAAGAGCATAATGCATATGAAAGCCCTTTTTATCGCTTTCTCCTTCGGCTAAACCTACTCCATGCTGTTTGCGCCAAAGAAGCTAACAGCATATTCGCGTGAGTAAGAGCGGTCGTTGACCCCTTTAAAGAGCGCACTTACTAACTACGCTAGCTTTAACTGTTCTTTAAGCTCGCTAAAGCTTAACTTTTATGCCTATTTTAAAAATGCCCGAATGTAACGACTTTTCGGATAGAATATTTTAATTAGCTCCATATGGCCACTACAAATGGCTCCTTTGATACTGTCCTGCTTTTTATCCCAATGACTTAATTATCATAAACGGTAGTCGAGGGGATATTAATCTTTCCTCTAATGATGTTAAGCTTTTTAACCATTCTGGTAAATCTATAAAATCTGAGCCATTTAAAATGGAATTTTTCGGCTTCCTACCTGCCTTAATTGTACGGCTGCAAGTTCTACAAAATTTTAAAATACCGTTAATAAAAGGAAACAGATCTGCCTGATGAAGCATATCTGAACTAAACACATAAGTTTCTATATAATCCCTGCTAATTCTTTCTATTTGATGAGGGAACATCAAGTCTTTACAGCAAAAGTAAACATTATCGGTTCGCTGTTTAATTATTTCTTAATCGTTCTCAAAAAGCGAATTGGTATTGTGCTGTGTTACGTGTCTACCTATCTGTTTCTTAACATCTTCCTACCTGTCTGTTTTGCTATACACGCAATGTTTCAAGATCTTGCTCTGTAATGGTGAAATCTAAATATTCTCTGAGCAGTCCTCTTTGGATAGTAGTCCTTACTTGCCCGCCTAACATCTTCAAGCTATCTGCTCTGTCATCTACGCAATATATTACGCTCCTGCTCTGCAGTACTTAACTCCAACTTTTCTCTGAGCTGTTTTCTAAGCATAGTGTTTTTTCTCTATAATCTTAGACTATATGTCTACTCTGTGCTGCGTTATAAGTATAATGTTGAAAACTTGCTCTAGTCGCCTTATTTCTGTATCCCGCCACGAAGCAATGAATGCAATGGCTCGGGTGGCGGTGTCAATAAAGTCAACTTTACTTTGCCATTACTTCAATGCGCCACAATGCCCTTGGGCCAATGCCGACGAAAGGATACGGGCTCTAATCAGATGTGTGAAGTATTTCTTATAGAACGTCGAAAATTGACTCGAGACATTTTATGGTTACGAATTTGTTGAGAAAGATTGGATCTTCTTCGTGGGGGCAATACTCGGTCAATAATATTTAATAATAACAGTCGCACCTAACAGACAAATCGACGGTGCTATTCGTGGCGAAGCCTAATCGTAACAAATCATAAATCATTAAAATCTGTCCAGCCGATCTTGATTCAAATATGGTGCATCTAACACAACTTTGTTATATCCTATACCAAAGGAAATATAAGTTCGTGCAAATGTATGTTACGGTCAGAAGGAGGCGTGGTAGACCCCCTAAACTATAAATATTCTTGATCACTACCAAGAGCCGAGTCGATATAGCCATGTCTGTCTGTCCGTATGAGTAAAATAATATCAGAGACTATAAGAGCTATGGAGCTGAAATTTTACCAAAAGATGCGTATAATAATGACGCAGATAAAGATTTTTGATTTATGTCGATATCTGACCCCCAGCCTCTATAAGAGAATTTGGCGGCTTTTTTCTCTTTTAAGTGATTTTTTCCGATATTTTATGCGTTACTCTGTTAACCAGTGCGGAGGCGAATCCAACAAACCATAGATCATCAAAATCGGCCCAGCCATTCTTGAGTTATAAATGGTGTAACTAACATAAATCTTAACTCTCTTTTATATATATTATATAAATGTATAAAACACCCGGACTTACTACATACACCTTAACCACGCGCTTAAATACCGCGTTCTAGGGCTGGAGAAACCAACACCGATATTTTCGATATTTTTTAACTTCGATGCATCGATGTTTCGATACATCGAAGTACATGTGGCGGCCATTTTTTGAATGCTTAAATTAATTCAGAGTTGGCCATCTGTTGGTTTGGTTACATAAGTACTTTCAAATAATAAAATGGAATTAACAAACAAACCAAGAGATAAATATATTTTCATAATATACATTTCAAAATTAATTACATTTAATAGAAAAATAAGCAAAGAAATAATGAATAACAATCCAAAAGGTTATACAACGAAAGCAAAAGATAATACAGGCCACAAAAAAAAAAGATGGCGTACGTTAAAGTCGGGCGCAGTGCTGGGGGTCTCTAAAAAACTTCCGATTGCCGAATTTGGATATGATATCTTCATAAACAAACGAATTATCCATCTAAAACTTTTGCTTTTTTTCGAGGTCCTCTGAAACACCCCTATGGGAGCTATATAATGTAATCCCGATATCAAAAAAATAAAATCAACTTGTCTCCTATGGATTAATAAGGGATCTTATCTGAAAGTTTGGTTGCTATAGCTCTTACCATCTCTGAGATCTAGGCGTTCATACGGACAGACGGACATGGGTATATCGACTTCTCTCGTCACTCTGATCATACTTTAGGTAACTTTGGGGGGTCTCCGACTTCTCCTTCTGTACGTTACATACATTTTCGGCTTGCACAAACAGAATATATCCTTTGTACCATACGGTACAGGGTATAAAAAGGGCACCATGCAATTAGGACTCTAATAACAAAAAAAATTACAAGATACAATGTTTCAATTTGGATCGCTGTGGACTATTTGAAAAATATACATGATAAGTCTTTCTTTTGTTCTCGCTTCAATTTAAGAGAACCAAAAGCACATTAAGCTTAAAGAACACATTAATAATCACAAAAAAAAACTTGATGAATCTACTCTTATAGATTTACATGTTATGCCATTTCTTAGGCCATTCGTATACAAATCTCCTCATAAACAAAAGCTACTACAGCTGTTTTTCTTTTAATCTTTTTTGGTGCTTTTATATATATATCTATATGGTATTCTTGCTGTTAGATGTGATTGTTTATAAGCATATGTTCATAAACAAACACTATATGCTATATTGTTGTTGTAGTTGGCGAGGGCGCGCAGCCGCCTTGGGAACGGTTGCTGTTGTTGTGGGCGTTGGGGAGCACAGCTCTCAGAACTGTCGCTTTAGTGGCTGTGATCGGCACTTCTTTGTTGTTGTAACGTAAACAGCCGCTCAGATGCAGTTGTTGCTTATTTGGTGAGCGCAGCTCTCAAAGCTGTGCCTTCGTCGTGGGAGTTGCTGTCAGTGCACGTTGGTAGATGTTGTTGTTGGGAGTGCAGCGCTTTAAGCTGTTGCTGTTGTTGTTGCGGTAATGAGCACAACTTTTAATGCTGAGGCTATAGTTGGTGTTGTTGTCGTCAGTACATCAGTAGTCGCTCCGATTGTTTGTGGTTCTGGCATTCCGGTAAAACATCAACGCTATAAATTTGAATAACCACCGAAAGGATCAACAAAACCTTAGGTCTCGGAAAATTTCTGCAGCGACATATTACCTATAACAAGCAGCTAATCCAAAGAGAGCACTTTTCACAAAATATACTTATGTATAAATATACATCAATTAGGTGTATATATGCACTTATGTAATGAAAATACCGATATATGTATGTGTCGCGAAATCAAAATCAAGTTGAGACAAAAGAAAACTTAAACTGACCATTCGGTTGCTAATCACATTAAGCGGGACCGATGAAACAAAGCTTTAATAACAAAAAAAAACGTGAGAACTTACAAGGTGTATGAAGAGCATAATGCATATGAAAGCCCTTTTTCTCGCTTTCTCCTTCGGCTAAACCTACTCCATGCTGTTTGCGCCAAAGAAGCTAACAGCATATTCGCGTGATTAAGAGCGGTCGTTGACCCCTTTAAAGAGCGCACTTACTAACTACGCGAGCTTTAACTGTTCTTTAAGCTCGCTAAAGCTTAACTTTTATGCCTATTTTAAAAATGCCCCAATGTAACGACTTTTCGGATAGAATATTTTAATTAGCTCCATATGGCCACTACAAATGGCTCCTTTGATACTGTCCTGCTTTTTATCCCAATGACTTAATTATCATAAACGGTAGCCGAGGGGACATTAATCTTTCCTCTAATGATGTTAAGCTTTTTAACCATTCTGGTAAATCTGTTTAATCTGAGCCATTTAAAATGGAATTTTTCGGCTTCCTACCTGCCTTAATTGTACGGCTGCAAGTTCTACAAAATTTTAAAATACCGTTAATAAAAGGAAACAGATCTGCCTGATGAAGCATATCTGAACTAAACACATAAGTTTCTATATAATCCCTGCTAATTCTTTCTATTTGATGAGGGAACATCAAGTCTTTACAGCAAAAGTAAACATTATCGGTTCGTTGTTTAATTATTTCTTAATCGTTCTCAAAAAGCGAATTGGTATTGTGCTGTGTTACGTGTCTACCTATCTGTTTCTTAACATCTTCCTACCTGTCTGTTTTGCTATACACGCAATGTTTCAAGATCTTGCTCCGTAATGGTGAAGTCTAAATATTCTCTGAGCAGTCCTCTTTGCATAGTATTCCTTACTTGTCCGTCTCTCCTAACGTCTTCAATCTATCTGCTCTGTGATCTAAGCAATATATTACGCTCCTGCTCTGCAGTACTTAACTCCAACTTTTCTCTGAGCTGTTTTCTAAGCATAGTGTTTTTTCTCTATAATCTTAGACTATATGTCTACTCTGTGCTGCGTTATAAGTATAATGTTGAAAACTTGCTCTAGTCGCCTTATTTCTGTATCCCGCCACGAAGCAATGAATGCAATGGCTCGGGTGGCGGTGTCAATAAAGTCAACTTTACTTTGCCATTACTTCAATGCGCCACAATGCCCTTGGGCCAATGCCGACGAAAGGATACGGGCTCTAATCAAATGTGTGAAGTATTTCTTATAGAACGTCGAAAATTGACTCGAGACATTTTATGGTTACGAATTTGTTGAGAAAGATTTGATCTTCTTCGTGGGGGCAATACTCGCTCAATAATATTTAATAATAACAGTCGCACCTAACAGACAAATCGACGGTGCTATTCGTGGCGAAGCCTAATCGTAACAAATCATAAATCATTAAAATCTGTCCAGCCGATCTTGATTCAAATATGGTGCATCTAACACAACTTTGTTATATCCTATACCAAAGGAAATATAAGTTCGTGCAAATGTATGTTACGGTCAGAAGGAGGCGTGGTAGACCCCCTAAACTATAAATATTCTTGATCACTACCAAGAGCCGAGTCGATATAGCCATGTCTGTCTGTCCGTATGAGTAAAATAATATCAGAGACTATAAGAGCTATGGTGCTGAAATTTTACCAAAAGATGCGTATAATAATGACGCAGATAAAGATTTTTGATTTATGTCGATATCTGACCCCCAGCCTCTATAAGAGAATTTGGCGGCTTTTTTCTTTTTAAGTGATTTTTTCCGATATTTTATGCGTTACTCTGTTAACCAGTGCGGAGGCGAATCCAACAAACCATAGATCATCAAAATCGGCCCAGCCATTCTTGAGTTATAAATGGTGTAACTAACATAAATCTTAACTCTCTTTTATATATATTATATAAATGTATAAAACACCCGGACTTACTACATAC
This sequence comes from Chymomyza costata, assembly GCA_018150985.1. NCBI lineage: Eukaryota > Metazoa > Arthropoda > Insecta > Diptera > Drosophilidae > Chymomyza > Chymomyza costata. The sequence continues at coordinate 28,031 of JAECWU010000003.1, read as the reverse complement.
ACCTTAACCACGCGCTTAAATACCGCGTTCTAGGGCTGGAGAAACCAACACCGATATTTTCGATATTTTTTAACTTCGATGCATCGATGTTTCGATACATCGAAGTACATGTGGCGGCCATTTTTTGAATGCTTAAATTAATTCAGAGTTGGCCATCTGTTGGTTTGGTTACATAAGTACTTTCAAATAATAAAATGGAATTAACAAACAAACCAAGAGATAAATATATTTTCATAATATACATTTCAAAATTAATTACATTTAATAGAAAAATAAGCAAAGAAATAATGAATAACAATCCAAAAGGTTATACAACGAAAGCAAAAGATAATACAGGCCACAAAAAAAAAAGATGGCGTACGTTAAAGTCGGGCGCAGTGATTTTGGGATACCCTGTACCACCACATTGCAATTAAGTCCGAAATATAGCTTAAAACCTCCAAAAGATACGATATTTTCATAAACAAACAGAAATCAGTCGAATTTTGCACCAAAAAATTTTTTGACCGATCGGTCCTATGGGGACTATACGACTATATCAACCGATTTTGATCAATTTAAATACACTGATTGGAAACTCTAATAAACTTCCGACTGCCAAATTTGGTTCCGATATCTTCAAAACCAAACGAAACACAACGAATTTTGTAAAAACAAAAGCGTTTTTTTGACCGATCGTTCCTATGGGAGCTATATGATATAGTCAACCGATTTTGATCAAATTTGGAACAGTGCTTGGGAACTCTAAAAAACTTCTTAATGCGAAATTTCGTTACGGTATCTTCACAAACAAACGAAACACAACGAATTTTGTACAAAAAACATTATTTCGACCGATCGATCCTATGGTAGCTATATGATATAGTCAACCGATTTTGATAAAATTTAATACAGTGCTGGGGGTCTCTAAAAAACTTCCGATTGCCGAATTTGGATATGATATCTTCATAAACAAACGAATTATCCATCTAAAACTTTTGCTTTTTTTCGAGGTCCTCTGAAACACCCCTATGGGAGCTATATAATGTAATCCCGATATCAAAAAAATAAAATAAACTTGTCTCCTATGGATTAATAAGGGATCTAATCTGAAAGTTTGGTTGCTCTAGCTCTTACCATCTCTGAGATCTAGGCGTTCATACGGACAGACGGACATGGGTATATCGACTTCTCTAGAGACTCTGATCATACTTTAGGTAACTTTGGGGGATCTCCGACGTCTCCTTCTGTACGTTACATACATTTTCGGCTTGCACAAACACAATATACCCTTTGTACCATACGGTACAGGGTATAATAATATGACATTCATACCGTTTTTTTTGCGCTGAGCGCCTAAAAAAATCGTGCAAAAAGCAATAGTAGAGTTAAACAAAATTTACGTGCAGTACAAGCTCGCGTTCCTTCACTTTCATAACTATGTACATATGTATTATAATAATTGATTGTTAAGACACCGTTTGAACTCCAAAGTAATGTTAAGACGGCTAAACTAATTTTATTTTTATTTATTAAACAAGCGTAGAAAAATAAGTTGGGCGAAAAGTTTTACTTCTAACGCGTGCTTCTACTGCACGTGAATTTTTATACCCTGTACCGTATGGTACAAAGGGTATATTGTGTTTGTGCAAGCCGAAAATGTATGTAACGTACAGAAGGAGACGTCGGAGATCCCCCAAAGTTACCTAAAGTATGATCAGAGTCTCTAGAGAAGTCGATATACCCATGTCCGTCTGTCCGTATGAACGCCTAGATCTCAGAGATGGTAAGAGCTAGAGCAACCAAACTTTCAGATAAGATCCCTTGTTAATCCATAGGAGACAAGTTTATTTTATTTTTTTGATATCGGGATTACATTATATAGCTCCCATAGGGGTGTTTCAGAGGACCTCGAAAAAAAGCAAAAGTTTTAGATGGATAATTCGTTTGTTTATGAAGATATCATATCCAAATTCGGCAATCGGAAGTTTTTTAGAGACCTCCAGCACTGTATTAAATTTTATCAAAATCGGTTGACTATATCATATAGCTACCATAGGATCGATCGGTCGAAATAATGTTTTTTGTACAAAATTCGTTGTGTTTCGTTTGTTTGTGAAGATACCGTAACCAAATTTCGCATTAAGAAGTTTTTTAGAGTTCCCAAGCACTGTTCCAAATTTGATCAAAATCGGTTGACTATATCATATAGCTCCCATAGGAACGATCGGTCAAAAAAACGCTTTTGTTTTTACAAAATTCGTTGTGTTTCGTTTGGTTTTGAAGATATCGGAACCAAATTCGGCAAGAGGAAGTTTTTAGAGTTCCCAAGCAATGTTACAAATTTGATCAAAATCGGTTGACTATATCATATAGCTCCCATAGGACCAATCGGTCAAAAAATCGTTTTTCTACAAAATTCGTTGCGTTTCGTTTGTTTGTAAAGATATTGTTAGCAAATTTGGCATTAAGAAGTTTTTAGAGTACCCAAGCACTGCACCAAGTTTGATCAAAATCGGTTGACTATATCATATAGCTCCCATAGGAACAATCGGTCAAAAAAACGCTTTTTTTTACAAAATTCGTTGTGTTTCGTTTGGTTTTGAAGATATCGGAACCAAATTTGGCTGTCGGGAGTTTTTTATAGTTCCCAATCAGTGTACTAAATTTGATCAAAATCGGTTGACTATATCATATAGTCCCCATAGGACCGATCGGTCAAAAAAATTGTTTGGTGCAAAATTCGACTGATTTCTTTTTTTTTATGAAAATATCGTAACCAAATTTGCCGAATAAAATATCTTTTGGAGGTTTTAAGAAATGTGTCGGACTTAATTGCAATGTGGTGGTACAGGGTATCCCAAAGTCGTCTGCGCCCGACTTTAACGTACGCCATCTTTTGCACTGCTTAGCTGAAACAAAATGTGAGAGTGACTTCAAATAGGCAAACTTGGCAATGTAAATAAAATATTAATGTTTTTATATTTATTTGAATTTATATTTTATTATATTACAATTGAAAATACAGTTAGCTCAATATACATATGTGCATACGTAGCTTCAATATTCATGCCAAAATATCTGTAAGCATCACTTTTACTTTTATGCCAACGCATAAGTAGTGCGAATAGAAAAAAATCAATAGTAATTGCTCTGCGCTGAGCGCGTAAGAAACCAGCATAAAAAGAAATAGAGAAAGAATTAAACAATATAACTGTCGCGCTATGGTGGAATAATACAAGGTGAGGATATGCCAAACAGCGCTCTCTTGTGGGTCCTTATTTTGCTTGCAGTAGTGAATTACATTTCAGAGTGAAAGGTTCTGCAAATGCCGTCGGCATTCGATAGTATTTATCCTCGCGTGTTATTGTAGAATAGTATTAACATAAATAAATATTTTAAATTCTGTATATATTTCTATTTATCTTGTAAAACTAAATATTAATGCCATGGAATAAAATTAAATTAAATTAATAATAAATAGTAAAAAAAATTTTAAAATTGAATTAATCGAGTATTTTATTTATTAAAGAACACTAGTCCATGAACAAATTCCAGCAACAACAAACGATCACAATTTCAGCAACACAATCAAGCAGCAATAGCAAAACAAACATACTAAATGCACATCAAGACAGATAACGCTCTCGTTACAGTAGCAAAGGGGATGTCTTCTCTTGCTCAGATGCACACATTTTCTTATGAGTCCGTATTTTTCGCTTTTGTCCTCACCTTGTATTATTCCACCATGTGTCGCGCAATGCTACTTGGCTTTGTTGTTCGTGCAACTCTCACCTCCCCCGCGGCTACTTCTACTTCGTTCTTTGCGCAGCTAAGCGCGATCTTATTTTGTAGCCAACCACCACCAAACAGCACCATGGCAGCGGCATTGCATGGGGAGTAGCAAGCAAGCAATGCATGCACACTGGGACTTGTATGTTTGTACACAGAGCACACAAATTATTCGGACACTTTGAATTTTCCACTTTGAAGCCCAATAACTTTTGATGTAGACATGTTAAAAATATAACATTTTTCTTACATGCATATACAATAATAAGCCAACTTCAAATAATATGCATAAAATCTTAAAAAGACTAAAAAAGGAGCGATTTTTACCCACATTAATTATTCGGTCATTTGTTACCAAATAAGGAATAATGTTTAGGGTTTGCAATCCCGTGTCATATTTTCAATCCCGGGATTTCGAGATTACATTATCCAAATCCCGGGAATGAGCCCGGGATTGAAATATTTATGAAAAATACTATACATTATCATAGTTAAAATTACATAATAAAACCCAAAACATAAATAAAAAATTCTTCGTAAAAAACAAATTAAAAATAGTGTATAATGAAATTAAGAAACTGTTTCTTTATTTCTTGTGTTTCTGTAAATAAGCTTTCAGAAAACACAGTTTGTCCAGCGTTTCATCGTTCAAACGGCTTCTTTTTTTTGTTATAAATTGTCCCGCCGAAGAAAATGCTCGTTCAGACTCTACACTAGTGGGCTTTATGGTAGAGCTGGAGAAAAAATCGATGTACTATCGATATTATCGACGTTTTTTTTTTTGCAGTACTATCGATGGTTTGTCCACCACTATCGACGGTTTTTATTTTCACTCTTCACTAAGAAAATAAAAAAAGTGGAAACAAAGTGTGAGTGCGAATTTAGTGTTTTATAGTTATTGCTTTTCGTATTGCATTGCTTAAAAATTTGTTGATTTGGCTAAATTTGAAGATTGGTACCTAAATTACACTAGTCGACGATGAAAAATCTCCAGAGATGAGACTTATATTTTATGTTAGGGTAATGTTTCAGCGTTAAAAACCCGTTTTTTTTTTATCCTCCCATAGCTTGTTTTTTTTCTATGACTATTTTAGTGAAAAATGCCATTTTTTAAAATACGGTTGCACATATGAGGTCATAAAAACTGTTGAAATCATGAGGTTTCGTGTACTCATGATGATTCCTTCAACTGCTGGTTCTCAATGGATAGTCCGAATTTCATGAAAAAGGACTTTTTTGAAAGGTAATGACTACTTCTTTATGTAACAGTTCCCAATATAGAAAAATCAACCACTTTCAAGAGCTTAAATACAGTTGAAAGTGACAAAAAAAATTCTATCGAAAAAAATTGTATATTTTTAATTTTTACTAAAAATTCAATACATCAGTCATTTTGTATCATAAAATATCGACACTATACAGAAATCGCATCTACATATCATGACCAATAACATTAAATAGCTAACTTTTCAAGTGTCTAAAAGTTTTTCTGAAAGAAATAGCGATATTCGTGCAAAAAGTCACCAAAATGTTGTTTTTTTTAGGGTTTTGGGCACACTCTTTCGGCTGTAGTTTTTTCTGAAGGTTTCCAATTTTTATGATTTGGGGCATTTTGGAAAGGTAGTGCTCTCTACTTTTGAAAAAAAAAAATAATAATGAAAAAATTCGAATTAGTACAGTTTTTATGACCTCATATGTGAAACCGTATTTTGAAAAATGGCATTTTTCACTAAAATAGTCATAGAAAAAAAACAAGCTATGGGAGGATAAAAAAAAAAACGGTTTTTTAACGCTGAAACATTACCCTTGTTCTATGGTTTGCTACTGACATTAAAAAAAAAAAACGAGCAACGCTGGTCTAAATACCACCAGCAAGAACAGTTTGTGACCAAACGTTTGTGAGCGTTTTTTTTATATGAAGTTTAGTTTATTTTTCGTGTCTGCGTAGGGGCCTTAAAGTCGAAAATAATTTTGAAGTATCAAGAGTTTGTTTTACAGCACTAGAAAATTGGTGCTTGATGTTATAATATTATAATTACATATCTCAGAAGTATCTATTTATAAAGTTGAAGTCATTATGAAAAGATGGCGAACGTTAAAGTCGGGCGCAGACGACTTTGGGATACCCTGTACCACCTCATTGCAATTAAGTCCGACATATTGGTTAAGACCTCCAAAAGACATAATTTATTCGGCAAATTTGGCTACGATATTTTCATAAATAAACAGAAATCAGTCGAATTTTACACCAAAAATTTTTTTTTGACCGATCGGTCCTATGGCGACTATATGATATAGTCAACCGATTTTGATCAAATTTGGTACAGTGCTTCGGACCTCTCTCTTCGGACCGAGTGCCAAATTTGGTTACAATATCTTCACAAACAAACAAAATACAACGAATTTTGTACAAAACTCGATTTTTTGACCGATTGGTCCTATGGGAGCTATATGATATAGTCAACCGATTTTGATCAAATTTGGTACAGTGCTTGGGAACTCTAAAAAACTTCTAATTGCCAAATTTGGTTACAATATCTTCACAAACAAACAAAATACAACGAATTTTGTACAAAACTCGATTTTTTGACCGATTGGTCCTATGGGAGCTATATGATATAGTCAACCGATTTTGATCAAATTTGGTACAGTGCTTGGGAACTCTAAAAAACTTCTAATTGCCAAATTTGGTTACAATATCTTCACAAACAAACAAAATACAACGAATTTTGTACAAAACTCGATTTTTTGACCGATTGGTCCTATGGGAGCTATATGATATAGTCAACCGATTTTGATCAAATTTGGTACAGTGCTTGGGAACTCTAAAAAACTTCTAATTGCCAAATTTGGTTACAATATCTTCACAAACAAACAAAATACAACGAATTTTGTACAAAACTCGATTTTTTGACCGATTGGTCCTATGGGAGCTATATGATATAGTCAACCGATTTTGATCAAATTTGGTACAGTGCTTGGGAACTCTAAAAAACTTCTAATTGCCAAATTTGGTTACAATATCTTCACAAACAAACAAAATACAACGAATTTTGTACAAAACACGATTTTTTCGACCGATTGGTCCTATGGGAGCTATATGATATAGTCAACCGATTTTGATCAAATTTGGTACAGTGCTTGGGAACTCTAAAAAACTTCTTATTGCCAAATTTGGTTACAATATCTTCACAAATAAACGAAACACAACGAATTTTGTACAAAACACGATTTTTTGACCGATTGGTCCTATGGGAGCTATATGATATAGTCAACCGATTTTGATCAAATTTGGTACAGTGCTTGGGACCTCTAAAAAACTTCTTATTGCCAAATTTGGTTACAATATCTTCACAAATAAACGAAACACAACGAATTTTGTACAAAACACGATTTTTTGACCGATTGGTCCTATGGGAGCTATATGATATAGTCAACCGATTTTGATCAAATTTGGTACAGTGCTTGGGAACTGTAAAAAACTTCTTATTGCCAAATGTGGTTACGGTATCTTCACAAATAAACGAAACACAACGCATTTTGTACAAAAAACTAATTTTCGACCGATCGATCCTATGGGAGCTATATGATATAGTCAACCGATTTTGATAAAATTTGGTACAGTGCTGGGGGTCTCTAAAAAACTTCCGATTGCCAAATTTGGTTATGATATCTTCATAAACAAACGAATTATCCATCTAAAACTTTTGATTTTTTTCGAGGTCCTCTGAAACACCCCTATGGGAGCTATATAATGTAATCCCGATATCAAAAAAATAAAATAAACTTGTCTCCTATGGATTAATAAGGGATCTTATCTGAAAGTTTGGTTGCTCTAGCTCTTACCATCTCTGAGATCTAGGCGTTCATACGGACAGACGGACAGACGGACAGACGGACAGACGGACAGACGGACAGACGGACATGGGTATATCGACTTCTCTAGTCACACTGATCATACTTTAGGTAACTTTGGGGGGTCTCCGACTTCTCCTTCTGTACGTTACATACATTTTCGGCTTGCACAAACACAATATACCCTTTGTACCATACGGTACAGGGTATAAATATAGTAAATTGCACCCCACGCGTGTTTTTTAGTGTATGTACATATGTACCCGTTTATGTTAATGCATATACCGCTCAAAATTCAACCTTTTCAAACATGAATAACAGAGTTAACTTTTTTATATTTAACTTTTTAAAGTAACACCTAAGCAAAAGGAGAATACAGAGGAGGCAGCTTGCAGCTCAAAACGCAAAAGGGAATGTTCTATTGTATGGAATTATTTTAACAAGTGCGCAGACAAACAGCATGCTCTTTGTAAAAAGTGTGGAATGCAATATAAAACGGCTGGAAACACTTGGAATCTTTTAGGTCATTTGAAGCGAGCGCACCCAGAAAGCGTTAAAGATGAAAAAGAACCCGTACCGCCGTGCATGAGCAAGTTTTTAGATAAATCTAATTTGAATGCTAATGGCTCTACAAGAAAAGATCAGCTTGACAAAGCTGTTTTAGAAATGATTGTGCTCGACGTCCAACCATTTAATATTGTCAACGACCGTGGATTTAGAAACCTGGTTAATGCTCTAGATCCGCGCTACCAAATCCCGAGCAAGACCCGTCTTCGGAACGATATACTAGATGTTGAGTATAATGGGCTTAAAGCAAAACTTTTGATAACGTTGGAAGCAGTTAAGCACGTTGGAATTACTACGGATTGCTGGACCTCAAAAGCTAATGAAGGATACCTGACTGTAACATGCCATTTCATTAACGAAAATTATGAACACAAATCCGCTGTTTTGTCAACAGCTAAACTACAAACACCGACAAGTCACTCGGCAAGTTCTATAGCCGATTCGCTACATACTGAGCTAGTCGAGTGGGGTATCGTTAACAAGGTGGCTACTGTTGTCACTGACAACGATAGTACAATGAAAAAGGCATGCGAGCTACTTGAGCTGAAACATTTGCCATGTTTTTCTCATACTATAAACTTATTGGTCCAAGACACGTTAAAATTACAAGCTATTCAGCCTGTTTTACCAAAATGTAAGCGGGTTGTTGCGTTTTTCAAAAGCAGCACAATAGCTACAGAAAAATTTAAAAAAGCACAAGGCGATGGGCAACAGTATAGCCTAATACAGGAAGTGCCCACACGGTGGAACAGCGCCTTTTTTATGGTAGAACGCATTTTGCTAACCAATTCTTCTATATCGTCTTTGCTCTTAAGTATTCCGAAAGCACCTTTGCCGTTTTCGGCTGAAGAAATTAAATTCAGTAGTTTAGTCACAATTAAATAAAAACGAAAAACACGTTTTTTTAAATTAAACCGCAACGCATTAAGTTTAAGATCTGAAATTTTGTGAAATATATTTTTTTTTTTGGATAATGGATCGAACTGCATCATTAGTTTTCAAAAATCGCTGGGGACAGTTTCCAGTACCTTACCCAGCTAGACCCTTTGTATTAAGAATCAATTTTGAATAGAATACAAATTGTCCAACGTACAAAAAAAACGACTACCTGCTCAAAACTATGCCTTTCGGTCAAATACACGCAAAAAACCTGATATGTCCCCCCGCCCCTTGATTCCATAATCATGCATACGCACACTTTGCTAGTTGCGCGAAAAACAAATATGAATGAAGAACCACAATAAAATATGCAACACAGCAGCCAAAAACAACTTAACACATAAGAGCAGTACAGACGACGGCGTTCGGGTGTTTCTGCCATGCTCGTCGCACGCATGCAAAATACAACTGCTAGCTGACCCGAGCAAAATCCTAATAATTGCTCAACACTCGCTGAAAAATTGTTCGTAACGGCCAGTTGTTCCACTCTATGTATTTTATACTCCTTGGAAAGACATTGTAGGCAGTCAGCTGTTAGCTTGCAAAAATCATGATGTTTTCAGCCTTTGCTTTTGAGTTAAAGAGAATGAAAGAAAATGTGATATTATAGCTGTTAGCTGCTTTTTTGTTTTGATCTTTTCCGCTTGTTAATATTTTGTATGCTATCTAAATTCATAGACGTTGGCGGGACAATGTATATGTATCTGTATGAATATTAAAAGTTTAAATTTCAGACAATGAAATAAAAAAATTACACATTTGTGTAATTGTTTTGCTTTGTGCTTCTTGTTGTTGTTAGTGCGGCTTATGCTGCTGCAGGTGTTAGTTGTTGTTGCTGCTGTTGTTCTTATTGGTCGTTGTCGTAGTTTCTGCTCATTCCAATATGCAAATGTGCTTCTGTGTATATTTGTGCGTATGGAATTATGAATGTAAAGCAGTTGATGAAATAAGAGGGGTTTGGAGGAGTGTCAACGGTTATATTTGACTTTTTTTGGTCTATATGATTTCTTTTATCTTTGAAGCTGATGACCGTTTTGAAATGTATAACTTTTTTTAGGTGCTGTAATAAACAAATTAAATGAAACACATGCATTTTTATTTTCATAAATTTTCTTCAAATTTTTATTAACATTTTTTTTTTATTATTGAGAATTTTTAATTTTTGCTGAAAAATAAACAATTTTTCTATTTTGTCACCCCCCATTCTCTTGAATTTCTATCACAGGCTTATTCTATTCTTTTTGCGGCTTATAGTTGTTAGTGCTTTTTCTCTTCAGGCAGCGCATAGCTACACACAGTGGCACAAATTACTAATTAAGCGGGGATTAATATCTTTTGAAACAATCAACCCACTACCGTCAAATTTAAAATATTTTTTGTCCATCAACATTTTCGACGAGTTTTGTTCGAGCTCACATCACAAGACACTAAAGTAATCTTAGAGTTAAAAAATAGACCAGTCGTATCTCAGAAGTTTCGATTACTTTTCCAACTAGTATTACAAATAACATAACATCTTGGTACGAAACACAATTAGATCCCACAAACAATTTTACTTTTTTGCTCTTAAAGCAAAGCAGCAGTTGCCGATAACCTCTCTGGTATATTATAAATCGAATTCAATACATTTTGTGCCAATTTAGGTTTTGAAATGAAACTCCAGCAGATTGGTATTCCACCCACTGTGCGGCAAGACGCTCTATTCTCGGATCGGCGCTCACGCGAATCCGTTGTTGTCCACACATACAACTACACATGTACATATATGTTTGTGCATAGATATTGTTCATTCAACAGAATCAGAGTCGATAGCTAAATACCCTTTTTGCATTTTATATATGAATTTGTTAATATGAAGACATACTTGTTTTACAAGTGTTATCTATAAATTTAACTAAACAGCGAAGCTTAAAGCCGAGTTCAATTGCCAGCTCACATGAAATTCTTGCCCTATTTTTATATTTTCACTTTACTCTGCCTGCCTATACCATAGAGCTCTAAACATTTAGCGCACATTGAATAAATGAAAAAAATGTTGCTTAATCATTATATAATTGGCATTTTTTTAAACTTAAAAAAGTAAATAGTTTTCAGGCCTGTTCTAGATTTCGACTCGTTTTGAAAATTCATAACGAGTGCATTCCGACAAATGGTGTTCTAGATTTCGACTGAGTTCGAATCGACTTCGAATCGACTTCGAATCGTTTTCATTTCGAGTGCTATCGATAACCATTTGTACAGAACAGCTGTGTGATAAGTTTGTTTATCTTTTTGATGTTTTTAATTCAAATTTTAAATTTAAATATACAATAAAAATTGAAAAATGCCAGCGTTCACAATTATTGGGTGTGCGGAGGCAAAAAGGCGTGCCGTTTTACTTTTCAAAGTGCTACGAGTCAGATGAGTGGCAAAATCGTAAGAGTATATGCGCAAAGCAAAAAGACGTTACAGGCAAATTTTTATACAAAACATTTAAATTCCAACGTAAGTGTGGAACACCATTCTTTACATAAAAATGATATTGTATAAAATAAGTTTGACTTATTTTAATTTTTAATTAGGTTTATAGAGTCCTATCGCAGTGGACAAAGACACAGGCTTTCAAAATGATTCGTTGAGAAAGTGGAAAAATCAAACTTTAGCAGAGAAGCATAAACGACTTGTTATCATAAACGCAGATTGAGGGATGCGTTAAAAAGAAGCCAAGAACCCTTAATTATGAGCCGACATTTGCAAAATTATAAATGTTTGTGCGCGTTGCATAACATTTGCCGAAGCGACATTTCAACTAATCAAAACGTTGCTTACAGCGATGTCACATGAACGATGATGTTGATTGAACATAGCCAAGAAGCTGCAAAGCTGTTAGAAAGAAGTGATATTTGAACTGTGAAGCTCTATATCATTTCAATAAAATTTATTTAATTGTACTAAAATTGTAAGACGTTATTTTGTCTTATTCTTATTTCATAAGGAACACTTGTTTTTTTTAAATTTGTTTATAATTATTTTTAATGACGCTTCTTCGATTCCTCAAATTGCATTTGAGCAATTTCTTCCATTTTTGCATTGTGCCTTTTTTTTCCATAAGCATTTCCTGCAAAGTTGAGGAGATTGTGCAAAGAATTTTATTTTGCTCAAGGCAAACCGTCGCTGGACCGGCCACGCTTTCTTTTAGAGCTTGATGGGCCATCCTCGACATCCCCTTCAGCTGTGCAGCAGTCTTCTACTACATCCTGGACATCCATTTCATAGTCGGTATGGCCAAACGTTGTCACCGTTTCCATACCTTCGATGTCTTTGAATAGCCCACATAAAACTGCTATTTCCTCCTCTATTGGGAGAAGAGGCTGCTGGAAATTTGGGCCTCCACCGGTTGCAGCACAGTCCTTGCGGTTTCTTCCGGATGGAGGCCTTCCAATCAACCCATGACTGCAATTAAATTACATTTTAATTTAAAATACATTAACATAATTGCAAAACATACCTTCTTCCATTCCCTGGCATCTTTACAAGGTGGCCCCGCAGCATTCATGGACTGCGTCAATGACGTCCATTTTGCGTCCAACTCCACCCTATCACCTTTAGGGAAACCCTTTGCAAACCTTGGATTGCTTTGCATAAACGCGACCATTATACTCTCCTGCTTTGCGTTGCGTTTTTTGCCCCTTCAAAAAACGAATATTTAGTTTAAAATGAAAATAAACAATTTAAATATTACCTACATATTGCTGTTTTCTACAAATTTGCGCCAAAATCATATCGGCCAAAACAGCTGACCAACTGGCCAGCCATCGATAAGTTCACTTGTAGAGTTGCCACAAATTTTCGAACATCCACTTTATTAATTTATTTTTTCTTTCTGCCAACATCTTTTTGAGAGACAAATATTTTTAATTTATTTACCAATTTTGTACAATTTATTTCATATACATATTTTAAGCCATCCATTAATAAAATTATCTTCGAATTTACTTGTGCAACACAACAACACATAACTTTTCGAAGTTCTGTTTTGTCTAAATCCAGAACACCTTACTTTCATTCCACTCGTTTTGGTTTTGCATGTATACACAATTTTCATAGACATTTTTTGTATTAAAAATATATAATGAAAATTAACCTTGATTCGCTCAAGTGAGCACATCTAAATTTTCTTAAAGCATTAAAAAATAATACAAAATTCATTTTTGTGACATTAATGCGTTTATTTAACTAAACAAAGCAAAATACTTTTCATTTCGACAGCTGAGAGCCAAACTTTTCAAAACGAGTCGACTCTTGTCGGAATCGAAATCTAGATTCTAGAACATGCCTGTTTATTTATATTGTATTTGTTGTCAGGTTGTTATTTCGTCTGTAAAAATAATTTGACTCTATGGTAGGGTATCACGGTGTTGCATACCCAAGTGTCGCTGTTGCTTGCATGTGAAGTTTTGCAAGCAAATCAAACAAGCCTGCGATTTCTCAGTGGCAGATTCTCGACCGAAGTTTTAGACAACAACAACAACGCAGTGTGTGTATGTGTCATTACTTAGCACACAGCCAATTGCAAAAAAAAAATACTGGCGTATGTGTGTTTTATTATCTACTTATGTACATACATATAATGAAGTTCGCTGTGCTGCCCTAACGGCAGCAAGGGTCATAGCAACAATAAGTAAAAAATAATAGCAATAAAGGAATCGATTTTGCAGCCAAAATATATGTATACTTTTCAGCAAGAAACAAATATTAGTTAATACTAATAAAATAATATTAGTAAAAATTTCAGTTAAAATTATGAAAAAAAAATTCGTGTATTTTATTCGATTTCAGTTTTTTTTAAAGGCCTGTACGCAGCATGAAAAATTTACGATCTTAAACTCTTGTTCATTATTTTTAGCGTAATAACCAGTGTGTGCAAATTAAGGAAAAGAGGTATTTTTATCGAGTTCTGGTCTTTTTTGTGGTATTCATCGATATTTATTTTCGATATGTTGGGTTGAAATAGCAAACAGTCACACTGCGATCAGCTGTTTTTGATTTACAAAAAATAAGCGCGCACAATTTGCAATGGATTTCTATGAACAAATATTGTTGACATTGCTTTATATAAATAATGCTAATATGACTGCCTTCCTAATTGCAAAAAGGTTGGCTGCAAAAAAAAAAAAAAACAAGAAGGGGGACGGCGCAGGAAAAGGAGTATCTGGGTAAACCCTTATTTAACAGGCAGAGCCGAAACTGGAAGATTTTTTAAAGATGTATGTATTTTGTATTGGACTAATATTACAACACAATTGTGTACATTTCGTGTTCAATTAAAAGTTTGAGGCCATGGTGCGTAATCCATTGGTCAGTGCGCTGCCACCCGCGCTGCCGCTTTTTGCGCGTTTGGCTGCCGGCGACTTCATGAAATAGCGGTGACTGTCCCGCAAAGATCGCCACGCCATTTTGCACTCGTCCACTGAAATATAAATGTTTTTTTTTAATTTTCTTAGCTGAAACATGTATCCAAATCTCACTTACCCTCTTTATTGAGAGTTCCTGCAATTTCATCCCACGCGTTTTTTGTCATTAGCACATTAAAATGCATTTTTTCGGTCAGGTCCCGCAACACTGGGCGCAATTCCACTGCCTTAATCAGTGCAATTTTGTCCTCCTTTGAAAAACTTTCGCACCTTTTACTACGACCTGCGGATGTTTCTTTTTTTTTTATTTTATTTGGCACACGTTGCACTAATGAATATTTTAATGCGAGCGAAATAATATGCTTGCACATTAAAACCAAATTGGGCTGCCAAAAACAAAACAGCTGTTGTGAGTGTTACCACACCTAGTGAAGTAGCGGCGCCATCTAACGTTAAGCATTTTTAAAATTAAAAGACAACACTGTTTTGTTTTGATATCTGCGTCCACTTGTAAAAAATTTTGGATCGTAATTTTTCGACACTGTTTTTTTTATATGAAGTTTTTCATTCCGTTCGTAAATTTTTCATGCTGCGTACAGGCCTTAAGCAGCAAAAAAATCATACGTCTTCATAAATAAGGTTTCGACAGCTTCATGGCAACGATTTCTTGCACATACACACTTTCACACAAACTATGAACGCACATATATGTACCTGTTACCCACATAGCAGAAACTCGGCAACCTTGCTTGTTTGCATTGCTTCACTTAACAAAAACAAAGCGTCATATAAGAACTTTGGCAACATTGCTTATTTGCTTCTGCTAGATACATATGTATGTATGTATGTATGGCACTGCATATGCAGCAGAAGCAACACAAAATTATGAATAGATTTATAAAAATGCAACTAAATTTATTTTATTTATCTACAACAATGTTTACTATTTACATACATATCGCTCATTTGCAAGAGTGTCATAACTCAAAAAATATTTTAAATGCATTTTCTGCAAAATTACATTTTTTGAGTTATGACGTTCTTCTTGTAAATGAGCGATATGTATTTATACATATTCTAAATTTTTTGCAAAATAAAAAAGTATATTGGTTTATTTAAAAAAAAATGTTTAAAAACATTTTATAAAAATGGTCAAATATAACCATTGGTCCTGCTCCACCACCCCCCTTCTAAACTGTACATTAACAACCATTATACATATTTTGCCTGCGTTGCTACTGCTTTGTTTTCATATTTGCGCGCGCACAACAGCACACATTTGCGAATATGAATTAGCAGACAAGATCAAAACAAAAACGGCAGCCAACAGCTGACTGCACACATTTTCTTTCATTCTCTTCGTTTCGCACACGCAGCACAAAAGAAACGCTGAAACCGTCATGATTTTCTGCGCCACCGAGTACTTTTTGTGCGAGTGTTCGTCTCTATCAGTTTGATGCTCCTTGATATACTAACTTGTTTAAACAATAGTTTCCGAAATACAATACTAAAAAATATTAAATAAATAAATACGACTTCTTCAACTGAAAAAAATAATCCAATCCAAAAACTTTTAACAACATAACGAATGTGAACTGCTTGGCATGTGCTGCTCATTACAAGCTATAGCAGATTGAAGGAGAAAAACTTATTAGTTGAAGCACTAAAAGCTTTAAAATTTAAATTTATTTAAAGTTTAAATACATAAACAAAAATTACCGAAAAGGTATTTTATCATTCTATACTTAAATTGTGGTTCCACAAAGGGCAGTAATGTGCAACCTGATTACAGGTCTATATTGATAGAAATGACGTATCTCACCACTTACTACCAATCTCCCAGCTCGTATCCTTCTAGCGGTGGAACTGTTAACCCTAACCGGAGACTAAGTACCTTACTAAGTAAGAAACCTCAGGTCCCCTCAGAAAAGGGGACAAAGGGAGTGGGTGATCTGGCTCTCCTAAAGGGGACTGGTCCTAAGGCTGACAACCTTTTACCAGTATTAATTGTCATGAACCCGCAACAACAGGCTCGGATATACGATCCCTATTTTAGATACCGACCCAAGCACCGAATTAAGGACAACGATTTACGATTTGCGACATGGAATATAAGAACAATGCTACAAGCGGGCAAAATGGCAGAAATTGCCGACGAATGTTTAAACTATCGAATTCGTTTCAATTTATCCCATTCCACCAACCAATTACTTAAACACCTTTCAAAAAAACCGAATCCAAAAAGTATTAAAAGCACAAATTTATATAAGTAATTTTATATATGCCTATATTCTTAGATTCTATTACAACTTAATTTGCATATTAGCTGCTAACTATTTTTAATATTTTTTCTGACACTACCAAAAATACATCACAAGCCAAAACAATTTCGTTTGTTTGTACATGTGTGTATCAAACATCACACATGGCCAAAATCACAGGGTTCCCGCGTACACAAATAAAATTTCCTGTAACAAAAATATTAAACGTGTTTAAATTTAATAAACATTGTTCTAAATTAATATTTTTAAATTTTATTTAAACAATAAAATAATAAATAACTACTATATAAAAAAAATAAAAAAACAACATTACTAATAAAAGTGCACAACACGGCAGCCATGTCAGCTGTTTGTATCAAACAAAAAACATTACCCCAACAAACTCAATAACTACATATAACATACTATAATCAAAAAATTAAATCTAAAAATTATATTTATTGAAGTGAAAACAAAAACCCAGTAGGACATGATTCTTTCATTATTTTACGCCTTCTTTTACTCAAAACAACAATTGAATTTTGCAATTTTAAAATTTTAACAAAAACAGTCACTGGTTACAACACAACATATGAATTTATCGATAATAACAGAAATTTACAAGTGTATCAAAATAAATAAGAAATTATCACAAAAATATTCCAGAGCACCAAACCGAACCGAATAAAATTGTTCGGATTGATTTCGATCCGGACACGCCTGTATAAGTTGGATTTAGCGGCATTGCAAGAAATAAGGTTTGCAAGCTACGGTGAAATCAGGAAGAAAGAATACTCAATCTTTTACAGCGGCTCCGAGAGGAGTGGACAATATGGTACGGGCTTTTTCGTCAGCAAAAAGCTAAGGAACAGCCTATAAGCCTTTGAAGCAATAAATGAGAGTCTTTGTTATATACGTATTAAAGGCAAATTTCAAGATATATCTGTTATCTCTGCGTATGCACCCACTGAGATCGCAGATGAATTGACAAAATTTACTTTTTATGGAAAACTAGAAGATGTTTTATCTAAAATTTGCAAATATGACATCAAAAATTTCCGTGGTGCGAATTGTGATTCAGATTACTATTTAGTAGTGGCGAAAGTAAAGCAGAGAATCGCAAAGATAGGCGGCACCTGCATATATCAAAGAGTCAAATGGAACACCGATAAGATTGTATCTGACACAGAAGAACGGCAGATTTATCAAATGGCTTTAGATAATAATCTCGAATCGATAAACAATAGCACAATAGAAACACAATGGAGAGACATAAAAAATGCTGTGATACAAACAGCCAAAGACAAAGTAGGCACTACTAGAAATACCGTGAATAAATGGTATGATGGCGAGTGTAGGCTGGCGAATGGTGATAAAAACGAAGCACGAAAGAAATATCTAAGCAGACCAACAAGACGAAACCTTGCGGAATATGTGTGGCTTGGCCATTTCGATGCATTCACATAGGCGTAAGGTGAAAAATTCATTCACTGTTCATTATTTTTCTGTTGTACAATAGTTCTTGTAGTAACGAAAGGCCAAGCCACATATTTTGAGTAAGGTGTAGAGTTTGTGAAGTTAGGCCTTGTAGAGTTAGGGTGTGTAGAGTTAGAAGCTTGGCTCTACATGAGATCCAATAACTTTTTGACAGTGCGAGTCATATGGTCTCGTCTTGGCAACATTTTGCATGAAAATGTTTTTGGTGGGATTTAATTTCTTTTTGTAAGTTGTTTGTAACAATTTTTTTTTTTTTATAATAATTTATAATAACAAGGAGTACCTATATATATATATATATCTGGGGGCATCAAGTTTCAGATCTGATTAGACCTCTAACGTCAAAATTGAAAATTGCAGGTCTCATACAAACTCCCATCCCCTAGTTTAAGGGGTTGGGGGATGAAAGTTACAAGTTTTATAATTATACCCTGTACCTATAGGTACAAAGGTATACTAGATTTGTGCAATGTATGTAACGGCAAGAAGGAGGCGTGGCAGACCCCAAGTCCTTTATACCAAAATGCTTATCATAACCTCGGGTAGCGATTGTGCCATGTCCGTCTGTCCGTCCGTCTGTCCGTCCGTCCGTCCGTCTGTCCGTCTGTATGAACACCTAGATCTCGGAGACTATAAGAGCTAGAGATACGAAACTTTACCAGCTGATGCGCATATTTCCTCAGAAGATCAAGTTTGTTTAAACATGTCAATATCTTTCCCCGTTCCCCCGTAGCAGAGTTTCGCGGTTTTTAGCTACACCGTTTAATATATCAATCTGAAACTTAACAGAGCGATGCGTTGTGGTAACATGCATCTGTGTGTCAAAAATAAACAAAATCGGACAATTACAACAAAAGTTATAGTCTAAAATGTTAAAATTTCACTCTACGTAATAATAGTAACAAATGACCTAGAATCACAATTTTGGTAAGCTGATTCATGTGCCTCTAATGAACAAATCCACATCCAAATTTTATCAATGCAGCCCCCCCACCCCCCGCAATCTATTTACCGTGTTTTCTCCCACACCCCTCAACATATCCCCTTGAAACTTACCTCATATACTTTAAATTACTCCTTTGACGTAAATTTCGATTTTCATCAAAATCGGTTAAAATTTGCGGAACTTATAGGTATCAATATCATTTTGCACCAACAAAAAAATGTTCCAATTGGAAATTCTTAGTAAGAATATGCAGGAATAAATCTTTTTTTGAGAAAAAAGGTACAGGGTATTACACTGTTTTTATTGTTTGTGTGTTAATACTAGCTTACATACAAAATTTCAGCTTTCTAGGACATTATGAAATACCCTAAGAATTTTGATGATCATCAGTGAGTCAGTGACGAAATCAGCGTTTTTTAGATATCAATAAACTCTAAAGAATATAAGCTATGCAATTAAAACTTTATATGTTTATGTTGCTACTGACAACATACCCCGAAAATTTTGTTGATCTAGCATAATCCAAACCCAAGTTATAAGGGTTCAAAAAAACGACGAAGCGCTTCGAGAAAATGTAGGTAGTGCCCTGGCGCTTCGCTTGGCTCGTCTTGGCAGGGGCACTACCGTGCCGCCAGACTGTGCAATTTTTATTTTAAATTTTTAAAATTGAATTTTAATATCTTTTGAACCACGGGGTGTATTACAATGGTATTACAATGGTTCCATCGATGCTAAAAATGTCCTTGAAGGATCAGTATAAAGGATCCCGCAAGGAAAAATATTGAATTTGGACACCTTTTGAACAAAGAGGTGTATTGCAATGATTGACGTGTTTTTTTGATGCACACACTAACACCTTTCCATCGCACTTACCATGTACTTGAAGGATCAATATTAAGGATCTTACAAAAAAAAATGGAATTTAAATGTTGAACCAATTATTTATAATACTGCTCGTGAAGCAGTTCCAAGCAAAAAATAATTATCTGTGACGTCCGATAACCGCAAAAGTTTGATAGAAGCAATCGAGTTACTTAACGATGATGCCGAATTTGTACCGAGTGACAATGATGATAATGAGGACTTACTCGATGATGTACGCATTCATTCCATAGCGTCTATAAAATGCGCCGCTCATTCCTTACAGCTAGCTGTCAAGGGACTTTTTAAAGGATGACAGACGCGAACAAATTGTTGACAAGGCTCGAAAATTGGTGAAGGCATTGAGAACTCCCACATACAGGTACTAAAATTAAACTAAATAAATAACTAAGTATCTAAGTACGCATATAATATCTTTTCAGGATAGCAATTTCCACGCATAATTTACCGCAGCCGCTTATCGATGTTCCAACAAGGTGGAACTCAACATACACAATGCTGAAAAATGTTTGTTTATACAAAGAATTGTCGGAAGAACACTTGGGTACACAGTTGCAACTAACAAGTTCGGAGTGGGATGGTGTTATGTTGCTAGTGACTGCGTTGGAGCCAATTTTTGTGGCAACCCAAAAAATGCAGACAGAACAATTGTATTTTGGCGACTTTTATATGCTTTGGCTGGAGGTGAAATTGACTGTGCACTCAATAAAAAATATTCACAGTGAAGATCCAGCCAAATGCATAGAAGAAAGAGACAAAAGGCTCATGGAGAATTCAGTTGTTCTCTCCGCAATTTACTTGGACCCAAGAATTCGTAAGGACTTGCTTAAGAACCCGATCCACCTGATATGCGCAAGAAACCATTAAACACAACTTAAGCGGCAAATTCTTGCAATGAATACTAATAAAAAGGTAAGTCTTCCTTAAAAATCCACAAAAACTAAATTTTTTCATTAATATTCTTTTTATTATATCAGAATCGAGCAACGCCAGAGGAGCCAGTTTCATCTCAAAGTTCACTAGCTTTGACGGTTCACGATGAATACACATCCCAGAGTACATGCACCCTTTTAAACGAGTACCTCAATTCAATTGAGGTAAGCTCCGGAAATGAGGAATCAGAATATGAAAATGATCCAGATATAGTATTGGCAATAGGTGAAATCAATGGATACTCCCCAAAGCCAATTGAAGTAAATATGGGCATAATGAAGTATTGGGACGAAAAAAAGATAATTTATCCTCGGCTTTATCAATTGGCGAAAGTACTGCACTGTGTACCTGCAACACAAGTTTCTGTTGAAAGGGCGTTTTCTGCTTTAAAGCTGGTACTCTCTGATTTAAGATACAAGTTGTTATCAGAATCCTTAAAAACACTATTGTTTGTCAAATTAAATAAACAATAAATTTCAAATATTTAAATAAATGAGAAAAACATAAACATCTGTGTCGGGAGCAGCAGCTTCCTAATAAAAATATAACATAGCATAACATAAACACAACATAAGCTCTAAAACAATTACTAATTACTCTTAACTTCCAATATACATAACTGTTTCTCTCTTTTGTTACTGCATTATCTTTTTTTTTTTTTTTTTTTTTTTTTTTTTTGGGGGCGCGGCGCCCTTTGCTTAGCCGTCAGCGTTCCAAGATCAGCTCATTTAGTCTTGCTAATCTCTCAATGCATATGGTTGCATTACTCATAAGCGTCGCGTGTTTAAGTCAACTGCCTAACACTTGCCGTGACTTCTTAAAAAAAAAAAAAAATTTTTTTTTTTAAAAAAAAAATTTTTTTTTTTTTTTTTAAAAAAAAAAAATAATTAAAAAAAATTTTTTTTATTTTTATTTTTTGAGGCCCCGGCGAGATTTGTTGTTTACATTTGTGCTAAACGTGCGGGAAGAACAGCGCAAAGTAAAACTAAAAACATAGTTGCCGCGTAAAAAGTGCATTAGAGTGGTCCCTAATTTTGTCTAAATTAAAAAAGTGTGCAAAGCAATTTTATCATATTTTTGCAAGTTTTATATGTGCATATACCACGCAAGTGAGCAGCAACATCGCTAATTAACATTTATTCAAGTGCATTAAATACATATTTGACCGCGTGTCCAAGTTATATTTCTAACACTTGCCGTGTCGTCTTGTTGTTTTTGCATCTCGGGTCAGTGACACTTATTAATTGCCTTAAACATATTCATTTGCACATATTCTTGCATTTCTCTTTCACACTTGGGCCGCTATATTCGCGCTTAAAATATAAAACAGTTATTCAGTGCACAGCTCTATTGCATTTTAGGGTTGTCGAGTGCATAAAATATATAAAAATTAAATTCGCAAAATATAAAACGTTTAATTTTGGTAAATCATGCCAAGTGATTCGGAAAGTGTTGTGATGCCTACAAATAGTGAGCCACTTGCGAAAAGTGCTCAGTTTTTCAAAAGAAAATCTGAGGCTATTTATCGTAGTGTGAAAAAACTGGACGCTTCTCTATCTGCTGACCAAATCCAAGAACTTTGCTCTGCCGAATTAACTGTGCGCCTAGAATTGATCGAACAATTTCAAGACTCATTTAACTTGGCTCACAACAGCTTAGAGGAGCTCGATTATAATGAAATCGGTAGTGACTTGCGTGATAAATTTGATGATTTGCTACTTTCTTTAAAATCGCGACTAAGAGTGCAGCTTGAAACTCGTCATTCTGCGTTGCCACCATCATCAACTCTACGTACTGATGATATCTTGGAGCAGCGAAATGCCACATCTATACGTGCATATAGAAGTCTTCCAGAGTTGAAGCTGCCTACATTTTCTGGAGGATACACAGAGTATGCGGATTTCTTCGCTATGTTTAATTCTGTGATCGACAACGATGAAGGTTTGGATAACATCGCGAAGTTACAGCATCTTCGCTCGTGTCTTGCTGGCTCGGCGTTGGAAGCGGTTCGATCATTAGAAATTTGTAGTGCCAATTATCGTGTGGCGCTAGATATTTTAAGTCGACGTTTTAATAATAAGCGTCTTGTTTTTCAGGCACACATCAAGGAGATACTTGGGCTAAAGAGAGTGGATTCAACATCGGCTTCAAAACTTCGTGAGTTCTCGGATAAAATAAATTCGCACATGCGAGCTCTGCAAACGTTGGGCGATTCGAAACAAATTTCGGGCTGCATGCTTATTTATCTGCTGCTACAAAAATTGGATTCTGCAACACAAACCAGCTGGGAGGAGAATGCATCTCAGGATAAAATTCCGTCTGCTGAGGAGTTCTTCGAATATTTGGAAAGACGCTGTGAAAGGTTGGAGAGCGTACAGCATGCTATGGCCTCTCACGCGCCTAGCACTCAGGTGGGAAAAGCCATAACTAACTCCAGTAGAAAAACCCTTGTAGCTGCACAAACTAACCACAATTGCTGTTCATTCTGTGAAAATATGGGCCATGGAATTTACAAAAAAAAATTTATCCCCTGCCTTACGTTTCAAAGAGGCGAAAAAACTGGCTCTCTGTATTAACTGCCTAAAGAACGGGCATAATCCAGATTCATGTAGCTCAGGATCTTGTCGTAAATGTGGCAGCAAACACCACACTCTTCTTCATTTCGATGCACAGCATGCCCCACATCAACAATCACCAATTTCTTCACCATCTTCGCAAGTTTCTTCTACACCTCACTCATCCACCTCTCTCGCCGCTCAAGTTCTTCAACCTGATGTTGTGCTTTTGGCTACCGCAGTCATTCTCGTCAGAAATCGTTCTGGCTCATTAGTCCCTTGCCGAGCCATACTAGATGGAGGCTCACAACTTCATCTCGTAACCTCTCGCTTCGCTCATGAGCTTCAATTAAAGAGAACGCGCTCGGCAACCACAGTTTCCGGTCTTGGTGACACGCGTGTCCCTACTGAGGGCTCAACCGTCAACATATGTATGCAGTCACGAGTTTCGGAGTATTCAGCAAACTTGCGAGCTGCCATTACAAAAACCATCACTCATAATCAGCCTAGCTTCCCTATTGATACTGCAGATTGGAATATTCCTGCAAACGTTCAGTTAGCCGATCCTGCGTTCAACATGCCACAGCGCGTAGACCTTCTTATTGGTGCTAGCCTATTTTATGACTTACTTTGCGTTGGTCAGATCAAGCTCGCTCCTGGCTTTCCAATAATTCAGAAGACTCGTCTTGGTTGGGTCGTTACAGGTGGTGGTGATGGTGTACGAAACACTACACTCTTAACCGCACAAAGTTGTAAAGAGGATTACAATGTCGAAATGATATCCGTCTTGATGACTTAGTTCGCCGATTTTGGGAAATAGAGAGCTGCGAGCAAGCTGTGGCAAAATTAAGTAAGGAAGAACAAGATTGCGAGGATCATTTCTGCAACAACTTTGTACGCCTCTCATCTGGTGAATACGAAGTTCGATTGCCGCTGAAAGCCAGCGCTGCATCTCTTGGAGAGTCATACACGCAAGCCCATCGTCGATTTCTCAATTTGGAGCGCAAGCTACAGCGTCAGCCAAATCTTAAAAATCTATATTCATCCTTTGTTAAAGAATACTTCGATCTTAACCACATGTCGCTCGTTAGTCCTGAGTTGGTTCGTGACTGCAAGTATTTTTTGCCTCACCATTGCGTATTAAAGGAGGATAGCACCACAACAAAGCTTCGTGTTGTTTTTGATGGCTCTGCTGCGACTTCTTCTGGCTGTTCTCTTAACGAGGTGATGATGGCAGGACCTGTCATACAGCCTAAGCTCTTCCACATTTTACTTCGTTTCCGCTCTTACCAATTTGCTCTCACAGGTGATATTTGCAAAATGTATCGCTGCGTCAAAGTTGCATCCCCAGATAGCTATTATCAATGCATCTTGTGGCGTGACTCTTCCGATAAGGATGTGAGTGTCTACAAATTGGATACTGTGACTTATGGAACCAAGGCTGCTTCATTTTTATCCGTTCGCACGATGCACCAGCTGGCCATTGACGAAAGAGATTCCTTTCCTGTTGGCTCAGTTGCCGTGCAACAAGACTTTTACGTAGATGATTTCATTTCTGGAGGCAATTCAGTGCAAGAAACCATAAACAAAATGCATCAGACTGCTGGCATATTATCTAGAGGCAACTTTAGACTTCGTAAATGGTGCTCGAGCCACCCAGAAGTGCCTAAAGACGTTGCTGAGGAGGACAAAGAAAAGTTTCTAAAATTCGACGATGGTAGCGACATAACAAAAACTCTTGGCTTAGCTTGGGATCCTGCTTCGGATCAGCTTTTGTTCTCGTTTTCTTCCTTAGAGACATGCTCCAAGCCTTGCAGACGCTCAGTCTTAGCAACTATAGCTCGTTTCTACGACCCCCTTGGGCTTTTTGGTCCAGTCATAACTAAATCAAAAATATTTCTTCAACAGCTCTGTAAAGATAAGTTGACGTGGGATGAGAGTTTGCCTTTGTCTCGAAACACCGCTTGGCAGGAGCTATGCAGCAGCTTTCAAAATGTTCAGCGCATTTCGTTTCCGAGATTCGTCCTCGACGCCAAAGCATATTATGAAATACATGGATTTTGTGACGCTAGCGAGGAAGCATATGGTGCCTGCTTTTACGTGGTGTCTAAAAATCATGCATCAAAAAGCCATCTGTTGTGCTCGAAATCGAGAGTTGCGCCTCTGAAGACCCAATAAATACCAAAGCTCGAGTTTTGTGGTGCTGTGTTGCTTGCTTAGCTCATGAATGAAGTCCGAAAGTTGGGCATATTCATAGGCCAGTTCCACTGCTGGTCGGATTCATCCGTGGCACTTTCTTGGATTCACGATGAGCCTTACAAGTTTAACGTTTTTGTGGCAAATCGTGTCACATCTATACAGGAGCTGACCACCGATATGGAATGGCATCATGTTCCTACTGCTTTAAATCCTGCTGACATCCTTTCGAGAGGCGCATTCCCAGAATTTCTTGCCCAATCCGAAATGTGGTTTCATGGCCCACCATACCTGGTTGGCAATCGTGATGCATGGCCAACACGCAAACGCCCAGATGTGCCAACACTAGAGCTGCGCAAAAGTGTACTAATGGTCCAATCTCCACACGTCGACATTTCTACTGGATGCAAATTTCTTAACTCCTTTGTCTCGATGCAGAGTATATTTGCATATATCTACAAGTTCATTAAACGCATAAGGCATCATGGACTCAACACAGCCGATGTTCATCATGGCACATTGCTACTTATGCGAGCCATTCAACTAGCCAATCTTCAGGATGATGTAAAAGAACTTCGATCCAACGGCTTCGTCCGAAAGTCTAGCGCCATCGCTTCTCTTGCACCATTTATTGACGAGTTTGGTCTTATTCTAGTTGGCGGGCGACTCTCAAATTCAACGTTTCCCTATGAATCTCGTCACCCGATTATACTGCCACGTCGTCATCCAATTGCACTGGCTCTCATTGCGCATCTTCATAAGACGAATCTGCACATAGGCCCGCGTGCACTATTGGCTAAAATTCGTCTTCAATATTGGCCAATCGGTGGTCTACGAACTGTATCAGGTGCTCTTAAGAATTGCATCACATGCTTCAAAGCCAAGCCAAGCTTTCTTGAACCAATCATGGCAAATCTTCCTAAAGAGCGTCTCCTGGGTGTACGTGCATTTGCTGTTTCTGGTGTTGATTATTGTGGTCCATTCTTCTACAAATCCGAAGTCCGCACTAATGCTACATATGCCTATTCATCTGTTTTACGAGCAAGGCAGTACATATGGAGCTTGTCAAGGACTTAACAACCGCATCATTCCTAAGTGCTCTCAAAAGATTCATCGCGACCCGTGGAAAGCCTAGCCAATTGTGGTCCGACAACGCGACGAATTTTGTTGGAGCCAAAAATGAACTGTCAGACCTCAAGGCACTCCTGCTAAGCGACCCTCATACGGAAGCAGTTCACCGGTTTTGCCTTACTGATAGCATCGACTGGCAATTCATTCCACCTCGCTCACCGCATTTTGGAGGATTATGGGAGGCAGCAGTGAAGACAGCCAAGCATCATTTCATTCGATCTGTTGGCTGCTCAATCCTCACCTTTGATGAGCTGCGCACCCTAGTCTGCCAAATATCTGCGATAATTAACTCTCGTCCATTGCTCTTACTTTCAGAAAATCCAGAAGATTTAGACGTGTTAACTCCTGCTCATTTATTGTACGGTGGGCCACAATCAGACTTAATCGAACCAGATTTGACAAAGCTGAACTACAATCGTTTGGATGGCTGGCAACGTGTCACCCAGTTGCAACAAGTTTTCTGGGCACGATGGCGCGAGGAGTACCTCACTCTTCTGCAGCAGAGGTGCAAGTGGCGTAGTCCTGACCGACGACTGAAGGTCAATGATGTAGTGCTGGTCAAGGACGAAAACTTGCCGCCTATGCGGTGGCCCCTGGCCAGTGTAGTCTCACTTATACCTGGTCGAGATGGCGAGTGTCGTGTTGCTGAACTGAAGACCGCAGTGGGCAACACACGAAGAGCCATAAATAAGCTGTGCCTGCTGCCCCTTAATGATGATGTTGAAATACCAGCTTCCAACGGGGGGAGTATGTCGGGAGCAGCTGCTTCCTAATAAAAATATAACATAGCATAACATAAACACAACATAAGCTCTTAAACAATTACTAATTACTCTTAACTTCCAATATACATAACTGTTTCTCTCTTTTGTTACTGCATTATCTATTTCCTTTTATCCTATGCTCGATTCTTGGCAGCGCTGCGGCCTTTGCTTAGCCGTCAGCGTTCCAAGACCAGCTCATTTAGTCTTGCTAATCTCTCAATGCATATGGTCATAAGCGTCGCGTGTTTAAGTCAATTGCCTAACACTTGCCGTGACTTCTTATAAAATAAAAACCTTTAACGTTTATAAAATAAAAGTCGTTTCATTTCGATAACTAAACA